>CP141140.1:7693466-8987858 GCA_035235625.1 Saururus chinensis
GTAATTAGATATGCAAATGTAACGTTATTGTTAGAGTATATTTGCTCTTAACTTTGTTTGTCTTTAGTGTTATTGTTTCACATTATGTAGGATAGCTTAGTTAAGTTTTGTTTGTTTGTTTTTTTGGACAGAGGGAAGCTATTTCTTTATTATTTTGACTCAGACGGTTAAGTATATTTGCCCTTACAGTTATAACCATATAATTACTCAGAAGTAAAATGAATACAACCTGATTAGTTTCAGTAAGTCCAAGTTCCCAAGGGCCCCCAGCGTGTTTAATTGAGCTTATAGGACTTGCTCCAGTCCCACCATCATGCCCTGATATCTGCAAACCAATACAAATGGGTATAAATCCCACATATACACTGAAAAGTCAATTTGTTTTTAATAGCATGTCATAGTTACAAGATAAAGAGTCTTGTAGTGCAGAAACAATAATCTTTTTATCTCAGAAAAAGCTTGGACAGGAGCCTTAGCAAAGTAACATAGAATGTCAATTTTCGGAAGGAAGAAATTCTAACCAACACATGAATTGGACCCGTACATGAAAGGGCTCTGCTCATTTATTAAGGCCTAAAATGATTTAAACTCAAGCTCCCCAAAACACAGAAAAAAGTTGTTTGAGTAAGAAATACGGGCAAAAAGCAACACTGAGCAGCACTTTGGGGGATCTAAGACACATTGAATGTCACTGACTTTATGATTGATATGTAAATTATTATTGACACATTACATTAGAAGCAATTAAATTATTGCAGCTCATTCAGAATATAATGCTCTTCCAGTCAAATATTTCCTCTTTTCATATTATAATAAACTAAAATCATGTATAAAAAGATACAAGGAAAGAACAGATAAAGAGAATTTGAGTCGTCAGCACCTGTATTATATCAGCATTGCCCTTTGCAACACCGGAAGCAACAGTTCCAATGCCAGCTTCTGCTACAAGTTTTACTGATACCTTAGCCCTCGGATTTACCTGTACTTTTAAAATCATTACAAAATCCAGACTGCTAATAGTTATAGGATCAAATGAGTACATTTCTACAACATGTAACGTGAACCTGATGGAGATCAAAAATTAGTTGGGCAAGATCTTCAATAGAATAGATGTCATGATGTGGAGGAGGAGATATAAGTGGGACCCCAGGTTTTGAATTTCTGAGTCGTGCAATATAAGCACTGACTTTCTTTCCAGGCAGTTGGCCACCTTCCCCAGGTTTTGCACCTTGAGCAATTTTAATTTCAAGCTGATCAGCATTGACCAAAAATGTAGGAGTCACACCAAAGCGCCCTGAAGCAACCTACAAAGAATACAGAATGGAAATCTTACAAATATTTTACAAAAGGTAATAAGCCACAAAAAGATTGAGGCACTTAATAAGCACCCGATGAAAAAATGGCACTCGGACTCACTCCAGGACATGGAGCAAATTAAAAAACATAAAGCAAAGTGATTTACATTCAAGTTAACAGATAACCTGTTTAATTGCACTTGTAGCAGTGTCTCCATTCTGAAGACCTTTGAGATGTGGAAGTGTAGGGGAGTACCCATCCACCACATCTGAAAGTGGGCTCCAACGAATTGGATCCTGCTTGAAGAGAAATTCTTAATTAGAAGTTCTTATAGGAATATTTCCATCAAGGGTATCCAATGTGAAGAAATATTAAATTAGTCAAAAATGTCAATTGAAGCAAATAAAATACCTCACCACCTTCGCCAGAGTTAGATTTTCCACCTAATCTATTCATTGCGATTGCAATGGCTTCATGTGTTTCTCGGGAAATTGCTCCAAGAGACATACCACCAGTGCAGAAACGTTGAACAATGGATGCTGCAGATTCCACCCTTCCCACTGGAATTGATGGCCGGTCACTTTTAAATTCAAGAAGATCACGTAGAACCTGTGTAACAAAAAATATCACGGCAGAAGGTATTCATGTGAGAAAATAGAGTTGAATTATTAACTCAATGAACCACTCACATTCACAGGACGATTTGCAAGATGTTGTTGATAAACAGAGAAGGCACTTTCACTTTTTTGGCGAACTGCTTTATGAAGCAACTTTGACATTTCTGGATTATTCCCATGATATTCCCCTTTTAAAATGAATAAAAGTGCTTCAGTAGAAAAGAATCAGTAACCACTAAACAATTAAAAGAAATGATATTCACTTATTATCCTTGGCGCTTGCCTAGAAAATACTAGCACAATCACTCTATGGGACACAATGATGAGTCAACTTTCCAAGACAATCACAAGGCAGTCTAACAACTAATAATTTAAAGCTAAATGCTAGAAAGATATCATGTTTACAGATAAAAAAGCGATGCAATCAGAGTTAACTAAATACTGCCACCAACATTCCAGATTCTAGACTTTTATATTGGATTGGTGAGAAAAATTGGTTTCAATAATTGAGCAAATTGTGGCAAATTCTATTGTCAGTCAAGTGATGAATATGGTGCCTTCATTTTACAAATATCACTATTGACTTATCAGTGATACTATAATACTGAAAAAAAAAAGTCCAATTCTCTTGCTCATGGTATTTCATAATTCCAAATGCCATAAGAAGCACAATAGGTACCTCCTGGTCTGAATTGTATAAATCCAAAGTTTTCTAGTCTCTTAGCTGTATCTTCTGAGAAAGCCTTCACCCAGAAAGACAGTGTCTCCCTTGCTAACTGTAGAAGAAATGCTTATTAGGAACGGTGCAATTATCATTGCATCAAGATTGTGATGTTAGAAACTACAGCCTTTTTATTGATACACAAAAAAAGATGAGTAATCTGGACAATGGACAAGCCATATAAATGAGATTAGAAGTTAATAACAGAGTAGTCAACTTTATTCAACGGTCAGATTGAATTAGGGCAGAAAAGAAATCAGATATCCTGAGAATATGTCCCATCGTTGCATCCTATTTTAACATTCTGGTTGAAGGTTGCAGATATCACAAATAATAAGTTCATATTTGTTAGAAACCAAGTTGCCTCAAAAGATTGAGCTGTTAAGGAACAGCCCAACAATGTATATCAAGCAGAGACTGGCCCAAACAGAGAAATGCAAACGGACAGACAAACAAATTATCCAACATCCCCCTACATAGGCAAGCACAATTTTACATATGAGGTTCTTGCACGTGCAGAGGCAGGGTTGGGGATCGAAACAAGGACATCTCGTTAGAGGAATATCTGCACAAGGACCTCCTGTTAGAGGAATATCTGCTCGAGTTTATGAAAGTCCTTAGTATTGTGTTTCCATAGTCTAATTTATGTGATCTTATTTAGTGATTGGTCAGCCCTTCATTTAAGAGAAGGCCGTTATGTCTTTTCTTGTATATAGCGACCCTAAGCCTATTAGAAGTTGGTCATGAACATTATTTTGTATCTTCTCTTTCATTGTTGCAAATAGACTTCTTCCCCTTCTCTCAAACCCTAGTTCTTTTAGTTCCATATTTAGATCTGACAAATATATTCTCTCTACATTATAGTGTAGATAAATTACTTGTAAGTAATTGTAAAAGTGAAGTTATTTGTTATTTTGAAATAATTACTTTAACCTGATCACAGTGATAGGATCCCTAAAACTGTTTCCTACATTTGGGTTATTAATTTTCACATATTTACACCAGAGATACAGATAATTATCTCCTGAAAATCTTTAACTAAATATTTTATGAAAATATGTTAATGCGATGCATCCAAATTGGTTACAGAAAGGCAATCTGCCAGTACCAGGAAGCACATGTAGAAGAGTTCCACCTTATGCACATGTATAAACTATAAACAGTCTTCATCATCTTTATAACATTCCATGTAACTTGCCTCAAAAGCATATTCTGCTTGGTTTTCCAGCTGTAACAAGCCACTACCATACCTTTTGGGTTCCTTTTGAGGTCTTTTCCCAAATTCAGTTCAGGTTATTTTTCTCCTCTGGGAACCCCCACATTTATATTCTCAAACCAATATCTAATCCATGTCCGTGATTCCAAATATAACTTGAGTTTTAAGGTGGAATAAATTTGACAACAACTTATATAAATATCGTTTGAGTGTCTATTTTAGAATTTGGTTGCTAACCTCATCAAAGTTTAAGCCACCAATACTCGATATACTTCCACAGAAAGCAATATCAACAATTTCCTTTCCTAGTCCGTAAATTTCAAATATCTGTGCACCACAATAACTGCCAAAATGAAAAAGTTAGCAATGACTATATCATCCAACGAACACTGAACAGTATGTATTTACAGGACACAACTCCCCAGTGCAATGATATTAAGAAAAACACCCTTCAAAAAGATCGATAAAAGAAAGAAAAAATACGAACGAACCTGGAAAGCAATGATATACCCATCTTAGATAAGATTTTCAGAAGACCAGATTTTACTGCCTGGAAAATGATGAAAAAATCAGCACACTTGAGTTACATAAAACAATATAACAAGCCTTTTACATGAGTTACATAAAACAATAGAACTAACCTTTCAGAGGGTTCACTTCAATTTGTTGTCCAAAATCCAAAATATACCAATAAAATTTGTTTATAAAATTTTTTTTCTTAAGGGTAGGGGATAAGTACCCAGTAGAGAAACCATCTCCGAAACATGTGGGGGCTTAAATTCCCCTCTGACACTTATAGCCATGTGCTAGCCATTAGGACAATGTTTGCCCAACTAATATTATCAACTAATTGACCAATAGAACCCAACATAAATGTATAATATCAAATTCTAGAGAAATTACTTGTGCAACCTAATAGCCAATACGGAGATAAAGCAAGGCAGATGAAACTAATGAGAATAGAAGTTCTTTCATTTAATGAGGCAAATGGTATTATAAAGCATCAATGATGTTAGAAAGGAATTTCATTGAACAATGTTATATTAGTGGACCACAGAAACATTGTTATGCCAGAAGTCTTTGCAATAGCATATGCAGATAAATTACAGAAAATTGAGCAACTATAATGAGTCACAACTACAATTTTTTCACAGATAATGACCAGACCTTGCAGAAGTTCTTCTGAGCTTGCTCTATGGTAACTGTCGGCATCTTTCCATTCCGCATTAAGTTCACAGTCTTTGTGCTCAAACGCCATTGTCGACATGTTTCTAAGGCCAAATATGGGCACACGGCACTGCACAGAAAATTCATAGTATCCCAACCAATTAGAATTAACATAAGCTGCCACGAACCTGTGAAATGGGTAAATGAAAACATCTAAACAAGCTTACAATGTATGTATGATCAATTTCTCCTACGCATTCGATTTTATATCAGTCAGTTGTCATTAACATAAGACCAAGGTTTAACACCAGAGGCAGGTAAAACATTATTATGAATAAGTAGTGCTTCTTGGTGTTTATTATAATGTCTATGAAAATTAGCAAACTAAGATGATTAATTAATCAAAGTCGCATAGCGTATTAAAAACCACTAGTTCGATTAGAATTGACATAAACCTAGTCATTACAAGAAAAAGGATCACATTATCAATCCTTATCCCGATTGTGTTCATAATAGATTCTGCTCCACCATTTGGCTTTATCATGACCATCCCCAGCTCCAATTATTACCTTTTCAAGTTTTTCCTCACTATTCATTGCAACTCATCTTCATCAATCCCTATCCCAATTGTGTGGAGTTCATGACAGATTCTGCTCCACCATTTGGCTTTATCATGACCATCCCCAGTTCCAAATTACCTCTTCAAGTTCATCCTCACTACCATTCCAACTCCTAATGGCTCACAATATCTGAGATTCAGATATATCTCAAATATGTCTGTATCTGGTGATATACCCACCCCCACTTTCCACGCCCTTCCAAGTACCTGTCAACAACATTTGGACACTCCGATACCCTTTACTGCATCATCACCAGTGAAGGCGAAAAATACACTATCATGTTCTCTGATATATACTCTTGTTTTGAGTCAAACCTTTATTTAGATGTAAGTCATCATGTTCTCCACTTATTCATTTATATTAACATCAAACATGTATTTATCATTATTGATCATGTTTCCACTTGATAAATATAATTGAAGTTAGTATAAGTGTATTCATATGGTGTTATGATTGTTTGAGATTAATATTAGGGCTTTAAGATGTTAATATATGCTTAGATTAACAAGATACATATGAAAATATTTTGGGTCACCGATATTTTTTCACAATATCTCCGACATATCTTATCTTTAGGTCACTGATGTATTTCCAATAGAAGAAATTGTGAACCATGTCCTAACTATCTTTCATCTTCTTTGAGGGCCACTACATGCAATTGACTACACCTGCTAATGGGTATTGTTGGCCATCTGCTTTGCACATAATCAGACAATCTCAACCAGTTTTCTCTCAATTTACAATTGACTGCAGATATTCCAAAATCTTCCTTACATGGGCGCTTGTCATACGATCCTCAACGAATTTTTTCTCTTATCCATCTCAGCATTGGCATCTCTACCAAACTGGTCTTATCAAATACTGCTACTGTCAGTTGCCCAAGACCCTATCCCTTGCAACATTGCAGGTCTCCCTGGTGCCCTATAAAGAATAATCTTTCATGGATACATCAACCACAAAGAATCCAAGAGCTGCTCTCCATTTCAGTTACCAGCTCTAATTCCATTGACAACATCTTCATAGAAAAATTAATATAGTAATATGGAAACTGTTTCACTGTCCAAAATTGAATATTGAAAGCTTTCTATTGCTTTCTGCTGTTCAAGGTAGCAAGTTAGTCTTGAAAACAAAACAGTTTTATTATTAATCATACTAATGCAGTGAGGATGTCGGGGTTTTTCCACACCCCTTCAACTGTACCACTATCAATAAAATGGTGGTCATAATCTGGACATTCATCAGTGTTTACAACATAACTGGCAGAATGTATTTCTCATTAATGCAGCAGACAATAAATATAAAACAATCCAGCAGGTCTATCAAACCTAACAGTCAATTGAGGACACTAAATCAACATGATGCATATATAATAAATTACAACAATCTTAACAACTAATATTATTTTTTAAAAGCATACCTAGCACCATATCCAATTAAACAAGCAAACTGGTGGGTGCTGAAGCACTGAGCAGTGTCCGCTACAATGGATGCAGACATCCGCAAACCATTTTGGATCAAATGCTGGTGAACAGCGCCAACAGCAAGGAGTATCGGAACAGCAGGACGGGTTGGCTCCTGTACATTCAAAAGCCAATCTATCACTATTTTTTTTTTAATATGCAAGACAATTAAATTGTCTAATTGTAAGTAAAAACCACAGTATTTAGTATACAAAGCCTAAAACTTAAATGACTCTAGTTCCCGAGGACAACAATGTTGTTGTTGAATCTATTAAAAGGTACCTGACAGATCAAATCCTGACAAGCTTTCAACAGCCTTTTCAGGCATCAAGCCATCAGCATAGTTTGGCAATCAGATTTTCTTTAAACTGGCCAATTGGCAAATTGAGAATGTTGATTCAGAGGGGCAATCAGGACAGAATGCAGGTTGAAGTGAATAGGAGAAGAAAGAGGGGAGGGGTAGCCCAAATTGGCCAGTTTGAGTTGGCCTCTTAATGATCTGTGAGCCTGACCCCAAAAACAAACCAAGTTCATGTCAAACTGGTTGGACAGATCAGGAAATGTTTATAACTTTATTTCTGACACTAAATAGACATCACAACCAGAATACTGCCCACTATATTGTTGCTCCTCCCATGAAGTTATCCACGTATCAATTACAACGAACATAGGTGTTCATGGCTTTTTGTGTTCCCATTTTCAAATTCTGTGTCCTCTTTCAGAATCCAAACAGTATGTCTTTTACATATTTCCCTCCCTTAGTTAGTATCCATTTTCCATTTTTACTAAAGAAACAGCAAAGCCAAAGTACAAAAAAGTTACTCTTTGCTCCCAAGAAGCACATTTCTGCAATACCAAGTCCACCAAACAGTGGCAAAAGAAACATGAAAGGAAAAAAAAGGTAGAAGTGCAGAAAGTACAAATTTGTCAAGTAAATTGTACAAGTCATCATATTCTTCATAATCATCATTATCACACCCCAATTTAGTGGGTCCGGGAAATGGACCTATCTTACCATCCCACTCAACCATGGACCATATTAAGTTCCAAACCAATTTCAATTACACACCAAAAACATGTCTCCGACAATTACAATTCCAAATGCATGACAAAAAAGGATGAAAAATTTTTATATATCATCAATGGATTCCACACAACGTGCAGTTTTTTCACGTTCACAGTGAAGCAAATAAAGGTCTCATCCCTTAAAACAGTGATGGCACTAATATATAAGAAAAAAAGGTAAAAGCAAACGGATTGCAGAGATGCAAGCAAACATAGAGTGTAGGAAACAGGCTGCACTACAAGCAAGCGAACTCAATTGTTGGTGATGAGATATTAATTTTTTGATTAACAAGAAAGGTCCAGAATAAATTTGGCCTTATGAATAGGGGGCAGGGTGCCCAGCTCCATAAATGGTCTTGTTACATGCATTTCTCCAGATTATTTATGAGGGATCCAAAATGAGGAAAACACATTGAAAGAACCTACCAATTACTTTGATAGCTACAAGTTCTCATAAGGTGCATATTTCTAATGGAAAATCTAATATTAAAATAAGCCAATCTCATATCACATTATTGAGGGAGATGAAAAAGCAGCCTAACCAGCTCCTCAGATCGGTCAGAAAGAACAAGCAGTTGTGAACCACTCCGAACTGCTTCGTCAGCTTCTTCACAGAGCTTTTGTAGTGTCTTCTCCAGTGAACCATCAAGCCCTTTCCTTATGTCAAAAAATGTTCGCAATACTTGGGGCTTCAAATTAGAATCCCTCAACAGAAGCTCAAACTCCCCTTCATTAAGCACCGGACTTGATAGAACAATCTTGAATAAAACCAATCAGGTAAACTATCAAATGGCACATCACTGGCAACTAAAGCAGACAACAGTTATTTAATAAAGCATAAGTACCCTACCTGTGAAGCGTTTTCAGGTCCAACCTCTAGTATGTTTCTCCGCTTCCCAATATTGACTTCAAGGGACATAACTAAACCTTCTCTTAAGGGGTCAATAGCAGGATTTGTGACCTAAAGAATAGATCAGAAAAAATTTTAACTAAAAATAATAACAAAAGATACCACAACAAATAAGGAAAATACCCCCAAACAATATAAATACAAAATTTTATTTAAATCATTTATACTTGTTTTAACTTGTAAATATATTTGTATAAATGAACCGTAAGAAAGGAAAGCTTCGAGCTCATAAAACAAATAACACTGACAAAATTAAAAGGGACAAATAATATAAAGCAAGAGGCTACAACATTCCATGAAGTTCATGGCGAAGACAAATGGAAGCCAATATAGCATAGCTAGGGCTGGTCCTCGGCCACATAGTCGGCGGACAAGGCTTCTCTATGTCCGCTAACAATTTGTCCGTCAGCATTTTGTCCACGGACAAAGCTTATTTTTCGGCGGACACGGCCATTGTCCATGGACATAGCCTCTTAGGCAATTGGATAAGGGTTGAAGTGATTGGAGAGAATGTGAACGGTGTTAACGACTTTAACTAAGTAGGGTTGGGGTGAGGATCTCTAGATTAAGTAATTTAGCAAATAATAATAATTTTTAAACTTATATATGTCATCTTCTTTATTTGTAGTATTACTATTAGACAAATTAGTTCATTTTGAAAAGCCAAATAGAGTTATTAATGTGGGAAAAAAGAAATATTTAATAATTAGCTTTAAGGAAGAACTCAAATATAACATTAACATGATTGTATTTAAATTGTTAAATATTTAAGTACAAGAAAATGATGTTTAAGAATAATTAGAGGAGAAATAAAAATTCCTTCATATAAGAATGCATATTATATTTAAAAGTTAACCGGACCTCGGACAAACGGCCGGACGAGGTCTTTGTCGATAGCCATGTCCAAAAATTGACAAACAAAAGAATTCGGCCGGACATGGCCACGGACACCTCGGACATGGCCCAGACATCGGACGATGGATGTTCATGACCAACCCTAAGCATAGCAAATGGGATTGTTTCATCAAAAAGTATTTGAAACCCTCAAATATGAGTTTGAATATAATGATATAAACACCAGAGTAAGGAGTTTCTAAGGACAAACTTCTGAATCCTCAAAAACCTTAGGGAAGAGCTGTCAATTTATTAGCTTAAACAAATGTGGTGATTATTTCAAATAATACAAGGATGTAATAAGATTTGGAAGTAAACCATCAAAAAGTAACTGCATAGCAAGACACTTGTCATCAATTGAACTATAAAACAAGAAAAGCATGCCTAAACAACCACATTAACTTGAAAGCATTATTTGTGCCCAATCATACTTACAAAGCCTTCTAATAAATGCGCACTCAATAGAAATAATCACCTGAGCAAATCTTTGCTTGAAGTAATCATACAGCAGATGTGGTTTGTTCGACAGCACAGCCAAGGGGATATCATCCCCCATACAGAATGTTGGTTCCTTCCCTTGCGCAGCCATTGTTTCAATAACCATCTGAACATCCTCACTTGAGTAACCATACGCCCTGATAGAAACAAACAAAGTTAACAATAATGACAGGGTTAGGGTAACAAGAGTAGCCGAACCCAAAAACAAGGCCATGTTGCATCATAAGCATTGGCACCCTTGACTATCAAGTAGCATAATAGGTCATATTTGGATATGCAACAACATAGTTGCACATAACTAAAGTAAGCAGGCTTATACTTCTGCAAATGAAAAAATCAACAAATGCCCCCTGGCCATCTTCTTCACCAACATAAGCTAAATCTCTTGATAGCCATAGGAAAATCAGTCAGAAAAATGACAAGCTAGTTTGACTGCATACCACATACAACTCATATATTTAACTTCCAATGCATCTATATATTTTAGGGTGAAGAAACAATTACCGTATCTTTAATAGATTAATTTGCTAGTTCTACCCAAAGACTAACACAACAATGCAAAACTTGTCCAATTACATCCAATACTAGATCAGTGAGACTTAATTTGACCCATTGATTTGATAGTAATTGCTGACAAAGAGACTTGCAAAATCATGTTTCTTACTGTTGGTGTCTTAAAATTGTCTCATTGTCCATGGCTGCTGTTGATAAGAAATTGGCCGATTTCAAGGATCGCATATTCTCATTCAACCACTTGCCATAAGGGTTTGATAAAGCTACTCGTTTTTTTACCTCTGTATTTTCATAGACCTACAAATAAGACAAAATTACAATGAAATGAAGAACAGTTTCCATCCCCATAAAATATAATTAAGGGAAAAGCACAGAATCTGTCATAAATACAAATTTCAATTATGACATTGACTGGTAGTGCATAAGTACAACAGTATTTTTAGATAACCGTATACATGTAACTATGAAATCCTTCAGAAATAGTTGATGAAGAAATATAAAATAAAATGTTATTAATCTTGTTTCTTTTTTTTTCTAGACCTTATGAATTCGCATGCAACATTTATATGCCTGAAACAACAAGTGTGTGTACCTACAGATGGTAAACTTTTCTTTTTCTTAATGGTAGCACAGTAATTGTGAGTTAGTAAGGACCATAGAAACTGGGTTCAATCCCCACAAGTAGTGTGAATCAAACCCAGGACACTTGCTACATGTCTTGAGCCCATTATTAATGAGGCAAAGGGTGCTTGACATCTACAAATGGTAATTTGACAGTGACAAACTAAAAACAATTGATTTTGGAATAGAAGAAAAAACAAGTACACTCCTTTTAGTAAGCATGTTCTACACTCCTTACCTGCCCACTTTGCAGATCAACCGATATCATCATCCCTGGACCAAGGCGACCTTTCATGGTGACCTTTGATTCATCCATTGGTAGTACACCAACCTATAGAAAATGGTACATGAGGAAAAAAGCTACAAACAGGTTGATACAAAAAATACCACAGAAGCACATTCCATGTTTATAGAAAGAGCGGATTCTATTCATAAGCTTCTCATAACAATTATATTCAATATCCATTTATACAAAGGTTACAGGAACCCGTGGTTAATACAATTTTGGTCGTCATAGGTAGTCCTAATTATAGTCAGGAAGCACCTTTTTCCAACATTTGGGTCGGTGACAAGGATCTTGAACCTCCACTCTAGTCTATTTTTTGCAAACTCTTTTATAAGAGGTAACATAACCATTACCTTGCACATTAACTTCATCCATGTACTCCTTGGTTTTCTCTCCCTCTTTGACCTCTTCAGCTACAATCCCTCCAATCTTCTTCCCAGTGCATCCCTTGGTCTCTTTGAATAGGTCAATACGAATGCAACATACTACCTAAGCTTCTCCCTTAAAGATGCTATCCTAAGTTCTCTTTAATATACTCATTCCTAGTCCAGTATCTCCTAATGATCCCACACATTCACCTTAACACCTTCATTTCAGCTCCAACCATCTGGTCTCTCCTAGTTATCTCATAGGTAGTCTTACTCCCCAACATAGTTTGCAATACTAGATATAGGAGATATATTGGCAACCTAAAGATAGGATATATCAGAGATATACCTAAGATAGTGGGGAGGATGATATCGGTGACCAAAAAAGATTTTTCACATATATCTTGATAATCTAAGCATGTAGGAATATGTAGAAACTGACACTAATCTCAAATAATCTTTAGATTATTCATGGCAGAATTCATGTAATAGAACCTTGAGAAGTAAAAGCATCTGTGGGCTCTCTAGCCTTCTAGTGATCTAGTTTGGTAAAAGAGTGTAAAGGATTTGATTGAAATTTGCTTGTGTTATGTCACCTTTTCTATTGAATTTTCTTCACAAGAATCTTACCCTTTTTTAATTAGAAGCTGCTTTGAGAAAATCAACTACTTTAATTTAATGGTTCTGATATGAAACACTTGCATCACAAAGTGGAAATTTTTTAGCAAAAAGCAGGGAGCCTAATTTATGACAGCTTGACTTATTTTTCATATTATATATCTATATAACTAAATAAAACATACAAATATGTTAAAGTGGTAATATAAAACTTATCTAGCATAGCCAGCAGCTTTAAGGAATAAAAAATCTGAATTCTGTTTTTTTTTTTTTTTTGGAAAAGTAAGGGGTGATATCACATATATATCGGCAATATCTGAGATATCTGGCAATCTTCCTTCATATCTTTTTTTCTTTTTTGGCAAATTCTTCCCCCATATCTTGTATCAATCAATGGACAGATATAAATATATCTGTATCTCACATATTGCAAATCATGCTCCCAAAGAAAATAAAAGAACATTTTATATAAGAATGAGTACAGAGAGGAACCTATAACAATTGCATGAATGAAAAGAGTAAATATACAAAATATGTAGAGATACAGAACAAACCTCAGATGCAACGTAGACTACATTGTCTTTTGTTCGCCAATAACGAGCAGGCCGAAGACCATTCCGATCAAGACACGCTCCCACTGTCTTCCCATCACTATGCAAAAACCAAGCAAATGATTAAGCGTTTAAAAAATCTGTTAATTCACCAACAAGGACTGAAAGTTTTTCTTCCCACCAAACTTAGAGTCTCCAACTATAAACTTATTCTTCTCCTTTTCTAGACTGCAGATAGAACAGTTGAAGGGTGCCACATAATGTCGGCAATCAATACGAAAAATAAAAGATAGTACTATGATTGCCCTTCAAATGTAACCCAAATTCAAAACGTAAGTTGTTGAAATGCTAATCATGCATTAAAATTAGAATTATCAGCCATTTTGATAAGCATTCTCAACTACCAAAGAAGAATGGGAAGGTAGTTTTCAAATTCTATATACACGATTTCAAATCTACCTGAACAGAAGTAGGGCAGGTCCATCCCAGGCCTCCATCTGCCCCTTATAGTAGTTATAAAAATCTACAACCTGTGGTTAGGGAAAGGGTCAAATAAAAAAAAGGCAACGAAAACACCTAAGATACATAATACAAACAATTTTCTTCTCTACACAATACGAGAATTTTAGTGTTGAAGACCAATCACAATTAACGCGGCACTTTTCTCACATTTCATACAAATATTGATGCACATTACCTCTGGATACTTTATTAACAATGTAGGATGGTTCTTGTAAGCCTCCGGGACGAGAATCATCAGAGCTTCCTCAGGGATACGACCACTTCTAATTAGCAACTGACCACAATTGAGATGACATAATTAACTATAATGTATTTAAACCAAATCCAACAATTGAATTGATAGACACATTCCAAAAAATAGGATTGATTTAAGATAAGTGCGGTAAGACTATTCACCAAATGCCCTTCCCAATGAAACCTCTTAATAAGGCAAAAATGTCCAAAAGAAAGATCTATACCAACTAAAATGGTGGTGCAAAATTAAAAAATAAAAGAAACATCATTAATGTTTTATCCTATATGTACAGGGTTGGGACACGGATTCTGTTCTACTATATTTGGCCCTATCATAGACCAATTTCATAGCCAAGTCATTTCCACTAGGTCTCTACAAGTCATCTTGGATTAAAAGAATAAAAAACTAATTAAAAACATCAAAGAAGTTTGGCTGCAACCCTAGTGACTGAATTTTTTTTCTTTACTTTCTTGTATAACAAAATTGAACATTTCACTTAAATCAAGACTAAGTATAACATGTTTAGAGGACTATTTGTTCAGTAGGGTAGTTTATGTTAATTAAGGGGATTTTAATCTTTCATACGTAATCATGTTCTATGATTGGTCAGACCTTCACTTAAGTGAAGGCATATGAGTCCTTTCTTGTAATTGGCGACCCTAAGCCTACTAGAAGCTGGTAGACCACTTTAGTTGTATTATCTTCTTCATTATTTTGTAATACAGAGATTTCCTTGTTCTCTCTCAAGAAAAAAAACACAACCAATATTAGCTATGCCCATGCAAATAATACTGCTTAATATAGGAATGGTAAGAGCACATACTTCTGCGGCGGTATCCAGATTTGCTGAATCAGATGCTCTGGGATTACCAAAAGGACGAATCTCATTTTCACGGCCACGCCAAACAGGAGATTTGAGTGACGTCTCCCGAGACTGCATCCAGTTCAAGTTACCCTGAAAGAAGGAACAACAATGTTACACAGAAAGCAAACACAAGCTATGTAAGGACGCAGAAAAATAAAATGGCCAACCTGTATTGTATTGATCTCTCCATTATGACCCAAAAACCTCATAGGTTGCGCAAGAGGCCACCTGGGACTGGTGTTCGTGCTGTACCTCCGATGATAAATGGCAAATGGAGATGTGTAAAGATCACTTTGGAGGTCTAAATAGAACTGCCCTAATACTTCAGATCGAAGCATTCCCTTGTAAACAATAGTCTGATTAGACAAAGAGCAGAAATAAAGCTCATCAGCCCACATTTCTGATTTTGTGGCTCTCTCTATTCGCTTTCTGCAGATATATAATTCCCGCTCAATATCATCAATGTTGTCCTCTTTCAAAACTTTGACAAATACTTGCTGAATGCTGGGCATAGTTTCTTTTGCATAATAACCAACTACAGCCACATTGACAGGTGCAGGTCTCCATCCAAGAACCTCCAAACCCTCTTCTCGGAATATATTTGCAATAACTGCAAAGACAATAAAAATCTCACAGGACTAATTATGAATATTAAAAAAAAAGGTAGTTTTTAACTCAAGCAGTAAAAAAAACAAGATCAAGTGATCGCACTACATGTCATAGAACAGTTCTCTGAGCCCTCCAGACTAAGACAACATTAAGAGTCAGAAATGCGATCACCTGTTTTGGCTTCTTTCATACTCTGCTCATCTTTTGGGAGAAAAACCATTCCCACACCAGTTTTTGATTTATCTAAGAGAGGAAGGCCTTGCTTGTTTGCCCAGTTGTTGAACAAATCCCAGGGTATTGATGTCATAATTCCAGCACCATCACCAGAATCGTTATCTGCACTGCAACCTCCACGATGCTCCATGCAGCCAAGAGCTGCAAGAGCATCATTCACAATACCATGAGAAGCTTTGTTCTCTAAATGTGCAATGAATCCAACCCCACAAGCCCCTCTTTCTGATAAAATATCAGTCAAGTCTGCCACCTAGAATGACACAGTTTGGGTTTTACAAAAAAATTATTATGCAATCACATGTACATCATATACAATTTGATCTTATAGAAAGTCTATCACAATCAAATCATCTGTGAATTAGCAGAAACATACATTTATAAAAAGTGCACAGAAACAAAGTATGAACTAAAGTGTTGATTATTACTATCTAGTGCCAACAACTGGATTATCCGCAAGAATAGGAAGTTATAGCAGCATTTGGCACAATAAAATAAATAGTTACAGAAGAATGGATCTTATTTCTTACATATTCACTTTTTATATAATAATGGTTGTATGTCAATCATTTCTTATGGTTGCTAAATTTAATCTTCCCTTCTTCCTTGAGAATTTCTTGAAACCTATATTCTTCACAATATAATGACAATGTGACAACCAAAAAACCTAAAAAAAAGCCATCAGTTTGAGGGAAACAAAGTTAGACACAAAACAATCTTATGCACAACTACTGACAGACATGCTAGCATGCACGTGGAAGACTCATTCATATATTAGCACAGCTTTTTCATACAATTTTAGCCCTTAAGTTATAGACAATGGGCAACTAAATAACCAATCAATACGCATGTGTGTAGCAATTTTATAATTCCTTCATCTGCATTGCACAACTAACCTTACAAAATGTTTAAAAAAATACATCACGTACGCAGAAGGTTAAATCTCCCTTCACAGTAGCCTTAATTGAAAGAAGTTATCCCGTAACTCCTCTCATATTTAATTTGTTCCATTATCTTCAATAGCCTTCCCTTTTTATCATAAACTGGAAACCCCACAAATGCATCTCTCATAATCATTAGTGGCAAAGTGAAATTTTTTGGGCTAGGTGACAAAAACGATATGAGGAGAGCAAAACCAATTTGGCGGGACAATCTAAGAAGAAAATGTAAACCATATGGAATATTCTATGAAATCCATACACGTACAGAGTAAATTTTAAAAGTTCAGGAGGACAAGTACCCCCCTTTGCTCCCCCCCCCCAAAACCAACTTCCCTCCTCATCGTAGACACATCCATCTAGCTCCAATTCAAACAACGATGCTTTTGTACCAGCAAATCCATAAGAAATATTTCCATGTTCTATCCACTCTCAAACCCATTACTTGGAAGTGTTATATGTGGATAATAAGAACATCTAACATAATTATTGAATGGAAGAAATAAAATATATCCATTCTCATGAAAGCACTGGGAAATATGCAAACCGCATAAAACTTTTCAATAGCTCAAGTAATAAGAACAAAAGCATCGCAAGTAGAATGTTCCAATTAGAAGGCCCATTAAACAACCTAGCTTAGATGTCAATATCTCCACGTATTTAACTAAAAAAGTTACTAATGGAAAAATTCTTAAGAACATTGAAGTCGAACATAATTCCTTTCCTTGAGGCAACCAATATTGAACTTTACAAGCATTAAATATTGAAGGCTCTAAGTTGTAGATGGCCAATCAACACTTGGAAATATTCCAGTCCAATGTCTCGTCCTGGCCATAGTTTTCCTCTGCACATGTCAGGTTTAGCACAGATAACTTCACAACTTGTAACTGAAATTACTAGAAGGTGCATGCCGTTTATGAATGCTGTGACTAGAAGACAATAATAGAGTCCATCAGTCAAAATTTTATGCAATCAGAAAACCCTCACCAGCCGTTATATTTATTTACAGTATGCTTCTTCTGAGGAGTGCAGACTGCAGAACCATCATTAAAAGTAATTCATGAGAGGCTACAAATATGAGCACCCAAACCACAACCTTCACCCTAAATACAAATTTGGATAATTGTCTCACCAAAGGCGACTTCTTGTAGTATCTGCCAAAATTCATGTTTCTCACATTGAAGTGGACGGATGATAAAGCTATTTTCCATTAGCTCAATTACTTACTGAATTCGATGAAGCAGGAATCTATCCAAATGAAGTGAAATTAGCACGAAATGTAGTCATATCATACCACTCCTCCTGTGTCACTTGTCCTCATGACTCCTGACACTGTCCGATGTACATCACATTTCATCTTAAATCAAGTGTTTGCGATACACATTAGGAGGTTAATGAACTCTTTCGCTGATCATTTAATGCCTTGAAGTTAATATCATTTAGCATATTGCTAGTAAGTTCCAGACCTCCAGCTAAAAACTTCTCTCACAAGTATCGAAAGTAGAGTTATGAACGAGTTTTGTAGAGAAAGACAGTGGCAAGATAGAGGTGGCGGAAATAGAGTCGCGTACCTTCCTCTCAGTGACTTTCGGAGCAGCACCCAATTTCGTGGAAGAGACATCAATCTTGTCCAAGTCAAGAACCGATTTGATCAAGGACCAGCTCCTCGGGAGCTCGCGACTCGTACTTGAAGAGCCAGCCCGGTGCCTCCGCCGCCTGGATTTGCAGCAAAGAGCAGAGAGATCCCCAAGGAAGAGCGCGCGGTTGGAGGCGAAAACAGAATTGGCTGACGAAGAAGGAAGAGCGCTCGGATGGACAAGTTTGGGTCTCGGAGCCCACGACTGCAGCGCCGCCATTATTAGTCAAGCGATCTCCTCAGCAGGATTAAGAGAAGTAATGAAAGCAAATGGAGTCGAGGCGAATGGTATTCCGTTCGGAAAAGATTGATCACAAGAGGAGGCCAAGATGATGAGAATGGTCTGAGAGAGGGAAGACTGAGAAGCAGAGAGAGACAAGAGCCACCTCCAGCCTCCTCTCACGTCCACCACTCTCTCCGCCTCACCGAGATAGAGGTAGCAAGCGAGAGGAGCACGAGGCAGGCAGGACCGCAAGAGCGTCTTTCAACTAGAAAATAGCTGGGGGTGATTCTGGCAACCGGGAGTTGCCGGTGGTGTGGGACTTGTTAGTCAACTGAGGAGGTGGCGGCCACCGGCACTAAGCAGTCGTTCGCGCGAGACTACGCCTCGCAAGGCGCCGAATCTTAACCCCAAAAAAAGGACAAGATGGAAATAATACCAAACATGATTAAGAGTAGAATCTTTGACTGCAGCCAATATTAATGACCTGGGCCCTTGGCCCAATTAAAGGAGGCATTGTAATCTAATTAGGCGTTTAGTGGGGCTTTGATAGTTGGTTTGGATATGTATGAGCAGAGTCACCCGTTGGTGAGTGTAATATTTTAAGCCCCATTTGCCCGTATTATATACGAACATGATTAGTGTCGTTTATCATGTACATAAGCAGAAGAATTGCGTGGGTGCGTGCTCTGATGCAAGTACCTAATTTGACTTAAGACATAAATAACTAAGAGGTTGCTTTGAGTATCCTGTTAAAACAATTAAGACAAACGCATGCCTCTTTTTGCTTCTTAAACTTAGTAAGTGATTGCTCTAGCTAAAAGGGGCCATAAAGGTAGTGAACAATGAACATGGGACACTTTCTTCACAAACTTTTTTAATGATTTGACTTGAATAGAAATGCAAGTGAGATGCGTAAAATGGCTTGCCTTTTTAATTAATGAACTTAAGGTGAACATTTCAGGATGAAAATGAAAGAAATTTTTTCTCTGTTGCAAAAAAAAGTGAGAGCCACCCACAAGGAGAGCGTTACCAAAAATAAAATAAAATAATACGTAAATAAAGAAAATAAAGCCACAAGGGAAGCGAAGAGCTTTTCGAGCTTCATAGGGCCAGAATCTAGCTGGTCTCCCGAAAAGTGAAGGGAATGTGCAATGGCCCAGCTGTGAGATGGGAGCTTTTTCTATGTTCGTGCATGCAGCACAAGTACCTGGCACTCGCCAAACATCCACAAGCCAGTCTACGACAAAAACGCTACTCAAAATGAGAAAACCAGCCGCCACAAATCTCTTCCCTTTCCGATAAGTGCCAGTTTTTATCACCTCGGAGACTGGTGGCTGGGATTGCTGGCCTCATCCGGTCATCCTCGTCTTCTTATGTCTGGCTTAGAAGCAACCTGCGTATAAGTGACAATTTCTTCCACTAAACCACAAGCATAGATCGACTCTAGTTTAAAGCTCAAGATGAACCGTTAAATTCTTATCCCTCCTGTTGCCGGAGCCCTTGAAGGAGTTTTTTTTTTTTTTTTGTTATGCAGAGAGCCCTTGAAGGAGTTGATTTTTGGGGAATGCTTGTTAGTGATAAATGTTATAACATTTTTTTTTCTTTTAACGAGGACTTGACTAAAAGGAATTGGACAACAGGCCTCTTAAAGCACGATATCCGACTACCAGTACCCTCGAATACATGCCGATGGCCAATGAAGCGAGAATTCAAACTTAGAACCTCCACTAATCCTAACCATCCCACTAACATGTTGGCTTATATATATATGATTACTTGTTTAAGGGATCAGCGCTAACCTAATAGACTACTTTCATTTTCTATCGAAACGGTTCTTTTTAAGCACCATAGAGAGATTAAAGAGCATGTGAAAAAGTTGGATTACCAAATAACAATAGGCCATCTTTAAATAAGCCTCACTCACCGTAATTTTAATGGTTAAAAATAAGTGTTAAATAGCCGCTAGACTATTTTAAGTATTTGGGGTCTCAAAATAAAATTGTAGTATGTATTATTTATGGGAAGACAAATTAGAAAAGACAAGTCTAGCCTCATCGGGCTCCATGACCAAGGCCCCCTTACCATACTACATAGGACTCTTAATGTGGTACGTAGAAGCCGTGACAATAGATATATACCATATTAGATCTAACATTATAATCTAACACATTAAATAGTTGTTATTTCGGCCTTTATGTACCACGTTAGGAATTTTATGTAGCATGGTCAGGGGCCTTTAGTCACATGTTGGTAAGGAAAACATTTTCACTGAGAAATGCAAGCTCTTATTTGAGGGACGATGGCACCTAACTTAATTCTAATGTATTATTATTACATCGTATTTGATGATTATGCCTGTTTTTTAAATTATTCAAGCAAGTGGTTCTTTAGCTCAAGGAAAAGCATTGTGAACAAGCTAGAGATTTCCTTCCGAATAGATGGTGATTGGAAACCACCAAAATTCTTATTATAAGACTAATATTACTATTTGTTCCTTCCAAACGGTTGGATTTGGTACTTACAACATAAAACGCATATATCATTTGTCATGACTATGTTATATAAACAATCTGAGCAAGTTGTATCTGATGCGAATCCTAAAAGCTTATTTAATAAATATGTCAACTACCTTAGAGCAACTTGATTCAATGGAGATTACAACTATTGCAAATCCTAATGCACAGTAGCATAATAATTATAACTATTTGACTCCCTGGACCTTGGTGGGTTCGAACAACCATCTTCTTTGAAATAGTTTTTAATCAAATTTCAAACTACTCTACCAGTTTTTGATTAAGCTCCTTTATCAGTTTCATTCATAATAATGAGCCAAAAACAACGAAATCATCTAAGTGTGAAGGAGCATTCCCTTCATTCCATTATTTTTTATTATGCTAATGTTAAGGAAACAGAATGAATACTCAATGCTCTCAATTACTGCCACCATTCTTGTGGCAGAATCTCTCTGTAAGAACTAACATGCTTGAAGCCAACAGATCAATTATCAACAACATCAAATGATAAGAATTATTACACTGTTAAAATACTTAAATAGATATATTCCCTTCATCCCATATTAATAGTTATATTTAGAAAAATAATAATTTTTATTGAATGGTAAAATTCACATCTAAAAGAAGAAAAACAAGCTTATAATACTCTTTTTTAGGTACCAACTAGTTAAATTTAATAAAATAAAGTTATTAATATAAAATAATTTTTTTGCCGAATGGAGCTATTAATTTAAGACGGAAGGAGTATAATGTAGAACCGTAGTCAAAATATTGTAAGATAGTATTAGCTAATTTGAGGACCATGTGGTCAGTCATTATTCTTACAAAGCGCATGAAATAAAGTCAATTTATCATCCCATAGCTGCTATTAGAATAAAAGGCAATATTAGAGGGTTGACAAAGAGGAGTGTTAGAAAATCGGGTCTTCAACTTTAAATTAAGACCCAAAAAATATGATGAATTAAGACTATGATAATCTATGATAGACTGAGCTTTGAAAAAATATATCATGTGTAATGCATGATAAAATGTATGAAATTCCAACAATCATGTATTTATAGAATTTCCAAGGCAACTAGGGAGGGAAAAAGAATAATATTCATATGTTACAACTCGTGAGCAGCCTATGATTCTAGCCTTGCCGACACTAACCGCAACTGATTAATCCCGTTCTAACCATGGCTGGCACTAGCTAGACTAGATTTGGCCAGCCAAGTTAGTCATATCTAGAACAGAATTGATCGTGGTTTGTGGTATCTTGTATATATAAGATTGGCCGCATCCAAGCCAGTCCATGTGGTCACCAACCAAACTTGCACATTATCTTGAATTTTTTATAGGAACAAATAAATAATTTTACATAATTAATCATCGATATTTAATAGAGAACAATTTGTGGGAGATTTTTTAGGATTTTTCATATTAACTACTATAATTTGTCTTTGTAGGAAATAACAATTTTTAATTTGTTAATGTAAGGTGCTTAGAGAAAAAGGAAAAATATTTCTATTACAAGATGTATCTTACTATATGATATATAGGGATGCCATTTGGATCGATCCTAATTGAAAGGATTTGGGTTCAACTAAGTGGTAACTCGGGTTGAATTTAGTATTTAAAAGCTTACTCGATGATTGGGTTAGGTTCGGTTCATGTTTTCCCTGACCCAATCTAAACGTGACCTAGGTAGGGTTATTAAAGCATGTTTAGCTCCACATACTCTCCCCAAGTCATGCCTTTTCCCTCTTCCTCTTCCCAAACTCAATGGTAGTTGGATATATATAATCCTCTTCCCCAACTCAATGTTAGGGCTCTCTCCCTCTCATATATATATATATATATATATAAAGCCATTTGTGTGTTTCAACTTCCATGTGGAGAACTTTTCTTCTTAAAAACAAAGGAATTGTTTTACATGTTTTCTATTTCAACTTGAAAATAAGTAATTGTTATGCAAGTCTTAAGTCTATAATGTTAGAGTGGATGGGTTGACAATATCCAAGTCATAATACCTGAGGTTCATAAATATGAATATAAAAATATACAAAATTATACACATGTCAAAAGTCTATAAATAGCAAGTTAACCATCTAAGTACAAGTCTGACATCTATTTAAAAATAAATAATCAAGTAAAGTTGTCTCTCACGCCAGTAATTATAATTACCTGCAAAATTATAGAAGCAATAAACTAAATCTCACTAGTGCAATGTCGTCTTCAATCCCCCTCTGATGTCTTGGTCTCACTAGTCCTCGCCTAAAGAGCCTACAACCAACAAGACTAAACAATAATGAAATATTTCCCCCTGTTAGAAGAAAGTTTCTAAAAGTACAAAAGTATTAGTTTTTTTTATCGGGCCTATGTACTTATTGGACAACAACTCCAATGTTGTCTCCAATAAGATCGGATCTAGATATAGTTTAGCCTACAAACTACAATATCTCAAAAAGTATAACATCAAATGTGCAATGCTTACATATTTTAAACTATCATACATTTGATGCAAGTCCTTTAGTTGTCTTATTCTAATTAAATAATAAATAATAAGTAATTTAATTAATTATCTCACTAACCTTTGCTCAATAATTAATAACCCTGTTTAATCCTAAAGATAGACAAACCCATCAAATGTTAACCTAAGTGACAAATGATACAACCATCATAGATCTTCCTCGAAAGGGAACCATCCATAGTGAGTCCCTCAAATTTACCAAGAAGTACCATAACCTAACATAGCCCCTAAGGACCTAGCCATAGTAGAAAGGCATGACCCACAATTGCATCTGAATAGAAGTGGTTGGAGAAGTCAACCAAACAGGATATCAGCTACTTCAAATGTGCGCACACTAACCAATCCCGAATAGATTGGTTGTGAATAAAGGATCCCTCGGAACTCCCTCTAACATGGGAGGTGTAACGACACAACCAAATCAACAGTTTCTCAATTGAGTTAAAACTCAAAAAAACCATCTCGAACCTTATTCATGCTCGACTAACAAGCAAGAATTCAGAATGATGATCACAAACCATATTAGTCTTATTAAGACTAGGGTAAAGACTCAAAATTGTCATCGATTCGTTAACCAAGGTAAATTATTAGGTTGAAGGCATTATTTACTTTGTGAACTAGTCTCAAACCCCTCTTAGGGTATTTTAATCCTTATCTTAATTAGATGTTCTCACCCAATCTAAAATTATTTATCCCCTATTAATTAATCTTTCATTAACTTTAACCTGGTGATAAATTACTATCATATTAATTACAAATATTAAAGCAAATAAAAATATGAATAGTACGAGACCACATAGGTCCCAATAAACCGTAATAGTAAGTGTCAAACTCAATTATGGTAATAGAAAGACTTGTGCTCTTTGTGCCTTAACTCTCATCGTGATAGGAGCATCTATTTTTATGAAAATGAGTTGCAAAGCACCTAAGGGCATTAGGATAATTTGTCTATATGGTATATTGTCCTCTCCTTTATTAGGTCTCAAGTCTTTGACCTCACATGAGGTTACACTCTCAAATTGGCCTGTGAATTGGTCTAAAACTTCAATTGGTCTAAAATTGTTCTTAGCTGTATGTACTCCTTTATGTCTTGGGCTGGTTGTAATTTTCTAGATATTTTATCGGGTTATCAACCCCTCGAACCAATATTGGTTTGCTCTATGGTTCACCTTTTACTTTAGAGATAAAATGGTGAAGTATCCATTTACTAGGATTTCCCCCCATCATGTAGCTTGGTTTTAAATTTAGGTTACACCCTCACCTCTAAATTAGATTTTTTCAAAATTTTAACTTTACTTATAAGTGTAACATCCGAAAATTTTATAAATTTCTGAAGTTGACTATGTGGAAAATAGAGTATTTGACCCCTTAACTTTCTCGTGAGAATAACTTAATCAATGGTGGGTATTGGTTGATGAAACCTATATAAATGGAAGGTAGATAGAAATTGCTTTGAAACTCCACCAAGAACGCGCGAATCGGAATTTGGATAAGAGAGATACGACCGTTCAAAGTTGAACATAATGTGCATAGCCCATTTACTCGAATTAGACATGCGAATTATCCGTTTAAGTCACTATACGAGCCCGATTAATTAAAGCAACAAAAATTAATTTTTGGGGCCCAATAAAGTTGTCGAATTGAGGAGGTTTAGGCCCAATTTCTAAGGGAATTAGGAACACTAATCCTCATGCCTATAAAAGAGGCAGATTAGGGCTTTTAAGGGGGCTTTTTGGCCGGAAAGAGAAGAAGATGGTTTTTAGGCAAATGCAGCCGACGACGAAGTTGAAGAAGAGCGAGCTCGAAGTTCAGGTGGCGGTGGATTGACGACAAATCCGCAACTAAGGTACTATTGCAATAGATGCATGAATAATAGATTTAATATTATAAACTCGTGTTTTAATTAGATTATAAGCAGCCTCATCCTCGCGGACAACCAATAGAATTTGGTCGGGTGTTGATCGTAAACTAGCCGGCAAGTATCGTATCTCCATGGTCAGGTCGTTTCCTCCAGCGGCACTCAGGTCATTGTCGCTGACAGCAATCATGCGGGCCGATAGTAAGGGAGTGACAAAAGGCGCAATTTCTGCACTTTTCTTCCTCCCTTCCGGCGGAACAAAGTACGGTGGCCAGTCGTGCAGGCCACCAATTCAGGGTCAGAGTACCATCACCTTTCACCTCTCTTTGTTCTCGACCTATTTCCGACAGGGACCTGCCACCGGTCGCTCGCCGAACCGCCACGCAAAATCTCTACAAACCGCCGCCGCCCCTCCTCGTTCCCTTTGTGAATTAACAAAATCAGGGATGGTGTTGGATTGCAACCGTTGTCTCGTGACGGGACTGGGGCTCCTGGAATTGCCAAAATTTGGTGATCTTATCGATCCATCGCCGATAGTGGCTGCCACTGCCACCCAACCTCGATGAATAAAAAAAAGAAGGGACCGATTCATCCTCGGCCATCCACCGGGTGGTGCTGGGGTCGAGTACACCGGATTCGCTGAGCCGCAGTGATCCGGCCGGACCCGGTCTTTGCCTAAGAGCATAATTGGGATCCTCTTCTCTAGATTCGTGGCAAGCTATTCAGAGTCCTAGGGATTTGGGTCAAGTTGTTGTTAAGCAATCTACTCCAATGTTGGAGTCCTATATCTAGGGATTTCTTCGAGAATCGAGTTATCTCTAAGTGAACAGGTATTTATATTATATTAAACTTAGAGTTGGGTTAAAACGATGAAGGGTGGTTAGTGTCATATGTCATTTTAGTTGGCATATGCTGTGTCTGTTCATCCAAGAAATTGGACAGAGGTATTAATTATTAAACAAGGGTTGTGAGATAATTAATGACATTGTTTGATATTGCTTATTTAATTAGAACAAGTGAAACAATTAAAGGGCTTGCATAAAATGTAGGTTGATCGAAAATACTTAAGCATTGCATGTTGGATGCTATGCTTTTTGAGATACTATATTATCTAGGCAGAACTACATCTGGATCCGATCTTATTGGAAACATTGTAGATGTTGTCTGATGAGTACATAGGCAACTAACTTTAGGTGATGTTGGCCCGATCCTAAAAAAATTAATAAAACCTCATGTTCTTTGTAAACTCTTCTCATGAGGGCAGAGAGGTTTCGTTGTTGTTTGGTTATTTATTTTGGTTGGTTGCAGGTTCTATAGGCAATGACAAGTGAGACCAGGATTGACAAGCACGAGATGTAGTTCTGCGTTTCTCTAATTCTGGTAAGTGTATCTTTGGCGTGAGAATCAACTTAGTTATTCATTTTCAGACGGATGACGAACTTGTACATAGATGGATAGACTATTCTTAATGGATTTTGAGATGTGCAACAATATCTTATGATTTGATATTCGTATTTGTCAACCTCAGTTATCATGACCTGGATATTTAATCGAATAGTTTGTTTTGTACTTAAGAAGAAAAAAAATTTCTCGTGACTTACCATTCATATTTTTTAATGAGGCTTTTTAAAATTCGGGTCGTGACAATAAGCCTATGAACCAAAGCATGAGTCGGCAATTAAATATTACTATAGTTCACTCTTAAGGGTCAAATAATTATTTTATTACCCCTGAGATTTTTCCCAAACATGAAACTTGATAAGGAGACTTTTGACAGTCACCCAATCCAATGGTAATTTTCACAAATTTTTATGCTCATTTTTCCCTCCTAAATAGAAACAAGTTAATTCACAATTTTTTTCCAAACTAGCCAAGACGGAGGGTAAATCTGATGGCCCTAGCTCCTAGCCCAGCTCGTAGAACCCGCCATCCCCTTCTTTCTCCAGTAGCGCTTCTATTGGAGGCGAAAGAGAGAGAAGGGAAGGGACCCATGGTGGCTCCGCGATGGTGCCCCCCAGCTCAGATGAGGAGAGGGGTGGATGGAAAGCAGCGACACGTCAAACATCCATTTGACAGCCCCACCGTCCGCCGCCTTTTTGCCATAGGTGAACAACATGAGGCAAAATGGAAAGTAACTTGTAACAGCATCCCCTACTGTTAGCTCCTTTCGCGTAGCCTAACAAACTAGATGGAGTCAAAGTTTGGGCAGCAACATTGGCTGCTCCAACTTCCATGCGATAAGGGAGAAGGCAGCAACCATCTCATAGCCTTCCCTACGACACAGTACGCTTTATAGACAAGGAAGGGAGAGGGGAGGAGGGAAAAGTGGCGTCCAAGAATGCCACCCTACTCCGCGACGGCTGGTGTCTGAGTGGCTCGGCTATAGGCTAGGAGAAGGAAAACGATGAATAGTCTTCCTTTCCCACTAGCCAAATGGCAACTGCTACTAGATGGCTCATGACGAGCGGACAGAACCAACCAAAGGGGGTCGATATCTGGTAGCCGGTAGTTGACTAATGTGCAATAGCAGTCAAAAGTGTGCCATCAGCCAAGCCCTCTACCACTTTGTTTTCCTCATCTACTAATTACAAAAACAATTAGTTTTTTTAATTACTTAACCAAAATCTTGATCATTGACATTTCAAACCTAAATTGTATTAATTTTACTAGCAAAAATGCACACACATTATCCGTGTAAATACATATTAAATAGGATAAAATAAAATAAATTTAAAATAAAATATATATTGAGTAAAGGTCTATCTTGCATGCTATAGTTATAATACAATACTTTAAGGATCACAATAATCATTAGTTATACGTACAAACTATATATTGACTCATATACACAAGTAGTAGGCAATTGTAATTTCTAATCTCGTAGGTTAAATATTATGTCATAGGTCAACGAAGATCGCAATGGTGTCGAAGGACTTTGTGTCATAGAGCATGTTATTCATATTTCATACCATGTTGGCAATAGGTCTCATTTGATAGACCTCTTCGGGGGTTTTTTAAGAGCATTAAAAATACATAATCCGAATACATATATAATATATATAAAAATATTATTAAGAAATATGTTATATATGTGTGGCTAACAAAAAAGTTCGAGAAAACATTGTCATGTAGGATCTTATTTGATAGAGCTTGTCGAGAGCTTTTTAACGATACCAAGAACGTTAGAATCCAAGTTTGGAAGTACAAGATATAATATTATAAAGTTAAAATCAACATAACCTGAAAAATATGGATTAGGATTCTAATATCTTTGACTTTTTGGTGATTAGAATAAATCAAATATGGGTAAAATAGAGATTAATGATAAAAAAATATGGGTCAATCCGTTCAATTTTAAAAGTCATATAGTACACTAATTTACTTGATATTATAGTATGATTGAATCAATGCTACGATTATACCTCTCTAGACTTCGGTCTTTGCACATGCTCCTCCTCGACTCCATTGACGACTGCACTCACCAAAAAATCCTTTGGTGACTCCTCTCTCTCCAAGCTCCCCCCCCCAAAAAAAAAAGATAAATAAAAATTCTCCTTCAATTTAGTCTTGATGGGTATTTATACTTAATGGGGATTAAGTTTCCTAATCTCCTAAGTATTATGAGTCAACTAAACCTCCAATAAGCAACCTAATTGTGCCTCATAAACATATTCTTGTCACTTTAATTATCCAGGCCTATAGAGTGTATGAAATAACCCATTTGCACGTCTAATTCGGGTGATAGACTCTATGTATCAGGTTCAATTTGGAAGAGTCATAACTCCTTCATTCAAATTCCAATTTGTACAATCTTAGTGGTGTTTTGAAGATCTTTCCATTTACTTTCTAACCTTATGCCCTAAATTCTATCTATTTAGGGAGTTATTCAAATGAGAAGGTCAAATGGTCGAACTCTCTATTTTCCATGTGGTTAAATTTCAAGACTTAAAAAAGTTCAGGATATATAAAAATTATGTGCACGAGCTTTTGTTTATGTTTACTCAAACTGAGATATAGCATAAGGGAACAACATGACTAAATTTTATTATAGTAAAAAAACTTGTATTCCATGGAACTCAAACCTAACCTAATTTGATAAAAAAAATCCCAATCCAACTTAACCTAAAAATAGGAAAAATCTGAGGAACTGATGTACAAGCCATGTGGTGCACAAGTCCACTCATTATTTAATACGTTTTAACACTTTTGACATGTTTGAATGTGGGTATTTTTACATTTCAACTTTAGTTTATATGTTAGAAAGTGAAAGGAGTTTCTAGTGGTAGATCAACTCCACTACATATATATCCTTGAAATAGGTTTAATTTTTTAAATAGTACAGGGCATGAGTTTACTAAAATTACATAAAGATATTATTTGGAAAGGCTTGCCACCTTGCTTTTAAATGGTACTCCTTTGTCTTATATTAATTTTTTAAAATAAATTATTTTTAATTTATTTAAAAAATATAACTATTAATTTAAAACATAGAGAATAATTAGTAGGCCCCATATGTCAACAATTATTCATCATTCCGTAGTCTCATCCTGTTGACACCTAAATGTCAGTGTAGCCCGGTTCAAGAAAAACTATCCGAATGATAAATTATTTAAATAATAATTTTAAAAAAAATATTTACAAAATTAACCTATTTTTGGGAAATATTTTCCAAAGTGACGTTGCTTTTGCTATGTAGGTGTCAGCCAAGCTGCTGGCGCCTACGTATTTTTTTAAAAAAAAATTATATGATTTCGTTGTTTAGAATGACGAAGAAGGACGAAATCGGCTTAATTTGTTTTAACCAAATTTTGTCTTTTAGAAGGACAAAATCAACTTAAACTTGATTTCATCCTTCCAAATGACGAAATTTATTTTACTATTCACTGCCCACCTCGCTTTCTAGACTATTGTTCCCTTCCTTTCATCCTTTTTCATCTTTTGGTTTGACACTATTTCTTCTTGGGAAGCTGCGAAATTTGATCATCTGATGCACCCCACTCGATGGAACCCAGGTTCATGTTGTATCTGAGCAAATTGCTTATTAATGGAACACAATAGCAAAGCATTAAAAATAGCAAGAAAGGAAATGAGTAGCTTGCGGCATTCCAAGCAAGAAGCGAAATGCATAGTACATGCAGCTTGGGAGCTTGATCAAAACTTCCAACGTGAGAATCAAATACCCAAACGTTGCCCATTACAAACCAAATTGCAAAGAACAGTTCAAGGAATGTCCTGGATCTGTTCATAAAATGCGAACTTATGTAACAAATTAGAAAATTACGAGGATTCTTTGGAGTTTCCTCTTCTGGAATACAAATTCAGCTTTTGAGGAGAGAGACGTGGTGCAATCCAAAGATGATGAATCTTCGAAGTTTAAACAACTTTTGAGGAGGAAATACGGAAGAGTCGCGGCCTCGCCCTCCCTCTCAATCTGCAAGTCCGAGGTGTCTATTCTATCCGACTATTTTATGAGCAGCAAGTTTTAGCCAATTCCGTTCTTAATATTGCATTTCCAATTCCCATGATCCAACCACATCTTATTCTTCTTCATCATTGATTGGATAATGGGTCACTTTAAATTTCTGTAGTTGCCAAATTTTTGAAATTTTTTGCCTAATTTTTATCGGTTTTGAAGTTCTAGAAAATAATTTAAAAAATAATAATTACTAAACCAACCTGCTTTAAAAAATATTTTTTAAAATAGTATTAGTTTTTGCCACGTAGGTGCCGGCTAAGTGTGAGCGCCCACGTAGCTTTTTTAAAAAAAATTAATATGATTTCATCCTTACAACATCCAATGAAATCAGGTAAAAAAAATTAAGATAATTTTATCCTTTTATAAGATAATTTTATACTTTTAAAGGACGAAGTCAATTTTTACTTACCCGAACACCCAGCACACCCGTCACTATGCATGCATGGGGCGTCCACCAACCTGGCGCAGGTCTGAGCATAGTCCTCTTCCGCTCGTCCAATTCCGACCGAAGCCATCTGGAGCATCATGTCGGCTTCGTTCCATCAACTGTGTTGTTCATGTTTGTTGCCGTCATGAGCAGAATTTAAACAGTTTATGGGCAGCATTTAATGGAGTTTAATACCGAGCCAAATGCGTTCGCGATTGGCGACGTGGGCTGTGTGGGCTCAACCGAACGGGTGCTCCAAGTGCGTAATAGCCGTTGATATTTAAAATTACGCCCTGATAGTGGCATTATTCGCCTTGATGGTTCCTATATGTCCATTATCGTATGCCGTGTGCTGAGCGGTGATTTCGTCCTTCTAACACGAAATTAGCTTTTTTTTTTTACACCAAATCAACTTAAACTTGTTACATTTTTTTTTTAAATCCACACAGCTTTCCCAAAGCGGGTTTGTTTGATAATTATTATTATTTTAATTATTATTTAAATAACTTTTCCTACTTCATATCCATTTCTTACGTTTGAGCTTACAGTGAGAAAAAGCACCAAAAACTCTTCTACTCGTGTGAACGACTAGCCATGGCCCACACGGAGCAAAGCAATTTCAGCACTCATCACCGCTCATGTGTTCCTATACATAGCAGCAGGCAAATCCGGCATAACGAGTACAATTATTGAATCGTGTCAAAGCTACAGTGTCAATTAGTGGAAGTCAGAAAAAGAATGGGTGGAAGACAGACAAACCGGCGCATTCCACATAAATCAATCACATTAAAGCTGCTTTATGGTCCCAAATTCCTCTCGCAATAAATATACTCCGTATTTGCTTGCTCCAAACACTAAAAAATAATAAAATCAAGATTCTTCGTGCTTCTACCCAACACGCATAGACAACTAAAAAGGTCGGCACTGCACTGGGATCACACCTCACAAAACGAAGTCACGGGCTCCTCTCTCGGTAACAGTCCTCATGAGTCATCGACACCTAGCTGTCACATCCAACTAAGCACCATTTCCTGCACTTGCTTTTCTTCCATTTCCGCAACTTGCTGCAGCAATCGAAGCCCACAGCCGCATCACCCGCATGCAGCCGCTATGGCGGACCGCCACCACGAACTCCGCCTCAGGTCTTTGCTCCTCTGCCTTCTCCTCGCTTCCTGCAACTCGGCCCCCACCGGGCCCATCAAGACAGTGGTGGTTCTTGTGATGGAGAACCGATCATTCGACCACATGCTGGGCTGGATGAAGCGGTTTAACAAGGAGATTGACGGTGTCACGGGCGCCGAGTTTAACCGCATCTCTGCCACCGACCCGGCCTCCCCGGCCATATTCTTTAAGAACCAGTCCATCTTTGTAGACCCGGACCCCGGCCACTCATTCCAGGCCATCAGGGACCAGATATTCGGGTCTAACGACACTTCCGCCTCGCTTCCCCCCATGAACGGCTTCGCCCAGCAGGCATTCGCCATGTCTAACTCCACTGACATGGCTCACGCCGTCATGAACGGGTTCGACCCAGACATGGTCGCCGTCTACAAAGCACTTGTCTCCGAGTTCGCCGTCTTCGATCGGTGGTTTGCGTCGGTTCCGTCCTCGACCCAACCCAACCGCCTCTTTGTCCACTCGGCCACCTCTCATGGCGCCACCAGCAATGACGCCAAGCTGCTGGCTCTGGGATACCCGCAGCGCACTCTCTTCGACAACCTGCACGACGAGGGACTGTCCTTCGGGATCTACTACCAGAACATCCCGGCCACCCTCTTCTACCGCAGCCTGAGGAAGCTCAAGTACATCACCAAATTCCACTCCTACGGCTCCTCGTTCAAAGACCACGCCAGGGCGGGGAAGCTGCCTAACTACGCGGTGGTGGAGCAGAGGTACATGAACTCGAGATCGGCGCCGGCCAACGACGACCACCCGTCGCACGACGTGTACGAGGGCCAGATACTGGTAAAGGAGGTGTACGAGGCGCTGCGAGCCAGCCCGCAGTGGAACGAGACGATGCTCGTCATCACCTACGACGAGCACGGCGGTTTTTACGACCACGTTCCCACGCCCGTCCGCGGGGTCCCCAGCCCCGACGGGATCGTGGGGCCCGAGCCCTTCAGCTTCCGGTTCGACCGGCTGGGCGTGAGAGTGCCCACGATCGTGGTGTCACCCTGGATCGACAAGGGCACTGGTACGTACGTATCTAGACTCTCCACTCGCCTAATGCTCTGAGATTTTTCATGTCTATCCTTTTTTCCATTGGAATATCTATCACCTGTTAATCAAATACTAATTCTTCACATTTCAATCAGCACCCTTAAAATAAAAATTAGAACCCTTATTTGCGTCTAGGAATCATCTATGTCGTATGACTCGACTAATTGGGAGTAACTGCTGGTCTGGAATGATTTAGATCTTGTGCTGGTTTGACTTAAGGAACTTGGAAGGGTGGGAAATGGGAAAGAATTATTGGAAGCCTAGACGACCAAAGTACTGACAGTGGAGTTGTACGTGCACCGAACAGAGTATGTGCGAGCTTACTACTACCACCCTCCTAAGTCCTAACTATATAGCAATATGGTGCAGGATGCTTTTCATATGCTGCAACCTATGTATTAGTATAAACGACGGTGGTTACACGAGAGCAAGGATTAGCGATAACTTAAAACTTGGCTTATTATTTTTAGCCAAACAATAGCGAAGAAACTTGGCTTATCCCATTCCTGATGTGCTCGTAATTGCTTCCTTAAATCTATATGACCTGAGCACGGCGATCAACGTATTGATCGTTTAGTAGCTTATCTCAGATCCATTGATATAACGGAAACAGTTCTCCCATGATATCACAAGGAATTTAACATATTGAATCAACTTGCACAAAGGAAAAGAGGACGCATTCGACCATAAATTACTTTGCCATCCTTATCTCATCTGTACTGATTGTATATCCATTGCATCAATTCTGTTGTGGATGCAGTCGTTCATGGGCCCAATTGTTCACCTACGCCAACGTCGCAGTTTGAACACTCTTCTATACCTGCAACTGTTAAGAAGCTTTTTAATCTTTCTTCTCCATTTCTCACGGCCAGAGATGCTTGGGCTGGAACTTTCGAGAGCATTTTGCAGACAAGAACTGAGCCTCGAACCAACTGCCCAGGTTACTCTACCTCTTCAATTTTTAAGTAATCTTATACATATAAAGAATTGCATCGCATGCATAAGATAGCAGCCAATCATACTGGTAGTAATTTTCACTACTAAGGATTATACTTGTTGCACAGAGCAACTACCAACTCCAGTCAAGGTCAGGAAAGGCGAAGCAGACGAGGACGCAAAACTAAGCGAGTTTCAGCAAGAAATTGTCCAACTTGCATCAGTTCTGAATGGCGACCACCTTTTGAGGACTTACTCTGAAAAGATCAAGAAAGCGATGACAGTCAGAGAAGGGCTCGAGTACATGGAGAATTCCCTCAAGCGCTTCTTCGGTGCCGGACTTTATGCAAAGAGAATGGGCGTAGACGAAGAACAAATTGTTCAGATGAGACCATCCCTCACAACTAGGCCTTCGTCTTCAACCGTCAAACCATAGTTATCCATAATATCGCTTTTGCATGCAACTATTAGTCGTAGGTCACTTATTCTTGTAATTTATCTACGTGAAGTGCTAGGTGCCTCTATATGTTTATAGTTTGCAAACAGGCTATTATTATTAACGCAGAACTGCTGAGGAATGTATTATGATTAATTACGACCCCATAAAAAAGGAATGTAAGGTGACAGACAAATTGCATATAACCTTTTAAATACTAGTCATTTCTGATGTGTATTAGTTAGTTGTTCGAGTTGTATATTTGAGCTTCTGAATTAATCCTTTTCCATAGAAAAAAAGTTATACTTCCTCCTTCCTATGGCTCTATTTAATTTTTTTAAATGAACTAAAAGTAAATTATTTATAAAAACTAATGGAACTATAAATATAGGACCGAAGGAGTGGCAGGTGGTTTGCATATAAAGGACCTCGTTGCTCAAACTATATAGACGGACATAACCGGAATTGGTTACTGTAGAGGCCAAATCCAAATTCAAATAAACTTGTCTAACTTGATGAGTTTTCATCACCGAAGACTAGCTGACCAACTAACCTGGCTGTCACATCATTCAAAAATAGTGAGATATTAAGTTTGGAACATGATCTGATGGATCTCATATTCTCCTCCTCCACATGGCAACTGGTTACCTAATACAGTCATGAAAACTAGTTGGAAAAATATGTTTCAATCCAAATCCAGTTCGGAGTGTAGTACTGTAGTTTTGATATTAGGGTGGTCCTGGAATCACTTTCTTGGCGTGTGTTCCCATTCGAAGTCTAACGAACATGTACATCAGAAAAAGCGATGGGCGAAGAAGGGATTTGGTTTGTGCTTCACGCGACGTCATAGAGTAGTACTATCTAGACGCATGAAGATAGTTAATTTCTCACCTTCTCAAGCATTTTATTGCATTTGGTTTGTGGTTCACGCGACATAGAGTAGCGCTATCTAACGCATGACGATAGTTTCTCAAATTCTCAAGCATTTTATTGCATTTGTCGGTATGGGTCCATGGAAAGTCTCATTGACGCTTTTATCTTGTAAAAAGATGGTCCATGGAATCATTTCTTGCAACAGCACATCAAGGCCAGAACAAATGAATTTAATCTATTAAGAGGAGGATGTTATGGTTTAGATTGGTCAACTCGATTATGGAGACATGTTCCAAATTATTCTCGTTGTCATTGCATCAAGAGATACAATCCGGAAATATTAGTCGCAGACAAGCAGGTGGTTCTCGCTTTGTTTTTTGACTCACTTCATTTAAGGTTTATGTGGATCGGTAGAAAGTAAGGGAAAATAAAATTTTCTCCAATTTCCACTGTTTAGTAAGTGGGGGAAAGGAAATTCGGAGTAGAAATTTGGAGAAAATGGGTAAATAATTAGCTCCAAAATTATTTACCCTTCAACTCATAAATTTTAAAAATATATATATATACTAGCAGTGACAATGATAGTAGTTGTGAAGATAGTGGTAAGGTCAATACTAGGAATATTAAAAATATTATTTATGCAACCAAGTATACTAGAAATTTGTTAGAAATCCCCTAGTTCATTTTTTCCCTTTTTCTTTCTCTTTTCATAGTTTTTACCAAAATAGACTTACGTATATATTTGAGATTGTTAGACATATTAGGGGTGTCATAATAGGAATTCATGCACCAACAAACAAACAAACCCCAAATAGAAACGTCAGTTTACGTACACTAAGGCTTCAAGCATGGAACACAAATAGTAAGCTTTTAGCCAAAATTTTAGTAATTTCCAACCCAACGACACCCATATCGCGCTCAAGAAACTAAGCATACCAGTCATTTTCCGCTCCTTCCTCAAAACTCGTGAAAATGAAATGATTTTTCAGGAGGATCCAGATGGCCAGCAGAAAGGACAAGTTGCCGAGGAGGTAAAAATTCAGGATAAACATTTTGTACATAACTGAAGATTCTTTAATAATCAACGGTAACAATCGGCAGTGCTGCTCCTGAGTCCTGAACATGGTTTATTGATGCTTTGCAAACAACTTCCCTTAATTCAGTTCTCTCGAGCTAGAGATCAGGTTTGATAATTTACGATATGAATTGACGAACGCTAAAGTTATGCCATGATTCATAAATTGGTGGACTTACAGGAGGTCGGCCCCACCCTTTCTACCATTCTGAGCCGTGTGGGATCGGACTGACTCAATTGCCACTACTTTTGGCTCAGGCATGGGTTGGCGCATTCAAATCCTTGCCATGTAAAAGAGAAAGTAATACTCGTAGAGGCAACGAAGTGCACAACCGAAATGCGGTAGGCCAAGAAAGAGTGGTCAACCACTAATGCATTCATTCATGACCACGAGAATTTATTACCAATAATGGCAATGACGAGATCAGCAGATGAAATCAACAAACTAAACAAGGAAACTGAAGTGTACGTTATTAAAAGGATATGTAATCGGTTTTCATGACTAAAGTCAAGATGACTAACGATGAAAGGCTGCCACATCACCTAAATATAAGTAAGAGAAAAACTAAGGATCTAGTAGTTCCCATGTTCTCCGTTCACATGGTCACTGGTCACCGCAATCTAGTCAGAAAATTTGGTCAGAAAAATATTTTCCTTATTACAATTGAAACCGCATTTCTTATGTAACATGTAGTACATCGCATATATCCGCCCAATGCAGAGACAAAGTGCAAGAGATACATTTAGTGACCTTTCCTTGTTTATGACCACGCACTTATACAGTTCGCAGATGGTCATTCGTAACTGACCTTCCGCAACTCGCAACATATATAACCACATGTGTACATGCAGTTCTCTCATGTGATAACAGCAGTTTAGATACATTGAAAAAGAAGCAAATTTAGAGAAGTACTTATGTTACAGAATATAATTGCTTGTAGGTACGTGGTAACAATGGTTAAGCAAATCAAGCTGGAGGAGGAGAAGGGACGACGGAGCCACACCCCAGCAATACGTAAGCAGGGGACTGAGAGCAATTGGAATACAGCCTGTTCCCATTTTACCATCTCCACTATTTATATCGCTAGCTCCCACTCTTTAGACTCCCCCCATACACTCCAAGGGCTTAAGGTAGTGAGCCAGAGGGAGGCATTAGGTCATGGCTCCACTCCCCTTTCATCACTTCTTCGCCTTCATCCTCCTCTTCCTGACTCCCGCTCTCCTTTCCCAGACTTATGCCAGCTCCCTCACTCTCACCATCGCCCACGCAGCCAACCCTTCTTCCCACGATATTAAGTCATGGGAACAAAGCCTCCGGGCAACGGCCGCCCGAGGCACCTCGCGCATCCTGAAAGGTAAGAAGACATTCGTGCCCATAGCCTCCGGGCGGCAAATCACCCTGACCGCCAACTACATTGTCCAGGCCAGCGTGGGATCCCCCCCGCAGGCTCTACTCATGGCCATGGACACCAGTAACGACGCATCGTGGGTCCCCTGTACCGGCTGCGTGGGCTGCCCCTCCTCCTCCCTCTTCGACACTCCCAAGTCCGCCAGCTACCAACCTATCCCCTGCACGGCTACCGAGTGCCGGCAGGTTCCCAACCCCACCTGCACCGGCTCCACCACATGTACCTTCAATCTCACCTACGGCTCCTCCTCCTTTGAGGCCGGTCTCTCCCGGGACACCCTCACACTCTCCGCCGACTCTATCCCCTACACCTTTGGCTGCCTCCAGCGCGTTAGCGGCTCCTCCATCCCGCCCCAGGGCCTGCTGGGCTTGGGCCGGGGCCCGCTCTCACTCATCTCCCAGACCGACTCCCTCTACCACTCCACCTTCTCCTACTGCCTGCCCGCAGTCAAGTCCGCCAACTTCACCGGCTCCCTCCGCCTAGGCCTTGCCGGCCAGCCCCTCCGCATCAAGTTCACGCCCCTCCTCCGCAACCCGCGCAGGCCGTCCCTCTACTACGTCAACCTGATGGGCATTCGCGTAGGTCGGAGGCTGGTTAACATCTCTGCAAGCGCTCTGGCCTTCGACCCGACAACCGGGGCTGGCACGATTATCGACTCCGGTACCGTCTTCACTCGGCTGGTGGCGCCGGCTTACGTGGCGGTGAGGGACGAGTTCCGTAGGCGGGTCAAGGGAGTGGTAACGTCGCTGGGGGGGTTCGACACCTGCTACGCGGGGCCCATTACGGCCCCCACAGTCACCTTCCAGTTCGCGGGGATGAACGTGACTCTGCCTCCGGACAATGTGCTGATTCGCAGTAGCTCGGGCGGGATCACGTGCCTGGCCATGGCATCGGCGCCTGATAACGTGAACTCAGTGGTGAACGTGATAGCGAACTGGCAGCAGCAGAATCACAGGGTGCTGATCGACCTGCCCAACAACAGGCTTGGAATCTCCCGTGAGACCTGTACGTGATCTGATCCTTCCTACCGTGCTCTCCCTAGCTGCTTCTAGCACAGCAAGTCCTAACATTATTTATCAGCATCGGATGGGAGTGGAGACACTGCTACTTTGTCGTGTAACTAGTTTATGTCTTTATGTTAGCTTATGTTCTCTCCTGGCTCCCGTCATTGTGCCATGGGAAGATCTAAAAGATTCTGCGTTCTATAGATGCTACTAGTATCTTTTGTCGTGTAACTTGTTTATGTTATCTTGTGCACTGTCCTGCTGCTGCCCTGGGAAGACCCGAGACCCTATGGCTGAAACCAACAGGACGCGTCTAACTTAAGGCTTAGGGCTGCATCAAAAAACCGGACCGAATTGAACCGGGTAAAATCGAACCGAAATTTAGCGGTTTGGTTCGGTTCTTTAATCGGTTTCGGTTTGGTTCTTAAAAACAAAAATCGAGTAAATTTCGGTTCGGTTCGATTTTTAGAAAAAAATAACCGAAACCGGAACCGAACCAAGATATTAACATATATAAAATCCTTCGTTTTCACCCCTCAACCCTAATTTCGTATTTCACTCGGTGATTCTCGTTTGCCCCGATCGGCCGATCTTCCTTTCCTCCACAGCTCCTCCTCCGTTAGCCCACCAACGCCTCCCTCGTTAGCCCACCAACGCCGCCCCATATTGCTCGTTGTTCTCTTCGTCTTCTTCGCCCGTTGTTTGATTCAATCGCTCACGAGTGGGAGGTCCTCCTTGCCAGTCCATGCACAGTAAAATCTAGGGTTTCACTTTTCATCCACAACTTCATTTCTTCCCCTTGTCCGTTTCTTACAGCCACCCTCAAGCCTCACTCTGCAGCAGTAGCTGTTGCGTCATTTGGGGGTCATGTCGGACAAGCCAGAGTCGGAAGGTAGTAGTCCTGCGTCCGGGATGGCCGGAGATTGGAAGCCGGGCCAGGTGAGCTCCGAGGAGGGCAAGAAGAAGGAGATGTCCTGGAGGGCGGAGATTAATACTTCGCTGCCTTTCGAGTCCGTCAAGGAGGCCGTCTCCCGGTTTGGCGGCAGCAGGGTATGGAGACCCCCAACCAAGTCTTCTACCTCGGAGGTAACCGAAAATGACCTTGAAGCTAAAATAAAGGTTCTGATGCCACAAATGAATGTGGCTTGCTCGTGCATTTATTCCTCATTTCTTTGCTTTTTTTTTTTTGTCATTTTGAAAGTCTACCTTGGTAACATTCCTTCAGTAGGAGAGAATGTGTGTTGTACTGCAGTAAAAATAGAAGCTTCAAGCGTGGTCTCTTGAGCTGCTGCGTTAAATGATGGGAGGGTGGGAAGTGGGTTTTGGGTGATCTTCAAGGACTCTGAAATTGTGGACTCATTTCATTCTGATCTTTAGTGGAGTTGGAATTGAAGCAGAACAAGTAGATCTGGCTGGGATTCGGGGGTCTGTTGAAGCGCTGAACAGGAAATTAGAAAAGGAGAGAGTTTCAATTCAAAAAACCCGTGAGACCTTGAATTCTGCAAGAATTTCATCTCTAGAAGAAGAGTTAAACAAAACAAAAATGAAATTGCAATGAACCAAGGCAGTGGAAGGTGAGGCAGGTGATAAATCGCCGAAGGTGTCTGCAAAGCTCCAACAACTACGTTCAGAGGCAGAACAGTTCAAAAAGATGGCAGATTGGATGTTTCAAAAACCATGGCGGAAATAGACAGTTTGACAATTTTGTATTATTTTTATCTGATTTTGATTAATTTAAGTAATTTAATTAAAATATTCGGTTTAGGTTCTCATGCCAGTTCGGATCGGTTTTTATAGTTCGGATCGGTTTTTATAACTCGGTTCTTAGATTTGGTTCGGTTTGGTTCCTATATTTCGGTTTTTAAATTTGGTTCGGTTCGGTTTCTATTAGAACCGCCTAAAATCGAACCGAGATGCACCCCTAGTCTAGCTCCATGTTTCCAAAACATTTAATATCTCGACTAGCCCTGTGACCGTACTTACATAGTGTTCCTAATGTAACACACAGATCAGCATCGTAGTTTAGATGTATGTGTTATATTAGGAACCATATGTGTATTATTAATAGGGTTTTTAAAATGCGATGTTGACTTCTATGTGTTATAGTATTAGGAACCCTATGTAAGTAGGGTCAGAGGGGGCCTAGTTAGGGCTGCCAACGGTACCCGTTTTAACGTTTTACCATTTATACTATCTCACTAAGAAGTTAAATGATATGACTAAATTTATTTGATAGATACATAAGAGGATAATTTTATTTGGCTGTTATCTTAATAGAAGGTAATGGAAAAAATTCTTTCAACCTGTTTATCCGTTACTCGTTTGTCATATATATATATATATATATATATATATATATATATATATATATATATACTCATTAAAATTAAATGGTATAATTTCAAAAGAGATTGATTTATGATCTTTTACAATAATCTTTATGTCATAATTCATCATGGTGATTTACTCAACTAAAGATATCATTCAAATATAAATATTTATTAAATTTATTTAATTACTTACAACCATTTATTATAGTTGTTACAAGCTACTACTTGGAAGATAATTTGTTATTTTCAGCATTTCATATCTAATTGTATTTTTTAATAAAAAAATATCTATTTAAAATTTATATTTTATATTCTATTAAAGTCACTTTGCTTTGATGTTTCCCATTTGGTTGTTTTATCTAATTTTTATAATCTTATTAGGTCACAATTCATCTTTAATCATATGTGATAAAATCTTAACTAACTATATAGACACTTTGAACAAAATATTTTTATAATTCTCAGGTTAATTTAGATTCATTTTTGATAACCCAAACATATGAGTCTTTTTTTTGTTTTTTGATAATTAAACTTGTGGAATGTTTGTTTGTGTAAGGATATAATTGGTGGGTTTGGAGTAGGATTGCTGAGTTAGCTCTGTTCTACTCAAGGCTAGACTTAAGTTAGCTCAAATCAAAGCTTGAACTTGGGCTAACAGAACCAAACTCTTGTTTGACCCATATCGAATAGCTTAGATTTAGTGTTGGTTGACTTAACTTTAAATGAGTTGTATAAGTAGTTTATTTTGAGATTTGGTATATGTTGGTTGAAATCATGACTTTGTTACAAATCATGTTTGTTGTATATGAGATTGCAAAATTTAGAATGATTTAGTTATTGAAATTGGTTGGAATCAATAAGTTTCGAATGACCAAATAGGTTTAAGTGAAACTTTATCTACAATATGAGGAACTATTTTAAATTTTTTAGGTGATGATGTCATCATCCGGTCAACCCGGGTTGACATGGCTTAGCCCAATGTTTTAAAAACTGGCCCGACCATTGACACTGATTGGTCGTCGGGCCGGGATTAATTGGGTTCAACTGTGGCTCAACCTGGGTTGACCCAATTTTCTCATATATTAGATTAAATATAAAGTTACGTGCAATATTCAGACAAAATCATTGTAGCTCAGTCGGTAGAGCGTAAATGCTATTTTTATCACAACCTAAGTTCAAATCCTACCGTAGAGAATATTTTTTTGGAGCAATGTAAAGCAAATAAATATTAAATAAAATAAAAATATATATAAACAAAGTAGTTACAGTTGAGTGGGTTAGGCTTGCTGACGGACTCTCATAGAATATGAGTTGAAAACCCGTCTCCAACATAATTTTTTTTCATGAGTATTAAACCAGTTTGACCTGAGCAACGGGTTGGTGATTCAACCGGTCGGGTCATGTTGACCCGATAGGTTTAACTTAACCTGTTAAAGTAAATGAACCGGCCTAATTTATCAACTGGGTCTGATTGACCTCGGTCCAACCGGCTAGGCCGATTTTTAAAACTTTAGTTTGTCCTGGCTAGGTTTTAAAACATTGCTTCAAAAATATACTAATGGATAATGTGCATCACTACATATGGTCTCATTTTTGCCTTTAATATACCTTTAAAGATAGCTGACTGTGAGAAAACAATTATTATTCTCACATTGGGATTCTTCTCAAATAGGCAGTGGATGGATGTCTTGAAGCTCGACTCATATAATAGGAAATAATTATTAGAAAATAAGTAGTTTATTTTATATATATATATATATATATATATAAATAATATGTAACAATTTATGTTTCATGTTTAATCTTTATAATTTATTTGCAACAAATATAAATAATAGTAGTAACGATATTAATTTTTTACCTTAGTAATATCTAATTAAGTGAATAAAAAATATTTATTTAATATTTTTTAACACATTTTTAAAAATATAATGGATAATAGTTATCTGATTAACTGTCTGATTATTAGTGGAATGAACGATTATGGAAGTACTTATATTGTTTACTTAATGGAACAGTTATAAATAAAAATTTGGGAAATAGTTATAGTAATGAAATAGGTTATACCGTAACCATATCATGTTGTTGGCAACCCCAGGCCTAGTCATAGAACCAGCTGAGAAAACATTTTGGAATCCAGTAATGTCTGATTCCTGCATTGTCTACGAAATGTACAGGTAAAATTCAGGAAGCCACTTCAATCAAGGCTGGGCCACATGACCTTTGACCATTTTGAGTGCATGTTTTTTAATGTAAAGTCCTTATAATACGTTGCCTCAGTATCTCGTGTGTGTTTTTAGGTGGGCTGGGCTCGCAGCTAGATGTATGCACCAACCCCTAAGGTCTTATTATATGTAGATGTATACCAGCCTCTAAAGTGCAAACTACTTCCCTTTTCCTTTTATATCCTTTTATAGTGAGATTGAGGGGAAATTTCATCTTTTTGAATGAATGGATTAGTAAACTTTAGAATTGCAATTCCATCCAAATTATACGTGATCATCAACTCTCAAAGCCTTTTTCACCAACATATATACAAGGCATATATTACTATTTTTTTGGCGGGGGGTGGATCTCTAAATGGTGAGGAGTTTTTATAATGCCTTTGTACAACATATATCACCGATAATGAGTCTCCTTACTGAACAACAATTTTACAATTTGGACACTCATCTCTTTTGCAAATTGAAGTGTCTCTTATTGTCATTTGTTGCATGTTCAAGGTTACACTTACATTATTGATTTATTAAATTTAACTAAAGTTTAGGATAAATTTAACTTGCAAACATACAAGTTATTGTAGTACTACAGAGTCAAATCCATAAGGAATGACTCTAGAAATGATGACAAAATAGAATAAAAAAGAAAATAAAGAAATAAGGGTAAGAATATGGTTAAAACAAAGAAACTAATAAATGAGAATTAGTGGGAGAAAACGGCAAGGCATTGATGTTATTTGTAATATCTAATGGCATTTTTCATATATAAACTTATCTAAATTAAAATTGAATAAATATTCTCCCTAATCGGATGATTTGAACATTAGAGGAAATTGAACTAAGTAAGATTTGAATAGTTGAAGGATTGAAGCATATACCATTTAAAAATCAAGAACTCTATGTATTATGCATACAAAGAATCAAGGAGAGAGCCTCCAAAAATTCTACGTTTTAAATAACAAGGAGTAAAGAAAAAAAGTAAATTTAAATTCATATCACTTTAACTAGCCAATATGCAAATTAAACAACCACATTATATGGTTACAAAGTTCCCTCTAGCCAAGGCTAGAAGATTAGCAAGTCATTACAATAATAAAAAAAAAAAACTACCAAAAGAAATGAATGAAGAAGTGTAGAAGAAAATAAGCGAAGAAGTGTGGAAGGTGGAGGCCAAGTTCCATGAATGACTCCTACGTATGCTTCCCCTTGAATAGGTGTTGGAAAAAGCTTGAAGGGTAAGGCTCAAATCATATGTTTTTTGATTGGTCCTTGAATGTCACTAATTGTCCCATGATTTATTCTTTAACTAATTTTTGAATGGCTCCTGATGGGATCTTTCATTGATTTTATAGTCCACTAACTATACAATCCAATAGGAGTACTCTTCACCATCCAACTTAGTTCATCTTTATAACTCTTGGATCTTGATTTTTCAATAATTTAAACCTCAAAACTGGCAGATTAAGAAAGAATGTTGACCCACCTTGCGCCAACGCACAAAGCCTTCCAGGTTCTTCTTTCTAACTTCTACCATCTACATACTCTTTTCTATCTTAAAATCGTAGTTATAATTGGTTTTTAAAATAATTTTATTTTATTTTATTATAAAAAATTAAATATAATTATTAAATTCATAGTTATAATTAGTTTTTTAAAATAAAATAAAATAATTTTATTTTAAAAAATTAAATGTAGCTATTAAGGTGGAATGAAGTGAACATTTGTTTCCGCAGTTTTTTTCCCACTGCAGCAAATTCTTGATTTGTGGGGCCCATTCGGGCTGCAGGACCAGCTCTTCAGTCTCTGCCCTTTCTTGTCTTATCTTAAGCAATCCCTCTAATCACATGCTTCGACTAACCAATCACCTTTCCAATAGCCGATTAGATCCTTCTATGTTTCTTTCTTTAAACAAACACCACCTCAATGGCTGAATATATTGGAAAGAGTTTTTTGTCCTTCCCCGATAATAAGTCGCATGAGTCTTTGATATTTGAGATCGGTGGTACATATAATAACACATGTTAGCATAAGTAATAATATATATTAATATGTGCACCATCGATTTCATAAATATATGTTCGTAGGTAAGACACATATAATGATACATATTACCATAAATATTAATATACACTAATATACTAATATGTGCACCATCTATTTGATATGAATGTATGTTCCTAGGTAAGACTTTGAAAGGGACTCCTGACGGGAGAATCGAGGCTATTCAGGAAGAATCGCAGCAATTTCCCAATCGTAACAAAGTAGATCTTCTGGAATCCAATGAACAACATTGATTACTTAGGAGCATAACCAATGGCACGTTGTGCGCCTAAGTTCGAAAAGACAATGTTATGTTTTTGTTGCACCCTACCAATTGACTGAAAGATTGACGTGATAGTACAAACTCTACCTTCACTTCTACTAGAAGTTAGAAGTTAGGGGAACTATAAGCTAGAAATACCTTGTGGAGGATTAAAGACGCTTTCCAATATATCATGTGCGTGAATCAGCAAGGAGGGCAACATTACTATAATCCGGAATTGGGCAAGTATTGTTGGGCTTCAGCTTGTGGGCTTCTTCATGACCTTCATCGATGGGGACTTCATTCATTACGCAAGCCCCCAATTTGCCTAGACAAACAACGGGCCAAAGAAAGTACACCTCCATTCTTTTATACCATTTTAAACCATGTTTGTTTAAATTGGTCCATTTAAACTTGCATGCCGCGTATTGATGACTTAGCTCAAAAATATTAATCACATATAAATACTTGCAGTTTGCCTCAAATCAATAACATAATCAAGGTAAAGAGACAAGAGTAAAGCCTTAAATTATTATATTTTTATTACATCAAATACCCCTCAATTAGCATACTACTAGTATATAGTAAACTATATGTCTTAAAAGAAAATAATTAAAAGGGAAATAAGAAGAAGTTGCTACTTATGCATTAGTATATTTAGTAAGCCATTAAAATATTAACTTACGCTAGCGGATGAGTTGTATCTCGTGGGAATTTTGTAATAATATATACACAAAATTCAAAACCAATAGGTTGCCTCCCAAGTAATGATACATCTTTTATCAGATGAAAACAAAAAGAAAAAAAGACCAAAAAGATAAGCACGAGGGGTGATAATGCTATCAAATTAAAGTGACGAAGTGGAGTACAAAATAAAAATGACAATTCAAGCTTACTATGATAAAAAAATGATACTATAAAATCTCCAATTTTTAACAAATCAATAACATTATCAAGGTAAAAATACCATAGTTTAAGCCTTAAATTATTATATTTTTATTACGTCAAATACCCCCCAATCAGCATATTACTATATATAATAAACTATGTCTTAATAAAATAATTAAAAAGGAAATAAAAAGAAGTTGCAACCTTTTACCTTGATAATGTTATTAATTTTTGGCAAATTACAATTCAATAACATTATCATGGTAAAAAGACCATAGTTGAAGCATTACATTATTATATTTTTATTGCATCAAATACCCTCAATCAGCATATTGTTAGTATGTAGTAATCTATGTGTCTTAAAAGAAAATAATTGAAAGGGAAATAAGAAGTTGCTACTTTCACATTAATATATTTGGCAAGCTATTAAACCTCTAGTTTACACTATTAAATGAGTTGTGTTTCGTGAGAATTTTGTAGTAATATACACAAAATATTCAAAATTGATAGGTTGCCTCCCAAATAACGATAAAGTTTACGTCTTTCATTAGATGAGATAGAAAAAGACCAAAAAAGATAAACACTAAGGGTGACAATGCTATCAACCTAAAGTGAGGAAGTAGCATACAAAATAATTATAAAAATGACAATTCAAGCTTACTAGAATGAAATAAATGATACTATAAAATTTTCATTTTTTGATCATAATGTGCATATTACACTGCAGCTAACTTGGCCACTTCGCTTAATATTGTTAGTTTCTTCTTGCACATGTCTTTTTAATAGGGAAATTTATTTAAATAATAATTTTTAAAAAAATATTTACCAATTTAGACCACTTTGGGAAATATTTCCCAAATTGGTGTTGCTTTTTGCTGCGTAGGCGCGAGCCAAGTAGATAGCGCATGCGTGACTTTTTTTAAATTTTTTTTATTTCATCTTTTAAAAGGACGAAATCAATACTGTGCACTGCTAATTGACAAAATCAGTACTTCCCTCTCTCCCCTCCCCTCCTCGCTCTCTCTCTTCACAATCTCTCCTCTCTCTCTCCTCTTTCTTTCTACACACACACTCTCTCTCTCTTCTCTCCTCTTTCTCTCTTTATTCAGTGTCTCTCTCTCCTCTTTCTCTCTCTATTCATTCTCTTAAAGAGGAGAGAGAGAAGGGAAAGAGAGCGAATAGAAGAGAGAAAGAGAGAGAGAAGAGAGAGAAAGAGGAGAGAAGAGAGAGAGAGAGAGAGAGTGAAGAGAGAGAAAAAGAGAGGAGAGAGTGCAGAGAGAGAGAGGAGAGAGAGTGAAGGGGAGAGAGGGAAGTACTGATTCAAAAAAAGCCACGCAGGTGTTAGCTGCTTGGCTGGCACCTGCGTGGCAAAAAATAACACCACTTTGGGAAATATTTCCTAAAATAGTCTAAACTAGTAAATATTTTTTTAAAAATTATTATTTAAATAAATTTCCCTTTTAATATCCTCCAATGCCAAAAAGTAAACAAATAATATACCTGAACTTAAGGGAGTTATTAGTTATTTAATTATTAATTAAAATTTATTTCATTATTATAAATGATTATAATTTAAGGTATTGTTAGAAGGCCACTAACAATAATCTCTATATATTATATGAAATTAACCCTACTAAAGGTTATAAAATGAATTATTTTAGCTCTAATCTTATCTTTCTCCCTTTTTCTTTTCCTGCAAATGCCAAGCTGCCGTTGGGTAATCCAGTACATAACAACAATAAAATGCCTACATCCATAATATCTAATTGCTTCCCCTAAAAAGTTATTCTTTTGCACATGCAAAACTCATTTGAGCTCTACATGCAATTTTTACCTCCAAGGAGTTCATTTAGAAAATTAGTGATAATCATTAACGATAATTATATTTAAGGACGGGCGACGCTGGGATACAGTTACACCGTAAAAATGCTCCTTTTTACTCAGCGACACCGAAGGTAGGACTACCTAGTTGATTAATTTTGTAAGTCAGTACCCCTCATTGAAAAGGGCAAAAAAGCATGCGCATTAGCCAGGTTTTGTAGTTCATCATGTCACATGGTGTTTGATCATGGCGTGGAGTCATCATTGTTGCGCTTACTGAACCCGAGGGCCGAGAGCGCACGCTCTGTGGCCGCCAGGCCCCTTCGAGAATGGAAACGTCAGTTGCCGCACATACTATGATTCCCTCTGCTTTACTTGACAAGCGTTGAATATCTTAGCTCATGGGACCCAACTGTGGTTGGTGATGATCCATCATTTCGTGCTTTTGGTCTACCAGATGGACAGTACATTCTTTATTTTTTTTCTCCATTGAAAAGAAATCTTCTACTCTATTTTCTTCTTGAAAGGTACAGAGAAGGAAATAAAGTCAAATTATGCCGCTAGCTTCTTAATATTGATTAGAAAAATACTTTAGTGATGTTAATTTTTATATATAGAGAGAAACTATTTTTTCATATTTTTATACACAGAGAACCTTCTTTTTCATCCAAATATTATTGATAAGTAGAGCCTTTATTTTTTGAATATTTCTAATCAACGGTGTTTGAATAATGAGTAGGTTGTTGACGTATAAAACTTAAAACTTAACATCAGTGTAACATTACTCTACTCTACTGATTATGATATTCTTTACCAACAATGGAGCTGAGGTACATATATCTTCAAGTATCGAAATAATTACAAGTGAGTCTCCTTCCACATGTAACTGAACACGTATGAGACACACCATGGCTTCAGTATCCACAGAGGAACAGTAGCTAACGGAGAGAGCATTACCAACAAGCACTAAGAACCGTCTCATGGTCTCGGATGATAGCAATAGCTCTGATTCCGGCCCCGGGTTTCTCAAACTCGAACAATAAAAGTGGAGCTTGACAGATACAAAAGGAATCCACGTCGCCCAGCATTGGCCTGTACCTTTGTTTTTTGGTTGACCGTCACCTTGGAGACTCGACTCTGCCTGCAAGGCCAAAATCCATTGTCAATCACTAAGGACAATGACTTTCACCTATCTGAAGTTTACCTGGTTTCTTCTATTCCATACAAGTCAACAAAAATTAGCAAAATCAGTTAAAGAAGATCCAATGCCTCTCGGCACCTGACCATTTTAGTTTAAGGGGCTGTTTAGATATTAAATCTATGAAAGACTCAGTCGATTTAATCTTAATTTAGTATTGAATCATTAGAATCTTGGTTGTGTATTGAACCTGCACTGAATTAAAAATCCTGCACTGAAGTTAGATTCAGGCCATTTCAGGCACGGCATGAATCACTATGAGGTGATTCAGTCGATTCAGTCTCTTAATCACTATTTTAAAAATTATAAATTTTATTATTTTTTAATAGTTATCGTTCATATCGATTTGAGCCTATAAAAATGTGTAATACAAGTAGGGCCTACTTTGAAAGTTCAAAAGTACCTACCTTTACGAGATCTTGTTTGATAGAGTTTGAATTTAAAAATGAATGGTACCAAGAACGTGTATATTCGAGTTCGAGAGGGAGAGAGTTATATTAGTTTAAAGTTTTAAAATTAGGTTTGACATAATATCTGAATTTATTTTGACAAATTTTTTACCTAAACATAATTCATATTCAACGGTGATTTTTTTGAATTAATTCACTACTGAATTAATTCGCTACTGAATTAAGCACCCAAATGACCCCTAAAGCTTCAATAATCCAATTCTTTATATTACCCTCTCGGTCATGTAGATAACCTCCAAAAGTGTGAAACCACAATACTCTAACATAATTGCATTTAAGGAATAAATGATCAACTGTCTTAGGCTTCATCTGCCAAAGAGCCACACTTCCACTGGAGGTTTAAGCCTTCTATGCCATAAATAGTTACAAATAAGGCGATTTAACATTATTTTCCAAAGGCTGAAGCTTCCAAAATTTTAGCCAAAAACCCTTGGCCACAAAGTGTGAGACTCATACTAACCGATAAGCAGATTTAGTAGTAAATTCCCCATTAGCAGTCCATCGCTAGGTGGGGGGGGGGGGAGTCCGTATTTTTCCTAGTAAACTTTCTGTGACCAAATTTGTGAGAGCGGTGTAAGGTTCCATTAGAGTGTAACAGGGCTAATCAAACCACAAACATGCTCTACAACACAGGTTAAATAACATCTATGCATTTACTCTAAGATATCGGTGGGTCACCATTTGCCTTTTAGGATGAGTAATTTTGTATTTTGTCCAATGTGCCAACCTATGTTGATTGAGTTAAATATTATAATGAGTTTTTGGGAAACTTGGTTGCTTAAAATGGTATATGATCCAAGGACTTACGTTCAAATCTTGTAGGGAGCAAAAATTTCCTCATATGCGTTTTGGGGCACATTTTGCCAAATTCTATTTTATTCTCTGCCTCACTTCTCTATGTCCACGTGCTAATCATTGGTGGGTGAAAGATTATAATGACTTTTTTATTTCTCGAGCTTTTGAAAAACTTGTTATTTAAAAACCTAGTCCTAGCATAGCTTTGTCCCTTACTTTTTATAAGCATTTTTCATGTAGGAGAGGCTGACTCTTTATAGGGCGCTTGTGTGAAGGATTGATGTTTGAAGTATCATCACTTGAGCCCATTCAAACCGATTTTCAACTATTATTTGCCAATTTTGTTTTTTTGAAGCTAAATTCACTTCTTCTACTTTTACAAACTCTATACCAATTAATAGTGTGCAAACTTGGCTTGTTTTTTTGTTATCCCAAAAGAACCTCTCGCAGACTTATCAAAAGCTTTGACACAGATTTTGGAAATTTTATGACTGACATAAGATGAAGTGGTTTTGAATACAGTATTATATTGATTAGCACACATTTCCCTGCTTGTGTAACTTAGATTTCCGTGTGGCAAGTTTCCCCTGAACCGAGACAAGTGTGTAACTTTGAATGCTTGCCAAAAATGTTCATAAATTTTTTTGAGACATTACGGCTAAATGCTATGCAGGATTTATTAAGAATTTTTTTTTTGCCCAATACTCTTGCAGAAATTATCCGTGACGCTTTTTAAGTTTTTAGTGCAGGAGGAATGACCTTAATACCACTTATGTTAACTTTTGATTTTGCAGCAAGCAAAGTGGAAGAGAACTTCTTGTGTTAGAATGAACATATAAGGGGAGGAGGGGGTCACGTTGTCGTGGCCTACACTCAGATGTGAAGGCTGGTCACGTTGTCGTAGACTACAACACTTGAGGTGTGGAGGCTGCAAACGGTGTTCCATTGACTAGGATTTTATAGTTGACAGCGGTGACAAAAAACATGATCAGATTCACCCAGTTTTCACAAAAATCAAGTTTAAGTAGTACAGCGCTAAGAAAATTTTGGTTTACTTTATCATAGGCTTTCATGAGGTCAATCTTAAGAGCGAAGTACCCTACCTTTCCCTTCATTTTCCTCTTAATGGTATAGGCAAGTTCATGTACCAAGAGGATACTGTCATACATTGATCTGTTCGGGAGAAAGGCCAAAGAGGAGATTTTTGTCCAATAATCCTCTTAACTATTTACTATGATTTTATAAACAAAATTACAATCTGCTAATAGGCATAAAGTCACGAGTTGAGCACTATGGTGCTAGTTTATAATGTATTTTGTTGTCCTTGAAATCATGGCTTGCACTTGGACGTAAGTTGAGTCAGATCGCCTTAACCCGTGTTTAAATTGGGCTTATTTATTAAATAATTAAAAATATAAACTCTAACTCTATTTAGGTTGGGTAGGGTGTGTATGTGGGTAGCTTAACTTTTTATCTTCAATCAATTTATTTTTGTTAACTTGATATTTTATTCCTTATCTTTTTAGAGACAACATAAAAAAGAATTTAGATGTAGTGTAACATTATATATAAATATCAGACGCTTTGTGTTAATTGAGAAAGTGAAAGTTCGCCGTAAAGAAATGCAGGTTGTAAGAAACAAGTCAAAAACTATGAGAATTCCACAAAAATTATGAATTAACTATCAAATTAAATAAAAATTTGAGAGAAATTAGAATTTTAAGAAAATATCTTTCTAATCTTATATATCTACTTTGGATTATGACATAATTAAATAATAGGGTCGAAATTGAGTTATGTTGGTTATATAGGAAATTTTAACCCAACCCTATTTTTTAAAATAGGTACAATTTTAAAAGCATAGCCCTATTCTTAGTTGAATTAGGTTGTGTGGGTTAGACATGTCGGGTTGAATTGTCCCAACCCTACTTACAATCCCCGGCCCAATATGTAACATTTTATATTATATGTATAAAAATGATATTTTAGTACTCGTTATGTTGGAAAAAAAATCACAACTTTGGGATTTCCATTTATAAATATTTTTGAATTTTTTTTGCCAAAGCGGCAACAACCCCGACATTTCGAAGGGTATTTTAAATGGCGTAGGATTTTAAATATCTAGCATATGAACGTTATATTTAAATCAAATGTGAATGAACCAGTCCGAAAAAATTCTCATACGCATAACATATTTTTGGACCCACAATACCCCACAATTTTATAAAATAGACCTTGAAACCCATTCCGAGGAGGAGCTTTATGAGATCCTAATTGATTAACATCCACAATTTCACTCTGTACTAGAGGTGAGGTCAGTGCAACATTGTCCTCTTCCGTTATTAAAGTCTGAACTAGAGGAAGAAGGGGTGAGTCTGCATTTGCTGATGCTCCCTTGTGAACCTTCGTAAACTACTAAAGAAAGACATCAGTAATAACTCCCTCACTTGTGTTATACTTTTTTTCTGAAAGGAATTGTATTTCTCATTCTTCGGCCGATAGTAATTTGATGGAAAAATTTGTTGTTAAGATCCTCATTAATGACCCGGTCAATTTTTTATTTTTGGTTCTTAAACATCTCCTTTTGCTTAAGTGCTTTAAAATATTCCTGTCTTTTTATCCAAACCAATATCCTATTTTGACTCCATTTCTTGTTGGATTTATTTCAATTGTAGCACGATTTGTTTAGGTTTATTGTTAGTTTCTCCAAATCATTTCCTATTCCACTTCTTCAAGGCTTGTCCATTCTTTATATGCAACTAGAGAAAATGGATTGGCAAGTTGAAGAGCAGAGTGCCTTCTTCAAGAACCCAAAGGAAGCAGACTTTACTTCCTGCCACTGCCCGCTTATCGGATAAATGATAAATTCAACTGTCTTCTGGAGTGAAGGAATTTTCTGATCACTGCTAAAAGCTATAAACGGACCAGGAAAAACAGTAAAACCATGCCCCAAGTTCTGTTTATATATAACAACAAACGATTTTCAGTCGAGTCGAATGGGATATTAATTATACAAAGTGGAGAATTAATAATAAAGATGTGAACGTGAATATTAATCACCTAAGCTAATGATTACGTAGAGAAGTAATAGCTAAGCCATGCCTACCATTTAATTTTTCCTTTCAGCTACAGGCGTGTCTAAAATGTATGCATAATTTTTCGGTTAAGTTCATCAGTGAAACAAGGAGTCAATCGCCATACAAAGTCAGGGTGAGGCGGGTAAAACCATGTGTTCATCCTTTTGCAGAGACCATTAGCTGACGGCATCGACTTTGTGCGTGGAGAGTCTGAACAACTTCATCATCGCCATATGGAGTAGTAGGCAGTTAGAAGATGGGTTGCATGTGATTTTTCTCCTGGCAGGGCTTGGATATGTCAAGAGTCACTAAATTGAAACAAGGTTTCACTTGTAATTACTATCTATAGAAGGGTAAAATCAGATAACAAACTGCAATTTACAAATGTCTAACGCAGTCACAGACAGACAGTAGTCCAATTAACTCCAAGGCCATGGATACCCTATTCCTTTCATCGAGTCCCAGGTGTTGAGAACATGGACGTGACCTCAAGTGGGACGGACTTGTGCAAGGAATTCGTGTTAGAGCCTGAGGAAGAAGATGCTGAGCTCAGGCCCACCATTCCCATCCGGGTTCAGCATGTAGAAAGCCTCCGAGTCCCGGCTGCCCACCACCCTCTCGAACTTGGCTCGCATGTACAGGAGCTCCCCGTCCTCCGCCGGGATCACCCCGGCCCCGATCGACACCGTTTGTACCGCCCTCAACACGTGCCAATCGCTGTCCCCGCACGCCCGCGACACCGCGTACCCGCTCTTGCGGCCGTTGCAGTACATGGTCCACATCGGCTCGCTGAAGAGTCTGCCGCCGGCCCCTGCCCGGCTCCGGCCCCTCTCGCACTCCAGCGCGATCCTCACCAGCCCTGATGCCATCTCCTTCACCAACGCGCTCGTCGGCGTGGCCAGCTCCAGCAGGAGCACCGGCTCCGCCCGGGGCTCCTCCTGCACCGCAAAGCTCACGTGGCCCTTCTTATGCCCGAAGAGGGTACCCGTCACCCGGCGCCCCAGGTGGGTGCGGCCTGTAGGGAGGGCCAGCCACCGGCACGCGGGCGGCAGGGGGAAGAGCGACAGGAGGGAACGGATCAGCGATGCCCAGCTCCCAATTCTCTTGCTGCTCGTCGTCTCAGTACTAACGACACCCGATTTTTTCACCAGCGGCCTTCTCGACACGTCCTCGTTAGAATCTGCGGACGCCACCCGCATGGAGGTGGAGTGTCGGATCTTCCGGCTGGCGCTCCGCCTCAGAGCCGGTTCTTCAGACATCTCCGGTGGATGTAGTAGTTGTCGAGGAGTAAAAAGGTATGCAAACAAGGGGAATAAGAAATGATCAAGACAAGAGGCGTGTCGAGAAGAAGAGCCTGAGAAGGAAAAGAGCTGAAGTTATAACATGAAAGCAGGGAGAATGATGGTGTAGGGAGATGGGAGGAAAGGATGGGGGGCGGCTTATGATGGCTGTAGCCTAAAAGAGAGGGTATTCGATATTAAACTAATGGCAAAAACTGGTGCTGCTGCTTGGGAACTAGCATCAATGATCAACAAATGCAGAGCACTTAATTTCAAAGGCGAAATTTCACCAATAAGATTGGAGAGTCATCTAACTTGGGTATTGACCTGGGCACATAAGGAACATTTCTCCGTAACAGGTTGTAATTCTTGTATGTGAGTAAAAAAAAGAAGTGGCAATAATATGTGTTCTTACGTAAGCTACAGTGGGATATTGGTTTGTCGAGGCGGACCATAACAAACCAATTTTTTTTTAATGTACTATAGACAGTGATTCATTAAGAGCTGAAACATGAATGGTTTGGGATTTATAATTGTGGATGCCTCTAAGTTGACAGGCTCTCTTTTAAAAGGCAGCGATTGTCTGGACGTCCATCAGGGTTCCAGATGGGCCAATAAAGAAACTCGAGTCGGTCCTGGGGTAGCAGAAGATTGTTACGTTCTCAATTGGAGTTCTCTCTATACAAGGGAGAGCACACTGTTTTTAGTACAGATTTTTATATGAAATATGGTTGACCAGATATGAGAAAATGGCAAAATCTCATCCGTAGTTAATAAGTATAAAGATTATGGATAGATGATTTGATAATATATGACATCCCTTAGCAGTTAGCAAGTTGATGGCATGGTGCTATTCATGCGTAATCTCCATTTCTGTCCAGTGGGTTTAACAGTGAATGAGTATACATCAACCGAACACATGCGGGGCCTGCCCTGAAATAGACAAATTGCAATTGAAAGTGGAAATAATCGACTCATGTGGTTTCATCCGGACTTGTCCATTGATCAATCAATTCAGAGAATCAGATTTTCAGTCTTGGCTTGCATTAGTATTTGAGCGCTAAGTGCTGCACTCAAAATACTCCATATAACATCTTTTCAGCAAATGCGGTGTGCACTGTCAACAGTTAAACAATATATAAACTAATATTGAACACTTCCGAGTGGATTGTGTCGGTGGGGTTTGGTCACCACTCACGAATATAGCTGATAGGAGCCGTGATCCCGTTGCAGTCTGCCGAGGGCCATTACCTCACTCATATAGTAGTAGTTTAATTAACACTCCAGCCATGCTCTCTCATCGGAATTATTGACACAAACCTTCTTAATATGAGGCGAGATCGATCGTTGTCTTCCCAGTCACAACTATCCTGAGTAGATCGCTAGAAGCTCTATTTAATCCTCCAAGCAAAGAAAGTAGTTTTTGAAGTACATAAGAATTACTGTATTTTGGTAGATTAATTTCAGTGCTGATTCCTGTCATTTGTGAAAGCTAAACCCGAAGGTGTAACGTTCAGCATGGGCTGTGGGCTATAACTACTATTTGAAGTTGTCTCTGCTTCTCCTTCCTTTGAGATAATAGGCCCACTAACTAGCAAAGGGTAGTCTCAGCAGTGGCCATGGGCTAGCACTGATACTGACTCTCCTCTCAAGCCGGTGCTGCTAGTTTGCACATACTGACTTTGCTCTCAAGGTACTGCTAGCTTACACATATTGAGCTAGGGTATTAATGAGCCGAGCTGAGCAAAGTATTGGGCTAGCTCGGCTTGAACTCAAATTGCTCAAGCTCGGCTTGAAGCTCAAATTTTTTTGCTCGAACTCGGCTTGATTTGAAAATCTAGAGCTCGGCTCGAGCTCAAGCTTGAACTGTAAAAAATGAATCATATCCTTAGGCTTGAACTGGGCTCGAACTAAAAAAAAGAAGTAAAATGTATCTAAATCTAAAGTATATGAAATATCACACATATATAGTTAGATGCTTTCATTATTAAATATTAATAAATACACTTCAATAAGTATTGTGACTACATCTCAAATTACTGAGTATAGTTACTAGGAAACAAGAAAACTACAACAAATAAGTTTTAATTACAAATATTCAAAAAAGATGACATTATCATTTCTCTCTCTTTATGTGCATATAATTACTAAAAAAGTACATAAAATAAAAACTCACTAGACAACATTATCATCTACTTCTTCGTATCTTCTTTTTTTACATCCTTATAAATCACTCATAAAAAGAATTATTCTTAAGCCTTAGAATGTTTCTAAAAAATTCCAAATACATATAAAAAAGAAATATTCTGAAAAATAAAGTTGGTCCCCGTGTCATGCTTCAACTTTTGAAAGAATATATGATATCCTGTTGGCCCTCTGTCCTATATTAATAGCTCCGTTTGGTTTTTTAATTGTACTAATTTTAGTTTATCTTGAAAAATCAAATGAAGTTATTAATTTGGGACAAAAAGAGTATATTTGTATTTATGTCTCTAATATTTTAAATTTATAAAAATATATATTAAATATAAAAATTATACATCCATTAAAATTTAATGAGAATATATATGACAAAAAAAATTTATATGAGTTTAGGCTCACGGAAGTTGGTGTGAGTTAAGACATCATGGGCCATCAAATCGAGATCCAAGGATGCTAGGGGACAAAAATTAATCTTCTATGAGTTATGTACATTGGTTGATCAAAATCCTAGGGCATGCAATGTCAGGGATTATGCAATCGTGTGTGAGCCTTGACTCATATAAACGGGTCTCATATTTCATATATCATATATGATACATAGTATTAGTATATATATGTGATTATATGTCTTATTATATATGTCATAAATATATATATTTAAATTAATAATTATATCTATAATATATATATATATTATATTTATTTATATAATTTTAAAATTATATTCGGGTTTAAGTTCAAGCTTGAGCTCGAGTTTTAATCGAGTTGAGCTGAGTCAAGCAGGGCTATGCTTGAACTCAGCTCGAGCCTATTCGAGCTCAAATCAAGTTCGAGCCGAGTTCAATTCGAGTAAAGCATAGTTCGAGCTGAGCATGCTTGACGAGACAACTTGGCTCGTTAACAGCCTTATATTGTTCTCCCTCTCACTCCTCCCTCCCCCTCTATCTCCTCTCTCTCTCTCCCTCACTCTCTCTCTCTCTCCTCTCTCTCCCTCTCCTCTCTCTCTCTCTCTTGCTCTCTCTCCTCTCTCTCTCTCTTGCTCTCTCTCTCTCCTCCCTCCCCCTCTCTCTCTTTCATTGAATTTTTTATTTAAAAAATAGGTAGTAGCGACGCATTGTTCTATGCGTCGTTACTACCTCTTTTTAAAATTTTTTTTTTTATATATTTTAAATTAATTTTTAATTTAATTTTTTTCTCCCTCTCACTCCTCCCTCCCCCTCTATCTCCTCTCTCTCTCCCCTCTCTCTTCCCTCCCTCCTTTCTCTCATCACTCTCTCTCTTTTATTGTAAATTATATATTAAAATTAATAAGAAAATTCTAAAATTAAAATATATTATATTTCAAAAACTTTAATCTATTGTTGACACTGCCTTTTATTAAAAATTTATTATTTATACAAATAGTCAATATTTAAGAAAGTATATTTTAGTTAAAAAAGTTATTTTAAATGTTTAAATTTTTTTAAAATAATTTCATTAATTAACGACGCATGTTGAAAAGGGTCGCTATTAGTTCTTAATTTTAAAAAAGTGTCGTTAATAGTTTTTATTATTTTTTAAATAATTTCATTAAGTAGCGACATTTTTAAAAAAAATATCATTAATAGTTTTGATTTAAAAAAAAAACTAATATATATCTTTTAGTGACGCTTATTAAAGCGTCGCTAATAACATAATTATTAGTGTCACATAAATTGAAGCATCGTTAATAATTTTGGTATTAGCGACACTTGAATTTATGCGTTGCTAATAGATCACTATTAGCGACGCTTAAAATTAAACGTCGCTAATAGTGGTATTTTTTGCGATGTTTTATTATATGTCGCTATTAGCACTTTTTAGCGACACTTAGTGTTGCATCACTATTAAAAAGTGTCGTTAATAGTACATTTTGTTGTATTGATTTTACACCCTCTCCTTGCTACAAAACTTAAAACGGTCAAGACTAACTATCGAGGCTTCGGCTCCAAGTGCCAATGGCCCTGCTGAGAGATCAGACGTCTAATTGCATTTAATCCTACTTCGAATGGTACTGAACTCTTTAAGTCTTGTTCTTTATTTCTCCCCTTGAAAGTCTTACACACATAGCATGATTTCCTCAGGATCTGCATTGCATTTGTTGTGAATATTCAGTTGTGACTATGGAGGTAGCAGAAGCGAAATCATGCTCCTTCGTGCTGAAATCTGATGGCTGCGATCAAACGGAATGTCGACAACACTGTTTCTACGATCACAACCAAGGCACAGGGACATGTATTCTGAATGGTAGAGGAGGATATGAATGCTTTTGTATCTACCAATGCTAAGAAAGTCCCATAGTTATGAAATTTTTAAAGTTGTAATAATCACATGCCATAAGGTCTAGACTTTGTTTTGCCGACCGCAAATGAATGAAATAAGGCATAGAGTTACATTATGGTAAAGAGTTGTCTCATTTATGTCAGAAAATATTGTCTTATATATCCACACGATAATCCACGGGCTAGAAATCAAACTAATTAATCATAATGATTTTGTTAAAAAGTAAGCACACACTAATAAACTTCGCAAATAATAAGTGTATTTGCATAATATATCATATTTACAACATTTATTCAAAAATGTTGAAAAATTATATAATATTATATTTAATATAATACTATATAAATTATATAATATATAAATAAATACATATTTATATTAATATTTAATTATGTAAAAAAATAAATTAATTTTCTCTGTTTAATAAAATAAATTTCTAAATAAATTTAATATTTACAAAAAAAATTAACGCTTCGGCATATCTGATTTCGTGATTGACCTCGATATTTGTAATTATATAGTCGGGAGTGTTGTTTAGTTACATGTCATGGACCTCGACGCACCAAAGAAACTTTCGACATGAAAACGGCAGAAAAGAAAGAAATGCAAAGGAAAATAGAAACCAAATGAAAGGAAGAGACAGAGAAATTAAAAAAAATTGAAGTGCCCAACATGTGAGTGGAATAGAGGAAGGGAACTGAGGCTGGAGGTGACGCCACTGCCCTGGCCCCGCCGACCGTCTGCCCTTCTCTTTCCTCTTTTCCCATTTCAGCCCGATGAAACCGCCTACCCTTCTTTCTCTCGATCCGCCTCTGTCGATGGCCGATTGGCCTCCAGCCCGCTGCTATGGCTTCGCCTTGTCTAGGATGACGTCCAAGCACCACTGCCCTGGCCTCCCGCCTCTCCTTCACCGGCGTGAGGTAAAACTCTGTCTGCCCCTTTTTTTCGCTTTATTTATGTGCGTTGCGACACGCAACAGTGTTGCCGGTCGCCGGCCACCACCGACTAGCCTTTGGCTCCCCTTGGCCAGCGATGATGGGATGGAGGGAGTATAATTTATGATATATAATAAATTTATAATTATTTAATATTAATATTTACATTTGTAAATGATAATACGTACTTAGATTGTCAAATATATGTGTGGACAAACTTCCTTTTATATTACCTAGATGATCGAGATTGTTTTACTTAATCTTTTCGAGAGCTCTTTGAGTTCCTTTCAAGATCTCATCTCTTCTCATTGAGACGAGACGGCAAACCATGGTCCCATAGGGAGACAAAGGGGAGGAGAAGCCTCCTCCTCCTTATAAATAGGAAACCCGACTACCCACCTTCTCTATAGCAGAAAGGTGATTTTTTTCCCACTCTCTTTTTCCTTCTTTTCCTCTTCTATTTGCCTCTCAAACTTGCTGGTCGGACTGTATATTGAGCAATGATGCACCCATAAGAGAGTTATTCTTCTTTCTTTTTGGGTTTGACCTTGCTAGATGAAGCAAGGTTTGGACCAGAGGAAATCATCCAGAAGAGGGGTTTTCCTCTTTCAATTAGGACCAAACTTGTTGGTTACATCAGTGGTTGAGCTAGGAGAGATTCCCAAAAGAGAGTTTCTCGGGTTCTTATTTTAGTTTGAGAGTAGCTTCTCTCTGTTTTTGGTTTGAGCTAACAAGGGAGTTTTAAATAAAGAACTGGTTGTTTGTTTCCATAGGACTCTGGGAGTGGACCAATAGATTGGGGTAGGATTTGGAGCACAATCTGGTGAGAACCCTCATGCAAAACAATAGGTAATTGTTTTTTAACTGACAAGTTAACTAATAGTATGAAAAACTGATTTGAGTGCAATACCTGTAATTTGTTGAAAATAGTAAGGTATACTCTTGCTGAAGTTATTCATTTGGTTATGATTCTATTATGGTTATGACCATTAGGATGGTTTATAGTTGTATTTGTATATGTATATGTATGTGTAATGGTGAATTATTTTGGACACTTACATGGTAATTAGAGAGTTATTATAGTGCTTCTTGCATTCTAGAAGTTTGGGTTGATGTTGAGACTCTACATGTAGAGACTATATCATGGGTTTTTATCCTTATGCGTAAAGGCTATTCTATGGGATTTTATCATTACAATATAGCTTTTATCTAAAAGCACTCCTCAATGTACTTGTCAACATACTTTAGTAAAGTTTGTTGGAAGCATATTGTTTTAATTATTGGATCCACAATTACCGATTTCATTCCATGATTATGGCCTTCCATTCCTATTAGTTAAAGCAGTTAAAACTGAATGAGGTTTATTTTCTTTGATATTTCAGCATTTAATTAGGCAACATGTATATTTCATCACTTTTTGGTCCGGTAAAGACATGGTTTTCCTTGTTGCTAGAATTATTATTGTACATACCTCTATTGTGGATAAACTAGTCATGGTTCTAGATCCTATTTTTCCCCACCTGCTATATTATGGATAGTCTCTTTTAAGCTTTGTTGATGAAAGATTTTTTGATGCTTGTATCTACTTCTTGTTAAACTCAACTCTTCGTCCACATGAAAGGATATTTGACAGGTAATTGATACAATAGGTCAACTACTGCTGGTGAAATATTTTTCTAAGACCATATAATATCTTGATGTACATCTTAAAGCCAATAGGGTTGGTGACCATAAAACTGTTAGTGCCAAGTTTTGATGGTACTTTTCATCTCTAGTAAACCTAAATAAGCTGCATGCTAAATGAAATTGTGCTTATGTTTAAGGTTTTGGTGTATATGATAGGTAATAATGATGACTTGTAATAACTCAATTAGTGGGTCTGACCCAAGTTAAAAAATAGTTTGATTAACACTTGTGTGGGCGGTTAGAGTCCGTAATGTAAGGAAGACCCTACTTGTGTGAACCGTTAAGAGTCCATGATACAAGAGAGACCAAACTTGTATGAGTGGTTAGAGTTTGTGACACAAGAGAGACTATACTTGTGTGAACGGTTAATGTCCATGACACAAGAGATATCACACATGTGCAAGTGGTTAGAGTTCATTACACAAGTGAGGCATACTTGTGTGAGTGGTTAAAGTCTGTGACATAATAGAGGATGCACTATGGTGCCTAATTTGCGTGCTAGATGGGTTGTGTAAGTACACACGACAATCCTAAATCTGATGTTTTGCATTCGACATTGAAGGCCTTGATAATCAATTAGATACTATAGAGAATGCCCTTTTGTGTAAGTTAGTTATTGGGTGGTCAGTGAGCACACCTACACTATGTCAGGTTTGGTAAGAGTATTTCTTCATTATTTACCTATTCTTGCACTTTCTTCATTATTGACCTTTTTATGATAAGGTTTTCTTGGTGACTTATAGTTTATATATGCTCTTTTATTTGATTTATCTATATGCTCAGCTTGAGTGACTATCACTTGGCTTTATAATTCACGGGTGGAATGCTTATTCCACCGGGCATATTTTTGCACATAAGTACGTTGAATGGTTTGGATGCATAGGAACGTTAAGGTGGAAAGTGAGAGACATCGCTCATAGGGAAAAAAAAGACGTGTTAGGGTATTTTAGGTTTTATTTTGGGAATATAAGCAGTCAAATTTGGAGTAAGGACATGAATACCACATTATTGGTGAAACTTACATTTTTTAACTTTTAATTAAATTATAAAAGTTAGTAGGAAAAGTTTATTGAATTCTTGCTTCATTTTATAGATCTCTTGCCCAAATCTTATTTTATCTTATCATGGATCGAACTTAGGCACACTCCAATGGTATGAATGATCTTTGGACCTTACCTAAGGCTTGGGTAATGACACTTATGCTCGGATATTGACATGATTTGCTTCTCGAATTGGAAGACCCCATAGAGAGAGAGAGCCATCTCTTCTTGTTAGTTTATTACTGACAAAATAAAAACTACGTACTCTTGTTTCGATTTCTCACGTTTGTATTAACTTCCAAACTTGCAGAAGAAGAATGGCTTCCACACTTGTGCTTGCTTGCCTTTTGTTCATAGTTTTGTTAGACGCTCTTGATGCCTCAATTCATGTAAATGAAGCCGAAGCGTTGAAGAAACTCTTTAAAACAAAGTTAGGTGGAAGCCCTAAAAATAATCATGAAGTACTGTTTGTGAGCCTTGACCAGCACAAAGTTCCCCGCAACATTGGCTCAAGGCAGAAGACAAGATTGTTAAATTGCCCGGTACTTGTGGATTTTGTCAATCACTTCGTCTGAAATAATGGCATGACTCCAACAGAGATCGAAGTTCCCCAGTAGGTCGGTTACATAGTTGGTAACAGCATTTTCCATCTGCAATAATAGAAAAAGTAGACTACAATTGGCAAATGGGAAGGCCTCAATGTATATCTACAACGTGGAATTGAAGGAAAGAAGATGTTAATAGTTAAAAATTCCTTCTGTCATAAATTAATAGTTTTATTTAGTAAAAAATTGATGTTATATTAATAGCTTTATTTTGTTAAATTTAAGTGGTTGAATACTTAAAAAAAGAGTATTATAAGCTTATTTTTACTTCTCTTATATGTGAATTTAATTATTTAATAAAATTATTATTTTTTAAATATAATTATTAGTATAAAATGGAGTATTTTTACCGCTATTCCCTTGAGATTGATCATTGTACTGTTAGCCATCTTATTGCGTTGAAGGATGATGACATCCAGCTGAGGCGCGTAATGCCCTGCGTAACTCTCTCCAACTATGTAAAACTCTTTACCCTTGTACTCGGGAAATCTTTCGTACCAATTAACCAAAAACACGTAAGTGTCTTCAGCTGTCACTTTGTCGCCGCTCAACTTGTAATCTGATGTGGTGTTGGAGTAGGAAAAGCCTACCCCGGCTGGTGACTCCACGAACAATACATTTGCCACTGAAAAGTGCAATTTTAACACAGACACTAGTTCTAATAAGGGATTTCTTAGAATGACGAACTATTAATTCGTATCACCAACTCATGTAATAAAATAGAAATAATACTCAGGACAGCCAATGAAATTCAGACATATGCAAACTAAAGTATTGTCTACGTAAATTTAGGCAACACACTCTTACCAATTACCATTAGCCTTCCAATAAAACGTGACCTCTAGAACATCAAGAACCCACAATGAATATTATTAACTAGATTTGTCAGTGTCAACATGGCAACTTCAGTGAAAACCTATCGTCAATGGCCTACGCTTGGAATAGATGCCTAATGTTTATTTACAAGCCGAAGAGTGATCAATATGATGCACCAATACAGTATCAGCGGAGATAATACAATGCATAAGCAATTATGTACACCGTCCCATACTAAGTGTCCAATTTGGTTTCTCAAAACAAACACTTGATATGGGCTGGGCATTATATTTTTTTTTTTTAGTTGTTCTCCATGTCAATTATCAACAATAGAGATTACACAAATACTAATGAATACTATTTGCCAAAAAAGAAATGCATTCAAAGTAACACCGAATTTTCTTATACAAGATAAAGGAAATAGCTCACCCTTATTCCATGCAAATAGGTTTTTCTGGAGCGTTTTACCATTGCTATTCACTCTAAATGGTCCAATTTCCTTCATGGCTCCATTTCCAAATGAAGAAATGCCTGGACCTGTAGCCACACGATATAAAACAAATAGTGATAAGATTGTTAACTCTTTTTAAATTATTTAACAAAATATCGTTTGGTGTTTACCTCCATTCACCCACAGGAGTAAAAGTTTGGATTTGTGTTTCTTCCGACCTTAGAATCCACGGTCACGTAGCCGCTGTATTGATTAAAATTAATGGTTTCTGTCTGCACGGGCAATTTAACAATCTTATTTTCTGCCTTAGAGCCAATGTTGTGGGGAACTCTATGCTGGTCAAGGCTCACAAACGGTACTTCATGATTATTTTTAGGGCTTCCACTTAACTTTGCTTTAAAGAGTTTCTTCAACGCTTCAGCTTCATTTACATGAATTGAGGCATCAAAGAGCGTCTAACAAAATTATGAACAAAAGGCAAGCAAGCACAAGTGTGGAAGCCATTCTTCCTCTGCAAGTTTGGAAGTGAATACAAACATGAGAAATCGAAACAATAGTGGTTTTTATTTTTTCAGTAATTAACTAACAAGAAGAGATGACTCTCTCTCTCTATGGGCCCTTCCAATTTGAGAAGCAAATCATGTCAATTTTCAAGCATGTGTCATGACCCAAGCCCTAGGAAAGGTCTAAAGATCATTCATACCATTGGAGTGTGCCTAAGCTCGAGCCATGATAAGATAAGATAAGATAAGATAAGATTTAGGCAAGAGATATATAAAATGAAGCAAGAATTCACTAAACTTTTCCTACTAAATTTTTTAATTTAATTAGAAGTTAAATAACGTAAGTTTCACCAATAATGTGGTATTCATGTCCCTACTCCAAATTTGACTACTTATATTCCCAAAATAAAACCTAAAATACCCTAACACGCCTTTTTTCCCCATGAGCGATGTCTCTCACTTTCCACCTTAACGTTCCTATGCATCCAAACCATTCAACATACCTATGTGCAAAAAAAATGCCTAGTGGAATAGGCATTCCACCCGTGAATAATAAAGTCATGTAATAGTCACTCAAGCTGAACATACAAATAAATCAAATAAAAGAGCATATATAAACTATAAGTCACCAAGCAAACCTTATCATAAAAACATCTCATCATATCGAAAGTGCAAGAAAAGGTCAATAATGAAGAAATACTCTTACCAAACCTGACATAGTGTAGGTGCGCTCACTGACCACCCAACAACTGACTTACACAAAAGGGCACTCTATAGTATCTAATTGATTATCAAGGCCTTCAATGTCAAATGCAAAACATCAGATTTAGGATTGTCGTGTGTACTTACACAACCCATCTAGCACGCAAATTAGGCACCATAGTGCATCCTCTATTATGTCACAGACTTTAGCCACTCACACAAGTATGCCTCACTTGTGTAATGAACTCTAACCACTTACACATGTGTGATATCTCTTGTGTCATGGACATTAACCGTTCACACAAGTATAGTCTCTCTTGTGTCACAAACTCTAACCACTCATACAAGTTTGGTCTCTCTTGTATCATGGACTCTTAACGGTTCGCACAAGTAGGGTCTTCCTTACGTTACGGACTCTAACCGCCCACACAAGTGTTAATCAAACTATTTTTTAACTTGGGTCAGACCCAATAATTGAGTTATTACAAGTCATCATTATTACCTCTCATATATACCAAAACCTTAAACATAAGCACAATTTCATTTAGCATGCAGCTTATTTAGGTTTACTAGAGATGAAAAGTACCATCAAAACTTGGCACTAACAGTTTTATGGTCACCAACCCTATTGGCTTTAAGATGTACATCAAGATATTATATGGTCTTAGAAAAATATTTCACTAGCAGTAGTTGACCTATTGTATCAAGTACCTGTCAAATATCCTTTCATGTGGACGAAGAGTTGAGTTTAACAAGAAGTAGATACAAGCATCAAAAAATATTTCATCAACAAAGCTTAAAAGAGACTATCCATAATATAGCATGGGGAAAAAATAGGATCTAGAACCATGACTAGTTTAACCACAATAGAGGTATGTACAATAATAATTCTAACAACAAGGAAAACCATGTCTTTACCTGACCAAAAAGTGATAGAAATATACATGTTGCCTAATTAAATGCTGAAATATCAAAGAGAATAAACCTCATGCAGTTTTAACTGCTTTAACCAATAGGAATGGGAGGCCATAATCATGGAATGAAATCGGTAATTGTGGATCCAATAATGGAAACAATATGCTTCCAACAAAATTTACTAAAGTATGTTGATAAGTACATTGAGGAGTGCTTTTAGATAAAGGCTATATTGTAATGATAAAAACCTATAGAATAGCCTTTACACATAAGGATAAAAACCCATGATATAATCTCTACAGTAGAGTCTCAACATCAACCCAAACTTCTAGAATGCAAGAAACACTATAATAACTCTCTAATTACCATGTAAGTGTCCAAAATAATTCACCATTACACATACATATACATATACAAATACAACTATAAACCATCCTAATGGTCATAACCATAATAGAATCATAACCAAATGAATAACTTCAGCAAGAGTATACCTTACTATTTTCAACAAATTACAGGTATTGCACTCAAATCAGTTTTTCATACTATTAGTTAACTCGTCAGTTAAAAAAAACTCACCGATTATTCTGCATGAGGGTTCTCACCTGATTTTTCTCCAAATCCTACCCCAATCTATTGGTCCTCTCCCAGTCCTACGGAAACAAACACTAGTTCTTTATTTAAAATTCCCATGTTAGCTCAAACCAAAAACAGAGAGAAGCTACTCTCAAACTAAAATAAAAACCAGAAAAACTCTCTTTTGGGAATCCCCCCTAGCTCAACCATTGATGTAACCTACAAGTTTGGTCCTAATTGAAAGAGGAAAACCCCTCTTCTGGATGATTTCCTCTGTCCAAACCTTGCTTCATCTAGCAAGGTCAACCCCAAAAACAAAGAAGAATAACTCTCTTATGGGTGCATCATTGCTCAGAACACAGTCGGACCAGCAAGTTTGAGAGGCAAATAGAAGAGGAAAAGAAGGGAAAAAGAGACAGGAAAAAATTACCTTTCTGCTATAGAGAAGGTGGGTAGAGGGCTTTCCTATATATAAGGAGAAGGATGAGGAGTCGGAGGCTTGTCCTCCCTCTGTCTCCCTATGGGACCATGGTTTGCTATCTCCTCTCGATGAGCAAAGAGATTAAGTAAAACAATCTTGATCATCCAGGTAATATAAAGGAAGTTTGTCCACACATATATTTAACAATCTAAGTGTGTATTATCATTTACAAATGTAAATATTAATATTAAATAATTATAAATTTATTATATATTATAAATTATACTCCTTTCATCTCATATTGATAGTTACATTTGAAAAATATATTTATTTTTATTGAGGGGTAAAACTTATATCTAAGAGCATGAAAAATAAATTTATAATATTTTTTTTAAGTATTTAATTACTTAAATTAAACAAAATAAAGCTATTAATATAAAATACATTTTTTTTATCAAATTAAACTATTAATATGAAACGGATGGAGTATTTGACATACGACGAAAAGTGTAGTGTTGTGGGGGAGGAGTTTGATAATAATTAACATTTGAGGGGAGGTAAAGATTAGTGTAACTTTAAGAAAGAAAAGTTTAATGTGCGTGTGGGTTGTGGCCATTATTTGAGAAGTAGTGTCATGAAAGCAGCAAGTGTCATGAAAGCAGCAAGGAGTGACTGAACTGTCAATCAAGAGATAAATATGGAAATGTTTGGCCGAGTGGTAATCCCCCTATTGCCTAAATTGGGGCGGCAACTAGAATAAAGCAAGCTACGCACATTAACATAGGTAGGAGAAGAGGATGAGTGGATATTGTAAGAGCCACAATAAAAAAAAAAAAAGGAAGAAGATTCTCTGAGTGAGCATGACATTGCTGATTAGCTGTGGCATTTTTTTGTTAACAAGGGTGGCTAAGTCAACCGGCTTCTAAGGACCATGCCAATGATCTTCTTGGGTAGATGGAATGCCACACATCACACATGCACTAATAGGGCGTTAATCGTTTTGTATTTTATATTATAATTTATTAATTTTAAAATACAGAGTTAGTCGTTTGGAATTTAGAGCACACATTTCAGAATGAGGTGTTAGTCATTCGAGATTTCACATGTGTATTTTAGATTACCTCGTTAGTCAATGCGAAAATGATTTTCAAACCGTACATTTCAAACCCCAGCTTACAACGTGAAATAGCCTTCATCTGTGGATTTTCAATTCCGACCCCAACTCATGTGGTTTGAAAATGCACGCATTGGGCTAGGGGTCTCTCATTTGTCATATTCTCCTTTGCAACCCCTTAGAAAAACAAATTTGTCAAAGGCTAGGGGTGATCACCTTGTCGTTGCTAGGCTAAGGGGGGCCAAAGGCCATCCGATGGTGGTCGGCGACCGGTAGCACTGCCGTGGGTCGCAACGCATAGTAACAAAGGGAAAAAGATGAGCAGATAGAGTTTTATCTCACTCTGGCGAAGGAGAGGCGGGAGACCGGGACAGTGGTGCTCGAACGTCGTCCTAGCCGGGGCAAAGCCATGATGGCGGGGAGGCAGTGTTTTAAAAACCGGCCTGACCATTGACCCAGATTGGTGGTCGGGCTGGGTTAACTGGGTTTAACCGTGGGTCAACCCAGGTTGACCTGATTTTCTTATATATTACATTAAATATAATGTTAAACACTAAATGTACACACAATATTACCGTAACTTAGTGGGTAGAGTGGAACAAGTTTTTCTTTTGGTATAAAGTAGATAAATGTTTAAATAAAATAGAAATAGAAATATGTACAACACAACTATGACAACCCACTGGTTAAGATCATTGATATCCTAGGACACGAGTTCGAATCCTTTTGAATGCATTTTTTTCTTCTTCTCACACTGAGAATACGAAACCGGTCTGACCCAGTCAAGCGGGTTGGCGGTTCAACCAGTCAGATTGTATTGACCTGGTCGGGTCAGCTCAACCATGAAAAATTAAAGAACTGGCCCGGTTTATCAGCCGGGTCCGGTTGAACCTGGTTCGACTGGCAGTGCCGGGTTTTAAAATATTGGTTGGAGGCCGAGGTAGAGGCAGATCGAGAGAAGGAAGTGTAACGCCCGAGATTTTTCACACCTTTTCCTCAAAATTCACGGAAAATTTTTGCAATATTACGTCTGTAAATCGGAGTAAAAATGACGAAATCAAAACCTGATAAAAGAGTTTATACTTTAAAACACTAAACATCCATTTTTCATCTAAATATTTTCATCACACGATCAAACATCGTACGGCCAAAGCAAATATCATCAGGCGCTACTCGAAAACACACGTACGACTAAATTTGCTATGATCATAGACTTTAAATACAAATCTTTCCCAGGCATCCCTGAGTGCAAGTCCCATAACAGTCCACATACTAATCCAAATGAAAGTCCAGAATATAAACATCTTAACGTCTCATCTCACCCAATACATTGGATCGTGGCACAAATAAACTCGCAGTGAGTCAAACATATACCTAAGTCAACGGGAATCAATCCTCCGCTGAAATGAGCATCCATCTCCAGGAGCTCTCCAACACAACCTGCAAAAGCCTCCCGAACCACGGGGCTAAAAATGGTAGGGTGAGTATTTTTATACTCAGTAGGAAAATACCCAGTAGGGGAAATCCCAAACGGTGAACTCAAAAGTTCATAAAAACATGCGTTTATGCAACTCAAACATGAAGCAGATAGGCATACAAACATCATGCTCATACGCATACAGTCATACTAGATGCACCATCGTGCCAAAATCATACAAATACACCATCGTGCCAAAGTCATACTAGATGCACCATCGTGCCAAAATCATATCATCAAATGAAACTTACACAAACACCCTTATCCAGGGTCTTACAAACTTACTCGTACCATCGCACGCATACTCATACAACATACGCATACTTGTACGACCTTACTCGTACAATCATATGCTCACTCATACAGCTTACACATACCTATACGACCTTACTCGTACAGCTTACACTTACTCGTGCGACCTTCCTCGCACATCTTACACTTACTTGTGCGACCTTACTCACACATCTTACACTTACTTGTGCGACTTTACTCACACATCTTACACTTACAGTCTTGCTCGGATTCATATGCTTACAGTCTTACTCTTACAATCGTACTCATACTCTTACAGTCGTACTCATACTCATACGGTTGTACTCATACACATACTCTTACAGTCGTGCTCATACTCATACGCTTACAGTCGTACTCATACACATACTCTTACAGTCGTACTCATACTCATACGGTCGTACTCATACACATACTCTTACAGTCATGCTCATACTCATACGCTTACAGTCGTACTCATACACATACTCTTACAGTCGTGCTCAAACTCATAATTGTACACATATCAACGACCACTGAAGCTCATTACAACTAATCAGCTCCAGCGTCGCAATGGAAAAGAATGCCACTAGGGCAACACCTTAACCTCCGGGGAGTGACTAGACGCCATGGACTTTTCCGAAGGTAAGGCACACCAGTGCTCATGGGGCACAGGATCAAACAGGTAAGAGTAGGTCCATGATACTACTTACCTGAGCGCACAAACATACACCCACACATAAGGGGTCATACAATTGCCCACACATAAGGGGTCTTATAGTGCCATACAATTGCCCATCATAATGGGTCTTATAGTGCCAGTGCCACTCTTGGGCAGAAAAAACATACAGTGCCACTTGGGCAGAAACATACAGTGCCACTCTTGGGCGGAATCATACAACGCTCTCAACAGAGCATCAAACGTCTGGGCTTATACAGCACACAGACCAAATCGGAAACATACGTCGCTCTCAACAGAGCAAAAGACGTCCGGTGCTCTACACAGCACACAGACAACAACCCGCAGGATAACCACCATGGCAAGACATGATAAATGCTTAGCCGACTTATTATCGGCTAGCTCAAACACGGAACTTAATCCGTCGAACCCTCAGGTCTCAAACTCACAACGTTATCATTAGTTGTGCTTATAATTCAAGTTTGAATTAAGTACATTATGCGGTACAATTATGCCACACAAACTCACAGTGCTCAACTGATCAAACCGATGCTGAGCCTGATCGAAACCCTAGTTCGTCAGGGCAGCAGACTTCCTTACCTCGTCCATATCAGGATCAAAACTTACCGTACACCAAAATCTTACAGTCTTACATCTCTGCCATCTACCTTATGGCCAAAACATCGTACACAAATGTCATCACACTAAGCTCCTCAGAGCCAAACCCAGTTGTCGCCCTCTTACTTAATACCTCACTGATTATGCTTACTTTTCGCTTCATAATGTGTACGTTATGCTTGTACAATTATGAACACTCTTACTATCTGACAATCACCCAACATACAATCCAATCCAAACTGATCCATTTTAATCCTTGCCCGTCATACTCTTATCCTCTGTCATCTGACATACGCTTACACAACCGTATCCAAATTCAGACAAAGCCTCTGCAACCTCTTACTATCCATTGCCCATACCTCTGCCCACATACACTTACACATATCCATACTATAGGCAAAAAGCCATCATACATACGTATGTCTCCCACATACGTATAACATACACATACGGTCATACATACGTAACTTACGAACATGCATGCTAGCCATCACTAGCACATGCATACGTCAAACATACACGCTAGTCATCACTAGCACATGCACACACATTCATACATACTTTAAACATGCACGCTAGCCATCACTAGCACATGCAAAACACACGTTAAACATACACGCTAGCCATCACTAGCACATACTCAATCAACGTACGAAACTTACCAACAAACACGCTAGCCATCACTAGCACATACTCACATCCAACGTACTTACAACCAACATGCATGTCATATGCATTTCAACATACCATACAATCGTGCTTACACGTACATCATGCAATCAGATCGTTACATAACATCCAAAGCATGACATCACACAATCCTAGCATGCTACTACTCATTTAAAGCATGCTATCATGAATTTACGAGTTCAAAGCTCCCCTACCTCGTAATCATGACGTTTGATGGCGAGCACATGACGGTGGCGGCGTCAACGACGGAGCTGGCGGTCAAAACCATTGCCTAGCTGAGAGAGCTGCTGTCCCGAGGATTTTAGGAAGCGCCGGAACTAGTCACGGCCAAACGGAGTGTTAGAATCAATGCGGCAAAACCCGCGATCCACGGCGGCACACTAGGGCGGCCGGGAGAAATATCGTGCCAACATATGTGGCAGTGCGACCAAATGTCGATGGTGTACACTGAAGATCGGCCGGTGGCTAAGACGTGCTCAGCCGGCCACAAGACGTCGAAATCGGCCGTGGACAGCACCCAACGGCGACGATTTCGGTCAACAAAGGCCCACATAAGGGCGGAGGGCATGGGGCGACGCTCAAGGACAGTGGAGAGGTGGAGGAGGACTCTAGTGGTCAACTCCACTCGGTGGCAAAGCCATCCGATGGTCAGGCGGCGCAAAAGCGGCACCTAAGCCCAAAAATGCACGCGTGGCCACATGCACACGCGGCCAAATAGTGCCACTATAGGGGGAGATGGGTCGGACGGTGGCGACCCAAGGCCCACATCAGGCCAACAAGGCTAGGGCCAGGAAGTGGTGGCCGATCGAAACGGCGACATCGCCGATCGCCACCCACAACTAACACACGTAGTGCGGTGGCTGTGCATCTCGCACGATATAGGGCAAAGGCAAGCGGCCCACTCCGAGCAGAGTATATAATCGGGCCAAGTGAGGCTGGCCCTCACTGTCGCCGAGCCGGGGCAGAGCCCATGATGGCCAAAAGGCCTGCGACTCACCGATGCTAGCGACCCGAGATGCACCCAAAGCGTCTAATCGGGCGGAGCAAGGCAATAGGGGCGGGGCGGGGTCGGAAACGACAACCCCCTACCGACACTGGGTCGAGGTAGGCTGGACGGAGTCTATCCGGTGGCCAGACAACGACCGGAAACACACCGGCATCCAAAAAATCTCACGGACAGTGAGATGAAAAATATAAACAAAACCCGACCAAAAGTTCGGTAGCTCACCACGGAGCGAAGAAAGCATGGCGGCGGCTCTAGCCAGCGCCTATGGGTTCCTAGCGGCCAACTAAACATAAGTCTAGTTGAGAGCGGCCGCAAACGATGTCAAAATCCTACACCCACAGTTCAAAAACGGGATTGAAGGGGAGAAAAATCCCGAAAAAGGTTCGGTACCTCGTGTAGGAGAGAAGAGGCCGTGGCGGCGGTCATAGCCGGTGTCTATGGACTCGTGGCGGTGAGGCAAAGCAGATCTGAACAAGAATGGCCGGAATCTGACGACGGAGGAGGGAGAACGGAGCGACCGAAATTTGGGTCGGGTTTTCTCTTCTCTTCTCTGGACGTGAAAAAGTTACTGGAAGTCGGTTCTGTGAAAACCGATGGAAGACTTGATTTTTATATAAAATCTTTTCAATTTTTACTTCTACGTCCCTAATACGCGTTCACCTCCTGGTTATGTGTTAAACCTCTAAAATTCGTGCTGTAAGCGCACAGCGAAGCCCGTGGCCTACGACTAAGCCCCACACCCGACTCTATGGATATAAATACGGAGAAAAATATATAAATACGAATATGCTAAAGCGCCGTATTTTCCTGCCGAAAATGGCCAGAAAATAGTAGAAAAATCACAGAAAATCGTAGAAAAATCAGGGACATTACAGGAAGGGTGGGCGATTTTGTCGGGCTAAAACGGGAAAATAGGAGAGAGAAGAGCAGACGACCGGTGGGGCCAGGCCGAGTGGTAGCGGTGCCAGGCCAAGGCCGATCGAGTAGAAGCCGGAGATTGGCGGTGGCATCACCTATGGCCTCACAAAAGGAATAGGTAGTTCCCTTCCTCTATTCCGCCCATAGGTCGGGCGTTACCAACTAAGATTTGAAGAATTAATATTTTATATCTTGTGTTTAGATAGAAGTTGAATTATGTTATGTATTTTATCATGTACTCTAAAAACTTAGGATTCTGGTATGTAATTTAAAATTGAGCATTTGAATTACAAGATTTTAGTCTGCATTTTGAAATAAAAAATCTAAAATACAAAATGATCTGTAAGTAAATAAGTTGCCCTAGGGATTTGAACTTAGGACAAAAATTTGAGTTTAAAAAGAAGTAGATACAAACATCTAATCAGGGACGGAGCTAGGGATAGACAGGGGGGCTCATTGTTGTACCAATGAAAGAAAAAAAAAATTTGATGCTTCATGATTATAATAGGGGTGCGGGAGTACTCCCCGGCTGTAACCCCCCTAGCTCTGTCCTTACATCCAAAAATCCTTCATCGACAAAGCTGAAAAGACTATTCAGGATATAACATGCGGAGAAAATAGGGTCTACAACCACAATAAGAAAGAAAAATATAAGTTGCGTGCGGCCACCGTTATTTGAGAGGTAGTGTCATGAAAGCGGGCAAGGAGTGAGTGAACTGTCAATCAAGATATAAAAATGGAAATGTTTGGCGTCAATCGAGAGATAAATATGGAAATGTTTGGCGTGGTAATCCCGCTAATGCCTAAATTGAGGGCGGCAACAAGAATAAAGCTAGCTGAGCACATTAACATAGGTAGGAGAAGAGGATGAGTGGATGACTGTAGAGCCACAATCAAAAGAGAAAAAGAAAAAGATTCTCTGATTGAGCATGACATTGCTAATTAGCTGTGCCACATTTTTCTATGAACGAGGGTGGCTAAATCAACCGGCCTCTAAGGACCATGCCAATGATCTTCTTAGGTAGATAGAATGCCCACACATCACATGCCACTAAGTAAATTAAATTACCAAGAAAGTGAAGATTTGAACTCAGGACAAAGAGTTGAGTTTAACAAGAAGTAGATACAAGCATCCAAAAATCCTTCGTCAACAAAGTTTAAAAAAGACTATCTAGAATATAGCATGTAGGGAAAAATAAGGCATAGAACCACGACAAGAAAGAAAAATATAAGTTACGTGTGGCCACCGTTATTTGAGAGGTAGTGTCACGAAAGCGGGCAAGACTCCAATCAAGAGATAAATATGGAAATGTTTGGCCGAGTGGTAATCCATCTAATGCCTAAATTGGGGCGGCAACAAGAATAAAGCCAGCTACGCACATTAACGTGGGTAGGAGAAGAGGATGAGTGGAGTGGATGATTATAGGAGCCACAATCAAAACAGAAAAAGAAAAAAGATTTCTGTGAGTGAGCATGGCATTGCTAATTAATTAGCTGTGCCACATTTTTCTGTGAACAAGGGTGGCTAAGTCAACCGGCCTCTAAGGACCTTGACAATGATCTTCTTGGGTAGATAGAATATTCACACATCACAAGCACTAAGTAAATTAGATTATAAAAAAAGTGGAGATTTGAACTCAGGACCTCTAAGGCATGGGCCACCGTTTTACTAACACTGCTCATTCTTGTGCGGCATATTTTATCACAATGCTTCGACTTTCCTATGCTCCCACAGTTTGTCCGTTTCATATGCATATGTAAGTAAATAGTCTCTCCATCTTAAAATAATAGTTATACTTAAAAAAATAATAGTTTTTATTAAATGGTAAAGCCCACATCTAATTAAAGGAAAAATATGCTTATGATAATATTTTTTAAGTACCTAACCAATTAACTTGAAGAAAATGAAATTGTTAATATGGAACAAATTTTGTTTTCCGAATGAAATTATTAAGTTAGAATAGAAGGAGTATAAAATAAGTAGAATATAAATATCTAATGATGATGTAGAATGAGAGTATATATATTGAGATACAAAATTTAGGCATTAGTAAACCTAATAAAATGAAATAAAAAATTAATTAAATAAAATATTTAATGATATATTAATGTCGTTTTTGTCTTCCATCTCATTATGATCATCACAATCTCGTCCATTTGCCACAATCTTGATAATTCTGTACAGATATCGACGAGATCTTACAGAGAATATAAAATTATTTTTACAAAGTCTCTAGTTTCAATAAAAGCCCTAAGATATAGATATGGCCAAGATAACAAATTATATTTGGGACTTGAGCTTCAAAAAGAAGGGCAGAGGAACAAGCTTCTCCCATTCCCCCTTTTTCTTATTCATGGTTTACTCGGACCCGCCAACACAAACATGTGATAATAAAATAGGGTATTACAATTAAGGGATTAAGGCTAGGAGGGGAGTGATAGTCATCGGAATTAGTCAGACCTTCAAGCGGTTCCAACTTCCAACAGCAAGGGGAAATCCTATAGAGGTTGCCTTTAATACTACTTAGTTCTCAAGTCTAAAGGTCCGTTTGTTTTGTTTAAGAGCCTCTTTGGGAGACAATTTTTTGGGCTTAAAAGCGATTTATTTATGCTAAAAATTGCTTTCCCAACTCAAAATCGCTTGGAAGGTTCATTTAAATTTAAAATGACTTTTCTACTAAAAATCTGATTTCTTTGAGAACTCTCCTCCCGAGTTGAAGAAAGTCATTTCTTTTTTAACAGTGAATGAGTATACATCAACCGAACACATGCAGGCCTGCCCTGAAAAAGACAAATTGCAATTGAAAGTGGAAATAACCGACTCATGTGGTTTCATCCGGACTTGTCCATTGATCAATCAATTCAGAGTATCAGATTTTCAGTCTTGGCTTGCATTAATATTTGAGCGCTAAGTGCTGCCACTCAAAATACTCCATATAACATCTTTTCAGCAAATGCGGTGTGCACTGTCAACAGTTAAACAATATATAAACTAATATTTAACACTTCCAAGTGTATTATGTCGGTGGGGTTTGGTCACCACTCACGAGTATAGTTGATCGGAGCCGTTGCAGTCTGCATAGGGCCATTACCTCGCTCATATAGTTGTAGTTTAATTAACACTCCAGCTATGCTCTCTCATCGGAATTATTGACACAAACCTTCTTAATAAGAGGTAAGCACGTCATTTGACGCGAGATCGATTGTTGTCTTCCCAGTCACAATCATCCTGAGCAGATCGCTAGAAGCTCTATTTAATCCTCAAAGCAAAGAAAGTAGTTTTCGAAGTACATAAAGAATTACAGTATTTTGGTAGATTAATTTCAGTGCCGATTCCTGTCATTTGTGAAAGCTAAACCCGAATGTGTAACGTTCAGCGTGGGCTGTGGGCTATGACTACTATTTGAAGTTTGTCTCTACTTCTCATTCCTTTGACATAATAGAGGCCCACTAACTAGCAAAGGGTAGTCACAGTAGTGGCCATGGGCTAGCACTGATACTGACTTTCCTCTCAAGCCGGTGCTGCTAACTTGCACATAGTGACTTTCCTCTTAAGTTGGTAATGTTAGCTTGTACATATTAAGCTAGGGGTGTTAATGAGCTGACCTTAGCGGAGTATTGGGCTTGCTCGACTCGAACTTAAATTGCTCAAGTTCAGCTTAAAGCTCGAATAAGCTCAAAATTTTCAGCTCGAGCTTGACTTGAATTGAAAATTCAGAGCTCTAAGTGAATTATATGCTTAGGCTTGAACTAAAAAAAAAAAATATCTAAATCTAAAGTATATGAAGTATTACTCATAGTTAGATACCTTTATTATTAAATATTAATAAATACACTTAAATAAGTATTACAAATACACTTCAAACTATTGACTATAATCACTAAGAAAGAAGAAAATTATGATAAATAAATTTTAGTTACAAATGTTCTAAAAAAGCAACATTACCACTGGTAAGTCGCAATTCAAGATTGTTTATGGAATGAATTTAGACACTTTAGATCTCATGCAACCAGTCAAGCAGACTTAAGACAATAATATTACTTATAATACTTTAGCAAGAATTACTTCCATTCATCAAGAGGCCAGTCAAAAATTGCAATCCTCCAATTTAAAATATAAAAACTTTGCTTATCAACATTGGCGAAAGAAAGTCATTGCAGGAGGAGATCGAGATATAGTTCATTTGAGGAAAGAAAGATAGTTGGTTGGAACTTACAACAAACTAAATCAGAAAAAATTTGGTCACTTTCGTATTTTACACAAAATCAACGATAATGCTTATGTTATTGATTTTCTAGAAGAATTATCCATTTCAAAAACTTTTATTATGGCCGATCTATATGAATTTTATGATCTAAACTCCAGGTCGAGTTTTAAAAAGAGGGAGGGAACTCATGTGGTCGAAACTACCTCCAGTTTAAAAACGAGCTGAAATAACAAGAAGGGCATTTTGGAACTTTGCTATAATGCTGACTTATAAAATAAGAGGTCGGGATTCGATTTATTTTGTATAAAATAAGAAAATTGTGTTAGAAAGAAAAACCCGATTTGATCCGTTTCAAAATGCAACTTAACCCAACCCAACCGGAGACGGGTATAAGTTGGGATTTCCTTTCTGTCAAAATGAAATCGTGCATCCATCTAGATACGAATTGGATAATATATACAAATACAAAAAAATGATGTGGATAGTTGAAAAAAAAACATGGTACAGTCTCATGATCAAACAAATTACGTATGTGCTTACTTTTTTGCAAAATTGTTGTGATTAGTTTGGCTCACAGCCTGTGGATTATCGCGTGGATATATAAGACGACATTTTTCTGATGAAATGGAGACAGCTCAATGTAACTCTATGCCTTATTTCATTAACACAAAATCTAGACGTATTGTCATGTCAATATTATTACAACTTTAAGCATGGGTAGGTACAAAAGCATTGCCATCCTCCTCTACCATTGGGAATACAAAGCCCAGTGCCACGGTTGTGATCGTGGTAACATTTAACTTGGCAGGCAGTTGGATTGCAGGAATGATTCTTTAAGACAAGGGAGCATGATTTGGCTTCTGCAACTAAAGATTCACAACAAATGCAATGCTAATCAGGCAATCATGGTGTACATGTGTAAAACTTTCAAGAGGAGAAATAAAGAATCAAGACTTGTAGAGTTGTTTTTGCTATTCGAAGTAGAATCAAAACCTTGAAGCGGAAGGAGAGGGTGTGAAGTTACCTGAGAAGACGAGCAGCGCCAGAACAAAGAAACACGTTGGGGAGAGCTTGGCCATGATCTGGAGTCAAACAAGTTACAAGCTTTGTTAGATGGAACTTTTGTAGGTTTGTTAGCGTACCATCTGCATTCTCGTAGTGCATGCAACCTTAAGTTGACCCCCACCAGATGAAAATGCTTATATAAAAAAAAAAAATCAAAATTATCTTTGTGCAGTGAGGGAATGAAAAATGAATACAAGTTATGGAGGAGGAAGTGAGCGGTGCGCGGCGGCGGAGACGCTTCACTAACTGAAGCCGTTCGCCGCCGACTGCGTCTGTGTGCAGAGGTCGGGCCGGTGACCACGACGGCAGGAAGGGGATGGATCCTACAGAACAGAGGGCGTTTAGGCCGGCAGCGGGCGGATCTGAGGGGACAGTGCAGCGACGGCCGTGATGCGCGCCTCCCAGTGAGAGGGCAGGCCGTCAGAGTGCAGCGGGGATGGGTAGCACACCTAGTGCCGGCGGAAACTGCTTCGGCTGGCGTGCGCTTCCTGGGTTTGCGCATCGAGGCCATCGAAAAGGGGGGCGGGGAATAGGATTACGGCGGGAAGTACCTTGCAGCGAAAGAAATTCAGAGGATCAAACTCGTGCTTGCACGCCTCGATGGATGGCCTAAATTCACAGTGGAAAAAATAGAATTTCTCTCAAATTCATCAGGCTTTAGTGTATAACGAGATTCATTCCGCAATATGCGATTATATAGGAATGGCAATGGCCATATGAGTAGCTGTGACGCACATTAACTCAATCAATCTTTCTTCTTCCAAGCCAACTCATTTGAATAGACCACTCGCCCATTTACCTAACTCAGGTAAAATTATTGAGGATTTCTTACATTTTGCCATTGATGAACACTTGAAATAAAAATTCTGTACGACGTGTGCAACGACATGTAGTGCAAGTATATGTCACTTGACGAAACTACATGAGATGGTGTGGTTCTCAAGGCTATCATACTTACACAAACCTTTTCAAAATGACTCGATGGCTGAATTGCGACCTTTACTTCATGCCCCTGATTATCACATAATTTTATATTAATTAATCATGTACGTATAATTTTTGTGGCGTGACATGGACCCGCGCCTCGGCCGAAATGGATGTCTGCCTCTTCACCTGGTTCAACGATCACAAACTAGGGACGCACTTTGCAAACGACGAATGCAGACGTACGTGCTAACATTATCAAATTTTTGGGAGTCCATCACTCTCTGTCCTTATCATTGATGAATGCAGACGTACTAGAGGACTGCCTTTATCCTAAACGTACCTAACGTTATCAGATTTTTAGGAGTCCATCGCTCTCTCGTCTTCATCGATGAATGCAGACGTACACTACTAGAGGATTAACCACGTGCGTGTCTATATCCCAAACCTAATATTGTCTCTTAGGTATAAAGTTATTTATCTTTAAGCTTGTATATTAAAAGTGAAATACCCTTTTTTGACATAGCAGTATTCAATAATCTCCCTATTAACTCAACACTCGGCCCATCCCATTCTCCCCCAGCTTTTGTCTTAACAAACTTCCTTTCAATTCGCCAATGAAAGCCCATTTTGTCTCTTTCTCATTCGTAGCTAAGCGAACTTACTAAATAAGGCAACACATAAATAGAAATGAATTGACATTTGGTCCCACCAATCAACTACGTGAATACACATATTTTTGAGCTTTTACCGTTGCAACTTGCAACATATGTCTACTTGAGATAGGACTTCTGCCCAGGACTGAACTTGAGAAATTATTCTCAGCCAATCAGTAAAGTTCCTTCAAATACAACTTTCTTACTTGAAAGTCCCCTAATATTCCATTTATATTTCTTTATAGGACCCATTATTAAAGTAACCTTGTTAAACCACTACTGTACAATCTACATTCTTCTCCTTGATGTCTTCACTCTTGATAATTATAGATAGATGTAAATAGCGGCAGCGGAATTGGCTAAAGTTCCATTCTTCTCCTAGATCTCTTCACTCTTGGTAATAATAAATAGATGTAAATCTTGGTGGTAGAAATGACTATCATAATTGGCTACTTATCACTCATGTGCTTTTTTTGGTAATTATAAATATAGGTAAATCTTGGTATCTGAATTGGCTGTTTATCACATATGGCTTTTTGAGCCAAACCAACTTTTGGGGCTTTTTGTTTAAGTCCTTATTTTAACTCTTGTTTTCTTCTCAACCTTGATACCAAAGAATCTGGAATTGCTTGGACACATCTAACATAGGAGTAAAAACCTAAAAAAAAATTGCTAAATTTTTTTAAATAATAAAAATTGACCTGTGATGAATTGTAAAGCTATTTTATCTTCAAATCTTCTATCTTTTACTACTTATGTAAATATGATTACAAATATTAGGTTTAATATAATTATATAAAATACTAGCTTTAATATAAAAAAATTACTTTTTAATGTGAAAAGAAAGAGGTTTGAGTACATATTATGTGACATAGATGGTGAGTGAATAGAAGGAATTCATATTTTCTAATAATATTTATATGAGCATTGCAAATTTAGATTTATATTTCTTTCATGTTTTACCTTCTATGCTTCTCTACTAAGTTAATTTTTTTTCCATATTACATGTAGAAGCCAATATTCCATATTTTCTGGTTTTGAAGGAAAAATGTCATATTACCTACTTTAGGATGAACTTGCCCTTAGGCTTTAAATAAACTCAATCCCCGTACAGATCCTCATAAATGAACACACCAGAACAGTGTGATGCTGTTTTGGTAGATAGGATTGATCGGCAGCAAGTCGGAATTTTCTGGTAGGAGGTGACCAATGGCGACTCACCAGTGAGTTTTTGGAGACAATAAAAGCCCATTTTTTTTTCATGACGAAAGTTGTTTAAGGTGAAAAGGGTTTCATTTCGGTGGATCCGATCATCCTTTAACCACCATAATGGAAATGATTGGTATTTACAACGGAGAGGTAGATAATGATAATATGTATGTAGGTAGAAAGACTCGTTTGATGAACATTGATCCGTCGGTAAGGTTTGGCGAGTTGCAGATTCAAGTTAAAGAAAGACTTGTCGTCAATGGTAATATGACTTTGATGTATTTGATATTATCTTCACAGTCATCCATTCTATATGAATTAGAATACGATAAAGACTTGCAATCAATATTTTTCATTCATGAGAAGGTAAATAAAGAGGTGTTATCATTATATGCAGAGATGAAAATGTCTGACAATGGTGACAAATCATCATTAGTGGAAAGTAACTGGACTGTTAATAGAGATAAATCATTAGTGGTATCGACTCACTCTAGCTTGAATGGAAGATTGCATACGGGAGTCAATGATACATAATTCACTTATGAAACAACGAGGAAACAATGAATTTTAGATTACACAATATTATATTTTATCGTGTACTTGAATACATGATATTTATAATATCATGTTCAACAAAAACATGATATTTATAATATCGCATTACTGATGATGCAAAATACAAAAGTTATATACCACAAAATCTTTTTAGCATAGATACAATAACACGACTTGTATAAATATTGTGTCATCGATAACACGATAAAATTTATAAGCGTGTAACCGAATACACGATGTTGAGTTATATCACATATTGATTAACACATTAATATCTATTGTAGATTGGGAGAACTGGAAGATATAAACTCAACAAATCCATATCACACATCGTACAACATTTCAATGCCTACAGAACCTATTACAAAAATCATTCATACTAGATGTGAAGAACAGTCACCCATAATGAGTGTGATAAGGACTTCATTTGATAACTATGATCCCTGATATAGCCCTGCAAATTACGATGACCAAGAATTTGAAGAAGTGTGGGGTGATGAGAAATGTATCGAGAATGACATAATTGACATGGAAAATATTAAATTTATAAGTTGACATGCATGATGAGTTATGATTATAGAAGGATGGATTAAGCGAAGTGCATTGCCCTAATGGACTAGAGTTTCAGAGCGGACTCAACTTTAGATTAGTTAGCTGAAGAGGGTTAGATTGAAGGATTCCTTGGCACAATTGTACTATCATAAATTACTTAAATCAAACTTGAATTATAAGTAAATCTAATATGTTAATGTTGTAAATTTGAGGCTTGAGGGTTTGACATATTAAGTTGCGTGTATGAGCTAGCCGGTAATTAATCGGTTGATTGTTTCTCATGTCTAGCCATGATGTTATTCTACGGGATGTTGTCTTGATGTTGTATTGAAGCTCAGACGTCTAATGCTCTATTGAAGGCATTATATGTTTTGTCAATCTTGTCTTGGTGTTGTGTTTAAGCTCAAACATTTGATCCTTTATTGAGAGCACAATAAGTTTCTACCCTTAGTCAACACTAATTGCCAATAAATGACACTGTATGATTTCGTCCATATGTAGAACTATAAGTTTTCTACCCAAAAAAGACATTGCATGATTTTTTGCCCTTAGTTGGCACTGTGGAGTCTGGGCATTTACGTGCTTTGGTAACTAGTATCATAAGTCTACTCTTACCTGTTTGATCCTATGCCCCATGAGTATAGGTGTCCATTGTCTTTGGAAAAGTCTATGACGTCTAGTTGCTCTTCGGAGGTTAGGTGAAAACCCAGTGACCTTTCTGTTCTTCAACTCTATAGGTGATTAAATTTTAATGAGCTCTAGTTGTCGAGAGTAAGATTGTACGAGTATGCGAATAACTATAAGAGTAAGTTTGTAAGATTATGAGTAAGAGTAAGATTGTAAGGCTTTGAGTAAGACCGTAAGTATAAAACTCTGAGTCAGATTGTAAGTGTAATATTTTTTAGGAAAACTGTAAGTGTAAGTTTATGAGCAAGACAATGAGTATATGGATTTGAGTACGATGGTATGACTAAGACGACATGTGTAAGAATGTTTAATAAGATAGTATGTGTATGAGCTTAGATATGTTATGTGATGAAATTTTAATTATTATATTGTCTGCTTCTTGTAAAAACTGCATGGATATATCTATGTAGGGACTTATAGAGTTCACTGATTAGAACTCTCTTATTGAGTATGAAAATACTCAATTTTCTTATTCTTTTTATCCCCTGCATGTTCATAAGGCTTTTACAGGTTTTTGAGTGAGAGCTCCTAGAGTTGGACTTTTATTTTCGTTGGTGAACCTATCTCTGTTAGCTTAGGTATACTATTCAATCATTGTGAGTTATTATTATTTTGTCACAATCTTACGTGTTAAGTGAGATGATATATTATTTTTTTGGGTTTGTATATTAGATTTTAGACTTTAGACTATTGTGGAACTTGTACCTAGTGATGTCTAGGATGTATTTTTGATTAAGCCTGTCCATGACAATTTTTTTTGTACATTTCATTTTTTATTCATGCCTGAGAATGTTTGGTTTGGTCATTTGATGATTGAAAAATAAATTTATATGGGAAAAATTGATACATGATGTTTTAAATTCAAAAAATATTTTCATAGGTAACAAATTTTGTCATTTCCCCCAATTTACAACTATTATATTGCAAAAAAAAATTGTAAATTTTTAGGAAAAAGTGTGTAAAAATCTCAGGCATGACATCTTGAATTCTAAATTAATGAAGAGTTTATTTGAAAGGGCAATATAAACATAGCATGGCAAAAATCTCCTTGTAAATTAATTAAGAGTTTATTTGAAAAGGCAACATAGGCATAAAAATTATTTTAATATTTTAAGTCTCTTCAATTCTAAATTAATTAAGAGTTTCTTTGAAAGGGCATTATAGAAAATTAATTAAGAGTTTATTTAAAAAAGCAATATAAGCATAGCATGACAAAAATCTCCTTCTAAATTAATTAAGAGTTTCTTGGAAAGGGTAATATAGGCATAGCATGGAAAAAATTTCTGCCCCCGTTCTCACTTTAATAATAGTATAGAAGAGGACAATATAGGCATAAAAATTATTGTAATATTTTAGGGTTCTTCAATTATAAGTTAATTAAGTGTTTCTTTGAAAGGCTAATATAAGAAATTAATTAAGAGTTTCTTTAAAAGGGCAATATAGGTATAGCATGTCAAAAACTCATTCTAAATAAATTAAGAATTTATTTGAAAGGGCAATGTAGGCATAGAAATAATTGTAATATTTTAGGTCTCTTAAATTTTAAGTAAATTAAGTATTTCTTTGAAAGGGTAATATAGACATACCATGACAAAAATCTCTGCCCCTTGCTCACTTTAATACAAATATGTGTGTCTCTCGCTCTATATATATAATCACCAAAATTAAAAATAAGATAATAACGGTGAAGGGAATAACTCCCACTCACCTTGCACTGGGATCATAAATCAAATGGAAGTGTGATCTTCATATTAATGAAAGCTATCTATAAAATTGTACAAAAACTTATAAATTGCAGGTCACCTTCTATTATATGTGTCATTTACATGTATTTGTACTCTAAATAAATAATATTATGCTCACATAACATCACATAATGCACATAGTAAAAAATCATGTATTACACGATCTAACACAAGTACACAACTTATAACTACATATAAGTGTAAACAATGCATAAATTACAAATCAAGTAGTATGTTTCAATTTGCATAAATTTTTTTATTTTTCTAGAACTGTTCATATTTTTTAGAAGAGCATTTCTAACTGGAGATGTCAAGTGGCTCATCTATATGCCTATGTGGCAATTTGACAACCATAAACTCAAACCATAGATGTTATTTAAAAAAAGAGGCACAAAGTTAAAAAGGTGGAAGAGTGGTAAAAAAAGGTACAAAGAGGGAAAAAAGATATGGCATATCTTTTTGGAGACGTCATAAATGGCGCCCCGATTGGAGTTAAGGGAGCTCATGGATGTCTATTATCTAATTGTTTATCTGTGTCCGCGTCCGTATTTATATAGATCGAACATTTTTTTAATCCGTGGTAGACACGGACATAGACATGGTAGAATTAATTTCGTCCACCCTAATAGGCGGCTATGGACACGAACAAATAGTTGTATGTGGCTGCAGACATCGGTATCTGCCTATTTTTATTAGTAATAGCGACCTTAGTGAAAAAGAAAAGATAGATCAGTCCTTATGTACTATGTTAAGACTATCTTAACATGATACATGGTATCAGGAATCCCTCCCATCTTCATAAGTAACCCAGTTTGGTGGGTAGTGTCCTTTAGTATTATGATGGAGACTTGAATATCAACATGGGTGGTGTCACACTCACATGTGGTGCCAAGGTGGTGAAAAATAAAGCACTTGCTTACAATGATAATTTGGAAATCCGTCCCATCTTCATAAGTAGCTCGAATTGGTGGATAGTGGGGCTTGAATCTCGACATTGGACGTGGGTGGACCGGTGGAGTCATATGTGGTGCCAAGCTGTTGAAAAACAAAAGTACTTGCTTACATCAATGCTTTCCTTTATCGGAATTTCCTCTCATCTTCGTAAATCGTAAGGCACCCATGGAGAAAAACACTCATCTCACTTAGCCTCCATGTTAATGTCACCAAGCTGGATTACCCCTGGATGCATTGTAGGTTTATATATTTTTTTCGATCTTCCTGTCCAGATTGATTGTTCGCGTCTTTTTATGTGGCAGCACCAATCATGGCTACTTTATCGTGTTGTAAATCCAAAACATTAAAGACAACTTGATGTTAATATTTGTGGCGCATAAAGGCTTCCTTCTTCTTAGTCTATATGATGATTGTTATTGGTTTAAGGAGATACATAGTTGTAATGATAGTTTATCTCTTATTGGGCGGGGCAAGCTGGCTCCTTTATTTTTACGTATCTTAAAAAAATTTGTATACAATGCAAATATGCAATGCAGGTATATTCCCTCTGTTCGTAATACTTCCTCCATCCCACATAAATAACTCCTTTCGGTTTTTAAAATAAGTTAATTTTAGTTTATTTTAAAAAATTAAATAGAGCTATTATGTTAGACGGATAGAGTATTACAGTAGTTCTTTATTTGTATTAATGTACTCCCTCTCCAGTAAGTAGTGTTCAGATTAAAAGACCAAATTAATTTATTTTTATTTTTTCTAATTCAAGTATTTATAATGAATCCAAGAGAATATATTTTTATACATAAAAGGTACCACTAATAATTTATAAAATCAACTCTTTGCTACTAAGTTTGGTGGGTGGTCCCAAACTAGTTCCAAAAAAAAAATTACTTTGCTGACATCAATACTTTCCTTAATCGAGAATCCCTCCCATCTTCGGCCCAGTTTGGTGGGTAGTATCCTTCAGTATTATGATGTGGACTTTAATATCGACATGGTGGAGTCATGTGGCGCCAAGCTGGTGAAAAAGAAAGCACTTGCTTAAGTCGATACTCCGTAATCGGAAATCCGTCCCATCTTCATAAGTGGCTCGATTTGGTGGGTAGTGTCCTTTATAATGGGACTTGAATCTGGACATTGCATGGGTGGAGTCACATGTAGGGCCAAGCTGTTTGAAAAAAAAAACACTTGCTTACATCAATACTTTCCTTAATTGGAAATCCCTCCCATCCACACTTAGCCTCCATGTTAATGTCACCAAGCTGGATTAGCCTGGATGCATTGTGGGTTTATCTTTTTTCTCCTCTCTTCCTATCAAGATTGATTGATTGTATCTTTGGCAACACCAAGCATGCTGCCTTTTCATGTTTAAAAAAATTTGCTTGCTTACATCAATACTTTCCTTAATTGGAAATCCCTCCCATCTTAGGAAGGCACGCATAGAGAGAAACACCCATCTCACTTAGCCTCCATGTTAATGTCACCAAGCTGGATTACCCTGGATGCGTTGTAGGTTTATCTTTTTCCTCCTCTCTTCTTATCAAGATTGATTGATGGAGTCTTTTTACGTGGCAACACCAAGCATGGCTGCTTTTTCATGTTGAAAAAAACAAACACTTGCTTACATCAATACTTTCCTTAACTGGAAATCCCTCCCATCTTAGTAAGGCACGCATAGAAAAAAACACCAATCTCACTTAGCCTCCATGTTAATGTCACCAAGCTGGATTACCCCTGGATGCATTGTAGGATTAACTTTTTTCTCATCTCTTCCTACCAAGATTGATTGATAGTGTCTTTTTACGTGGCAACACCAAACATGGCTGCTTTTTCATGTTGAAAAGCCAAAACATTAAAGACAACTTGATATTAATATTTGTGGGACATAAAGGCTTCCCTCCTCTTACTTTATATGATGATTGTTATTTGTTTAAGAAGATACATAGTTGTAATGATAGTTTATCTCTTATTAGGCGCAAATTCACTCCTTTATTTTTTTGTATTTTAAAAAAAAACTATGTACAACGACATGCAATGCATGCATATTCCCATTGTACCTAGCACTCCCTCTGTCCCACATAAATAGCTTCTTTAGGTTTTTAAAATAAATTAATTTTAGTTTATATTAAAAAATTAAATAGAGCTATTAATATTGGACGGATGGAGCATTACAATAGTTCTTTATTTGTATTATTATACTCCTTTGTCTAGTAACTAGTGTCTAGACTAACACTACAACAAAAAGGACTATTAGCGACGTATTTATGCGTCGCTAATAGTCTTGTAAGTGTCGCTAATGACTATTAGCGATGCATAAATAACGTCACTATAAATGTAAAAAAAAGTGTCGTCACTATTGCCTATTAGTGACGCATAAAAGCAAATGTCGCTAATAGGCACTATTAGCGATATATCTATACGTCGCTAATAATAAATTATTAGCAACACTTAACTTTTATGTCGCTAATAATCAATTATTAGCGACGTTATATATACGTCGCTAAAGCAAAAAAAAATTTTAAAAATAAAAAAATATCTTATTAGTGTCGCATAATTGTATGCGTCACTAATAAGTCTTTTGTTAGCGACGCTTTTCCAGCGTCGCTAAGATGAAAAAATATTTTTTTAAAAATAAAATTAATGTATAAGCAACGCTTTTCTAAGCGTCGCTAATAAGAAATAAAAAATTAAAAAGGCTTGTAGCAACACTTTTAAAAGCGTCGCTACAAACCTTAAATTTTTTTTTAAAAATTGACCCAATGGCGATCTCGGGGAGGGGAGAGGGGCCAGGGGAGGGGAGCGAGGCCACCGGAATCTGGACTCAGAAAGGGCGGGAGTGGGAGAGAGGAGCCGGGGAGGGAGGGGGAGCCGGGGAGAGAGGGGGGAACGGGAGGGGGGCTGGATTCTCGTTGGGCCGCCGGAATCGACTCGTAAAGGGTGGGAGCGGGAGAGAGGGGGGATCCGGGGAGAGAGGAGGAGGGGAGCGGGAGGGAGGGGAGCTGGGGAGAAGGGGGAGCCGGGGTGGGAAGGGGGTAGGGGCTAGGGGGAAACCGGGAGGGGAAACGCGGCGGAGGAGAGCAGGGTGGCCGGGGCTAGAAGCTGGCGGTGCAGGGTAGCTGTGGTGCCTGGGCGGAAGTGGGCGAGAGAGGTGGCCATCGGACACGCGGCCAGGGAGGCGAGGAGGGGTGGCGCATGATGGGCAGTCAACGGAGGAGGGATGAGAGGACGGGCAGCGCGGTGGTCAAAATTTGGGCGGTGGGGCGGCAAGGTGCCAGGCGGCGAGGCGGCGGGGGTATATACAGGGGGGGGGGGTAGATATAAGGCACAAGCGAAATTTCGCCTACGCAAGGAAATTTCACCCGTGCGAGCGGAATTTTGCCCGCGGTGAATTTTTTTTAAAAAAAAATTAGAGCGACACACTTTACGAGCGTCACTGTTAGCTTCTCAGTAGCAACATATATTTATACGTCACAACTTATATGTGTCTTTAGCGACGCTTACTCATAAGCGTCGCTATAAATAAATTTTTTTATATTTTTTCTCCTCTCTCTCTCTCTCTCTCTCCCCTCTCTCTTCTCCCTCCCCTCCTCTCTCTCCCTCTCTCCCCCTCTCTCCCTCTCTCCTCCCTCCCCCACCTCTCTTTTTCATTTAATTTTTTATTTAAAACATAGGTAGTAGCGTTGCATGCCATATTCGTCACTACTACCAAGGGTAATAGCGACGCATAGAACATGCATCGTTATTACCCTTCCTCAGTAGTGACACATATGTCTATGCGTAGCTACTACTTATTTTTTTAATTTTTTTTATATTTTTAAAAATAATTTTTCTCCCTCCCTCCCTCCCTCTCTCTCCTTCTCTCCCCTCTGTCTCTATCTCTCCCCTCTCACTCTCCTCCCTCTCCCCTCTCTCTACCTTCTCTCTCTCTCTCCCCCTCTCTTCTCCCTCCCCTCCTCTCCCTCCCTCCCTCCCTCTTTCCTCCCTCCCCCTCTCTTTTCATTTAAATTTTTATTTAAAATATAGGTAGTAGAGACACATGCAATATGCGTTGCTACTACTTATTTTTTAAAATTTTTGAAATTTTTTAAATATTTTTTCTCCCTCCCCTCCCTCTCTCTCGCTCCTCCCTCTCTCTCTCTCTAACCCTCCTCTCTCTCTCCTCCTCTCTCTCTCTCTCTCCCCTCCTCTCTCTCTCCTCCCTCTCTCTCTCTCTCCCTACACTCCCCTCTCCTTCTCTCCCCTCTGTCTCTGTCTCTGTCTCTGTCTCTCTCTCTCCCTCTCCCTCTCCCTCTCTCTCTCTCTCTCTCTCTCTCTCTCCCTCCCTCCCTCTCCCTCTCCCCTCTCTTCTCCCTCCTCCTCTCTCCTCCCTCTCCCCCTCTCTTTTTCATTTAATTTTTTATTTAAAACATAGGTAGTAGCGACACATGCAATATGCGTCGCTACTACCAAGGGTAATAGCGATGCATACCTTCCTCAGTAGCAACGCATATGTCTATGCGTCGCTACTACTTATTTTTTTTTAAATTTTTATATTTGTTAAAATATTTTTTTTTTCTTCCCTCTCTCTCTCTCCCTCTCTCTCTCTCTCTCTCTCTCTCTCTCTCTCTCTCTCTCTTTCTCCTCCCTCTCTCCCCTCTCTCTACCTTCTCCCTCTCCTCTCTCCCTCTTTCCTCTCCTCCCTCTCTCCCTTCTCTCTCTCCCTTCTATCTCTATCTCTCCCCTCTCTCTCTCTCCTCCCTCTCCCCTCTCTCACTCTCATTAAATTTTTTATTTAAAAAATAGGTAGTAGCGACGCATGTAATTATGTGTCGCTACTACCAAGGGTAATAGCGACGTATAATACAATGCATCGCTACTACAATCAAGTAGTAGCGACACATAGCATATGCAACGCTATTAGTTCTTAATTTTCAAATTTTTTATTTAAAATTGAGAATTATTAGCGACGCTTGTTTATAAACGTCGCTATTGTTGAAACAATTAGCAACATTTGTAAAAATGCGTCGTTAATAGTTTTGAATTTTTTTAAAAAAATTAATATATATATCTTTTAGTGACGCTTATGAAAGTGTCGCTAATAACTTTAGGATTAGTGACGCATAAACAAAAGTGTCGCTAAAAGTTTAAGTAGTAGTGACGCTTGGACTTATGCATCGCCAATATACTACCATTAGCGACGTTTAATATTATGTGTCGCTAATATTGGTTTTTTTTGCGATATTTTTTGATATGTCGTTATTATCACTTTTTAGCAACGCATATTATTGCGACACTTATATAAGCGTCACTAATACCTAATTTTGTTGTAGTGATATAAAAGCCCAAATTAATTAATTTTTTATTTTCTAATTTAAGTATTTATAATGAGACAAAGAGAATATATTTTTATACATAAAATATACCACTAATAATTGCTAAAAACAACTCACTACAACAAATGTACTATTAGCATGCAAACACAAGCATCGCTAAAAACCACTACTTATGACGCATACAAAATCGTCGTAAAAAAATGAACTATTAGCGATGCAAAATAATAAACGTTGCTAATAGTCATGTATTAGCGACACTAATTTTAAAGTGTCGCTAATACAAACCATATTAGCGACGCTTTCCAATAAATGTTGCTAATCGTTACGCTAATAGCGACGCTTTAAATAAGCGTCGCTAAAAGATATATCTTTTTAAAAGAAATCATAACTATTAGTGATGCTTATTCTTAAGCGTCGCTAATTGTTTTAACAATAGCGACACTTTCTACAAGCGTCGCTAATACTTATATTATTAGCGGTGCTTAATAAACACATCACTAATAATAATAAATTTTAAAAATAAAAATTTATAACTATTAGCGACACTTGTAAACAAGCATCGCAAATAGCATTGATAATAGCGACGCTTGTCTACAAACGTCGCTATTAGTTTTATTAATAAATTTTATTTAATAAATAATTATATAATAAATAAATATTAAACAAAAGTAAAAATAAACTTCTTAAATATAATATATTTTATTAAATATTTATTATTTATATATATAACAAATAAATATTAAATTTTCAATAAAAGGTAATTTCAAAAATAGATTAAACTTTCACTATTTATATATAATATATTTATTTCTTAAATTTTCTGAAAAAGAGAGAGAGAAGAGAGAAGAGAGAGAGAGGAGAGAGGGGAGGAGGAGAGAGAGGGGAGGGGAGAGAGGGGAGGGAAAGAGAAGGAGAGAGATAGAGAGGAGGATAGAGAGGCTGAGAGGGTGAGGGAGAGAGAGAAGATAGGGAGAGAAAGTGGAGAGAGAGAGTGAGGGGAGAGAGAAGAGAGAGAGAGGGTGAGGGGAGAGAGAAGAGAGAGAGTGAGGGGAGAGAGAAGAGAGAGGGTGAGGGGAGAGAGAAGAGAGAGGGTGAGGGGAGATAGAAGAGAGAGAGGGTGAGGGGATAGAGAGAAGAGAGAGAGGAGAGAGAGAAGGGAGAGAGAGGAAGAAAGAGTGTGTAGAGAGAGAGAGAGAGGAAGAGGGGAGAGAGAAGAGAGAGAGGGGAGATGAGAGGGAGTGAGAAGAGAGAAGAATTTTTTTAATTATAAATTATTTTTTAAAAATTTAAAATAATAAAAAAAGTTATATTAGCGACGCATAGCTGTATGCGTCGATAATAGTGTTTTTTATTTTTAAAAAATAATAGAAAAAAGATAGTGGGGAGAGAGAAGGGAGAGGAGAGAAAGAGAGAGATGGTGAGAGAGAAGGTGGAGAAAGAGATAGAGAGAGGAGGAGATCAAGAGAGGAAGAGAGAGAGGGGAGAGGGGAGAGGGGAGAGGGGAGAGGGGAGAGGGGAGAAGGGAGAGGGGAGGGAGAGAAGAGAGAGAGGGGAGAGAGAGTGAGGGAGAGAGAAAGGGGAGAGAGAGAGGAAGATAGAAAGGGGAGAGAGAGAGAGAGAGGAAGAGAGAGTGAGGGAGAGAGGAAGAGAGAGTGAGGGAGAGAGAGAGGAAGATAGAAAGGGGAGAGAGAGAGGAAGAGAGAAAGTGGAGAGAGAGAGGAAGAGAGAGAGAGAGGTGAGACAGAGAGGAAGAGAGAGGGAGGGAGAGAGAGAAAGAGAGAGGGGAGAGAGAGAGAGGAAAGGAGAGAGAGAGAGGGAGGTGAGAGAGAAGGAGGAGAGAGGGCGAGGGAGAGAGAGAGAGTGTGAGGAGAGAATAGAAATTTTTTTAATTATAAATTATTTTAGCAACGCATAGGTTCGTTACTACCTGAGAGTAGTAGCGTCGTATAGCTCTATGCGTCGCTACTACGCTAAGGTATTAACTACGCATACAACTATGCGTCGCTAATACATAGTTTAGTAGCGACGCATAGGTTTATGCGTCGTTAAGAATTTTTTTTATTTTAAAAAAATTAATAGAAAAAGATAGTAGGAGAGAGAGAATGGAGAAGAGAGAGACAGAGGAGATAGAAAAGAGAGAGAGAAGAGAGAGGAGAGGGGTAGAGGAGAGAGAGGGACGCTCCTCTCTCTCTCTCTCTCTCTCTCTTCTTTTCTCTCTTTTCTCTATTCCCCTCTCTCTTCCCGTCTCTCTCTCCACCTCTCTCTTCTCTCTCTCCTCTCCTCACTCTCTCTCTCTCCTCACTCTCTCTTCCTCTCTCTCTCTTCTAATTTAAAATATTTTAAAATAAAAAGACTATTAGCGACGCATAATGTATCCATTGTATTAAAAAAAATCATATCTTATAATATAAGCTACTTATGTTACTGATCCATACTATATCTAGTTTGAGTCATCTAATTTTTTTTACATGTCATCTAGACAATAAAAATTTCACACAATATTTATTGAATTAAAACATGAATGTGGCTATTTGCACCTCAGTAAATTTCATTGCCCCCGATTTCTTAATTACCCCAACCCATCTACTAAAATATCTCACTTATCCTTCACGTCTAAAAAAATATTTATTTACCTCGTCTTCCTTTCTCTTTCTTCTCTGGTGTCAATAATCGATGATGCTGCTGATAATGACACATACTCCAACCCCACCTTACAATACAGCCAATTCGGTCCAAATTCAACCCCCCTCTTCGTCCTCCTTTTCCTTCTTCTTCTTTCTCTCCTTCATTTTCAGCCTTAACTTCAGCGGCTGCGGCTAAAGTTATGGACTTGTTGGAAGTACTAGCCACGACCGAGGCAACCATGGTGATTTGTATAACCATGATTAACCCACTTTCCCTAAAGTGCATCTCCATATGTGGAAAACCTCTGAAATACTTTACTTTGAAATTTATAATACAAAACAATTGGTAATAAGATTGTTAATTCTTTTTAAATTATTTAACAAAATATCATTTGCTATTTACCTCCATTCAGCGACAAGAGTAAAGGTTTAGATTTATGTTTTTACCTGCCACCACTGCCAGATAATAAAATAACGCCCACCCAGCCATCACGTAGACGTAATATTAATTAAAATAACAAATTCCGTCCACCCAAGCAATTTAACGATCTTGATTTCTTCCGTATAGCCAATGTTAGGGAGAACTTGGTGATGGTCATAGCTGACAAACGATACTTCATTATTATTTTCAGGGTTGCCACTTAACTTTCTTTTAAAAAGCTTCTACAAAGCTTTGGCTTCATTTATATGAATTTTGGTTGCAAGAGCGTCCAAATAAATTATAAATAAAAGTAAACAAGCACGAGTGTGGAAGCCATTCACCTTCTGCAAGTTCAGAAGTGCATACATATATAAAAAATCAGAATAAGAGTAGCTAATTTTTTAGCTTACCACTCATAGAGAAAGTCATGGCCATGAGGTGCCACTCTAAAAACCCTCCAGAGCATTAGCAATTGTCAAGTCGTTACTTATATAAACAACCCTACATTCTTCACAAAAGCACCTCAACCATAATAGGATCAAAATAAAAAGACAAAAGCATGTGATTACCCCCCAAATAATATTAAATGAGAAGTGAGTAATGAGGTGTACTAAAATATACTCTAACTCTTTGCACTGTTGCTTCCTCTATTAATGGTATGGTACTCTATGCGTTGTCATGCCATCCTTCAATGCAATTACTAAGAAATTTATATTGTTTATGTTCTATTAGAATGATTGAAAATACATAAGAACATATAAACAACAATTTTTTACTTAACTCCAATTTAAGTAACTTAAATCACATATTTTCTTAAAGGGCCTAAAATATTTACAATAAGATTAAACTACCTCATCTATTTATTATAACGAATATTTTCAACTTATGACAAGATGACTCAATTCCCAACATTTAGAATGGTGTTCAAATTTTCTTTTCAATGGCATATTTATATACCCAGATAGTTGGTTAAATTTGACTAAATTTGGAAGCTTGACCTTATAAGTAACAAGAGACTCTTAGTTAAGAGTATTACGTGTAGAGATAACATAAATAGTTAAGCTTTGTGAAATTTACATAAAGAGCGTCTTCAACTTCTGGAAGATTAGATAATCGACAACATACACATTAAAAGAATGATCCAAATCATTAACCTACATCACAAATCATTAATGCAAAGATCAAAATCATTGACCTACATCACACAACATTCTTACAAAGATTAAAATCATTAACCTACATCACACAACTTTCTTACAAAGATTAAAATCATTAACCTACATCACACAACATTTATGTAAAGATTAGAATCATTAACCTACATCACACAATGAGTGTAAAACATAAACCTTATTGTCATAATAATATAAAATTAATGGACATATATTATGTATAATGGTCTTGTCATACTAAAGCATTATTTGGTACCTCTATTAAGTTTGGTGATACACACAAAGAATAATTAATGCTAAAAGAATTAATATAAAACAAGCAGTCATGACCTTCTTCGACATCCTATGCCTACTTAGAGTATGTTGTCATGGGCATAGTTCCGTCTCTATCCATCTTGAATTTTGACATAAAATAAAAGTTGTACTAAACTTTAGCCTTCATTTAGCCTCACCTATATGGACAACTACCAGCCGCATCTATAAGCATTGTTACTCACATATGCACGCTTAACTGCCTATGTGTACATGTACGACATTGTTACATAAACCTTATACAAAATTTTGGTCGTACCTAGCTCACCACTAGGTCTTACTAGAGAGAATGATCCACCCTTTCCTATCTAATAAATGAGATTTCTTCTACTTTTTAAACATGATTAACCCACTTTACCTAAAATTCTTCTCCATATTCTGAATTCCTTTTGAAGACTCCTATACCTTTTAAAATACTTTACTTTGAAATTTAAAATAAAAAACAATTGGTGATAAGATTGTTAATTATTTTTAAATTATCTAACAAAATATCTTTTGCAATTTACCTCCATTCAGCCACACAAGTAAAGGTTTAGATTTATGTTTTTTCCCTACAACTAAAGCTAGATAATAAAATAATGTCCGCCCACCTATAGAATCCACAGTCACGTTGCTACTATATTAATTAAACTAACGGATTCCGGCTAGCCAAGCAATTTAACAATCTTAACTTATGCCTTGGAGCCAATGTGGAGGGAAACTCGGTGTTGGTCATTGTTGATAAACGGTACTTCATAATTATTTTAAAGGTCTCAACTTAACTTTATTTTAAAAAGTTTTTACAAAGTTTTGGCTTCATTACATTAATTGAGAAATCAAGAGTGTCTAAATAAACTATGAAAAAAAGTAAAAAAGCACGAGTGCGAAAGTAATTCTCCTCATGCTAGTTTAGAAGTGCATACATATATGAGAAATAAAAAAAAAGAGTAGCTTTTTTTTTAACTTTTAACTTATAGAGAAAGTAATGGCCATGAGGTTCCGGTCTACAAACCCTCTAAAACATTAGCAATTGTCAAGTATTTCCTTATATGAACAACTATACCTTCTTCACAAAAGCACCTCAACCATTATTATATCAAAATAAAAAGACAAAAGTATGTGACTACCCCCAAATGATGGTAAATAGGAAATGAGTAATAAGGTGTATTAAAATATATTTTAACTCTTTACGCTATGACTTCCTCTATTATTAGGAAGGCTCTATGTGTTGTCATGACATCTATAAATTTAATTACTAAGAAATTTATATTGTTTATGTTCTATTAGAATAAATAAAAATAAATAAAAACACATAAACATCAATTTTTTACTTAATAAGTAACATATTTTATTAAATGGCTAAAAATATTTTAAATATGATTAAACTACCTCATCTATTTATTATAAGGAATAAAGTTTATTTTCAACTGATGAAAAGAGGACTCAATTCCCAACATTTAGAATGGTGTTAATTTTTCTTTTTAGTGGCATAAAAATATATGCAAAGCTAGTTAGTTAAATCCAACAAAATTTAGTAGCTTCACCTTGTAAGTAACAAGAGACTCTTAGTTAAGAGCATTACATGTACAGAGAATATAAATAGTTAAGTTTCGTGACATTTACATAAAGAACCTCTAAAGCTTTTAGAATATTTAGATAATAAGTAATATACACATAAATAAAAAAGATTAAAATCATTAACCTACATCACAAAACATATATTAAAAAATTAAAATTATTTACTTACATCACAAAGTATATATTAAAAAATTAAAATTATTTACCTACATCACAAAACATATATTAAAAGATCAAAATCATTGACCTACATCACAAAACATATATTAAAAGATCAAAATCATTGACCTACATCATAAAACATATATTAAAAGATCAAAATCATTAACCTACATCACAAAATATATATTAAAAGATCAAAATCATTGACCTACATCACAAAACATATATTAAAAAATCAAAATCATTAACCTACATCACATAATGAGTGTGGAATATAAACCTTATTATCATAATGATATAAATTAACGAACATATATTATGTATAATGGTCTCATCGTACCGTAGCATTATTATGTATATCCGTTAAGTGTGGTGATACACATAATGAAGTATTAATATTAAAAAAATTAATAATAAAAAAAATCATAACATTCTTAAACATCTTAGGCCTACCCCCTGAGCTAAGCGGGCTCACATAAAAAGAAAAAATGCATAGAAATTCAGAAAACACTAAGATCTTGGCTATATTCTATTAATTCTCTTCTATTAATTAAATAAATTTATTAATTAAATGAATTTAATAGACAACTATATAACTATTATAATAATAGTTATAATTAATAATAGTTATAGTTATTAATTTAAGTTACTAATTCCATTAGTAAATAGAGAAGTATTTTGTAATACGTATAGTTACCTCTCTATCCGTATCGAATTGGACATTAATTACAATTCCTAGTCTTACTAAACTTTAGCCCTCATTCGGCCTTACTAATATATACACACTACCAGTTACATGTGTAGGCATTGTTGGCCACGTATGCGTCCCTAGCTGTTTATATGTGCATGTACGACAATCTACCATAGCGCACATCAACTAAATTAGTCTATGATTAAATCCTAATTATTATAATAAAAGTTTCTACCAAGCCAACTCTTTTACATAGACCTCCTTCTAATTTTTAGTCGAGCTCACCACTAAGTCTTATTTTAAATAGAATTGCCCGCCCCTTCCTACTTAGTAAAGTAGATTTCTTACATTTTGTTAGAGTAATTATCAAAGTAGTTATATAACTATGCTTAACCTACTTTCCTTAAAGTGCTTCTCCATCCGTAGAACACCTTTTGAATACTGCTAGACCTTTTAAAACACTTTACTTTGAAATTTAAAATACAAAACAATTAGTAATAAGATTGTTATTTCTTTTAAAATTATTTAAAAAATATTATGTGTTATTTACCCCCATTTACCATGTGAGTAAAGGTTTAGATTTATGTTTTTTTCCTACAATAAAAGCTAGATAATAAAATAATGCCCGCCCAGCCATAGAATCCACATTTAGGTAGTCGATGTATTAATTAAAATAATAGATTCCGTCTCCCTAAACAATTTAGCGATCTTGACTTCTGCCTTAGAGGCAATGTTGTGGGGAATTCGATGCTGGTCATTACTAACAAATGGTGCTTCATTATTATTTTCAAGGATACTACTTAACTTTCTTTCAAAAAGTTTTTATGAAGTTTCGGCTTCATTTACAAGAGTGTCCAAATAAGCTATGAAAAAAAGTAAATAAATACGAGTGTGGAAGCCATTCTCTTTCTGTATGTTTAGAAGTGCATACATATATTAGTAATTAGAAAAATAGTAATTTTTTTAGCTTACTACTCATATAAAGTCATGGCCATTAAGAGGTAGTCTACAAACCCTCTAAAGAATTAATAATTGTCAAGTCTTTCCTTATAATAACAACCACACCTTCTTTATAAAAGTACCTTAACAATAATATGATCAAAATAAATAGACAAAAGCTTCTAACTACCCCCTAAGGAATGTTAAATAAGAAGTAGGTAATGAGGTGTACTAAAATAAACTCTCACTCCTTTTCCAATGAATTCCTCTATTATTAGTAAGGTACTATATGCATTGTCTGTCATGTCATCTATCAATGCGATTACTTAGAAATAAATAGTGTGTATGTTATATATATATTGATGGAAAATAAATAAGAACACATAAACATTAATTTTTTTCTTAACTCCAATTTAAGTAACTTAAGTCACATATTTTCTTAAAGGGCCTAAAATATTTCTAATAAGATTAAACTACCTCATTTATTTATTACAAGGAATAAAGTTGATTTTCAACTTAAGAAAAGATGACCTGATTCCCAACATTTAGATTGGTGTTGTTTTATTTTTAGTGGTATATATATATATATATATGTCGAGCAAGTCAATTAAATCTGTCAAAATTTGGTGGCTTTACCTTGTAAGTAATAAATGACTTTTAGTGAAAAACATTATATATAGAGAAAACATAAATATTTAAGCTTTAAGTCATTTACATAAAGAGCGTTATGAGCTTATAGAAGATTAAGATAATAGGCAACATATATATTCATATAAAGAACAAACTCATTGGCCTACATCACACAACATGAATACAAAAATCAAAATCATTAACCTACATCACACAACATTAATGTAAAGATTTAATTAATTTACCAACATCATTCATTTAAAGATTAAAATCATTGACCTACATCACATAATGAATGTGAAGCATAAATCTTTTTGCCATTATGGTATAAAATTAACGAACATATATTAGGTATAATGGTCTCGTCATACTAAAACATTATTTAGTACATTCGTCAGGTATGGTGATACACACAAAGAAGTATTAATACTAAAAGAATTTATAAGAAACAATCAATCATAACCTTCTTAAACATCATTAAAAGAGAAAACATCATCTTTGTGTAAGAGTTGTAATTTTCCTCTACGCACTATGGAGCTTCAAAGTTTCACTGCATGTATGAAAGAAAAAAAAAATATTTATAACAAATTTAGATCGGGCCAACGTTATTGTGTCGTTAGTTGCCTATGTACGTATTAGATAACATCTATGATGTTATTTAAATACGATCGAATTTAAACGTAGTTCTGCCTAACAGTTTATACATACATAAGGGAGTAGAAAATCATACAAATCATAATATTTATAATATGTAATTTTTCTTAACAATTAATATTCATGATTATTTCAGGGCTGCCACAACTTTTATTTAAAAAAAAATTTGACAAAGTTTCGACTTCATTTAAAAGAATTGAGGCAACAATCGAGTCTAAATAAACTATGAACAAAAGTAAACAAGCACGAGTGTGAAAGCTATTCTCCTTCTACAAGTTTGGAAGTGCATACATATATGAAAAATAGGAATAAAAATAGTTTATTTTAGCTTACTACTTATAAAGAAAGTAATGGCTATTAGTTTCTATTTTACAAACCCTCTAAAGCATTGGCAATTGTGAAGTCTTTCCTTATATTAACGATAATACCTTCTTCACAAAAGCACCTTAACTATAATATAATCAAAATGAAAAAACAACATCATGTGACTACTCGTAAATAGTGTTAAATGAGAAATAAGTAATTAAGTTTAATTAAATGAACTCTAACTCTTTCCACCATGACTTCCTCTATTAATAGTAAGGTACTCTATACGTTATCATGCCATATATCAATGCGATTATTTCAAAATATTTTTTTATATGTTCTATTATAATTATTAAAAATAAATAAGAACACATAAACTTAAATATTTTTACATAAGTATAATTTAAGTAACTTAAGTTGCATATTTTCTTAAAGGGCCTAAAATATTTTAAATAAAATTAAACTACCTTATCATTTATTACAAAGAATAAGGTTGATTTTCAACTAATGAAATAAGGACCCAATTCCCAACATTTAGAATAGTGTAAAAAATTTCTTTTAAATGGCATATATATGCTCTGTAAGTCGGTTGAATCTAACAAAATTTGCTAGCTTTACCTTTTAAGTAATAAGTGACTCTTAGTGAAAAGCATTACATGTAGAGAGAACATGAATAGTTAAGCTAGGTGACAATTTCATAAAGAACCTCTTAAGCTTTAATAATCGGGAAGATAAACATTTATATAAAAATCAAAACCATTGACCTACATCATAAGACATTAATGTAAGATCAAATTTGTTAACCTAAATCACACAACATTTATGCAAAGATTAAAATCATTAACCTACATCACACAACATTCATGTATAACATAAAATCATTGTCCTACATTACATAATGAGTGTGAAACATTAACCTTATTGTTATAATGGTATAAAATTAACGAACATATATTGTGTATAATGGTTTCATCATTCCAAAGTATTATTAGGTACATCCGTTAGGTGCGGTGATAGAAACAAAGAAGTATTAATATTAAAAGAATTAATAGGAAAAAATAGTAATAACCTTCTTCGACATCATATACATACTTAGAGTATGTTATCATGCACATACTTAGTATAGGGGTCTATGTGTATAACCATAATTAACCCACTTTCCCTAAAGTGTTTTTCCATACGTGGAACACCTTTGGAAGACTACTAGTCCTTTTAAAACACTTTACTTTAAAATTTATAATGTAAAATAATTAGTAATAAGATTGTTAATTCTTTTATCATTTAACAAAATACAATGTGTTATTTACCTCTATTCAGTCACAACAGTAAAGGCTTAGATTTATGTTTTTTCCCTATGACCATAGCTAAATAATAAAATAATACTCGCATAGATATAAAATCCACAATGCTTCTCCATATACTGAATTCCTTTTGAAGACTTCTATACCTTTTAAAATATTTTACTTTGAAATTTAAAATAAAAAACAATTGGTGATAAGATTGTTAATTATTTTAAAATGATCTAAAAAAATATCTTTTGCAATTTACCTCCATTCAGCCACACAAGTAAAGGTTTAGATTTATGTTTTTTCCCTACAACTAAAGCTAGATAATAAAATAATGCCCGCCTAGCTATAGAATCCACAGTCACGTTGCTACTATATTAATTAAACTGACGGATTCTGGCTACCCGAGCAATTTAACGATCTTGACTTATGCCTTGGAGCCAATGTGGAGGGGAACTCGGTGTTGGTCATTGGTACTTCATAATTATTTTAAAGGCTTCCACTTCACTTTATTTTAAAAAGTTTTCACAAAGTTTCGGCTTCATTTACATGAATTGAGAAAGCAAGAGTGTCCAAATAAACTATGAACAAAAGTAAACAAGCACGAGTGCGAAAGTAATTCTCCTTATGCTAGTTTAGAAATGTATACATATATGAGAAATAAAAAAAAGAGTAGCTTTTTTTAACTTTCCACTTAAGGGGGACCAGATAATTTTTGATAAATTTGATGTCCCCCTTGGTGGTGCTCTGCAAGGGGCAGAGGAAGAGGAAGATGTAGATACGGAGGAGGAGCCTCCTAGAGCTCCTGAAACAATTGTTTCTTTTGTTGATGAGGAACCGGGCGAGGGAAGTGGCCACCCAGATGTTGTAATGGGAGAAAGTGTGCAGAACCAACTTCAATGAATGAAGGACACATTAGTCAAGCTTGTTGGCACACCTGATCTCATTCAGCTGAATGTGGCTGCAGTCGACTGTTTGGAGTCAAGGTCGACAAATTGTCTCAAGATGTTTCAGTTTTGTTGTCCATGAATGGGAGGTCAACAGACCCATTTGAGGTTAGATAAAATATAGTAATAATTATGATTTCTTTCTAATGTTAAGATTTATTGTTCATGTAATTCCATGATAATCTTACTAATATTTACATGAATTATGTTTGACCAAGAAGGGATGGATGCAGTATATGAATGTGTTGATGAAGATGAAGCCCAACAATACCCCTTCAAAGAATCTTACCAGCAGGTTAGTGTATAAAAAGTTTGATTATATCAGGGACACCTATGTCTTGCTACTATGTTATACAATTAAAATTGACATGCTTCAGACCTTGCTATCTTAATTGTCCCACATTGTCCTAATTTTGTTATATTTTTATTTAACCTTCTACTAATATGTGCATGTCTACATAGGCACTCATCGCAAAGGAGTTCAGCCCAATGAGGGTGCAACTTTTGTGGACGTTGGGGAGGCGGGGGTCGACATTGGGAGTGATGCCCCAATAGTCAAAGAGGTGGTGCCCCCCGATGTTCAGGCTAGGAAGAGGACCACTGGCAAATATATATAAGGACCCCTTACACGACTCTAAGGAGAAACAAAAGGAGAATTGTGAGGGGCCCAAGTGATGATCAAGGGAAGGAAACATCTAGCGACCCCTTAAATGGCGACAATGTGCATTGCGAAGGAGAAGAAGATGGGCAGTATAATCTTCAAATGGCCAACCAAATCCTGGATTAGATTGAAGATGGAGATTCAGCTACTGTCATCCCACCTACGGGACTAGCTCCAGCCGGCCAAGAAGTCCATAGAAGCAAGCTATGCGGACTCATTGCACTCTCAGAGATAGCATTGCTAGAGTTGACAAGCCCATACCCCATGCCCTAACAGAGGCAGAAGATAAAACCCTTCAAAAGAGCCTTTGGAAGGGTTGGAAATATGAGTGAGTGCTTTTTTGTAGTTTTAGGTTTGATTAACATTTACTTTCAGATTGATCGATCTTATTTACAATCATTTGTGTTCACATTCATGGGATTCATAATTTCTTGGGACATAAGAGTTTATTCTGTCCATTATCCATTCTCATAGGTGGCTTTGGGACAATATATGTGTGACTTTGAGTTGTATTATTAGTTGATTGTGCGTACAATATTATAGTAATTCAATTGTTATTGATATTGAATACTCTACTCTTTCGGTGTTCGATTACCATGGTCTAGCATCTTGATGCGTATGTGATACAATTGCGGAAGAAGGCACTTGCTACCCTAACTACAAAGCAAGCCTTCCATCTTGTTCATTTTATGGTAAGGCTTTTAAAAAAAAAAAAAAAACTTAACTGACAACTAGCAACTAGTTGACTGATATCTGATTTGTATTCGACAGGAGCTCATGAGGATGGATGCATCTACGCTACTCAGCTTGTACGCATCAATGAAAGAAAAGGATGCCAATGTCTCCAGGGCCGCCATTGCAGAAGCATGGCCAGAGGTTCCCACTAGCATTGTGAAGTTGATGAAGGTGAATGAAAAAGACTTATGGGAATATGACGTCCACCACTTCCCACTTCATGTAAACAATAACCATTGGGCTCTCGTTTTACTTGACTTGAAGAAGTATGTCATATACATAATGGACCTTATTACTCTGAAGCTAAGATAGATCAGTACTACAAGAATTTGGCCATACTTAGACATGTTCTGCTCATAGTTCTATTAAAAATGAGATATGAAGTAGCTGCTACCTTGCGTCTCTAGGTGAGAGAGATAACCGGACACCCACAACAAATCAATAACAATGATTGCAGTATCTGTGTATGCATTTATATGTGGTACTTGTTGCATAGGTACTAATTTAACTTTTTAGGGGATGACATGTGCACTCTGAGGCATAGGGTTGCATACCAAATTATGCAACATTCCATATGAATGTGAGATATTGTGATTATATGTATATATATATATATATATATATATATATATATATATATATATATATATATATATATATATATATATATATATATATATATATATATAACATTAGCTTTTGTTATGTAAACATGAACCAAATGTGTATGTAATAGCTACGAACATTGTGCCTTGAATGTGGGTGTATCAGTTAACTTTGTATATGGTGTTGGACCTTGACTATTTGATGTGAATGTGTGTGTGACTGTTGGTGTTGAGCAGATTTTTTTATTTTAATGGTGAATGTCAATATTTTCCATGTGGGTGAATGATCAGCAATCTGATGCAAATATAGCTATGTGTTTTGAATGGTGTTGGCTTGATTACGACCAAAATGCTCTATGATATTGGCTTGTGGTATTTGTGGTTGTTGATGGTACGATAGATTTGACTTCTTCTTCTTAATCCAGCGCTTCATGAATTATCATGGCTAATATTTTACGAACATTGGGGTTGATCTCATGCTGAAAGCATAAGCACATGATTTACCTTCTTATGTAATTTTATTCATTTGCATAACATGTATAAACATAGGTGGAAGGGATTAAAGTGGCATGTTGTAATGGGGATCAATAGGTTTATTGCCCAATGGGTCTCACTAGTAAAAACAATTTGCAAAACCTGTATCAGTTAGGCACTAACAGTTATCAGTTAGGCACTAACAATTATTAGTAAGGGGGATCAAGAGGTTAATTACATGTACCTGAGAGTTACCTCGGTTAGGCACTAACAATATCATATGACCCTTATCAGTCAAAGCTTTCGGCCTCACATTTTCCACCATGTATGTTGTCTTTCTTCAATATGATAATACACCCCATCCTTTGTGTCCTTTCTTTCATCTCAACATGGGAAGCCATCACTATTGATTTTACATTTTTTTATTTTTAAAATAATATATATCTTCATGTTTATAACAACCAAAAAGTTGTATACAAAGGCATTAAAAACTTCTATTTCCACTAATCTCATGTACATTATCAACAAAATTGTATACAAACCATTACAAACAATCCCATGTACATTATCAACAAAACTGTATCCAAAGGTATTTTTAACCATTACAAACAATCCCATGTACATTATCCACAAAACCCATACATTCTAAAGATACACAATATCTTTAATTCTATCATCTGGAATATGATTCGATGTTGGCAACATTTGGCAGTATGAATTGACATTGTTCCAGAGTGATTATTCTAGATCAGAGAATGTGAATAATTTGGATAACAATCATTTATGCATATTACAAAGTTTAATCGTTAGGAGGTGGTGGTGGCAAGTGGAAGAAGAAAACAATCATTAACATTGACTTGGACAATGAAGATAGTAAATCTAAGGTGGGAAGTAATGATAGTGCTACTATCACTGACTATTACTGCTTCCCACCTTAGATTTACTATCTTTCATATGAGTCAATGTTAATGATTGTTTTCTTCTTCCACTTGCCACCACCACCTCCTAATAAAGAAACTTTGTAATGTACAAAATGATTGCTCTCCAAATCAATCCAGAATAATCACTCCATACACAAACTGGAACCATATAAGTTCATATTGCCAAATGCTGCCATCGAATCATAGCAATTGAGAACAAACCATAGTAATAGAGATATTCCAAGGCAGCAAATACACTGTGGATTTGGCCAGCACCTTGACGTCATCCTCCATTGACATGTTCTCTGCTCTGGCTTCTCCTTCGCTGCCCATTACATGACTTGGGGGGTGGAGAAAGAAGTGTACTGCAGTGAAGTGAAGAAGCCACTGAATGTTTCCAATAGGTCACGTACAAAAGCACAGAATCACTACGACATGAAATGATTCCCCTCAACTTGTGGACCTCACACATGTCACATCCTTCAAATCAAGAATAAAAACAATAAGCTACATTCTTTGTAAAAAAAAGCCTCCTAACATCTACCAATCAACAGTTAGGCCGTATTAGTTAACTTTCTTTTAACCATATAAAATAGGCTATATGGTCTCCCCCTCGCTAGATATCAGATCACATAATTCAAACCTACCTTGTAAACCTACCTTGATCTCCTCTAATGACCACACAATGTACTTTGAAAAAAAAAAGCCTCCTAACATCTACCAGTCAACAGTTAGGTCGTATTAGTTAACTTTGTTTTAACCATATAAACTAGGGTATATGGTCTCCTCTTCGCTAGATATCAGATCACATCATTCATACCTACCTTGTAAACCTACCTTGATCTCCTATAATGACCACACAATGTACTTTGAATAAAAAAAGCCTCATAATATCTACCAGTCAACAGTTAGGCTGTATCAGTTAACTTTGTTTTAACCATATAAACTAGGGTATATAGTCTCCTCCTCGCTAGATATCATATCACATAATTCAAATCATGAGTAAAACTAATGTTATATTCTTCTTACTTAGCCTACCTACCAACAAAACATATATAATTATTCAATTACTTTCCATCTATTATTATCTATTACAAGCATGCACACTAAGCACCAAACACATAAGATAAGTTTGAAATTATAACTTACATACACTCTTATTTATCTGTCCATATGTAAACCTAACTTGCTCAAATCTAATGGAAACACAATGTACTTTTCGCAAAAAAAAACCTCCTAACATTTACCAACAGTTAGGCTATTTCAATTAACTTTGTTTTAACCATATAAACTAGGGTATATGGTCTCATCCTCACTAGATATCAGATCGCATCATTTAAATCATGAGTAAAACTAATAAGCTATAATCTTCTTACTTAGCCTACCTACCAACAAACCATATATAATCATTTAATTACTTTCCATCTATATGGTCACATATAGAAAATATGAGTTGATTGAAAAAAATATGCCAATTGTGGCCACATGAGTTTATTGAACAAAAGATACAATCAAAATACATAATTCATTACTTTTACCTGGAATTTTTTATTAGAACAAACTGGAAGAACATAGTTCATCAGATACAATCAAAATACAACATTACTTTACAAACCCAAGTGACAAAATCTGACTGCCCATTTGGGGGGAAATTGTAGGAAAAAGGCAAAAAAAAAAATTATAAAAGAAAATAGAGGATCAAAACACTCGGACATAAGTAAAAGTTGCAAAAACATCAACCTAAAATCACACATAATTACGATCATAATCAACATATAAACAAATGTACATTCGAGACGTTCTTTCATGAAAGTTACGCGCAAACAAGGCCAGAAGATACATCTAATATCTTATCTTGTCACAATAGAATAGCATCATATGATTATAATTAAAATTAAAAAAGATAAATGGATAAGAGAAAATAGAAGCTGACATGTACGTAAATAGCTGAAGAAACAAGAAAAAAATTGAAACAAAATATATGAATTGGAGCTCTCTGAATTCCGACAGAATATGAGACAAAATTATAAACTGAGATAACATAGGTACTACTCAATAATCATGGTTGCATGAGTTGATTAATCAAAGAAAACACAGATTAAAGCCATTTTCTCTAAAATATTTATCAACACAAACCAGAAAACCATAAATCATCAGATATAATCGAAATAATATTACAAATCTAAGTGACTAGACACCAGATGTGCCCAACCATGTGAGTGAAAATCATACCAGAAACCAATGTATCAAAACACTATGCTTGGAAATATAGATTGCACAAAGAAGAACTAGAGATTACATATAATCAACATATAAAAAGAAGAAATATATGCGAAACATATATGCAGAATCTAGAAACACAAGATTTCTAGAAAGACAAACCTCAAAACTGGCATTCATCTTCACATTGCTGCAGGAGCAGGAAGTCTGAGTTGATTCTTGGGAGAGGACTGAAGTGGCGGAGGGACCTTTTTGGACTGGACAGAGAGGATGTGGAAACAAGGAGGAGATGAGGGACGAGGAGATGTGGGAGAAGATGATGGAGGAGATGGGGAGGAGGAGAGGATGGAGGTAGCTCCTTTGCGGGAGGCTTCGGTGAATCGGTAGTCGTGTCTTTTCATATACCCTAACGGTATTTTGGGCATTTCTAGCATGCATGTGGGCAACTCGAACGTGCCTAAGTCTAATTTTGCAAATTCTATATTTCCTGGCCTAAATTTGTATTTCGGCAAATTGTCAGGTCCATTTCTAGAAAATATTGAGAAAATGTTGTGGATGTTCTAGCTATGATTTGAAATGTTTCTAGCCATAATATGAACCGTGGCCAAAAGAAAGGTCCGACAATTGTTGCTAGAAGAAAGGTTGTGGTAGCTATGGCCAGAAGAAAGGCCATCAACATTTTGGCTGCAATCTAAACCGTGACTAGAAGAAATGTCACGACTACTATCGATCCGCAGCCAGAAAAAAGGTTGCGGGTGCACGGCCAGTTCATAATGGCTACGGCCGGAACCACAACCTGAATGAAGGCCACGGCCGTTCTTTTGTTGTCATCCGCAACGCAGACACCGGTGTCACAGAAGAAAGGAGAAAGAAAGAGAAGGGGGGGGATAGAAAAACATTCAGATGGGGGTAAGATTAAGAATTTTAAATGAGTGTTATCTAGGTAAGTAAGAAACGGGGTATTGAGGGGATTAATGGGGTGCAGAGGGTCGCGTTCAAATGTTTAAGTTTCGTTAGTTTAAATGACAAAGTTGACAAATATTTTTCTCTCTAGTATTTTGTGAAATATTTGTTTGATATTATTTAATTAATTTCTCAAATACTGATTGAGCATATAATTGGACCAATTTGGAGTCGGCAAAAACAATTTCAATAAATATAACCAGATCTTCATGTCAATTCCAATAACCTGATTAGAATATTGGAAGAAATCACGCTACATTCATGTCAAGTTCCTAAGCAGTTAGGCAAAACCATTGATCTATATGGGGCCCACATCTTCATGAGTCATAACGTGGTCGTAATTACAAGCTGAGTAATGCTAACGTGACGTTAAAAAATGCACGTGAAAAGTCTACTTCATCTTCCCATCACCATTGATGAGTGAGGGTCCCACTCATCAATGGTGATGGGAAGATGTAGACTTTTCACGTATGGTTTTTAACATTACATAAGCATTTTTCTTACAAGCTAGAGGTTGTGGGATAGATTGTGTGTAAGCAATTTTTATATTGGCTGCCAATCCTGATACCCAAAACTAATGTACAGGGTCCTATTGTCTTATTTACCATTTATAGGGGTGATTTGAAAAAAATAATTACGCCCATTTGAGATACCCTTTTCTGCATTAGTAAATAGTAATCATCTTTATGGGGTTGAATTACTTTTGGAAAAAGAGGGCATCAACTCCCATATAACGGAAATTACTCGTCTCATCAAACACTAACCTTAAGAGAAGTTGGTGATTCATGCCAAACCCTCAACAATAATGGCATTTGCAACTCACCAAGCAAAAAACTTCCACTACATCCCCTCTTATTTACCAAACACTAAGTGAACTCGTATTGCACTCCATAGGGTGTAAATAATGCAAGGAGGATAACAAGGACTTCGTTATGTGGCCTTGTGGTTGACGGGGTTCGAATGGGTGTTTTAGGCCCTAAGGTTCCTTCGCATTTAAAAAAGAATTTTATGTGTTTAGGGGCCCTTGCTAAATCACTGGGTGACAGGATATGCGGCCTTTTATATTTGAAACTGAAATGTAGAGAACACATTCGCAATGCTACTCTGATGCCTTATTCCATTCATTTGCGATCAAGGTTACAGAATTTGATCGACCTATGGCATGTGATCATTTCAATACCAAGAAGTCCATAACTATAAAGCTTTTATTCAGCATTGGTAGACACAAAAGCATTCCCTTCCTCCTTTACCATTGGGAAGGCAGTCCCCAGTGCCTTTGTTATGTTCATGGTAACAATGCATTCGACAGTCTGATATATCGCAGTTTTCATTTTTCAGCACAAGGGAGCAAGACTTCGCCTCTGCTACCTCCATAATTACACCTGAAGATTCATAACGGATGCAAAGCATATCAGTAAGGAAGTCATGGTAGATGTGTAAGATTTTCAAGGTAAAAGAACATTTTCAGTACAACATACATCGAAGAGTTTTTAATAATGTTTCCCATTCACTATGAACCCAGTGTAAAGAACACTTAAAGGTTGTTTATGCATGAGATCAATGACACATATGCTAGTACACTAATATCAATAGTGCATATGCTAGTGTATGTTAGCGCCTTATTGATATGTACATTGTCTATCTTAAATATAAATGGTACTGACCCCAAGCGTTCCTTACGCTAGGGTTACAGTGAATAAGGTACATAAAATTTTTTTCCTAAAAGTTACATAAATGTAAGTTGAACTATTAGTAAGACATGTATTGAAATGGCTATGGAAAAATTCAATTAGTATTTATATTAGTATATAGGATCTCTCAGCATGGCCTTCGTCACGCTCACGAGCCGAAGGCTCCTTAGTCTCGACAATTCTATTTTTTTTGTGGCAAAGAGAGGGTGAGGAGATACCTGAGAGGACGAGCAACGCAAGGACAAAGAAACATGTCTGAGAAAGCTTTGCCATCTGTAGTAACAAAAAAAACTAGTTGTAGAACTTTGTAATATAGATAGAACATTTGCAGGATTGTCAATTATCTGCACTCGTATATCTTACTCATGCATGGACCAATATAAGTATTAAAAAAAGATTGTCAACCATTTTTCTTATTCTTGTATCAACAATCAGATAAAAGCCCGTAGGGTTGTCCCAGTGAAACTCCAAAAAATGCTTAGATCTAAAGAAAAATCAAACATACCCTTGTGTAGCGAGCAAATGAAATAGGAACAATGAAACTTTAATTTGTGAAGAGGGAACTGAGGACTGAGGGATTTATAGAACAGGTGGTAGTAGTGTATGTCCTGTTGTGGCACGTTGACTTTTTAAGTTGAGGGTAAATCATATATATAAGGAAACGTTATCACATTATATCATGAATCTTCACGTGGATTAATATGGCTGCCAATTCATACACTGAAATTAAAGAATTTACTTAATAGGAATTATTATCATGTGATTTCAGGAACCATCTTCGTAATAAATTTGATCAGGTTACCAAAAAAAAATGATATGAATCATTGGTATGGTTGACATCGCTGGACGAGATTCAGTAGCAATTTAAAATCCAGTGATGCCAACCATATCACTGATTCTCATCATTTGTTTTGGTAACCTCAACAAATTTATTCCTAATTAAGATGGTTCCTGAAATCACTTGATAATAATTCATATTAAGTAAATTCTTTAATTTCCTTTAGAGGGGGTTAGTCAATCAAAATTTTAAATACTGAATTTAAAATATGAGATTTTAGAATATAATCCAAATTCTAAGATTTGAATTGCCAAATTTTAAAATATTTGGATACCCAAATCTTGTATTAGTAGAATCCCGGGATTTGCATTGTTGATTTCAAAATAATTAACTCCTAAAATTTTTTTATCTATAATTTTAAAATTTGACTAATCCATAATTTAAAAAATGCGAGAGGTGGTCATGAGCGGAGTAGGCAGTAGGGTATGTAGAGGAAAAAAATCAAAACAGAGAATGGAAGACAGCGGCAGTTGGAGGGTGAGATGAGACATTACCTGGCCACGATGATTTCTCTTGCAAGGATGGTGGCCTCCGCCAAGCTTCAGTCGCCGCATGAAAATGGGAACCTCCTCCAAGCCATGGAAGGCAATATCGATCATGGAAGGCCGTATCGGCCGATACCGGTGCATATCGGCCGATACGTACCCGTATCGGCCGATACCGATACAGTACGGGGGGCGATACGCCCCCCATTGTAATTATCGATACGTAATGGCCGTATCGGCCATACCATATCAATACGGACGATACGTATTGATACCATATTTTAAAAATTATTTTTTAATTAAAAATTTTAATTTTTTTTATAGTCATTAATACTCTCATCCATATCGATACAACCTTCCATGGTATCGATACGGATGATAGTATCGACAATCACATATACAGGTATGGGTCGATGATATGCTTGGTACGCGCCAAAACGGTCGTAAACCCTTTTGATATACAAAAAAATAATATTATAACTAATAATATATCATTATAATACTTCATTTTAGAAGGTTGTATAAACTGATACGAGTGCTCTAAAATTATTTTATTTTAGAACCATACACTTTACTCCCTCTGTCCTCTACAAACTATTATTCCCTCCGCCCCATATTAAGTATTCTAAAATTAATTTATTTTAAAATTAAATAAGATATTTAATGAGTCATATGAATATTATTGAGAAACTCATACAGTAGATGTTTAAGTAAATGCATAATTGTGGAGCACTATATTTTTTAAAAAATTATGTAAACTATATATACCCACTTATATTGATATCATATAATTTTTTTAAAAATATTTTTAATATAATAAAAACATAGTCATTAGAAGAGGTTGGATTAGAATTATATTTTTGTTTTTAAGGAAAAAAATTTAAAATATTTTTAAAAATAAAAAATATATATTAAAATATTAGAGTATCGATACGTATCGACCGTATCGATATCGTATGCCCGATACGGCCGGTACATATCGATGATACGTGTGGGGGGCGTATCGCCCCCTGTACAGTATTGGTATCGACCTTTAGTGCGTGCCGGCCTTCATTTTCTAGTGAATGTTGGCCTCCCTTTTCCAGTGCTTTTGTCATTTTTCAATACCACCTCTAGAGGTGGTGTTGTAAAATCTCACTTTTATGTTATAAGTTTCCAGCAAAATCCTCTCAAATCACAATCCTAAAATTTTTAACTAACGCTGTATTTCAAATACAAGAATCAATTGTTTAACCACTAACGCGATATTTAAAATATTGATTCTTGTATTTGAAATACAACGTTAGTTAAAAATCTTAGGATTGTGATTTGAGAGGATTTTGTTGAAAACTTATAATATAAAAGTTAGATTTTACAACACCACCTTTAGAGGTGGTATTGTAAAATGACAGAAGCACTGGAAAAGGGAGGCCAGTATTCACTAGAAAATGAAGGCCGGCACGCACTAGAGGTCGATACCAATATGGTATAGGGGGCGATACGCCCCCCACACATATCATCTATATGTACCGGCCGTATCGGGCATACGATAGTGATACGGTCGATACGTATCGATACTCTTAATATTTTAAATTTTTTTTTCTTAAAAACAAAAATATAATTCCAATCCAACCTCTTCTAATGACTATGTTTATATTATATTAAAAATATTTTTACAAAAATTATATGATATCAATATAAGTAGGTCTATATAGTTTACATAATTTTTTTTAAAATATAGTGCTCCACAATTATGCATTTACTTAAACATCTACCGTATGAGTTTCTCAATAATATTCATATGACTAACTAAATATCTTATTTGATTTTAAAATAAATTAATTTTAGAACACTTAATATGGGGCGGAGGGATTAATAGTTTGTAGAGGACAGAGGGAGTAAAGTGTATGGTTCTAAAATAAAATAATTTTAGAGCACTCGTATCAGTTTATATGACCTTCTAAAATGAAGTATTATAATGATATATTATTAGTTATAATATTTTTATATATATATCAAAGGGTTTACACCGTTTTGGTGCGTACCAAGCGTATCATCGATGCGTACCCGTATCTGTGATTGTCGATACTATCATCCGTATCGATACCATGGAAGGCTGTATCGATACGAATGAGAGTATCGATGACTATAAAAAATTAATTTTTTTAATTAAAAAATATTTTTTAAAATATGGTATCAATACATATCGGCCGTATTGATACAATATGGCCGATATGGCCGTTACGTATCGATAATTACAGTGGGGGGCGTATCACCCCCCATTCTATACCAGTATCGGCCGATACAACCTTCCATGATCGATACTGCCTTCCATAGCTTGGAGGAGGTTGTCATTTCATGCGGCGACTGGAACTTGGCGGAGGCCACCATCCTTGCTAGAGAAACCATCGTGGCTAGGTAACGTCTCATCTCACCCTCCAACTGCCGCTGTCTTCCATTCTCTGTTTTGATTTTTTTCCTCCGCATACCCTATTGCCTACTCCTCTCATGACCACCTCTCACATTTTGCAAATTATGGATTAGTCAAATTTTAAAATTATAGATAAAAAAAATTTAAGAGTTAATTATTTTGAAATCAATAATAAAAATCCCGGGATTCTAGTAATACAAGATTTGGGTATCCAAATATTTTAAAATTTGGCAATTCAAATCTTAGAATTTGGATTATATTCTAAAATCTCATATTTTAAATCTAGTATTTAAAATTTTGATTGACTAACCCCCTGGTATATGAATTTACAACCTTGATTTTGATTTCAGGGTGTTTTAAAATTGGCATTTGAGATTGTTAGTGTTTGGGAAAATTTTGATTTTATTGGTAAAATTTTAAGAACCCTTGTTTAGAAACTTGGATTCGCCATGGGTCTGATTTAGATTTAAATTTTTATAGTACTTAAAATACTTATTCTCTCTTTTGCGTCTTTTACAAAGTGTAAAGAAAATGAACTTTTGAGCAACTTTCATTTAGGTATTGTTGGGTGGTTTAGTTCCTAGTGAATGAGATGGAGGTAGCCCCTATAGAGAACAAGGTGGGAGGTGGTTTGCATGTCTAACAAACACGACCCAATTTCACTTTGCAAGAGAGTTGAGGGAGAAGAGGGTGGAGTCGAGAGAGATTGGAAGAAAGGGGACATTTTGAGTTTTTTTAATATATAATTAGGACATTGAGAGGGTTGGGGGAGAGAAGTAGCAAAGTGGGAAGAAATTTAACTTTTGCATGTTTCTAGTTATAATAGAAATCACGAGATTTGTGATGGGATTTTGGCCAAAATCAAATATCATCCAAGACGGGTTCCCAAACATGAGATTTGGACCAAATCTAACCCATTTAAAAATCACACCCCCTTAAACCCATGTTTCCAAACGCACCCTATGAGACAAGCTTAAACTCCAACAATTCAATTGTTTTGATCCTTGCAAATATATTTCAAGAGAAAAAAGTGTTGTGACGAGCCTACTAAAGAATTATTAGTCATGAATAAGAAAAAGTTTTGCCTACTATAAGGTGGCGGAAGAATCGACACTCGGAGCCGTTGGTGATGGTGCAATCAATGAAAGTGGCTATCTTTTTCTAATTTTACTCTAAACAACAAACAATACAATATATATAAGTAATAATCAATTTTGCATGTGATCAAATAACAATACAAGGAGAAATGGGCATTTTACGACGCTTTTATTAGCAACGTACGTAAAAGCATCACTAAAATTCATTAATAACAACGTTTATTGAGTGTCGTTATAAACTTAGACTTTTAGCGACACTTTTATACAAGCATTGCTAGTAATATTAGAATTTGCAATGTTTATCAATAAAGCGTCACAAATAATACTATTTGTTCCCCGCCAAAAAATCTATTTATGATGTATATATGCAAACATTGCAAATAACATAGGTTATTTGCGATGTTTATAGCTATACGTCACAAATAATATATGTTGTTTGTGACGTATGTTTATATACATCATAAATAATATATATTTTATTTAATTTATGTAATTTAGATTATAAATTATATTATTTAATATATAACTATATTTAATTTATTTAGGATTACAAAATATATTTAATTTATAATATATATTATTTGCAACATAAGTACTATACATCACAAATAACTTTTTATTTGTGACATATAGAACTAAAGGTCGCAAATAATATGTTATTTAGATTACAACATATATTATTTAATAAATAAATATATTAAAAAATTAAATTGATTTATTCAATCCTGTTTATGTGAGACTGGGCTCACACACATAAGCTAGGGCCGTTGAATTTCTATCGACAACGCACATATCTCAAGGAGTATAGGCAAGTTGCATGCCCCTTTATGCGGTTGGATCTCAAAAAAATAAATTAATTACTTCATACCCATTTGAGTGAGGCTGGGCTCACGGGCATCAGCGTGAACCCTAGCCCTATGGGCCATCAAATTTCGATCTGACAATGCACATATCTCAAGGGGCAGCAAAGTTGCTTGTCGCTTGAATCTCGATTCGATAATTCTCGAAGTCCGACCACAAAAAAAATGGGACTAATGAAATTAATATATTTTTTTTCAATATTATATTTCATATATTTATATATTAAATAATATATTATTTAATTTAAATAAAATATATCAAATAAATATATGAAATAGAAAAAAAAAGTATTTGCAACGTATATGATTAAACGTGCAAATAACATAGTTTATTTGCAACGTTTAATCATATACGTCACAAATAACCTAAGGTATTTTGATGTTTAAGCATATACGTCACAAATACTCTTATTATTTTCAACATATATAATTCTATTAATAAATATATTATTTAATAAATAACTATTTAATAAATATTTACAAAAAAATAACTTAATTTCTTCAGTCCCGTTTGAGTGAGACTAGGCTGACGCATATCAGCGTGAGCCTTAACCTTGTGGGCCATAAAATTTGATCTGATGAAGCACACATCTAATAGCATGCCCCCTTCCATCGTGGGGTATTGAGTTGATGGATCTTAAAGCCCGTGCTCACACATAAAAGACTAAAGAAAATAATTTAAATTTTTTGTGATTATATATCAAATAATATATTATTTAATTTAAATAAAATATATAAAATAGAAAAAATGAGTATTTGTGACATATATGATTAAATGTCACAAATAATCAATGTTATTTGCTATGTTTAATCATATATGTCTCAAATAACCTACAATATTTTTGAGATGTTTAAGTATATATGTCACAAATACTCTTATCAATCGCAAATAATATAGTTTTTTTATATAAATTATAAAACATATTATTTAATATATAAATATATAATAAATAATTATGAAAAATATCTTAATTTTTCAGTACCGTTTGAGTTAGATCGGGCTTACATGCGTCAACGTGAGCCCCTTCCTTGTTAGCCATTGAATTTCAACGATGCATCAAGTGAGGCTTAGTTGTCACAATTAGAAGCTAAATATCAAAGGTTAACTAGTAACCAAGTTAGCGGGAAAATGCGGGCATGAGCTGTAGACAATTGTAATTGCTTCAATTAAAATCAAAGTTGAAGTCTTCAACAGAAATGTTTGATGATGATATCATAACTCCAAAGGTAAAAGTTGCATGTTTACAAAAAAAATTAAATTTATATATTAATTCCCATTTGTGTGAGATTGGGCCGCACGCGTCACCGTGAGCCCCAGCCCTATAGGAAATCAGAATTCAATCTAACAATGAACATACATGGCGTTAGTCATTTTGTATTTCAAATTATAATTCACCAATTTCAAAATGTGGCATTAGCCATTTGGGATTTCATATGCGTATTTTATAAAGTGGCGTTAGTCATTTTGGAATTTGGAGAATAATATATTTATATCTTGTGCTTAGATGAAATCTAGATTTTGTCGTGTATTTTTTCATGCATTTTGAAAAACTAGGATTTTGGCTTGCATTTTAAAATTGGGAATCTAAAATGCAAGATTTTGTCTCATGCCCTGGCGCCCGCCCGACCTGAGCCGAACCCGGTCTAGGGGCCGGTCAAAGCACACCGGGGAGGCAACATTTGCATTGCGGAAGTCTTAACCCCTATAACGGGTGATTAACGAACATGAAGTCGCGCACCTTTAGTCCTTTGAGGAAGAGAAATAAGGTAAAATAAAAGAGGATAACATCTCTGACATAAATCCTTAAGTGTAACCCACCTACTTAACATCCTGAGCCAAAACACAGGGCTCGAATTCAGAAAATCTTAGACAAGTCTAAAAGCATCAGATATACACGAGTCTAAAACATAATCATCCATACAAGGTATTTTATAATCATGATAGCATAAATCAGAAGACAAAATAAGGTACTAAGGCATCCGCGCCTGCTCCCACGCATATCCCACTCGTCCCTCATACAAGGAATCCTGATCAACTGCATGTTGTACCATGCAGCCCTAAAACAAAACAGAGAAAGAGGGTTGAGTAAAACTCAGTAAGGTTTAAAATGCAGTAACTTTAATCAAAAAATAACCATGACACGTCAACATGGTAATTCAAATCCAAATTTCACATAATACTCTCATTCCTTATTAATTCCCTTACCATACCCCTAATTATCCATAAGTAATTATCCTCCATACAAGTATCTCATACATACTAATCATGGCTTGAATAATCACATTTTGGCTAGCATCCATCCTGCATAATAAGTGATTCTCACCCAATCACATCATGCATAATCGTCACATATAACCTGCATGAGAAGTGTCTCTACTACACATTCATATCATGCATAAACATCACATAAACCTGCATGAGGAGTGTCTCTACCACACATTTAGATCATTCATAAACATCACATAAACCTGCATGAAAAGTGTCACTAACACATATTTTAGATCATGCATAAATATCACACGTATCAACCTGCATATAAAGTGTCTCTAGCACACATTCATAACCATGCAAGCCGATAAAAACAACCCTGCTTAATCGGCTGAAGCATAAGCAGTCTGTGCGCACTCCATACAATCCCCAACAGGAAAGTCTGAAGGAATTCCACAATTTGGGTAAATTCCTTAACGGGGAAGGATACCCCCTAGTAAGCTGGTGCACTCGGCTACACTAGCCTGGATTCTCAGAGTCCAGATAGTCTCAAATAGTTTGTCTCCTTATAGCATTACCGTTCTTCTCAACCTGGGAAGGAAAACCCGTCCTCAAGGGATGTAAAACCTCATCCTCTCGAACGTAAAACCCCGTCCTTTCGGACGTAAAACCGAATCGATTTAAGCCTCGGATCGATTAACCCGACAAGCAATTCTCACACAATTACATCCAATAGACCAACATCGGCTAAACTCAGTAAAGTCTCATTAATGAAATTTGCTTCATGATGCATGCAACATGATACATACGTGAGCAATCACTACATGAATTATAATTCATGTAACGTGCTCCCATCAGCCTCACATGCATCATATCAAATCATAAATATCAACACTTACCATGATTACCCCCACATGTGTGTGTTCTAGATAGAAACATATATCTCTAAGCATATGGACATGCATTATAGATAACCCATTAACATCCTACACACACGCTCTTTAACATCTAATTATGGTTTCTTATTGAAATCATGAGTGAAAAATCATCGGAAGACATCAATCAAGTCAAGTGCAACCTCATGCTAGACCTATATAAGCATATACACTCCATACTTGAATCTATACATGGCACCATCATTCACCCATAATTTAATCACATTATAAGAAGACATACAAGTCCATTTTCATACTATAATCTTGCTGAAATCATGCTTAAAACATAAGAATTATTCAATCATGGATTCAAGATATGCACTCCTAACATGTTTAGCCAACAACATGCAATTTCCCATATTACTTGAATATTCTTCATAATTTTCAACATCAATATCATGTCTTTCCAATAGCTATTTCTAGCTCAAATTACTCAACAAGAACATAAAAAATGACATTTAAGAGTAAAAACTCAAAAAATGGACAAATTAAAAACAACACAATTTGCTGTGTTGGCGTTCAAACGCCTTGAAGGGCCGTTCGAACGCTTGGCCATTCGATCGGCGGTCAAGCCGTTCAATCTCCATAACGACCATCTCTAGTTCGTTTTCCTCACTTCGAAATCAAAACGGAAACTTCACATACAAATCTAAAACTACAAAATCACACTCCCAAACATCATAATAATCCAATCCATGCTTAGTGAACATCAATTCTAGTCATTACTAAACAAAAACCCTAAGAAATCTCATCAAAGATTAAATATTTCTCAAATCACCATTAAAGCTCATAACCATGGAACCCACTTCGAACTTCATCTAAACTCGAATATGAAATCATAGCCACATTTAAGATGAAAACACTTACCTTCTAGCAACTTCTTGACTCGAAATAGCTCCTCCAACACCTTCTAATCATACCCAACATATGGTTTTTATTAATACTTTCATAAATCCGATTTAAAACACTTAAATCTTAAAGAACTAGTAGATCTAGGGTTCAAGAGACTCAAAAATGAAATTTCAATCATTAGGTTTTGAAATAGAAACCAAAATCAGTAGTTTTTGAGTAAAAATTGAGATTAATCCAAAGCAAAAGAAAAAATTTGAAAGATTTAAGAAAAAACCCTAATGGATTAATGAAACATTAAGTAAATCTATACCTTAATCTCTTTCTCTTTCTCGAAAATGGGGATTAGGCTCCTAAGCTCCTGGTCTCAGCCCTTTCCCAATTGGGAAAGTGGTTGTGTCATTCCTTTAATAGTAAAGGGTGAGGTAAACCTAATGAATTTGTGGGGTATATATAAGAGTTACTACTAAAAATGGATAAACTTGCTTATTTAAACCCAAATTGAAGTCTGAAAATTTTAAAATAATTAATTTTTATTTTAACATGATGTTAGGGTCATTTAGGACTAATAACCCCAATTTCACACTTGGGGCTCACGGTGGGTCCCGCCCCCTAACTTTTCAGAAAAAATAGTGAAATTTCAAGAAAAATTCTAAATGACTTAAATTAAAAACCATAAATGTGAAGAAAATTTTGGCTAAAACCTTTGTTAACCACTTTAATTTTGAAAATAGTCAAAACCGATCATAATTTGCATTAAACCACACAATAGCAATTAAAATATATTATATCATAACAGATCAGATCGGAAAATATCATATTAAATAGAGCATTTCAGAGTTTATCATATCATATCATGTCAAAGCATATCAAAACACATCGAATCAGAGCATAGCATATATCTTAAGTAATACATGTATTCATATAATCATATATCTTAATCACTATAATAATATTATTAATAAAAATATGCATGAATATAAATCAAATAAAATCAAAAAGTTAGAAATGCGTACTCCCTTGTAGTCCTAGAAGTCGTGACGTTCAGTATTGTTCGTTTCCTCTGGGTGTCCTCCCTTCAGGTCTAGAGACGGCGGACAGAACCTCCTCGAGCTCCGGAACATTTCTTAGGCGGCGGACATCACCTCTTTTTCACCTAGGACATTTCTCTCTTTACGGCCCCAAGGCGGCGAACATAACTTCCCCTTAATCCGAAATATTTTACCCAAAGATTCTTTTCTTTTTCCGTGCCTATAGGCTATGGACTGGAACTCCCCTTAAACAAATGATGTTTCTCTCACTACGTGGCCCTTTGGTGGAGGACAGAGCCTCCCCTACTCTTGCTACTTCCCTCGTTGTGGCCCAACGACGGAGGACGAAGCCCCCTCTTGCTCTTAGCCACTTCTCTCTCTCTTCGGGAATTGAGGGTGATGAGTAGAGTCTCCTCATGCCTCAGGGTGTTTCCCCCTTATAGAGTTGCCAACTCGAGGAATGAATGCTTCCATTGCACAAATCACCCTCAAATTAGATAAGAACACCTTTTGAATAAACGAAAACGGACTCAAAACGACCCAGAAAACTCCTCCCGAAGTTTTGACGTAAATCAAAATTTAAAGGAGCCGTGAGGGAACGAACACCCGTGCGCAGCCTCTCGCGCTTTTGCAATGCGGTTCCACGTTGTGGCTTGAGCGACTCGTGCAGTTCGATGCGACTCCAGCTTGGCTAGGCTCGAGCTAATGTCAACTATTTTATCTATTTTATTATTATTTCACTTAAATACCATTCCAACTTCAAAATATGATAACTTATTATCCTAAAGTCAGAATTACACATTTTTAGTACCGATGGACTCGTATCAACTAGCCCTTCGAAACTAGACCCCACATGGATAGGTTATCCCACACTTTTTGAGTGGACCCCCACACATATGGCATGCTTCTTGAGGTCATAACTTTTGCTCCTGACCTTTGTTTCCCGTGTTCTTCGATTAGTTACGCTCGTTACTTCAAGCTCTACGCATATATTGAGATTCTATCCCTTGAAATACCTTAAAATTTAACTAAAAATTATATAATTACCCTTAACACCTCAATTTAGGTGTAATCGGAACACGAGGTGTTACTCACAGCTCTTTCCCAATTGGGAAATAGGCTAGGGCTTTCGTGAATTTGTTGGGGTATAAATATCAAATGTTGGGCTATAAATATAATTATAACACCCTAAATGGTTAATTAGGCTCGTTTTAAGGCTAAAAACGAGTTTAAGAATTCTGAAACTCATTAAAATGAAATAAGGGAAGTTTAGGGTCATGTGAGACATTCGCCGTCCAAACGTGGACGTGGGGTCCACACCTTTAAATTATAAATTTTTTCTATAAAATCCCAAAAAATGAAATAAATTAAGTTTGATATCAAAATCCATAGAAATGAAATTAAACCTTGTTAAAAACATCATTACCAACCCTTAACCCTAAAATCAAGTTAAACTGGTACATTTGAGCAAAACCGCACAATAACATACAATTAAATCAAAATTAAATCGGGTTAAAGTTTGATATCTTACAATAATTGTAATACCATGTTTGTTGATTTTGTTAAATGTGAGGGGTTGAGAATAATTATTATTTTTAGAGGGATATTATTCAAAATAGAAGAGTGAAACTGCCCTATGTGGGTAAAGTTCAAAGAAATGAGCGTAACGAGGTGAAGAATGTGAGAAACAGATGTCAGAGATAAAATTACGACATCAAAAAGTATGTCTCATAGTCAAGACCTACTTGAAAGAGTAGGATAAACTACTTTGAGTCTAGTTTTATAGGGCTCGACGATACGAGCTCAACGATATTAAGAACAAGCGAATCCAAGTGGGGTAGAAAGATACAAGCATTTGAAGAGAATAATGAAAATAAAAAAAAAGAAAAAAGAAAAATTGCACTGAAGGATGCGCGTCCCGCGCGTTGTGGGGCGGACTTGCACATAGCAGTGTGCGCGGGAGTCACACGCATAAAGCGTGGACGCCACACGAGGGATGCCATTTTTGGCGCCGCCGCCAATTTAGTCTGTTCAAAAGGTATTTTTTATTAAATCGAACGTGTTCTACACAATAGAAAGATCCATTTCTTGAGTTAGGTAATCTAGAGGGGGAAAATGACCAAGGAAAATAGGAGGTTTTGTCTGCTGCATTCTGGCAAGTAGAGATAGAAATGTTTCAGAGCAAGAGGAGGCTTAGCCTAACATTTCCGGACTTAAAGGGGAGGATGCCCTAAAGGAAGGAGTAGTACAGAATACTGCTACTTTCAGAAATCTTAGGCGTATGCTTTTCTGACTTAAATGTTTTTTTAATAAATGCACATGCATCTTAAGTAGTTAACTTAAGATGCTAAATGGCATATATGTTTTGCTCTAATATGCTATGTTATGCTCCGCTCTACTTTGTGTTAGAGCAAGATATCTAATTTTGATGATTTATTGGCTTCTGTCTGACTATGATGATTTATAAAATTTTTGTCTGACTTTAAATATTTTATTAAATTATAAGTATTATGACATATGATTTTGTGTTGCCTCATGTATATATTAGTCATTAGGGATAAATACATTCGGATTCGATCGTATTGAAATAATATTAAAGATGTTATCTAATACATATGAAGACAACTAACGACACGACAATGTTATTCCGATCCAAGTTAATTATGAATGATCTTCATAGGATCATATGACATTCACCTATGGGAGGGTCCTTGCCGAAAGTATTGACCTGTGAAGAAAAACTTAAATTGGAAGGGCCTACATACGGTTGATTTGTGTGAGAGGTCTATACATAGGACATCGGCTTATGTGGGGCATATGCTAAGAATATCTACTTGTGTGAATAATAGAGAAGGTAAATTTCTTTAGAGGTTACAAAATCGTATAAACTATATTATATTGCTAGTATTAAAAACTTGTAATGCATAGTTGCCCCATTTGCTGGCAAGGCTAGTCTACATTGAAGTGAGCGAGGTCATTGGCCGGAAGCTCAACCTGATTAGCTTTGCCCGCATGTCAAGTGTCAACAGCAAGATCCCTGGCCCCCATAACCCATCTTGACGTGCCAATCACCAAGGTGCAGAACGGAAAAGTGAGTGTGAGCTCAGATATCGACAATGAGCCACCAAATGGTTGATATTCATATAGGATCGGAATCATAATGCTGCAATGGAACCCTGAGTTATTAGGTTCCTCTTTCGCGAGAGAAGGAACATAAATTTGTCGTAAGAGAAGGCATATAGTATTAATTTTATGCATGCTTGTGTTTGGCCGTATGCTTTAGCATTTTAATAGTTTGCGCTGAGGGATTTTTCGTAAGAATACTACTGTCGTGGGACTTCAAAAGTTTTAGATGTCCAAACAGTTTTGTAAGGTTATATTCTCACTTTTTCTGTTTTGGGTAAGTATCACTTTCACACCTAAATTCGCCGAATATAGTTGACGACCGCATGTGCCTGTGTAGCGAAAATAGAAAAAGTTTGTAATGGCCAGACTCCACATATGTGGTAATATGGGAAAGGGTGGTTATTGTAAACACAATGGAGTTTTGGCTTGCGTTTTTGTTCTTCATTACCAAGCCTCTAATTTGGATGATGTGATAACACTAGAGTCTAATGTGACAAGAAAAAAGTGAGCATCTTTCAATCACACATGCCATGTTTTAAATACGACCTTTACAATAGATTTGACTCTATAATATCAAGTTATAAGCCACATGTATTTTTTGTACTTATCATAAAATATACATGCACGTACAATATACTTCATATTTTTATTAAGGCCAATAGAGATACTTGCATGTACATGGTACGCTTTCTCCACCCCGTCTTCCTCCACCCTCTCTTAAGTTGTCTTCTCCACAGGCAGCCTCCTCCACTCACGCGGCCCGCTGCAACACCCATCCTCTACTCTCCCATCCGGCGGCATCCACGACTGCTCCTAACCTTCACCCACGAGAGCTCCACCCCCTTCCTCACAGATAAGTCCCAACCTCAATCCCCATTCTTCTGGACGCATAACCTCCTCCAACCCCCTTCCCTTCCAGTAGCCGTCTCTTCCACCTCCAGCCCCGTCAACCCGCGCCACCTCCACCCCCGGCCTCTAGGGCAGTATGTTTTAACTTCCTAAACCATCACACGTCCTCATTTCTACAGAACTCTCATTTTAGTGTAGAGTTTATGTTTTGAAAAAGTAACGCCGGTTTCCCTCGTCCATTTTTTTGTTTTCAGAGAAATTGATCAAGGAACAAAGTTCCGCAAGGCTGTTCTCGAAGAGGAGGTAAAAATTGGATTTATTTGATTTCCTGATTGTGTTTGCCACTTTTCTGCTCTGTATTCAGTGTGTGGCAAATGTTTTTTCCCCGTGGTATCAGTTTTTTTTTTTTTGTGAAAATTGAGAACTAGAGTGTGGATAAAATGTAGCTCGTGCAGATCTCTTTTATTTGTCATCTTGGGGGTCTTATGCCTTCGTGGATTGATCTGTCAAAGTTTGTAACTATAATAATGCATATATATTTTTCTCTTTATCATACTGAATTTGTTCGTTTATAGTTTGTATCCACTGGACGTTCATACTTGTTTTTTTTGTGAATATCATGTGCTATAATTTACTTCTATATCTGACACTATAAGTTCTGTATGTTCCAGATGTGTTATTTATGACTACCATTTTTCTTCGTACAGGTTCACTGTTCAATTGTTTTATTGTCAGCTTTGTTGTATGTTCTTTGGCCAAAGAGAAGAGATATAGTTCTTATCTGTAATTTTGGAAAGGGGAGGTGGTTTTAAAGAGAGTGGAGGTTTGGCTTCATTTTTCAATCTTCATTGCCAAGACTCCAATTTTCCGACTGTAGAAGATGAAGAACATGGTGATCATTTTCTGGATGACTTCGCTAATAAACAATGTGGAGGCAAGAGAGAATATCAATCAAGGGACCGTTCTTTTCAATTTTTTTAAGGAAAAAGATGTGATGAGGAAACCTGATAGTGAAGTTTCATCCTACCCAGGAGTGAAAATTTATCAGGATGGTTCAAAGGAGCTAGATAAAATTCAAAAATTGCCCGGGCAACCCAAGGGTGCAAACTTTATGCAGTATGGAGGGTATGTGACTGTGGATGACAAAGCCGGTCGGGCCCTCTTTTACTACTTTGTTGAGGCATCGGGGTCAGGTCGGGCCTCCAAGTCCGGACCGCTGCTCCTCTGGCTTAATGGAGGTAAGCCATATTCTTCAACATTTTGGTTGGAATAAGAAAAAGGATGACGTTAAATGATGGTCTTGTGTCTCTTTTGAGCAGGTCCTGGTTGTTCTTCTCTTGGATTTGGAGCAATGGAGGAAATAGGGCCCTTTCGCGTACAAAGTGACGGGAAGACTCTGTCTCAAAATCCGTATGCCTGGAACAAAGGTAAACAAATTCTAATTCTTGTGGAAGAAAGGAGACTGGGCTAACAGTGGCTTGGGTTTTTAATGAGTCATTAAGATCATGATCCGATGATCACTCTCAGAAATACTTTTTCAATGGAAATTTTTTTTTTCGTATTTAACTTTTTCTGTAGAATCAATGCTTCATTACTGGAATTACACTTTCAGTGGCAAATGTGATCTTCTTGGAGTCACCAGCAGGGGTAGGCTTTTCTTACTCCAATACCACAGTGGATTACAAGGTCAGTGGCGATGCTAGAACCGCTGAAGATGCTTACGTGTTTTTGGTGAATTGGTTTGAGAGGTTTCCTGAATACAAAAGTAAAGATTTTTACATAGCCGGAGAGAGTTACGCTGGGCATTACGTGCCTCAGCTGGCTAGCATCATCCTTCATCACAACAAGCTGGCTAACAATACAATAATAAATCTTGTGGGAATAGCAGTAAGTAACTAATGACCAACATCTTGTTTCCTTCTTCCAATTTTATATCCTAAAATCATATTCAGGCCTGCCCTTATGTTGATCTCAGTTTCTAATTATTCTAATATTGCAGATGGGAAATGCTGTTACCAACTTTGAAACGGACCAAATGGGCAACTTTGATTTCTTATGGAGTCATGCCATAATTTCTGATGAAGTGATTAAAGAAATTCACGAGTACTGTGGTAATCATATTGGCACTAACTCTAAATTTTGCGAGATGGCTTTCCAAGAAGTTTATGATTGTCTGGCTCCTATCAATTATTTTGCCATTTATGCTCCTTTGTGCATCTCACCAAATCTAACGGATGTACCCAAAAATGCTTCGGTAAGATGAGATTAGTTTTCACATTTCATGTCTGTCAGTTTTGTAGTCAAAGTTTATGTTCCAAAATCATGGTGTGATACAGGTCAATGATTTCGATCCTTGCATGGGTGTGTACGTGAACAATTATTTAAATCTTCAGGAAGTTCAAGAGGCTCTTCATGCAAATGTCACAAAGCTTAAGTATCCATGGTCTGTCTGCAGGTATTTTCATTCATTGAAAGTCTTCTCTTACTATCTAGGTAAAAGGTACCAATATGTGTTGGATTACATGACTGGCATGGCATTTGTATACAAAAAAAATTAAACACCATTTGTCATACCTAGGATTTTTGGTCTATTATTTTAATTGTTATAAACATTTATTGAATTATAGTTCTGAATTTACTTAAATTAAGTGTGTGTAGGGAATTGTGAGACCCTCTAACAGTACTGCCAGAGATCATGGGGCCCATATTTTAATAAGAATGGAGCATGCCGGCAATTAAGTTGAAAGGATATTAATTAGAATGGAGTATGCCAGTAATTAAGTTGAAATAATTGCTTGATTTTGGTAACTGCTGGATGAGAGAGTGTTGTTGTAAGTATGTTCTGTGTGAATGCTTCAAATAGGGAGTTAAAGAGAAAGAGGGATCCTTATGTTTGTCAAAGAGGGGGAGATCTGATCTAGCTGCTTACTTTTTTATTATGGAACCTGACCAGTTTGATGAGTTCTGATCTGTATGAATTAATGTCGTGAGTGGAGTTACTAAGAAAAAAATATCTTTTATTTGAAAATTACCCTCTTTGTTTGAGTGAAATTCTGGATTTCAGTGTTCTAGCAATCTGTGAATTTATGTGTATATCCGATGTGTATTAATATATTCTTATTTCAAACAAACGTATTATTTTTGTCGTTTTTATGAAAGTTTTGTTTGGTTACAAAAGTTGTCCATAAATAAAAAGATTATTAACAATGTTTAGGACCGCCAACATTCTTGATAAAGACTGAACCTGTGGTTCATTTTCATTTCTGAACCAACCAACTATTGATTTATAAAACTGCCTGGTTCATGGACAAGATAAATTTAGAAAAAAGTTTAAACACCATCTAAACTAATTCAAAATTGACATATGTTATCAAAGTTTTTATTTCTTTTATCACTATCAAAGTTTTTCAGGAAGTATGGTCTTGGAAAGGCCAAAATCATTTTCAATATATCCACTCCAATTTAATAGAACCCAGATCAAATAGTATTTGTAAAATCTCTTTGGTTTAGCAATAAGACAATTGCCAAACAATTCTCAAGAACTATGTAAATTGGTGAAAATGAATTTGGATGTTTCTAACCAAGTTTTGCAAAAAACAGTTTTCTAAAAACCAAATTTTAATCCTAGTCAACTCACTAAAACCCAGTTCAATTGGTTATCTTTGGAAAACGTCCCAGTTCAGAGCCAATACAATTTTGGAATATTATTAAAATACATAAAATCATGAAATTGAATTAGAAAGTTTTGGCCTTGTTTTGTGGAACTGTTTTTCCCTTTGAGGTGATCTAATTATGTTTAGGCTGAAAAGGACATCAAAAATTGATGATGAATTCTGCAGCTTCATAAGAAAGGAGTTTTTGCAAATTTGGGTCAACTTTTTGTCATGATCATTTGCAAATTATGTGAAATTGTAGTTTTACTCATTGGGACATCAATCTCTCTGATTTGGAGTTGTCTATTAAAAGGAAATTTTAAATAAATTTGATTATGTGTCAAATACTATGTGTTGGGTGCTTTCAAACCTTCTTTGGTTTATAATTGAGGGTCAAGGTTTAACTGCTCTTTGTTTTTAATATAAACCCTTTTGTACAAGAATTTTAATATTGAATATGTTATCCCTCTGCCCCACATTAATAGCTCCATTTGGTTTACAGAATATGCAAGATACCTATTGTGGGATAGTATGCCTAAAAGACCCTCCTATAATACTCCCTCCGTCCCACATTAATAGTTCCATTTAGTTTTTAAAGATTAACCAATATTAGTTTATTTTCAAAAACCAAATGGAGATATTAATGTAAGACATGGAGTATAATTTATATGTCTTAACTCATTGGTAGACCATGAACCTGGTGTAGTCCTAACCTCCGTCACCACTGCAAAGTTTCCGTTTTCTGCTTTGGAAGTTAGGGGGTCTTTCATATTTTTGGTATTTGGGAACAAACTGCTAACATAAATTTATATTTAGGAGTTAATCTTTGTATGGCACTTCTATCAGTGGTTAGTATCGCACTTAGGTCAGTGTCATGTGTGATATTGCAGTCATTGTCTTGTACGACATTTTTATCATTGTTTTGTTTAACTCTTCTCTTGATGTCTCGCGTGTCACTTTAGTACTTGCAAACTCCTTTTTATGGGGTTTGGGAGTAAAGGTCTTGAGTGGTGCTTGTGTACTATTGCATTATTAAATGTTGTTTCCATAATTCCTTTCTAATATTTTTCAAGTTGTGATTTTGTATTATACTTAAGAAATACATCACTAGAATATTTTGATAAAATATACATTTAAAATGGCCTTTGAAAACTTGGGACTTGACACCATGCTAAATGTTTGATCCTCTTTCAATCGCTTGAAAATCAACTTTATTCCGTGTGATAAATTGATGAATATAGGCTAATAGCTTTTATCTTATAAGAGAAATGTTTGGGCCTTGTAAGAAAATACAATGTTGAAGTTCCTTGAATTGGTGGAAAGTGAAAACTAATGTCTTTTTGTGTTGTTTATATACTTCAATTTTTCTAATAGAACATAAGTTGAAATTCTCAGTAGCCTCCTTGGTGGATGGCAAGACAGCGCATCAAGTACCTTACCACTCATACAGGAAGCCATGGTACAAGGAGTTCGAGTTTACATTTACAGGTTTAATCCCTTGTAACCTTTCCTTGCTTCCTTTCTTGTTTATTTTCCTTCTTTCTTCTATATTTTATTGCTCTTAATAGCCGGTGCCAATTAACTTTTGCATCCATGGTAAATGCCCTTTTAAAGATGCTTATGGGCTTTTTACTGCTCTCCATTTTCTAGTTAGATCCTTTTTCCGGCTAGGCTTTCTATTTACATGATTTAGTGATTGCTTGATGTTTAATTGAGTAAATATAATGACAATTTTCTCTCAAGTTCAGTGGTGACACAGATGCTGTAGTTCCAGTCACTTCGACAAGATACTCTCTCAAAGAGCTCACACTTACCATAAAGACTCCATGGAGACCTTGGTTCACTGACAATGAGGTAGTAGAGCACAAAACTGGAAATTGTGTGTTGTTTTTCTTTTGTACTATTTGGCTTGTTATAAAAATTAGGAATTATTATGTGTTATACTCATGTTTTCCCTTCTTTCATGGCTCAGGTGGGCGGATACACTGTGGCTTATAATGAGAACCTAACATTTGCTACTGTGAGAGGGGCAGGCCATGAGGTGCCAATCTATAAACCCTCCAAAGCATTGGCAATAGCCAAGTCCTTCATTTCAGGAATGCCCCTTCCTTATTTTTAAAAATAAGGTACTAGCTCCATTTTATTTAAATTTTTCAAAATGAACTTGAGGGATTATTTTTTTTACTAAGGGTCCATTTGTTTCGTCCAATTCAGATCTGAACTGATGATTTGTACATATTACGATTAATATGGATGGAGGGAAACAGCAATGACATGCTTTAAGTCCTAATTTTAGAGTTCTCAAGGTCCAATGGCAGCAAGGCTAATGGCGGGAAAAAAGTGAAGAGCTATAAAAGCAATGTTAAAGCAGTAAATAGGTGCAAGTAGCAGCTGAAAAGCCACGTGAGATAGTTACTGTCAAAGGGAAAACTTTTTTCCTGATGCTATGAATCAAACTGGTATTTATATGGGAAAAGGTTCTAAATTATTTAGATATGCTTGTAACCTCAGTAGTATTCTCAGCTATAACTTTTTTTTAGACTGATGAGTTAAGAGGCTCCCAGCCGGTTGAAAGCCAAACTGCTTGTCAATTGTCATTGCAGAGGAGCAGAGTGCCTCAAAAATCAAACAGATACGAGGAAATGTTGTGAAAGGTGAGTGGGGTGGTCAGCAGTTAAAAGATGTGCGGACAGGATCTGAAACGTCAGATATGTCGTCTGTCATGGATGGTGAAATAGATTCCTTTATCAAATCTTACCTAAAATACAAGTAGACTAGCTCTGCTACTACTACAATCTAACACAATATGTTATGAGAGTGTATCTCAATATGTACACTTTAATATCTTTAAAAAATAAGAGAAAAATATGATAAATAAAATATATTTAAATATGCCAACTACCAACTGTCAACTTCCAAGTACCAACTATAAACTAATTAATTCATAATTTTTCATCTAACCATCCCGGCTAGAATCTAGATACGCCACTTAACAGAGGTGTTACATAATAAGGCAAATATCATGATCTAAGTCCACAATCTAGATCCGCCACTCAGAGGTGTTACATAACGAGGTAAATAACAATTAACAACCTTGTAGTAAACCAGCGAGCGCATTCTAGCACATACTTCTCGGGTTCTATCGATATAACAAATTAGGATGCTGATTCAGCAGGTAATGTTTATAGTAATCTCACTGAATGTGCAACTCTAGTCAAAGGCGCTTGCTTAGTATCACAACTTTTGTAAGAGAATAACAAGACATGCATACTTTTGATTGTCCCGGTGCAACTTTTTTGCGGTTAATAAGGAAATGTTCCCACCGTGATTTCTTCATTTTAAGGAAAAATTATTTAAATAATATTAAAAAAATAATTACTAAAATTGTGCACTTTAGGAAATATTTCTCAAAGTGGTGTCGTTTTTTGCTAAATAGGTGTCAGTTAAGCGATGATGCCTGCATGACTTTTTTTTTAATTTCTTTCGATTTCGTTCTTCAAAATGATGAAATTCGCACTACTTACTCCCCGCTCCCCTCCAGCCATTCTTCGTCTCCCATTTCGCTTCTCCGCTTTCGGTGGTATGTGCCCCACGCTTTGTCATCTAGAGCTTCGACTAGATCTGCCACCCACCGACCTCCACTGTCCACCGCGCTCCGCCGTCTACCGACCTCCGCCATCTAGAGCTTCGACCTCCTTCGGCCGCTTGAATTCCGCCTAAACAGCGATTTCGCCCAAATCCGCCGCTATTTTCGCACAAATCCGCCACACTTTCTAGGTAAAATTCATGCATTAGCCTTCAAAATTCTGCTGCTAGTTCCTAATTTGTGCAATCCAGTCTTTCATTGTCTATGATGAGTTGTTTTTTTGAATTATGCTGCTGGTTTCAATATTAAAAAGTTGATTTTGATAGCATGCAATTGATTCTAAAGCTACTGGTTCCTATGTTTTCTTGAATTATGTTGCTAGTTTCTATGTTCAAGTTACAAACATGCAATTGATTTTTGAAAATATTCCATGTTTTTGATGAATTGGGTCTTAAGAACTGCTAAAATTTTGAAATATTTGTAGTTTTTGTTCAAAGTAGTTATGAATGCTTGATTCCGAAGCTGATTTTGATAGCATTTGTATTCAAGTTACAGACATGCAAATGATTTTCGAAAACATTCCATGTTTTTGATGAATTGGGTCTTAAGAACTGCTAAAATTTTGAAATATTTGTAGATTTTGTTCGAAGTAGTTCTGATGCTTGATTCTGTTGCTAGATTCATTACATTTAAATGGCTAGATGATTTGACTGGTTGTTTTAATTTTGCACTCAAGTCATATATTAGCACTATGAATTCCAGTGTAAAGGGAGTAGACTTGTGCTATGGTTTTATAGAATTGTGATATGATTTTTGTTGTTTTAGTGGAATTGCTTGATTAAGCTCGAGTTATAGATTAATCCATGTTTCGTTAAGTAAAGTAGTTATTTTGAAATTGATTAATGTATTATTTCTGTAATTTATTGGTTATGAATTAAGTGAATAAAGATGACAGAAGAAATGGTTAGTTTTATGCTTCACTATGAAGGAGGCTATGAATTAAGTGAATAAAGATGACAGAAGAAATGGTTAGTTTTATGCTTCACTATGAAGGATGCACAGATGGATTATTCATTAAGAAACCATATACTTATGATGAACTTGAGGTGTAAGTAGCTAACAGAGTTGGGTGGGATCGAAAGAGATGAAAAATTACTATAAAATGTAATATTTCGATATTTGGATGGAGATCAGGATTAATATGTGTAGATGATGATGCATCATTAAGACAAATGTTTCATCATTCGTCTCACATATTTTGTTTCGAGCTATTTCTCGAAAAAGAGGCCCAATTGCCTAATGAAGGGCGCAATAGGAGTTCACACAGGAGCTCACACATTAAATGTGTACTCCGCACAATTCTATTCTCCTTATGGTCAGGAGTTTTAAGAAAGAAATATGTCTTATGTGTTATTACTTCCAAAAGCAACAAGACAACCCAGTCGCCTACAATCTGTCCGCATTAGGAATACAATGGACTGTGTGACCATGGAGAGAGATGGTCGAACAAGGTATAAATGTGGGAGGTGCAAACAATCTGGGCATAATAGTAAATGATGCAGTAACCCTCCTGATGATTGATAAACATACAATTAGATCGTGACTTTTAAATTACTCTCTATTTTAGATGACTATATGTTCCTCATATTCTTAATTCTCTGCAAATCATATGGATTATATGAAGCCTTTTTATAGGCCAGGCCCCATTGATGAGACAATACTTGTCCAGCAAGATTCGCATAGGTCCTTCTATTTGGTAAGGAGAAGTATTCTAACTATTCATGAATTTTATTTAGTTTTTTAGACTATATGTTACGTTGGGTTATAATATTTAAATGTATTATAGGACCCCGTGTAACGTCCAAAAATTTTCTAAATTTCTGAAGTCGTACACAGGGAAATTAGGGTGTTGGACCCCTTAATCTTCTCGTGGGAATAACTTGATCATCAGTTCAAAGTGGTGGCTAAAGCATATATGGATGGAAAATAGACGGATAGAGCTTCGAAACTCCACCAAGAACGCGTGAATCGGAGTCCGGATGAGGGAGATACGACCGTTCGAATTTGACTATAACATACAAGACCCGTTTACCCGAATCAGACGTGTAAATCATTTGTTTAAGTCACATTCGTGCCCTATTAATTAAGATGACGAAAATTAATTTTTAGGGCCTAATTAAGTGACTAAGTTGAGGAGATTTATGCCCAATTAGGGATCCCAATCCCTAGGCATATAAAAAGGCGAATTAGGGCTTCATGAAGGGGGATTAATTTTTGGCTGGAGGAGAGGAACACAGAAGAATGATAAGAGAAGGAAAATACATGATTCTGGTTGGGGCTTACACGGGGAAGGAGTATACAGGGAAGAAAGCCAATGGGGATGTGAAGAGGAAGGGGAAGCTAGAGCCATGTGCTTGTTGGCCCCTTGACCCTAAGATGCTTAGTGGGCTCCTAGAGCAGAAAGCTGTTGCAAGGAAAGGCATGTCAAGTGTAATCAAATTGACGAAGAAGATGGACGAGGCCAACCATGGGTAGATCCAGGATGCAACACCACCCACATGTCGTGCCCATCTTCCTGCTACCCAATGTCTCTGCTTCCTTCCTCACGTCCAGATAAGTTCTGCTATGTTTCTTTTTTTGATTGATTGCTTTAGATACATATGTTTGGATTTTGTTGGACTGGTGTAGTTTTATTGCTTCAATAAAATATCTCAGTTTCACTTCAGACTTCTTTAGGGCGGCTAGATGCTAGAATTTGTGTTTGTTAAAATTGAGGTACGTAGTTGAAAGGATTTAACAGTGGTAGTAATGTAAATAACTATGTGATTTGAAGTATGCTTGCTTAGGCCCATGTTTGAGGAATTTATTACGTAAATTAGTTTATCTGTTGAGTGTGCTTTAAAGGTCACACTGCTATGTTTAATGGGTGGCGAACAAAGCATGTCGTGTAGACTTGGGTTGAAGACGACAGTCGGGTTGGAGGTTTAATTTTCGGACCGGTCTAATAAGGATTTAAATAACGAAATCACATATCTAGACCCGGCTCAGGTTTATAAAAATAAAAATAAAGAATGAGTTGAACCGGGTCCGGTTCATAGGGTTATAAGTGTCAAAACTATTCTAGAAAAATACTCAAGGACCTTAAGAGGTATGGGAGTATTTTAACCAAGTTTCAGGCCCGGGAAAAATCTCAGGGATTATAAAATGACCTTTTTACCCCTATTAGTTAATTATCGTATAATATTAACTTACCCGAGTTCGAGGCTCTGGTTCAGGGGCCTATGAGTGGATCTAAAAATTGGGAAATTTCTCAGTGAGATTTTAAGGGGTAACCTAATTATAGGACAAACCTGTTGGTGAGTAAAAATCTCAATGAGTGGATAATTGACCATTTTGCCCTTAGGGTTTATAGTAGACCGTTAAGTCAACCTGGGTTGGTTCATGGGGTTCACGACCCCGTCACATGCCAGGAAAATTACACAAAGTCCATGAAGGCTAGTAGTACCCTTGAGTTGAATTTTAGACCCATTAGATGTCATTAAGGCCTTAAACCAAATGATAGAAATACCCCTTAGAGTGGACCCGCCCACATTCATGTGAATGAAAGCGTGAGTCAGTCTGAGAGTGAAGCTTTGTGAGAGGTTAATGACTTAAATTAATAGAAGGGCAGTAAAATGACTAGAATGAACGAAGGGAGGGGTGGTGGAATACCCCTTAGGGGGCAGTATGTTCTATTTCCGTTAAAACGGATAACCTAGCAACTGAGCGTTAAGGTGCCCTAGAATGATGTTAAATGACTTCAAAAGAAAGGGGTGTGACTAGCAAGTGACACGAAGACCTTGACAAGTCATAGTGTCATGGGGAAATAAGGGGTAGAACCCTAATTCTCAGGTTTAAAGCAGCGTATTACTCATGTCTGCAATCGAGTACATCGATCGACTAGAGTGTTATATATGTAAATCCCGGGATGCGTTAGAGTTGTTACACTCTTGGGCTCGAACTAGTTAAGCTCTAGCCCTGCAAATGAGTGCAACGAGCCTTTATTCATTCTTTACGCATTGGTGTGAATGTATGTTATTTATGTTGATTATGCTGGTGCATGCTTTCATTGTTGATGCTTTAACTTATATCAGTAACTTAAGATTAATGAAGTTTAATCAAGAGACATGGGTTGCCGTTGGATTGGGGGAGAACACCTAATCAAGATAATGACTAAAATGCCCTCTTTAGTTTTCATTGTTGATGCTTTAACTTATATCAGTAACTTAAGATTAATGAAGTTTAATCAAGAGACATGGGTTGCCGTTGGATTGGGGGAGAACACCTAATCAAGATAATGACTAAAATACCCTCTTTAGCTTTCATTGTTGATGCTTTAACTTATATCAGTAACTTAAGATTAATGAAGTTTAATCAAGAGACATGGGTTGCTGTTGGATTGGGGGAGAACACCTAATCAAGATAATGACTAAAATACCCTCTTTAGGGTTGGGACCAGTTCATGGAGTTAACGGGGCCCTGACATAGAATTTGACCTTGGTTAATGAACCAAGGGTGATTTTGAGACGTTCTTTGAGTCATAGCTCAGTGGATGAGCTATTTATTGGGTCGATTCATAAGGTGAAGAGGACCCAAATGGATGAGCAAATACTTAACTGGATGAAAATAATCTAGTCTAAGTTTCAGATGTTTAGGGGAGTCAATGGTCATAAAGACCTAAGGTTTCTATGGATTCATTAGTAATGTCTTATAAGACATTTTCTCCCAGCGTTGGGAAGGTGGAGATTGCAATATGCTTCTTCATCACTACGAATGTTTGGGTATTGACCAGAGGGTCTTTACCGTGGGTCTCCCGCAGGTCTTCCCAGGACTATTTAGTACGTACGAAAAACGGAGTTACATGAGCATCATGGAAGGCTTGTGTTTCTTGTCAATCTGTGTCCATAAGCATAGTTGGGATCCTCTTCTCCAGATTCGTGGCAGGCTATTGAGAGCCTTGGAGATTTGGATCAAGCTGTTGTTAAGCAGTCTACTCCAAGGTTGGAGTACTTTGTTTCAGGATTTCTCGAGGGGCGAGTTATCTCTGAGTTACAGATTTGATAGTATTAATTGTCGAATAAGAGATATGAGATAATTAATGTCATTGTTTGATATTGCTTGTTAATTAGACAAGTAGAACGATTAAATGACTTACTAAAATGTAGGTTAAATATACTTAAGCATTGCATGTGTGGTGCTATGCTTATTAGGATAGAGTAGTTTCTAGGTAGAACTACGTCTGGATCTGATCTTGTTGGAAACATTGGAGATGTTGTCTGATGAGTACGTAGGCAACTAACATCGGGTGATGTTGGCCCTATCCGAAAAATATTAATAAAACCTTTTGTCCTTTGGAAGCTCTTCTCCTGAAGGCGGAGATGCTCCATTGTGGTTGTGGTTGTTGTTTGGTTTGCTTTGTTGTAGGTTTTCCAAGCGACAATGAGTAAGACCAAGATTGACGCGTATAGAAGAAGTTTCTGCGTTTCTACAACTTTGATACGTAAGTGTACCTTTAGCGTGAGGGTCAACTTGTTATTTATTTTCAGACAGATAACGAACTTGTACTTAGATGGATGAGCTGTTCTTTATGAATTTTTAAACGCATAATAATATTATACGATTTAATATTTGTATTTGTGAACCCCTGTTATCATGACGTGGATATTTAATCGAATGGTTTGTTTTGTGTTTAAAGAAATAAAAAAAAATTCACTACTTACCGTTCGTGCTATTTAAAAATGCTTTTGAAAATCCGGGTCGTGACACCCCAGGTGCCTTGAGTACACCAAACATTTTAGATATATCCGACAGTGCCCCATAGATGAGAATATTATACTGTACATCGAGCGAGCATGATTTGGACACTTTATTCATATACAATATGTCCATCTCGATAGGCCTTTGCTGACAGCTCTTGTCGAGCGATTAAAGAGGAAGACACATATGTTTCACCTATCTTATGGGGAGATGTCCATCACTTTTATGGTTGTGGCAGTTCTTCTAGGACTTTGCATCGATGGAGAGGCGGTGACAGACACTACAAGAAGAGGAGATTTTGATTTATTAGTCAGACTCCTTGGCAGAGCACCTCCTCCTTCAATGATGCGTGGTAGCCGAGTGAGCCTTAGATGGCTCTTAGGTGAGTTTCATGCGCTCCCAGCAGATTCCACTGAGATAGTGATCGAGCAGTATGCACATGCATATTTATTACATTTACTTGGGGCTACGATATTTGTGGATAACACGAGTAGCCATGTTCATGCTGCGTATCTCTCCCTCTTTGCGGATTTTGATATGGCGGGCACTTATGCATGATGTAGTGCCACTTTTGCATTTTTATACCGAGAGTTAGGGGAAGCATGCCAGGCCAGGACCTCGGGGATTGTAGGTTGTCTGACCCTTCTTCAAGTAAATGAATTCGTTGAAGTTAATATTTTTTACACGCATAATTACTCCGCATTTTTTAATAACTTTTATAATATTTTGTGACACAGCTATGGTCGTGGGAGCATTTACATGTCGGCTGACCAACTATTGAGATGGGTCACGTGGTTGAGGGTGCTCCATTAGGAGCCAAGTAGGGTATTTTTTTACACTTATTTTTTTAGCATAGTTTTATTTGGATGTGCTGAACTTATGTTTTAAATTTGACTTCTTAAGGTGGAATATTCAGAGGAGAAAAACTGAAAATCCACAAGGAGTCATTCATTTGTATAGAGGAGAGTTAGACCACCAGCAGTCTTATTAGGTTCATTTCATTATCACATTTCATATAATGATTATAAGCTATGTAAGTTCATTAAAACTTAATTATGATTATAAATTGTGTAGGTCATTTGACATTCGTACTTGCTTGAGGTGTTGGCTGAGTTACCTCCTCTACCGAGGGAAGAGATGTGTGGCTCTCTCAAATGCCACTGAACTGTTTTGAGATTGTCGAGCTATACGTGCTGGATCATGTGATGCTCCAATTTAACTTCGAGCAAGAGATCCCTCCTCATACCATAGAGTTTGTCTATCAGATTACTCGACAAGGCCACCATATTACCGACTGGGCTCTACATCATGCATCATATATCGCTCGATGGGATAATAGGAGAGCCACTATTATCTGAGGAGATATGGCTACAACAATGCGAGATGTTCGTAGCCCATATATGCAATGGTATTTACCCATTAGGCTCATATATATTTTATCGTGCGTTGATGTAGAGGAGATGACATATCAGCCGCATCTGAGGCAGCTTTGGTAAGTATAATTTAATTAATTATATAATAATATTTTCTTATTTCTCATTTATTATTTATATGACTTTTAGTTTATTTTTTTTATAGATTAGTTTAGTGTGACGCACACTTGCGCATTTGACTGACGCAGTTAACACCTATACTTCGGGTGAGGTCTTATTAGCATCATGTCACTCAATGATCAGGCAACATGACGATGTTCTTCATAGCTTGCCACTACTTCAGTCGGTTATTACAGATGTTTATAGACATTATCCTACTAACGAGGCAGCTCAGACACAGCCTAGGCATGATCCATTCCCTGATATTTCATCTGCAATACCTGGCTCTCCTCCACGTTCATCATCTCCGGTTGCTCCACATCTAGCCTACCCCCAGCTAGATCCGATAGTATATCATAGACGATAGTGGGCAGCTCGTGGTGAGCAATCTGTTACTTATGCGGAGTAGGCAGAGCTGGAGGAGTAGGAGCAGGAAGAGCCAGTACAACATCGTCAGGGTCGGGGTCATGATCCAGGTTGAGGTCATAGGGGTAGGAGAGGTTGTCACGACCTGAGCCTTGAGAAGGGTCCAAAGACCGTCAACACCATCGGAGTGCACATAGCTCGAGCTGTGACAAGACAATAGCATATACTACAAGGGATAAAGAATTGATCTGAAACATAAATAAACTTCCTACTAAATTTTCATTGAATCAAATAAAATGAGTTTCACCCAAGGGTGTTCATCTGCAACTACAAAAAATCTACTAATGCTCAAAAGAAATCAAGCTAGTCCTAATTCCCTTCATTAACCCTGTGACCGTTAACTCTATCCTTTCTTAATACCTGATCTACCAATTATGCAACATATTCCCCTCACATACCCAAAAGAGAGAAAACCAATCATATTTCATAAGCGATTTAAAAGTAAAACCAAAATCATAATTTACTCACTAATATAGTTATGCTTGCATATAGTTCAATCATATCATAATATAGTATAACATGAATTGCAGAACACCATCCATCCCCTATGATTCACAAATATTAGATGTAAGTAAATTCACACCCTACATATAATCTGCATCAGTTTAATACATGGTTCAGCATTCTAGAATTTAAAACTGAGAATTAACCCAAGTTGGAGAATGACATATATGTGACTCAAATTCAACAATGCAGAAGCTTGAATATATCAACATACTAGCATATATAATTATATGTTCCTGCTGCAAAACATGTATAATCTCAATTCTTTCCGGACTATAATCATTACTATGCATAAGTTTCTCAAAACTTTATGTTGCATCCATACCCAAACTAGTAGTCTACACCAACATATAATCAGTAGCAGTTTACTAATTAATTCACAATTCATAATTAACATTCGACTGTTGAATAGTATGGTGTATGTAATAACTCAAGGAATACCTTATTTGAACATTTAAAATTAACTTAGCAGTCCTAATTAAATACTGGAACAACAGCATATTGAATCAATTTGAAATCATGCTAAAATAACTTATATGGACTGCCCAAGCTACTTTACTCTAAGCAATACGTGGCTGATATAATTTTCCATTAGTAGCACAATATAAAAATCAGATCTGCATATATAATTCAAGTACTGCATAAAACAAATGTATATATATCTATATATCCTTATACAGTCTCACAGCTATATGCAGAGTAGATGAAATTAACTTTAACCCAATCTATTCATATGCCAGATGTGCATCACTAAATCTAGAATTAGGGATTTAACTCACAGACTATATCAGTCATGCTAGAAACATAATAATATTGTGCAGAAATTGACTCAGAGTATTGCATATCAACATTAGAAAACATACACTCAATCAAGGCATATCATACTCATGGGATTAAAATTAGAATGTAAACACTCCATTAGAGATTCATCCACCATAATAAAAATCACAGAACAAATCATGCTGAGAAGACAATCCATGGTCTCATTGAGGAACCTCACCTTAGCCTAATTTGAAGAACAAAACATCCAAAAAATCACTGCTCTTCTTAAATCTCTAATGAAAACCACAACCAAAATCTAATTAGTGGCTGAAAACATGTAATTAACACAAGAGAAGGAAGAGAATGTGATTTAGACAATTTTTGTGTGACACTATTCACTTTGAACAATAAATTCCGAAATTAGGAAGAAGGGGATTTAACCAAATCAGAGAGAGGGCATTGTTAATCGTCAAAAGTTCCTACCTTTGTGTCTTCTCCTCTTCAACCGGGTCCTCTCACCGCCCAAATTTCCCCCTCGTAGCCGCCGGCGGGCTGCCGATTTGCTCCTCGTTGAACCAGGGAAGAAGGGGCTGTTTTGGGGATAGAGGGAGGAAGGAGATGAGGCTTTATAGAGAAGAGGGAAGAGAGACGTGAGGGGGAGAGGAGGAGAATTGTGGAGGAGGGGGAGACTCGTAGGGAGGAAGAGGGAGAGTCGCTGGGAGAGGAGAATTTATCCTCTCCCTAGTGCGGCTAGGGCTGGGGGAGAGAGATCTCTCCCCCAATGCTCCCAGAATAGAAATCCCGTTGGGTCTGAGTTGGACTCAGACCCGGACCGGGTTCTGGCCAAAAAACCAAATTAAAACATGGGTTTACAGAGGTAGAGTGACTTAGAGTTGTCATATGCTTGCTTTGTAAATTAAAACATTTTGTGAACATTGTATGCAATTTGATGTGTTGATATTATTATGTTTTATATGTTATTTGTGTGGAATATATGTGATGTTATACAAAGGTAGATTTATATATTTTGTGTGGAACGGATGTGATATTTATATGGGGATAGATTTGTATGTTTTGTATAGAATATATGTAATGTTATACATGGACATGTGTTACTTCCGATTTTATCTATTTTTTTTTATAAGATTTCGTCCTTTGAAAGGATGAAAGCCACTGAATGGATTTCGTCCACTACTTAAAAGTAGCAACGTTCAAGTGTTGTGATTTTGTCCTTAGTGTAAAACGAATTTTGTGACAAAATTAGTTTTAAGTTGATTTTGTCCTTTGCAAGGACAAAATCCATTTAAACACCGATTTCATCCTTAGAAAGGATGAAATCCACTCTTTTGTGGGTATTTTATCTGTCGGAAGGACAAAATTAACTTAAACCCGGAAGGACGAAATCGAAAAAAATTCAAAAACAAAGCCACGTAGGCGCCAGCTCTTGGTTGACGCCTACGTGGCAAAAAAATGACACTATATTAGAAACTATTTCCCAAAGTGCACAATTTTAGTAATTATTTATTTTTTAAATATTATTTAAATAATTTCCCCTCATTTTAAAAGAGAAATAATATTTTACACAATGATGAAATTGGACATAAATGATATTTTGTTACTCCAAGTGACAAAATAAAGTATATTTTTTAAAAATAAATGCACAGACGTCAGTTGCGCCTGTGTGGCATGTCAAAATACCAAAATAATGAATAAGTTTTTCTTATTGATATTTAAGTAAAAATATTATAAATAATAATATATTATTTTAATAAATTTCCTTACCTTTTTATCCCTCGACTCTCGCGCTAGTGGCTACTGTCGTTGGTCCCGCGTCCGGCTAAACCTAATAGCTGGACCCGGCCAGCAAACGGTTCGACGCCCGAGTCCAATTCTTTAAATATTAGATCAGCCGGGAGCGGGCCCTACGAATTTGAAAATGAGAAGTGAGGCGGGCAGCCGTCGGCCTCTGTTCTAAGCTCTGAAGATTTTCTCCGTTTCCGACATTTCGACCTCCATTCTCCTTCAGGATCCGCAACTGAAGCAAAACTTAGCTCCAGGGATCTTTGGTACTTGCTTTCAGATCAAAAAGAGCACTCTTGGTACTTGCAAGAATCCGCTGTCTCTGCTCCACTCTTTCAAGAATTACGCCTCGTTCTCGAATCGCTTTGCTTCCGCGCGTGGATTGAGGTGAGTTCTTCTCCTTCATTTAAACATTTTCTCTAATTCTTGTTAGAGGGTGGAGATGTTGTTTGACATGTGCCTTCTGTTTTGGTTCGTACATGAATGGGTTATCCTTGCTCACTTATTTGAAATGAAGGGCTTGACTGGTTCTCTATTGTGGCTACGTTACAGCGTGATCTTTGTGTTTTATACTTCCACTTGTCATCATACCCTTCAGTGTTGGAAGCCTGACGAGGTTGGCCTACTTGCACTGGGGACTGCAAATTTACAGTCGAGTCCACGCATTATTATTATTTTTAATTAATTTATTTTAGTATCAGTAATGCATTTATATGTGATTCGCTTACATGATTTAGTTTTTTTAGTATCAGTAAGATTGCTTCTGTGAGGGATTGTTTTGGGCGTTCACAATATGATTTTTGGCGTAATAGCTTTCTTGACCCCTCATATTTACAATATGTCAGATTCTCAGTGAACTTATGCACCGGTATACTATTTTACTTTTTCTCTCTTTCTAACGTTCTAGGACAGTTATTGTTTGTGTTCCAATATGTCCTCTTGGAATAAAACCATTATCCCTGTCAGTATCATCCTCCGGCAACTTTATGTCAATCATAAGGTTACGATTTACTACTGTAACATGTGTTCAGATTTATTGACAGTTACAACATTGTTACAAATTCGTATATGCTGTTAGTAGTTAAAGACAGCAAAAATGTTATGCCAAATTTTTGTATTTTTTGTAGTTCAACATGAAAACATGTGATAATATGCAGAGCAAAGGAAAAGCTTCAAGTCAATCGTTTTGAGTCATTTATATTCACACTTCACAACCTGTGGAACCAAAAAGGAAAATTTGTTTCCCATGGATGCTAATTGTAGAAGTCTTTTCCATGACTCTAGTTTAGCCTCAAGAAAAGCCGAAGAAGCAGGTATAGTAGTTGCACTTCTTAATGTATAACATGCTGTTTCTATAGTGTAAGAAGTAAATTGCTAAAGATTTTTTTATATATATTTTGCAAGCTTGGAGGCGAATCCAGGCTGCAAGATGGCTTGAGGATATGGCAGGGCCTCTCAACCTTCCAAATGACCCCTCAGAGCATGATTTCCTTTGTTGTTTACGAAGTGGTCTCGTTCTTTGCAACACCATTAACAGAGTTGAGCCAGGATCTGTTGCAAAGGTATTCATTATATGCCCAGATTCTCCATTTTCATATTTATCTGTTTTCTTGACTTGCTTTCTTCCCTTACACTTTCAAGGTAGTAGAGAACCATTCATCATGGGTCCACTTGGATGTTCAACCTTTACCAGCTTATCAATATTTTGAGAATGTGAGAAACTTTCTTGATGCAATGGAGGAATTAAAGTTATCAACATTTGAAGCATCTGATCTTGAAAGGGTAAATAAAATTTTCTTTCTTCTAAGAAAAATTGGCAACAGAAGGATATGAGTAATGAACCTCATTTCAGATCAGTCTACCCTAATATTTATATTTCTTACAATTTTTAACTGAGGAATTATTTCAGGACACCAAGGAGGCTGGCGCAGCGACAAAGATAGTTGATAGCATTCTTTCTCTCAAATCTTATTATGAGTGGAAGCAGCTGGGAAAGGTTGGAGATGGACCTAAAAAAATTGCAAAATCCCCAGTTCTCTTATTTTCAGCCAATAAGGTTCAATCCCGAGCTACTTCTTTAACTCTTTCAAAGCCTTGCCGACATTTAGATATGCCCGACGCCACCTCTGAGAAACAATTGACCAACGGAACAGGAGTTCAGAAGCTAGATACTTTTAATGGTATTTTTCATGCACAACATCCATCTCATTCTTGTGTATTCAATATTTTTTTGGCTGAACTCGGAATGAATGATCTAGGATATTCATTGAACTTCTCATTTGTGATTCCATTTGTTTACAGATTTGGTAGGTTCAGTTGTCAAAGCTGTTGCTGACTGTATGTTAGATTCAAAGGAAAATATTGACACAGGATTTCAAGACTGCTTAAAGGCAGGAAACATGGTAACTTTTGTGGTAGAGTTTCTGCTACCTGTTCCGGTAGATAGGTGATGTAAACTAAATATTCTGTAAAATTTTCTTGTTACAGAGTGCAGTTGCAAAGATTATCTCAGGCTGTCTGCAGGATCGTCAAATGAACAAATTTCTTGATGTGAGTTGATTTACACTCTAGTTTTAGCAAGAGAATCCACTGGTTTTAGTTATAAGTGCTGTGTCGTTTGTAGCTTTATCTCAATAATTCTATACACTTTTTTAGTGATGTAGTCTCAGCTAGTGGCAGTTATGGAAATCCCACAGAATGGAGGGGAGTCAGAACCACAACTCAATTTAATAGTGAATTGTGAAGTTAGTTTAATGTACTTGAGAATTTCGGAGGGAGGCTCCCTTAGAACCTTTGTTTTTGGATATGCCCCTTAAGTTATATTTTTTGAAAATGGAAGTAATAAGGTCTCAGCTATTCAGGTGTTGGTTACATGAATTTTTCATGAAACAATACTTACCAAGTAGTGAATTCTGTATCTGAATGGGGATGAAAACCTGTCTATATTAGCTCAATTATCTTTCATAACCTCTGAAATCTTAGAACATAGTAAAACAAGTAAATAAGGTGCAATCAATCAGGTACTTGGAGCATTCCATAGAGAAGTGCATATCTGCGGGAATTAATTAGTTTATAGTGCTGTTCTAATTTTTCTAGCCATCATTTAGTATTTTTTGTAATTTTGTTTTTCTCTTAAAGTGGCCAAACTAGATGCTATTTGGCCACTAGATGTTTTTCTAATGTAATTTTGTACATTAGAATGAGTGTTATGAACAAACTACATATAAGCAATTTGGCCCTTTTCTGAGCCAATTTTGGCATTTACATATAATCATTTTTTGAAACCTTAAGTGACAAAGATGTATCATAAGCATTAGGCAAAGTTACAATACATTATTCATGATTATCTGACCTTCAGCTTAAATACAACGGTTCCTGTAACTTTAGTTGAAGTAATACTTATTGAGTCACGCTCTTGATTGAAAAGCACAAAAGCCACGCCTAATAGACTTACTTTTTTTAGCTTTCCCTTTCGTTTTTCATTTTAGGACAAGTTTTTTTATTTACATGCTCTTCTCACATTGCTAGCTGCTAGTCTATGATCTTAAATTCCTGATCACGTGTTTGCATTTAAATCTTAAGTTTGATACGAATGAAATTTGGCTACATTCTAGGCTTAAAAAGTTTATTCTAAAATATTTTCTAATGTATGAATATGCGTTATTGAATCTTCTGCACATATAATAATGTCTAGGAATACCAGTTACTAATGCAGGTGTTGCTTTTGTTTTACTTTATTCACTTGAGTTGACAATAGGTGTGCGTACATCTTGAATGAATCAACAGCTTGACTTTGTCATTATGCATGTCTGTTGAGGATTATTTGGATGGGCTGATGAAACAATGAGATCTCTTGGACGTTCAAATATATTTGAGTCTCATGAGTTCATTTCTCATTAGTGCCTTCAGTCTTGTAGCTGCTATTGGAGCTTCAATTTTGCACGTCAAGTGTATGCTCATTCTGATGCAGGCTATTGACAGCTGAATGATAACAATAAATATATAAATTAAACTGACAGATGCTATGCAACGTTTCCTTCTTTCAACAGTGCTTCTGCTCGAGTCCGGAAAAAGGAAAGAACAAATATCAGTGTTTGCTGGAAACTCAAGAAAAGGACCTCATGGTAAGTTCTTTTACCTACACTAAGGATTTGACATTCCTTATTTTTTCCAGAAAACAAGGACTTTTGGCATCCCATGCAAGAGAACCCAAATAATTTAGTGCTTGTAAGCTGATATACATCATTATGTCCTTTGTTTTGAAATGTTATTTTGAGGTTATGCCTTCAAATTTCAATAGCATCTTTTGTTTGCTTATTTTTTGGTAATTATCTTTTGTTTGCTGTAGCTACCATTACTAGATTTGCTTTCTTGTCATATTGGAATCTATCATATTTCCGGGCCATTTGGGAGGCGATTTCTGCCCCCAAAAAGCGATTTGTTGAGGCACGAAAATGGTATGGAAAGACGATTTAAGGGTAAATTCGATTTTCTTGTCAGAAATCACATTTTGGGTCAATTCAAACCGAATTGACCCAAAATCTGATTTCTTCAAGAACTCACCTCAGGAGGTGAGTTCTCCAAGAAAGCGATTTAATTTTTGAAATGACATGAAAAGACGTTTTGCCCATCATTTTCTTTGTACAATTATGTTGAAGGATATTTTTGTCATTTTACATAAAAAAATCAAAAGTGAGCTAAAATCTGATTTCCCTTTGAAATCATCCACTAAAACTTGAACCAAACATCTTTCAATTTTGCTTTTCTTTTCAAAAATCCATTCTAAAACCAATCTATTTTCTTTCTACTTGAAATTGTTTGCCAATCACCCCCTTCATGTACTGGAATAATTCTTCCAAGATATAGTAAATTTTAGCATTATAATGAAGAAATTTACTAATTTTGTTCTCCTAATAGTCGTTCATGTGTTGGTAAGCATTCTTTTGTTTTCTTTTGCATTAGACTAAACAGTTTCAGTCAGCATATATTTTAAATGCTTCTTCATTTCAGGTACTCAAGAATCTACTTTTACGAACTAGGGAGGAGTTTAAAATTCTACAGATTCAGTTGCAGAATGATTTAATTCAATTGGGTTTGTTTGCAGTTTTTTTATTAAATTTCATTAAAAATTTGATGCGTGAAATAAGTTTGTCTGCTATAATCTTCTGATGCATATTCCATTTTGTTGAACTAGGAAATCAGGTTCAATGTATGTCTGCTGCTGCACTAGGTTATCAACAAGTTGCTGAAGAGAACAGAAATCTTTATAATACCCTCCAGGACTTAAAAGGTTTTTTTCCTTTTCTTATTGTTGATAATTCTGGAAACAGTTTGCATGACTATACTCAGTTATAATCTTCTTTCAGGAAATATCCGAGTTTACTGCAGAATCAGGCCCATCTTTATTGCTGGAGTTGAAAGCACTATAGACTTCATTGGAGATGATGGCTCGTTAATCATTAGAGATCTGCTTAAAATTAATAAAGGTGCTTCTAAAGTTTTCCAATTTGATAAGATCTTTGGCCCAACTGCCAGTCAAGGTAAGTTATGTTTTCAGAAGTAAACTAACTATCTTGCTCATCTACTGGTGTTTGATTTTCATTTTATGTTTTGTAAAACTTCCCAGAAGAGGTGTTTAGTTATACGAAGCCTTTGATAAGATCTGTTATGGATGGTTATAATGTTTGCATACTTGCCTATGGACAGACCGGTTCTGGTAAAACATACACCATGGTACGAACTTGTTGGATTTGCTATCATTGTTTGAAAGCTTTCGATATCTCTTGCATTAATTCCGTTTTCCATTGCTACCAGTGTGGACCATCAAGTGGATCCTGCAATAACAAAGGGATCAGCAATATGGCCCTTAATGATCTATTCCAGATATCTTGTGAAAGAAAGGATCTTATGACATATGAATTTCAAGTTCAAATGGTTGAGATTTATAATGAGCAAGTAAGGGACCTTCTTGCAGCAGATGCCTTAGTTAGAAGATATCCTTGACAGCCATTCTGTGTAATTCATGTGTAGTACATATTTTTTTTGGAGGTTCTACAGTGCAATGATGGGTACCAATTGATTAGAATCACGAGCCAATTGCGACCACTTGATCTAGAGTTAATATCAATGAAACTGAGCAATTAGTGCCATACAGCTTCTTAAAAGCAATGCCTGGCACATATCTTAGGTGGTTGTGCTTAATTCTATTGAGCAATCCTCTAAAAGTTATATATAGACCTGTGTACAATTTGGCCTTCATTGTAGTCTACAGTCTACTGTGCTTCCAAAGAAGTGAGCCTTTTTCAATATAACTTGCCATGGGTTTAAATGTGACTTTTGTGGTGGATCTGATTGTATGCCATCAAACAATATGCCTCATGTAAATTGTGTATGTCTTCAAAGAGTGCTACATAGGTATTCGTTTACTGAACTAAAATAAAGTACAAGGTCCGGTTCCTTAACTTTGAAATAAATTAGAGATTCGCACTTCCAGTGGCATTGGAAAATTTAGCCTTCCTGATGCTAACATGTACTCAGTACACTCCATCGTGGATATTGTCAATTTGATGAAGCTGGGTGAGAAAAACCGTATTGTAAGTTCAACAGCACTTAATGACAGCAGTAGTCGGTCTCACAGGTTTGTATCTTCTCGTCATGTTCAGAGCTGGATTGCTTGAACAATTAACTATAAATTACAAGAACTTCTGAATTGATCTGGTTTGCCAATTATGTGTAGCATCTTGATAGTACATTTGAAAGGAAAAGATAAAGCTGGTAATGTTCTCAATAGTAGCCTCTATTTGGTGGACCTTGCTGGAAGTGAGAGGGTAGATAGATCAGAGGCCGTAGGGGAAAGGCTGAAGGAGGCACAACATATTAACAGATCGCTTTCCTGCTTGGGAGATGTCATTACTGCTTTAGCACAGAAGAACTCACACGTTCCTTACCGAAACAGCAAACTCACACAGCTGCTACAAAATTCTTTAGGTTCTATTTATGTCACTAGTTGTAATACATTCAAATTCAGATAGAGGAATGGTTACGTTAACTTTTCCTTTTGCAGGTGGACAAGGAAAAATGTTAATGATTGCTCACGTGAGTCCAGAAGTAGAGTCATATGCAGAAACACTTAATACTTTGAAGTTCGCACAGAGGGTTTCCACGGTTGAGCTTGGAGCTGCTCGCTTGAACAAAGAAAGTTATGACATTCAAAAACTAAGGGAACAGGTAGAGGTGTTCATTGAGACACGATGTGTGTCTGAAGTGAGAAATATATTGTCACTAATAACTTTAGATGGACTTACAATGAAAAATGTGCCAGTGTTGATTATTTAATTAATTAAACTACTCTTAATTACTGAAAATTGTTTCCTAATTTTCCTCTGATATGTACCAGTTGACATTTATAGCCAGCTAACGTGTGGCTAAACTGGCTGTTTAATTCGGCCAATATGTTTGCTAGTTATTTAATAAAAGCTAAAGGTAATTGGGATAATTTTATAGCGTTGATTAAAATCTTCGAAGTCATGTAATATTATGACTGCAATAAATATTCGTAAACCATGATGCTTCTGATATAAGATCTTACAATAATATGCTCTCAAATTGGCTTATTATCCAAGTATCTCCTGTACGATTCACGTGAAGTTCATTCATGAAAATGTGCCACGCTGTTTTCGGGTTTCTTTGCTCTTCCGACATTAGATGTACCATTTTTGCCAATGCATCTTTCCAGATGTGTCTATAATTTTCGAGCTGTTGCTTGACTTGAAATTGCAAATTACTGATGATGGTCTATGAAACTTTTGAGCTACTCGAGAAGCGAATATCTGCCTACATCATTTATTTGTGTGCTTGATGCAAGAGCTTTGTTGCAGGTGGACTGCCTGAAGAAAGAATTAGGTAGAAACAAAAGGGAGAAAACAGAAGTCTACGATTTGAGAAGCCCCAATGATACGAAGAAAAAGAACCAACTAACACCACCTCGATCTCAAGGACTTAGCATTGAAGGCCAAAGTGTCAGAAAAGCACTACATTTACATATACAAACACCGAAAACAATAAATACTCCAAACCAAAGGAGTCGACGACTCAGCTTGGAAGGCGCAAAGTATGGAATGAAGAGTCCACACCCGCCAAGGAAGAATGTAAGTTGTTACGATCTGGTCTATTTCAAGTCATAATCTGGTGAGTTCTCTAGTTGATATGTTTTGATCATTTCTAGTTGATTTCAGTTTACTCCAGGCAGCACCAATGCATCATTAATTGTACCAAACATTGCAAGTCATGAGGGGGAAATTACCGGCAGTCTTTCCACTCCCAAAGTGGTCTGTAACCAAAATATACCTAGCCCCATTAGAGCTCGTACAGATATCTCAAGTATAAAAGTTGATAGCAGATTTAGAACTCCCATTCAACAGCAAAAATCACCTGAGGCATCAACTCTTGCTGAAAAAAGTCGAGGCTTACCATCTATTAGTGCCAGAAAAGGATCACAGATAAGAAAGTCTTTCCTAAGTATCGGAAAATTCATTAATGGACCGGAGAAAAGGTATATCCCATCTTCCTTATTAATATTGGGATGTTGTTGTAATAAAATGGTTGTAGGCTGAAAACTAGTGGAGCCTTTCATGAATGCAATCATCCTTTCCAGGAACCAGACTGAACGCAGAAGCTCCCCAATTAGCATCAGAAATAACTACGATGATGCAAAATCATCAGCAAAACAATCTAGAACCGCAAGGAGACAATCCCTTACTGGGGATCACGCGTCGGCATTGCAGACATCTCGAAGAGCTTCTCTTGGAGGGAAGCCAACTGATTCTTGTGAGTGCTCATTTTCTTCGAAGTTTTTTGTTCTATTTTTTTCTGCAGAAGTTGAGCTCCACAAGCCCATTTATAGACGAATATTTGGCATGAACGAACTCTTATTGCTAGATCATTTATGCATTCTTTATCGTAACTTATGTCTTTGTTCACATCTACCTTTTTAGATCCAAGTGGAACTCAAAACAGTAAAACACCTTCTCCAGCTCTGTCATCTTTCAAGACGATAAGAAGAATGTTGTGATATTGCTTCATTGCACAAAAGTTTCAATTCTTTGAGATACTGACAAAACATTGAAGCTGAGTACCTGAAGCAACAGCTCCCGATGACCTTCGATCTGTTTAAAGAAGCAGAATTGGATGATGGCGCATCTAATTAAGACAATGCCACTTCGCGGGAATATACTCACAACTCTGCTAAATTGCTGTTCCAAAAGCTGAGTGTCACTCGCTAATGTTTGTCTGGAAGAATGTCGGTCTCGAAGCAAAATGTTTGGGGGTTATAAGAGCACCGTCACCACTGTGTGGGCACTTGGGGAACTTGTTTACGGGTTATTTCTGTATCATTGAGAATGCTTGCCCTTCACCTTTGTTGTTAACCCAGAAGCTCTGACACTCTTGTATCAGATTTCCCTCGAAATCGATATATTGTAGCCCTTGTTTTGTTGACAAATACCACAGAATAATTCAAAGAACATTGTTTTTCTACTTTTCAATGTGCAAGTGCTCCATGCTAATTTCATATTTACTCAACCTTAAATTCCTAACTTATGCACGTCTCCTGTTTGCCTTTTTTTTAAGTGTGTGGCACCTCTCATGAGGCATTAAAAAAAGCTGCTATTATTTTTATTCCATTTTTTTACACTAAAACTTTACTATTGGAGAGTGAAAATAAGCGGATTCACTTTTCTCAATCAGGAGGAATAGAAACATCATTTTCTAAAAAGAAAATCCTACATGATCAAGAAAATTCCAAAATAAGTGTACCAAGATCATTGTTTGTGACTCCATTTTGTAAGGAAATGAACCAACGCATTGACACTCCACTGTCGCCAAAAAATAGTACTTTTGTCTGCATTCTACGCAGAGCCTCCGCGTTTTAGCAAGGGAAGAGTTGTTAATAGCTATGACAATGAGCCCAGCACAACTTACGTACTTATATGCTACCTACTAAAGCGTTCCATGGCGCACACGCTTACCACTAACATACGAAAGTGTATGTTTCTTCGATCTTAAATATCAACTGCTGTGCGTACCTATGAAAAAGTCGCATATGAGCAGCACTGGGGACGAAAAAAATGTGGGCGTCAAAGCTTCGTGAAGAAGCCAAAGCAGGTTTTCCTTTCTATGGGCTCAGTGCTCAATTAAGGCAAGGCAATAAACCCATTCGGATCAGGTGATCGACTACTATTCTTGTCTAAACCTCCATAATAAATCACAGCTGCACTTTCTTCGAACAATACAATGAACAAATTTCTTTATACACAAAATTACATCTCGATGTTGCGTAGAAAACTAACTTTTGGCAAGAGTTCAATTCCACCCTCATCTTCTCTTGGCCACAGAGTACATATAAACGCGCGTCAATCTCTTCCTAAACCTTGCAAGGTGTAATTTCACGTTCTGCCCATCCAAATACACCTTCTTCGTCACTTGCCACCCTTTCTTATTGACACTTTCTGGGTCCCGCAGCACTGGATCGTCCTTCTGGTATTCCTCATACAACGAGCTCTCCCTCGCCCAGATTTTATAACCCAAATACCTCAGGCCCATTTTCACGGCAGGCCCACCGTAGTAGGTCTCCGCGGCCCATTCCGTGCCCAACGGAATCACCTGGATGAACACCGACCCGGGCCGCATGAACAGAAAGTGGGTCATGGCAGCGCCGTGGACCCCCAGCATGACGTCGCTGGCGTTCAGCACACGGTAAATCTTGGCTAGCTCCGACGTCCGGTCCGGACTCAGCACTTGCACCTGGAACCCAATCTCCTCCGCGATTGCCACCACCTCGGCCTCGTTGCTTATGGCCCGGGACCCATTGCGCGACAGGATCACGAGCTTGGGCCTATCAGTAGTCTTCTCCTCCTGATTTTTCTTCGTCTCTGGGTGCTCCAGCAGCTCCTGCTCTTCCTCCTGGATCAGTGACCTGATTCTGGGTCTGTAGGCCTCGTCCAACAACTGGCGGAAGTCCAGAATCGTGTGGTTCCCGGGCATGAGGCTGGGGTCCACGGACAGCTCGTCGTGGATACGGAGGCCCACGATGGCCTGGGAGAAGCAGTGGGTGGTGGACTTGGCCTCGGAGAAGTCGATGGGAGGGTAGTCGGAGAGCCGGGAGAGGATGTCGCCGTACTTGGTGATCCACCAGTTGTGGTACTCCAGTACAACGAACACCACCTGTTTGTTGAAACGCTTGGAAGTAATGTATAGGGGTATGAGCCCATCGTTGAACTCGTGGTACACGTTTCCCGTGTAGCCCCCCGTGGAGAGGAAGACGGCCGGGACGGAGTGGCGGACGTAGCAGGGGTGTTGTGCGACTTCTGCTGTCATACTGGTTTTGACGAGCTTGAGCTCGTCAATGGTGGCCATAACGCTGGTCTCCCATTTTCTCGTATATGGTTTGATTTTCTCGACGTGGGTGTCCCCTGTTTTTGCTTCCGGATTTGTAGGGCCGTTGAGGGAGTGTGATGAGAAAAGGAGAATAGAAGAACTAGCAGAGCTTGTGCGGATATCTCCTCGCATGAAGCAAATGTCAGAGCGAAAACCTGTTCTGTCACAGCAGAGATAATCTGAAGCGCCTGGTGAAGAACAGGGCCGAAGGTTTTGGGCGTCGCCGAGTAGCGAATCAACGTCTAAAGAGTCAAAATGATGGAGATACAGTCAGAGCTAGCCAGCTAGGGCAGGATTGTAGTAGAGAACCAAACAGGGAGGGTTAGGTGTTAGTACTTACAGAAGAAGGTAAGTTTGGAGATGCGTGGGGCGAAGACGAGGCTGCAGGTGATGATGGAGAAGACGAAGAGCATGGGTAGGAGCCTGGGCTTGTTCTTCTTCCCGCACTCGATGAGAAGCCTTTGGGCTTGCGAAGCTTCTGCTCCTCCTTCCATATCGTCCTTTCGGAGCTGTTGGTACCGATGGTGTTGCACCATCTTCCTCCTCCACTTTCGCTTCCCTCTTTTCCTTCTTTCTGCGTTCTGGCGGTCGTATGATGTATGAGGAAGAGGAACTGCTGAAGAGAGATAAAGTTCTCCCAAAGAAAAGAATAAAAAAAAACAGAGAAGGGGAGGTCGGGACTAGAGGAGAATAAGACAGCTCAAAAGAAGAGGAAACAGAGCCTTTTATTGGAGTGAGAGACCACTAACCAGGTTGTTTCTCTTGTGCTTCAGGTGGCGAAAATGGGTGGGGAGAAGAAAGTCGAGAATGTTAGGCTGGTACCAAGGGAGGGGGGCGCTGTTTCTGGTGGCGTGCTGGAGATTGGTGGTCAAGGCGTGTGGGTGATCAGCTCAAGCTGGCCTGCCGCGTTAACGGACTCATTTCTGAAAGCTTGACCGGTTAACAACATTTAACTCCATTCCGATGGCTAGCTTATTGCCTTGTAGCCGTCACCTTTCTTGGATAGCATCGTCCTCCATGAAGAATTGGATTCGCTGAATTACTACTCTGCCCTCAGCTATTGAAACCTCGCTCACAATTACTTTTGGCGTTAATCTCATAATCTGTGGAATAAGAGTACGTGACGGTGATTACGGCGGATATGGATTTGTATACGGCTTCTCTCACGAAAGACGAATCTTCATGCGGCAAACATGGTGAGCAAAGCTCACTGTGACCCACAGGCTCTGGGACCCTTAGTATACTCTAACAAGTCTATCTAACAGGTGGGTCGTTTCTGTTCAATTCGGGTCCCTCTTCATGTCAGGCGTACGAACTGTCCATGTTGGTGTAATGAACATCATCTCGCGAATTATTTTGATGACTAAAATGGCTTTGTGGACAGAGTTATGAAGCCCATACTTCTGAGTGCTTTCTATGAGTCTTGAACTGCATTGTATCGGGAATATATAAATATAAAACAAAACAAAACCGCGAATTAAGGCGGATTGGCTGTGGAAACCACCGTCAAAGTGGTGTCAAAAGGTTAAAAGCAAGGAATCAGCTTTCCATCGTTCCCAAAAAAAAAAGGGCCTAACAGTCAATAGATCGTGTTATTTTACAAGGGCATTCCCTTATTTACGCCTCTTTCAAAATCACACAAAAGTAGCAAATCATGGAGATGAAATTGACATAGTTCATTTTCTGCCTATCTTTAATTTTCTAGTTAAAATACTCTGTGCGAACCGATTCATAGTGTTTTCATGTTGAAGAACAACGGGGGCTCTCCTGATTCGAGGGCCAATCCCTTGCTGTCGGAACTCGGGGCCGCCAAATCATCTGGGTAGCTTCGTCATGTTTGGGAACCGTGGCCGGTTTATATTTTCAGAAAGGACGACACAGCAGCATGAGCCGCCAAAACAATTGAAGAGATTATAATTTTACTGGCAGCTCGTTCGACTAAAATCACATTATTATATGGAGTTCTGAAGTAGGCGAAGACCTTAAGCTGGTACTTGCATTATTATTTTTTGGCAAATCTAAAACCAGTACTCAGTATACGTTATTTGAAAGTAACTTTTTTAGCTAATCAATATTTGACATACATGTTTACCAAAAAAAAACCCGCATCTTCCCTCTGTTCTACATTAATAATTTTATTTGGCAAGAATTTTTTTTCATATTAATAGTTTTTTTTTCAAATTAAGTAATTGAGTATTATAAATAAATATTATAAATTTATTTTTTCTTCTCTTAAATCCAAATTTTACCATTCAATTAAAACTACTGATTTAAAATAACTATTGATATTAAACACAGGGAGTATATTATTATTATATTTGAATGGGTTTATCAGTGTTATATGGCTGACGACATCATCAGCGATTCAGCATGAAGAAGTTGCTAAGAAACCATAGTTGCAGACTTGCAGCCAAAAAGGAAGGTTACAACTGGCTTAAAGGCTGGACTCGCCTGGCTTATCAAAACCACAGAGCTTTGTTTTATTGACAGGGGGATTGGTACGCCAGTAGATCACCATATACGTCCACCTTCGAACACGTTCCGGTTCCATTTAAGTTTGTAATCACGACTCCTAACCTGTGGATTCTGCGCTTGCTAATAGTGAAACCACGGGGGGATCAGTCTAATGAAAGGTCGTGAAACGTTGAAACAAGTGGCCGCATGGATAAGTTTGTGTCAGACTAGCCCCGAGTAGCCTGTCCTCTTCTGCGTCTGAAGTCCTGGTCGCCAGAAATACCCGTTAACATGTCTCATTTGCCTGAAATCTCGCTCCTCTTTTTCCTCTTCACGTGGTCCGTTTGCGGGCACGTGACTCCACACTCCCCTCTACGTGCTCCAAATATTTAGTAATTTCTGTGAAACAAACAGACAAATAAAACTGCTGCATTCTTGTGTCTTCCGTGTAATGCGTCCACAAACCCAACTACTGCACATCCCTGGAAATTATCTCTCCCCATCCGTTTCGAACTGGAGTTATCACATCACGAGTGAGAATCCAATGTGAGTGTAGGAGTTGTGTAAGTTAGGAGGGGTGTTAATCAATAGCGTTGGCTTGTTGAAGACAACCGGCTCGGTTGGAAATGAGCTCCACTCGAAACAAACTTAGCATGTATTGGACTCAGACTCGAATTAGTTTGGGTTGAGTTGGAAGTTGGAACCCACCTCAGTTCGACATGACTCAAGTTGAGCTTAAATATAATTTACAAATTATAATATATGCTTCGTATCAATTTAATTAGATTATTATACAAAATAATTACATCAGTTTTGAACATGTTTCGAGCCTAGACCCGAGTTTCTTATATAGATGATTCAAACTTGAGTTTGAGTCGGGCGTCGAATTTCCTCATTGAATTGAGTTCAAGATTTTTTTGAGCTCGAGCTGACAGTTTCAATTTCAAATGAACACGGGCCAAAAACCAGTATAAATAAAATAGAGGCTTGCACTGAACTGGCCCACTTACAACACAAACAGCAGGGAAGAAAATCATATGCATGCACTCAATAGATGCAAAACAAGTTCAGGTATGATTCTAACAAGATTGAAGATACCTTCTCAACAGTAGTTGTTTATTTCCAAGCATCGTCCATAATCAATAACAAGTCATCATGAGGTTCTGCATCACATATTGTTTGCAATTTTCACATTTTACACTTACCCTCCAAAATACAACTAATGGTTTTTTTCTTGCTAAAAAATTCGCTCTACACTTCAAACAATTTCTTCCTTACTACAAGGAAATTCGCAATTAGGGGCATAAGCGTGGATTGGACAGATCCAATACAGTTTGCACTTTCACCACCTCCCCTTTAACCAATTATGCAACAAATGAAACACCATCACTGGATGGGACCCATGATAAGCTCATCTGTTTTTCTGCATACATATATATAGTGGGAATCTGGATCTTCCAAAACGAAGTTTGGAGGAAGAGTACCAAGTTCAGTAAGGGCTACAGGCTCCAAGTATGATGTCGGTGATGAACTAGAACCAGCTGGTTTTTGGAAAGTTGGTCTGGCTGCAAAAGGAAACCATTAACAGTTATGCTTCATATCAATTTGCAGAGTTCAGAAAAAATTGAAACATGGGCCATGGAAACGTAGACCCACTCTCCAATAACAAACAGTAATGATATTATATAGATATATTCCAAAGCTCGAGTACACCCACAAATAAAGAGTATCTTCTTAGAAGTCACTTTGAAAGTAAGAAGAGTAAATAAAATAATCTTTGATATAAAGCAACTCACGGATGATGTACAATGTTATTTGCCAAGAATACTTAGGATGATTCAAATGAGGAATTCTGACTGTTGGATCACCGTATGTGACCTACAAATGAGATGAGCAATTGCTCAGAGAGTTTACACAAATAGATAATAATGTTATTTCCACTCGAACTGAGTATACCAACATATAGATCCCTCCAGGTTTAAGAAGCCTGCATGTGTAATACACATAACTTGTTAAATGAGACACTTCCATCTAGATCTATGTAAAACCAAATAATTGATGCAAATAATATTAAAATAAAGGACAATCCAAAGCCAATTCTAGAAATAATGAATTATAATACCTGCTAACTTCTCCAAGCATTTGAGATGCACTGATTGGAGCACTGGTTGCACACTAGAATCCAAAAGAACGAAGTTAGGCCATGTGCTTGAAGTCATAGTAACATGCAACACGAGACCACAAAAAGCAGGTTTACCATTAACGAGTCAAGAGTTCCTGCATCACAAGTTAATGTAATCATGATCAGTAAAGAACCATGCGCTTGTAAAACCATTTCTTCAGCATTTTCAAAACTTGGTAAATTAATGGCAACGCAACAAACTGGTGACATATACCTTTATCAATAACACTGTCAAATGATGCATCTTCAAAGACACTCATATCTCTAACGTCCATTTGCAAATCTATCCAATGAACATCAGAGTCATTCAACGAGACCTTTAGGGTGAAAAAGCTTTACATGTACAATTGTCATTCAAAGGTAGGAGAAAATTTAAAGGCAGGTATACATTTTAGCTGAGGCAGTAACTCGTATTTTTTCCTCATCATGTCGATCACAACCCATGAAATGTCAATGTTGATTATGTCTTCATACCCATCCTTCACCATGTCCTCAGACATAACTGCAAGAAAGATTTTTTTAGAAATCATGGTTAATTTCATAATTACAGCAAAAAGAAAATGCAAACTGTTCAGTTCTTTCAAAATATAAACCAAGTTGCAAATCACTTTATAAGTAACTACTAAAATCTAATGTGCTGACCTATCAGTTGCTCATAGGCAACTCATATTTCAGATTAAAAAGCCTTTGAAAAAGATGAAGAGTAATTTCTATTCCATCAACTAGCAAACAGAAACTTTCCCTCTACCTTAACAACTGCTATGATTTAGTAGGGATGTCAATTTAAGCAAAGAGTTGGTGTGGTAAAAGGGAAAATGGATTAAGAAATAAATAATGCAAATGAGACTTATTAAGTTCAGCATGATACGATGCACAATGTGTGGTGGGAAGAAAATAATGGCTTAAACCAGAAATAAGTGTATGTGTTGCTAAGATTATAAGTAGGCAACCACTGGAAGCATCAATAGATACAAAAGCCTGATGACACATTAAGATATTCACAGGAGGTTAGCAGAAATACATATAACTAAGATGTGTATGTGTGTACATGCAATTAGACATAAAAATTAGACAATACTTTATGACCAATAGATGCATAAAGTCGTGGATATTGGAATCTCAGTTCAAATCATATAAAAATAAAAATCATTCAATTAGCAAATGCTAAACAAGTGTGCCAGCATTTTGAACATAAGAGTCCCCTTGTTCAGATATAGAGTTTAGGGTTTAGATCTAAAACTTGAATTAGATCTACAACAACTTGTATGCTATCTTTAGTTCCTAGTATAATGCATGTGTAATGAATTCCACGTCACAACTCTTAGGTACATGAATGAATGTAACGTGCAAAGGCTTTTTCAGAGAAGTACATGTTCAAAGAATAGCATTATTGAAGAGCAAACGTAGTTGTACAACCTTGCAAATCACTTCCAAATAAGGCTTTTGTTTGCTTGACTCCATTTATTAATATTCTACAATAATAAAGAGTCAAGGATAAAAGAAAGTATATTTCATTAAGAGTGGCATCACTTGTGCGTGTGTGCATAAAACGCCATCACACCAACAAGTGCCAAAATACACCAGCCTAGATGTTTTTTGACTTCTGTTTGCCGATATCTATACACATAACTAAAATGTTCATATATGTTTGGTTCTTCCTCATGATTATAATCATATTAATTTCCTGTGACACAACTTGAAGAGTGAAGAAAAAAAGCAAATTACTAAATACAGAAAATCAATATTCATGCCAATACCCTATGGCCACTTCATGGTATGATAAGCATCCTATTGTCAATTCAGACCCAGCCTATGTAATGGAAGGCCTTCCTTTTTCTTTTTCTAATGAAATTATAAACTGCAAATATACATAAGTTAAAATTTCACAAAATAAAATTGTCAAAAAAGTAACATTATCTCCATACACCTTCCAGATATGCAGGGTCAGTTAGAAATTATAGTACAGCCAGCAACTCTGATATTCTTCAAACGATGATGTACAATTTATATGAAATTGAGCTCAAAGGTAATTCTGCTGAACACTTTCCCAATACTACCCTTTGGTGAGAATAAAAAGCAGTTCATTAAATGATGATGAATCCAGGAGCAAAATTAACCTAGTCATCTTCATTTTCTACAATACATATTTTGTAACTCATGATCAGCATTACTCTCACCAACCAAGATCAGTCTTTTAACACAAAGCTGCAATTTAGATAATTAATTTGCTTCATAAGCAGAAATATGCCAGATTGCCAACCAACACATGATAACGAGGAAACTAAAAAATTGACTGAAAAAATATGATGTTGATTAGCCAAGGATATATATGAAAACTTGGACAATTTCAATATGGAAGGATAAACAGTAAGAAAATGCGCGACACTACAAATCACTATATGATGCCACCTGCAGAATTTTATCCAATTACAATGCCAAGGAGAAAGAGTTCTATTGAGAAATTTCAAAGTACAAACTTTAAAGCTTCAAATATTACTATTTTGTGGCTTCCATCCATTTTCATCTCACAAGCATGTACCAATCCACACCCTTTAACTACTGTTGAAAGCATTATATAAATAAAATACAAATACATACTAGCCACACAAAGGGTTGGGGGCAGAAACTACTTGGTAATGCGACCTTAAATTCCCACGAGAAATAAGAGTGTACATATAAATGAAAATATAACCTGCCACATAAAATTTAAAGCTTCTTCAACCAACATATCAGGTTATAAATGCAACAAACAGGAGCTCTACTAATCTCTTGCTCTATATTTCATATGATTTGCTAGAGTATTCTGCAACTCACCACAAAATTCTTACAAAATCTTTGTTAATTGACCAGAATTATATTTCAAAACACTGAGACTGAACGCTCATCAGATAACAATGCTAGTTTTAGATAAGGCACCTGATTAAACTCTTATTAGATAACGATGCAACTTCTAGATTAAGCAGCTGATTATAAGGAACATATCTTTACTCCTAGCGCAAAATATAGAAAGGCCACATTGACTAGTGCATAAGCTGTTGTGCACCAAAAACTTTTAGGCAAGGTGAAAGTTATACAAGTCACGTGGAGTACACAAAAACAATTCATAATTCTAAGAAAAAAATTACACTCGAATAAAGTGATCAATCGATTTTCCCGTCCAAAGAAACATTCAAAAGAAACAACATGTCCATGTTAGCACTGCCTGGAGTAAGCTCATTTTAAGAAAAAAAAAATCTTTTGAACTGCCCAACCAGATAAGCAACATCAGATTTCCGAGTACATCACAATAATTCAAAATTCAGTCCGTGGGCGAAAAAAAAGTTGCCAACAACAGTGGAATCCAATGAAGAAGTCTAGCTTGTGACCCATAACGAACGCTCTGCTTCGTAACTCAATATGATGTAAGACGTAAGACGGACGGATTAATACAAAAATGAATAGAATGGTCAAACAAAAGATCACGAGGGACAGATAGAAGAAGTACCGGCATTGCCGCAACCGACCATGAGGACGCGACCGGAAGTAGGGACGTACTTGTGAAGGAAGGGGCGTAGGGCGGAGTAGCGCTGGTACCAGTCGAATGAGCCAACCTCATGGGTGTACCGGGAGTCCCAGTACACCGCGTCCCCGTAGTTGTACGTGTTGCAGCTCGACACATCTCTGCATAAGTAACTGCCCTTGTTCATCTGCCCCGGGTTATTGCCATCTCCAATTTCTCCCATTCCTGATTCTCCAAATTCTCTCTTTCCATCACTAAATCTTCGAAGAGAGAAAATACTAATCAAGTTAGACATAAAGTTTCAGAGTTACAGTTACCTCCGAACTCCGGCTCCGGCAACGGCGGGGAGACGATCACCAGTTACACCACGCACCAGAGCGAAGCTATCTGACTGTGTAACTCTGAATCCGTTGGCTTGAGAAGCGGAGGAGACGCTCCGCTCGCGGTGGCGCTTTTCGCCGCTCGGACTTGCGGAGGGGAGCGACGACGCGTCAAACAAACAAGAACAGCTCACCCAATTACCCAAAGGCCAAAGCGCGCGCGTTCGATCGTCTTGGCCCAGGCGCAAGCGTGGGCCTTGGCCCAAGAAACCTCTCCGTCCGGGTTTAGGGTATAGAGTTGGACCGAGAACCGGAGATTGGCTCCAACTGAGGCCCAGTTGTAAGGCCGACATTTGGCAGGCATGGAATTGGGCCCCACAAAATCATAAATGTGAAGTTGGACCCCAGGAGCGTCCCAAGCCCATGTCGAGACAGTTATAGTGTGTGTGGATCCTTTCTAGCGGGAGATTTGTTCTCTCTTTGCTCTCTCTACTTCAAACGATCTGATCGATCCTCTGTATTGCCCATCAATCCATCCCGTCGATCGTCTATCACCTCCAGACTCCGGTCTCTCTCCTGCTATGCAATCTCTCCCGTTTTTCTCCATTTCAACCGATACAAAGAGATTGACAGGCTTACTTACAGGTACAAGGTCATCTATCTCTTGAAAGTTCGGTTTCTTTCTTTTATCTGTATCTTAAACCCTACGGAGTCCTTTATAAAAAAAACAGATCTCTTATTCATCCGCAAAAATTAGAATACTTCGGAAGAACAAATTGTTTCGTTTGGGACACATATATTCATTTCTAGCTGATTTTTTTTGTCAGGCAGCTTTTTTATTCTCAGTTTATCTTCTCCATATGCCAGCCTCTTAAATCCTTACTCTCTGCCCAGAGCACGAATAGCTTTCATTATTGCACTTGCGGTCTTCCGTTATTGTCGACGAAATGGTCTGCGTTGTTCACTCCCTTGCGGTAATGTTGTTCTCAGTGGAGTTCACTTCCTTTCGGTAATGTTGTTCTCAGTGGAAGACGCCCACGCCCTCTTTTCAGGTCAGTCTTCCTTCTCCTCTTCGTCTGGCCCGTTTTATGGGCTCTAGTATGTGGGATTCGAGCCCAACTTTAGTTCATCGAGCTCTAGTCGATCATGGAGCTGCCTGCCCGAATGAGTTCGAGGCTTCATGCAGGCCAGGCTGGTTCGATACCTGTTGAGATCGAGACTAATATGAGGAAATTGAGCTGGACCCGAGTGAGCCTAATACTCAGACTCGGCTCCATATACCTCCTCTCTCCTCAAACTCTTATTATATCTGCCTGAGTTAGTTGCTGTTTTGAACCCCGTCAGTTCAGTTTCAGCTTATTTGCTTCCTGTGGCCTCAAGGCTTCATTGATACTGCTGAATTGTTTAATTCGTATTACGGTATATATAAGAAAAAGCTTGTCTATGCAGTAGTTCTGAGAATTAATTTTTCTTCAAATTTCACCTTTTTTCTAGGTTGTGGTGAGAACATAAGTTTTGTTTAACAAGATGCCGTATTGCAAGCATTGTGGGAAGAATACTACTTCCGTCCGCGAACCTGATGGAGGTTTCACGTGAGTGAAATTGGAACTTCTGATTACAGTCTTGAATTTTGCATGTCATTCTTGTATAAGCTGTGAACCATGGGATACACTAGGCTTTGGATTATTAAATTGAGGAAGTATGAGAATGCACTTTGTGGTAATATACATAATCTGCTTTCTCATTGTCCAATTTTTTTTATGAGGAAGATTATTGCTTAATCAGATAGTTTAACGGAGGTTAACCTTCTCATGCTGTCTTATACCAGCGTCTGTCGATTAGATTCAGAATAATTGGCAAATTAATGTTCTTTCCGTGATTTATATTCCAGTTGCTGTAGTATATGTGGAAGGGTCATAAAGGAGGATTTCTTTTCTGCAGACCCTGTATTCCTGAAATCTGCTGGAGGACAGGTTGTTTTGTTGGTCAATAGCTTTCCAATAGTTATTTTTTAATAACATGTTCTCATTTGCATGTGCTGATTCTGTTGATTGTATTTTAAATGGCTACTTTATTCCTAGAGCCAATTGGCTGGACGTAATGTACGGAGCGTTCAGGAAGAACTTAGTGCACCCCGCGAGAGGACTTTGATGAAAGGTAACTATAAATCTCTTTTTTTTTTCAGATTTGGGTAGCTATAAAACTTTTAATATAATAGGAAATATGTATGAGTGGGACCCTGAAAGATGGATATCAAATTGCTACATCAGCCCACAAGTTCATAATGCATTTTCTTAGTTGATTACTAGCTAGAACTGAAGTGCATTGGCATTCATCAGGGCCCTGCCTTCTTGGCTTCCCCCCAGGACATAAGAAGTGTCCTGGGGGAAGGTTGAGGAGTTGACTCCGCCCTTGGTTTCTTGTATAATGCGTCCTGGTGTCCCCCCTTACAATACAATATAGGGTGCACTGATTTTTGATAGGGTACACTGATGTTTGATTTGGAACTTTATAGAGGATATGATAACTTCAAAAACGTATTCTTATATGTAGTTATGCTTATACTCTTAAAGTCTCTTAGAGAAGAAGCTGAAAATATGGACCTAATAGACATTTATTGTAAAATCTTGAGGATATTGAATTGTAGGCTTATTTAGAAAAAAAAATTAGCCTTGAGACAACAAAAATGAATTTGGATCCATTTTGAAATATAGGAGTTGCTATATTTAATGATTGTGCAGTGGATCATTGCTTCCAAATGAAAAGGGGAGGAGATTTGTTGCTGATGAATCATTCTGATTGTATGATTTTGAAATTGGATTTTTGATATTGGGATGCTAGATGTGGAATAACTTCTGCTTCTTATCTCTGTAAAACACGTAAAATTAATATAGGAATCTAAATAGTAGAAACCAGTGAATTGAGTATTCTTGCCGGGAGCAAAGTGTTTGTTCAAAATATTAAATCCCTAGTGTTAACGTATATTTTTTTCAAACAATGTGATGATATGATTTATTTTTAATCTCTGTGTCGCTATAAAGTGAAATGCCAACTTAGATTATATCATTTTCATGCATGTATGTTGCTAAATATTATCTCTATATTTCATTTCAGAGCTTTACGTGGGAATGAATTGATTTAATCTTTTATAATTAGCAGTTATGTGGAATTTGCTGTGTTCTTTCGTTTACTTCAGTCTTCCAATCTACATGGCAAAGGAAATGTTTTCAAATGTTAAATCTGTTCCATTTTGTTTTCTCTTTTTTTCTATTTTTTTGTTCTGCTTCAATCATCATTGCTTGGACACAGATAGTTGCTAGAAAGTACTCCATTCCTAATTCGTCTAAGTTTTAACTACTCGGGATTATTATCGAACATTTGCTGAAGTGTTGAGTTTGTATGCTTTGTAATGAGATCTTGATGGGCTTTGGGTCTCAGACCTTTTTATGACCCTCTGTAGGGGTCAGGCCTTAATTTTAATTATTAGTAACGGTATTTTAGTCCTTTAGTAATTAAGAGTTTATTCTTAATTAATACTATTGGGCTTAGGCTAATGTTAGCAGGCCCATTCTGATTATGAGTTCTATTAGGATTAGGATTCTTATTTGAGAGTCTATAAATATGTAAGGGCTATGTTCTGATTCGTCAATCAGATATCTATGAAAAATTAGAGTGTTCTGATTCGTCAATCAGATATCTATGAAAAATTAGAGTTACTTAGTTTAACTTAGTCCCTTTCCTAATCCCTTTCTCTTCTCCCCTTTCCCCTATGATGGAATCTCTTGTAGACAACCCGCTTACAACAGTCCTCATTTCATTTATTGCAGGAAGAGATGAAATTAGTAATATTGCCCGTGGTCTGAGCATGAGTGGTGGGGATTTTATGATAAACCAAGCACATGCATTCTACAAGGTGTTTCTTTTTATTTTCGCTTGTATTTTTCTGAATGTATGTAGTTAGCAGTATATAATTCACTTGGTAACTTCAAATTCTTAATTTTCTTTACTTTGTAAAGATAGCAGTTGAAAGAAGTTTCACCAGTGGTCGAAGGACATCTCTGGTCGCTGCTGCTTGCCTATATATAGCTTGTCGGTGAGGACTATGATGAATATCTCCCTCATTTTTTTCTGTTTTTGTACTGTGTTTTACAAAATGCCGTTTGTGTCCTAGTATGTAATTTTGACAGTTTTGTTTAATTTGATCTGTGATTTAAATTCATCTTATTCTCTGTCTTCTTTGTTGGAATAATATATCTCAGATATTTGCCGATATATCTCTTGGTAACTATACTGATAGAAATCAATCTTCCCCTATATTGATCTCCGAGATTGCCAAGATTTTGAGGATATCTCCCCAATTCCCCATTCCAAAAAAAAGGTCCTCAAAAAGTAGCACAGTTGCCTTTCCAAAACCCTTTTTTTTCTCAAAAAAAAAAAAGTTTTTTTCATTTACAGCTGCCTTTCAAGTGTTAGGAGTCTCAATGTTATATCCTTTTCACCATTTTTCAGAAGACACATCATCTTTCAGCTAATTTAGAAAGTTTAAATCATATTAGTTACTCTCTGAGAGTCCAATGTAATGGTTGTTTTGTAGGCAAAATTCAAAACCTTATCTTCTCATTGATTTTTCAGAGTACTTGCAGCTAAATGTGTAAGAACACTTCCTCTCCTTGTATGGCAGACTTTGTCAGGAGTTTGCAACCAGTTTATCTTTTCTGCCCAGAAAATTTCCATGCACTTCATATTAATTTCTTGTTTCAGTTATGTGCTAGGTGCTGTGTTTTTGCAGCTTTGCAAGCTACTAAAACTAGATGAACATCCTTTTGTCCAAAAGCCAGTTGATCCTAGCCTTTTCATTCATCGATTTACTGAAAGTAAGAGATTATTTATTTTGAAACTAACTTATGTTTTGGTGCATACGGTTGATTTTATGGAGGTTGTTATACCTTGTACTCTAGATGTTAGCGCAACTTTGTTGTCATTTTTTAATATTTTATCTTGTCAATAACTTAAGAAGAAATGGAATACTTCACATTTACTTAAGGCTACTTTACAATTATAGTATTTGTACTAAACTAATAGTAGAACCAATTAAGTGGGTAGAGCTAATCCAAAGCGTATCAGGTGAATCTATGGGAAAGGAGAGGATGTTTACCTATATGACTGCTCATTAGAACTTAACATTATCCCCAGAAAGAGAAATATATGGTTTTTTTTAAAACCAATTGTGGCTGAATTTTGAAATGAACACTAGTTCATGCCTGTCTTTATTTGATACTTTTACTGCATGGTCTGAATTTTTTATTTTCTTGAAGCTTTGCTGGGACAGAAGAATTTTGCTGTTTCCAGAACTGCATTGCGCATTATAGCTAGCATGAAACGAGATTGGATTCAAGTATTTCCTTTTCTTTATAAATTATGTATACATTCCTTTCTTTGCATCATGGAACTTATGACATTGTTTACCATGGCTTTGCAGACAGGAAGAAAGCCTAGTGGCTTGTGTGGTGCAGCATTGTACATTGCTGCACTTGCTTATGGACTCAAATACTCTAAATCTGAAGTTGTAAGTTGAGCATGCAGGTTTTATTGAGTTTTAAGTATTTTGGCTTCTTCCTTGAATGGAGAAAAGTACATTCCTTGCTGATGTTCGATGTTCCATTTTGTTCTATGTTCTTGACCATTTTGATTGAAACTCCTTTCAGGACAATTTTTGTTAATTATTATTGGTGATTTTTTTTTTCAAATTGTTGCCAGGTAAGTGTTGTACATGTTTGCGAACAAACATTAACAAACCGACTGATTGAGTTTGAGAATACAGAATCTGCACGTTTGACGGTAAGTTTTTGTTCAGCTTGGAGGTCGCCCTTGCCCTTGTTTTTAACTTCTAGAAACTCTGGGCACTACTTTTGTGATAGTTATTGTCATCATCTCCGTCATCATCACCATTTTGGTGGTGTAAACGAATGTTGTTTGTCTGTTGTCTGTTTGTGTCCACATTTGTAAACCATACAAAACGGGCACATTTATTGTATGTGACATTTGCATATTTAATTTTTAATTCGGCCATAAGGCAGACATGGCTGCGACAAAGGCTGTCCGTGACTGCAGACGTCTGCTTTTGCAAACCCTGAGTATTATCCCTTTCTTTCATTTTCGATCAGTATTCACAAAAAAGTAAAAGTTAATAAAAAAGGAATAGGCAGTCTGTCGGATGTCTTTCTGACTGACAGATTCCCATCCCACCATTAGTACACATATTTTTTTAATCAAACTATTACGGCGGTTACCTCTCATTTCAAAGTAAGGGTAGGTGTCAAATTTCAAGTCTCCTTCATTTCGTTCTTCTTCACCTTGCTTTATAGCCGCCATACATAATCACGAAATAACATGTACAACCTTGTCAATTACCCTCACCCAATCTCATAGTTCTCCAAAATTCCAAGTCCAATTTCGGATCTTAATGTTCTTATGACAAGTCCTTCAAACCAGCAACCCGCACAACTGCCATGGAAGATGTGCTGAACCCCTCTGAGCTTTACTGGTTCAGCAGCCTTGTCCTCCTCCCTATCTTCCACCAACTGTTACCAACACCTAGTAGTTGCCTTCAACGGGACCTCAAGCCCGCCTTCGTCACGGCTGGAATGCCATCCGGAGGAGGCACATGTCAGAAAGCTCTATCTTCCTTCTCTCTGTGGGCTCCATTTCCAGCCAAACTCAGACTCTTTATCCTACCATCTCTGTCCTCCAGCTCCCCAAGCTAGGATTACTTGTTCTGGCAAAGAGTTGAACACCTTGGAGTCTGGAGCTTTGGTTTGCAAGCTAATTAAAGGCTTGAGACGGGAGAAGTTACAAGGTCAGGGGAGGGAGGGCAGCATGAGCTTGTCAGAGCTAGAGTTCGAGGAGCTGAGGAGATTTATAAATCTGGGCTTCATCTTTCGCCAATGAGGATATCAACTCCAAGCTGATGTCTCTAGAAGACTGTATAACCATCCCCGTTCCTCATGTGACAGATGCAAACAAACACATGTTATGTCCGTGGCGGTTAATGGATGGACGGACGGACATATGGGCAGGGGTATGAACGGACTGTTGCGACATGCCTTGTCTGCGTCTGTGACCGTTTGTTTACCCTCTGATCACCATCATCACTGTTGGTGTTGTTGTTGAAGTTTTTGGTGTTCTTATCATTGGTGTTATCGTGATTATTGCGGAAGAGTGTACAATATGCTAGGTTGCATGTTCATGTGCTATATGTATAGTTCTCAAAGTTATAGTATATGTTTAGCGATTTGTGTTGACTGTTAACTTCTTGTTAATACTTAATGAATAAATAACTTATCATTGTGTATAGTGAAAATTTCACTTAAAGTACAATGTTGGAGTTTTGTTTAATTAAAAAGCTCACCTCAAATCTCAATATCTTTTGGTACCTTATGTATCATTTTACAATATTTATACCCACAAGTCAATGTGCTGAATATATCGTCGAACCTCTACATAATAGAACTTTTGCATTTGCAAGAGGGATGTGCACAATTCACCTTAGTGAGGTTAAAACCTGTGTGCTTATATTTCAAGCTTATATTTCTATTATAACCAAGATATTTTTGTTATATTAAACATACCCCTATATTAAAATTTCCTATCTACTATACCCATTGAAACATTAAAACCCAACAATGCCCTCCTATTTCTAGTGAAAACAAAAATAACCTTAAAACATTGTAAACCTTATAACATTATTGAACCTGGTGGGACCATGACATGGTCCCACATGGTATGTCCACAACATATTGTACACACAACATGGTGGGCCCACATGATGGTAGATGTCACGGACAGACTCGCGTATACTGAATTGCCCTTGCGATGGCCTGAATGCACCGCCCAACCATCAGCCAACCCACTTGCTTTCACCTAGGTCTATGCATGCCCAACAAGTAAAAGCATACAAAAGTGTAAGGAAAAGAGGCAACGCCCTAAAACCTTTAATTCAAAGTACAATGAACAAGGCCCTCTACCTTTTTCCCAAACCCAAAGAACTCCCTTGCACTCACACAAGATTGCCCGCTTACGAGATTAGGCCCTGCCTAACTTGCACCAACACTAAGCTCATTGAGAATAGAGGTTGAAGATGGTCTAGTCCGCCCCTTGGCTGAACCCACCCTTGCTCTCAGCTCTCTCTCTCTGACTGATTGCAAACTGAATGCCATCTCAAGCTGCTGCACGCCCCCTTATATAAAGAAGGGTTGGGAAGTCTAGTACTACTAGGACTTACCCGCCCTTGTTAGAAATTTGTAGCCTAAGTATCCCTACCCCTTACAAATAAGAAACCAGCCCACAATCCTGCCCAAAACCATCTCTTTAGATTCCTAACTCAGCTAGGAACCCAGCTGAGCCCTCCTTCAAGTGTCTTGCCTCATCTAGTGTTCCTCAGGCCTCCTACTCTAGCTCAAAGTCCTCAACCCATATGCCTCTTGACTTAGCAACGTGCTGGCTGCGTCCACCTCTTGCATAGAGTCCTTGTCCAGCTTGGAATCGGCTATCTTGAGTAGTCCTGCTTGCATCCAACTTGTTAACCACTTTTTGTGTTTGCATCCAACTTGTTAACCCATTTTTGTGCTTGCATTAGGCCTCCGCGACAACTCCTAGTTGTGCTTGAAACCTTAAGAATAACCTTCCCATCTCGACACCTACTCTAAGTAGGAGTTCTCCGCAAGAGTCCAACCTGCTTAGGAACTATCCCAAGCTGATGGCGCCCTGCCCGGCCATCCAGTCCCATTCCGAGTAGGACTTGTAAAAGAGTCTGCCAACACTGCCGTAACTTAGCTTCCCTTGGCTGTTTGCTCGCCAAGGCTGAATACGTGTCCGCCCCTTCGCCTATTTTGCGGCTAAGGGTCTGATAGTAGACCATAGGCCACAACATGCGGGGCTCACAACATTTTAGGCCCACAACATTTGGGGTCCACAATGTTGGCCCTCAACATGGGGCTCACAACATGGTGAGACATGATGGGCCCATAACATGAGGGGTGCATATACACATTATTGAAGGGTGATGTTGGGTTTTAGTAATTTAATGGGTATAATAGGTATGAAATTTTGAAATAGGGGCATGCTGGATATAATAAAAATATCTTGGGTATAATAGAAATTAAAGTTTGAAAGTTGCGTATTTTAGATATTTTCCATTTATTATAATAGCCTCAGTTTACAAGCTCAATATTCCTACTCCCCTCTCCATCAAATGTAGCTTATTTGGTGGAAAAGTTTCTTCTGCAATTGAAATATTCTGTCAGCATGGAAGAATGCTGTTTGCAGCCCATGTTGTGGTTTCTAACATTGGGCGGCTTTTTATATGCATTAATGCTAAAAGGTTTTTTTATTGACATAATATTAATTGTGTACAAAGTTTTCCATCAGAGGATGAGTTGCTCTAAGGGTGATTTGGAATTTAAGGAACAGATATGTTTGTGTTCATTTCACTGTAGATGCTTTTGGAAGACTTAAAAAATGTGATGGGTATTCATACTTGAGATGTAGTGTATGTTAATGCATCAAAACAGGCAACTGCGAGATTAAAAAAATATTGTAAAGAGAAATGAAAAAGTAAATAGGAAATTTTGAAGATCAGAGTCTAAAGCGGCTCTAAGTTGCTTATGTTTTATTGAATAAAATTTGTATTTCTGTCAAAAGTTTGTTATATCTTGAGCCTATCTTCAATACGCAAGTGACTTCTACCCAAAAATGTGGTAAAAATGTTCTTATGACTGGCTTACAATATCCTAAAATCAATTCTTCTTTTTATCTTCTTTCATTTTCTAATTTGCAGATAGAGGAGTTCATTGCAAAAGCAAATGAGTTGGAAGGGGAAGCACTTTCAAAACCAGAAGCCGTGTATGTGTCTAAATCATCTTCCAGTACAGAAGTGCTTTGTGAACACAAGGATAAGGGGGCAACCCATTTTGCTCATGGTCTTTGCCAAGAATGTTATAATGATGTATTTATTTGCTTCTTTTCTGTTTATGAAATTTCTTTTCTAGGTTTTGCATAGAACCTTGATTGGCAAACTTTAATACATGCATTAATATACCCAGTTTATCGAAGTATCTGGTGGGCTACAAGGGGGAGCAGAACCTCCCGCTTTCCAGCGAGCTGAAACACGCAGAATGGCTGAGGCAGAAGCTAAAGAAAAGACAAAAAAAACTAATCATAACGATTTCACTTGCCAAGATAAAATATGCCATGCAGAGGTGAGTGTCACCTATTCTCAAAAATGGCTTATTGCTAATTAATTTCTGTTCGTATTTGTGCTTGCGGAAAATATCTTTATGAGCCATTCTTATATTTCAAATTTTCTAATAAATTATTAGTTTCTGTATCAGGTTGAAGAAGACGCACAATGTTCTGTAAAAGTTACGCCTGAAAAGATGATCAACAATGAATTGGAACCCTCTAAGGACCCTGAAAATGTTGGTATGCTACACGTTCTCATAAATATGGTAAATTTCTTGCCTTTTCACATACAAAAAGTGAAAGATTGACATTTAGAACCTTCTTTCCGTTGTCAGGAGTTTTCTCTGAAGGACAAAAATTTACAGATGGTATTGCTTCAGAAGAAGCCGAAGTACGTGGTGATGATTCAGAAAGACTCTCTGACATTGATGATGATGAAGTAAGCCATCTACGAATTTTGTTTTAGGTTTAACTTTCCATAATCTTGTGAGACATTGCTGGGAGTGTTTTATGGCCGGTTTTGGAGGCCCATTAGGATTAGGTTCATTTACTTATTTATCAAGGTGTTATAATCTAATTTTGCGTAGTAGTTTGATTAGTGGGCTTTTAGGCTAGTTATTTAGGCCCGTTTAGGAGTTCTATCGAATGTAAGAAAATACATTAATTTCAGCAGTCAAGGAAGTGACATAATTGAGAATTTCTTGTTGGCTCAACCCCCTGTTATTACCTCCTCCACTTTGTCTATTACTTCTCCCCTTTCGTCAGATTATCTCCTATCCATTTATCAAAGTACTCTCTCAAATCTTTATACTCTATAGTTCTTGATTTTCCCTCTTTGGTCCAAATTCTCTTCTCAACCTTAATTCCTTCTTATCATCTAGCCTTCCCTATCGTCTCTCCTCATCCTCTTACAATTTCTTCCCCATATCCACCCTAATTATCTTAGCTTAGATCTATCCATCTACAAGAGAGTGCCAGCTTCCTGCCCTGGTCAACCAGCTGGCCAGTCAACCACTTAAGCCCACTTGACCTGGAGACTCACCCAGTTGATCAGGTGGATGACATGTTCTCCTCCCTGTCTCCCTCCTACCTCTTCTTCCTTTCCTTCTATTAATCTTTTACTACCTCCTCGGCTCCACCCCTGTTTCTTCCTACTCCTTTTCATCTTATTCTTCTCAGCCTCCTAGTCTTATGTTGTGTCTTCTTACAAGTCAACCCTCAAATAGGGGAAAGGGAAGGTAGGTTGAGGCATTTGCGTTCTTTTGTGGACAAGGGCATGGTATTCTTAATCTATTTTATTTTCACCTGGTCCAACTTGCTTAATTGAGTGAGCCATGATCCATTGGCAAAACTCATTTACAAGTTTGCCCTGATCCTGTCACATGATTTGCAACCTGCCCTGGGTTGTTTCTGCGAGTGCTGAGATTGCTATGGTAATGGGTTGTGCTGGAAAACTACCATTAGAACATACATCAATGCTGTCAAAATTTCTTATAAGCGAAAATCCCTTTTTTCTTTTGTTGACAAAGTATAAACAAAATTCCTAAGTTACTTTGGTATGGTGAAAGGAGAGACTCATTGGCATCACAGCTGCAGGGAATGATTTAAGCCTTCATGTTGTTTAACGAATCAGAGAGAATCTAGTATGCTAAATAGTCCGTTTCTTCTAGTTAGTCAGAGGGGATGGCGAATTGTTTTATATGGAAGTTCACATGATCATTTGTATAAATATCTGTCATTTGATGGACGTGGAACATTGCTGTTGCGTATGCTTTGGCATTAGGCCTTGGCCACAATCATCTGTTTGATCTATTTCATGTGTATATGGGTTGTTTTAGTTGGTAGTTCAGCCACCTGTTGAAATTTAGTCCCTCATGTTGGTGGTATATTGCTTGCATGCTTGGCCTTCTCTCTGGTGATCAAGGTTTATACCTTGGTTTGTTGAACCTGATGTGTAGGTCAATAAATACCTTCATAGCGAGGAAGAAAAGCATTGGAAAAAGATTATTTGGGAAGAAATGAACAAAGAGTATCTTGAGGTATAGCTTGCCTAACCTTCAACGATTCTTTTCTTGATCTCGTTAATGAAGCTATAGTAGGGGTAAAGTAAGTTTGTTTTTGCAGGAACAAGCTGCTAAGGAAGCTGCTGCTGCTGCATCTAGAGCGGCTTATGAAGCCAATATGAAGAATTGTACGGGGGAGATGCTTGAGGCACAAAACCTTGCTGCTGCTGTTGCAGCAGCAGTCTCAAAGTCAAAAAAGGTTAAGCTTTACCAATGTATCTATGACTGCATTTCCTGGTTATTTCTTGTAATGTTTGGAGAATAAAGGGTTCTGATACAATTTTTCCTTATTTTTTTTTGAAATAAACTTGCCATATAATAGTATTCTAATGCAAAAACAATTTTTCATGGAAAGCGTGTCAGTATTTTTGAACTATATCTGATTTATGACGCTTTTATATACCCTTCTTGGTTCTGACGTGCTAGTGCTATAGCATATGTAGTGGCTGACGACATTGTTGAATTTTTATTCCTGGTGTTGATGGATTTTACCTTGAGGATACTGGTCACTATAATCACAACAAACTTGCTATAGTAGTTTTGTCATACAATTGATTAATGGCAGCACCAGTCAATACAAGCAAAAATTAGGTTAGAAATTGAAGATTAATCAGAGGAACAGGAAGAGAAGAGAGAAGAACTTTATTTCTACAGGAGACTGCTGCTAAAACATGTGCACAACAACTCTGTTTTTATAGAGCTCAACCGACCATTAAACTTAGTAATTGCTCTAAGATTACGGTTCTTTGTTGAGTCAACTTGTACCCTCCAGATACTCCTTCCTTCGCATATTTGTAGTCATACTTGATAAAATACACGTTAAGGAAACACAAGTAATGCACACAATTTTCCACTCATTTACAATGTCTTCCAAAAATGTCCATACTAATTGGTGCCTTAAGTTTCTTTCCATTTTTAAGCCATCATTGGGGTAAGGATTTTGTTGGTAAGTTATAAAACTTCAGTGGCTCGTAATCTGTAGCTGACAAACAATTTGGGAATTTTTTTTTATAAATAACAATTTGGGATTTGGGACACTTAAAACAGGGAAGTAGTGCGATGCACAAGAGACTGAAGGATTCCCACAAATGGATCCTTCTTTCTAGACTAATTGACCTAAACAAAGGCAGAAACAGTAGTTTCTATATTTTAAAATTCCTATGTTGGCTTCTGCAAAACTAAAGAAATAGCCATGTTAGAGAAGGGACTGGAACTATCTTGGCTAGTTGAAACTGGAGATCAGCTACTGTCTGATTACGATTTATTCTATATCTTGGGCCCCCACCGGCTATCTGTTTAAATTAACAAAATGCTCCTTGCCCCAGAAATTCTTCCTGTTACATTCTGCTGGAAGTTGGATATTCTACACCTCATTGAGCATGATATTTAGACAGCTGGAATCTTTATATATTTTTGCATGATGGAATGTGTTCTTTTGCTAGATTGGAATCCATGTAATTTTATTCGTCAAACTGAAGTAATTAGTTGAATAAATTGTGAATGAAAATAATTGGATTAGCAGTATTGTTTGCTTGCAAATTCAAATTCCCTCTTGATGTTATTATACTTGAATTTTGGATCTGTATTTTTTTATATACGTTTCTTCTTATTTTTTTTACAAGATAAATAACCTATTTTGTTTTATTTGTAATAATATATTTGCAGGAAAAACAACAGAAACGAGCTGAAGAAGCGAAAAATTCTACTCCTCTGACTGCTGCTGAAGCGACCTGCAGAATGCTAACTAAGAAGGTAGCAGTATCTTTGAACTTAAATTGGAAATGAGATGTAATATCATTTATTCTCTATATATTTGTGTGTTTTTCACCATGTTTTATTGCCAATACACTGATAAGTATACTATTTTATTGTTTATATAGTGTTAGTATTGGGTGATCATAACATATGTATGCTCAATTTGTTTCAGCAGAAACAAGGACACTCAATTTGTACTGTTTGTTACATTTTTTGGTGCAGCGACTCAGTTCAAAGATCAACTACGATGTGCTGGAGAAACTGTTTGACGACAATGTATGTTATTTTATTCTTCCATTATATATTGTTAACACGTCTTTTTGACCATATGATCCTTCCATTCTTTGTTGTTAACTATATTTGAGATGTCTTCAAAGCGTATATCATCTTTTTCTCGTTTGTGCATTTTTAGGCTGAAATTTCAATTTTTAAATATGATTTGATATTTAACTATGCAGTGTTTTCCAGTTAAACTTCTCGTTGTTGTAAAATTTTGTTGATCTTTTCAGTCCCATGGAGAAAAGAGAAAAAAACGAGTTGGGGTCGATGATGAGCAGCAGCATAAACACAAGGAGGGTGAAGGACAGGATGTAACTGGAAATGGAGAAAGCATTCACGGTGAGATGGAGGATGGGTATGCGGAAGATGATACTGGAGGAGGGTATGACGATTATTCAAATTATGACAATCAGCAGGATGAACAATATGGTTATGAGGTGGATTATGATGGTGATTTTTGATTAAAAATAATCACCAATTTGGAGTGACCTTTATGATCTATATAGTGATGAACAAAAGTACCCAAAAAAGTCTGGCGAAGCGGGCTTGATTCAGCCAAGGTAAAGGGCTCTGATGCGGATGCGGAAAAATGTTATTGGTCTTTTATTTTATTGCCCTTTTCTGTATAATGAGGTGTAATAGTATCTGCCTCCAGTTTTCGAGGAACATAAGGAGGGTAGATACTAGATAGATTATCCATGCATATGATGGAGTATCTAATTTGCATATATCTCCATCATATCTCATTTAGTTGTGATTGAAGAATGGTTATTGATTTATTGCTCAGTAAGATCCATTAGTTTTTGTTTAAAGCGAATCTGTATGATAAAGAGGCAGAGTGAAGTATTTTCATGCAGTTTTGACTGAAGCAGTTTTACTTTTTCCGGGATTTTGCCGTAGGGTTGATGCAAGGTCCGTTTCGCGCGGGAGACGTTTTCCTTTGCTGTGTCTAGTGCAATGCCAATTTCTGACCGAAGGCCTGAAGGTCACTTGAGTGGCCCACAATATTTTTTTTTAGGGAAAATTATATAATTAATATTAAAAAAATAATTATTTATCATTTTAAATTATTTTAAAAAATAATTCTTAAAATGGTGTTTGTTTTTGCCATGCAGGCGCCAGCCAGGCGGATGGTGCTTGCGTGACTTTTTTTTTTTTTAGCAATTTCGTCGTTTAGATGGACGAAATCACTTACGAAATCAGGTTTAAGTTGATTTCGTCCTTCTAAAGGACGAAATCACCTTTTCGGCTGGTGTTAACATGGATTTTGTCCGTTTAAAGGATGAAATCTTGAAAGGACGAAATCACGCTATTTACAACACCTGCCCGCGCTCCGTTCTACATTTTCTCCGTCTCGCTAGTTTGCTCCGTCGCGACGATTTTTTCACTCCGTCGCGATCTTGCCCGCCGTCAATCCGCCCCAGCTTTCTTTGAGTCCGATTTCTATTTTGAGTGCCGCCTCGTTACCAAGCTGATTTAGGTATGCTTGTTTTGCCCTAATTTAAATATAAAAATTTTCTCTATTTAATTTAGTTAGGAAATATTGTGATGTTATGTAATGTTAGTATTATGTTCAACTTATAATTTGTTGTCTGCCCATTTAAGATTTACTAATAACAATGGGGTTCGAAGTGTTTTAAGGAGGGTTTTGTTATTACAAGAGTAGAATAAGACTGAGTGCTTAAATGCAAAATAGACTAGGGTCAAGAATGATTTGATTTAAGTTGTTTAAATTAATTAAGTTTGATATAAGGAACTTAGTTGGCCTGTGTTTACTCAAAAGTATCTTGATGTAATTTCCTTTAAGATATGTCTTTTAACACATTTGAAAATTTCATGTAAGGAAACATAAAATTTCATGTAATTTCCTTTCACCTTTTAAAGATTTCAGGTAAAAAAAAAATTCCCTAGGCTTCATAAATCCTACTAAATTGATTATTCCCTCCATTCTATGTTACTAGTTCTATTTAGTTTTTCAAAGCGAACTAACTTTAAATTAGGGTTTTAAAAAATTAGTATATTTTGAAAAATCAATGAAACTATTAATGTTGCACAGATAGAGGATATTATTAAAAAACAATTCCTTTGAGTGGACGCAACTAGGTCTAGTTTCATAACTACGGTTGTCGGCGGCACTGAAACAACAGAGGGTGGTAGAGGGGTCCGATTTTCCTTAAAAAAATTAGAAGGGTAGCATTTGAAATTTTTTGGGAATAGGGTATTTATGTTTTTAAGACAAGTCATTTTAGAGTCGTTGCCCGGGCCCCACCTCCAGCCGATTTACTTTAAGTTCACCTCCTATTCCAAAACCAAAAGTCTTTCAACGAATACGTTATACACAACCTCCCAACCGCGTTTGAATTTTAAAAAGTTTTTTTTTATTTTTTTTGAAAAAAATTATATAAGTCTAAACTCACACGTGTTAACTAAGTTTGAACATCATAAACTATGAAACCGATATCTAGAAGAAGCAAAAAAATTAATTTGCTCCCGAGTAATATTCATCCTCTGATTTTGATCTATTTGCAAATGATGTTACCTTCAACGAACATGAGCTCGAGCTCATCGAAACAAGACTTTTTTTATTTATTATCTAATAATATTTTAATTACACATAATAATTTCTTCTTGTTGTCTATGTGAGACTCGTTTTTTTAACCTAATTAAAAAAAATCAAATAAAAAACTTTATTTGAAGTATATCAATATTCTTGTTTAAAATAAGAAAAAACCAAAGTATTTAGTGAGAATAGTTAAAAAATGGATTGTCTGAGTGATGATCCTTCATTGGGTGGAAACTAGATTTGCCGGCGATGGCTACGATGCTCGGCCTTTCTCACTCACTTTTAGCTTTCCTAATTACCCATACATAATAAATTTGCTCATTAATATAAAGTCTTCGTGATATGCATATGTACTTGGTAAATCTATTAGTTTCTATGCATATATATTTTGAAAATATGTTGATTAGGGTAGATGTTAGTATTAATTTGCTTAATCTAATATTAATTTAATTGATTGTTTATGAATTAATTGAATAGAAATGGCAAAAGAAATGGTTAGTTTTATAATTAACTATGACGGACGCATAGAAGGATTATTAATTAAGAAACCGTCAACATTTGATGAATTTGAGATGCACGTTGCAAGCAAGGTTGGGTTGGATCGAAGAAGATGGAAAATTACTATCAAATGTAATATTCCGTCATATGGATCGAGGATGACACTAATGTGCATATATGATGATGCATCAATGGGTTTTATGTTTCACCACTCGTGTCACATAATTTCTTTCTAGTTATTTCTCGAAAAAGAGGCCCGAGTGACTAGTGAAAGGCGAAGTAGTTCACATAGGAGCTCTCACAGAAGCTCACAAAGGAGCTCGGATAGAAATGTGAACAATGAAAGTCATATGCACATGTCAATGGACAACAAAGAAGAGGGAAATTTATCTATGACAGTAGCTTCAAATGAACGTCATAGGTCGTCTGCCCCTATTTACGGTGGAAGTGGACCTAATTGGAGGTAAGGTTGATTTAGTTGGGAATACGTTTTGAATCTTATTATCTTTTAATAAAAATACGTTTAGCTAAAGTTTGGGAGTTTTGTGTGTAATTTTGAAGGTCCACGATGCATGCACAGGAGCCATTTAGCGTTCAAATGTCTCAAGGCGGTGCATGGTATGAAACTCAAAGTTCGATAGGCCTTCATTACCCCTACACTTATGTTGGTCATACCGATGCTGGACCATCTAATCAAAGGTGAAATATATATTTATAAATGAATTAAACTTTTTTAGGCTTATGAAAGTTAGTATTAATATGCGATGTTTATATGTAGGGGGGGATATGTCTACGGTGAAGAAATTAATGAAAATGAGGATAATGAAGGTGAAGATAATATTGACGAAGTAAATGAAGAAGATTCTGACATGAATGTAGAAGGGGTTAGAGGTGAAGAAAGTGCTCAACAGATGGTTGACGGCGAGGGGGATGATGCAGTTGAAAATGCTATTGCTGGGAATGATATGAATGTAGATGTTGAAGACTCGCCGTACTATGAAGTGGAGCCACTTTATGCACACATCACAGATGAGGAGATAGATGCGGCAGTTAATTCTACAATGGATATGGACCAACAAAATGAAGATGAGTTATATGTTGGCCGCATCTTTGAGAATAAAGAAGCATTTGTTACAGCCTTGCAGGAGTTCTCAATTCAAAATCATGTCGAATACAAGGTTGTACGAGCAAATTCATCAGAGTATACAGTGAAGTGCATTGATAGCACTTGCCCTTGGAGAGTGCATGGCTCAATAAGAAGGGGTCGTGGGTACTTTAAATTGCAGACGTACAAAGGTGACCACACAGGTCGGAATGCCCAGCTTAGCACAGATCATAGGCAGTGCAGTGCCTCCTTTATTTCGAAGGTTATAATGCCGGCTATCCAAGCCGAATTAATTCTCACACTGGGGGATATCATTCAAAGAATAAAGGAGAAGTATCATGTTGACATATCTTATAAGAAAGCATGGGCAGCAAGGAATATAGCGATCAAGGCTATTTATGGGGATTGGGTAGAATCATACAAATTGTTGCCAATGTACCTAAGGGCGGTGCAAGAAGCGAATCCTGACACCTACTACCGCTTAGAGGATAATGTTGTACCTCGTGTAGATGGTGGCACTTGTAGAAGATTTAGACGGTTGTTTTGGGCATTTGGGCCGTCTATAGCGGGGTTTCGACATTGCATTCCTGTGATTGGTGTTGATGCTACTCACTTGTATGGCAGATACCCCGGTGCTCTTATGGCTGCAACAGCTATAGATGGAAACAATTTCCTCTTGCATTCGGGCTTGTCGGGAAGGAAGATGGAGAAAATTGGAAATGGTTTCTAATGGAACTGAGGGATCATGTACTGATGGGCATGACGAACATCATCATTATTTCAGATTGACATAAGGGGCTTCAGAAGGCCATGCCTGAAGTTCTTCCCGAGCCTATGTACCACCATCGTTATTGTATCCGTCATATAAAAGCAAATTTTAAGAAAGAGTTCAAAAATGATACATTGACGGACTTAATTGGGGCAACAGCTTGTGCACTCACAGTAGAAAAGTTTGATGCTAAAATGGACTTGATTGGTCAAGAGAGCCCTAGGGCAAAACATCTCCTCTTAGGAGGAGAATTACATCCTGCACAGTGGTCCCTTGCTCACGGTGGTTTTATGACATTTGGCATGACTACTACAAATATGGTTAAAAGTTTAAATAGCATCTTGAAGGGGGCACGAGGTTTACCCATGCAGGCTTTAGTGTCAGCCCTCTTTTATCGGCTCATAAAATTTTTTGTTAAACGATCGTCTGCCGCCTCTGCCATGACCACCCCGTATACTCCTAGAGTGGAAGCTATATTGAGAGAGCAAACAAGAAAAATTGGGGAGTATATAGTTAATCGGATTAACAACGGTCAGTACGAAGTGACGTCTATTCGTGGTAGGAAGGTTATGGTAAATGTGAGAATGCATACTTGTACATGCAACATCCCTCAAGTTTATGGTTATCCTTGCTCGCACCTTATCGCCGTGTGGGTAAAGCGGCGGGAGCCGATACAGGCATCATTGTTTTACACATCATCTACCTATAAAAATGTGTACTCCGCAGAATTTTATTCTCCTCGTGGTCGGGAGTATTGGGAGAGGGATATACCTTTTGTATTATACCCTCCGATAGCAACAAGGCAACCCCGTCGCCCACGGTCAGTTCGCATTAGGAATACAATAGACCGTAGAACTATGGAGAGAGATGGTAGAGGGGGATATAAATGCGGGAGGTGTAAACAAAGTGGGCATAATAGTAAATCATGTCAAAATCCTCCTGTTGATTGGTAAAGATATAATTAATCTATTTAATTACTATTTATTTTAGGTATGAGCATATGTTCTTATTGAATAATGATGTGATCTTAATTCTCCTTCTGCAGATCATATGGCTCATGTAGATCGATCTTACGAGCCAGGCCCGATTGATGATTCTATACTTTCACAGCAGGAGACACATAGGTCTGCAGCTATTTGGAGAGGAGAGGTATGATAACTATTTTTAAAAAAAATTTATTTTTTTAGCTGATATAGTATGATGGGTTATAAATTATAAATTTATTATAGGACCCTGGGTGCCTTGAGTGCACCGAACACTTCACGTATCTCCGCCATTGGCCAGTGGATGATCGTGTGTTGCCCTATATTGAGCGAGCGGGATTTGGGCATTTTATTCATCTTAGATACGTCCGTCTCGATCGGCCTTTATTGACGGCTCTTGTTGAGAGATGGAGGAGGGAGACGCAGACGTTCCATTTGCCCTATGGAGAGATGTCCATCACTCTCATGGATGTGGCAGTTCTATTAGGACTTCGCATCGATGGTCATGCGGTGACGGGCACGACAGGAGGAGCTCATGGTGATGTTTTAGTTAGACTCCTTGGTAGAGCTCCTCCAGCTACATTTATGTGTGGTAGTCGAGTGAGCCTTCGATGGCTATTACAGGAGTTTCGAGAGCTCCCAGGCGATGCTACGGATATAGTTATCGAGCAACATGCACGAGCCTATCTTTTACATCTACTTGGAGCGACGATATTTGCTGATACGACGAGTAGCCATGTACATGTCGCCTATCTCTCCCTCCTTGAGGATTTAGACAAGGCGGGTGAGTATTCATGGGGCAGTGCCACTCTTGCGTTTTATACCGAGAGTTAGAGAAAGCATGTCAGGCCATGACTTTGGGGATTGCAGGCTGTCTGACCCTTCTTCAGGTATAATGAATTTATAACTTTAAACATTTTTATTTACATATAATTATTTAATTTTATTTAATATGTTCATATTTTATAACATAGCTTTGGTCGTGGGAGCATTTACACGTCGGACGACCAAGTGCTGAGATGGGTCGCTTAGCCGAGGGTGCTCCATTAGGCGCGAGGTAGCTTTTATTTTTGTTTAAAACTTGAAACTTTTAGCATCGTTTTATATAAATTTGTTGAACTCATTTTTTAAATATAACTCCTTAAGGTGGAATGTTCGGAGAAAGATAACAGAAAATCCACAAGGAGTCCTTCGATTGTACAGAGGGGAGTTAGACCACCAGCGGCTATATCAGGTAATTTTAGTTATGTGTTGAACTATTTTTGTAGTGTTTATAAAATATATTGTTGTTCTTTAAGTTAAATTATCTTTATATATGGTATAGGTTATTTGGCAGCCGTACTCACTGGAAGTATTGGCTGCCTTACCTCCTCTATGTATTGACGGTCGAGACGTGTGGCTATCTCGAACTCCATTAATATGTTACGAGATAGTAGAGATGTATGTGCCAGATCGGGTAATGCTCCAGTTTAACCTGGAGCAGGGGGTCCCACCGTCTCCTGTTGAGTATATCCACCGCATTACTCGACAGGGCCGCCATATTACCGACTGGACATTACATCATGCGTCATATATCGCTCGATGGGAGGATAGGAGAGCCACTATTATAGGAGGGGAGATGGCTACGACATCGCGAGATGTTCATAGCGCATATATACAGTGGTATTTACTGATTACACGACGATATATTTTGCCCCGCGACGATATCGAGGAGATGACATATCAGCCTAGGGGAGCGTCTGAGGCAGCTCTGGTAAGTAGAACTTTGTTAATTAATGCACATATTATTTTTTATATCTTATTAATTATTTATCTAACTTTTTAAAAAAATTTTTATAGCTTCGTCTTGCTCGACATACTCATGCGCATTTGACTGACGCAATTAACACCTACACTTCGAGCGAGGAGTTATTAGCAGTATGTCAGTCGGTGATTAGGGAGCATAATGATGTCATTCGTAGCTTGCCACTACTTCAGTCGGTGATTACGGATGTCTATAGAGATTATCCTGTCCACGACGCCGCTCAGACACCGCCGGTTCACTCTTCCTTCCATGATATTTCATCGTCTTCAGCAGCGCATAGCTCTTCTCCTTGTTCATCATTTGGAGTCACTGCACATATAGCTGAGGCAGAGCCGATTTTATATTATAGACGACATCGGCCAGCTCGTGTAGAACCATCTATTACTTATGCGGAGCCAGAGCCAGAGCCAGAGCTAGAGCTAGAGCCACATCCCGAGCCAGAGCCAGAGCTAGAGCCACATCCCGAGCCAGAGCCACATCCCGAGCCAGAGCCAGAGGTAGAGCCACATCCCCAGCTGGAGCCATAGCCAGAGCCGGAATTGATAGATCATGAGGAGGAGATCGTGCAGCACCGTCGATGCCGAGGCCGAGGTCGAGGACGAGGTCGAAGCCGTAGGAGATTGTGATATTTGCGTTGTTTTATGTTCTCCCCTTATGTGTAATAATATTTGATAAATATTTATAATAATGTTTGTTTTTATTTCATAATGTTAATATGCATTGAATGTGTGAAATGGAATGGAATTGAGAATGGAATGTGTGGAATGAACAGGGACAGGTGTTAAATTTAGATTGAAATAGATATTTTAAAAAAATTAACTTGATTTCGTCCTTTTAAAGGACGAAATCCGTGTTACCACCCGAAATCGCTAAAAAAAAAAAAAGCCACGCAAGCGCTAGCCGCCTGGCTGGCGCCTGCGTGGCAAAAACGAACACTATTTTGGGAATTATTTCCCAAAATGGTTTAAAATGGTAAATAATTATTTTTTTAATATTAATTATATAATTTTCCCTTTTTTTTAATGATGATGCTTTATACTATTATTAAAATGATAATAAAATTAAGCGATGAGCCGTGGAATGTTTTGGTGTGTTCCAACTTCCAAGCGTGGATGGATCTGTGGATGCGATAGGATGCAAATCACACACGTGTAGTGTAGAAGGTGATGGACACTCGCAATGAGAAAAGATAATTTAGAATAGGGTAGCGTAATGGAGACGGGAAAGCTGTTTGCATCTGTTTATAGCATGGTGTATAGTTGGTGGCGCGTGGAGTGATTCAAATTAATCAACCACTAAGCATATGTTTTTAAGCCCCATGTTTTGTATATATTAAAAGTTATATTATTATTATTAGGAAAAATTATATAAATAATATTAAAAAAATTATATATATTTCTCAAAGTGGTGTTCAATTTTGCCACGCAGGCGCTAGCCAAGTAGCTAGCGCTTGCGTGGTTTTTTTTTTAAAAAAATTTTGATTTCGTCTTTTAAAAGGACGAAATCCTTGTAAAAGACGAAATCAGTCATTGTACAGGACGAAATCAATACTGTGTAGAAGGACGAAATCAGTACTTCCCCCCTCACCCCTCCCCTCCTCTCTTTCTCTCTCTTCACTCTCTCTCCTCTCTCTCTCTCTCTTCACTCTCTCTCTCTCTTCACTCTCTCCTCACTCTCTCTCTTCACTCTCTCTCCTCTCACTCGAAGAGAGAGAAAGAGGAGAGAAGAGAGGGAGAGAGAGAGTGGAGAGAGTGAAGAGAGGGAGGAGAGAGAGTGAAGAGAGAGAAGAGAGAGAGAGGAGAGAGAAAGTGAAGAGAGAGAAAGAGAGGAGGGGAGGGGAAAGGATGGGAAGAGTGAGGGGGTCAGTACACAGTATTGATTTCGTCCTTTTAAAGGACGAAACCAAAAAAAAATTTTAAAAAAAGCTATGCAGGCGCTAGCTGCTTGGCTGGCTCCTACGTGGCAAAAATGAACACCACTTTGAAAAATATTTCCCAAAGTGGTTTAAAATAGTAAATAATTTTTTTTAATATTATTTATATAATTTTCCCTTATTATTATTATTATTATTATTATTATTATTATTATTATTATTATTATTATTATTATTACTATTATTAAAGTAAGAAGGAAGCGGACGGTTCTCTCATGTTATGTCTGTATTACATTTTTAAATAAAATTTGAATTATTAAAGTGACAAAAGCAGTAGAGATTTTTGTCACGTTATGTTTATATTATCCATTTTTTTTAAAAATAATTAATTCAAAATTCAAGAGACTTAAAGTATTACAATAATTTTTTTAATAAGCAAAACATCGAAACTACATAGATTGTAGTCTTAATTGTTTAAAACTAATTAAAGTGGAAAGGGGGCACATATTTTTGTTATTTTTAATTAATCTAAATTTTAGATGTTCGAGTTGTCTAAGTTGGATATATGCATCATAAGGTTACGTCCTCTTTGGCTAGCTCACTTAGGAAATGTTTTGCATGTTTGTACATCCACCTTATGATGGGTTTGTTGTTTGGCTTGGAGGGTTAGACACTTAATCGAATGGTACGAAGTCATGACCTTGACAAAAAAAAGCTTATTTGGCTATTTGGCCATATAAGTGCTATACTGACTGTCACGACCTGGATTTTTAAGAGCATTTTTAAATAGCACGAATGGTAAGTAGCGAATAATTTTTTTTTTTCTTAAATACAAAACAAACCATTCGATTAAATATCCAAGTCATGATAACTGGGGTTCACAAATACGGATATCAAATCATATGATATTATTTAACGTCTGAAAATTCATAAAGAACAACTCATCCATCTAAGTACAAGTCCGTCATCCGTCTAAAAATAAATAACAAGTTGACTCTCACGCTAAAGGTACACTTACGTACCAGAGTTGCAGACACGAAGAAACTTCATCCTATATACGTCAATCTTGATCTTACTCATTGTTGCGTGGAAAACCTGCAACAAAACAAACCAAACAACAACCACAACCACAATGGAGAATCTCCGCCTTTAGGAGAAGAGCTTCCAAAGGACAAAAGGTTTTATTAATATTATTCGGATCGGGTCAACATCACCCGATGTTAGTTGCCTACGTACTCATTAGACAACATCTCCAATGTTTCCAACAAGATCGGATCCAGACGTAGTTCTGCCTAGAAACTACTCTATCCTAATAAGCATAGCATCACACATGCAATGCTTAAGTATTTTCAACCTACATTTTAGTAAGTCATTTAATTGTTCCACTTGTCTAATTAGCAAGCAATATCAACAATGTTATTAATTATCTCATAACTCTTGTTCGACAATTAATACTACCAAATCTATAACTCGGAGATGACTCGCCCCTCGAGAAATCCCCCAATAAGTACTCCAACCTTGGAGTAGACTGCTTAACAACAGCTTGACCCAAATCCCAAGGGCTCTCTATAGCCTGCCACGAATCTGAGGAAGAGGATCCCAACTGTGCTCATGGACACAGATTGACAAGAAACACAAGCCTTCCATGATGCTCATGTAACTCTACTTTTCATAAGTACTAAATAGTCTTGGGAAGACTTGCGGGAGACCCACGGTAAAGACCTTCTGGTTAATACCCAAACCGTCGTGGCGATGAAGAAGCATATTGCAATCTCCACCTTCCCAACGCTGGGAGAAGATGTCTTATAAGACATTACTAATGTATCAATAGAAGCCTTAGGTCCTTATGACCATTGACTCCCCCAAACATCTGAAACTTAGACTAGATTATTTTCATCCAGTTAAGTATCCGCTCAACCATTTGGGTCCTCTTCACCTTGTGAATCGGCCCAATAAATAGCTAATCCACTGAGCTATGACTCAAAGAACATCCTGTAACCATCCTCGGTTCATTAACCAAGGTAAAATTCTATGTCATGGTCCCATTCAAATCCATGAACCGGTCCCAAACCCTATTGAGGGTACTTTAGTCTTTATCTTGATTAGATGTTCTCCCTCCAAACCAACAGCAACCCATGTCTCTTGATTAATCTCATTAATCTTAAGTTACCGATATAAATTAAAGCATTAACAATAAAAGCATGCACTAACATAATCAACATAAATAACATACATTCAAACCAATGCGTAAAGAATGAATAAAGGCCCGTTGCACTCATTTGCAGGGCTAGGGCTTCACTAGTTCAAGCCTAAGAGTGTAACAACTCTAACGCATCCCGCGATTTACATATATAACACTCTAGTCGATCGATGTACTCGGTTGCAGACACGAGTACTACGCTGCTTTAAACCTGAGAATTATGGTTCTACCCCTTTATTTTTCATAACATTGCGACCCGACAAGGTCTTCGTGTCACTTACTGGTCATGCTCCTTCCTTTTGAAGTCATTTATAGGGTACCCTAACTCTTGATTCACTAGGTCATCCGTTTCGACAAAACAGAATATATTGCCCCTAAGGGCGTTAGGGTAATTTTACCACTTAGGGTATGATACCCTTCCTTGGGTCATTCTAGTCATTTTACTGCCCCTCTATTGATTTAAGTCATTGACCTTTCACAAGGCTCCACTCTCAGTCCGACTCACGCTTCCATTCACACGAACGTGGGCGGGTCCACTCTAAGGGGTATTTCTGTCATTTGGTTTTAGGCCTTCATGGACTCTGTGTAATTTTCCTGGCATGTGACGGGGTCGTGAACCCCTTAAACCGACCCAGGTTTTGACTAACGGTTTACTATAAACCTTAAGGGTAAAAGGGTCAATTATCCACTCACTGGGATTTTTATTCACTAAGAGATTTGACATATAATTAGTTACCACTCTGACTGTCACGACCCAGATTTTTAAAAGCATTTTTAAATAGCATGAACGGTAAGTAACAAATTTTTTTTCTTTTTTAAATACAAAACAAATCATTCGATTAAATATCCAAGTCATGATAACTGGGGTTCACAAATACGAATATCAAATCATATGATATTATTTAACGTCTGAAAATTCATAAAGAATAGCTCATCCATCTAAGTACAAGTCCATCGTTCGTCTGAAAATAAATAATAAGTTGACTCTCACGTTAAAGGTACACATACGTACCGGAGTTGTAAAAACGTAACAACTTCATCTTGTGCTCACCTGTCTTGATCTCACTTGTCGTCGCTTAGAGAATCTGCAACCAAGGAAACCAAACAACAACACAATAATGGAATCTCTCTGCCCTTCAGCAGATGAGCTTCTAAAGAACAAAAGGTTTTAATAATATTATTCGGATCGGGCCAACATCACCCGATGTTAGTTGCCTACGTACTCATCAGACAACATCTCCAATGTTTCCAACAAGATCGGATCCAGACGTAGTTCTGCCTAGAAACTACTCTATCCTAATAAGCATAGCATCACACATGCAATGCTTAAGTATTTTCAACCTACATTTTAGTAAGTCATTTAATCGTTCCACTTGTCTAATTAGCAAGCAATATCAACAATGTTATTAATTATCTCACAACTCTTGTTCGACAATTAATACTACCAAATCTATAACTCGGAGATGACTCGCCCCTCGAGAAATCCCCCAATAAGTACTCCAACCTTGGAGTAGACTGCTTAACAACAGCTTGACCCAAATCCCCAGGGCTCTCAATAGCCTGCCACGAATCCGGGGAAAAGGATCTCAACTGTGCTCATGGACATAGATTGGCGAGAAGCACAAGCCTTCCATGATGCTCATACAACTCCGCTTTTCGTACATACTAAATAGTCCTGGGAAGACCTGTGGGAGACCCGCGGTAAAGACCCTCTGGTCAATACCTAAACCGTCGTGGTGATGAAGAAGCATATCGCAATCTCCAGCATTATCCATATAAGCCTCAAGTCCTTATGACCATTGACTCAGCCAAACATATGAACTTAGACTAGATTATTTTCATCCAATCAAGTATCCACTACATTTGGGTCCTTTTCACCTTGTGAATCGACCCAATAAATAGCTCATCCATTGAGCTAAGACTCAAAGAACATCCCATAACCATCCTCAGTTCATTAACCAAGGTAAAACTCTATGTCAGGGCCTCATTCAAATCCATGAACCGGTCCCAAACCCTATTGAGGGTATTTTAGTATTTATCTTGATTAGATGTTCTCCCTCCAAACCAACAGCAACCCATGTCAACCCATGTCTCTTAATTAATCTTCATTAATCTTAAGTTACTAATATAACTTAAAACATAGCAATAATAAATGTAAGCATCAGAATAATCAACATATATAATATGCAGTCACACAAATGCATAAATAATAAACGGAGGCCTGTTGCATTCCTTTGTAGGGCTAGGGCTCAGAGAATTCAAGCCCGAGAGTGTAATCAACTCCAACACATCGCCCGAGTTACATTTTTAATACTCTAGTCGATCGACGTACTCGGTTGCAGACACGAGTAATCCACTGCCCTAAGCCTTAAGAATTAGGGTCATTCCTCTTGCTTCCAGTGACACTATGACCTAACAAGGTCTTTGTGTCACTTACTAGTCACACTCCTTCCTTTTGAAGCCGTTCCACATCACTATAACGTACCCTAATGCTTAGTGGTTAGGTTATTAGTTTCGATAGAAACGAAAAATACTGCCCTTAAGGGCATTAGGGTAATTCTACCCCTTAGGGTATGCTACCCTCCTTTGGGTCATTCTAGTCATCACACTACCCTTTTATTTATTTTAAGTCATAATCCCCTCAAAAGGCTCCACTCTCAAACTGACTCGCGCTTCCATTCACATGAATGTGGGCGGGTCCACTCTAAGGGGTATTTCTGTCATTTGGTTTAAGGCCTTAATGACATCTAATGGGTCCAAAATTCAACTCAAGGGTACTACTAGCCTTCATGGACTCTGTGTAATTTTCCTGACGTGTGACAGGGTTGTGAACCCCTTGAACCGACCCAGGTTTTGACTAACGGTTTACTATAAACCCTAAGGGCAAAAGGGTCAATTAATCACTCACTGGGATTTTTATACACTTAGATATTTGGCCTATAAATAGGGTACCCATTAAAATATCATTGAGATTTTTCCCAATTTTTAAATCATCTCCTAGGCCCCTAAACTAGGGCCCCGAAGTCGGGTAAATGGTTCTAACACGATGATTTAACTACCAAGGGTAAAAAGGTCATTTTACAATCTCTGGGATTTTTCCCCAAGATGAAACTCGGTCAGAATAATCCCAAACCTCTCCAGGTCCAATAGTAATTTTCTAGGTTTTGTTTGACACAATTAACCCCCTGAACCGGACCCGGTTCACTCTATTCTAATATTTTCTCTTTTTTTTTAAAACCGTCCTAGACCGGGTCGGTTTGGGTCGACGACCCGCAATGCGGGTCGTCTTCCCCGCGTCCGGCCAGAGGGGGAACCGCCTCTGGCCGCCACGGCAGGGCAGCGGTCTGGGCTCCACCGGATCGCCGCCAGGCGGCGATCACAATGGGCCTGGCCCCCGGGGCCAAAGTCGCCTTTTTTTTTTTATAAACTATGCAGCGCCGCCTCTGCGACAAGGGCTAGCGCGGCCCAGGCCGGCGCAGCTGGAGCTGTCGCGGCCTGGACCGGCACGGCAGGGACTGGCGTGGCCACAGCTGGCACGGCCTTGGCCAGCGCGATGAGCGGCTGCCCCCCTTCTTCTCTCTCTCTCTTTTTTTTTTTTTTACAACCTAACCCGCACGGCGGCTGTGAAACCACACTCCGACGGTTTGCTCCGACGTACTTTCCCGGTGGCGAGAGTTTCTAGCCGGGAAAGGAAACCGATCTGCTGGCCGGTGGCTGATCAGCAACCCATATGGCCGGAGTATAAAACAATAGTTTTTCTGCAATTTTAGTCATTATTATTCATGCAGAAATTAAACTATATACGGATTTATTTAATAAAACCTTCATTAATACACTTAAAAATAACGGTAATGATCCTACCTTAATCGCCGATTTGTTGTAGATCCACCACCGCCAGAGCCTCGCCGGAAAATTCCCTTAATGGCTCCTCCTTTCCTTCGCCGTCCAAAACTCCCTATCAAGCCCTAATTCACCTTTTTATAGACATGGGATTAGGACTCCTAATCCCATGAGAAATTAGGCCCCAAAAACACAATTTCAGAACAGTAATTGATCGGGCCCTTATCACAACTTAAACAGACAATTTACTCGTCCGATTCGGGTAAACGGGTCCTGCATGTTATAGTCAACTTCGAACGGTCCATCGAAGGCAAATAAACTCAAGGGCAAGGGGCCCCTCTCTGATAAGGTATAAAGGATAGGAAATTCTTGGGGCCTTAGGGAGACATTCATATTTATCTCCCTCATTCGGACTCTGTTTCGCGCGTTCTTGGTGGCGTTTCGAAGCTCTTTCTGTTTATTTTCCATCCATATATGATTTAGCCACCAATTATACCTAATGATCAAGTTCTTCTTATGAGAAGGTCAAGGGTTCAACACCCTAATTTCCACGTGTATGACTTCGGGAATTTAGAAAATTCTCGGACATTACACTAACTCTCACTGAGAATTTTCCCGATTTTTAAATAAACTCTTAGGCCCCTAAACCAGAACCTCGAACTTGGGTAAGTTAATGTTATACGATAATTAACTAACAGGGGTAAAAATATCATTTTACAACCTCTGAGATTTTTACTTAGTCTGAAACTTCTTCATAATACTCCCACACATCTTGGGGTCATTAACTATTTTTTCTATAATTTTTTTGACATCTTTAGCCCCCTGAACCGGACCCGGTTCAACCCTTTATTTAATTCTTCTTTTTTTTTTTAACCCGGACGGATCGGGTCATCCAGCCCGGTCCGATGAAAAACCCAACGACCCGTCACGGGTCGTCCCTTTAGTTGTCGGCCAAAGGCCGACTGCCCTCTGGCGGCGGTGCCCCAGGCCACCGCTGGGCGGCGAAGGCTGGGCAGAATCGGATCGCCGCCTAGCCGTGATTCCGACCAGACCAGCCCCGCTGCCGCCCGATGGCCGGTCGGAGCACAAAGGGGCTCTTTTATTTTTATTTTTTTTTGTTTCGGATCTATGGATAGGTGCGGTGGCCAGCCGCCATGCCCGGGGAAGCACCCTAGGATTGACCGAATCACTTGGATCCGGCGACTCTGGAGGCCCAGGCTCCGCAGCCCGTCCATGGCCGCCTCCGCACTGCCGAGAGCCGGAATCCTCTGTTGATCCTTTTTTTGTTTTGTTTTGGTGTTGACCCGACGGCAGCCAATCCGCCGCCGCCATGGCCGCTGGATCCAAAGCCGCCGCGGCCAAGACCGGCACGCCCCTCCCGCAATTGGTCCAGCCACTAGCGATCGGCCGGCAGTCAAAAAATAAACGGCAGTATCAATGAAATTATGTGAATAGTGATTGCAAAAATCACTATTCATATAATTAACAAAAATGATTTATATTTTAATAATAAAATAATTCTAATCTCGATTCAAAATCCTACCTCGAAGGCAGAGTTGTCGTCGATCCACCGCCACCAACACCCCGCCACGCTTCGCCTAATTCTCGCCGGAAAATTCCTTTGACGACTCTTCCCTCCCCTTCGCTTAACGATCCAAAAACCCCCCTAAAAAGCCCTAATTAATTATTTTTATAGGCATGGGATTAGGGCTCCTAATCCCATGAGAAATTAGGCCTCAAAAACCCAATTTCGGAACAGTAATTCATCGGGCCCGCATTACAACTTAAACGGACGATTCGCACGCTCAATTCGGGTAAACGGGTCCTGACCGTTAAAGTCAACTTCGAATAGTCATATCTCCCTCATCCGAACTCCGTTTCACGCGTTCTTGGTGGCGTTTCGAAGCTCTTTCCATCTATTTTCCATCCATATATGAATTAGCCACCACTTCCAACTGATCATCAGGTTATTCTCACGGGAAGATCAAGGGGTCCTACACCCTAATTTCCCCGTGTATGACTTCAGGAATTTAGAAAATTCCCGGACGTTACACTGATGGTGCTTCTTGAGTGCCTTCGTGATAGTACACGACCTGTAAAAGTGGTCGGGACTATAGCGCGCTCGGCCTAGCTTGGCATGCTAGGGAGGGGGACCGGACCGTGCCGAACTAGGGTATCTAGGCCTATGGGTTGACCTGCATGTGGGCGAACTCACCTAGGTAATAGCGTGGCCATATGGCTGCAATCAGGCTTTCTAGTTGTTGTCGCTAGGGTTGGTCATGGACGTCCATCGTTCGACGTCCGGGCTGTGTCCAAGGTGTTCGTGGCCGTGTTTGGCCAAATTCTTTTGTCCGCCAATTTTTGGACATGGCCATCGACAAAGACCTCGTTCGACCGTTTATTCGAGGTCCGGTTAACTTTTAAATACATTGTGCATTCTTATATGAAGGACAATTTTAATTTTCCCTCTAATTATTCTTAAACATCATTTTCTTATACTTAAATCTTTAACAATTTAAATAAAATCATATTAATGTTATATTTGAGTTCTTCTTTAAAGCTAGTTATTAAATATTTCTTTTGTCCCACATTAATAACTCTATTTGGCTTTTCAAAATGAACTAATTTGTCTAATAGTAATACTACAAATAAAGAAGATGACATATAAGTTTAAAAATTATTATTATATGCTAAATTACTTAATTTAGAGATCCTCACCCTAGTTGCCCTACTTAGTTAAAGTCGTTAACACCGCTCTCATTCTCTCCGACTACTTCAACCTTCATCCAATTGCCTAAGAGGCTATGTCCATGGACAATGATCGTGTCCGCCAAAAAAGAAGCTTTGTCTGTTGACAAAATACCGATGGACAAATTGTTAGCAGACATAGACATGGACAAGCCTTGTCTGCTGACTATTTGGCCGAGGACCAGCCCTAGTTGTCGCAACAGGGAAATTGTGGCTATTTTTTTTTAAATTTAAAATTTTGGGCAGGCTATGCTAAGCTTGCCACTTAGCCTAAAGGGCTATCAGCACAACCTACTTGTTAAGTGAGCTTTGAACAAGCTTAGGCATGCCCAACTCACTCAAAGTGAGCCACAAGCCCGCCTTGGCCACTGCCTCCCCTAAGGAAAAATATTAGGTATGAATAGGGTACCAATGTGGCATGCCTATCACAAATTAGGACGTAATATATATCACTGTGTTTCTTATTATATCAATTATTTTTAAAAAATTAATAAAAAAAATATAAACAAATCACTTTATGATTAGTGATAGGCACCATGTAAACATGACACATTGGTCCTATCCGTATCTTACTAAGATATTTTTGCTCAATAGCACCCACATTATACATGCGCCAACTACATAAGTGGGCTTAATGTAGACGAAACAAGAAATACGGACATAGGCATAGTCATAGTCACGTGGATAAGGAGGGGGCCTGTTGGGCACAGTTAGTGCGTGACACGTTGGTGGGCATATTACTCTTGCTACTACGGAATATGCCAGATAAGCGATGATATTGGAAGTTACGATCGGTCTTGTATCGTGGTCCCCACAATCACGTCAAGCCACCACTCGACTGGATGGGTCCCGCTTCGAAGTTTCGCATGAAGCTTCATTATTAGCCCCCGGGCAATCTTTCCGCTGCCCGTCGTCCCTTTCAAATCGGAGGAGGGCCCATCCTAACCGTTATCGTCAAAAAAGTGATCACAGAATAAAACATTAAGTAAAAAATGGTAATCCGTGGGCTCGGTTTCCGGTTGGTCTTCCTTTGAGCACCAAATTGTCGTTGTCCACCTGTGGGGCGGCGTCTTGGTTCGACCAACAGGAAAATGCTTTTCATTTCGTTATTCGTCTTCTTTCCCTTCTTCAACACTTCAGACTACAACCTTTCGAACAACCTTTCGACTTGAGTGTTCGGTGTATCTTTCTCCCGGTTCTCGCCTGACCCTCGGCCGCTCCGGTGTCCCCCAGGATGGGCACCTTCCGGAGACAGCTGAAGGCCATGCTGCGCAAAAACTGGCTTCTCAAAATTCGCCACCCCTTCGCTACTTCCGCCGAAGTCAGTTTTCTCATTTCACCTCCTTTTTTTCTGTATTTCATCTCCGTGTTGTTCACTTAATTATTTGTTTTTCTTTCTCTCTCTCTTTCTTGTTCTTTTGTAGATTATTCTTCCAACGATCGTTATGCTTATGCTGATTGGTGTGAGGACGAGAGTGGACACTCGGCTTCACCCGGCCCAGCCGTATATCAAGAAGGGGCTGTTCGTGGATATTGGAAAGACTGACATCTCTCCCAGTTTTGATAGAGTTCTTGAGACTTTGGCGGTTACTGGTGAGCGTTTGGCCTTTGCGCCTGACACTGGCGAGACGAGGATGATGCTCAATTTTTTATCTATAAACTTCCCTCTTCTCAAGGTCTGTGATGTTGCATTTCATTTTTGTTTTTTGGCAATCATCAGTCTTTGCCATTTTTTTCCGGTTTCTTTGTCCTCAATTGTAGTTACTCCTAGAGGAAAACACGACGTAGACAACATGTCCTACGGGTGGTTTTACTCCTAGCAGCTTCTTCGAACAACATATGCGGTTGAAAGGAACGGATGGTTTTATGCGTACTTCTCATTTGAAGCAATCTCTATTAATTATGTCTTTTATCTTATTTTACGGATTAAATCCCCGAGGCTTTCATTTTGCTGTTCTAGGATAATTTTTTACGCTAGACTGGGGAGACCTCTAGGCGTTTCCTTTCTTCTTTGGACTAAGAGGTTCAGTGATGCAAGCTCATATACATATGGAGTTATTGTCTACGAATTTAAATCCTTTGCAAATTGCATTGTGAAGCATCCCTCCTCAGTCTCTAGTGAAGCATTTGTATCTTCTCTTTTTTATCTACCTTAATATATAGACATCACTAGTGCATTTTCTAAATTTTGAATTTTCCTTAACTTGTATACATGAAGGCTTATCTACTATATATTGGAACATCATGGCACACATTGTACATTGTTAAAACTTAGACTTTTTCTTGTTGCAGTACTTTTGTACTGCTGTGGAAATGAGGACTTGCAAGTATACATCAACTGGAATTGTGTTAATTCTTGTGCTTCTGAGCATATTGTCATCCGTCATGAATTTGCTTATGTTCTTATTTAAAAGTTTCGTCTTTGCCTAGATGTTGAATAATGGTAACAATTGCAGTTGTGTATAATGTCCAGGTTGATTTTTGATTCCTTATTGCAGGTGGTTGGAATAGTCTATCGAGATGAGTTTGAACTAGAAACTTACTTACGTTCTGACCATTATGCTATAAGTGAAATGTAAGTTTGACATATTTTCTATGGGAATTATGTGTTTTAATGTGGCTTTGGTTCCTTCAGAATTTGCTGTTACTGGCACATAGGTGACATGTTGATTATTGTACACATGTGAGTGCAATTTAGGTGGTTAGTTCAGGATGTTATTTCAACAAGTTGCACACATATGGGTGCAATTTAGGTTGTTACTTCAGGTAGGTATTTCGAAAAACAAAATAGATATAACATATGCTTGTGAAAGAACAGAACACAAGTTATTAGATAGAATTAGACATCAGAATGCTTTCAAGCTTCTCAGTTAGTGGCTTAAATCTCCTCTTTATGTGTATGTCTAGCTTTTCATTATTGTAGGGGTTTTATATTTTGTATGAGGATCTAAAGGAGACCTTTTTCTCTTTCTCCAGGAATTGTTCCAACCCTAAAATCAAAGGAGCAATTATATTTCATGAACAAGGTCCCATGTCATTTGACTACAGTATACGCCTAAACCACTCATGGGCGTTCTCAGGATTTCCTGATGTTAAAACTATCATGGATACAAATGGGCCATATCACAATGACTTGGAATTGGGTGTTTCTTCAGTACCAACTCTACAGTATGGTTTGAGTGGTTTTCTAACTGTACGGATTCTCCCTATGTCTCTCTTAAAATTTTTATTTTTATTTGGAACAATGAGCATTCTGGGCTTTGGTCTTTGGGTCGCTCATCAAATTTGAGTGTTTTGGAGGTGGGCCTGGGGATATATCTATGGTAGAGTGTTTTCTTAATGCTAATGAAACTCACTTTCAGAAGGCTCTAAAAGAAAAAAGATTTAACTTATTTGATTGCATAAGAACAGTGGAAATCATGCATATGTAAATTTCAATTTTTCCCGCATTTGTGATCATTTAACGTGCATACATTTTTTAAGAATATTAATTATCATAAAATTTCGGTTAACTGGGGTGGGCCAAAAAAAACGATTGAAATTTTATTAAAATTTATTTTAGAAGTTAAAATCATGCCACAAATCTATATTTTTTTCTATTTAATAATCTGGTTGTCCAGTATTGTGCTTGCATCAGTTTATGGTACAATGACAGTTCTGAGAAAAGGAGTCTATTTGTCAATTTGTTTGGCCATTTGGTGTAGCTAACTAAATGAATGTTACAATCTTAACGTCCAATGTTTCTTTTCTCATCTATTTAACAGACAGCAGCGGTAGCTGTCCTTGTTTTCAGTATTTTTCAAGTTCATTGAAAACTGTATATGTATCCTTGTGGTTAAGAAAAATGTAGGTGTAGTTTTTTTGTATGTTGGATAGGTTGTGAATTCTGCTAGCTACTATCTTTGTCTATTAGTCGCAGAACACCTTTTATAATAGTAAATTTTGGTGGATGTCTGTACACTGTACAGACGCTGCACTTTTTGTTTGATGATGTTTTCATACCAAACTAATAATTCTAATTGAACTATGTTCACTCTTGTTTTCTCATCTCAGTTGCAACAGGTCATGGATTCCTTCATAATATTTGCCTCTCAACAAAGTTTATCAAAATCAGATAATGAAAATGTAGATTCCTTCTCCTTTGAGAAGTTTGGAAAATTTTCTTTTACTCAACCTTCCTGGAGGCAGTTTAATCCATCAAACATAAGGATTGCTCCATTTCCTACTCGTGCATACACTGATGATGAATTTCAGTCCATCATAAAGAGTTTTATGGGTGTTCTGTAAGTACTTTCGTCTTCTTTTACAAGTACTTCTGTGCAATATGAAATGTATGTCACCATTCAATGTCCTAGTTTGCTACTCTTTTCTCAAATGTGGTATGTCATGTACTCCTAATAGCATGTACAAATTCTCTGGTAGAGGTTAAATAGTCATTGTAACCTAATTTTCTATAGACAGTTCTTGATGTTATTTAATTAATCTTGATTTTTGGTGAACCAGCAACCTGTTGGGATTTCTCTACCCAATTTCTCGTCTAATCAGTTACTCAGTTTATGAGAAGGTTGGATAACTAGTATAATAGTAGAACTTTTTCTTCTTATTTTCTTTGTTTCAATATTTCTTTTAACAAATGCAAAATACAAATTTTAATTTTCTATTAGAACATATGAATTTCCATTAATATACCTTTTCTCGCTATCATCAGAAAGAGGTCAATCTCTATACGGCATACGCTCTCATTCCATTTTTATTGATATTGCAGGAACGGAAGATTAAAGAAGGGCTGCGCATGATGGGCCTCAGAGATGATATATTTTATCTTTCTTGGTTTATTACATACAGTTTGCAGGTGATTATAAAAATTATGTTGGTTATTATATTAAGTAATTTTAGCACAAGGCTACAAGATAATTGTTAATACTTTTTCCAGGTTCATTAGAAATTTCTAGTGTTATTCCTTTAGTGTTTTTAAAAAACTATATGCGCTTAAATCCCTTATTTATGGTCTCTTATTATAATCATAATCAAGTAGCGCCTTTTCCGTGCAATTTGGGGTATATTTATGGTCTCTTATACTTCCATGAAATTCTTTCTATTGCAGTTTGCAGTTTCATCTGGAATATTAACAGCCTGCACAATGAGCAGCCTGTTCATGTACAGTGACAAATCATTGGTGTTTATGTACTTTTTTTTGTTTGGCCTCAGTACGATCACACTCTCCTTTTTTATTTCAACGTTGTTTTCACGAGCAAAAACAGCTGTGGCTGTTGGCACGCTATCTTTTCTTGGAGCTTTCTTTCCATACTATACAGTCAATGATCCAGCTGTTTCAATGTGAGTAATCCTCTACGCTGAATCTTGTTTGATTTAAATCTCAACGGTCGCCAACTTTGGGAGTTTGGATAGAATTTGATAATGATGATGGTAGTATGATGTCATTACTATCAGGATGTCAAAAGCCTTGGCTTCTTTGCTATCACCAACGGCTTTTGCCCTTGGTACTGTTAACTTTGCTGATTATGAACGTGCTCATGTTGGGGTTCGTTGGAGCAATATTTGGCAGGTAAATCTCTCTATGTGAGCTGTATTGACATGCGGATTCCTTTTTGGTTTTTTACTTCTTTTTTTTAATATATAGTAAACAATGCAAGAAAAACTTTTGTAGGCATCATCAGGAGTGAACTTTTTGATCTGCTTTTTGATGATGGTTTGGGATACAATAATGTACTTTTGCATTGGGCTCTACCTTGATAAGGTAAATACTTGAAGTATTTAAGAGTTTTCTGTCTTTAAACTGCTTCTCCTAGGTATGTATATTAGGATTGAAAACAGCTTTATGCAAAAAAAAAATATTTACCTTGTCCTATTTGTCTTTCCATCTACAATTCCTATTTGTCTTTTCTTCTACACTTTAATTCTAGTCCGTTTAATGTCAATGATGGTTGTCTTATAATAGGTTCTTCCTAGGGAGAATGGAGTAAACTATCCATGGAACTTCTTATTTACTAAGAGATTTTGGGGAAGAGAGAGTGTGGTGCAGGAATCTCTAGAAGCTGATATGCCAAATGACAATATAATGTTTGCAAATGCTGGTAACCAGAAACCTACTACTGAGGCTGTGAGCTTGGATATGAAACAACAAGAAATTGATAACAGGTATGCTGTTTCAAATTTCTTATCTTATCTCAAATTCTGTTCTGACATGTGCTATCTATTCTTTTTTGTAGATGCATCCAGATTAGAGATTTGCATAAGATCTACATGACTGGAAAGGGGAAGTGTTGTGCCGTAAACTCATTATGTCTTACTTTGTATGAAAACCAAATTCTTGCACTATTGGGTATGGAGCCATCTCTATATTTAGTTTCTTGTTTTAGTTTATTCACTAATGGCCATTACAACTCTACCTTAAGGTGGTGCATAATTTTCCTTAAATGCAATTATGTAGACAAAATGCTCTCATATTGGGTAGAAAGCTATTAAAGATAAGAATTATGAGAAGAGGAAGGTTTGTTTTAATTGCTCATGTATGAAAGATAAACCTAAAATAAGAAAATGGAGAACGGGCTTGATAGCTATTATTTGCACCTATACAACTTCGGTGTGATGATAAGGGTTGAAGGAGGTTGAGCACCATGTTTGAAGTCGAAAAGGCAACTAAGAGGGACTACCGATTTTCACACTTATCATCCAACTCTTAGTACCACATTAGGAGGCAAAGATTAGCATTTTATCATGGAAAGGAGAGGTGTCAAACCACCAATTTGTATGTTTTCACATTGTTTAATTGGCATGCCAATTGTTTCCATCGGTGTGCTGATGTACCGACGAAATCAGTTCACGCATCAAACATGCCGACCAAGCTGGTCGGCATGCTGACTGTAACCAACAATTTTTAAAATTCAAATGTCATTGCATAGTATTCATATGAAAGAATGTGCAGTAGCATAAAGGGGTGCAACTTTTAAGGGCCGGCCAGTAAAAATGCTGGTCAGGGCCGACAATTTTTGGGCCTGGTCTTAGGGCCAAGCCCAAAAAAGTTAAGTGCGCTTTAAATAGGGTCCAGCTAGGGCCGGGGGACAAAAAGCTTGTTTGGCCCACCTAAAGGCCTCATGGGGTCAACTAGTGGGACCCAACCCAAAAATTATATATTTTTTCATCATAATATTATGTATTTAATAAAAAAGTACAATTTTTTTTTAAAAAAAAGGCCCCCGGCCCAGCTTGAGCCGGCTTAGGTTTGGGCTAGGGTCGGACTTTTTAAGCCCCGCATAGGGTTAGAGCTGGGTCAGGGCCTAGAAATAATCTAATGGGCTAGGGCTAGGGCTAGGGCCAGGGCCGAGCTCCAGCCCGTCCCGGCCCTGGTTCAGCCCTAGTAGTATGTGGTGAACTTCTTGTTAGAAGAACATTTTAACAGTTTGTATCTGAGTGCTAATAATTTGCAAGTGTTCTAAATCTGTCAGATAATTCCTTGACCTTAGGTTTTCTTCAAATACTTAAATATGTAAATGACTACATTTGAATGTTGAAGTTGAGGATCACACATGAATTGGCTGACATAATTAATTGTAAAGTCGTATCAGTGATGTCATAAGTATGTAAACAAATTTACTTATTCGTCTCAAGTATTAGGTTGAATGTTCAGATACTTATATTGATTTGACGTCAACTTGCTATATTGATCCATCGCAGTGTCTGTAGAGTGCAGGACTTACTGCACATCCCTGTTTCAGTTAGGAAGCAATAATTTATATGTATTTACAATTATGTAAAAATCATTCTGTGTAACTTTTATTTAAGGTGACAATTAACTGCTTGCTGTTATATTTTCTAGCATGATTATTAACAAAAGGTTCCTTAGTTCTTCCACTTCCTTTATAGGTCACAATGGAGCTGGTAAAAGCACAACAATTTCCATGCTTGTAGGGCTTATTCCTCCCACTTCTGGAGATGCCCTTGTCTTTGGGAAAAATATTATTACACATATGGTATGTATAATTCCATCACGTTGGAAGTAAAATTTTTGCATTACATACCTACAGTAATTTTTTTTGAAGAATTATAATTCCTGAGAAATTGTGATTATACAACCCTCAATGAAAATGTAAATAAAATTTATTTATAACTCTCTAACCCTAATTTATTAGGATATTCTGCTGTTTAGTCTTTTACTAGAGCATCATTCTGAGTGTAAGACTTTCCTATAAGTCTTGACCACCCTTCAAATTGATGTGCTCTAATTAGGAATAGGGCAGCCAAACACTCGGATGCTGTCAAACAGCTTTTGAATTGTCCACATTAAATGGACACAAATTGTTCATCATGACTTCATCTGCCTGTTCTTTGGATGTGGTTTTACACGTTGTCAAAACACTGCTTGCGTCAGAACTTTCACACATATGGTGACTGCAGGCTAAATGTGAGAAAAGTTCTAGCGGGGACTGAGAAGGAGGAGAGGGGCCAAGGAATTGGACAAGGTTCTGTTTGGAAGAGATAGAAAGGGAATATTGAGGGGAAGACCACAGTGGGAAAGGAGAGAGTAGATAAAGGGTTTTGAGAGAGTAGGGTGGAGCGAGGGGGACAGTGGAAGGAGATGGATAGCAGTGGCGGGGAGGTGCAGAAGTAAGGGAAGAGAATAGACAGAGCAGATGAGTGAAGGGTTAGAGATCTGTAAGTTTGACTGTGTTGGACTACAGACAGAGGCAACCAGGTGATTATGACCGCATCTAGGAACACATTAAATAAATTATAGTTACAATCATGGACACCTTGCAGGCCATCAGGGAGCACAGATGGACTCTCATTGGCAAGTACAGGCACAAACATGACTGAATTGTGAGTATTAAACTGTTTAGGTCTCTTAACAACCCATACGAAATTCTTAAAAAAAAATTAATTAGTTCTAGGAAAGGACCTGAATGATGAAAATTAGAGGCCCTCCTTCATTAGATTGCGTGGTGAATCTTCCTTTAATAGGGATGGTTACTGTTTGCTCCATGATGGAACAACAAATTGGCGTCAATTATCACTGGAATGTTGTAAACACCTAATTTTTCTGTGCTGTTTTTTTCCGCTACAACTTTGTAATGGTTTTGGGCAAAGGTTCAATGCTGGAGGCTGTAAAACTGTTCTTTCTCTTTTAAAATTGTTTCAAGGAGATTATTTTAGAGTGCCGTCAAATATAAGTGTGAAATAAATAATGTAGAAGGCAAGAATATTAAAAATGTATTAAGAGGTTACCTTGTCTTTTTGAGTATCACTTGTCATTTCACTGAAATTGTTTTTGACATTTTCTTATCTGGTTTTCTGCATCTTCAGCATGTTTGCATATCCCTTTAGAACCTAAGTTAAGATGATAATGTGTGCTGCAGACGTCTTTCCAATGCAATTACCACTTGTATAATGTTGAGGTTCATGATACTTTTGTATTATTTTTATTGTTATTGATGTGATATACTTGTTTATGCTCTTTAGGATGAGATTCGGAAGGGTCTTGGTGTATGCCCTCAAAATGACATTCTTTTTCCAGAATTAACAGTAAGTTGATCCTTCTCTTCTTAAATTTATTGGTTTATGATATATTGAAATTTGCATAGATGTAGTATCCTTGTCTTTCAGGTTAAGGAACATCTTGATATATTTGCTATTCTGAAGGGTGTTGAGGAAGACATGGTAGAGACCACAGTTAATGATATGATAGATGAGGTTTGTGGTAATTACTTGTGGTTAGAAAATTTCTGTCATAATTTGGCAAAAATTAACCTTGATAATTTTTTAATGATCATCATCATTTAACCTTGGTTTTTTGGAATTTTGTTGATGTGGATTTTCCTCTCTTATAAACCATCGAAGCACTGAATGATTGCAAAGCTCTTGCATTGTGTGCATGTGTGCATGTGTGCGTGCGTGTGAGTGTGTCTGTATACACGTCAATTCACTCTGAGACTACGTGGTGTTTTTTTAGATGTGGTTCTGCCAGTACTTGTATAGAGTGGGACTAAAGAAAATCCAAAGATCACCATAAATAATAGGGGCCCACACATTTTGATCCCATTTGGACATGTGGGCTTCCTTCATCACGTTATTTCAATCTCACTTCAATCAAATGGTTGAGATTGCATTTTCTAATTTAGGTCCCTAAATGTGTAAGATGGATGGTGGGCCATTGGGATTAGAAAATGCACTTTTCTGATGTTTGTGTGGGGGGGTGGTCTATCAAATTGAGGGTCTTTCAATAAATGGGACCCATCCATTTAACCTCAAAGAATTTCAGCCATTGATGTGAGCATTGAAATTTTGGCTGGCCTTGATGAGTGGGTCGCACTCATTGAAATGAGCCCAAACTTTGCAAGGACCCTACCCTTGTTTTTATCACAGAATCCCCATTCCTGTAGCCCCCCTATGGTGGTCCCACAAAAGTGGGCCCAGCACGCACTCACCCTTAGAAACCCTTTCTCAGATTTGAGCCTACCTGCCCTTCTCCCTCCATCTCTCATATATATACATGTGATACATCGGGTGCACACCGACGCCCTTGTGGCCTGGCTCTTATTACTTTTTCCTACATATATATAATCTGTGGCATTTTAATCTGTTATCTGTAATTATATCCTTGGGAATGTGTTTTTTCATTGATAGAAAGCTGTATAAGTTTTCTTCAGAAAGTGGCATAGGCGTGAGAATTATAACTAACTGAATTTCTAATGCATCAGATGAACGAAGAACAACAATGACACAGCAAATCAAATAGAACCAATAAAATCCAAACAGAAAATCACAGGAATGGAGAAAGAGTAGTGATCTATTGTAATTTCTGGAAAAACAGGGTATTACAAGCTTGGATCCACAAACTAAGGACCTCCAATTCCATGAAGGTTTACACAGGATTGAATCCACAATCCTAGCTCAAATCCATGAGCGGAGAAGAAATTTCTGGAAGAAAATACATTTAAATTCGGAATCCCCTTTTCCTCCCTTTTACCCCACTACTTATCCCCTCTGGAATGACTGTTTTTGACATTGTAACAAACTGTGCCCAAATGACAATACTACCCTTCCCACTTACATTAGCTGGGGACTGTCTAAAGGCTTGGACAATAATGCCCCTTTCGACATCAGCTGGAGCATGCTGTTATTTGACCCAAACAGAAACTGTATTCTACTATACTAAGCTGTGATAGGTTGAAAGGACTGAAATACCCCTCTACATCAATTTCTTTGTCATATATATAATTCGATGAGCTCTTCAATAAAGAAGTATTACCTTTAATGTGGGAAAAGCTCAAGTTCTCGTTGTTTGGGAAAATATACAGTTCCATAAGAATGCATCATGACACTTGGGAGAAAGATCTAAATATGAGATTAATCTTTAACTGGAATGGTGCCTCAAAGTGATTCAGGAAGCTAAAAGTCATAACAAATAAAAAGAGAAATTAACTTTTTTCTAAAATGTGCAATTTAAAAGCATCATTTTATTTTTTTTGCATTTTTTAGATGAAAATTTTCTTTATTTTGGGGTCTTATGGAGGTAGTACTCTTGAATCTTGATTGCCCAATAGTTAATATGCAAAAGTGAAAATATATGGTTATTCTCAAAGTGATTACTGTTGCATAATTGCGAGCTTACACTGCTTTGAACTCGCACATGAGGTAGGTGGGCTTGGCAGATAAGGTTAATACAGTCGTAGGAGCTCTATCTGGAGGCATGAAAAGGAAACTGTCTCTTGGAATAGCACTTATAGGAAACAGTAAGGTATTTAAGAGTTGTGGCAGGGTTCTGTTATTTCAATATTAACAGATGAGGATATATAGATTATGTTTTCTTTGAAATATTTAAGAACGGTATTTTATTTCTGATTATCTGCAGGTTATAATTCTCGATGAACCTACAAGTGGAATGGATCCATATTCCATGCGCTCAACATGGCAACTAATCAAGAAAATAAAGAAGGGTAGAATAGTTTTGCTAACGACACATTCTATGGATGAGGCCGATGTGTTAGGTGACCGTATAGCTATTATGGCTAATGGTTCTTTAAGATGCTGTGGAAGGTGCATTATTTTATTATTGATATTTTCAGTTAAAGTTTTCTGCAAATACGTATAGTTACGCTTGCATTCTTGCCTGTAACCTGTTATAATTTTGTGTATACTTGTTCCATGCATTTCTATTTGGACTTGTTAAATGATTATTGCTTCATAGTTATCATGGTGTCCTCTTTAGTATTTTTTATCAGTTGAACTCTTGTTAGTTGTATTTTTCTGTGCTTTTAATAACATTTTGTTTAATGTCATTCAACTTGGTCCTTGCTTGTTAATGGGTTTTTGAACTTCAGAAACTCCAGTTTCTTACCTTAAATTTAAATGGTTTCCCAGCTCTCTCTTCTTGAAGCATCGATATGGTGTCGGGTACACACTTACATTGGTGAAGGTCTGTTATAATGTAGTCATGCTCTGACATATTTACTCATCAGTTGCAAATTGGCTTATGATTCTTTCCCTTTTCCCTTTTATTAATAGCTGGCCTCTTGTTTCCAACTGTTTCTTACTAGGCTTCACCTGCCATATCTGTGGCTTCAGACATTGTTCTTCGCCATGTTCCATCTGCAAAATGCATTAGTGAGGTAATAATTTTTATTTTTTCTTAAAACAAGGATTATATGATTTACTGAGTGCTTTTATTTAGTAAAAATCAATTACCTCGCACCAAATTTGTGGATATTTTATTGACATGCATGAATTCATTTGAGTACTGACAGGTCCCAAAGTGTTTTGCCACTTTGTCTTGCTGCGTATTTTTTATGCTTCTGCTAGCCGTGTGTTAAGTTGCTTTTTATCCTCATTGTTGAGACTTATTGGCTGGGATTGTAAAATAAGTTGGGTTTGCTGTACTTTGTTTTAGGTTGGTACAGAGGTTTCATTTCGGCTTCCTCTATCATCATCATCTGCATTTGAAAGTATGTTCCAAGAAATTGAAAGCTGCATAAGTAGACCGGCAAATACCTCAGAAACAAATGCTAATGCGTCTAAACATTCTTATGGCATTGAGAGTTATGGCATTTCAGTAACCACTTTGGAAGAGGTATTTCTGAAAGTTGCAGGATCAAATGATGATGAGGATGAAGGCTTTGAACCAATTGTGCCTCATATCGAATCTAGGACAGTGGCTTCTGTAGCCTCTGACATTTACCCAAAAGTATCAAAATCTAAGTCATGCTTTACTAATTTCTGGAAGGTTTCTGCTGTTATATTTTCTACAGTGGGCAGAGGTTTTAGTTTGATCTTGTCCATGATTATCAGTCTTATAACCTTTGCAAATATTCATTGTTGTGGTTGTGGCTTCTTTCTGCGCTCTACATTTTGGAGACATTTTCGAGCTTTAATTATAAAGAGGGCAATCTCTGCTCGGCGAGACAGAAGAACAATTGTCTTCCAGCTTCTTATTCCTGCTTTATTCTTGTTCTTTGGTTTACTTCTTCTTAAACTTAAGCCTCATCCCGATCAACTATCCATAACCTTCACAACATCACATTTTAATCCCTTGCTGCGAGGTGGTGGTGGTGGCGGGCCAATTCCATTCAATTTGTCATTTCCTACATCAGAAAAGGTTGGTGAAACTGTAAAGAGTAATTATTTGTTCTTTTTTCTCACAATTAGAATTCTCATAACAAAGGTGTGTAGCATGCTTCAATTTTTAATGAACACTTACAAAAATATTTGTCAAGAAAATGTTAAATCATCGTACTTGTATGTAAGTTATTTGAACATTATCATTCAACTGAAATGAGACAATTTATATTAACCTATTATTCCGCATAGTTGTCCCCATACATCACCAATTTAAACACTGAAACCAGCTGGCGGTGGGGATGTTTATTTGGTGTGGCATGAGCTGGTTTAGGGACAACTCTTCAGAACTAAGTTCTCTATGTAGATTTGCAGTTGATCTTTTGTTAGAATGCGTATTTGCTTCCTTGGCCCCTTTCAAGATCCCTATTGATTATACTCTTTAGGATCCCTATTGAATAAACTCCTTTAGGACTTCTGTTGCCTGTTTGGCAGCCCTAACTTTGTAGTTTAAGAGTTTTTTCCATAAATGATTGCACTTGGCATATACCATCCAGCGAAAAAGAACAAGAAAAATGTTAATGTAGAGGGTTTGGTGACACTTGTCTGAATACTGTCCTACAGGAAGTTTTGTTGTACAAGCCAACTCAAAGCTGCAAACTATTAGTAATACCATTCTAGATAAGTTAGTAAAGGTAAAAAAAGATTGAGATGGATCAGCACCTTGCCCTGTCCAAGTAAAGAAGCCATTAGTCATCTGAGTGGCCACTACCTGCCAAAGTACCCTTGGGTATTACTGTTTGCTTCTGCAAATCTATGTTTGCATTAAACATCAGATTGATTCTTTTACATTGTCATTCCAGTTAAGGATACTAGGATTTCTTTAAGGGTGTCAGAAATGATACATTTGTCCACAAACTTTCAGGTTGCTGCCTTTGTAAAAGGGGGCTGGATTCAGAAGGTGGAACCAAGGTCATATCGGTTTCCTGATGCGGAGAAGTTGCTTTCAGATGCAATTAATGTAGCAGGGCCAACCTTGGGCCCCACCCTTATTTCTACTAGTGAATATCTAATAACTAGCTTGAATGAATCTTATCAGTCAAGGTATGCTAGTTAATTCTGGTGCTCCAAATCTTATGATTATTGCTGTTGTCTAGAATATCTTTTTTGCCATTTTTGTGATGGTTTATAGTAATCATGTAGGATCTCATATATACTTTCCTTTAATCAATTTGTGAAGCATTATCCTATTTCACCATTCATATTATTGAGCATCCTGTCCTCTTATTGAAGATATGGAGCAGTAGTTATGGATGACCAAAATGAAGATGGAAGTTTAGGTTACACTGTTCTTCACAATAGTACTTGTCAACATGCTGCTCCAACTTATATTAATCTTATGAATACTGCAATTTTGCGGTTAGCCACTGACAACCAAAATATGACCATTCAAACTCGGAATCACCCCTTGCCCATGACAAAAACTCAGCGCTCACAACACCATGTATGTATTTCTTTGTCTAAGGAAATTATTCAAATTTACACTTTTCTTTACACAAGAAAATATTCCATGATCATGACAAGGATGGTTGGTGTTTTTCTTTCTGTTAGAGGAGTATTATCTCATAGCTTTATTTTGCTTTGTTTAGGTCCTTAGTATTGTAGTTCTATTTATAGAGGGTAGTTTTCTTATCTGTGTGTAATCTTAATTTTAATTGTTCTGCCCTTCACTTAAGTGAGGGCATATAGGTCTTTTATATGTATTGGGCAATCCTAGGCCTATTAGAGGCTGGCCGACTCTTTTAATATGTGTGATTGCTACTTCTATTGAATAGAACTGTTCTTTCTCCTCAAAAACTTTAATTTTATCAGATACTGCATGGTTCACTTTCAATTAGAAGTGTAAACTAGGTGTTCTTTCATGGTAGTTTGGTGCATCTCATACATATCATATCTTTCTATTCATTGCTGTGGATTTGTTTATGTGCTATTAATCACTCTCGGCTTATTGCCAGGGAATTTACATTCGGAAACTGTATATTTCAAGAAAAATGAGATTATATGTGTAGTTGTGTGTTGTTAAGCTGCATTGTTAGCTTGTTTCCCTGCAGCTAAAGCTTTTAGCCTATAATAATTACTTCTTGTTATCATTGTTTTTTGATGTGTGTTGTAATATCTAAATTTATTGCCACATTAAAATGTTGGTATTTTTTTTGGGATTATGCATGTTAATATATGCTCTCATGTATCTTTTTTTAATTTTTCTAGGATCTGGATGCATTTTCTGCTGCAATAATTGTTAATATTGCGTTCTCCTTTATTCCGGCATCATTTGCAGTTGCAATTGTCAAGGTGGTCTATCTTTTCCCTTTTCGGACTCTTTGAATCATTCTAGTGAATGAAGTTTTTGGTATGGTAAATTTACTATATTGTCAGCAATGTTAATGAATTTTGCTAGGAATTGAAGTTATCAACAGATTTTTCTTATTTTACCTGGCAATGAAAAATTTATTCTTGTGGTGCTCTTAATTTTCAAGCCTACTTGTACCCAAAGTAAAACTGTGTAGCAAAACTTGAGGCTAGGACTGTCAATAGGCTCATTGGAGAGAGAGGAATATAAAATTTTGAATTTGATAATGACTTTAACAAATCCAAATCGAAATTTAGGTAAAAGCTTGAGGCCAGCTGCCCAGAAACTCGCTTATTATCTGATGCAGAGATGAATGAAAAATAGTAATATGGGAACAAGAACCAAACAGAATATTGAATGTGAACTGTGAAAATAGAAAATGGAGGAAGAAGAGTGGTGTTCTCTATTAATTTCTGGATGAACAGTGACCCTCAAGCTTGTATTGCCTTCAAATCCATGAAGGTTTACATAAAAAAACACAGAACTAAATCCACAGTTCTTAGTCTAAGTCCATGAGCAAAAGGGAAAGAAATTTCTGGAACACATTCAAATTCGAAATTATGCTCTCCCTTTCCTCTTCCCTCTCCCTTTCCTCTTCCCACTACTTATCCTCTCTGGAAAACTAACTGATTCTGACACCGTAATTAACTGGTTATCAATTTACAAAAGTACCCCTCCCAATGCAAATATCTGCTATTCCTTTTTGAAGGCTAAGACACAAATACCCCCATCGACCCTCTTGTCCAGTAAACAGTTTAACTATGTTGTGAATAGCTAAACAATCTTTAAGCTGAACTAACTGTGCAAGGATTGAAGTACAACTCTACATCAGGCCCTCCCTCCCAAAAGAAGCTTGTCCTTGAGCAAGAAAATTTGTGCACCAGCAGTTACCAGAGGAACTGGACCAAAATAAGTGGACAAATCGGAGACATAAATGTCTTGGGAGATGCTGTAATGAGCAGGGAGGTCGACCACATAAGCATTGTTATTGATGCATTGCAAAATCTGAAATGGACCCACTTTCCGAGGTGTGAGCTTGTTGTGATGACCAGCAAGGAACCTCTCCTTCCGTAGGAATGCCATAACATAGTCTCCTACTTGAAACAATTTTTGCCTTCTTCCCTTAGCTGTTGAAGCCTTGTAATGATCCGTGACATCAAGTAAATTCTGCCGGACTGTTTGATGGACAGAAATCAAGTCTTGAACAGTTTTATGGGTTGTGCTAGGCTCATTCAACTGTTTAGGCAGCTGAACTAAAGGTGTGGTGAGGAAGGAACCTATATAGGATTTCAAAAGGGGTCTTGCCGGTGGACCTATTGGGTGTGGAGTTAAAAGCAAACTCAGATTGTGAGAGAACTAGGTCCCATTATTTAGGAGCATCTCTACACATCCACCTTAGTATCCTTATTTCAGCTACATTTAATTTATCTATATATGACTTTTATTTGGTGCCCAACATTCTGGTCCATAAAGTATTGCGGGCCTAATAGCAGTCCTATAGAACTTACCTTTAAGCTTATTTGGGACTCACCTATTACACAAAACTCTTGACACCGCCCTCTATTTTACCCACCCTGTATTAATCCTACATACCACATCACTAGTGATATCTCCCTCTTTATGAATAATGGAGCCCAAATATCGGAATTGCTCACATCTTGGCACTTTTGCCCATCTATTTCGACTAAAGTTCTACCCATAGTTCTACCTATAGTTCTACTAGCCTTAAAGTTAAATTTCATATACTCTGTCTTCGTCCTACTTATAATTTTTTTATTCTAGAGCTTCCTTCTATAGTTCTAATTTGGCATTTAACCCTGCTAATCTCATCAACTAAAACTACATCATCCATAGAAAGCAAACACCAAGGTATCTTACATTGTATATGTAGTTAGTTCATCCATAACTAGAGCAAAATGATAAGGGCTTAAGGCGGACCCTTGATGTAGACCTACTGTGACCGTGAACTCCTTAGTTTCTCCCCCAATTGTTCGTACACTGGTCACGTCCCCATTGTACATATCTTTAATAATATCGATGTAACCTCTTATAACTCCCTTCTTCTTCAAGACACTCCAAATGAGCTCTTGAGTCACTCTATCATAAGTTTTTTCCAAATTAATAAAGGTCATATTGAGATTTTGTCTCCTATCCTTTATACTTCTCAATTAATTGTCGTAATAAGAAGATAGTCTTGATTATTGACCTCTCTGGCATGAAACCAAATTGGTTTTCAGTTACTTTAGTTACTTTCCGCAAGCGTCCTTCAACCACTCTCTCCCATAACTTCATAGTACGACTCATAAGTTTTATACCCCTATAGTTTGTACAACTTCGGATATCCCCTTTATTTTTATATAGCAGTATAAGGGTGCTTCTCCTCCACTCCTTTGGCATCCTCTTTGACTTTCAAATATTGTTAAACAAGTTAGTCAACCAAGTTAAGCCAACATTGCCAAGGCACTTCTAAACTTTAATAAAAATTACATCAAGTCCTAGTGCTTTACCTTTCTTCATCTTCTTTAAGGCAACTCCTACCTTCTCTATTGTAAATCTCGTAAAATAAGTTATATCCTTAACAGGATTAGACTTAAAATTAAGGCCACCACCATGATCTTCATTCAAAAGTAAGTCCCTACTTCTCTTCTCTCTTAACTTAGCTATCTTATAAATATCCCCCTCCCCCTCCTTGGATCCTAATCTATTATGCAAATAACATCAAAGGTTTTAAATATAATTTTGCTCACTACTTTTTGGCCTCTCTACTTTTACATTTTTGCCACTCCTTGAAAGAACATTTCTTTTCCTTGAGAACTCTTTGCACTTCCTCACACCACCACCATGTTTTCTTTTTTACATCCTTTTTCCTTCTTGCTTCCCCAAGCACTTCTTTTCCCAACTTTTTAATACAATTAGCCATGTTACCCCACATTATTGTTGGTTCTTCATCTAACTGCCAATTTCCTTCCACTCTCAATCTCTCTGCAAAAGTATTGAGTAATTCACTCTTCAAATTCCACCACTATATCCTAAGCTCTACTCTATTATTTCTTTGCTTCCTCCATCCTTTCATGCGGACATCTGAAACAACTAACCTATGTTGTAGTGCTAAAGGTTCACCGGGAATAACTTTTCAATCCTTACATTTCCTTCTATCCTCACTTCTAACTAAGAAAAAGTCAATTTGGCTCTTATTAAAACCACTCTTGAAGGTTACTAAATGCTCCTCCCTCTTTTTAAAGTATGTATTTGTAATGCCTAGGCCATTTGCTATCGAAAACTCAAAGATGGCTTTTCCCATCTCATTTCTCTCCCCAAAACCATACCCTCCATGTACTCCCTCATATCCTATGCTTTTCTCACCTACATGCCCATTTAAATCTTCCCCTATAGTAACCTTTTCCCCGTTTGGTATCCCTTGCATTACTAGGTCCATTTCCTCCCAAAATTGCTTCTTAAGGTTCTCTCTTATCCTACTTGCAGTGCATAAGCACTAATAACATTAACTACATATTCCCCTAATACTAGTTTCACCAATATAATCCTATCACTAAATCTTTTGACACCTACCAAGTTTTCCCTCAAATCCTTGTCTACCACTATGCCTACCCCCTTCTTATTTGATTCTTTACCTACAAAAAATAATTTGAAGCCCTAACGTAGCTTCCTAGCCTTCTATCCTACAAACTTTGTTTCCTGCAAACAAGCTATATTAACCTTCCTATGCTTAAGTATCTCCATTAACTCCAAACCCTTACCCTTCAAGGTCCCAATGTTCCAAGTTACTACTCTAAGTTTACACTTTGTAACTAGCTTCTTTACCCACGTTCGTCCAGTCCAACGCGAGAACCCTTGCCCACTTCTCGTTACAACCAGGTGTTGTTGCAACGCATTACTTCCCGGGGACGCCCTAGCTAACCCTTGCTCACTTATCATTGTACCCGGGTTTTGGCACAACCTGTCGCTTTCCGGGAGTGCCCTAGCTCTAGCTAAAATATGTGGTATAAGATCCATAGAGATTGACAAGAGTTCTTATAGCCGGTTATCAACTTGACGCAACCCTACTCCTTTATCCAAGCTTGGGACTGTCATTGTGAGACACAATGGTGGAGTTAAAATTAAGAAAAAAATCATTATTTTTAAAAGGTTCACATAAGAGGGAAGTTGGAGACTTTGAGATTTTAAGGAAAAATTTTAACAAAATTGATAGAGGATTATTGGAGAGGATCTTTGCCTGGAAAATTTATCTCGCCACCTTGGTGATAATCAAGATCTCTATGAGATCTTGGCGAGATGGCTTTCCATTTATGACTCGCACCTGAAACTGATGGAAGTGCTCGAATGGGTATACATCCTCCAATTCCCAAAGTTGTGGAAGAGTTTGGGGAGCAGATTAAGTGGAACATCAGTCCATCTTTCAAGAAGGAAAATTTTGTAAATTACCAACGGATGATGATGGAAACTTGTTCCATAGGTTGTTTATGTTGTAATAAGCATATAATTTTAGGTGATCTTAACATACCTTTGGGAACTTCCTGTGTTCCTTCTTTTTATATTATTACTATTTATTATTTTTAGTTCCAACATATAAAACGTATTATAGATAATATATGCAATTCTTCCTTTTTCTTTTATTAACGAGGGACATACGAGTTTTTAGGACCTGACAAGAAAGGGCAGGGCAACAGCCTCTTAGAGAACTGCATCTCACCACCAATTACCTTGGGCGCGTACAATATACAATGCCCACACATCCTCACACGCACTAGATAAGTCAAAATAATCCTTGTTGGCAGACAACAGAGTGGGGGTTCAAACTCAAGACCTCCGCTTCCTGGGGCAGGGTCCTGGCAACTCCCTTGGTATATCAATTTAGACTTCAACAATGTTGGATTTGGGTCCGAACTCCTACTTGAGTGAGATGACAAAGAATCCTTACGATAAGCTGGATCGTTGGACTTTGGATTTCAGTAGCATCCCTTTTTAGAATTTCATGTTTTCATTAAGGTTTTTCTTAAAGTCTTGTGTAATTGATTTCTCATCAGCAATTCCTGGTTTTATCAGATTTTACTGATATGTCAAGAGCAGAATTTCATCCTGAACAGATTTTAATATTCAATTTTCTCCCCATTGGTTGTATTAACTGACTGAAATTACCTTAAAAAACTGCAGGAATGCGAAATCAAAGCTAAACATCAGCAGCTGATTAGTGGGGTACTTTTATTTGAAATATTTTGTCCTGGATTTTATGGTTTCCATGTCTAAATATTTTTTAATATGATTTTCCAGGTGTCGCTATTCTCGTATTGGCTCTCGGCATACATATGGGATTTTATCAGCTTCTTGCTCCCAACATCATTTGCAATAACTTTTTTTTACATATTTGGTTAGTAATAAGTAACATGATGATTGTCACCATTGTTAACAGTTTGAATTATTGTTAGTCATCATTATCTTATCACAATTCACTACTATTTGGAGCTGATGCCATTTTACAAACTCAATTGAATTTATATCTATGTTAAAGATTAGATGTGAAACAGAATAGAATGATTTCCAACGTAATGACATTTGATTATTGAGATTTTCATTTTCACAGTTCACAATAAGTCAATAATAATTATCGAACAAATAGCATATAGAGGAATGCTATATGACAACTTTATTTGTAGGTCTCGATCAATTTATTGGAATAAACTGTCTCTTGCCAACGACTATAATGTTTTTGGAGTATGGATTAGCTGTGGCAGCATCAACATACTGTCTAACTTTCTTTTTCTCTGACCACACAGTTGCACAGGTGGTTTTTCATCTTTTTTGTAGTTCTTTATACCCATTGTGATTGTGATAGATAAACAAACACTCAGGCTAAACTTGCTTTTACTACCTTTTTTTAATATACTGTTGAATGGTGCAGAATGTGATTCTCTTTGTACATTTCTTCACTGGGCTAATTCTCATGCTCATCTCTTTTATTATGGGGCTTATACCAGCAACAAAAGGTGTGAATTCTTTTCTGAAGGTGAGTTTGTTACTTCAATCTTGTATCACTTATCTTTAAGATTCTTCATTGAGTCTTGTGGAGAACATTTTCACCTTCAAGCTCTCTTGTAGAGGGCTTTATGTGAATATCTATTATGGATTCACAAGGGTAAGGTAGGGGCTGCACTGGATAACATTGAAAGAGAATTATTATTATAAGGAGCCTGTGAATTTTCGTCCATTTGCACCCTTCTGGCACTGAAATTTCAGTTTTTTTTTCCATCAAATGCATTGATCTATCTAATGATGGTACCCAATTTTATTGGTCCCCTTATTTGATGGTTTCTTTTTACATGGCACGGTCTCTCCCCCAAGGGATCCATGTGAATTACAAAGTTTCTTAGAACTTGAGGTCAAATGATATTGTAAGTACTTACTGGCTTTCAGGGATAGAACTTGAGAATCAGAAGAATATTTGACAGAGACAAGTAGAATGTCAAGATGATGTTAACACCAATGGATGGAATGATAATAATGTTGGATTTTCGAATGACTGATTGGTACTCTAGTTGGATTTATCAGTGACTTTCATTTTTAACATTTCTTTCTAATTCACAAAAATTAGTTAGATATATATACAATATCATTATATTTGTCATATGGTCTTCCTTAAGAATGCTTTTACCATCCACAGATCTGCAATAATCATTTGATGTGGACTATGTTGCTGCTTCAATTGACATTCTCTTGTCACTTTCTTTTATTTCTTTGACTAGCAGAATATCTTTCGATTATCGCCGGGGTTTTGCTTTGCGGATGGACTTGCTTCTCTTGCCCTTCGGAGACAAGGAATAAAACTTGCATCAAGCCATGGAACCCTTGACTGGAATGTCACTGGTGCTTCGATCTGCTATTTGGCTATGGAGGTTATCTCAGCTCTCTACTAGGCCTTTTGGAGTCATGTCTTCTTGGCACGACTATGACTTGTGGGTTGTTACTTAGAAGATAAGAAGGAAGAAATGAGGAGATGATAATGATATTCAAACTAAGTATAGGACTAAAGGAAGCGCCAAATAGGGTTATACAGCAAATGGGAAATGGAGAGTGTAAATAATGTAACAAAGCTCTGATTTAAATATCGAAAGCGGAATATGATGGGTAGCTTGAAGTCTGGCTTTTGCCTAACAAACAGTCTTAGAAAGTTGACTGTTTGCCGGGTCTTTTTTTGCAAAATTGCCAGAAGATTTTGAGCAGTTTCAACTGATTTAATGTGCTGGAAATACCTTGCAACATGGGGAACTAGGACAGATTTCTTCCCAGAGACGGAACAACAATGAAGTAGGAGAAGAGGAATAATAAGAAAAGAAAGCACAAGATTCAGTTTTGTATCATCAAAAATTATTTTAACACAAACTTACAAGGTGTATTATCTTTTACTGCAGAAATGGCAACCTTGGTCCTAACCATTGCATTTTCTAATGTTGTTTGATCACGAATTAAATTCAACCATACAAGGAAGTAGGAAAGTAACCTATGCTTTCTGTTGCGTTATTTTGTTTTAAGAAGTTCCTTCTCTCTATCTTCCTTCTCTTGCAAACACCAACACAGCCTAAGCAGGAAAATAATTGGTTTCTGCTGTGTTATTTTGTGATTTCCGAAGTTCTGCCTCTCTATCTTCCTTTACAAATAGCTTCAGGGCCTTTCTCTTGCAAACACCAACACAGCCTAAGCGGGAAAATAATTGGTTTTCTGGACCTCATGCAGCTACATTTACTTCTACACCAATTTCACAGCAATATCTTATTTTATGTTGTTCCAAAAATAAGTCAACTTTAGAACTCTGAATGTGAGGCAGCTATAAAGGGTACAAGAAAATCAATCTTTCGCTCACTAACGTTGAAACACCTACTTTATCTTATGTTAGTTAATTTGCAGCATTCTTTCTCTTAAATGCATTCATCTGAATTAATTTGAAATACATTTAGCATATTTACTAACTGATTATATCGTGCATGTTGATATGTGGCAGAGTGTCCTTTACTTTGTTTGTACAATTGCATTGGAATTCTATGCTGCAAACAAATTGGACATATTACAAATTGTGCGGTGGGCAGGGAAGTTTAGATTGTTTGCTCGTGGCTTTCCTGAGAGTGCTTTGGAGCCTCTCCTGAAACAAGCCAAAACTCCCATTTCTGATGCTGATGAGGACGTTGATGTGAGGGCAGAACGTGATAGGGTACTTTCAGGCGCAACTGATAATGCAATAATCTACTTGCGTAATCTCCGGAAGGTATTTGCTTATAGTTAACAAAACGTTAACATAGATCGTAATGAAGTTTACACAGACACAGCTATTTTTGGCTTCAAACATGGACTTAAAAGTTAAAATCATGGCTGCTACTTCAATAATTTTCAACGGTGAAATTAAAATTTGCATCTGTAGGCACGCATTTTTCATCATTCAAGTAAACTTGTGAGTGTATTCTTATGACTGGCTGTATGCTGTATTTTTCGGGTGCAACCGATTTCAAAGTCTTATAATAAACTAATCTGCTTTTCAAAATGCACCACCACATCAACAAAGTTGTGGTCTTTTTCTCTCAGTATGAGAAGGGTACCTGTTAAATTCCTAAGATGTGCGCATCTATGCCGTGTTTTTGTTTTATGAACTTTTGGTTGATAAGTTTCTGCAAATCAGGTCTACCCTGGGTGGAGGAATCGTCCTGAAAAAATAGCAGTTCATTCATTAACCTTCTCAGTCCAAGAAGGAGAGTGTTTTGGTTTTCTCGGGACAAATGGAGCTGGGAAGACAACAACTTTGTCCATGCTATCAGGTCAGCAGCACTTGTCTTACTAGTTCTATACTTAAATGTAAAAGATAAGCTGGAAAATTACCTACTGGTTCCATGCTATTGGGTTTAGAAAATTATTTTTTCTTATTTTGTTACTGAATATTGCTTATTACTGGTACAAACTATATCGTCATCTTTGTTATCATTAGGAGATGAAAGCATATCAGATGGAACAGCATGTATCTTTGGCAATGATATACGTCTGCATCCAAAAGCTGCACGCCAGCATGTAACTTTTGAGTCCTTGTCTGTGTTTTTTCTTCATAAATGTGCCTGTATGTTAGTTATTAGTTTTCTCCTTTTGCAGATTGGTTACTGCCCTCAATTTGATGCCCTACTAGAACTTCTGACTGTCCAGGAGCATCTTGAGCTTTATGCAAGAATAAAGGGGGTCCCTGAAATGAGGCTAAATGATGTAAGGAATATGTTTTTGTTTTAACCGTTTTTATATCACCTGGTGCAGTGGCTTTTGCATGACCACTACGAAATTCATCATGTCTTAAAAATAAAATTCAAAATCATTTAATGGGAAAAAATGTCTGCCAAGTTGATGTATCATTTCAGTGCCACTAAAGGGGTGGGAAAATTGGTTGAGAAACTAGGTGGGGTGCATGGAACTATTTGATCTTGTTCTATTGTATAATTTCGTAGTGCTTTGCTTGTGGTAGATTCTTAACTCTTTATACTCATTTCGGCCAGATTGTTGAGGAGAAAATGCTGGAGTTTGACTTGTTGAAACATGCCAGGAAACCATCATATACTCTTAGTGGGGGGAACAAGAGGAAATTATCTGTTGCAATTGCAATGATTGGGAATCCCCCTATAGTTATTCTTGATGAGCCATCTACAGGTTAAGAAATTTGATTTTACTGTAAATATATTACCGTATACACATTTTTTAATTATTATAAAATATATATTGTAAGGTTACATATGCAATAAGAAATATTAAGATTTGTTATTGGACCTAATAAAACTTCCTAGAAAGAAATAGCAGCTATTGCAAAGTAACAGTCATGTTTTGTGATGACTCTTTTTTGCTCTATCCTGTACTTCTGAACTTTGCCTAATTATTTGAAAATTGTTTTTTTTCATGCTGTGAAACTTTAGTGTACATGTCTTTTGCTCAAAACACATTTTCTTTTTGTGTTTTATTTTTTGACAGAAAACTGAGCTGTATAACTGATATATATGCTAGGTATGGATCCAGTTGCTAAGCGATTCATGTGGGAAGTGATCTCCCGCCTATCAACTCGTCAGGGAAAGACTGCTATTATATTAACAACTCATAGCATGAGTGAAGCTCAGGCACTCTGCACGCGCATTGGAATCATGGTGACAGTTTGCTGGCTCTTCATATTTTTCCCACTAACTTGTGACATAAAAGTTCTAAATCTTTTTATCATGTTTGTGTAAAACATGAAGGTTGGAGGTCGACTCAGATGCATTGGAAGCCCTCAACATCTGAAATCCTGTTTCGGGAATCATTTAGAGTTAGAGGTACTGCACGACTTATGTTAATGTGATTTGTTCTGATTTCTGGTGCCGTAACGTGGTTATGCCCTAGCATCTTGACTATAAACAAATTTATTTATCAACCAGATTGACAAGCCTCACAATCTCTTCTCTTTTTTTCTTTTTCTTTTTTTTTTGCTTCCTCCATCTGCATGCATGAAGCAAATTTCAGTCACCAAGTTTTTTATTTGATGATTTTTTTTATGTGGTTTATTACTCATATTGTGTGATTACTAGATGAGAGTGGACTGCTAACAAATATCTGCATCTTATATGTTTCAACACTGCAATGTGATTGCTCATAGATTTTCAGATGCTCAAAGTTTGTTTCTGTTTATTCACAGATGAAGCCTATAGAAGTGAGCTCATCTGAGCTAGACAATTTATGCAAAAGGATTCAAGATATGCTCTTTGAGCTGCAGTGTCATCCAAGGAATATATTGACTGATCTGGAGATTTGTATCGGTGGAAGTGACTCTACTAGATTTGATGATGTGGCAGAGATTAGCTTGTCACAGGAAATGATAACTACCATTGGCCAATGGCTTGGTAACATAGAGCGAACAAGAGGACTTCTATCATGTGAATCTGTCTCTGGTAGTTTTTTAGGACAACAATTGTCAGAACAACTCATTCGTGATGGTACTGTTATTTTTTTGTCTGATATATCATGGATTTATTTTTGGAGTTTTAGGATTTACTTATTCAGATGTTAGTATTATAGTCTAACTTGCGAGAAATTATAAAGTTGTGCACCAGTCATCTTCATCATCCCATTGCTTTTTCATCTGCCTTTCTTTATCTGCAGGTGGCATTCCTTTGAGAATATTTTCGGAATGGTGGTTGGCAGCAGAAAGATTCTCAATAATTGATTTGTTTATCCATTCTTCATTTCCTGGTTCATCATTTCAGGGGTGCAATGGAGTTGGTGTTAAATATCAGGTAATGTAATTGTTATAGAACCACTACTGGTGTAAACAGAAGAAATTAGGATTGACAGGGACTTCACCACAATGCTTTAAGAATTGTAGCTATGACAGGGTATTTTAGTCTTTTCCTGCGTTATTGGGTTCCTTGGTGGCTAATTTACCATTATAGAGTTAAGTACCTTGCTGAAATTTGTACTCTTTAAGTTCTACTATGAAGCCTCAATGAGTCAATTGCTCGTAAATTACATCAGATGTAGATAAAGGTTCATGGTTACTAGTATCCATTACTCTTCTTTTCTGTTTCTTCTCATATTTTTCCTCATCTGTCTTCACAGCTGCAGTTTATTTCTAATTTTCTTGTTTTTATTCTGTTAAAATGTTACTTAAAGCGGTTTAGATTTTCTGGACCAGAAGTTGAACTAGAAAAAGAGAAAGGTTGATCCCAATTTCCTACAGTTTGGTATCAAGTATACTAGCTTTTTTTCTTAGTCAGATTGTCAAGTTTTCCAATTAGTTGTTTCCTGTGAACTATTTTTTTAATTAGGCCTGGAATTAAATTATGTTTTGAACAGGATCTCGATTTATTTATTTTTCCTTTCTTGGATGCGTTTTAATACAATTATCTGTTTTTAACAGCAATTGTACTTTTATTTTTCACTGTCACTTCTATTCAGTCAGTTTCTATTTTGGATTTTTTTTCTTTTTAGGCTAATTTTCAGCAATGCATGTATTAAATAAGTAAAGTTTTTATACTAAAATTTGGTGTTCTTTAATTCTTTGTTTTTTGTTCTCTGTGTGTGTTAAGTTTTATTCTTGACCGTTTTAGGGACAACTTGTTCATAGCACACTCCGTCTTGTTCTATATGTTAGCACTTGGAGTTGCTATGTTGGTAACTTTATGTTTTATTTGTAGGGTGTTTCGACAATTATTGTGTCTTGAGTCTCTGACTACTTGTTTTTAGCACAGACGTTAACAGTCATTCGCATTATATAATAGATCTAAGTCATCTTTTGCAATAATTCGTGTATGATAGGTGCTTAGAGCTTCTTACTGTCTACAATACGGTAAACCTTTTTGGGGCCGCAATTTGTCAATTGCCCACCATGAGTTACTATGCTGTTGGTCACTTTTTGTTCTGATTACTCAGTCGTGTTATCTTATACCTATCTTAGCATTACATCTAAGAAGATGAATACATATTTCTTAGCATTTGATTGTGCAAAATAAATCTGTTTGGGTTTCAGCTTCCATATGGTGATGGCTCCTCACTTGCGGACATCTTTGGACACTTGGAAAGGAACAGGTTAGCCTTTTTGTAAATAGTTAAATTGTTACAGTCCTAATTAAGTGTTAGGAGGTCGGATGAGTTTTGACGAGTCTTCCCATTGTTCACTGTATCTCTTGAGATGATTCCATATGCTGGCTGCATAGATAATGGATCGACTTAAATTCACGTATGTTTTTTTCCTGCAGGTGCAAAATAGGAGTAGCGGAGTATAGTATCAGTCAGTCAACTTTAGAGACCATTTTTAATCACTTTGCTGCCTCAAATGTTAACAGCAGTTGATGAGGAAGCAATGGGGGGGATGATAGTTTTTCACACAACTTCCCACCTTTAGATTTGATTTGTCAATTACGAGAAAAATTCTCACCATATTGTCTGTCTATATAAATGTAAATTTCATATGCAATATGTAAAATGTTTCTATTTACAGATGTAAATGAGCTTTTCTTTAGCACCCATGTAAATGAGCATTGCTTATGCTACAAATTATGATAAGTCTACTTTTATTACGATGTTCTCCATTGCGATACAACACTACAGAATTATTGGTGTTAGTTTTACGTTGAGCTTGGTTTAAATTGATTGAACTATTACTGTTACCTTGCGTCTATATTACATGTTCCTGCTAATGAGCATGTGTTCTTTTGAACTTCGTCTAATCCACACATTAGACACTAGACTTGATTCCTGGCCTTGGGAGTTCGAAATCGAGTTAGGTGCTTTATTTTTCTTCCCTTCAGTATATCCACTTCTCATCCCATAGAAAAAGGGATTAGAAGAAAACTCTTATAGAAGAACATCCTCTAATAAGTATTTCCTCTAAAGCATGATTTTAAGTCTTTAAGCATTCGAGGGCACTCTACGTCATAGAGGGGTCTGTTTTTCAAGTTAGATACTCTAAAATGGGGAAATAACTTGTGGGTAAGAGGAAGCATAGTCCGCCACTTTTGGGTAAGGAGGAAGAATTTGTTCTAGCGTAATAGGAATCTTTATCTGTCATTTTTGAGTTGGAAGGAGAAATTGTCTTAACATAAGGGGAGACTCAGGATATCTTGTCCGAGCACGAGGGGAGGTTCTGTCTGTCGTTTTTAAGCCTACAACAAGGCAAGGCTCTAATCACCTGTCGTTACTACGATCAATTTCAAGAGCGAAGTGTATGTGGTTTTAAGCTTTAATTCCATGCTACAGGTGTTTTATTTTGTAATTTATTCGTATCTTAAATAAAATATTATTTTTAAATAGATATTATTAAGGGTGAGCATGCGCTAAAATAATAGCGTCGTGAACACCTCTTAGTGGGATTTTGTCGTGATACATCCTTAAAAATATTATTATTATTTGAAGTATATTTACGAATGATTTGACTAGATTTAAAAGGTAGTTATTTGGTATAAAGCCCAAAAATTATAATTGATTTTAAGGGTAGTTATTTGGTATAAAACCTAAAAAGCTATCGAAGTTATGACTCATAGGTACCGCCTATTATGGCATATGGCGTGTCCATGAAGTTGGATATCGTAGGAAGATCCTCTTCATTATGATCTCGTTGCCCCACAAGCATTAGTGTATGTCGCTCCGCTATCGGTAGCATTCTGTAAATGATGATTTATCCGATTTTGAATTGTTATCGGATTTTACTTATAAATGATTTATCCGAGTTTACCGGATTTTTTGGAGAACTATTTTATCTAACTTTTTGTATAAGAAATGCGTTAGATTCGGTTAGTCGATAATATTATTTTAAGTCGACTTTTGAATATAAATTATTAGACAAATATTTTATGCATCTTTATTTATGCTTTATGTTTTATCAAGCTAATAAAATTTAATTCTATCTACTGAGTATAATTATACTCACCCACCCCTAGACGCTGCAGGTCCGAACAAAGAAGTTGATGTCAATAAAGATTGCATGTAGAACTTCGAAAGATCAACATTGTTAATTTACTTTAGTATGTTTTTTATTGTGTATTAATTTTGGACGTATGCGACTTTGATTTTGTTAAGGCATGATAAGCCTTGTTTTGTAAAGTTTTCGTAATTATATAAATTAATGAAAGGTTACTCTTCTGTACACGGTTGATCTTGACCCATATTTTTATTATGAATTTGCGGCATTCCGACCTTTAAAGTAATTTAAAAAGTTGGGGTGCTACACGTTAGCTAATTAAACTTTTATGAAAATGGGTCATAATGAACCTAAGAGCATTAAGGTAATTAACCCACATTAGACATGGTCCTCTCTGTTCTCGGGTAAGTCTTTGACCTCTCAAGAGGTTTCAATATCAATTTGGCTTGTTGATTTCATTCATGCGAATGTGGGCCAGTCCGCTCATAGGGGTATTTCTACCATTTTGTTTAGGGCTTCTCTAAACCCTAATGGGTCCAAAAATATTCTCATGGGTACTCCTCAACGTTATTGACCCGAGGTAATTTTCTTGTCGTTTAACGAAGTCGTAAACCCTTTCAACCGACCTTAGTTAATTTAACAGTTTTACCTTAATCCTAGGGGTCAAATAGTTAATTAGTTATTTACTGGATTTTATCTCACTATGTGTTTTGGTCTATATTTAGGGTACATATTAAAATCTTACTATGATTTTTTTTAATTTTTAAATCCACTTATAGGCCCCTTAACCGGAGCCCTTAAATCGTGTAAGTGAACTGTGACTTAACTATAAGGGTAAAATAGTTATTTTATAGCCTTTGGATTTTTCCCTAGGCTGAAACTTGGTCTAAACACGTATCACTCTTTCTAGGTTCAAATCCAATTTTCGCAATTTTGTTTCCATAAATAAACCCCACTGAACCAGACTCGGTTGAGTGGCACTCAATTTAGTTTCTTTTTTTATATGACCCAGCTCGAACCCAAACAGGTACCAGGCCAGATCTGCTGGCCCACTTTTGGACCTTCTTCCTCACGCTGACGCCTGCGTGCCAGCTGGTGAGGTCACTGGTGGGCACTGCCTGGCCACCACCGATGGCCGACGGGAAGGGCCAGTGAGATCGTCTTCGAGAGGCGATTCCCTTGGGCCCAATCCCAACGGCGAACTGTCATGCCCGAGGTTTTTCCTTACATTTATTTTAAAATTTTATTTCAAAATACAGATGTAAATCAAATGAAACAACAAAATTCAAAACACGTGAAAACAATTTTTATAAATTAAGTCATCTTACAACAAACCAACATTCTCAGGTGTGACCTAAAACAAAAACATAAAAATGGAACTTGCCATGGCCATGGGCTTAAAAATAAATACATCTTAGGCATCTATGAGTACGAGTTCTTCAAAAGTCTAAATTTTAAATCATACGTATGTGCACAAGTCTAGAAAAATAACACATTTAACTTTCACCTTAATCAATACATGAGATCATAGCACCAAAGTCCACATAACCTCACACAAGTCCTTTGTACTCAAGGTCGAGAAAGAACAGTCCACCACGGGGAATAGTTCAGTCCAAAAAGGTATCGATCGACTTACAAAAGCCTCTAGACGAAGGGGCTAAAAAAATATGGTGAGTATTTTTATACTTAATAGGAAAATACCCAGTAGGGGAAACAAATTAATGAACTTTGTAAGTTCCTACATAGATGCATTCATGTAATCACACATGAAACAAGAAAGATATAAAACGTAAATACAGTCTCACGCATAAATCAGCGTACCAGCTAAACTTACACTTACTCTTATGACGAACTCTTACACTTACACTCTAAATCAGAGTCTTACCAACTTACTCATACAATCGTCCACTTACACTTACAACATACACATACTTGTACGACCTTACTCATACAAAACTTACTTATATGACCTTACTCGTACAATCTTACTCTTACACATAACTTACTCTTACTGTCTTCCTCAGAAGTTCACACTTATACACTCTGAATCTTACACATACTCCTTACTCAAATTTTGATACATACAACTTACTTTTATTGTCGTACACATACTACCGACAACTAAAGCTCATTATAATTAATACACTCCAGTGTCAGAAAGGAAGGGAATGCCACTAGGGCATCACCTTAACCTTCGGGGAGCAACTAGATGCCATGGACTTTTCGGAAGGCAAGGCACACCTATGCTCATGGGGCACAAGATCAAACAGGTAAGAGCAGGCCCATAATATTGCTTACCTGAGTACGCAAATGCCCACTCTCTGGGGCCATACATTGCCAACTAAGGACGGAAATCGTATGGTGCCACTCTTCGGCAGAACATACAGTGTCATTTGTAGGCATAAAGACATACAATGCCACAAAAGGCGAAAACTTACAGCGCTCTCAACATAGCATCAAACATCTAGGATGAAATACAGCACCAAGACCAAATCTTGCAGGATAACACCATGGCTAGACTAGGAATGATGCTTAGTTGATTACTTATCGATTGGCACAAAAATGGAACTTAATCCGTCGAAACCCTCAGTCTCAACTCACAACATTATTAAATTAGGTTACTTACAATTCAAGTTTATATTAAGTAACTTATGCATGTATAATTATGCTCAAAACTTGTAACATCCAGGAATTTTTTAAATTCCCGAAGTCGACCACGGGGAAATTAGGGTATTTGACCCCTTTACCTTTTCTTGGTAATAACTAGATCATTGGTTGGAACTGGTAAGTGAGACCTATTTGGATGGAAAGTAGACATAAAGAGATTCAAAACGCTACCAAGAATGCCCGAATCGGAGTTTGGATGAGGGAGATACGATCATTCAAAGTTTTATATATAACGTGCAGGGCCCATTTACCAAAATTGGACGCATAAATTATCCGTTTAAGTCACTATACAGGCCCGATTAATCATTGTTATGAAATTAAGTTTTAAGGGCCCAATTAGGTGGCCTAAGTGAGGAGGTTTGGACCAAGTCTTTTGGGGATTAGGAGGAACCCTTATCCCCAGGCTAATTAGGGCTTTTAAGAAGGGGAGTTTTTACCGTTAAGAGAATGAGGAGGAGCCGCCAAAAGAATTTTTTGGCAAGGCTCCAGCGACGGTGGATCGACAACAAATCAACAATTGAGGTAGGATTGCCATCTTATTAGTTCTAATTATATTATATATCAATAGTGATTTAGACACCTTGTTACAGTAATTTTATAAATTAAAATAGTAAGTTTTGGTGGTCTACCGAACGACTACCAGACGGTCAGCAGATGGCCAATCATTGGGCCACTGTCCGCAGTCTTCTCTTCCTTGTGCCTGGTGAGAACTGGCAGTCATGACTATCGGAGACAGTTTTCTGCTGCACGTACTATGTAGATATGGAAGAAGGGGAGCGCCAGCAGTACGGACCGCTGAAAGGGGGTCTCGTCTTGCCATGGCCCTCTACCCCTCCCCTTTTTTCCCGTTTGAGGAGAACTGGGTTGCTGCTAGTTAGCGGTGGCGCCACTGCTCAAAGAACTATCTTTGCAAGTCGTAGATCGGGGGGAAACTGATGGGCTAGGAACTTTGGGTCACAGCGGCGACTAGACATTACTGGTCGGTGACGGGGGTGGCTCAGTCGAGTTGCCTTCCGACGATGATTTGGCCGCCAATTCCCTGAGGATAGTGGCGATAGCCGCTGCACCGCCAACGGCCAGTAGATGCTGGCCGCGCAGTCTGTCTGATGGTTTGGCTGGAGCGCCTAGACGCTGTCGGGCCGGGGCACCATCGTCTAGGATGCCACTCCGGCCGCCCCGAAGCGACAGCCCCCTCCCATCGGTGGCCGTAGCTTGGACCAGCAGCGGCTGGACACACAGTCCAGCCACTGCCCTCACCCGCAAATGTCTCCTCAAAGGAGACAACCCGCAGACGGGTCAGGCTCGTTTTTGGGCCGGAACCGCTGACCCGGCCCGGGTTTAATAATAATAAAAAAAGAAATAAAGAATCAAGTGAACCGGGTCCGGTTTAGGGGTTAAAAATATCAAAAAAAAATCTAGAAAATTAATCATGGACCTTGAGAGGTTTGGAAATATTCTGACCGGGCCGTTTGGCTACCGCTTTCAAGTAGAAAGTAAATGACTTTTTAGTTAAATTACTTTTGGGAGAGAAAAGCAAAAGGCTATCACGTTTGGATAGTCAATTGTCAAAGTCATTTCTATACAATTTAGATGTTTGGATAGCCCAATTTGAGAAATTTGATTATGTTATGTAAAATGACATGGGTAACCTTATTTTTACATATTTTCATCTCTTCCCTCTATGTTTCTTCTCCCCTCTTCCCTCTGTTTTCACTTCACAAACTCAGAAAGCCACCCAACATCCAGCACAGTAGTCTCCACAACATTGTCCTTGCTCAATTTCTCATACATCTTGGCCCTCAATCCCCTCCCCGACTCCACCCTCTCTATCGTTTCCTCTTCCACACACCCACTATCCCACAAATCGATCCACCCGCCGCTAGGCGGCATGGTTGGGGTTGCCAATAGGCTATTGAACACAGGGCTCAAATGGCTGGAAGCTCCACCCCTCGGAGATTATGTGCATATTTCAGGTGATGGCAGTTGATCAACGTTATCTAGATCCTCGTCGTTCTGCTAATCCCACACAATCAGAAAAAGAGGAAGGAATTATACCATTAACATATTCTTTACCAATAATTCCACAGGTTCTCATATGCACATTGCTTTTACTTGTGGCTTCAATACCATTATCTGGTTAAGAACACACACTACACTTGAACCAAGATGAAAATATGTTGCGCTTGTTGTGATAGATGACAATGGTATTCATAACATAGAATGGAAATTTGCAGTGTTGGAGCCGATAATATCCTCGTGCATAGCAATATGTAGAATTTTGCATCCCTAGGATCACACTATTTCTCATAATGTATACAGGAGTAAGAAACTTCTTGCTCTTTGATACACAGCCTCCATCTCTCCCTTAGGCAGCACAGGTATTTAATAACTTGTGGAGTAATATCTTCTATACAGAAAACTGAGCTTTTCTCATGTTACTCTCGCCTAGCAGAATATGAAAAATTAGGTGCCTTGTGCATGCATTGCGGATTCAAAGAGGCAATTACCCACCCTGAATCTTTTCCATCTACTCCTGTGTTTGGAGGTGTTGCATATAAACAAGTATCATACAAACTTGTCCTTTCCAATCTTGAAATCCTTGAAGCATTGTGGTAGCCATTGATCTCCCTCTTCCCTCTTCCATCTTCCATCAGGAGGAATTTTCCAGTTTCCAAGCAGTTGAGGATTGAAACATAGATAGCTTGTATATCCAAGCAGTTGAGGATTGTAACAGATAAATTGATACTTTCCTCCTCTATGTAATACTGAATGTAGGTGAATGAATGATGAACTCTGCAACTTCTCTTCTTGGCTACAAAGTAAATGTCATTTATTCATGCACACTAATGTACTGTGATGCATTTTTTTTCATTCGAAATCAAATTGAAAAATGTGTTGGATGAAGTAGAGCATTCATTTGGTAAAAAAAAAACAAACAAATCATATTTCTAAGATAAACACAGAAGATCAAATAATCACTATAAAAAAAACTAAAAATGCAAAGAAAATGAAGATAAGCCTTAAATTAGAATGAGATTTATAACAAAAACCAAGTACCATATACATTCTCCACATTTTTAAGTCACAAAACAAGCAAGACAGCAACCAGCCATAGACGCATAAGCAAAAAACGAAATCTATATTAATACACAGAAGCTCCCAATTTCATCATAGCAGAAGAAGATGACACAGCCCATATAAACACAAGCAAAAAGAAGTCCCAATAAACGATCACATATGGGTCTCCCTACCACAGGAAGCTACTAACTCCAACAAAACACAAAACCCTGATAAACCCAAATCTGCTTGACGAAGAGGATCAAACCTTGTAGAGTAGCTCAGCTACAGTATTCACAAAATACAGCAAAAAGATAGGAGAAACCATAAAATATAGAATCTTTCCCCTTCATCTGGACAATTTCAGCAGAAAAAACCGAAGAGGAGTCGCGAGGCGGTTGAATTGGACGAGACTAAGGGCCCTCCATCTCCTCAGGTGGACTAAAAAGCTCTAGCCTTTTCTCTAAAAATTGTTCCTATTGCCCAAGAACAAGAGAGAGACAAAAGAGGAGAGAGAAATAGAGTGGAAGAGGGAGAAAGAGATAGTGACGGCCACCTGAGGCAGGGTGGCGGCAGATATATGGGCCCTGCGGGGATAGCGGGGGTGAGTCAGACAGTGGGGAATAGGGAGAGGAGTGGCTAGATCAGTGTGGAAGTGGGGGAAGAGGTGACCAGCTTGGAAATGTAGGCATTGAGGGAGTGGTGGCGGAGTGGGGACCCGTCATATGAATCTGCAATAGCGGCGGGGCACGGGGGGCTGTGGTGGTGCTGGCCAGGGAAGACGCGTAGCTGATCGGGAGTACGAATGAAGAAGAAGACGCGATGGCAAGATGTCAGGGGCAGTTTTGTCGTACCACATAATTTCCGCCTTTATCTAAAAAGTAATTTCTATGGGAACTCTCCTCCGGAGGTGAGATCAAGTAGAAAGGAAAAACGGCCTTTCCCAAGTCGAAAATGGTATTCTAAAGAAAATCTGATTTTTTTTTAACTGGCCCTTCCAAACAGTTTTTGGCCCAGAAAGCGATTTTTAACGTAAACAAATCGCTTTTCAGTGGCGGAAAGTGCCTCCCAAACGGGCGAGACTATAAAATTACCCTTTTACCCCTTATAGTTAAATTATTATGCGATATTCACTTACCCGACTTAGGGGCTCTGGTTCATATGTCTATCAGTGGATTTAAAAATTGGTAAAATTCCCAGTAAGCGTTTAATGTGTACCCTAAATATAGACCAAACCTCATAGTGAGGAAAAATCTTAGTGAGTGGGTAATAAACCATTTTGCCCCTAGGTTAATCTTAAACCGTTAGGCAAACCTAGGTTGGTTCAAGGGGTTCCCAACCCCGTCACACGCCAAGAAAATTAGACCGAGTCATTGAAGTCAAGTAGTACCCTTAAGATTAATTTTGGACCTATTAGATGTTAATAAGGCCTTGATCAAAATGACAAAAATATCCCTTCGAGTGAATAGTCCACATTCGTGTGAATGGAAGCGTAACTCACTTTGAGAGTGGAGCCTTCTGAGAGGTCAATGACTTAAAATAAATAAAATGGTAATGAGATGACCAAATGACCCAAGGGAGGGTACCATACCCTAGGAGGTAGAATTACCCTAATGCCCTTAGGGGCAATATATTATGTTTTCTCAAAACATATAACTTACATAACCAAGCATTAGGGTGCCCTAGAATGACGTTAAATGGCTTCAAAAGGAAGGGGTGTGACCAGTAAATGATACGAAGACTTTAACAGGTCACAGTGTCATGGGAAACAAGGGGAAGAACCTTAATTCTCAAGTTTTAAGGCAGCATATTACACATGTCTGCAACAAAGCGTAGAAATTCACTAGTGTATTTTATACGTCACTCGTGCGATATGTTAATTTACACTAACAGGCTTAAATTCTCCGAACCCTAGCCCTGCAAATGAGTGCAATGGGCCTCTGTTTATTATTTATGCACTTGTATGATTGCATGATATTTATGTTGCTTACTATGATGCATGCTTTTATTATTGATGTGTTGATTTATATCGGTAACTTAAAATTAATGAAGATTAATTAAGAGGTTTTAGTTGTCGTTGGATTGGGGGGAGAACAACTAACCAAGATAAAGACTAAAACACCCTAAATAGGGTTTGGGACCGGTTCATTGAGTGAACGGGGCCCTGACATAGAATTTTACCTTATTAATGAACCAATGGTGGTTATGGGATATTCTTTGAGTCATAGCTCAGTGGATGAGCTATTTATTGGGCCGATTCACGATGTGAATATGACCCAAGTGGTTGGGCAAATACTTGACTAGATGAAAATAATCGAGTCTAAGTTTGAGATGTTTGGGGGATTCAATGGTCGTAAAGACCTGAGGCTTCCATGGATACATTAGTAATCTCTTAGAATATATTTTTTCCCAGAGTTGGGGAATGGTGGAGATTGCAATACGCTTCTTCATCGCCACGACGGTTTGGGTATTGACCAGAGTGTCTTTATCGTGGGTCTTCCCATGACCATATAGTGCATACAAAAAAAGAGTTTTATGAGCATCATGGAAGGTTTGTGCTTCTCGACAATCTGTGTCCATGAGCACAGTTGGGATCCTCTTTTCCAGATCTATGGCAGGCTATTGAGAGCCCTTGGGATTTGGGTCAAGCTGTTGTTAAACAGTCTACTCCAATGTTAGAGTCCTATGTCTGGAGATTTCTTATAGAGTCGAGTTATCTCTGAGTGAATACATATTTGATAGTATTAATTATTGAACAAGGGTTGTAAGATAATTAATAACATTGTTTAATATTGCTTGTTAATTAGACAAGTAGAATGATTAAAGGACTTGCATAAAATGTAAGTTGATTGAAAATACTTAAGCATTCCATGTGTGATGATATGCTTCTTAGGATAGTGTAGTTTTTAGGCACAATTACGTCTAGATCCGATCTTATTGGAGACATTGGAGATGTTGCCTGACGAGTACGTAGGCAACTAACATCGGGTAATGTTGGCCCGATCCAAAAATATTAATTAATATTTTTGTCCTTTGGAAGCTCTTCTCCTAAAGGCGGAGAGGTTCCATTGTTGTCGTTGTTGTTTGGTTTGGTTGGCTGCAAATTTTCCAGGCGACGACAAATGAGACCAAGATTGATGAGCACAGGATGAAGTTCCTCGTTTCTGCACTTATGGTACGTAGTGTATCTTTGGTGTGATAGTTAATTTAGTTATTTATTTTCATATGAATGACGAACTTGTACTTAGATGGATGAGTTGTTCTTATTGAATTTTGAAACATATACTAATATCATATGATTTGATATTCGTATTTGTGAACCCCAGTTATCATGACCTAGATATTTAATCGAATGGTTTGTTTTGTATTTAAAAAAAAAATTATAGTGACTTATCGTTCGTGCTTTTTAAAAAAAGGCTTTTAAAAATCCAGGTCGAAACAGAACTACTTCTGTCTTACATTCTTCAGCTAATAAAGCTAGAACTGTGCCCGTTCTGAAGCTCCAATCCACAAAGGTAGCATTCTTTACCTAGTTCATCCCCCAGCCTTACACTTATAGTCTTACGAATCTCTGCATAGCCTTATTTTTCAAACTCAAACTTCATACCAGCATATTCTTACTATCATCTACTTACAGCCTTATATTCCACATTATTCACCTTAGAACCAGATTGTCTTACTCAAACTCCTCAAGGAAACCCTTTAGACCTAAATCTCATCACCCTTATTAATTCCTTATTCATTGTTTTTCTGTTACAATTCATATTACGTACATTATGCGGGTACAATTATGTTGTCCACTCTCACTAATTCACAAATTCCCACAGACGTTAAGAACCTTGAATCTTCCAAATCCTTACATCGTTTAGGTCTTCTGCTCATTGCTTCAACGTACCACCCGACTCAATCCAAAACAATTCTCTAATCTCATCAAATCCAACCTTCGCCTGTCAATCTTACGTCTTTCCTCGCCCGACATACGATCGCAGTTTCCACATCATAGCCCATGAAGTAACCCTTCGAAAAACTTACAATCAAATGCACATACTCATGCTCATCAACCACTCACCACTAACCCACAAACGAAGATCTATCACATGCTCTGATCACATACATATAATTCATAACAACTTACTATCATACCCTTAGTCTTCACTAACATACGCACAATTCACATACATAAAACATGCTCATTCAATTAACATTTGTCAAGAAAAGCATCGAGTTATAAACTCCTAGCATGCTACTACACAATCAAAGCATGCTATCATAAAATTACGATTTCAAGGTCCCCTACCTCGTAATCCACGTGAGTTTGATGGCGAGCACATGATGGTAGCGGCGTTGAGGGCGGAATTGGCAGCTAAAAGCATTGCACTGAGAGAGTTGTTGTCCCAAGAATTTTCAGAAACTTTGGAATTAATCTCGGCAAGGTTGGGCTAATTTCACTCAAAGCAAAAGATTGGGTGCACTAGGGCGGCCAGACACAAGATTGTGCCACTAGAAATGGAAAAAGTGACCATAGAATGGGGGGTGACAAATTGGAGGTCGGTCAACCATTAAAAGTACTTTGTTGGCCACAAGAAGTTAAAATCGACTGCAGACCACATCTAGCGGCCACAATTTCGCATTGTTGAAGCCTTACAACAGGGCGGAGGGCTTGGTTGCTTACTCACAAACATAGGAGAGACAGAGGAGGTCTTTAGTGGTCATATTGACTAGTAGTGGTAACGGTCCATCATTAAACGCTACGAGGGCAGTGCCCTTAAACTACACATGTGACCACAAGCGTGTGTGGCAAAAGGGTAACCAAAAGGGTCAGATTGGCAGCGTCCTGAAGCGACTCTAGCCAATAGGAGCAGGATGCAACCACTCATGGACGAGATCGGCTATTGAACAACATGTATACGTGTTGTCATAGTCAAACCCTAAAAAATAGTCTTTTAGGGGGTTAGGTTGGTCGGTCTCGAGGAGGTGGGGTTCGCCAGTGGCGGTCGCCCAAACAAAAGTTGAGGGTACTAAGGGCCAAGGAAAATGGCCGACAAAGGCGGCGACATTCTAATCGCTACCCACACTCAAACTACTATATGGGCAGTTCTGCATCAAGCACGACTTACTTTGGAATATATGGACATGGTAGCGGTCAAGCCTTCGCTGGCCCGAGGCTAGTGGCCGACAATGCTACTTTCCTTTCGAAGAACCGGGAACCGGTACTCTTTCTCGTAGGTTCTACATCGTGTGTAAGGGAGAGTAGGGCTGCAGGGGTGGAATCGGGCCAAAAGTGCTGACCCTGGTCGTCGCTAGACCAGGGCAGAGCCCACGACAGTCAGACAAGAGGCCCCAGTCTGTGCGGTGTCAGGCTTGATAGGTTGGCCCTAGCCCGAAGTTTTAGGGCATGTTTGCACATAAGACGTGCAAGGAGGAGGAGCATGGGAGGCTAGAAACGGTAGCCTCATGTCGTCGTTGGGTCAACCTGGCATCCACAGTTGTCCACTAGCTGACATCGATGGCGGCGAAACCGCCAATCAAAAGGAACAAAGGGACTCAATCTAGCCAGAGGCGACGGCATGCCGGGCTAGGATGGCAAACACACTATCGCCATGCCACAAATGATCAAACGGGGGCCGAGGGACGAACCTGGAAGACAGTGGCGATTCAGTTTTCGCAGAACCTTGGCGATTCAAATAGACATCGGCCCGATGTCATGTGATGTTTGGCAACGGAGAACGGATGCTACCAGAGAAAAAAATAAAGCAGAGATCTGGGTCAGGCCGGCGGCCTTGCTGTCACTTGGCCACAGGGGGAATAAGGCCAGCCGGTGGTGGCCAACGATCGATGGCACTGCCGTAGGTCACAACAGACAAAAAATTGAAAAAAACAAGCGGCAAAGCCGATTTTACCTCACGCTGGCGGAGGAGGGGCGGGGAGGTGGACGCCAGTGGCCGGAGGTCACTCTGGCCAGGGCAAAATAGTGGCGGTGGGCTAGAGGCCATGCAGCCAACGGCGGCGGGGGATTGGGCAAAAATCCGAAGGTGTGGCTCACCAGACCGGAATGGAGAAAGGAGGAAGAGGGATGCAGTGGACGGCGGGGCCAATCTGGTGTGACGGCGGCGGCAGAGTCAGGCTGAGGCCAGCAGGGCAGAAGCCGGCGGCCCCTCTAGCCTCACAGAGTGAAGGGGATTCCCCCTTCACTATTCTGCCAAGGTCGGGTGTGCCTCCGATTTCTATTGATGTTTTTTTCTTTTTCCTTTCTTTTTTTTTCTTTTCCTCTTCCTTTCTCTTTTGCTTTGCGCCACTTTCTTTTCTCTCCCGTTTTTAAACCGAACGTTTCTGTGGCGCGTTAAGGCCCATGACCTATGACTAAACACCACTCCCAACTCTTATGGTTACGAATATTGAGATCAATTATAAATATAGATACGCCAAAGGTTTAAATTTCTTCATCAAAATACGAGCAAAAAATTGCAAAAAATGCAAAAAAAATCAAGGATGTTACACGAACGGTGGCCACCAGAGGGTCTTTTGCGGGGCCAGAACTTCCGCCATTGGCACTACATTAGTGCCTCCACCTAGGCTGGCCGCGGGCTGGGGCTATTCGGTCCACTATCCATCGGCAATTCCGACCACCTTGGTCCTAAAGCCAACCTATCGCCGATGATGCAACACGCACCCCCTCCTCCTCTTCTCTTCTCTGTGATTTCACAAAAAACACGGGGAGGAGGAGCAGGGAGCGCGGCGGCGATCCAACTACTAGTGACGGCTTCGCCTTAATTCGACATACAAACAGAGGAGGCAAAGCTTTGAGCTTCGCCCCTCTCTATTGTGACCAAAAGCTCAACTATTGGTGGTTCCTCAAACCAGCACTCGCTGAGCAGAGTGCCAAGGCAAGCCCTTAGTGTCCAAGCTTCAGTGTGCATGGCTGACCATGATGGGAGGAAGATGGTGGAAGACATTCGGCAACCGTAGCAGTTGAACCCCCTCCCGATGATTGGATCCATGCGCGTACCCAATGCTCAGTTTCAGAGAAGATATTACCAGAGAAAGAGAAGAAAATGGGAAATGTGGATAGGTCTCCCCCTTCTGCCGGTTAGCAGACACTCATGGCTGAGACCAACCAGTGATGGAGGATGGCTAGCCAACAGCCAACATTTAGCTGGTAGGCAATAGCATGTCAATTGCCATTTGTTTTTGTCCTTAACAATACTAACTCATATTAGTTTTTAAGGAAAGAACTATGTTTATTCATAGATCCTACCTCTTTGTCCTCCAGCCTTTGTGCATGCTCCTTTGCACCTTCATCTTCAGACGGGCTCACCAAAAAGCTCCTCCGGCGGCTCATCCCCCTTCCCTTCTAGGCCCCAAAAACTCCCCCAAGATAAGCCTTATGTGGCCTTTTTATAATCATAGGGATTAGGAACCCTAATCTCCTTAGAAGTTGGGCCAAGGTGGACCACTTGGGTAATATTTTAATAATTCCCATCACTATAAATAACCGGGCCCTCAAAATGACTTAAATGGCCCGAATACACGTCTAAATCGGGTAAACAGACCTTATACAATATGTTTAACTTTGAACGGTCATAACTCCCTCATCTAAACTCCGATTTGCACATTCTTGGTGGAATTTCAAAGCTCTTTCTATCTACTTAACCACATTGGTTCAGCCATAAAGTCTATTTATTGAGAAAGTTATTTACCAAAAAGTTCAAAGTATCAACATATTATTTTCTACGTGTTTAATTTTTGAAACCTAGGAAAATCTAGGATATTAAAGAAGGGTAGCCAGAGGAGTGAGGAGACAGATCTAATCTTAGTGGGCTGAGTGGAAGAAGATCAAGGAAGGATGGGGTTGGTCTATCGGGGTTGGGGTGGTCTGCTAGGGAGGAGAGTGAGGGAAAGGAGGAAGAGGGGAGAGGGAGGTGAAGCCCCCACTAAGACCTGTTGTTTAGAGTTTGGGAGAGGGGGGGAGAGAAATAAAGTTTTTATATTAACCAGGTAACCTAGGTTGACCCCCAATTGAATCCGATTGAAATGGCCAAGCCAATAATCTGGGTTAGGGCCATACCAGGTTTTAAAACACTAGGACCCATGTCTAGTTCATGACCAATCTCACTGGAGTCCAAGGAGTAAGAGGAGGATGCACCTGAGGAGGAAGGAAAGGTGGTGGTGGTGAAAAAGAAGAAGACTCGAGGTGTGATGTATGTGTGAAGTATTCTATTTTCAAATAGATGCATGTCAAATCAAAGTAACATGATACTCATTTAAATCCATCACACAAACCGAATAGAGTCCTCACCTGTGTGCACATTTGAGTATCATAAATACACACCAACATAAAGTAAATTAACATTGAATTGCCTATAGTCATCCATAGTAAATATCATATACAACATAAGGAAATTCTACATATTAGTTATCATGCCCCGGGACTACCCAACCTGAGCCGAACCCGGTCTAGGGGCCGGTCAAGCGCACGGGGGTGACAAGGAGAATTGAAAGATGGTTTAGCAGAAGACTTATGCCCTAATCACGGGCAATCTAACAAAATTACGGAGTACACGTGTTGTTACGTCTGAACCAAGACTATGAAGAAGTCAAATTCAGATTTTTTTTACTTGCCAATTGTAGTAGACAAGGTCAATCCACAGGGAAAGCCTTATGTAACAAAGAAAACTATTACGAAAAAAAATAGAGAAAAGAAAACTCAAGAAAGAAAGAGTAGAAGAGTATTGAAGCAATATAGAGTTAAGAAATCAAGATGAGAAAACACTAAGGCATTAAGGATCATTGTAACATCTAATGATGTTCATCATGTATCATGTTATCTCAGTTAGAATCGAATGAAAATTTTATCTAACCGGAAGATATGAACATTAAAATTGAAAATAAAAATAGAAATGCTTTGGATAGATGAAGGATAAAAATAATTGTCTCTTAAAGATTTCTATGTATCCAAATCACAAAAGATAAAAAAGGAGAGCCTTCAAGCATCTTATGTATCCAAATCACAAAGAAATAAGAAGAATAACAATATTAAATAAACATTACTTCAAATAAACAATACTTACTTGAAACCATTGATGAAATATGAATTGAACTCCATTAAATTGTTACAAATCACCTCTAGCCTTAGCTTGAAAGCTTAGAAAGTCATTACAATAAAACTAAAAACAAAAAATATAAAAGTAGAGAAGAAAATAAGAGAAGAGAGCTCCAAAGAGGAGGGGATGATTCATCTATCACGTCCACCCCTCTATTTATAGGAATAGAAGGGGTTGCTTCAAAGAGGAAAGTGAAATCATATCTCTAGATTGCATCCTGATTGATTGTCTGATTGCTTCTTTGGCAATGATTAGATTTTAAATTAATCATATAAATCAATGATTTATTTAGCAAATAAGTATCTTTGAATCTTCCTTTAGTTAACCAATCAGCCTCCTTGTCCTTCCTTAGGTGTATCAATCATAATCAATGAAAATATTTTTCATGTGCTGGCCTCAGGTTAGTTTACTAATTGTCTCTTTGCATGCCGAATTCGACCCATGAATCTTCGGAATTTGGAATTTCTTCCTAAAATATCATTTGTAGCTATGGAAGTCTTCTTTCTAATGCCACCAGAATCGTATCCATCCGAATTATACATAAAAAGATATGATCAAAATACTAAGGCTCTATCAATCTATCCGAATCAGCTTCTTTCCTAATTTAGTCCTCTTTATACAAATCTCAAATCAAACGGGTCCACAAGGTTGTGTTCAACCATTCCATGCATGTTTAGACCATTAGGAGCTCATTCTTGACTTTCAAATAGCTTTAGATAGATGGGTTTTGCTTCCTCTTCTACTTGGATCCTGTTAAAGCCTGTTTAAACATGTAAACTCAATTAAGTCCAACTAACTTATTCAAAACATAAATAACCCAAATCAGCAATGAATTAACACAAAATAGGATTGCAATTCAAAATTTGAAAACATTTAATTGAACATGATATTAGTGCATCAACACGCACCACTTTGAATAAGAGTAAATAAGTAGATATGAAAGAGTTACTTTAACTCTAAGCTAACTAAAATCTCAAACCCACATACTACATTAATTTATTGCCCACTCTAAGCTTCTAAAATAGGTATTAAGCAACACAAATGTATAATGTAGCATAAACCAAAATAAGAACCACACACAAAGGTTCTAATCATAAAAGCATAAACAAGGAAACAAGTCACATAAGGGGTCTCCATGATCACTCCCAAGTCGTCTCCGACCTTTCCTCATATAGGAGATCATGTCCATCTGCGTGTCACGCTACGCAACCCAAAAGCAAAAGCACAAGAAAGAGGGGTGAGTTTAACAAACTCAGCAATGGTTTTTAATATAACTAAAATCATCAGAAATACTACGGCATAGTAATATAACAATTCAGATCAATGATTGATAAGATATATATCATTTTCTGATCACACATATATATCTACTAAACTTGCATATTAGTGTCTAAATTGCACAATTTAGACTATTTAGAATATCACATATACCACATGAGAAGTGTCTCTACTACACATTCAAATCATGCAATTCAACGTCATATAAACCTGCATGAGATGTATCTCTAACATACATTTCATATCATGCATCAACATCATATAAACTAGCATGAGATGTATCTCTAACATACATTTCAAATCATGCATCAACATCGTATAAACTTGCATGAGATGTATCTCTAACATACATTTTATATCATGCATCAATATTCTCATTCATTAGGCATGTATAAGTGTCTCACACACACTAGTCTAACATGTAAGTCCATACACATAGAGAATAAACTTGATCTTCAAGGTCGAAGCCCTCGAGCAAACACTTATCAAATAGACGTGCTCCTCAAGGTCAAAGCCTTCGAGCAACTCCTACTCCTCAAGGCCAACGCCTTCGAGCAACTCCTGCTCCTCAAGGCCTATGCCTTCGAGCAACTCCTGCTCCTCAAGGCCAACGCCTTCGAATAACTCCTGCCTATCAAGCCTACACTTCCGGGCAACCCTACTTGTCAAGACTAAAGTCCCAAGCAACAATACCTGGTAAGCCGGTGCACCCGAACAAACCAGCTAGATTCTCAAGGTCCAAATAATCTCAATAAGTAAATCTCAGCTGCAAGACAAGTATACAACTTGTCCTCACATAACTCAATTTAACTAGACTCAACCAGGGGAGTGCACATGTTCCACAAAGGAGCTCAAATCAAAACATTTCCCTTCAGACCAATCAAGTTTCAATTAAGCCAACGATCGATTAATCTGGCACGCAATTTTACCACATTGCATCCAATTGATCAAACTCGGTTAATCTCGATAAAGCCTTAATTGGAAATTCATTTTTATGACGCATGCAACATGGTACATACGTGGGCAAAACATGCATGAATCCTAATTCATGATAAATACTCTCATCAGCCCCTCATGCATCATTCATAATCATAATATTAAGTATCATCAAAATCATTAACCCCACATGTGTGTGTACATGGTAAAAGCACCTCACCCAATGTATAGCAACATTCTTTGTAATTAACTCACCATCACACTACACATGTGTATTTACATCTAATTATGGATTCTAGTGGAAATCATAGGAAAAAAACCATTAAAATCATAACTCAAGTCAAAGCCTAACCACAAGCTAAACATATATAAGATCATTCACTTCATACTTGAGTCAAGACATAACACTAACATTCACACATCATTTAACCACATCCTATCATGACAAATCAGTACATTAGTATGTTGTAGCTCTACTAAAAATATACTTAACCATGGAGAATCAATCACTCATAACTTCAAGATAACAATTCCAACAATGATATCCAACCATAAGCCATTTCACATAACTCTAAATATATACCACAATTTCTAAACATCAATGGTATACCCTTCCAGTGGCTTACCCTGGCTCAAAACACTCCACATACATATAAGAATAATATATCAAAGTAGAGACACCGAAATAAACATCCTGCAAGCAATAGGAAAATCTGCTATGTAGCCGTTCGAACACCCAGTAGGGCCGTTTAATCGGCTAAATGAGAAAATTGTAAAAATTATAGTGTTGCCGTTCGAACGCCCAGGAGGGCCGTTCGAACACCAACAAGGCAGAATCGACCTTCTCCTTCATTTCAAATTGTCAAATCGAAACTCCATTAATGAATCTTAAAATCTCCATCTAACAACCCAAATGCCATTAAAATTCTACCATACCTTCCAGAAAGCTAATCTACATCATAACAAGATAAAACCTTAAGAAATCGGAATGAAAGATTATCATTTACTAATCTCGCCATTAAAGCACTAAATCAAGTAAATCCACTTCAAATAAACCACAAAATCAATAGTTTTACCATAGGAAGACTGAAATTTCGAAAGTCCATTACCTTATCCCTTGATTAGGCTTTGATTTAATGGTCACCCTTCTTAAAAACCTTTCAAAGACATAGAGTTTAAATTAAACTCCATTAAAATCGATTTAACATAAAAAACTTTAATGAAAAACTTAGATCTAGGGCTTGTTAAACATAAAAAATAGATTTTTAGATCTAGGGTTTGAAGTAAAGATACAAATCAGTGGTTTTGGTGTTTGAAAACGAATCAAAACAAAGGGGAAATGATGGATCTAGAACGGATTAGGAGAAAATCTAGGATTTATGGCTTAATTAAAGAAAACATACCTTAAATTCCTTCTAATCCGGGCCTAATTGAGGAATTAGGCCTAATATCCCTCTCCCAACCTATTCCCAAAATGGAAAAGACTCAGGTCTTTCTATTTATAGTAGGGTTTGGGGTGTATGTTGGTAATTAGTGGGGTATGAATAGAAAAATGGGCTAAAAATGGGTATTTTGGCTATTTGAGCACTAATTAAACCTGGGAAAATTATGAAATTTTTTATAAAAGCTTGTGTTGACGCCTGGGTTAATTTGGTCCAAAAACCTAAATTTCGACAGTTGTGCCCACAAGGGTCCTGCCAAACCCTAATTTTCAGAAAATTAGTAAAAATCAGAAAATTTCCAAAAATTCAGATTTAACCCAAAAATGACTTAAAACTAATAATTGTAAAGTTGGTTTTGATTAAAACTATAAGGAACACCATTTATTTTTTAAACCACCAAATTAATAAGAAAATGTGTTAACCAAGCAATAACCGATAATTAAGAATTAAAATGAACCGGTTTAAGATCAGGGATCTTACATTAATTGTGGTCTAGACTACTTTTACGTCCTTGCCCTACACATCTCGTTGCAGCTCTTACTCTTGCAAAGAACCAACATACAAGGATGCAAGTATATCTATGTATACCTAGTGGGATAACTTAACAATAAAGTTAGACAATGTCTTAATTGACAAACATAACATGAACCATCATCTAGGTACACTCAGTCTTCTCATATCCTCTCATTAAGTTGAAAAGACCACAAACAGTTAGAGAACCAAGAGACTCATTTTTCATCTTTGAACACTCACTTATACCCAAGGTTGACTTAGTACTCAACTAAATTTCGTAGACCTGTCATATCCACAAAAGAAGGTTAAGGTCCTAAAAGGGCTCATGGACCCCAATGGTGGTATTCTCATCCTACCTTGATTGCCAAAAACCCAAGATGAGACAAAGGCAATGACCCTATGAAGGACAAACAAGAAACACCCCCTCATCATGGCATGCATATGGTCCTTTGAAGACCTACCTTCATGTATTCTATCCCATAATTCAGATAAATATACGATGAAGGGTTACCTCCATGCATTTCATCATGTATTTCAAATAACTATACAATAAAGGCTTTGACTTCCTCATTGAAGTCTATCACTTTGAGTAATGTTGACTACTGACAAAGGTGACCCTCTTGTGGCCCTTACTCTCACTCAGGGTTATGTATGTCTAGGGTTATCATTTTCCCTTACTTATGCATTATAAGGTAAAAAAAGGTATTTTCAACTCATAAGTCTATCCAACGTCAACACCTCATGTCTAATTTATCAACGCATTGATGTTAATGTCAATGGAAAACGACATCTTTGTCAACACATCAATCCTTATTGTTAGTAGGCACTCTCCTCCATCAATGATTTGTATACTCATCCATCAACACGTCAATCAATATTAACAATAATTATGCAATTCAACTTTGGTTTGTCAACAAGTCAACCAAAATTGAAGATTCCTCTTATCATTGATGCATGGCCAACAGTCAACGATAATGTCAATAACATGTATAAAGAATCTCCATCCTGAAATCCTCTATTTCAGTCCATCACGGCTTACAAATCACTGTTTTCATTAGGGCTGTCAATAGGTAGGGTATGGGTCGGGTAACACTTTACCCATATCTATACTTGCTTCCAAAAAGTTTACCTATACCCTACCCATTACCCATTTCCAAATTCATTACCCATACCCTACCTATTACCCATCAGGTAAATGGGCGGGTAACGGATAAATGACCAACCAGTCAATAAATAAAAATAATAACAAATATATATGATAAAAGTCTATCTAATGTACAAATAACTCAATCTAATATAAACTTATAAAGACCTCACAATTCATATAAAGAAATAAAACATAATAAGAATCTAATACCTTATATAAACTAAAATAATTAAAAAAATCAAGACTTAAAAGATGTTTTCATTATTCCAAATTCTCTAGCTCATCATACCAAAATGCTACAAGATACACACTTTTTATATAAAAAGCAAAGACGCAAAAGATTTACTAAGTTCTCTTCCATATTCTCTATAAGAAGTTTGCATTATAAGTTTATACATATTTTTTAAAAGCCCATTATCCAATGTATCACAATGAAATTTTAAAATATTCCAATGAAAGTATAAAATAAAGAAGAAGCATAGCCCTAGGACCCTATCCGCCAGCCCCCTGGTCGATAAAAAAACAATAAGTCAATTAGGATTTAGTGTTTCTTTGGCCTGGGGTGGGAATTTCAGTTGGACTGGGTGAGTTATTGGGCTGGGGTAGTGGGCAAATTATAGGTATATATGAACAAATAAACATAGGTCTCTATGGTAATGGGTATTATATTTTAAATTAAATCGGGTAACAGATTACGGGTATGGATAAGGGGTTACCCATACCCTACCCACATAATAAATGGGCGGGTAAAATTACCCACTTAGTTTACCCTAACCCATTTATCAATTACCCACCCATGAATTTTGGATCGGGCGAGTGGGTGAGGCAGGTAAATGGTTACTCGTTAACAATCCTAGTTTTCATGGTATACGCGCTATCAACTTTATATTCTTTTTGTAATATGAAGGTTAGTCGTGCATTAAATACAAACCACATTAAATTTTTGCTTCTTTGGGCAATTGGGCATACAGAAATTTCGCTTTTGACAAGCCTTGCCTCAAAAGCTATCTTAGTACATGATTTATTGTAAAAAAATAATTCTTTTTTTTTTACACAATGCTCAACTCTCTAACACTTTAGAGATGCTTCGTTTAGGGTAATTTCATAGAATAGTTTCTTACTACCACTTTAGAGATGCTTTGTTTTCCCTTCTCTACTATGACAGTCGTTCTTTATGAGGTCTCCACTTCCTTTTTCAACTTAGTTCTCAATTACCCCTTGAAATCCCCTCTTCAATACTAAGATTCCAAGGGACATCTAAGAGTAATATTTGTGTAATATCTGGGAACTTCCTAACTTTCCAAACTTGAACACATCGAAATTAGTGAGTTTTCCCCTTTGATCTTATCAATTAAATAACTTTCTAATTAGATGGAGTTTAGGTTCAAGACCGATATTAAAAAATAGACAAAAAGAGCTACAACGAATGAGAATTTAGATGAGAGTTATTATGACCATTCGAAGAACATGGTGCACATGGCCTATTTACCTTAATTAAACCTGCAAATTGGTCATTTGTTAAGCTATGTAATTTTGCAAATTTATTTAAGTGACAAAAATTGGGCATAAAGGGCCAAACTGGGCTCCCAATAGGGACATTTTGGCCCAAGTCCTTAAGAAATTAGGAATTTTAACTAATTTCTATTATTATCAAAACTTAATTATGGTGTTTTGGGAAAGCTTTTGGGAAGAGAGAGAGAAGAGATACCCAAGAATTTTCTGACAAGTATGGTCGCAGATGGAGTCGATAAAAAGCAAACTTGAAGATCAATATTTTGGCGAGGTAGGGTGTCTAACCTCTAAATTAATCGCATGTTTATGATGTTGATTTCATGCTTATGAAGAATATATGTTCGTGAAATTGTATTATTTTGATAATATAATTTTAAAGGTTGGATCTTTGGGTAACTAGCGTGGATCTATCGGACCACGACTGGCTGCGTTGATAGCCATTGCCAACATTGCTAGATGTGCCTTCTGCCAATCGTCCGGCCAGTTTGCATGCACAACATGAGTAAAGCAAAAGAAGGATCGAGGCAGCCACTCCCGGCGGTACATCAGGCAGCAACTTACTGTCCTTGGTGTCTAACAGCAGACCAGTCCTAACTTTATAACTCCCAAAAAATGTATAATTTACTCTTAGAAAGAAAAAAAAAAACCCTTAATTTTCTGGGTGTTACAGCAACACTCACACATTATGAGTGCAAATGATGTAGTCCTGCTCGAATAGGCAGGCTCAATTCACTACCATATTGGTTAACCACTACAACATTTTGTATTCCTTTTTGTTTTTTTCCTGGCAGGGTTAGGCTCTCAAACAGAATATATCATAATGTTTTCATGGTTAAAATGTTTTTTTACACCGAATCTCACTTGAGTTCCTGTTGGACAAGAAAGAAATAACTACATTAATTTAAAACCCACTTTTCTCTATCCAATCAAAACCAAGTGATTGGTTTTATTAAACGATTTGATGTAATGTTATCAACACTCTTTATATATTTATGATCTAAACCCTTCTTTTGTCTTTCTATTTACGCTATATTTCTCACCTGCTTGTGACTCTTATCTTTACGCATGTTAAAGGTGATAATGTGACGTCATAGTAGATCTATCCCCAAGTTAACCTAAAAGAGCATTTCGGCTTTTGTAGAGCGTTAACTCCCACAATGTGGCATCATCTTTTGTTGTCTTATAAACATGCAAATTATGCAATCGCTAGACAAAGCCTAGCCCTTTACAGTTCAGGGACAAGTCGTCTTTCATGGCACTTGCAATAGAGCCCTTGCCAAATGTTCGAGAAAATATGCATGGTATCCCAAGCTGTGCAACACCAGACATTTCATGGTCGTGGCAAAGCAGTTTGCATTCATTTCCTTTCGTCACGAGAGCACGATCATAACCTGCAAAAAGAGCAACAAAAATAAACCTGAGCAGGACACAAAAATGTAAAAAAAATGATATGTTAAACGATTAAAAGATTAGCAGTGGCGAAAGAGGGCATCCAGAGACTGCTCACTCACTTGTGGATACTAACATCTATAGACTATAGGGCAGTTCCAACATAAACCCCAAGAACTGCCCCAACGCCCTCCTGTATAGCATAGAGGTAGCCACATCCTTTGGTAAAGAGCTTTAAAATTCAACCAAGATGACCATGACTTGCCATAATATGCTATGCCGCAAAAGGCTTTCTACAAACCAATGTTACAGGAGCTAATACTTAAAAGATATGGCAACTTCACACAGATACCCTGCGCAAAGTCCATCTTGTCTTGTTCGCAATTGAAACGAAGGTAGCCTTGACAACATCAGTAAGTCTATACTCCCGTTATCAGGTGGCTATCATAGTTGTATTAATCCAATGCAGCCTAGAAATATGTCATCATTAATGTTGGTATCCAGCTCCAATTAAATCAATAGCTCCGACTATCTGGGAACAATTCATCCATAGGTACTAGTACAAGATGATAACCATCACTTCCAAACTTGCTATTTGCGCCATCCAAGCAAGGACAACAAAAGAATGTGATATTGTCACCATTTGTGCTGGCTATCCACCAAATAACTTTTGAGTTCCTTATTGTCTAAGAAGGCAACTTATCCATGCAGCAAAAAAAAATAGATTTCCACTCATTAGAACCATCTCCATTTCAATTTACACCATATCTTCCGCCTTTGCGCAAAAAGCCCATTTAGTCTAGGATGAATTATCATTTGTCGTCCATTATCAAAGACAGCTGATTTCCAATTAATAGCAGCTGCTACGTAAAGAATTCTCCTCCATAGAGGGTCAGCAGGGAGCATTAACCATTTAACTCCTAGCTTCGAAAGCTTAAAAAGCAATATGACGCATTCAGCACAGTACAGCTTTTTTTGATGCTTTAGAAAATTTCCTTTTCAGGTTATCTGTTATAGAAACAGCTGAAATGAATTAAGCAGCAATGCTTGAACAAATGCCCAGCCTACATTTAGAAGAAAAAATAACAAGATTTGCAAGGGTGACATTAATATGAAAGAAATGAAAAATGATCAACCAATTTAAAAGACCAGTTACCACGAAAACATTTTTCAAGAGAGGAAGACTATGTACTGGTGGAAATTCTAAGGTTTAAGACAGAACAATGCCCACCAGATGCATCACACACTGAAGGAACCTTGTTTACCTATTTTTGCTTGAATTAAGGATGCACAGCTGCTCTCATCATGTCTACATGCATAGGGTAAAATGCTGCAGTACATTTCAAGTGAAGGTTGAACTCCAGCGTCCTCCATCCAATGTAGTACCTAATGTGCAGAGCAAAGAAGTGTAATAACCTCCAGAAAAGTGAACTAATAACTCAATGCTGAGTTTTAGCTCACAAAATACACAACCAAACACATGCAATACTTCTCTGGCTAATCTCAACTAAGAAGCCTAACAAGGAAAGTAAAACAAATAAAGTGCAGAAGCTTTGGTGTCTCCTAACTGCAGATCTCACATCAAATTTTGCATACAACGTTCTCATGTTATATTTTCTGTTTGTGTTTTAGAAGATGACACAATCAATTTTCATGCAAGTCATCTCATAAAAGGAAAATAAAATATTCCCATCATATTAGTAATTATATAATATTAATTATTACCTAGCTTAATACCTTTTGAGGGGCTTCAGCACCATTTACAGACAAAAAGAAAATAGCAAAAAAAAATACTGTTGAAAGTGTTGGATAATCTATCTATCTTGTCTATTTGGGCCAATTTGGGCTTATTATATATTGTTGGGTCGTTCCTGAACAACTTAAGCTTTAAAGGCAAGTTGGTTTCTAACAAGGTATCAAAGCCAAGAGATCCCATTTTCGATCCTCACTTTTGACTCTATTAATTTATATTTGCCCGTTCAGGGGAGGTGTTGGATAATATGCCTATATGTATTTGTCTGTTTGGGCCGATTTGGGCTTGATATATATAATTGGGTCGGTTCCTTAACAACTTAAGCTTTTAAGGCAACTTGGTTTCTAACAGAACAGATACATAAAGGAAGTTTAGCATAAAAACATTCTCCATCCACCTCATGCAGTTTCTAAATCTTCATTAGAGCAACTAATAATGAAAAGGAAAATAAAATCCATAAACACCACTTGATCATCATATTGCTGGCTAACCAGCCGTCAATGACAATGACGGACAATTAAGTACGCACAAATGACTAATTACTCAAGGATACATCATTGGAGTGAGGAAAGTATATAAAGGATCATAATCATAATCAATTAGTGCATTTGCCCAACAATTTGAGATTGGCGACATGGATCTCACCCCTCTATTCTAGTTTGTTTTGTGCTAACTCTTTTGTAAGAGATAACATAGTCATATCCTTCCGTATTAATTCCATTCAAGTTCTTTTAGGTCTCCCTCTCCCTCTTTTAACATCATTTACGTAAAACCCTTCCAACCTTCTTTCTGAGGCATCCATTGGTTTTCTTTCTGCATGCCTATACCAGCGCAACCTAAACTCTCTGAGCTTCTCCTCTAAAGGTGCTACCCCTAAGTTATCATGTATATAATCATTTTTAATCTTATCTTTCTTGGTTATTCTACACATCCACCTTAATATCCTCATTTCAGCTACATTCAGTTTATCTATATGACTTTTCTTTGGTACCCAACATAATGCTCCATAGAGCATTGTGGGCCTAATATCTATCCTATAGAACTTACATTTAAGCTTATTTGGGACTCACCTATCACACAAAACTCCTAACACCACCCTCCATTTTACCTACCCACATTAATCCTATGTACCACATCACTAGTGATATCTCCCTCTTTGTAGATAATGGAGCCCAAATATCGAAATTGATAACATCTCCGCACTTCTTACCCATCTATTACAATTAAGTTCTACCTATATTTCTATTATCCTTACTATATACTTCATATTCATCTTGCTTATTTTAAAACCTTTTGATTCTAGGGCTTCCCTCCACACTTCTACTAGTATAGAAGGGATCAAACTGGAATACGTACATTGATGAAAAATACAAAGCAGATCCAAGTGGTGATAAAGTTGAAGGAAAGACGCTGAAGATACATGGAGACCTCAAACACCTCTAATGTAATTGTGATACATATAATTACATATAGCAATATACTAAAATTTTCAGTTGCAAAATAAGGTTGTAGCAATGCAAAAGGTTGACTTTCTAACAGAAAATATACATGAAAGACTTACTAAATCCTTTCTTTGGAAAATAGAATAATATCAACTTCAGGTTTTCTCAAATTAAGTCCAGTCTGAATCTATAATTGATTCTTGATTGTCAGAAAAGTTAAAAAAAGGGCAAAAGGTATATAGACCAAGATACAAGCAGTTTCCAGTTCGTGACTGGCTAAGTACAACTCATTAACATACTCGATGATTGCATTTGCAAAATAATTGAAAAAGATTCAAAGTTACAGGTACTCAGCTGAGACAACCCTTGGAGAAAATTATTTTTTAATCATAGAAAACATCTGACATATTACTCTTGCTACAAGATGCATATTTATCCATACTTATTCAGACTCCATATTATGCTCATTTAGTAGTCTTTGCCTCTTTAGGTCTCTAGAATTTGTAAGTGAAGACCTGTTCAGCAAATAGAACTTAGATTTGCAGGCTTTACATATGTTTTTTGAGTCCCTAACTTTTGTAAACCCTATAAAGCAAAGATTGCTGATTATGCAAGATCATCCATTCACCTATTTCTCAGTTCTGGTCCTTTATATTCTTCACTTAAAAAAACTACTACAACTACGTAAAATAATTGGATCAGAAGCACTTCGTGCAGGAAATTGGTCCCATCATGACCGCTAGATAATTTTTCCTACATTCAAATTTTTAGATGCCTTGAGGCACTTAAGATGTCTAATCCTCACTAAGAACTCACATCAAGGCTCAAGCAGATCAAGATAAGTACTAGGTACCTGTATATACTTCCTCCACTTCCCAACTGCCAAAAGATTCTCTAATATAATCGAGTAAGTATGAAAATTGGCTTCTGTAGCATGAGAAACTATCTTGAGGAATACCTGCACAAATTGTAAATAACATAGTGATTCTTTTATTAGTGCAAAAACATATGCAAATGCAATTAGAGAAGCAGTCATGAATTCATCTATATATAGCACATGTAGAGAATATCAAGTCAAAAAGATTCATATCTTGCAATCATGAAATGAAGGTCAGACGTATAAGATACACATTCATACAAATTTCATATTGACGTACAAGCACCAATATAAGTCAACTGACCTTTACTAGTTCAAACAATATATATTAAGTACCTTCATCATAATCTCAATTTTCCCACTTTTACCAAGAAAATGAAGAAGCTGATTAAGAATTCCAACAGAAACAACTGAAAATAAAGGCTCCATCTTTTCAATTAATTCCATGGCTGCCTTCCAGTCGCGCAACCTTCATTTAGAAACCAAATTTTATCAATACTTAAAGCAAATAAAGGAAACAAGTAACATGATGTCTGAAGCAAAAATAGATTATCAACAAATATTACATGTAGTTTTGTGACTCGGGAACCATACATGGTAGTACCTTATCTTCTGTAATAGTTTTCATGCTAGACTCAAATATGAAGACAGCCATAGAAGAAGAAAGAGAAATCTTACATGCTGCTAGCCGAAATGATTTCATACAAAGTGGCATCATTGTAGGATATGTTTTTGTTGGCCATCAATTCAGCTAGGTATAGGACCTTCGCCGGCTGTGATCCCTTGTTGAAAGCTTTCATAAGAGATGAATATGCAATAGAATCTGGTCCAATGCCATTCAATTCCATCTCATTGAAGACCTCATATGCTTTTTCCCAGTTTTCTAGGAGAGTAAATCATAAGGCAACAAATCGGAATATTTATATATTTCATATAAAAGAGTTAACCATACAAAAGGCTATCAACAATGGCAACTTGAAAATTCATTATTCGTAAAAAATCTACCTGCTTCACCATACGCATTGATCATGGCAGTATATGTTACTACATCAGGATAACAACCATCTGTCTTCATCAATGTGAACACAGATTCTGCTTCATCTATTAGACCCTGAAATTTCAGAAAGAAAGAGCTTACCATATAATTTGTAAGTCTATGCAAATGATGCCATATGATGCCAACTGCTTTCACTTGCCTGTCTGCTGTAAGCACATATGACGGATGAGAAAACCTCTTTAGTCAAAGAAATTTTTAATTCCATCATCTCGTCAAGATACCTTAAAGATTCTTTATATTTCCCCATCTTACAAAGACCACTGATAAGAATATTAAAAGTCACAGAGTCAGGTTTCATTTTCTTTTCTTTCATTGACCTATATAGGCTAAGAGCTTTCTCATATTCACCAACACTCATATAGCTTCCAATGGCCGAATTATAGGCAACTGTATTCAACTTAATGCCTCGAGACTTGGCAGCAGAGAGTATGGAATCAATCTTAACCAACTGTTCAGAGCGACCACATGCAGCTAAAAGGGTACAAATTGTGACAGCATTTGGTAGAATTCCATCTCTTTCCATTTCACGCAACACTTCCACAGCTTCAGTTACCAGTCCTTGAGACCCATATGCATCAATTAGGGCATTGTAACTTACCAAATTTGGCTTCCTTGAGTTTCTTTTGATCATATCAAACACTTCTCTAGCCTTTTCGGGCTGGCCAGACTTACCATATGCATTAAGAAGAGATGTATATGATACAACATCAGGACGTAGACGAGCACTTACCAACAAATTGAAGACACCTAGAGCCTCTTTATGCAAGCCACAAGAAGCGTAAGCACCAAGAAGTGCATTATATGAAACAATATTAGGTTTTAGACCCTCAGCAAGCATCATATCAAACACAGCCTTGCAGTTTTCTATCTGCCCACACATAGAATAAGCATGGATAATGCTTGTGAAAGTCACAATATCAGGGTGGCATTGGAACTTTTTTCCCTTTATTGAGTTAAAAACGTTCAAGGCTTCATCATATTGTCCTAATTTGACTAGGCAATATATGACTATGTTCAGAGTGATGGTGTCAGGATGGATATTGGTCGATAACATTAGCTCAAAATAGGACAAAGCTTTTACATACTGAGCCCCAGTTTTCAATGCTGATAAAATAATATTGTGTGTCACCAAATCAGGACCTACACCGTTATCTGTCATTTTCTTGCAAACTTTAAGAGCTTCTTTCCAGTTGCCACTAGATCCACATGCATTAATGAGATTGTTGTATGTAGACCTGGTTGGTGGAACCTGTATGAATGCCAAGATTAGACATATATAACCAACTCATACAAAAGACACATTTCTCCAATAAACCTTATGGTCTTCTGAAATTAATAACAATTATATGCTTTAGAAACAAAAACTTAACAAAGCCTTCAACAACATAGCCAGAGGAATATAATAATTTTCATTTTCAAATTCCAACCAGTAGAGAAAGCTCCTACATAAACAAAAACATTAGCAAGTTATGGTAGATGGGAAAATTATATTCCAGAGCTCATATGTTAATAAGTGAGAAAGCTGGATATTAATGGGTATACTTTTGTTTAAATAATACTAAGTCCAAGAAAAAGAGGGAGTAGATCCTTGCTACCCAACCAACTTCTTCTTCCTTCACCCAATTTTGTGTAAGGAAAGATAATTTTCAAAGCACTACATCCATTCCAAGTACAAAGGAAATCTTGTTGGAGGAAATAGACCGACACGGATTGGGACAACCCTATGTTAGCCTCCCTTTGGACTTCGAATGGATATAAGCACAAATAATCCTGCGGGAGGCAGCCACAGGATTTACATGCCATGGCTGAGATGCGCCCTGGCACTTCTCAACTATGTGTTTAAAAATATAATATAATATATATATATATATAAAAATATATATAAGACCCTGTTATATGCGTCTAGCTCACGCAGCCCATGTTTTTATGGGGCAGGTGGGTTTTTATCACCCAACTGCCCAGGGAGCCGCTGGATGACGATCCAACAGCTCCCATATGTGCCTGGTGCACATGCACATATTAACTTTATATATATATATATATATATATATATATATAAAGTTAGACCTAGACTTATGTACAAACCAACTTGGTATTTGCATCTGTCCGCAGAGTAAATGAATAGCAAAAAACTCTACGCTTACCAAATGCAAATGAAAGGATGGAATGACAGATAAAGGTGTCCATATACAGCCCAAATAGCTGGGATAAAGCGTATGATGTACAACATCCAGAATTAATCAAATGCAGGATACAAAATAAAGTGGTTGGGAAAACCCTCCCTGTTATCACTAAACAGGAAGGGAACCCATAATGCGTAGGGCCAGAGTGAGGTTAAAGAGGATTGGCTAGGATTGTGGACCCCAAATTTCAGCCCATTTTGAAATATAGCCCTCTCCATCTAAGTTTGTGAAATTTAAATCATTATATTTTTACAGAAAATGTGGTGTTCAATCCATAGAGATTAACAAAAGTTTTTATAGCCGGTTGCCAACGTGACTAAGGTAGAGTTCTTTAATCTAAAGTTGTACAAACTATAGGGGTACAATATTTATGAGGAGAGAGTGTCAAAGGACAAATGCAAAAAGTAACTAAGGTATCAGAAAACCAATTTGGTTTTATGCTAGAGAGGATAAAAATTGAGGTTATCTTCTGTTATTGCAATTAACATAGGATTATAGGGACAAGAGACAAAACCTCCATATGACCTTCATAGATTTAGAAAAAGCTCATGATAGAGTATCTCGAGAGCTTATTTGGAGTGTCTTGAAGAAGAAAGGTGTTATAAGAGGTAACATAGATATACAATGGGGTAGTGACTAGTACAAGGATAATTGGAGGGTAAACAAAGGAGTTCCCAATCACAATAGGTCTACATCAAGGATTAAACTTAAGCCCCTATCTTTTTGCTTTAGTAATGAGTGAGCTAGCTACACATATACAAGGTAGGGTAACTTTGTTGTAACCCCTAGGGTTACAAGGGTGAAATTAAGGAGAGAGTGTATGTGGGAAAGAAGAGGAAGAGAGTTTGAGAGGGACAGAAATAAATAAACTGGACTAATAATTTATTGCTCAAAATTCGTAACTAATGACTATGGAGGAGTACATGATTTATAGGCTTCAGCCTTCTCTAATTAGGAGGCAAATCTAAACTAGGAAAGCAAGAACAATAAGAATCCTACCTTTAATAAGAAATTCTAAACTAGGAAAGCAAACCTAAACTAAGGCATACTTATATAAAGAAAGTCCTAATTTGAAATCATAACAAGCTCAGTGCATGATTTTTGCAAATGATTTTTGCAAAAGATTTTGAAATCAGTAAGACTAAGGCAGAGTATATGAAATTTAAGCTCAAAGAAGGTAGAACTATAGGTAGAACCTTAGTAAAAATAGATAGGAAAGAACAGTCAAGATGTAAGCAATTTCATTATTTGTGCTCCATTATCCATAGAGGGAGATATTGATAGTGTTGTGGTACATGTTAGAAGAGTATTTTCTCGTATTTTGTCTAAGTATTTAGTATTGCCTTTCTATTAATAGAGGGTAATTTAGTCATAGTTATGTAATCTTATTTCTAATTGGTCAAACCTCTCTTAAGTGGAGGGCATATTAGTCTTTTGATTGTAAGAGACAACTTGAGCCTACCAGAGGCTACTTGACTATTTTCATCCATATTATCTTCTTCCTCATTATTCAATAAAGTCTTCTCAAAGACCCTAGCTTGGGTAATTCTAATAGTAGAATAATCTGTCTGTTTGGGCTACATTGTTGGGCCTATCTTTGACAACTTGAGTTTTTGAGGCAACTTGGTTTCTAATACGGTATCGGAGTCGGGAGGCCCCGGTTTCGATCCTTGCCCCCGCCACTGTACTTTGTGCACGTGCAAGCTTTTGCAACCGTGTTGAATAATTTGTCTATGTGCATTTGTCTGTTTGATTCATTTTAGGCTTGATATACATTGTTGGGTCATTCGTTGACAGCTTGAGCTTTTGAGGTAACTTTGTTTCTAACAGTACATAGGATAAATGCGGGTTGGGTAAAATAAAGGGCAACAACAAGAATATTGTGTAATAAGTGTCCTAAATAGGCTTAAAGGCAGGTTCTATATGACAACTATTAGGCCCGCAATAGCATATAGAGCATAATGTTGGGCACCAAAGAAAAGGCATATAAAATGCAAGTTGAATATAGATATGTGGGATAACTAGGAGAGATAGGATTAGAAATTACGCAAGAACTTAGGAGTAGCACCTTTAGGAGAGAATCTTAGGAGTGCATGTTGCACTTGCATTGGTATGAGCATGTAAAAAAAAGATTAATGGATGACCAGGTAATAAAGTTGGAAGTGATCCATGCAAATAATGTAAGAAGAGGGAGACTTAAGAAAACTTGGATGAAGTTAATAAGAAAGGATATGATTGTGTGGTTTTTACGAAAGAGTTAGCACAAAATAGGCCATAATGCAAGCGAAAGATCCACGTCGCTGACCTCAAATTGTTGGAAAAAGGCGCTACTTGATTGTGATTACGATATTTTTGTGAAAAATCACAAGCTTGATAAGCGAGTCCCACTTATTACAATGGATTCAAAATTGTATATAACACTATAATTTCCACAAATTCCCCTTTGTCCCACCCACATCCTACATCTTGGGGCACACATTTGATATTATAATCCTGTTATTAGTAATAGGATATCTAAGCTCCAAGAGGTTATAGGTGTTAGAAACCAATAGGTATAACCACTTTTCTCATATCCTAAATCTATACTTTTATTCATAAAAATTTATTATAGAAACAAACTAAAGAGGTTGGGGAGGTTGGGGGTCTAAAATCTAGTTAAGCACAAAAAACTGTAATTTGACATGGGTTCCATACCATCCTTTTCATTATAATGTACCCATAAGCAGAGAATAAATAAATACCTCGTCACTGATCACAAATAGTGGGATAAGACAAAAACAAATGATGAGCCATAGAAAGAAGGTGTGGTCAATAAACACATAATATAACCAAGTGGAAAGAATACCGATACATACAGCTGCACGAAGCATATCATCCATTATATTGATTGCCCAACGCCACTGGCCAGCTCTCCCATGAGCATTGATAAGAGCATTGTAAGTTTCAGCATCAGGCTTACATCTGACGAAAAGTACAAGGAGTTATATAAGTTGCAGCACCCTAATGTACCTGAACTCCATTATAAAGGTAAACCCAAAGAATATGGTGTTTTAAGATGTATACTAACGTGCAAGAGCGTAGACATGGGTAGGTCCCTGGTCCCTCCAATTTTTTTCCCCCTTTCTTAAAGCCTCATGCATATATCAGTGCTGAATTTCGACATCCAAGGACATACTTATTTTCTCTACAGTAGGTCCCACTGCTGTTGTCCTTTTTACTATTCCAACTAAAATTTTAGTACCAGAGATCTCACTAGAGCAAGGCTTTTGAACTATATGACACTTGAGGAGAGGTATCGTTTCGAAGGGAAAATGGGACCTAGTTATTTGATTCGAGTAAAACCTTCAAGTTTACCATAGCGGTCCACAAATTTATTAGCTTATTCTCCCTTTATTCTTCATGGTATTAGTTGGGGTTCCCTCCTTAGCTCATGGTAATAGTTACTTGAAACACCCATTTATTCTACAATAGCCCCATAGCCTCCTTCGATCTGTTTCCTAACCTTTCTTTTACCTACTTTGAAGAGAATTGTCCATTAAGAAGCAAATGCTTTAGTCAATATACTATACAAAGGAAATATATAATTTTCTCTGGTCTAGGGTTCTCCTCTGCCCTGGATTAATGTCAATATCCACTTAAGGGAATAACTTGATACATACAGTATTTAGTATCAATACTTCAATTGTACTCACTACCCAACTGAAAAACGTGTTTAGTGACAATTGACACTAAATTCATATAATATAGATTTTATCAATAATTTAATTGCACTCATATGTCCACTCAAGGATAAAATTATGGCCCAGCAATCAGTTAACATGCCACAAAAAGAATAAGCTACCAAATCTTGCTCTAAGCAGACTGTTCTGCTTCTATTCACGAAAAAAGCCAATCTTGAAAATCAATAGTAACAGAAAGAGACATCATGGAATTCTGATATGATCTATTATTGAAGCTACCTCCACTCTTGCATTTCAAAAAACAACCCCCGTGCTTGGTCGGTTCGATTGTGCCTAGCATGCAACCTTATCATCATGTTGTACAAATCAATTCGAGCACAATAATTGCTTTGTCTCTTCATCCAACGAAAAACCTGAACACTATGTTCAAGGGCCCCAGCCTCGGTCAGCTCCTATCAATGGCACTACTGCGTTAGAAGTCAACTAATTCTTGACACATTCAGTCACAGAGAAACAGTGTGACATTTGCGCACATTAAGAAAGGCAATGAATAACGAATAAAGGGACCAGCTAAGCTTATTACAGTCGAAATAATCATTCTTTACTGTCATTCTTCTGGTTTCCCAACTGGGAATAACATGACCGCGGGAATGACAAGAGGATTATGCTTCTTACCCGCAATAGAACCGGGAAATTTTTTCGGGCAAACCGACCGGGCCATTTATTAAGAACGCCCTCGATGTCGTCCCAGTGATTAAGCTTGAGAATTTTCTCGACCACCTCAGAGATTTTCAGGTCCCTCTGATTGGCGCGAAGCCGGTACCGTTTTGGGATGGCATCTTTTCCGAGCCCGGTGAGCTCCACCGAGACACGGTACTTGCCCTTATCGTAATCCACGAACCCCACTTTCCTCTTCTCCCAGACGGAGATGTCGGGGCCGTTGCTGCCGGAACACAGAATTCGGGTCACGTGAATGGAATCCGTCTTCGCTTTGGTGCAAGGAACGGGAAGAGGGGCCATGTCGCACCGGTAACTGCGGAGGTCGGGAGGTCCCTTAAGAGCAGCCATGGGCGAGCGATGGGAGCTCCGACGCTCTCTCTGTGAGTGTCTTCGAAGATGGGAAGATTTGAACCGAATGGCTACATGAAAAATATTGGTACTCCACTTAACACAAACCGTCGATCTCAGAATCGACGTGTGACTCAGGATCGACGGACCTCTTCGGGATTATCTTGATTAAAAAAATACCCACGAAAATTTACATAGAACGAGGCTATTCAAAACCCCTTTTTTTTTTATGCCTTGTGTCCCCCATTTCTTCTTTACCCCAATTTTTTTATTAAAATTTCTCACTTATCCCCCATACTTCAAAACAAAAAAAAAACCCTTCTCTCCCTTCCCCCCATCTTCTTCTTCTTCTCCGGCAAAGTTATAGTCACTCGTGCCGGCAGACTGGCCACGGCCAAATCTCACAGGCTGCAGCTAGATCTGGTCGCGCCGCCGACGGCCATCGCAAGCCGCAGCCAGCGTGGCCAGATCTGGCTATGCCACTGACGGCCATTGCAGGCCGTAGCCATCGCGGCCAGATTTGGCCGCACTGCACAGCCTACGCTGGCCGTTGGCGGCGTGGCCAGATTTGGCCGCGTTGCATGGCCTGTGCTGGCCGTTGGCGGCGTGGCCAAATCTGGCCACGCTGCACGGCCTGCACTGGCCATCGGCGGCATGGCCAGATCTAGTTGTTGGCCTTCGGCTACTTGTGCAGCCGGCGGCCAGATCTAGCCGCTAGAGCCGTCTGGCCAGTCCGGCGGCCATGGCCAGATCTGGCCGTGGCCTCTGTAGCCACCGGCCAGTGGCCGGGATCTGGCCACTGAAGCTGCCGGCCAACTGTTTGTGTGGCCGGCGGCCATGGCTAGATCTAGCCATGGCCTCGAGTCGTTGGCCGTCGGAGTCGAAGTCGCCGGAAAAAAATGAGGGAAGAAAAATGGAGTTTTATACCATGGGGAAAGAAGAGCAAAATTAAGGGGGAAACATGGGGGAATAAAGTAAAAAAAAAAAAACTAACTTTTTTACACTTTTTGGGGGACACTGGGAAAAAACCGGGGTCTATATAGCATCGTTCATTTACATAACACATTCTATAGATATTCATCGTATGTATGTATTAACTTCGTAAATATCTACAAACGGTATAAAAATTGGGTAAGAATAAAGTAGGGGGTGGTAGACTTCTTATATTTTCTTAAAATTAACCCATATTAGTTCTAAGAAATTTTATAAATTAATATTAGAAAATATTATTAAAATAATATAATAATAAAAATATTTATCAAAATAGTGTTGATTGTTGCTATGTAGGCGACGGGCTGATGCCTATGTAGTTTTTAAAAATAAAAAATAGATTGATTTCATACTTTCACAAAGATGAAATCAATTCTAAAGGGTGATTTTATCCTTTAAAGGATGAAATTAAATTGCTTTTTTTAAATCCATTTAACCCCAAAATAAACTCATGTAAAAATAAAATATAAAACACCTAGATAGCTACATATCGAATAATTAAAAAGTCTATGAAACACATATAAATTAGATAAAATGTTCCTAAAATATTTAGTTTACAAAAGAAGTTTACACTTTGTACATCTAAAGAAAAAAATATCATTCTAATTAGTTCTACCTCTCTTACCCCTACAACCTCGACCATGCCCTTGCCCATGAAGTTGTACTCCTGGTCCTCCTAGTTCGTGTAAATAATAGATAGCTCACCTAAATATACCTATGAAGATAATGGGATCAGATCTGCACGAGCTATCCACTATCGTCTCATATATACTCTTGAAATAATCGGCATCTCAACTGGCTGAGAATGAGATAGATTTGCATAAGTAGCCAGAGATAATAGATGTGGACTATCATGCGAAGTTGAAGCTCGTGAAAATAAAGGAGGAGATAAGGTTGTTACAAATGAAGATGGAATATCTGTGTAGGAAGTATGCTTCAATGGCGTTTGAGCCGCCTCGTGAGTGGGATAATGTCCATGTATGTCTGTAATAACCGACTGAAGTAGTGACAAACTATAAAGGACATGTTCACGGTGCATGATGGTTGATTTACATGATGCTAATAAGACCTCTCCCAAAGTACATGTGTTAACCGCACTAGTCAAATGTGTATATATTCATCACACTAAACCAAGCTATGAAATTTATATAAATAATAAACAAAAAATAAGAAAATATTATGATATAATTAAGATATACTTACCAAAACTGCCTTATACGCACCCTTGTTGAGTACTCCGATGGATGAACTCTACCGTACAATGAGGAGTATCCTGCTCTAAGTCAAATTGGAGCATCGCACCAGACATGTGCATCTCCACAATCTTGAAACAAATCAATAGCATTCTCGAAAGCCACACATCTATTCCCTCTATACATAGAGGAGGTAACCTAACCAATGCCTCATCCAAGTATGGCTAACAAATGACCTGCATAATTTTTAAGCATAATTAGTTTTTAATAACATTACTGTAACGCTCCATTTTTTTATTACATCTAACCTAAGGGGTTAGGGGTAATTTTATAATTTTAGATAAGCTTTATGAGGTTTATAGGGATGTAATCTCAGTATATAGGTAGAGTTTGAAGTAACAAGCGTAACGAATAGAATAATGCACGAAATGAAGGTCAGGAGCAAAAGTTATGACTTCAGAAAGTGTCTTATATGCAAGACCCACTTAAAAAGAGCAGGAGAACCTACCTGGAGTTATCTAAATTTGTAGGGCTTGTCAATATGAGCTCAACGGTATCAAGAATGCGTGAATTCAAGTATGGGGTAGAAAGATACGAACGTTTGAATATAAGAATAAAAAAAATAACATGTATGCCGCGGTAGCGTAGCGTGCAATGGACGCGCGCGACTTGTGGTTCTGCATGTTGCGGGGCAGGCCCATGCACCATGGCACGTGTGTCACACACGAACATCATGCACGTGACATGCAAGAGCCATGAGCAGCACCGCTGAAATCAGCAGAAGCGGCACCGCAATTTTGGCGCGCCAGTGCCCTATATAAGGGGTTTGGGGGGTTCTTTTTGAAGGAGCCTATATTTTATTTATTTCTAGGTCATTTTGAGTCTGATTTAGTCCGTTGAAAAGGTGTTATTGACTAAATTGAGTGTGCTCTAAGCAGTGGAATGGTCCATTCTTTGAGTTGGGCACTCTAGAGGGGGGAAACAACCCGAGAAAAGAGGAGACTTCATTCTCTGATGTCAGATCTTAAAGAGAGAAGCGTCCCATATAAGGGGAGGTTATATTCATCGCATACGGGCATGGGAAGTGTAAAATGTCTTCAGGTAAGGGGAGGTTATATTCGTCATCTACGAACATGATGAGAGAGGAATGTTTATGGGCAGGGGAAAGTTTTGTCTGTCACTTACAGGCACATAGAAAGATAAACACCCCACCCCTGGTAAGGGAGGTTTTGTCCGCCACCTACAGGCACAGAAATGAGAAGCATCTCCGGGCAAGGGGTGTTCTATCCACCACCTTTGAGATTGCAAAGAGTGATGCATCTCTAGATAATGGGAGATTTTGTCTCCCGTCTTCGGGAATAGATTAGCCCTCGGAAAGGGGAGTGTTTGTTTATCACTTTTAGGCACAAATAAATGTTCCAGAGCAAGTGGAGACTTCTTCCGCCATCTCCGAACCTGAAGGGCAGGATGCCCTGAATGAAAGAGCAACTACTAATGTCGCTACTTCTGGAATTACAATGGAGTAAACGCTTCCAATCTTCTAATTCAATATATGATTATATGAATGCATGTGCTAAATAAGTTATACGCTATGCTTTAATCCGATGTGTTTTGATTTGCTTTGCTCTTATTAAATCTGCTAAAAAAAATGCTCTGTTATGATATGATATGCTCCGATCTAATCTAATATGATATGAGATGATCTAATATGCTCGAATGTGTTTTACTTGCTATGTGATAAAGTGGGATGTGTGATTTTGTTGAATTGTTAGCTTCTGCTTGACTTCGATGATTTTCATCTAACTTTGATTAAATAGCTAGGTATATGTATTTTGACATATATGTGTTTTTGTATTGCCTAATGCATGTATTAGTTGTTAGGCAAAACTACGTTTGAATCTAATTTTATTGAAATATTATTGGAGATGTTATCTAATATGGATGTAGGCAACCAACGATCCGACAACATTGGCTCGATCAAAATTAATTATAAATATATTTTTTATTATGGCCTATGCATGATGAAGCTTTGAAGCTCCGTAGTGCATAGAGGAATGCTACAACTCTCATACACAGATGATGCTTCCTCATTTAAAAAAATTAATTAGAGATTTTTGGACCCTGGGTCAGGCCAAGTTGTTATAATTACATAGTTTATATTCATTATATTACATGTGACATAATGAAATACAATTACCTAATAAGGGAGCTGGTGGTCAAACTCTCCTCTATCTAATTAGAGGACTTCTTGTGGATTTTTTGTTTTCCTCCTCCGAACATTCCACCTTATGGAGTCAAATTAACACATCCACATAAAACTATGTAAGAAATATAACAGTTTAAAAAAATATATATCTGGCTCCTAATGGAGCACCCTCTACAATTGGCCTTATCTCTATAGTTAGTTGGCCAACATGTAAATGCTCATAAGACAATAGCTATGGCACAAAATATCATGAAAGCAAATACTAAAAATGAGAAGTATTTGTATGTATAGAAATAAAGATTTCAACAAATTCATTTACATGAAGAAGGGTAATGAAACCAACAATCCTTCAGATCTTAGCTTGACAAGTTTTTCTTAACTCTCAGTATAAGTATGCAAGGGTATCACTACCCCATGCGTAGGTGTGCTTGTATAAGAACATATAAGTCATATGTCTAGTTTATTAGCTGATTTCTTTGTCAAAATTATGTTAAAAAATAATATATATGTAATGAGTCTTAGAATCTGATTTGAGGTTATTATGGTTGAGTTAGATTTGGAATTAACATACTTTAAAAATAGAAGCAGATGTATTATTATTGATTAAGGTGAAAGACTCAATAATGTGAAGAGGGTTGAAGCATATTCATATCACATTAGAATACATAAATTACTTGGAAAAGGTTAATAAGTGATTGCAGAGGTTTTAGAAGGATTTAGGGTAAAACTATTAAAAAATTGGCAGAATGATTGATCGTTGCAAATAATAAAGAGAAGAATGATCGATCGCTTGAAGAATCATGCATATTAAAAATAAGAACCAATTGATTACTATTTAGAATGATCGATCGTTTCAAAGATAAATTAACCGAATTTAGACCTTCTGATTTCAACTTCATTCATTATTCAAGTGCAAGATCTAAATTGACTTTATAAGCTATATAAAGGTTATGAAATCACGAAATTTTAGAGAGGAAAACATAGAGGGGAAAAGAGAAAGAGAGTTTACACCTTTGCTTATTATTTTTCAAAGGAGAATTCACTTGAGCTTTGTTTTGAAGATCTATGGTGAATTAAAGAAGACAATCCACAACTAAAGGAGCTTTTACACATAATATTTAAAGAAAAGTTGTCTTTAATGGAAGATTGAAGATTTCCACAATGCCAAAGTCAAAACAATAAGAGGTGCTTCTTTAAAACTAGAAGGAGACAAAGACAAGGCAAAGAGGAAAAAGTTTTAAGTGCTTAAGGAGAAGACTAAAAAGCCAACAACAACGATCTAAACAAGAAAAACTTGTGTTAGAGTCTAAACAAAATTGGTAGTTTTTTTGTGTTTATGTAAAGTCTTAATTTCTAATATATTGATTTAGTCCTTTTAGAACTGTCATGGTTTTTTACCCTATTTGGGGTTTTCCACACAAATTGCTTTGTTTATGTGGGAGAGTGAGAGTGAGAGTGAGTGAATATTAGGTTTTAATTATTTTTTCTTGATAAAAAAAATTGTACAAAGAGGCTAAAACTCTTAATTATTACTTGATGAAGTACTATTTTTAAGAACAATATAGTGATCCGCTAGGTCAATTAAATATATATTAAATTCTCAGTTGATAGTTGAGGACTAATCATTAAAAAATTTGATTTTGCTACTTTATTTCAATCTAATTTTGTATGCTAGTGCTTTATTAACTTGCTTACTTTACCTAAAAGGTGTATTTTGTTAAATTTGTTTACTTGTAGTTATTTGATTCATCACATCTAGTTCTTATTCTTCTAATGACAATGAGTAATTAAATTTTGAAAATGTTTTTAGACTAGCCATGAAATCTAGTAAAAAGTATAAGTTAGAGAAAATTATCATAGCTAATGGAGAGACAATTGAATCTATTTATATTAAAAAAAATTAATTGGCTAAAAATAAAGAAATAACTAGAGATAAACTTGTGTCTACTAATGAAGAAGTCAATGACTTCAAATTTGAGAAAAATAATCTTCTAAATAAGAGAAGATTCTTAGATAATGAAGATCATTAAATAGTAGAGATAAATAAGGCTTATTTAAAGATCTAAGGAATGAATTGAAAATTTTCCAAAAAAACTAAAAATCTTTCACTTTAAAGAAAGAGATGTTGGATAAAATTTTGTACATGCGATAAAATAGTAGTGACAAATAAGGACTGGGGTTTAGATAGTCAAATTCTATTAGTTCTAAAGATGTCACTAAGTTTGTTAAGGTAAAAAAACTCATGCACACTTAGAATGTTGTTCCACAAGTTGACAATGTGTCAAAACCTAAAATTCATTATAGGAATCAAAGTCTAAAGTCCACACATAGGAAAAGACGTTAAAAGAGTGGTAATCATAAGTCTTTAATTAGACAAATTCAAGTCATAAAACACAATATAAATCACCTTAGTCAATGTGTCATGAACAAATGAGAAACTAAGAAAAGTTATGACACTTCATACTTCAACAATTTGCCTAAGAAGATGAAATAAATCAATTCAAATCATAGGGAACTTTAAGACAAAAGCATGTGGATTAGGAAATACACCCCAAAGAAGGTTACTTATGACGATAAGAAGAAAACTTTACAAATTTGGATTAGAAAAGATGTTTTAGAGAATTTAATATATCAAATTGATGAAGCAATTTGGTCTAAAGAAGTAGAGTATATCATTTTTCATAATGATGGTGTATAATAGAAATATCCTTGTCCCTCCTTGGTCCTTGCCCTATTTTGACTGAGGTTTTTTATTTTTAACTTGAGCATTTAGCAATTCTAGTTCTATATATTGAGATCCGAGTCCTTAAAGAAGCATTTTTAATACTCTATTCTACAGTGAGCCTAATATAAAGAACATATGAGAGCCTTTGATGATGCACATACTAGCGCACATTTAACTCTAGTGATACTAATACTAACATTAACATCCATTAACATGTATATCATCATTTTTAAATTTTAAAGGCTCCTATACATTCTTTATATTGGACACTAAAGTACTGATTGTCTAGTCCTTGAGTAAATGAATGTAAGTCATGTCTCTCATTTTGAGATGGAGCTAAGCAAGCTGTTTTTATTCTTTTATTATGACGACTTAAATAAATTGGGGATAATTCTTGCTAAGAACTAGTGATTATCCATATTTAGTAATAAGTCTACAACAAAATTCTATAGTATATAATAATATAATTTTGCTATTATCCACTTATGACAATTGTAAAATATGGATAACCAATAAGTCTTAACGAGTTTTGGGAGGTATGAGGATTGGCTTTACAAGAGAATTTATAGTAAGTGGGCAATAATAAAGTTATATTTTTTTTATATATAATATAATTTTTTAAAACTGATTAAAAAATTAATTAGGCAATTTATCCTTTAACCCCTTTAAATTTTTAAAAGAGAAGACGTGGCTTTTAAAGGCTTACTCCGATCGTTCGACAGAACTCCTTTAAACCCTAATAGCCCGCCCTCAGACTCAGAAGTTAGAATCTTGCTCCTAAAACCCTATCCCTTGGGGCTATATAAACACTATCCCACCTTGGCACCGTATACCCTGCTTCTCTTTTGACGTCGCGGCCGTCGTTTTATCGTCGAGTTGTAAACAGAATGAGACCCCCAAGAGGCAAGGACATTTTTCTGTATTGCTTCTGCCGTTGTTCTTTTTTGTGGGTGTTTATTTGAAGTTCGTCTTCTCGTCATGCGAAATTTGTTTCCCTTAATTTGTTTTTCCGCTTTAAAAAACGAGGCCATTTGATGATTTTTCGTTCCCGTTGCAGCTCACAACACGTCGATGATGGTCGCTTGAGTGTTGTTCTGCATTCTTTTCTTCCCTAGACGAACTAGATTTTGGATATTTTTCTTATCTTAGGGATGTTTCATATGTTTCAGGCCGTGGTGGTGGTGGGTTCCGTGGGAGAAGCGATGGAGGTGGAGGGAGAGGAAGGGGGCGAGGAGGGGGCGGCAGAGATGGTGGGAGAGGTCGTGGCGGCGGTCGTGGTGGCCGAGGTGGGGGCGGCCGTGGTGGCGGAATGAAGGGAGGGAGTAAAGTCATTGTGGAGCCCCATCGTCACGATGGCGTCTTTGTGGCCAAGGGCAAAGAAGATGCCTTGGTCACGAAGAACGTGGTTACGGGAGAGTCTGTTTACGGTGAAAAGAGGATAGCAGTTCAGGTAATGGATTTTTTAGCTTTTGTATCTTCTCTTCACTCATTTATTTAGTTGTTTTGTATCATGATTATTGTAGATGTGCTCTTGCTGTGTGTTGATTCGAGAAAAAGTTGTTCTTTTTAGTGTCATGTGACGGTCAAAAAGTGTCATTTATGTTCGCGTCTTCTCGTCCTGATTGACACGTAATTTTCTTGTGCCAAAGTAGATGCTTTGAAGTTGTTCTATATTTTTTGTTGATTGTCTATTTTTTTAAAAATTTTGGAATTTATTTTAGATTGGTTAGCTTTTCATGTTTTCTTTGTCACATTTACACACATTCTCATTCGAACCATATGTTGCTGACTTATGGTTTTGTACTGATATTATGAAATCTGAATTGTTGCTTTTTTCCGCTTTTCAGAATGAGGATGGAACCAAGGTTGAGTACAGGGTTTGGAATCCGTTCCGGTCAAAATTGGCTGCAGGAATTCTTGGTGGTGTTGACAATATATGGATTGTAAGAAGTTTTTTCTGCTATTAAACATGAATAGTAGTAATGTGATTTTTTTTCTAAATTTTTCAGTTTCAGCTGGTTCATAGATAAACTAGTGCTATTTTGTATTCTTACGGAGAATCTTATGTTGGAGTACAAAGCTTTTTCATTGCTCAAGCAATATCGGCTGAATTATCCTTTAATATTTTCGTTTTCATAGGCTCCTGGATCTAAGGTTTTATACCTAGGTGCTGCTTCTGGGACAACAGTCTCACATGTGTCTGACGTTGTAGGACCTGTAAGTTACTCAAAAATGAATGTGTGGTTTTTTTTTTCAAGTTTCTTGTATCCAGGAGTAACACGTCTTTGCCTTGATGCTCTACAGACAGGGGTGGTTTATGCAGTGGAATTCTCCCACAGGAGTGGTAGAGACCTAGTCAACATGGCAAAGAAGCGAACAAATGTAATCCCCATCATTGAGGATGCTAGGCATCCAGCTAAATATCGGATGCTGGTAGGCATGGTAGATGTCATTTTTTCTGATGTTGCTCAGCCAGACCAGGTACTTAGTGTGGTTGATTACATGTATTTGATTCTTTTGCGCATCACTATGCACTTCTTTTAAGAAGTAATTCAATAAGATAAGTGTTAAAATATGCAATACCAAAATTGTATCCAGATGCCTTCCTTTATTTAAGGGCTTGTAGCTGAGCATATGTGCAAAGCTACTGCCTATTGGCGTTTTTTTTTTCTTTTTGGCTTTTTATAAAAAAATTGTGAATGTGTGTGTACAATAAGCCGATGCTCTGGATTTGTCTGATGAAGGAAGCATGGTTATGTGCACATAGAGTGATTTTGAGTGGGTCATCATGTCTGCTTGCTTAGATCCTTTGGGACCTGATTTTGTGGGCCTGGATGTGACTTACAATTGTAAAGTTTAATTGACCTTTTAAGTGCATCTAATTCCTCTTTGTGTTTCCTCTTGTTCAGACTCTTTATTTTTTTTGAATGACATTTTTTGATAAAGTTTGATGTTCATTTCATTTTATCTATTTTTTTTTTTAAATAATCATTTTTTAAAGAAGCACATGATGATAAATGCTTGGATTCCCCTTCAAGACTTTGGGATGATGCAATGCCGAGCTGCTGATGCAAATATATTTTTATTTCATTTTATGAATGTTGTACTTCTGTCAGATAGTAGTTATTGTTAAATCTAAAAGTTGATATTGTTATAACTGTTTTTGGGAATTCTATATTCACATTTTTGCGATCAACTAGGATTGCATTGGCAGGTATTACATTTTTTTTGTTACAGAAAATTGGTAAAGTGTCTGAATGTTTCACCTTTTTTTAAGAATTTTGACTTTCATTTCATTATATGTACTTTCTTTTAAATCATTTCTGAAACAAGCATATGATGATAAGTGCTCGGATTCCCCTTCACGACTTCTGGGATGATGCAATGTCGAGTTGCTGATGCAAATATATTTTGAATTTTATTTTGTGAATGTGATTGTGTCAGATAGCTCTTATTTTATTAGATCTAAAATGTTGATATCATTGTACCTGTTTTTTGGAATTCTATATTCACATTTTTGCGGTCAACTAAGATTGCAGTGGCAGATATTACGTTGTTGTAAGAAATTGGAAGTGTCTAAATGTTGTATTTTGATATTTAGCTGGATTCTTTCTATTTTACAAAATTTATATTGTTGGTACTTTTTGAGATCTGTTTTTGGTTGTATGCTAAGTATGTGATGATAGTTAATTAGGATTCCTCTTGAAGACATCCTGAATGCAAGTTCAAGTGTCTGGAACTCCATGTTTGTTGAGCTTTTGTGGGAGGAGTCAATATGACTGATTTTATTTGTTAATAGCTTAAAAGTTGTCATTTTCTTAATATTTAATTTCATGTATAAAACAAGTTATTTGCATTCTAGTTTGTTTCTGGTGTCAAGATGCTAGGTCTTATCTCTTCCCCTCAAAAGTGCTGTAAAATCTTGTTTATCCTGCTTTCTCTCACAAGGTTTGTTTTCCTTTTACCTGTATGTTGACAATCTGAAAGTTTATAGCAAGTCTCATTTTATAGCTTCGACTTTGTGTTGTAGGTTTTTGTAGTATCTGACAAGTTTTGTATGTCTTTTGTTTTAGCAATTTTTTATCCTTTTACTGAGGGAGCTTTTGCTGTTGAATTTTTATTTTTTTATAATTCCTTTATGCGTGTTAGTGTAGTATTTGCAGCAGATCTATTTTTGAAATTATGATCATGTAGCTGCCTCCATATAGGGGCCCACACTAATAAATTTTACTTATAAGCACTGATTCCCAGATTGCATCCAGTTCCTTTGTGTTAGGTTGAAAATTCTGATGAAGTCACTTCTTGCAGGCTAGAATATTGGCTCTAAATGCTTCCTATTTTTTGAAAAATGGTGGCCATTTCGTCATATCTATCAAGGTACTTTCTTGACACCTAATCCTTTACAATGTGTGATATCGTGTTGATGTCTTCTCATGGCTGGAGTTGTTGATTACATTTCGCATCCAATTGCCTAAATTAATTTTTATGCATGGGTAAGTTTGAAATTATTTTCGTGTTGATTCATGCCGAAAAATGGGATCAGCTATTTTCGTCTAAATCACGTTAATTGTTTTCTTATATTATGAATAACATCATTTCTGCTGGGCTTGGCAACTTTGAAATGGTGCTTTTTTTCCTTGGCTCAGGGTGTATTGAATAGTTCACATTTAATGTATTTCAATGAAAGATTGCCTCCTTTGTTTATGATGGTTACTAATACCAAATAAGAAAATTTGTTGACATCGTTTGAACATTTTTTTACCAGGCCAACTGTATAGACTCTACGGTGCCTGCTGAAGCTGTATTTGCAAGCGAAGTCAAGAAGTTGCAGGCAGACCAATTTAAGCCTTCGGAACAGGTGACGTTGGAGCCATTTGAGCGTGATCATGCTTGTGTTGTAGGTGGTTATAGAATGCCGAAAAAGCAAAAACCAGCTGCTGCATAGCAGGTTGTCTCTGGCGGATATATACCTTGCAAGAATGTACATCGCAGTTTTAGTTTGCGATCTAATCTGCCAAATTTGTATATCATGTTTGGTAGCAATTTTGATTTTCCGGCGAGTTGTTTAATTTGACCCAGCCCTGCGGATGAGGATAATTGTAGACATCATGAGAGATCCCTCCATCGGGTACGCTTAAGTTAAAACTTGTATTTCCTCAGCCAAAACCTGAATTTACTCAAGGAAACCATCTGTATGTGTTAAATAGGAATGGATTTATCTACCAAGTGGCTTAACAGAACGGTTTTACGGGATAATTTTTCCTCCGAGATTTTCATGTCGCACGGAAGTAACTTTCTTACTAATGAATGGGAAGGTTTCTACGTGATGGCCATGTGAACCGGTTAAAAGTACGTGGGCATCAAATTCAATCAAATTCAATGGTTCCCGAAACCCCTCGGTTCGGGCTTAAAGAACCAATTGCGGAATCGGGAGGCGTGTACATCGGTTATCGGGCTTGAGCCGGGTTTCACAATCTGAACTCGAATGGATGCGAGGCCTGAGGTCCATTATTTCCTCCTAACATTTGCTAACCCGACTTTGCTGATCCCCAATGAAGATGGCTGCACTTGGGTCTAAGGTATCGCCCGAAACTGGATCACAGCTCGCAAACCTGCTCAAATCGAAGTATTGTATTATGGGCAGAGCCTCACTTATCCATATCCATGACATCCCAACATTCATGATGAAGGGGTTTCTGGTGTATTGGGTATTGAAGAAACATATCCAGTATGATCATCGTCAAACATGCAGATCGATGAGATATGATTCAGTTGTTTCAAGACGAAAACGAAGTGCATAGACGTTAAATGAGAATGATGTTATATTCGGATGAATCTGCTACGAAAAAATGACATTTGTCGAGAACTTCAAATTCCTCGTATATTGCTTAAAGATTTCATATTATACCTAGAAAAACAAGATTTTGGGTGGATTAGAGATTTTTGAAACCTACATTTTTAATGAAAACATATGCATTATCGATTTCGTAAATGAATAACTTTTATATATAACTTACACCGGGATCATTGTTAGTGAAGAATTGAGACAAATCTACTTAAGCTCCACACACTAAATAATATATAAATTTATGTATTTCTATATGGTTCCCATTAATATTATCGGGTAATCTGGATTGTGCGGCCCGTGGTAATAGGGGGCGCGTGGGTTTTTACATTAGTATAGGGCATCTGTAGTTGTTGGGGGCATGTAGGTTTTTTCATTAGGGCCTGCGTGCATAATTACATAATTGCCAGCCATCTATATTCCTAAAACTAATAATTTAATTTAATTATTTAATCTTTTAATACTAAATTTAGTAAGCTAATAATGAACGGTGTATTGTGAGAAGATTCTAAAAAAATAATGATAACATATAAACCTTGAAAATTGATTTCCAAATTAGGAAAAGAGTTAATATTATATTATAATCGACAAACAAAATAGAATAATTGATCAAAATGGCCTTGTAATACATAATATTACACAAAATTTCTTCAACTTTAAAACAATTCACAAAATGGCCATATAAACATGTAAACGTTCACATGTGGCATAAATAGTCTAAAATATTTTTTTTTCTTCATTTTCTTCTTTTAAAGTCAGTGCTTCTCATTTTCACCACCTCCGCCACTGGCTCTACCGCCTATGCTGCTAGTTATGACACCTCTACTACCAACTTCATTATCTTCGCCACAACCTCTGTTTCATCCGATTCCGTCTTCTCGTTCTCCGCTACTGTCACCTTCTTTTCTCACCTCTTCTTCCTCTCTCCTCCCTCTCATCTTTCTCCTCCTCTTCCTACTCTCCTCTTTCTCTATCTCCTCCTCTCTATCCTCATCCCATTTTCCTCATTGGTTGCCTCATCTTCCTCCCTTCTAGAAGCTAACAAGATCAGCTGCAAATTAGTCGATGGAGTAATTATAATTTTATTTTTTTTATCTACAAACTTAAATCATTAAAAAATGAACCCATGAACATGTTAAACTACTTAAAAGTAAGAGTATGTTTTATTTTGTACTTGTTTCGGAGTTTTCTCTAATACCACCCCAAACCTCGTTCTAAGAGTCTAACGTGATAGTCGACAATTAGATTTGCTACAGTAAAGGGAATATAAGGTAACATTATGAGTGATAATGTTTCCCTAAGTATTCATAATGAACTATCTTAACAAACTACATAGATAAAATAAAATAAAAAGTAAATTTTATACATATGATTGTCGACTGTCGGTTGTCGAATGTCTTGACTGTCGATTGTCACACGTCAGTAAAAGATTGTCGGCACCGGAGAAGAAGATTCTCATTGCTGGTGCCGGAGAAGAAGATAGTCTCCGGCCCCGGATATTATGACAATTGATAGTTGAGACATTTGATAGTTGACAACTGATAGTCAATAGTCGACAACAGACAGTCGATAATCAAGACAACCGATAGTCGAGAGTCGCAAGTCTAAAATTTGATTTATTTTTATTTTATGTATGTAGTTTATTAAGATGCTTCATTGTAAATACTTAAGGAGATATTGTCACTTATAATATTACCTTATATTCCCTTTATTTTAGCAAATCTAATTGTGGACTCTTGACTGTTACAATTGAATGTACGAGGTTTGGGTTAGCATTTGAGAAAGCTCAAAACCAAGTTAATAAAACCATTATTGCTTTTGAGTAGTTTAACATGTTTATGAGTTTATTTTTAAAGATTTAGGCCAGTAGATAAACAAAATCAAAATTTTAATCACTCCACAAGCTAGTTTATAGCTGATCTTGATAGGGAGGAAGATGAGGCAAACGAAGATGAAAAGGGGAGGAGAGAGAGAAGGAGATGAGAGGAGGGAGGAGGAGGAGGAGAGAAGGAAAAAGAAGAAGAGGTGACAGAAGAGGTGATGGTGGCGGAGAAGGAGAAGAAGAAGAAGAAATCGAATGAAACACAGGTTGTGGCAAAGATGACGAAGTTGGTGGTAGAGATGACGTAACCTGTGATAGAGGCGGTGTAGCCGGTGGCATAGACGGTGGAGCAAAAGCCAAAGGTAGTGGAAATGAGAAACACTGATTTAGTGAAATTAAAAGGAAGGAAATGAAAAAAAAGGGCATTTTAGATAATTTATGCCACATGTGTGAAGGTTTACATGTATATAAGGTCATTTTGTGTATAACTTGAAAGTTGAGGACATTTTGTGTAATACAATGTATTACAAGGCCATTTTGATCAATTCCTCAACAAAATATTGGCAATATCCATTTATGTCAGAAATTAAGCAAATTTATGTTAAAAAATAAGAGAATGATGAGTCATAGTTGAGAACTTTCTGCCCACTAGGTTTGCTTCACGTTTGTGATAGGAGTGACGCACCAAAGGATGGTACTTTGACAAAGTGAAGTTTCGATGCACACTCTCACACCCCTAATTTCTACATATAATTTTCATAGAATATATTTTTTCTTCCCTTCAAAAGAAAATAATACAAATCTTCATTTTTCTTTCTTGTTAAATGCAACGGTAAAATATATGGAGTAAATCATTAAAATAGAAGATTAGGGTATGATGACCATCAACTTTCATGATCTTTTGGTGTGATACTAATAATTAATAAAAATTTATATAACTAATACATTAAAATATTCATAGGATCCACAAGTTCATCGTTGTCTATTAATCATGTTTAAACTAATGAAAGTAAAATGCTACACTCACATGCCTAGTTAAACCTATTTGAAGAAACTCTAAAATAGCAACAAAGAACTGTACTACTGCTATGATCTTTCCAATACCTTCTAATCATGACTTGAACACTTACACCACATTGGATGCTGAGTAAAAAAGAATATATAGTGGGATAGTAATCTTAAATAAATAGGAAAGTTTGATCAACATACCAAAGAGTTCTTGTGAGGAAACCAAAAATTCATCACAGTTAAAAGAGTACATATCTTTCTTGTCAATTATTCCATTTATGAGCAAAACCCTTCATAAATGTTTTATAGACACTATGACCTCATCTAGGAGCTGCACTCTACTACATATTGACCATCAAATTACGACCTCAATTATTATAAAGTTCGCCTCACCCCATCCACGCCTTGAAGTAAAGGCTTACTAAGGTTCATGGACCCTAGTGTTGAGATTTCGACTTATATGATCATCGAAGTCATCTTTTAAAACTCTAGTACATTCAAACTTGACTCCTGGGTTTGGGAAGCAGTTTTATTAACTTTTATCCTTAGAGAGCCAAAAGACCTTGGACCTATTTTTATAATGAATACGTTATGTCTACATGATTAATGTCTCACTTTTGAAGCCAAGGCACCAAGGGTTCTTATGACCTTGTGTGCTATATGCAATGTCTTTGGACACCCATTCATTATAAAAGAGTCTCACACATATGTATTAGGGTTTACTAATACCTAAGTAATATGTGCATAATTAATCATTTATCCACATCACATAAATACTTCAAAATCATGCAATATCAATCATAATTATTATAACACACTTGAGCTATAATCAAAATAAAATCTATAAGTCATATATTTCATTGATAGCCTTACCGACGTGTTAGTCACCTCATATATTTTATCAATTTTTTATATGCTAATAAAGGAAAGATAATTCTAAAAAATTTGAGTGATATGAGGTAGCTTAAATATTAGTATTACTAATTTTTGCTTCCCCCAAAACCTTACACGGAAAAAGTAATCCATGACCCTTCATGTTTCCTCCATCTTCTTCCCCATTCACTATATTGTGCAAAGTTGCTGACAACAATAGCAGTGCATGATGGCGTCGACCAGAAGCAGCTCCAGTGGCGTTGAAAGGAGAGTGATGAGTTTATGTTACTTTTCTTATGGTTGTCACCCACCGCATGTTGGTTCTTGTCAGATTGTAAAAAAATATCATGGTGACCACCAATCGCCAGAAGTGAGATCGGGAGTCGACAGTCATGAGCTTTTGTCACTTTTCTAGCGGTATGTCACTAGTTTTGTCACTTTTCTAGCGGTATGTCACCAGTCACTAACACTGCATTAATTTTTTTTTTAGTGGCTTGTCATGAGACCAGATTGTAAAACATTTCATGATAGCCACCCACCTCTAAAAGTGAGAGTTTTATGATGGGGTCCAAGATAACAATTTGTAAGTGGTGTAGGAAACAAAATCTATACATCTCATATATTTTTTATGCGGGGCATATTAAGAGATTTGGAAAATTTGATGTTACACAAGTAACAAGAGACGTAATTAGTTTTTGGGATACATGTAGTCACGTTATATATATATATATATATATATATTACTCTATGTCTTACATTAATAATTTCATTTGGTAAAAATATTTATTTTATAATAAAAGTTTTATTTTATTTTATTTAACTGATTTGGTACTTAAAAGATAAGTATCATAAGCTTATTTTTTTTTTCTCTTAGAACTGGGTTTCATTATTCAGTAAAAACTACTATTTTTTCAAGGATAACTATTAATATTGGAAGGAGGGAATAATAGCGAAATATGTAGAAACTGTGAGAGTACCGTTTATATATTAACGTCAAATAACACAATGCTCGTATAAACAACAAATTATATCAAATCAAACCGATATTTCTTTCACCAATACTACATGATCATCCCACGACCAAGAAGCATATATAAGGGACATTCTCTAGTATGATTTAATATGGTGCTGGAGCAGCACCAACATCTGACACCGGACCAAGGGCAAAGCTGTCCGAGGATTGACCGGACACAGGGCCAGACGCCACCCCTGAACTCAAAAGCTCAGCCATTGCTCGGTGGGGATTTGAGCGTTGAACCGTGCAGAGATCCGGCAAGAACACCCCTGCACACAACAGCATAAGACAATCACATGGACAGGAATGGAACTACTGGATTCTGAATTTCTGACTGATCATCAGGGGATTAATTAGTTTTCCTTCTTTCTCGTTTCATAAACTACTCTCGTTTGATGGATTAAGCAGTGAGCACTAATAAGTATAGCACACATCTATTTTATGCACCCTCAACTCTTAATACATATATAGTAGCCATCAGGATATTCTCCTCTACCTATGAAAAGGCTAAGAATCCCTGTAAATATAGAACCATGGCAAGAGAAAAATGAACATCCAGCTCAGGTAGATTCTAATACCTTCCCCGGCGGCGAGATTGAAGTAGAGATCGACAATGTTGGGACAATTCTGGTAGCATGCAGGCGAGCATAACTTGGCCGTGAACTGAGGCTCGAGGAGGGAGTCTGAGGAAATCCCCACGGCATTCCTGTCAACCCCACATGCCTGAACGCAGTCGTCGGTCTCGATCCATTCGGACATCTTCTCCACCACCACCTCTGATGTCCTGCATTGGTACTCCGTCTCCCCATCCTTGGTTGCAAAGTTCTCCAGCAGACACCTCTTTCCGGACGAGGCTATGGAGAAGGCGCATACGTCCTTGGGCAACTCCTCGCAGATTATCTCACCTGACCAACAACAACCAGTGCAAGTTAGTCCCTTTGTCTCTTGATATATACGAAACTCAAATGAGCTACAGACTCTAATAGCAAAAAACAAGAGGGGTTCTATTTATCTACCTAATGCACCATGGAAGAGGACGGAGAGACAGAAGAGAGGGGCCAGGACCATTGCAGAGGAAGACATGATGGGGGCAGCTGTGTGATTTTGGATTGTTTTTCTTGTTGGGTGCTGGAGTTTGTGCGAGCTAAATAGAAGAAATGGAAGGGAGAAATTCAGGTTGGTTTGAGGTGGAGGTTTGTAGGGGGCTTATATAGAAGAGAGATCGTAGGAACTGACACAACGACTGAAAGCCTATTTTGGGTTCCTTGTCTATTGCAGACTCAGTCCAAATTCGCAGACGCGACTGGCTTTTCTCGTCCATTCGGCTGCTGCGACCCGACATGATCTCCTCTGCATGCGTACAATGTTTTTTTAACCTCTGTTGGTTGAGAGTTTTCACATACAATTTGCATGGTGAGAGTTCATTTAGAAATTACGTGTTCGAGGGTCTACGCTTCCAACGACCACACCAACCATTACTCGTCCACATAAAAATTGTCCAAAAATGGCTTTGAATGTGTCTATGCAAAGTAATCCATAAAAAAAATGTTGCCCATGCAAAAGAGAGGACGAATAAAAACAAAAGATTAGCAATACTGACAGGCATTATTATGTGGGATTCCTTAGGCTCTTTGTCACTGCTGGCTACAATAAGTCATTTACTTTTTATAAGAAGAATTAAAAAAAACGATGTCATTTACTGCTTGCATGAGTGGCAAACTGTACTTTTCTTTTCAGAACGGTTAAGCAGTATTTGATGAGAAAATAAGGTATGCGGACTTCTGTCACGCTCTGCTATATAGTCCCTTCATCCTAAATTAATAGCTTCATTTAATAAAAAAAATATTTTTTACTAATAATTTTATTTTATATAATATAAATGAGTGAGTACTTAAAAAAGAGTATATAAGCTTAATTTTTTATAAGTGAATTTTACCATTCAATAAAAAGTATTTTTTTATATGTAACTATTAATAAGGAACTGAAGGAATACATATTTAGTCTATGAAATTTTTAGATATAAAAACAAAACAACAGTTGAAACGTAGGGAGTCAGGCAACGTATGCTGGCTCCTTCAAGGGGACGTTTATTGGTTGAAAAGTCAAAGTCAACCTGTCGGTCATTTGTTTACATCAATTAATTCCACACTACTGTTAATAGTAGTGTTCGTTATTATCGTTATTATCATTTAATAGTGGTGTTCGATCAATGGCCGGTGCTGCGTCGTCGAGTTCAAGTTTACGTGCCTTGGAGATAACGGAAAATTCAATTTTTTGCACAACTTCTAGAAACACTGGAATATAGCGCCATCCTGCTTGTCTGGGGAGGATTTGGAAGGGACTTTTGCAGCTCTTGCTGTGAAAATCAAAGGAAAAAAAACACAAGCAAATTAAAATTTATTCATCAAGGATATATATACAAGAGTTTACATGTAACCGATATTGATCGAATCATTTAGAGATAAAAAGAAAGTAAATCTTGTAAAAAAGGAATAATAATATACACAAGAATATGGCAGAATATACATAAGAATATATGGAATGTATGGTTGTCCTAGATGTATAATTAGATATATGGTTTTAACATTCTCCCTCTAGTTGAAGCTTAATACTGTGAATGCCCAGCTTGCCAAGAATATGTTGTAAATTTGTAATTGTTGTCAAGGATTTAGTGAATAAGTCTCCCAATTGATCTTTAATGGGTGCATATATGGTTTTAATCAATCTACAATGAATTTTCCTGCAAATAAGGTGTCAATCAAGCTCAATAGGTTAATTTGGTTCCCATATGAAAGTCTGGATTAATGACAATGTGGAGAGCTGCTTAGTTGTTACAATACAAGAGGGCTGGACAAGAATGAGAAATTATTCGTAGATCTTGAAGTAAACAGAGTATCCAAGTCACTTCACAGCTCGCAACAGCCATAACATGATATTCAGCTATAGCAGAGTACCAGGAGACAATTGTCTGTTTCTTAATTACTTTCCCAAGATATCATAGCATCACCAAACATAGTACAATAGCTTGTGGTGGAACGTCAAATTGGAATCAAAATAATCTTAAGAGTAAGAGAGTTGAATGGTGAGAATAATATGCCTGGACCCAGAGAGTTTTTGAGATAGCGAAAACTCGCGCGTAAGGTTGCATCAACATTTAGCTTGCGGGTGCATTCATAAATTGACTTAATTAAGATGTGAACGACAAAGAGAATATTCGGCCTGGTGATGGTGAGGTATATAAGTCCTTCCACAAGATGATAGGAAGATGGATCCCGAAGAGGATCCCCATTCTTATTGGATACTTAGATTACCTACTTTAATGAGAATATCAAGCATGTATATTTTTTACAAGATGAAAATACTTCTCGCGAGCGAGACACTTTGAAGCCAATAAAGTAATTTCTCTATCTTACATTAATAATTTTATTTGGTTTTTAAAAATAAATTATAAATATTTTATTTTGAAAAAACTGAATAAAGCTATTAATATAAAATAGAGAGAGTACTCAAGAATACCAATGTCTTTGATAAGGAAGCAGCGTTGAAGAAAGGTCTTCAAGAAGGAAGAACAATGATGTTGTCAATATATACAAGTACGACTAAGAGGAGCCACAAGATATCGTGTAAACCCAGGTTTTATGGAATATTTTTTACAAAACCAGAGAATATTGAATATTTGTATCTTAGGCCAGGTAATATAGAAAAAAACTCTTTTGTTAAACAAGTAGTGGGTACTCGCTTAGTTGGGGTGCATGGGAAAATGTTTTCCTAACTGGACTCATGATCACAGTCCATGACCTTAGTGTAGCACATTATGATACCATTGAACCTCATCGTTCTTTCTAGTTTTTCTTGTTTGTCTTCTTTCAATTTTGTTTTTCATCTTTTGCTATAATACAATTCTTTTGATCTTAAAGAAATATGAGCAAGTGGAACTTGAGAATGTTTGCTAAAAAAAAAGTGTAACTTGAGAAGCATAGGGACAAGAACTGATTCAACCCTAAGTTTTTTAAACTGACCCAACACAAGGTAGATCTCTATTCCTATCTCAGGTTTTATGGTATTCCAGTTCTATGTAGGTTGGGTCAAGTTTTAGAGAGACTAGCTCTCAACTTGCATGCTCCGAGATAAGACCTTGAATTATGTACAACATGAAAAAAGTTTTGGGCTAACATACGTTAATCTAAGTAAGTGTATCAATTTGATGTTAAATCAACCTTTTTAAATTAAGAGTTTAAAGAAAAAGTTCATCTTCAACAACCACAGTAATACAAAGTTAAAAGTAATGAATGGAAAGTCTACAAACTCCACAAAGTCTTATATGGACTTAAACAAGCTCCAAGAGCATAGAATAGCAAGATTGACAAGTATTTTAAACAAAATTTATTCCAAAGAAGCCTAAGTAAGTCATCTCTCTATGAAAATAAAAAAAATATACATAATTTTATCATTATTTGCCTTTATGTTGATGATTAATTTGATTTATACTAGCAATAGTCCAAGGATAATAAAAGAATTGAAGTACACTTTGAAGAAAGAATATGAGATGACTGATCTAGGACTCATGACACATTTTTTTAAAATTTAAGTGAAACAAAAAATGGTGAAATATTCTTATCTCAAGAAAAGTATGTTGATGATTTGTTGAAAAAATTTAATTTTACTAATTACAAATAAATGGTTACTCCTATGGCTATGAATGTGAAGTTGTCATAAGATGATGGATGCAAATTGGTAGATGAATACTCTTATAGCAATCTTGTTAGTTCTTTGATATACTTGGCAAACACAAGACCCGATATTGTACATAGTGTGAAACATTGTTGCTAGGTACATGAGCAAACCAAGTAAAATTCATCTTGAGGTGTCAAAGAGAATTTTGAGGTATGTAAAATGAACAAAGAATTTTAGGTTGAAATATGAATGTGAAAAAGAGAATGAATTAATTAGCTATTCTGATATTAATTGAACCAGTAGCATTGATGATAGAAGAAGTACTTCCGGCTACATCTTTACATTGGGAATGAAGGTAATATCATGGTCATCAAAGAAACAAGACACCATTGCTCTCTCCTCCGCTGAAGCTGAGTACATCTCATCTTCAAATGCATCATGTGAAGCGGTTCGGTTAAGGAGAATTCTCAAAGATCTCAAGTGTGAACAAACATATTCAACAATAATTTTTTGTGACAACATGTCGGGCATTGCAATGACTAAAAACTCAATCTTTCATAGAAGGACAAAACACATTAAATTAAGACATCATTACATAAGAGAACTAGTAGAAAAATGTGAAATTGAATTAAAGTTTATCAAGACCAATGATCAATTAGCCGATGTGTTCACCATAGCGGTAACAATTAAAAAGTTTATACATTTTAAAAACCTTATAAAAATTATAAATTAAGAAGGGGCGTTAAAAATAGGTCAATGGTCTAATGACAATACTTTGTAATTTTCATGTTTTTCTTAGATGTTTACATATGTAATACATCTTATATGGTTAAGGGTTTAATTTTGAATCAGTGAAAAACAGTCCGGCTGAGAGTGAAGCCGCCATGCCCATTTTGCAACAGCAAAAAAAAACGGAGCCTTATTTTCTCTTTTCGTTGTCTTCTTCTTGTTATTTTCGTACCTTTTCCTTATTTGTGAAGAGAAATTTTATTGGAATGATTATGATCGAATCAAGCAATTAGCTCTGTCCTTAAGACAAAATTCGCCCTCCTTATGGGTGCTTAGGACTCATGGGCGTCTGCCTCCCAGGATAAGACGATCAACCATATACCGTAGGAGCACCTCCAACACGGTAATGCAGCGAACCACAGTGAGTATGCTAACACAAAAAATGAAATGGACGAAAAATCCCAAATCGGATTAGTTAAGAAATCGTTTTCAATGATTTTATAGGAAAGCCCGTTAAAGACACCATTTCCCGTTCAAACGGATACGTCCATTCGTGAGGGACACAATCTTTAGTGAAAACAAACCAAACCTAAACCAATTAGATAGCAAACCAAACCATATGAATTTGTCCCAAAAATATTATCATGTTGACCCAACCCAACCGAACCCAAACCGAGCCGGCCGGATTGACAGCGGCGCGCGCGTGTGGGTAATCCCACCTAGGTGCATTGGTCAAACATCTCTCTCCCCCATAAAAGTGGGTTGGCCTAAAGGCCTAACATGAAAGACTTAACTAATGCCTTATATACCAACACCATCACCTTCACCTAGGTGATGTGGGACTATTCACTTCTTCAACCAATTCCCATGTGTTATTCTCATTCAATATGAAATGGGCTTGGGCTCTCTACCAAATAGGCTTGACCCACTTGAGTAATATGAGATTGACCTACATAACCATTATCATGCCCATCTAAATAATATGGGCTTAACCCATTTAATAATGCCCACTTCTAATAATCCCCCACATGAATGAGAATTGGCTGGATAACTATGCAAAATAATACAGATAAACCGTGAAAGCAATATTAAAAAGATCAAGCATGGGGGTGAGGTAGCTTTTGGCTTTGAACCTTCCCTTGTGAAAACTATCGAGTCTACTGGTTAATCAGTGAACATGATGTCTTAAACTGTTCAGCCGTTTGTGTAAACCGAGACAATAGAATTCACACAATCACTTCTCAGACACATTGTAGTTCTCATGATTATGTTCATTTCAGCCCTGAACAAACCTGGTTTCATTAGTGCTCTAGAAGATTTAGCCTTAAAATCCTCATAGAAGTTGCCCCTTCACACTCATATAGGTGATTCTCATTAGGAGTATCATGTCATACCCCACTCAAATGAATTCAAGCTATAAGAACCATTAAAAGCAAAGTTTATCCTGATTCACTCTGCAGACATCACTATCTCATCATAGGAATGAGGACGAGATTTAATCTCAATTGTGGACGAGAATCCCCCACAATTCAGTTGCCTCTTTGAACCTAGATCTTGAGATCTCCAGTCAACAAGGTTTGGTTGCCATTATGGTGATTCTTAATGTATAGGCTTTAAGCCCATCCCCCTTGATGAATTGCTCACTTGTTCTTTGGTCAATCACAGTATTGACATTTACATCAGGAATATCCGATTTATGAACAAGAAAGCGATATAAATTACTATTATTGGCATAACCAATGAATACACAATCAATGGTCTTTGGTCCAATTTTAATCCTCTTAAGATTAGGGACCGCCACTTTTGCCAAACACCCCTACACTTTTAAGAATTTGTAGGAAGGCTTTCGACCTTTCTATAATTTATATGGTGTTTGCAAAGATATTCAAATGAGGTATTTTGTTGAGAATATAATTTGCTTAAAGTAAAGCTTCCCCCCACATGTTTTGGGGTAACTCAGAACTTATTAACATGACATTTATCATTTCTTTTAACGTTTTATTATTTCGTTCAGCAACTCCATTTTGCTGAGGTGAATAAGGTGCCGTCGTTTGGTGTATAATATCATGTCGTGAATAAAAATCACCAAAAGGTGATTAATATTCCCCACCTCTATCACTTCTTAGAATTTTGATTTTCTTGCCAAGTTGATTCTCAATCTTTGTTTTATATAATATAAATATATCGATAGCCTCATCTTTACTTCTCAGCAAGTAGACATAACAATAACGAGTGCAATCGTCTATAAATGTAATAAAGTATTTTTTACCTTCTCTCTTTTGAACAAGTTTTAAATCACATACATCGCTGTGAATTAACTCAAGAGGTGCAGTACATCTCTAAATACTTTGGAAAGATTTCCTTATTAATTTCGATTCCACACAAGTTTCGCATTTATGACTTGAGTTAATTAATCTTTGTAAAATATCATAATTAACATGGCCTAATCTAGCGTGCTACACATCGCATGACTTAATCATATACGATGAAGAAGCATTTGTATTCTTAATAACAGAAATAGGTACAATGGTGAGTACATTGAGCTTGAAAAGCCCCTCATTTAGGTACCCTTTGCCCACATACAACCCTCCCTTGGTTAAGACAAATTTGTCTGACTTAAAAACCAACTTAAATTCATTCTTGCTCAGCAAGGATCCAAACACTAAATTCTTTCGAATTTCCGGCACATGTAGCACATTATTGAGTGTGAGCTCTTTTCCTAAAGTCATCTTCAGCATGACCTTGCCAAATCCTTCAACCTTCGCAGTAGAAGAGTTGCCCATAAATAGTTGTTCACCATTCTCCACAGGCTAATAAGTAGAGAACATCTTCCTATTAAAGCAAACATGTCGAGTAGCCCCGGTGTCGACCCACCATTCTCGAAAGTTCGTGACCATGTTCACTTCCGAAATAGGAGCGGAAAGGTTGATGTCATTCACATTGGAGAAGAGAGTCTCTACTTCAGTCATGTGGGCTTGTGCATTCTTTTTCTTAGAATCATCTTGTTTCTTCCGTTTACGACAATCCTTAGCCTTGTAGCCCATTTTGTCACAGACATAGCACTTGCCCTTAAATTTGGCTTTGTTGGAGTCATTGTTTAACTATCCAACATGATGCTTCCTCTTCTTGTTGTTGAAGCTATTGCTTTTATGACCTTGTTCCACAACGTTGACCTTGGTTTCCATGCCATAACCCCCGGTTTTCTTTTCAAAAGCACGGTTATCCTTTTCAATTCTTAACCTCACAATCAAATCTTCCATGTTCATCTCCTTTCTCTTATGCTTTAAGTAGTTCTTGAAATCCTTCCAGGAAGGTAGTAATTTTTCTATTATAGCTGCCACCTGGAATGTCACACCCCGGCACCGCCCGACCCAAGCCGAACTCGGTCTAGGGGCCGGTTAAGCGCACGGGGGTGACAAGAGAAATTTAGATACGGTTTAGTAGAAGACTTAATCCCTAACCATGGGCGATTTAACACAATTACAGAGTACACGCACCACTTTGAGCAAGAATAAATAAGTAGAAAAGAAAGAGCGTTGCTTTAACTCAAAATAAACATAAGTCTCAAACTCACATGCTTAATTTAACTATAGCCCACTCTCGGCTCCAAAATAGGTCTTAAACAACACAAAAATGTGAAAAAGCATAAATCAACATAAGAACTATACACAAAGGTTTTAAACATAAAGCATAAACCAAAGATAATAAGTCTCATAAAAGAACTCTACGATCACAGCCATGTCGACTCCGATCTTTCCTCGAAGAGGAGATCCTATCCGTCTGCGTGTCGCACCACGTAGCCCCAAAACAAAACACAATAAAGAGGGGTGAGTTTAAACAAACTCAGTAATGATTTTTAATATACTATCATCATCGGAAACACGATGGTCTATCAACTTAACTAGTCAAAGCAAAGATTGACAAGATTTATCATTCCCTAATTACACATTCATAACACATAATCCTGCATATAATATCTCAATCGCATTTTCTAATCATGCATTAATAACACATAATCCTGCATATCATATCTCAATCACATTTTCTAATCATACATTCATAACACATAATCCTGCATATAATATCTCAATCACATTTTCTGATCATGCATTCATAACCTATAATCCTGCATATCATAACATATATCTCATCTATTCTTACACGACAACGTGTTAAATTTCATGTTACAGAAACATGAATGGCATAAATCACATACATGCATCAACATAAAACAAGAATGCCTCCATTAAGGAGTAAACACAATTTGTGTCACACAGACAGGGACATAGACAAGGCCACAAAGGCGTGTTATGGTCCAAATTCTACACAAGAATTTAGTGTCACAAAGACGGGGACACAGAAAAGGCCACGAAGGCGTGTCGTGGTCCAAATTCTACACAAGAATTTAAGAAGGTCGGGGTTGTCAATCCCTAAAGCTGCTCGCCCTTAATGATCCTGGCCAATGATGTCCCATTCTCAAGAAGAGAATCTAGAGGAAGGGTGTTCGTTATAGGACATCTCTTGTGGTAGGGGAGAACCCGAATTCCCACATAAGGAACCCGAGAACACGTGGTAGCTAGTGCACGGAGCGTACCACTTTAGATTCTCAGGGTCTAGAGACAATCATAATAATCTCAATCTGCAAGACAAGTATATAACTCGTCCCCATATATTTCAAATTTAACTAGACTCAACCCGGGGAGTGCACATGTTCCACGAAGGAACTCAAATCAAAACATGTCCTTTCGGACCAATCAAGTTTCGATTAAGCCACGACCGATTAATCCGGCACGCAATTTCACCACATTGCATCCAATCATTCAAACTCGATTAATCTTGATAAAGCATCAATTAAAATTTATTTTCATGATGCATGCAACATGGTACATACGTGGGTAAGACATACATGAATCCTAATTCATGCCAAGTACTCTCATCAGCCCCTCATGTATCATTCATAATCATAATATCAATGCTTATCATGTGTGTGTGTGTGCATAATAAAAGCATTTCCTTCAATTCATATCAACATGATTGTAATCCACTCACTATCACACTACACATGTGTATCACCTAATCATGAAATTCCAACGGAAATCATAGGTGAAGAATCATTAAAATCATAACTCAAATCAAAACTTAACCACAATCTAAACACATATAAAATTATTCACTTCATTCTTTAGTCATGACATTCACTAACATTCACATATCAATTAGCCACACTTTATAATGACATATCAATTCATTATCATGCGATCACTCTACTGGAAACATGCTTAAACCATAGGAATCAACCACTCATAACTTCAAGATAGCAAACTCTAACAATGATATCTAACTACAAGTCATTTAACATAACTTTAAATATATACCACAAATTCTAAACATCAATGAGATACCCTTCCAGTAGCATACCATAGCTCAAAATACTCCACATAAACATAAAAATGATATTTTGAAGTAGATATGTCGAAATAAGCAACATACATAAATTTGTCAAATTCTGCAGTGTAGCCATTCGAACGCCATGCAGGGCCATTCTAACAGTTACATAGGAAAAATGCCAAAATTGTAGTGTTACCGTTCGAACGCCCTGCAAGGCTGTTCTAACGCCAACAAAGCAGTTTTGGTCATCTTCTTCATTTCAAATTTTCAAACCGAAACTCCATTGATACAACTTAAAATCTTCATTTAACAACTCAAACACAATTAAAACTCCACCATAACTTTCAGAATGCTAATCTACATCATAACAAGATAAAACACTATGAAATCGGGATTAAATATTACCATTTACTAATCATGCCATTAGAGTACCAAATCAAGTAAATCCATTCAAAGTAAACCACAAAATCAAGAGTTTTACCATAGGAAAACTGAAATTTCAAAAATTCATTACCTTATCCCTTTATTAGGCTTGGATTTGATGGTTACCCTTCTTGGAAACCTTGCAAATACATAGAGTTTACATTAAACTCCATTAAAACTGATTTAACATAGAAAACCCTAATGAAAAACTTAGATCTAGGGCTTGTTGAACATAAAAATCGGATTTTTAGATCTAGGGTTTTAAGAAGAGATGCAAATCAGTAGTTTTGATGTTTAAAAACGAATCAAAACAAAGGGGAAATGTAGATCTAGAAGGGATTAAGAAGAAAGCTCGGGTTTAAGGCTTAATTAGAAGAGGCTTACCTTAAACACCTTCTAATCCAGGCCTAATTGGGGAATTAGGCCTAACCTCCCTTTTCCCAGCTTATTCCCAAGATGCAAATGGCTCAAGTTATCTTATTTATAATAGGGTGTGGGGTGTGTGTAGATAAGTTGTGGGGTATAAATAGAATAATAAGCTAAAAATGGGTAATTTGGCTATTTGAGCACTAAATAAACCTGAGAAAATTATGAAAATTTTTGTAGAGCCTCAAGTTGATGTCTGAGTTAATTTAGTCTAAAAACCTAAATTTCGATGGTGGGGCCCACAGGGGGTCCCACCAAACCCTAATTTTCGAAAAATTAGTAAAAATTTAGAAAAATCCCAAAAATTCATATTTGACTCAAAATCACTTAAAAATAATAATTGTAAAGTTTATTTTGATTAAAACTATAGGAAACACCATTTATTTACGAAACCATCGAATTAATAAGAAAACGAGTTATTGATTAAAAGTAATAACCGACGATTAAAAAGAAATGAAAGCCAGTTTAGAATTGAGAGTCCTTACATGGAAAGACTCACTTAAAGTCATGCCTTCCGCATTAATATCATGCAAGATAACTTGAAGTTCGTGAACTTGACTGATCACAGTTTTAGAGTCCACCATTTTGAAGCCCAGAAATTTGCCGACCACAAATTTCTTCGTTCTAGCATCCTCAATCTTGTACTTCTTGTCTAATGACTCCCACAGTGTCGTAGCACTTTTCATTGAACTGTACACATTATATAATGTGTTGTCCAACCTATTAAGGATGTAATTACGACATAAGAAATTTGCATGTTTCCATGTATCTACTGCCGCAACAGCCGTCTTATCTTCCCATTTCTCCTCAGTGAGAATGGGGACTTCCTCTTGAAGGAAGCGGGCTAAGTTCAGTGTAGTGAGATAGAACAACATTTTCTGCTGCCATAGTTTGAAATCCGCTCTACTAAACTTTTCTGGTTTTTCCCCTTTAATTTAAAGAGGAGCAGTCACCGGAGTGGGAATAAGTACCGATGTCAAGTTGGTACATTCAACATCCATTTCTTTTCCAAAGAATAGAAGATTAACTCAGTTTTAAAAAAATCAGTGAATTTCGAAATCTATACACAGAACAATGAATTTTGAAATATAGGTTCAGAACAGTGAATTTCAAAATCAATGCAGAACTGTGAATTTTGAAATATAGGTACAAAACAGTGAATTTCAAAATCAATGCAAAACCACGAATTTCGAAATCTAGGCACATAATATTAAATTTCAAAATCTATCCAAAATAGTGAATTTCAAAATATATGCTCAAAATGGTGTATTTCGAAATCTTTACAGAACAGTAAATTTTGAACAGTAAACTCTAGGAATTTTAGAAATAGTAAACGTCCAAAAAAATTTATGAACAGTAAACTATCTGAAATGTTACGTACTGTATATTAAATGATGAACAGTAAACTTCAGAAATTATGAACAGTGAATCAGGAATTATGAACAGTAAACGTCCAAAATTATGAACATTAGACTTTCAGAAATTTTACTTACGGAATAGCAAAATTACAAACTTTATGCACAGAACTTAGGAATTCTGGAAATTGTCACACAAAACAGTAAAATTCAAAATTGTAACAGAAAACATACAAAATTCGAATGATCCACACAGAAAGAAAATTTTTGAAAATTTTACGCAGAGGATGAAAATTTTTCAAAATTTATACGTCGAACAGTAATATTTCAAACATTCACGTCCAGAATAGTGAAAGCCAGAAACCATGCCCAAAATAGTATAATTTCAGTATAATAAAAATCAAAAAAAATTTCCCAGAACTGTAAGGCTGAAAGAATTTTCCATTGTTTACGCACAGGAGTCAAATTTCAAAATATTTGACACGGAACAGTAAAACATCAGAAATTGACGCACAGGGAAAATCTCAAAATATTTGCACAGTGAAGAAATTTTACGTGGGGAATACTATTCTGCATGCATAACAGTAAAATACGAAAATACATATAAAATTTTGTCTTAAGATTGTTATTTTCGTACCTTTGTCTTATTTGTGAAAAGAAATCTTACTGGAATGATTATGATCAAATTAAGCCATCAGCTCTGTCCTTAAGACAGAATTTGCCCTCCTTATGGGTGCTTAGGACTCGTGGGCATCTGCCTCCCAAGATAAGACGATCAACCATATACCGTAGGAGCACCTCCAACACGGTAATGCAGCGAACCATAGTGCTAACACATAAAATGAAACTGACGGAAAATCCCAAATCGGATTAGTGAAGAAATCGTTTTCAATGATTTTATAGGAAAGCCCGTTGAAGACACCCTTTCCCGTTCAAACAGATGCGTCCATTCGTGAGAGACACAATCTTTAATGAAAATAAACCGGACCTAAACCAATTAAATAGCAAACCAGACCAAATAAATTTGTCCCAAAAATATTATTATGTTGGCCCAACCCAACCCGAACTGAGCTGGACGGCGGCCGAGCGTGCGTGTGGGTTAGCCCACCTAGGTGAATTGGTCTAACATCTTTCTCCCCAACAAAAGTGGGTTGGCCCAAGGGCCTAACATAAAAAACTAAACTAATGCCTTATATACTAATATCATCACCTTCACCTTCACCTTCACCTAGGCAATGTGGGACTATTCACTTCTTCAACCAATTCCCATGTGTTATTCTCATTCAATATGAAATGGGCTTAGGCTCTCTCTACCAAATGAGCTTGACCCACTTGAGTAATATGAGTTTGACTCACATAACTATTATCATGCCCATTTAAATAATATGGGCTTAACCCATTTAATAATGCCCACTTCTAACACTTCTCACTACCCTCCGATCATTTCAATTAAGAACTATATGTTTTTCATTACCTTCGCATCTTTCTCTTAATATCTCCAACACACTTTAATCTAGTCAAGCAAATATGGGTAGAAAAATATTTTTCAACAAAGTTACTGTAAGTGATGGGAAAGACCATGCATACGGTACTCCACATATTTGCGTGATGGTTTCTAGGTGATGTAATCATGTAAGGCTTCTAAGCGATGCAATTATGTAAGGTCTAGCCTTTCTAGACACAGTCCTCGGTAGCAGAATTAAGAGTTCCCAACTATGAGCTCCTGTTGATGGAAAGGAAGTACAATTTTCAGCTAGGGAGATGCATTAAATAAGTCGGGGAAGGCGCCAATTTCTCGCTTCAAAAATTTCCATGTTTATTTTTTTTTATAGGAACGGTTTTTTGCTAGGGTGACTGTGTGTATATCTGAACTTCCTTTCAAGACCCAATTGACTGTATACCTAATGCCCCATATCTAAAAATATAGGAGCCCTTGCAAACATTTGTTGGAGAACATGGGCGCTCCCATGAATACAATTTGGACAGAAATTTTTAGAAGAACGTATATATATACATCCCAAAAGATTTCTGAGTGTCCCTTTTTTAATTACCCCAGTTAAAATCTTTAAAATTATTTATTTATACCCCATAATGTCATGAATTATTTCCCCGTTAGCCTTAACCCTGCTTTAACTTTGAAATCACTTATTTATACCCTATAATGTCATGAATTATATTCCCATTAGCTTTACCCCTTCCTCCCTCTTATCTTTGACACCTAAAACTAGAAAGAATTTTTTATACTCCTCTCTAAGTATGAGCTTAGAGTAAAATTTATATGGGATCTATAGTGCATATGTTATCATAAGTATCTCTTATGTTAATATATACAAGTATATGTGTTATCGATATAAAATATCAACGACTCTCATGTAACTTAACTTACCCTGGGCTTATTGTGAGAAGGGAATAAAAAAAAACCCGCTTCTCAGCTGATATTGCCAGTTGGTAACCCCTGTAAAAAACGCTTCCTGACTAATATTGCTAGTTGGTAACCCCTGTGCAAAGCGTGCCTGAGACTGATACTGCTAGTCGGCTACCCCTATGCAAAGTGGCCACAGAGTGGTCAGGCCAGTTTGCCACTCATCTTTGCTCCTGGGAGCGCTTGCAAGTGCTAAAAGGTGGAAGTTCCTCTTTCTATTTTGGTGGAGTCGAGAGAGTATGATAACACAATGGAGAGCTCTGTGTGGGCCGAGAAGGACGACGACATAAGAGATATTGTGGAATGGAATTCCGCTGCCTCTAATGGTTTCGTTCACTTCCAAAGGGTGGTCCAAGTACAACGTTGTAGGGAATAACAACCCTCGCCAAGCAAAGTATAAATTTACTCTTCTCTAGTTCTAGTCAAAGAGAGTATAAATCTATTGTTCTCTACCTATACAGTGAAAAAGTGGATCGTAGGAATACTAATGAGAAAGTAAAAAACATGAGGGAATTTAATATGGTTCGACCTTGTTACCTTCATCTATATTATCACACAATTCCACTAGATAGATAATCAAATACAAAGGAGTATTACAATGATTTCTCTCAGTACCTCTCACATAACTCACAAACTAAAAATAGATGCCCTTTTTCTTCCCCAAATAATGCTGATTTTCCTCTTGTGCATGGCAGCTTAATTTCTCCCTTGTGCGTGGCAGCTTGCTCTCCTAAATTCTGATCCTTAGTTAATCACGTTTTGCCCTCTCAAAATCTTTTATATTAGGTTATAGAGTAGAAGAACAAAACTGCCCTTAATGAATTAACCCAATAATTAGGTTTCACCGTCAACAAACGTAACGTCCTTCATCAAGTGGAGGCGAGACATGGAAGATATCATCTTCGTCCAGCCCTCTTTCTGTAGACGAGACCGGCGGAATCTTGTCGGGCTCCACTTTCGGTGTTTTCAATAGTTATGTAATGAATCGGTGGCTTGAGCTCTGCAATTGAGACTCAAAACCATGTGCCAAAATTTTTATTTAGTCCTGATTATATGTTTTTTCTGGTGGCCATGTGTTGTAAAGTTGACATGCACAGTTCGGTTGCAGAAAAACTCGAGAGAGGACGCAGAGGAGACAGGAGGGAGGAGATGGAGAGGAGTTTTCGAGAATGGATGAGTAAGCGGCGATGGGCGAAAATATTACGCAAAAGGAGGTCGTCTGCCAGTGCGAGCTTCAGATACCCCCACTACAACGCGATGGGATCCACTTCCGTGATGGCGGTCATCTCACCAAACAGCATCGTCGTTGCCAACAATTGTGACACTCCCGTGCCATTTTGTGCCAAGACGGGAAGGTGATCCCCTCTCTACCGATCACAAGGTCTAATTGATGGAATTGAACAATTGCACCTTTGTCATCACCTTTCTACTTTCTGATTTGCCGTAAAATAGTGAACTTCATACTGATTTCAGTGTTGGGTTTCTGATTGATCTGTGCTTTTTTTGTTGTCCAAGATCTCTTAAGGAGGGAATGAAATCTAACATGAGACGGATTTTGGGTCTACATGGGATTATCATCTGAAGTCGTACGTCGGTGCCAAGGTGACTGTGACGGGATCGGAGAAGACGAGTGTCTGATTCTAGTTGGATAGGTGAAATAAATAGATAGGGTTCTTGGATCAACAGACCAAGGAAAAAATAGTGAATATTTTTTAAAAATGGGGTACTTTTTTGGGTACATAACTACATATAAACTCGTTCTTTCTAAAAATTTTTAAAATAAAGGCAACCCTTCAATTTGACTTGGGTGCTAGGATAAGCTGCCTATTAATTTTGAATTAATTAAAAAATTATTATAATTGACTAACCAAAGTGGGAAAGCTTATTACGGGTAATTAAAAATGAAAAAATCCGAAACTTTTTTGAGTCATTCTATTTTACAAAAACTTTTTTTTCTTTTCAGCAACAACAAAACCTTATCGGCCAAACATAAGAGTAAGCAAAATATGCTAGTACAATTTTCTGTGAACAAAATTTTCGTGTAAACTGTCTTCAATTTGTCGCAAAAGCAGCTAATTTTCCTGGCAAAGCGGGGGCAATGATGTCATTCTGCTTTCACCGAACCTTTGCAGCTTGCCCTTTTAAACCATTAATAAATGATTAATAGCCCCTTCCTTCTCCCAGAAGATGAGGCAGGCAGGCCTCCTCTCATGGAGCCCCTGTGCTTCTTCCCCCCTCTCTTCCCCACCCCCTTCTCCTTCTCTTATTTGCTATTCTATCAAATCCTCCCTTGCTATAGCTGCAAGTGTAGAGTCCACCCGTAGCGGCCCATTGACGGCCAGAGAAAGGAGGCAGCTCCGGAATGAGAAGAGGGAAAGCAAGGCCTTTAACTGGAGAGAGGAGGTCGAGGAAAGGCTCATGAAGAAACCCAAGAAGAAGTACAAGTCATGGACCGAGGAGCTCAACCTTGACAACCTCGCCCTGTTGGGCACCCAGTGGTGGGTCGTTCGTGTCTCTCGTGTTTCCAGTCAGGCCACGGCTGAGCAGGTGGCGAAGTTGCTCGCAAGGAATTTTCCTGATTTGGAGTTCAAGGTATTTAAGTTAATGTCTCTGAGGAAACGAAAAGTATACTACCATGTAAAAATTTAGATTTTTCATTTTTTTACAGTAAATTTAGTTATCAGTCGCATAATTGGAAAGCTAAAAATTTTGATAGCAAAAGCTTGTTTCTTTAAGCTGAATTGGAGTGCTTTCGACCCTGTACTGATACAGAAGTCGGTTGAATTTGACTCTTCAAGGTTTGATGGTGCTTAGATATTGCTCCATTTGTGTTCCCTTCGCTTCATTTTACTCACCAAGTACAGGGAAAGGCGGTATTTGACTCTTAAAGGATCGATACTTTCGGTTACATTTTGTTTTCGGTGGTATGAGGAGACTTTCTGCCGACTTTGTTTTATCTACTTGTTCTGCAAACTGGATTAGCTACGTATCTATAGTGGAAGAAATTTTGTGTTTATTAAATCTGGTTGCATTATCAAAAGGTGGTTTTTCACACCCGGGTCGTGACACAATCCAATTTCAGTTTTGTTGGTCCCTTCATGCATAGGTTGCAATACCATTTGACTTGAGTTTTATCGTCTAAATTCAGGTTTATGTTCCATCTGTTCATGTGAAAAAGAGGCTGAAGAATGGCTCATACTCAGATAAATCCAACCCTCTTTTTCCCGGTTGTGTATTTTTGTACTGCATATTAAACAAAGAGATTCATGACTTTGTTAGAGAAATTGACAAAGTTGGTGGCTTCTTGGGATCTAAAGTTGGAAATTCGTAAGTATTTCCAAAGGTGATGCATTTAATATTTTAATCCCTACCTTCCTGATGATATTTTTTCTTCAAGATGTTACACTTTCTAAGCGTTCATTCAACTTATTGTGGCATCAAAGAGGATGCCTTTTACCGTCAAATACTCCGTTTGTCCTAAATTAATAGCTCTATTTAGCAAAATAATATGTTCAATGTTACTAGCTCCATGTTGTTCAATTAAAGTGATTAGATACTTAAAAAAGAATAAGTTTTTTTTCCTTCTCTTAGAGGTGGGTTTCACCATTCAATAAAAGTCAGTATATTTCTAAATATAGCAATTAATATGGGACAAAAGGAGTATATGGTTTTCCTGCACATTTATCTGTTTTTTGACTGAAAAGTAATTTCTGACTATTGCCAACTTTTATATTAGTAAACGGCAGATTAATAGACCAAAACCTGTGTCTATGGAGGAGATGGAAAAAATCTTTCAACAAGCAAAATGTGAACAAGAGCTAGCTGATAAGGCATTTAAAGAAGAAATTCAGCCAGCCTTGGATGACAAAAATCTGAACACATTAGAATATGTACATACAAGAGAGAAAAATGCTGAAAAAGTTACCAAGGCAAAAAAGGGGTCTAGAAAATCTAGCACACAAACATCAGCCAGTGGGAAGCAGCTCATCCCTGGTTCTATCGTTCACGTAACGTCTGGGCCATTTGCAGGTTTCACAGGCAGCCTTAAAGAAGTAGATGGTAAGGCTGAGAAGGTATGAGTTGCTAGAATTCACGTATGCAAGATCTTACTTTCATTTTGTTTAGATGGGAGGTATGATGACAAACAGAAAATTGTGTTTTTGCAGGCAAAAGTTGGGTTCATGCTATTTGGCAAAGAGAGCTTGGCAGATTTAGACATTGATCATATTGCCGCGGAGAGTACAAACTGAAATGGAAGATATATGCGAACGTTGCATGATTTTTTATTATTTATAAAGAGAAAAGTTTACTTTTCACTTAATCCAATAATATTGTGAAAGGCGAGGCCATGAGAGCCGTTTGATTCACTGGGAGTCGATTATAAGGCAGATTAAAGCAAACAGAATCTTTCATAAAAAAATAAAAAGCAAGGGGAATATAACTATCGGGATATACACATATAAGGGCTTTTTGATATGGAATTTTATCGATTTTGTCCCCAATTTTGACCTAAATTATTGGAATTATGTTTGCCTAAAAGTTAGATTTTAAAGTCGTTTTAAGCCTAAACCGGTTGAAATTATTGAATTACCTCGTTAGGTGATTGTTGATTTCGGTTCTCGGTTTCTCATTTGAAATTATAATTTTATTATTTTTTAATAATTATTTTTTATATTAATTTAAACTTTGAAAAATATTCTTATTTTAAAAGTTTAATATTATTTATTTTATGAGAACTTATTTGATAAGGTTTGAATTTAAGAATATAATTGTATTAAGAATATGTATATCTAAGTTTCGGAGAGAGATTTATATTAGTTTAAAGTTTATTTAATATTTAAATTTATTTAAAAAAATATTATTAATTATTATTAACTTTACGATAAATTTTTGAATTAATTTTAAAAAAATTTACTTCTATTTTTAAAAAAAATTAATACCAAAACAGCCCTTTATAATATACACAAAGACCACATTAATATGTACAGAATAAATGTCACGTCGCCCAAGGCAATAATAGGGGGGCAAAAAATACATCTGCCCCGAGCCGGCTGGTCATTATTAACTATGCCGTTTGCACAATTTAACAGGTCTTCGTAAACTTGACTGACCTGATAAATTGTCGTAACTAAATTTGCTGTTTCCCCTCTTCTTTTCTGCTTTTACTCAGTTACTAAGGTTACATGGATCAAGCAGTTACAGCTAGACGTGCGAAACACATCACGGCCGCATTGAGATGGACAGTGGCTGGTGTTCGTACTGGAGTCAAGAATCATACCTTGAGAGTTTATCCATGGGCACTGAAGTATCCGTCTCAATTGGATTTTCGCTCCTCCCATACTTCGAAAGTTTCAGGGTTACACTAAAACAAGGGTGGATCTTGGGTGCTGAAAAATCTTATTCTATAAAAACTAGGGCGTGTGACCCATTAGGACTAAGTTTGATACTTAATTATTGTTAAGTCCCGACCATTACAATTGACTAATAAGTAACTAAGGTATACGTAATTTTTAAAAATTCTAAAATAGCCTTCTCTCTTTTTGCATTGAATTTCAAATTTAATACTCTAACCGCCCAAATTTGGGAGACTGCGCGCCATTTGCTCTTGACCAAAACCAAAGTTCCGGCGATTTCATGCTCATGCGATCCATTGCTTGCGGTCTACCTCACTGATTGTTGCTGCTCCTAGGACTGCCATCGAGCTTGTCGACCGTGTCCACCTTCTCCGTCCCCTCTGACGGGTACCGACAATCCCACAAGGATTCCTCCACCTCCTTGCCTTCGGCCTCCTCCCTTGCGGCGCAAGCCATTAGGGCCTCCTCCGTCCACTGCAACTCCTCCCTCTCGTCGGCTTACGGGGAGTCAGCCTACCGGGATCTAGAATTTCTACGCCGCGGGAGCTCATCCTTCCCCATTCTGGTTCGGTCCTGAAATTCCAGTTTTGATTGTGTTTTAGTTGTCATCCCCCTCCCTTGCTCACTTCTTTCATCTAGTTCCTTTTTTTGATGATTTGGATTGTATGTATTTGTGATGTCGATCACGCAATTTGAACATGTTGATAATATTCTTCATGGAAGGAATATTAGTTTTGATCAATCATTTACAGCTCTGCTCATGTTGTTTTGCAGTTTTGTTCTGGCCTTGATTGGAGGCAATCAAACATCTTTTATAATATGTGTTTTATTTTTTGTGCTTTATGGTGCTTGTAGGGGAATGTCAGTTTATGTGGTTTGATATAGTTTTTTTGTGATTTCATTATCAATGTTTTTGATAATGAAAGCTAGCTTCCGGTAAAGGCAATTAGGTAATTGATGCATTTGTTTTATGGTTGCTTGATATAGTTTGGTGGAATGTGTGGTTGCTTTGTTGATTGATTATTGCTATAGATTGATAGATATGGTTGGATTGTACTTGTTGACTATTCTATGGTGGATGTAAAAACCACAAAGTATATATTTACTGTTTTTTTGGTAGTGGATGTAAAAAACACAAAGTATATATTTACTATTCTGTTTTGTGGTGGATGTAAACAACACAAAGTACATATTTACTATTCTATTTTGTGTTAGATGCAAACAAAAGTGTATATATTTACAGTTTTGATGATATATTTTTTATATATCATGAGAGTATAAATTTAATATTCTATATATATGATCAAAGTATGAATTTAATATTCTATATATGAAATCATAGTACAAATTTATCATTCTATGTTTATATAGATAGTATAAATTTACTGTTCCATATATAAGGTCAGAGTATAACTTTATTATTCCATATATGTGAACAGAGTATAAATTTATTTTTCTATATATAAAATTAAATTATAATTTTTATGTTCTATATATAAGGTCAAAGTATAAATTTATTGTTCCATATATGTGAACAGAGTATAAATTTATTGTTCCATATATGTGTACAAAGTATAAATTTATTGTTCTATATATGTGAACAAAGTATAAATTTATTATTTCATATATGCGTATAGAGTATAAATTTACTATTCTATATATAAGGTAAGAGTATAAATTTATTATTCCATATGTGTGTACAAAGTATAAATTTATTGTTCCATATATGTGTACAAAGTATAAATTTATTATTTCATATATGTGTACAAAGTATAAATTTATTGTTCCATATATACGTTCAAAGTATAATTTTATTATTCCATGTGTGTACAGAGTATAAATTTACTGTTCCATATATATGTACAGAGTATAAATTTATTATTCCATATATGTGTACAAAGTATAAATTTATTATTCCATATATGTGTACAGAGTATAAATTTATTGTTCCTATATAAGGTCAAAGTATAAATTTATTATTCCATATATGTGAAGAGAGTATAAATTTATTTTTCTATATACAAAATTAAAGTATAATTTTGTTGTTCCACATATGTGAACAGAGTATATATTTACTATTCTATTTTGTGGTGGATGTGAACAACAAAGTATATATTTACTCTTCTGTTCTGTGGGGAATGTAAACAACAGAGTATATATTTACTGTTCAATGAATGTAATTATATTATAAATTGATTGTGATTTATATGTGATATATGCCTTCAATAGAGTATGAATTGATTGTTCCTCCTTCGTTTAAGGAATATTAATCTAAACAATTTTATATCTATTTTTTTGTGATTTCAGATATGGTTCAATATAGATCAAATCTTATTTCAATGTGATAGTTGTTTAATAAGTATAAAGGACTGTTTGGAGATGAGATTAGAGAGATCTTAAGAGAGACTCCTTTTTGGGGAATATTTAGCGTGTTTTTCAATAAAAATTTAAAATATAATGAGGTTGCAAAGGTTGATGAAAATATCTGGGATGTCTTGGGTTTGTATGAAGCAGATAGGGGTAGATTTAGGCTAGGCACGAAGTTAGTAGAATTAACTTCAAAAGACATTTCTCTTATTTTTTGTAGACCAATAGGCGAGGTAATAATTACTTTTAGTGAGAAGAAGAAAATAAATACAAATTTTGTAAATAGACTGTCATGACCCGGATTTTTAAAACCATTTTTAAATAGCACGAACGGTAAGCAACGAGAATTTTCTTTTTTTTTCTTTAAATACAAAATAAACCATTCGATTAAATATCCGAGTCATGGTAACTGGGGTTCACAAATACGAATATCAAATCATATAATATTATTTAACATCTGAAAATTTATAAAGAATAGCTCATCTATCTAAGTACAAGTCCATCGTCCGTCTAAAAATAAATAACAAGTTGACTCTCACGCTAAAGGTACACATACGTACCGGAGTTGCAGAAATATAACAACTTTTTCTTGTGCTCGCCTATCTTGATCTCACTTGTCGTCGCTTAGAGAATCTGTAACCAAGGAAACCAAACAACAACACAACAATGGAATCTCTCTGCCTTTCAGCATATGAGCTTTCAAAGAACAAAAGGTTTTATTAATATTATTTGGATCGGGCCAACATCACCCGATGTTAGTTGCCTACGTACTCATCAGACAACATCTCCAATGTTTCCAAAAAAATCGGATCCAGACGTAGTTCTGCCTAGAAACTACTCTATCCTAATAAACATAGCACCACACATGCAATGCTCAAGTACATTTAACCTACATTTTAGTAAGTCATTTAATCGTTCCACTTGTCTAATTAACAAGCAATATCAAACAATGTTATTAATTATCTCATATCCCTTATTCGATAATTAATACTATCAAATCTATAACTCGGAGATGTCTCGCCCCTCGAGAAATCCCTAAACAAAGTACTCCAACCTTGGAGTAGACTGCTTAACAGCAGCTTGACCCAAATCCCCAGGGCTCTCAATAGCCTGCCACGAATATGGGGAAAAGGATCCCAACTGTGCTCATGGACACAGATTGGCGAGAAGCACAAGCCTTCCATGATGCTTATACAACTCCGCTTTTCGTACGTACTAAATAGTCCTGGGAAGACCTACGGGAGACCCGCGGTAAAGACCCTATGATCAATACCCAAACCGTCGTGGCGATGAAGAAGCATATCGCAATCTCCAGCATTATCCATATAAGCCTCAGGTCCTTATGACCATTGACTCAGCCAAACATCTGAACTTAGACTAGATTATTTCTATCCAGTCAAAGTATTTACTCAACCATTTGGGTCCTCTTCACCTTGTGAATCAACCCAATAAATAGCTCATCCACTGAGCTATGACTCAAAGAACATCCCGTAACCATCCTCGGTTCATTAACCAAGGTAAAATTCTATGTCAAGGCCCCGTTCAAATCCATGAACCGGTCCTAAACCCTATTGAGGGTATTTTAGTCTTTATCTTGATTAGATGTTCTCCCCCAATCCAACAGCAACCCATGTCTCTTGATTAATCTTCATTAATCTTAAGTTACCAATATAACTTAACATAGCAATAATAAATGTAAACATCAGAATAATCAACATATATAATATGCAGTCATACAAGTGCATAAATAATAAACGGAGGCCCATTGCATTCCTTTGCAGGGCCAGGGCTCATAGAATTCAAGCCCGAGAGTGTAATCAACTCTAACACATCACACGAGTTACATTTTTAATATTCTAGTACTCGGTTGCAGACACAAGTAATCCGCTACCCTAAACCTTGAGAATGAGGGTCATTCCTCTTGATTCCCGTGACACTATGACCTGACAAGGTCTTTGTGTCACTTTCTGGTCACACCCCTTCCTTTTGAAGTCAATTAACATCATTCTAAGGCACCCTAACGCTCGGTTGCTAGGTTATTCATTTTATCGGAAATAGAACATACTGCCCCCCTAAGGGCATTATGGTAATTCTACAACCACTCCCTTGATTCATTCTAGTCATTTTACTGCCCTTCTATTAATTTAAGTCATTGACCTCTCACAAAGCTCCATTCTCAGACTGACTCACGCTTCTATTCACACGAATGTGGGCGGGTCCACTCTAAGGGGTATTTCTGTTATTTAGTTTAAAGCCTTAATGACATCTAATGGGTCCAAAATTCAACTCAAGGGCACTACTAGCCTTCATGGACTCTATGTAATTTTCTTGGCGTATGACGAGGTTGTGAACCCCTTGAACCGACCCAGGTTTTGACTCATAGTTTACTATAAACCCTAAAGGCAAAAGGGTCCATTAACCACTCACTGGGATTTCTCCTCACCAAATATATGGCCTATAATTATCTTACCCATTCAACTCTCACTGAGAATTTTCTTAATTTTTAGATCCACCCATAGGCCCCTGAACCAGAGCCTCGAACTCGGGTAAGTTAATATTATACGATAATTAACTAATAGGGGTAAAAAGGTCATTTCACAATCTCTGGGATTTTTCCCCAAGCTGAAACTTGGTCAGAATAATCCAAAACCTCTTAAGGTCCAATACTAATTTTCTACGAATTTTTCCATATCTAAATCCTACTGAACCAGACCCGGTTCAGTGAGGGTTAGATTTTTTTATTAGACCGGACCGAATCGGGTTGGTAAACCCGACCCGGTCCAGCAGCTGACAACCCGCACTGTGGGTCGTCTTCTCCGCAACCGGCCAGAGTCCGTTCGGCCTCTGGCGGCGCCGCCCGCACTACGGCAGAGGAGGGGCAGCCCAGGTGTTCCCGGACCGCCGGCGGACGGCGGAACTGACAGCATCTGTTCTGCCGCCGCCCGGTGACCAGCCGGTTTCTCTTTTCTGTCCTTTTTTTTTTTTGAAACAGACGGTGGCGTCGCGACGACAGGCCGCCACGGCCGGCCGATGGGCCGGGCTTAACCGGATCGCCATCTTCCGGCGATTCCGGTTGCCCTGGTCCATCGTCCGACCGGCGGCCGCGCCGTGCCGCCCCAAGTTCCCCTTCTTTTCTCTTTTTTTTTTAAAGTGAGATCCGGCGGCCTGTGCAGCAGCGATCCGCCGCCGCCTCAGTCGCCAGGCCCGCCACGACCAGGACCGGCACGCTGTCCAGCCACCAGCCGTCGGCCGGTGGCCGGCCGGCAGCCAGAAAATAAACGGCAATTTAATTAAATTATGTGAATAGTAATTACAGAATTCACTATTTACATAATTAACAAAATGATTTATATTTTAATAATAAATATTTTTAATCCCAATTCAAATTCCTACCTCAAAGGTCGAGTTGTCGTCGTTCCATCGTCGTTAACGCTTTGCTGGAATTTCGCCGGAAAAAAATTCCTCCTTTCCTTCGCCCCCAAAATTCCTCTTTCTCTACTCTGATCGGGCAAAAAGACCCCCAAAAAGCCCTAATTAATTCTATTTATAGGCATGGGATTAGGACTCCTAATCCCATGAGAAATTGAGCCCTAAAAACACAATTTCGGAATGCTAAATAATCGGGCCCAGAAAACGACTTAAACGGCCCAATTGCACGTTTAATTCGGGTAAACGGGCCCTATACGATATGTTCAACTTTGAACGGTTATATCTCCCTCATCCGGACTCCGATTCGTGCGTTCTTGGTGGCGTTTCGAAGCTATTTCTGTCTATTTTCCATCCATATATAATTCAGCTACCACTTCTAATTGATGATCAAGTTATTCTCACAGGAAGATCAAGGGGTCTTACACCCTAATTTCCCCGTGTACGACTTCGGGAATTTAGAAAATTCCTGGACGTTACATAGACGGCTTAGGGAAGTTAAGTCATTAGATAAACTATCTTTAGAAACAGCCATTGAAGAAATTATAAGAATAGATGGCCAAAATGAAAGAGAGGACTTGGTGCGACTTTTATGCCTTTATGCATGTGTGACTTTGTTGTTCCCTACAATGGAAACATCTATTCCATGGGGGTTTGCAAAATACGTTAAAAATATACAAGATATGCGGACGTATGCTTGGCCAAGGGCAATCAAAGTTATTCTTATGCATTCAATTGATTTACATGGAAAGTTCGAGCATGTCACAGGGTGCATTATGGCACTTTTGGTAAAAATAACTTCTCTATCCTTCTCAATATAATTTTACATTTTTAGTTGTTAACATATGGCTTGCTTTGTAGTATTGGGTATATGAACACTCGATTATTATTCAAAGGAGGGACCACAATGTGTCAGTTTCTAGATTGATTAAGCGGAGCATGGCTAATCTCTCAAAATCATTTGGGCAATTGACTGCTTTGACAGATGAAATGGTAATATTTGTTTATTGATAGTAAAACTTTGAATTATTGCTTTAACAAAATAATCTAATATTTAATACAGGTTAATGATGGACAATCGAAGAAGACCAATGAAGAAAAAAAAATTGCATTTTATGGGAGAGAAGAAGAGACCGATGAGGAAGTAGAGGTTGAACCATTGATTCAACCTGGAGGGCAAGATCAAGCAAAGGAGAACTTTGGTAATAGTATAAATTTACTATTTCATTGTTGATATTATTATGAACTATAACATCTCAAGGTATAGGTGTATAATTATGTATATAATATCATAGTATAAATTTATTGTTCTTTGTATGATATTACTATTGTTTGATAGCCTAAGCATTAAATCAGAGTATAAATTTATTGTAGTATTGTTTTTATCATCTTCATTTCCCAAACATATAAATTTGTTATTCTATTACTTACACATATAAATTTGCTAATGGATTAATGTAAACATATGTTGTAGGTAACAATCAACAACACTTACTTGATGAGTTGCAGGCAGTTGTTAAAGCAAAAGATGAAGAAATTTTGAAGCTTAAAAAAGCTTTGGAAGAAAAGGAAAAAGAAAAAGAGGAACTCATTCAACAAATTGAAGAGATGGTAGTAGCAATGGTAGAATTAGAATGGTCTAGTTTTAAAACTAAGGGTAAGAAGGCAGTCCATGAGGCAACCCCTTCTTCTTTACCTTTGGTAGTTGATGAAGCACAATCATGAAAATTTACTTCAAATTATCTTTTCTTCCATGAACTTGCCATTCACATCCAGTGGATTCCTTAAATTTTCATTATGCAATCACTCTATTTGCATCATTTTTTACATACTTAAATTTGAAGGCAACTTGAATAGCATAGTGACACAATTTACGCCTGAACTTTTGGACTCCTCCAACAAAATTTTGCCCAACATGACTTATTTCATTGGACCAATTTTTAGTCATAAGCATTGAATCTTCATGTGAGGAGGAAGGAAGAGAAAAGTTAGTCACCTCATCAAACACACTGCCGTCACTACTCTAGATATTGCTACTTGACAAATGATTACTAAAATTGGGCTGGCGACCAATGGACACATCACTAGAAATTGAAATATCCGTAACAGAAACATCAATAGTCTTAACTCCAAGATTGGACGCAAGTAAGAATAAATTTTCCATGTCAACATCATTGTGAAGATTACAACATGTATGGCCCAATAAAGAGTAAGACAACCTCACATTCTTAGCATTCAAGTTGCACAATCGTTCACAAATAATAGACATCAAGCCCTTGTGTGTGTTCTTGATATCAACCCGAATAACAATAGTATTAGTAATGTATTTGCACATTAAAAGAAGAAATTAATCCATTAACCTACATATAATGCAACATTAATCATTATAATGAAAAAGAAATATTTATAATAATATGGAGAACAACTATACAATTTTGATTCATAATAAATCACAAAAATTGGTAACAATGGAAAAAATCAATTCAATGATAGACAATAAATAATGATTCCAATTGATGAGAACAGTAAAATTATACTATGTAATAAACAAAGTATGAAACTTATGAATTCTGCATCATAGTCATAATTATAATAAAATAGTACATTTTCCCAACAATTTCAAGTATAATGTAAGTGTAGGTTTTGCTAAACTTAAGAATATTAATCTAAATAATTTTATTAATAAAGTATAATTTTGTTGTTCTATATATGTGGTTAGAGTATAAATTTATTATTTCATATATATGTACAGAGTATACATTTATTATTCCATACATGTGTACAGAGTATAAATTTATTGTTCTATATATAAGGTCAGAGTATAAATTTATTATTCCATATATGTGAACAGAGTATAAATTTATTTTTCTATATATAAAATTAAAGTATAATTTTGTTGTTCTATATATGTAAACATAGTATATATTTACTGTTCTATTATGTGGCGGATGTAAACAACAGAGTATATATTTACTGTTTTGTGAATGTAATTGTAGTATAAATTGATTGTGATTTATGCCTTCAATGGAGTATGAATTGATTGTTCCTCCTTTGTTTAAGGAATATTAATCCACCTTAATAAGCAATTCTCAAAGAAAAAATAGGGTGAACAACACAAATGACCAATGTCATTAAAAGGAATATAGTGATAGATTACAAGAAAGTAATATTTAAAAGAAAGCTTATACCAAGGAACAACAAAAGAGAAGAAAAGAATATTTTCTCCCAACATTCAGCAGTATTAAACAACTCCAAAATAATTTGTGTTTTTGGAACATTTCATAAACAGAGCAATAATAGTTGGTTCACAAAAGCAAAAGCCAAAAATGTTGTAACTATGAAAATATATTGATCTTTCAATACAGAAAACAAGGATTTGAGGTGAAGTGATCTTATGTCAAGATTGAGGGCTTTAGGGTTGAATATTCAACTTTGATCAAAACTCTATAATATTGGCTAGAAAACTCACAAAGTGGCCTGCTAAGAACTATCCCTCAATTTTTAAATAACATTGGAAGATTCAAACTTAATTTTCCAACTAGCTCTCAAATCAGAAGACATATTTTTAGCATAGTTGTCCCAAGGAACCTCTTAATTCTTCACATCTCCTTGTATGTACTCTGCACAATAAGATAGATCTTAGTGAGTCCTTGAAACATAGAAGTTTGGAACATATATAGAAATATAAAAAAAAACTAATTTCAATAACCAACATCTAATTAATGCATGGCACCCAACACTAAGCACAGATCTAGATCTAAAAAAGGATATTACCGGCAAGCAAGCAAGCAGAAAAGCCACAAAACTCGACCACATGCAAACAATAGCAGCACACAACGACCTAGAAAAATCACATAAACTCAACACGAAGATGTTGTATCGTTAAGCAGGTGCACAAGATATAGAAAAGACTGAGATTAGAAAAGAAGCAAACACAACAAATCTCCATTGAAAAAGTACATATTCTAGGATTCAAGCTAAACTTGTAATCCAAATATTAGAGGCAAGTCACCAATTGGAGAAAAAAAATGGAAAACAGAATTCAAAGTCTTGTCCTTCGCTTCAGGGCATGTCCCTCGGTGTGGTCAGTACTCCATACTGTCAGGCAGCGAAGCTTACACTTGTTCACTTATTATGACAGTTCACCGGGGCCTCTTTCCTCCTCCCTTTTCTAATCACGGGACCGGACCAAATCAACGAGACAAAACAGCAGCAAATCTGAGAAAAATCGAACATATGAATCAAACTCAAGGGATATGAGATGCTCACCAAAAACTCCATCATATGAAGTGTCAAAAAGCGTGTGATGTATGACAGAGGGTTCTGGAGAGGTTTCAGGGTTGAGATTGGAAGAAAGAGAAGGAGGCGGAAAATGCATAGATGGGGGAACAAGCTCCAGCGAATGAAATCATTTACACAGTTGAAGAGAATGTAGGAGAAGAGGAGGAGGGAGGATACGCCGGTGGAATAGGTGCCCGTTGAAGATAATGCAGGAAAAGAGAAGGAGGGAGGAGACGCTGGTGGAAGAGGTGTCTGGTGGTGGGAGGAGGCGTTATAAAAGTGTGGGCATAAGGATGATAAAAAGAGGGGTATTTTAGGTATAATAAAGGTCAATTAGTGGGATTAGGACTTTTAATAATAAGTAAAAACTAAAAATTAAAATTAAAATTTTAATTTTTAAAGAGGACTTAACGAGAAATTATAGGTATTTTGGGGTTCTAGTGAGAATTTTCTCTAATAGTATAGGCTGCACAGCCTGACACGGCCGAGTAAGATGCTCGCTGCATCTAAGGCAGTCATACTGGACTCAGTCCAAACTTCTACTTGGGTTTAGTTTCTTAAATCTTACGGATTGATTGGGTCGGGATTGAACCCGGATCACAAAATCGTTGGAGTTTAAAACGTACTCGAAGCAAAACAGGAGTACAATAGCTCATATGTTGTACAATGCTACAGATTGTTCATATTTATTTAATTCAAGTTGAACTATAATTTTTTTTTTTAGACATACGTTTCTTGTTTAAGTCGGTAATTGGTGGAACTGTGTAGTCTTTTTCACTAATGCAAAAAAAAAAGAGGCTCATAGTATCCGAGCATGTTAATTTGGAAAGGCAACTATGTATAGTTTTTTATTTGATTATAAAATTATATAAGGTTGAGTGTCCTAGTTTGGTACGTAGAAGACTTTTTGAGATTGATGACGATAAGTAGTGATTATGAATAATTTATGTAGACATAATGAGAAATGAAAATTATTGGGTACTAAAGGATTATTACGCATCTATATGTACCCCAATCATCTTCTCAATATCCATAGTTATTGGGGTACTAAAGGATTATTACGCTGCATTCATAACAATAATATAAAAGACATTTATTAAATATGAGACTTTACGTCTAATAGGGGAAAAAATTGTATTGGAAGGGATTAAAACCAGGATTTTTTCCGATGTAAACCTGACTCAACTCGACCCAATATAATTTCGTTCAAAACCAAATTCAAACCCGACTCAATGAGACAATGACAATGCTACCAGTGAATATTCGTGGTTCACCGTGGCAACAAGTCATCTACTTAAGCATCGCCAATTGCATGGCTACGATCGAAGTTCAAGTGAGTAGTAAGTAAACTATGTGCTTTACTTTTGCATTCAAATGAAATTCGTGTAATAACAAAAGAATTAAGTGCAAGAGGTTAAAACATTCTTATATCATTACCTTTGAGAATTTTGAGTGAAACACGCATATTTATAAATATATATAAACCGAAGCATCTTGTGTCGATCGTCGTTTTGTGGTGATGGATATCGTGTGCACGTTTTTTTTTGGGTACAGAGTGTAGTTTTGTTATAATTTTATGGGTAAAATGTTATTTAAATTTCGGCGTGCATGAAACCAAGGGCTTCAAACGTGTAATTAAGAGAAAAGTAGTATTAGTTTAGAATGTGGCTATTTAGACCCCGTTTTTCTCCTCGTGTCTCCCAAACAAAAAAAAAAAACGTATTTCTTCTTTCTTTCCCATCCTCATCTTCTCCTTCGACTCCGGTGCTATGCCCGGTGTCAGCATGGCACCGGCTGACTAGGGCAGCCAGCGACTACTGGCTGCTGTCCGTGCCAGTAGTCGCCCAACATCGCCACTAGCCCAGCGGCCAATAGTGGCCGCTGCACCGCTGGGTGCTGTTGCTACGATGCTGGGCAGCCGCCAGCAGCCACTGGCCGCCCTGGTCAGCCGGCGCCGGCTGGGGTTGGCGGCGATGCTGGGTGGTCGCCAGCGGCTGCTATACACAAACAGCAGTAGCAGCAGTGGGCTGCCCTGGTTGGCTTGTGCTATGCCGGTGCCAGAGTCAAAGGAGAAGAAGGGATAAAGAAAAAGGAAAGAAAGTAAAAAAAAAAAAAAAATAGTTCGTTCTTTTTTGGTTTGGCGGACACGGAAATAAAAACTGGGTTTAAATAGCCACATTTATTAATTTATTGCACTGAGCCATGCTGCTGTTTTATTTGCATATTTAAATATCTACAACGATACAAATAAGATCCTCCATTTGATTCTCAAAAAACATTAAAGAAAAAAGTAAGTCGATTTTGACAATAAAATAAGCGGGGCCTCTCGAAGGTTAATGGCCAACTTGCGATATGACAACATCGCAAAAGAAGTCAAGCAACGAAAGGGAAAGACCCCAATCTTATATTTCTTTTGCATTATATTAATAATTATATTTAATTTTTAAAATATATTAATTTTAATTTATTTTTAAAAAATAAATATAACTATTGATTTAAGACAGAGAGAGCATGTCTCTAGTTACAAACAATTCGATGACGGTACACAATTTTTTTCTGTTACACAAAACTGGGCCTACGTTAGTAATACGGTTTAGCAGGTAAGGTATACAAAAGAGAGAAGGTAACAAGGGATTAGAATAAGTTGAGCATAATCTTCACGTTTGGTTAAGTGGGCGGCATGTTAAACAATTCGAGTGAGGGCGACGGAAATGGATTGTTTAGGAGGTGGAATCTCTGAGAGATGCAGAATGTAGGTGGCCTCGGAGGAAACTCCAGGCTCCATTCTCCACTACCACAAGCTTTTGTCAGTATCACCATTATTGTGGTCACCACCAATAGACATTTAGCCACTTTTAACATGATGGTCATGTCATGGCCCTCCCCCTCTCTACACCGGCCCTTGGCCAAATGGATTTTGGCTCATCGCCATCGCCGAGCATTGGTCATGGAGAGGAGTGAATTGCCCTGAGCAAAAGGACCAGCCAGGGAGGGCGTTGGACCGTGTCTGTTGCATCGCATAGGATTTGGATGTTAGACACGATTTTGACGACGAAAGCGAGGGGTGGGGGTGGCGACATCGCGACCTTCTTTGATCAGCTGGAGACGGTCCGCTATGGTGGAGTCGAAGACCCTGTTCCCGGGACTCTCTGCGTAGCACACGTAATAACAGCTCACACAAGCTTGTGGCAGGGCCATCCCAATTCGCGTCTGGAATCATAACACAAGAAAGATGATAATAATCACTAATTTGGACACTAGTAATGTCTACGAAAAGGCTCAAATCATAATAATATTGAGAATCAGTATTATTGGACTAAAAAAGGGAGACAGAAGCATAATGTTAAGAAATGCTAACAATTGAACAATCCTATCAGTAAGTCTCCGTGTCTGTGACAGTCTCCAGACCAGAGATAAGCAATTAAGCATAATCTTTCATCAATAACGCTCTAACCGGCTTAAGAACTTGTTTTTTTTAATGGTATGCTTTGGCAGGCTCGTAGGGGTCGAATCTCTCAATATACAGCCAAATGCAGCCCCGGGGGGCGGGGGGGGGGCGGGGGACCAAAGGACGAGTAAACCCAAATGCTTAAATCTTTATAGCTTATATTTGTTTATTTGTTGGTGCCCATAAGGCTATTAATGAAGTGAGCTTGTTAGTTGAGCAAGCATAGCTTGGTTTAGCTCGGCTCGAATTAGGCTCAACATAAATCAAGCTCAACCCAATCTCGATTCGAGCTCAAATAAATTTGAGCCGAGTTCGAGTATACACCTACTCGACTCTACTCGACCTGAGCTCGAACTCCAGCACAAATATATTTTTAAAATTATATAAAATAATAAAAATATAAAATAAATAATAAATATATATATATATATATATATTTATATATTCTATATAAATATAATTATTATTTTAAATATATATTTAAGACGTACTTAGATTAATAGCTCCATTTGATTAGTTTATTTTAAAAATTCAAATGGAGTCATTAATCTAAGACATATGAAATATATAAAATGACATATAATCATATATATATATACTAATATTATGTATTATATATAATATATGAGACTTATTTATATGAGCCAAGGCTCACTCATGACTACGAGAGCCCTATGTCTTGTGCTCTTAGATTTTGATCAAATAACACACATAACTCAAGATGCATGTTGATTTATGTCTTATTGCGCCATTAAATCTCAATCTGATTTGGGTCACGTTGACGTGCGTGAACCCAAACTTATTAAAAAAAATCATAATATATATTAATGTTAAATTATAATAAATATATAATTTTTATGTATAACATATATTTAAAAAAAAATTATTAGAGACACAAACACTAATATACTCTTTCTGTCTCAAATTAATACTCTATTTGGTTTTTCAAGATGAACTAAAATTAATTAAATTGAAAAACCAAATGGAGCTATGAATATAGGATGACTGGTCAACATAATATCACACTAATATACTAAAAAATTCTTCTAAAAGAAGCATGACACTTATAAAGGGACTAAACATAGTTTACAAAATAATGATTAGAAAATTCTTCCAAAAGTTGAAGTATGACACAAGGAACATCTTCAGCTTATAAAATATTTTTCTTTTTACATATATTTAAGAATTTTTTAGAAGTATAATAAGGCTAAAGAATATTTCTTTTATGAGTGATTTATAAGCAAGTAAAGAAAATAAAATTCAAAGAAGTAGATGATAATGTTGCCTAAGGGAGGTTTTATTTTCGGCATCTTTTTAGCGATTATAGGCACATAAAGAGAGAAAAATAGTAATGCTGTATTTTTGAGCATTTGTAACTAAAACTCATTTGTCATAGTTTTCTTTTTTCCTTTTGACTATAATTAGATGTTTGAGGTGTTATTGTAATACTTAATAAAATATATTTATTAAAATTTAATACTAAAAACATATTAATATGTGTGATACTTTATGTACTTTTTATATATATATATATATATATATATATATATATATATATATATATATATATATATATATATATATATATATATATATATATATATATATATATGTATGTGTGTGTGTGTGTGTTCAAGCTTAATTTGAGTCTAAGATTATGATTTACTTATTGCAATTCAAGCTCGAGCTAAATTTTGCATTTTCAATTCAAGTCGAATTCGAGCTGAAAATTTTGAGCTTCATATCAAACTCAAGCTAAATTTCAGCAATTCAAATTCAAGCTGAGCAAGCACAATACTTAACTCAGCTTGGTTTCTTAATACCCTAATACCCACGTTTTAGAAAAAAAAAATTAAAATTTTTTGGGACAAAACAAAAAGGATGCTCTATCCGTTGTCGTCTCACGTGCCAACGCCAAGAGAAAAGGCGCCTCATTTGTTACTTTCCCATTCGTCGTGTATAAACGAGGCAGACATTAGACGTATTGTTGGCCATGGGTCCCGTTCTGAACCTGAACGACCCAACCCAACTGGCCTCTTTTTGGCCCTATCATTCTTCCACATGCGTTGCGTCTAGAAAAAAAGAGTGGGCAGAAGAAAAGATAAGAAAATAGAAAAAGGTTTGGGACCCACCAGAAGGTATCCAATGAAGAAAGCGATAAGGGAAACGGTGGCAGTGTAAGTCCGGTGCTCGGCGAAAGTCCACGCACCCGCGAAGATGACGCAGGCAGACCCGCTGGCCACCCCGGTCAGGAACCAGAGCGCGCTCGTCATGTCCGAGTCCACCACCTCCTCCATCCCCCTCCTCTCGAACAGGGCCCATGTGCTCCGCGACGCCTTCACCAGCCCCGTCCCATACGCGGCCACCTACGGTTTTTTTACCATCGCCGCAGAATCAGTGATTAAGTAATAAAGTAGCTACTGTAGACTAAACAGTTCGAAGGGCCGGAACTTAATTGGTCGAAGAACCCACATGGACGAAGGCCCAGCCATTGCCGTAGCGGAAGATGGATTCCATGATGTGGAGGCAGCAGTGGGCGCAGGAGAACATGAACTCGTCCTCCCCCTCGATCAGGTTCAGCACCCGGGCGACGATCCGGAGAGCCTCGATGGACGGAATGAAGACTGACCCGAGGCAGGCGCTGCCGAGGTTTCTGGTGACGGCCCTCTGGAAGCAGATGTAGGTGTCCGACTGCATCCCGCGCAGGTAGTAGAGCGCGATCACCCGGCTTACCGTCAGGTTAGCTACGTTTCTCGCCACCTCCGTCATCCAGGCCAAGCTCAGCACTAAAGCGATGATCACGAGAGGGGGGAAGTAGAAGTTGAGGGAGCCAATGACGGCCAGGGACCAGAGCGACATCCACATGAAACCGACTCCCATCATCCAGTAGGTTGGCTGGTTCAGGTCGCGGAACTTGGGTACGGGCTGGAGAGACTTGGTGAGAACGCGGGCGGTGAAGCCGAGCCGCTGTGTGACCCAGCAGGCGTAGAGGCCGTTGCCGACGGCGAAGGCAACTAGGAAGACGCCAATGACATCGGTGGCGGCCATGGAGAAGCAAAGCAGCATGGTCCCAGCGGCGAGGGAGAGAAGGAAGCTGCTCCAGAGGATGAAGCGGACCATGAAGGCCGGCCATTCGCGTACAGCCTTCTGCCAGGCGAAAGCTAGGATGATGCTGAGAATGGCAGACCCTTCGATCTGGGGGAGCCAGAACTCAAGGAGGAGCTTCTCTTTTTTCCGGATTTTGCCGGTCTTCAGGATTCCCTCCATCGCTTTGTATATGAGGAAGGTGACCGCGGCGATGGCGCAGGCCATGTGCAGGAGGAAGAGGAAGAGGGAGATTCGATTGGTGTAGGCCGTCGAATTGAGGGAAGCCAAAGAGGGCTGCCGCTGCTGCTTCCATGATCGAACCAGCCATAGCCCACAGACGAAATAAACATATAATTACCCAGAAAAGAAAAGACATAAATTAAAGCGATCACGGCCATTCTTTGAATATTCTTAAAGCAACTCACGGAGACGGGAAGGAAATTCGAAGGGCAGCTCATAATAAGAGAGATGATCCATTAGAGGTAAGATTATGGAGATGTTTTACCCTTTTGGGTTCCGATATGCCTTACCTGTGGTGTTTGGAGAGGTGGGGGAGGAGGGACAACGACTTGAAGCGGGGCGATTGGAGCTGAAGTCCGGAGCTTCGACACCTGAACTTCTCTCTGCGATGGCTCTTCCTCAGCTGCAGCAGCTCCTCCTCCAATGATTCCCTTCTCATCTTTCTCCGTCTCTACATCGTCTGTGCCCTCCTCTTCTTCATGTTTGTCACTCACTGCCATATCGTCTCCTTCCTTCACGGCTGCTGGTTCGGAAGCACCCATGGTGGCTGGAAATCGGCGGCTGTTGTGTCGACTTTGCCCTGTAATTAATTCGAGCTGCCTCGGGAACTCGAGTTGGCCACTCTGGCTAAAAATAACATATCTTTTCGTCTATCTGAACTCTACGTAGTACGTATTGGATTAATATCCAAACAAAACCACGGAAAAAATAAACAACCTCAAACGTACTGAAGGGAACTGGCCAACTAACGAGTGAGCTGAGTTGCTTAGTCCATTCTGTTCCGTATCTCGCTTTGCTTTCCTTCCTCACCTGTTAGTAGGCTCGCCAAAAGCCCTAGCTCCTAATTCCACCGCCGCGCGTCCAAATCAATCAACATATTGCATAATTCAGCAATCTGCGTGACACCCTCACATTGCACTTCTCGCTCACACGTGCCTGAATTGCAACAACATTCAGGCACGTGCTTGTCTTAGCAAACGTCGCGCGCACGTTGAAGTATCATGAACGCAAAGCTTGGGTGGAGAAAATTACCCTCTCCAATCCGTGAGAGTCTTCCCAGAAATTAAAGTAAGAAAAAGAATCACGGAACTGCAGACCTCTTTGCAGGCTGCAGCAGCAATGAAACGGGATTGAATTTCTACACGGACAGGGAGGACAAGATTTAGTCTGGCAATGGGTTTGATTGGCTTAGCGAACCTAGCATATTGTAGATTGGTGGTTGCCCACATTCATGCACCTGCCTAACTTTCCACCATTTAAAGTTCGACTGTGGGATGGGTCCCACATTTGTACCGTTGGAATTAAGGGTATTAACATGCTTTCCATTTGATCTGTTGGCTCTGCAACAGTGCCAGTCTCCCCAGCCGCAGACAAGTGGTCCGCATGTACTGTCCCCTGACGTGGAGCCTTGTCAGCCGGACCCACCAACTGGTGCAGATAGCGAAAGAACCATATTTGAAGATTTAATACAAACCTCAAAACACCAAGTACCTTACAACATGTATTTAATTTTTGGCACAAAGTACCTTACAACATAAGATAAATAAGACAAATAGATTGCATTTATTTAAATTACATAACAAATAAAATAATTAATGAAGAAGACACAATGTACAGCTACAACTACATTGTCTTTGCTTGCGCAAAAACACATGGTCTTTCATGGCGATGGCTCCACATGATAACCATGTCTATATCTATTGCATGGACCTCTGGCCCAATAGATCACCGTATAAATACTAAATTATGATGACAACAAAAAAGAGTAAATTAGTATTAAACGAAATAATTATACTAAGCATACAGTCACCCAAACTAGACTAAAAAATATGTAAAACTCTAGGTTGATTAATAAGTATACTAGAAAATAAGTTTAGATTATTAACACAATCACCATACTGAAACTGCTCCTTTACTCAGTTCCTTGGACACCCGTGATGGTTTAAAATTTTCGGCTCCTACGCACCAGTCCACAGGCTTCTTTTTGAATGAAGTATTTATCATGTTCCTCTTTGACATTAATGAGCCTAATATATGAAACACATTTGAACACTTAATATTTGAGTTCTATAGTACACATATTGGCGCATGTTAGTGTCAATACCAATGACGCTAATGTGCACTATAGATCTCATGGATTGGTAAATGGCTCTCATACATTCTTTAAGTTAGGCTCATTATCTAAATAAATCATTAAAAATGCTTCTCATCTTGAATGACTTTTTCTCATTATCATTCTTCAAAACTCAGGCTTCTCCTTCTTCTTATGATTTTTAACTTTGGTAGTATAAAGTGAGTGCTTAGAAGTGGTGATTGTTTTGTTTCTATACGCAATTCAAGATTTCATTTGTGTTTATATTGGCAATTTGTTTACATGTATTTGGCAGGTCGGCCCCCCTTCTTACTGGTTCCCCCATTGATACACCAACCATGCCCCCTCCCTTTTTCCGATCATAAAGCCCCGCAACTTCACATAAGATAGATATCTCTCAACCTCAAAGCCATTCCAACAATGTAGAGTTGTAGACTTGATAATCAATAGAGAATTATGCATCTATGGAAAGACTAAATAAAAAATTCACCTTAAGGGTTTTCTCTCTCTCAAACAAGTCTCTTACGGCTTTTTTGTTGCATTTTCTTTTCTTAGGGACAAACCAACTATATTATTTTGTAGCATACTACGCCGATTCTCGTATAGGTTTTAATATTGGAATGGATCCTGTATGTGTTGGACTTTAAATTGTAGGATTTCATTCTGGTGGACAACCCTGATCGCTAGTTGATGAAGTTGTTTGATTGCAAATGATACAATTGAAAGTTTAAAAACTCCATGAATATCCTCTCAAAGAAACGAAACACATGCCGAGGATATACCTGATCGTGTGGTGTTTGAGTTTGAAACATAATCCAAACAAATGTGATTGACACACAACAAACAATCTCGTTCCTCATGTTTTTTTACTTTCAATAATGCTTACTAGTTACTACTTTTCTTCTCTCCAGCCAATAAATTAATCATTAAATCTTAAGTGAAATATTTTCGTGATTAATCATGGTTATGCTTTGTCTCTTCAAGCACTAGGGTCAACTTTTGACCTTCAACTGTTCCATTTTTCAAGCAGTCAATTTTGAAAACTCACTTTAGACCAACTGCAACAGACATGACTTAATCTCCTAGACTCTAAAATCACAGTAGAGACATAGTTTTTAACATAAAATTAGCCAACACTCAAATCTCATTTATAGGTGATAGAACTAGATATAGACTAGGGGGGCCCGTTCCCCACCTTCTCCCCACTATATTAGAAACCTATGTCATAAATGCGTAAAATAGTCAATCAATAAATTTCTATTAATTGAAATTCTTGTTAACGGATCAACTTCCGCAGGAAGAAGGAAAACATAGGTAGGTACTGTAGGCCCACATCGTATATGTTTTGCGGGCCTACATATTCTTGTTTTTTTTTTGTTTTAGAAAGTCCATAAACAGCCAATTAAAGTGAATGTTGAGGGTATAGGTGGGATTTTTTTGACCTGTACTTAAATTGGGTCGGGTCAAAACGTGAAACCAATTTATTAATCTGTTAAAAAATACAAACTCTAACTCTATGTAGGTCACATTGGGTCAGATATGCAGATAACTCAACTTTTTTTTCTCAATTAATTATTTTCCTTGGTATTTTTATACCTTATCTTTGTATGAGCTAAACATAGAAAGAATTTAGATATGTATTATAGAAAGGATGGTGATATTTCCCCAATAAAAACACCCACAAAAACTCACATATTGGACTTCACAAGTAGTCCCATACAAAGTTTACATGGGCTCATTTTTTAGACCATTAAAAATGTGTAACAATGTGAGTTTTTTATGTATGATTTTTATGTAAAAATATTATTTTCCTTATATAAAAACACTTTCTATGTTATTTGAAAAAATAAGAGTTGGCGAGGGAGCATTCTGGCTTTATAAAATACACATCTAAAACTATTTATAATCCCACAAAACTTATTAATTAACTATCAAATAAAATAAATAATTATAAAAAATAAAATTATAAGAAAATTTCTTTCTAATCTCTTTACCTTGGGTCATGACTTCTTTAAATAATAGGGTCAAAGTCGAGTGTATAAGAGTTATGTTGGTAAATCTTGACCCAACCTTATTTTTTAAAAGTAGTAAAATTTTAAAACCCTAAACCTTACCCTATTTTTAGTCAAGTCAGATAGGCATAGTTTGGGAAGGTCAAGTTTAAATCAGGTATATAAGTCGGTTTTAATTTTTTCAGCTCTAGGAGTAAATCTTGACCCAATTTTATTTTTAAAATAGCTAGAATTTTAAAACCCTAACCATTGCCCTATTTTAGTTAGGTCAGGTAGGACATAGTTTAGGCATGTTAAGTTTAAATTAGGTACAAGTCGGGTTGAATTTTTATAACCCTAGTTAAGGGCATTGAAACTCACAAGAGAACCTTGTCCTTCAGAGAGGTCATTGGGATTGATATCGTGGTTGTCATTTTTCTATCTTTTCTAGCCCCATGCTTGGTCAATGCCATAAAGATTTTGCTACCATTGAGTTAGTGCTCTTATTTAAAAAAAATTACCTCCTGAATTTGCAAAATTTTAGTTCTAGAAACTGATATTTTGGTTACTAATTTATACAATCTCTTGTAACTTGGGGAGTGATTTGTTATAAATATATCTTCGTACCTTTGCCTGATTTTTTTGATGAGAAATCTTACTGAAAGAAGTATGACCGAATCAAGTAATTCACTCTGTCCTTAAGACAGAATTCGCCCTCCCTTATAAGTGCTTAGGATCTCGCAGACGTCTGTCTCCCAGGATAAGACGGTCAACCATACACCGTAGGAGCACTTCCAAGACGGTATATGCAGCAAACCACAGTGAGAGTGCTAACACAGACACAGAGAATGACAATGACGGTAAATCCCAAATCGGATTTATGCAGAAATCTGTTTTCGTGATTTTATAAGAAAGCCCGTTGAAGAAGACAACCATTCTCATCCAAACGGATGCGTCCATCCGTAAAGGACACAATCGTAGTGAAAACAAACCAGACCCAAATCAATTAAATAAACCAAATAAATTTTGTCCCAAAATAATAATATCATGTTGACCCAACCCAACCCAACCCGGCCCGGCCGGCCGCGCGTACGAACCAAACCAAACCAAACCAAACCGAGCCGAGCCGACCAGACGGACGGCAGCGGCGGCGCGCGCGTGTGGGTTAGCCCACCTAGGTGCATTGGTCCAACATCTCTCCCCCCCACAAAAGTGGGTTGGCCCAAGGGCCTAACATGTAAGGCCAAACTAATGCCTTATATACCAACACCATCAACTTCACCTAAGGGATGTGGGACTATTCACTCCTTCAACCAATTCTCATGTGTTATTCTCATTCAATTGAAGTGGGCTTGGGCTTTCTCTACCAAATGGGCTTCGCCCACTTAAACAATATGGGCTTAACCCACATATCCATTATCATACCCATCTAACAAATTGGGCTTAACCCATTTCTTAATGCCCACTTCTAACAATCCCCCACATGAATGAGAATTTGCTGGATATCTTATGCAAAACGATGCAGATAAATCGTGAAAGCAATATTGAAAAGATCATGCATGGGGGTGAGGTAGCTTTTGGCTTTGAACCTTCCCTTGTGAAAACTATCGGGTCTACTAGCTAATCAGTGAACGTGATGTCTTGAACTGTTCAGCCGTTTGTGTAAACCGAGACAATAAAATTCACGCAATCACTTCTCAGACACACTGTAGTTCTCATGATTGTGTTCATTTCGGCCCTAAACAAACCTGGTTTCATAAGTGCTCTAATAGATTTAGCCTTAAAATCCTCATAGAAGCGGCCCCTTCACACTCATATAGGTGATTCTCATTATGAGTATCCTGCAATACTCCACTCAAATTAATTCAAGCTATGAGAACCATTAAAAACAACGCTTATCCTAATTCACTCTGCAGGCATCACTATCTCATCATAGGAATGGGGATGAGATTTTATCTCAATAGTGATTCCCCTTGAATCCCCCACAATTCGGTTGTCCCTTTAAACCTAGATCTTAGAATCTCCAGTTAACAAGGTTGGGTTGTCATTATGGTGATTCTTAATGTATAGGCTGCAAGCCCATTCCCCTCGATGAACTGCTCACTTTTTCTTTAGTCAAACCCTTAGTAAGCGGATCTGCAATATTTTCTTTTAACCTACCATACTCAATGGAAATAATTTCACTAGAGAGCAATTGTTTTATAGTATTGTGCCTCTGACGTATATGTCGAGACTTACCATTATACAAGTTACTTTATGTCATTCCTATAGCCGATTGGCTATCACAATGTATGCAAATAGGTGGCACAGGTTTCCCCCACATTGGAATATCCTCTAAAAAATTACGAAGCCACTCAGCCTCTTCGCCTGCTCTATCAAGCGCTATAAATTCAGATTCCATGGTGGATCTTGCTATACATGTTTATTTCGAGGATTTCCAAGACACTGCTGCACCTCCAAGAATAAAGACATATCCACTAGTGGATTTCGAGTCTTTTGTATCAGATATCCAGTTTGCATCACAGTAACCCTCGAGTACTGCTGGATACCTTGTATAATGCAGCCCATAGTTCAAAGTATATCTCAGATATCTAAGAACCCTAACTATAGCATTCCAGTGGTCTGCCCCTAGGTTGCTATTAAATCTACTTAGTTTACTCACTAAGTACGCTATGTCGGGTCTCGTACAATTCATAATGTAATCAAGACTGCTAATAATTTGAGAATATTTAAGTTGTGATATGCTCTCACCCGAGTTTTTGCTTAAGTGCAATGTCACATCCACGGGTGTTCTCGCTGGACGATTATCATTTTGATTAAATTTTTCTAAGATTTTCTCAATGTAATGAGATTGTGATAATACATATCCATCAGATGTTCTAGTGATTTTCATCCCTAGTATGACATCTGCAACACTCATATCTTTCATTTCAAACTGTTTGTTCAACATCTTTTTTGTAGTTTTAATGATATTATCATTGCTACCAATAATGAGCATATCATCCACATAAAGACATACAATGACATAGCCTTCAGGTCTATCTTTCACATAAACACATTTGTCACATTCATTAATTTTGAATCCATTTGACATCATCATTTTATCAAATTTTTCATGTCATTGCTTAGTTGCTTGTTTAAGTCCATAAAAAGATTTAACAAGTCTGCACACTTTATTTTCTTGACCCGGTACAACAAACCCTTCAGGTTGTTACATATAAATTTCCTCATTCAAGTCACCATTCAAGAATGCGGTTTTCATATCCATTTGATGTATTTAAAGATTATTCAAAGCAGCAATAGCGATTAACATCCTAATGGAAGTTATCCTTGTGACGGGTGAATATATATCAAAATAATCTTAACCTTCTTTTTGCTTATATCCTTTGATAACAAGTCTAGCTTTATATTTGTCAATTGATCCATCAACCTTCATCTTCCTCTTAAATATTCACTTATATCCTAAAGGTTTACTCCCTAGCGGTAAATCTACCAACTCCCAAGTATGATTTTGCATAATGGATTCAATTTCACTGTTTACTGCCTCCTTCCAATATTGTGCTTCAGGAGAAGACATGGCTGCCTTAAAACTTTGAGGCTCATTTTTCAACAAATAAGTTAGAAAGTCTGGACCAAAGGATTTTGATGTTCTAGCACGTTTGCTACGTCTAGGTTCATCATCTTCTCCCTCTTGGTCTTCACTATTATCCTTTTCAACATCTAAAGTTCTTTTAAAAGAACTTTCCTTTTGTGTAGAATTTAACGGGAAAATATTTTCAAAAAACGAAACATTCCTGGATTCAATCACAATATTAACATTTACATCAGGAATATCTGATTTATGAACAAGAAAATGATATGCACTGCTATTATTAGCATAACCAATGAATACACAATTAATAGTCTTTAGTCAAATTTTATCCTCTTCGGATTAGGGACCGCCACTTTTGCCAAACACCCCCAAACTTTTAAGAATTTGTAAGAAGGCTTTCGACCTTTCCATAATTTATATGGTATTTGTAAAATTTTCTTATGAGGTATTTTGTTAAGAATATAATTTGCTAAAAGCAGAACTTCCCCCCACATGTTCTGAGGTAACCCAGAACTTATTAACATGGCATTCATCATTTCTTTTAAAGTTCTATTTTTCCGTTCAGCAACTCCATTTTGCTGAGGTGAATAGGGTGCCGTTGTTTGGTGTATAATACCGTGTCGTGAACAAAAATGACCAAAAGGTGATTCATATTCCCCACCTCTATCACTTCTTAGAACCTTGATTTTCTTGCCAAGTTGATTCTCAACTTCTGTTTTATATAAAATAAACATGTCAATGGCCTCATCTTTACTTCTCAGCAAGTAGACATAACAAAAGTGAGTGCAATCGTCTATAAATGTAATAAAGTACTTTTTACCTTCTCTAGTTTAAACAAGTTTTAAATCACATACATCGCTGTGAATTAACTCAAGAGGTTCAGTGCATCTTGAAATACTTTGGAAAGATTTCCTTGTTAATTTTGATTCCACACAAGTTTCGCATTTATGACTTGAGTCAATAATAAACTTAGGCAAATAATCTATATTAATCAATCTTTGTAAAGCATCATAATTAACATAGCCTAATCTCGCGTGCCACACATTGCATGACTCAATCATATACGAGGAAAAAGCATTTGCATTCTTAATAATAGAAATCGGTACAATGGTAAGTACATTGAGCTTGAAAAGCCCTTCATATTTATCGGACTCAAAAACCAACTTGATGCCATTCTTGCTCAGCAAGGATCTGGACACCAAATTCTTTCGAATTTCAGGCACATGTAGCACATTATTGAGTGTGAGCTCTTTTCCTGAAGTCATCTTCAGAACGACCTTGCCAAGTCCTTCAACCTTCGCAGTAGAGGAGTTGCCCATAAACAGCTGTTCACCATTCTCCACGGGCTGATAGGTGGAGAACATCTTCTTATTAGAGCAAACATGTCGAGTAGCCCCGGTGTTGACCCACCATTCACGAGCGTTCGTGACCATGTTCACTTCTGAAACAACAGCGAAAAGGTTGATGTCATTCACATCAGAGGAGAGAGTCTCCACTTCAGTCATGTGGGCTTGTGCATTCTTCTTCTTGGAATCATCTTGTTTCTTCCGTTTCCGAAAATCCTTAGCCTTGTGGCCCATTTTGTCACAGACATAACACTTGCCCTTGAATTTGGCTTTGTTGGAGTCATTGTTCGATTGTCCAGCATGATGTTTCCTCTTCTTGTTGTTGAAGCTATTGTTTTTGTGGCCTTGTTCTACAACGTTGACTTTGGCTTCCATGCCATAACCCCCGGTTTTCTTTTCAGAAGCACGGTTGTCCTCTTCAATCCTTAACCTCACAATCAAGTCTTCCATGTTCATCTCCTTTCTCTTATGCTTTAAGTAGTTCTTGAAATCCTTCTAGGATGGTGGTAATTTTTCTATTATAGCTGCCACCTGGAAAGACTTACTTAAAGTCATTCCTTCTGCATGAATATCATGCAGGATAACTTGGAGGTCTTGAACTTGAGTGATCACAGTTTTAGAGTCCACCATTTTAAAGTCAAGAAATTTTCCGACCACGAACTTCTTCTTTCCAGCATCCTCAGTCTTGTACTTCTTGTCTAAGGACTCCCATAGTGCCTTAACACTTTTCATTGAACTGTACACATTGTATAATGTGTTGTCCAACCCGTTAAGGATATAATTATGACATCAAAAATCTGCATGTTTCCATGCATCAACAGCCGCAACAGCCTTCTTGTCTTCCCTTTTCTCCTCAGTGAGAATAGGGACTTCCTCTTGAAGGAAGCGGGCTAAGTTCAGGGTGGTGAAATAGAAGAGCATTTTCTGCTGCCATCGTTTCAAATCCTCCCCATTGAACTTCTCTGGTTTCTCCCCTTTAATTTGAAGAGGAGCAGTCACCGAAGTGGGCATAAGTACCGATGTCAAGTGGGTACCTTCAACATCTATTTCTGTTCCAAAGAATAGAATATTAACTCAGTTTTATAAAATCAGTGAAATTTCAGAAACAATAAACGTCCAAAATTTATAAACAGTAAACTATATGATGAAGTAAATTTCCGAAATTTTTGAACAGTAACCTTATGGAAAAAACCTTAAATAGTAAAGTTTAAAAAATAAATGAACAGTAAATCCAAAATTTGTGAACAGTAAATTTTCAGAAATTCTTAAACAGTAACCTTCAGAAAATAATCAATAGGAAACTTCTGAAAATTTTTGAACAGTAACGTCAAAATTTATTTTTTTGAACAGTAAACTGTAAAAATAATGAACAGTAACTTCGAAAATTTTTGAACAGTTAACTGAAAATTTCGGAACAGTAAACTTCAGAAAAAGTTACGTACTGTATAATATAACGATGAACAGTAAACTTCTGAATAATGAACAGTAAAACTTTCAGAAAAGTTCAAATAGTAAACTATAAAATTTCTGAACAGTGGACGTCCAAAGTGATGAACAGTACAATTTTACTCTCTAAACAGTAAAAATTCAAACTTTACGCACAAAGAGTCAAAAGATGAATAGTTACACACAGAACTTTCAAAGTCCGAAAATTCATACACGGAACAGTAGAATAGAATGTCCAAAAATGAACGTAAAGTATGGAAAAATCTCAAAATTTTTTGCACAGTACTTTCTAAAGTCGAAAATTTTCATGCAGTACTTTCAAACATCACGTCTAGAATAGTATGATTGCAGCATAAAACGCAATGTAAAATGAAAGCAGAAATTTTTCCTACTGTTTAGGCACAGTGAAACATATTTGCACAGTAAAAAAATTTTAAAATTTTACGTGGGTAATACTATTCTGCATGCATATCAATAAAATACGAAAATACATAGAAATCCTGTCTTAAGATTGTTATAAATATATCTTCGTACCTTTGCCTGGTTTTTTTGATGAGAAATCTTACTGAAAGAAGTATGACCGAATCAAGTAATTCACTCTGTCCTTAAGACAGAATTCGCCCTCCCTTATAAGTGCTTAGGATCTCGCAGGCGTCTGTCTCCCAGGATAAGACAGTCAACCATACACCGTAGGAGCACTTCCAAGACGGTATATGCAGCGAACCACAGTGACAATGACAGAAAATCCCAAATCAGATTTATGCAGAAATCTGTTTTCGTGATTTTATAAGAAAGCCCGTTGAAGAAGACAACCATTCCCGTCCAAACGGATGCGTCCATCCGTAAAGGACACAATCGTAGTGAAAACAAACCGGACCCAAATCAATTAAATAAACCAAATGAATTTTGTCCCAAAATAATAATATCATGTTGACCCAACCCAACCCAACCCGACCCGGCCCGCCGCGCGTGCAAACCGAGCCGGCCGGACGGACGGCGGCGGCGGCGCGCGCGTGTGGGTTAGCCCACCTAGGTGCATTGGTCCAACATCTCTCTCCCCCACAAAAGTGGGTTGGCCCAAGGGCCTAACATGTAAGGCCAAACTAATGCCTTATATACCAACACCATCAACTTCACCTAGGCGATGTGAGACTATTCACTCCTTCAACCAATTCCCATGTGTTATTCTCATTCAATCTGAAGTGAGCTTGGGCTTTCTCTACCAAATGGGCTTAGCCCACTTGAACAATATGGGCTTGACCCACATATCCATTATCATACCCATCTAACAAATTGGGCTTAACCCATTTCTTAATGCCCACTTCTAACATGATTGTCCATAACACTGCTTATATCATGAATGTGAGTGTTTCTACCAACATACCTTGACAAAGCTTCATTCAAGGTCATTCAACCGAGATAAAAATAGAAAATCAACCATAGTTGTCTTTTAGTGTATCCATTCTAAGGTATTGTTTGACAACCACTTTCCCCTTAATTTGTAGCTTATTTACGTTCATTTTCCCATAATTTTATTTAAATGTTATACTTCATGTCAAATTATTTTTTAATAAATATTAATAAATAGTTCTTGTTTGGTAACCTATATTAATTATTTACCCAAGATTCAAAATAAATGACCTCAAAATCTGAATCTGTGTTGAAAAAAGCCATAAATTGCCTTCCTGAATAATCCTCGTAATGACCCCCACATTAAGAACTCATTTTTGTACAAAGAATCCTCGTAATGACCCCCACATTAAGAACTCATTTTTGTACAAAGACATTTGAAGCAAAATGTTATTTTTTATAAGAATGTTATTTTTATGGCACTCTCCAAAGGCCCCAAATATTCACTAAGTGCAACTTAAAATATAATAACAATCGACTTGCCAACCTTTTGTTCCATTGCCATTATAAAAAAACTTCAGTGTCCATTATTTTACACAAAAAACTTACAACTCCATTAAAGTATGGTCATAACTCATACAAACACCAGTTTATTTCAAATAATGGAAAAAATAAAATTGACGGAGTAATGGAAGAAATAAACAAGCAAATTGGCATGGAGTGAAAATTAACTCGAGATTCTTTTCAATGTGATCAAAGATATACCAATGTGCAAAATATTTTTTATTCATTTTTTGTTACCCGGATTGAAATCCTAATTACAAAGTCGATCTCATACTCCAAGGACCTCTAACTGAAGCCATTTGACAAAAAAATTGGGGCACACCCAATGAAAAAAATCAACATCAAACTCCAGGATGGACTTCAACCTGTTGACCGTTATTACTAGCGTGGCCACTGGCCAATCGAGGCATGCCCACAAAGAAGTTGGCATATAAATAAGGACCACCGGTGATCAAAGATCCCTCTAATAAACCGGGAAGGACACATATTACATGTAGGTGAATGAAGAGGCAGCAGAGGAAGAATTGAGAAGGGAGGTAATTAAGTCTCTGTCTCTCCGTAACGAACGTAAGTTTATTTATTGGGTATATTACAAGAATACCCATAAGGCATGGCTGCGATAGGGAAAAGTCATATAAAGAAGGGAACTATTGTCATATATTACACATATATATTGTCATATATTACACTTAAAAAAAAATTAAGCTAGGCCATAACATCAACAACAAAAAAAACACATAAACAAGGGAACTATTACGCACAACAAAGAAAAAGGCATGAGCTCCAACACAAACAAGTAGACGAATAAAAGGAGCAACAACACAATTATAGCGAGTGAACGAGACAAGCACTACCACTATTGTAACGAATCTAATACGGCAGATCACAAGGGTTGTCTCCAAACAGTCGGCTAACTACTGATACAGCATACACCAAGGTTCAAATCCACCCACGAAGAATGGGAGGCAGGAGGGATTTGAAATCAAAACACCATCGCAACGAATCCACGAGCAGAGACAAAAATCAACAAGGGTGCATACCCCCATCAGTGAAGGAGGATGCCACCCAAAACCATGGTCCTCTACCGCACCCTTGAGAAAAGTGAGGGGCACGTACATTCACAGTTAAGGCCAATAGTCAGTCCAACCATAAACTTCTACTCCATCTTTTGGACAAAGGCGAGCCCAGCCCAAAACCATGAGGGAACAAAAGAATACAAGCCACAACAGAACCAACAACTCAATACAAGCTAGGCACATGGATATGAAGCAACGTTTTACACACAAAGTAAAGAGACATAGACAAGATAGAAGGGCAGCACCAACGCCCAGAAAGTAGAGGTCTTTGACTCTGGGAACAAAAAAAGAAGGAAAGGTGGTAAGGATGAGAGAAAGTGGCAGGGGAAAAGAGGAGGTGACAAGGTGAAGGGAATATTGCGGAATAAGAGCCCGTAGAGGGGAACATTTATATGATGTACAGATTATGGGGATAGATCGTCATTGGTTGCCTTAAATATCCAACCAATAAGACGTAAGTAGAGTTTATGGAGTGGATGTAGAGAGCCATTTCATAACAAACCACTTTCTACATTCCTTCAATCAAGCCATCATTTCTTTCCCTCCTCCCTTACGCAACCAGCCTTCTACATTTTCCTGTCTTTTGCCTCAAAGTGTGTGGTAAAATTAGGGATTTCTTCAAGGCTCCTTCAGCCTTGATATCATCTCGATATTATACTACTTTTCATGTAAGTTAAAAACCAAACCTTTTCCTTTATAAACTCTTTTGATTTAGCCATAAATTTAGAATAATGTCGGATGAGCTGAACCCATGCAACTAGCAGTTCCCTATTTCAGAAGTGAAAATGCCCATGTAATGCTGCAAGCGTACGTAGCTTTATTGCTCTACTACTTGAGATCACATATCTCATTTCTCCATTTGTCCTACTCATACAAATGACTTGGCTGAGGGCTCAAATTCTTGTTGATGCTCCTTTTTAGATGAATAGTTGGACTTCCAAATATTGGGACAGATGAACACATATTTTATCAAGATATTTTGGGAAAATATTTAGATGTGTTCACTTGCAATGAACTCAAAATATGCCTCCTATCGCAGGTGGGCATGTGGTAGCCGGTTGCCTTCAAAGGATGATAGGCTATAACCAGTTTTCATTGACACATGCCCACCTATAATAGGGGGCTCATTGCAGAAGATTTATTTTAAAATCTTCATTAGTTTTGACCTATAAAGCTTTAAAATAGATAAATTAACTAACAAAATTTCACTTGCAATATGTTCAGTTACGGACTCGCACTGTTTTGCAATCAGAATTGCTCTACTTAGGACAAGTTCTACCTTTGATGATCACTGCAGTGATTATTTTACCATAAAATGGATGCCCTATTAAAGTCGCACTTATGCTCGACTGTCAATCCTCGCGTTCCCTAGTGAAACATCAAATTCCTAGAAAAAGCCCTAGTCTTTTCCCATCAAGAAGAAATATCGTAGTAAGCCAATACTTGAAAAGAATACATTGAACTCAGTTTGAGAGGGTAAAGACTAGATAAGAAATATTAAAAGAAGTACTCCCTCCACCCTAAAATAAGTGTCTTATTTAAAAATTTAATTTGTTCTAAAATAAGTGTCCTATATTTAGTTGTTAACCACTTTCTCTTTTTTTATGCAGTTTACATGTATATTTTTTTATAAAATACCCTCTGTTGACTTTTTCTGTGTTAATAAAGAAAATGTAATTCTAAATTTTTGTGAATAATATGAGTTAGCTTAAATATTTAACTTTTATAAAATAGGACACTTATTTCAAGACAGAGAGAATATTATATTTAGTCCTACTTTTTCTCTAAATTGGTGTTTTTTAATATAAAAATATTATATTTGAAAAAATATTATAACTACATTTTGTCGAGTTGTTTTTTACAAAGTGATGCATATCTCCCTCTAAAACTTTGAAACATGCAGCAATTTCACTTGAAGAGTCAGGTAATGAGACATCTAGTTAACTTACCTGCAAATATATATTTAAAACTAACACTCTAAAAGTAAACAAAAAGATTTAGTTTATTTCAAAATGACATTATTCAAAGTAACCAAAATAACATTGGGAGAACTAGTGATCAAAATGGATTGATTAAAGCTGTCACAACCTGAATTTTTAAAACTCTTTTTAATATAGGGTGTGCAATAATTCACAAAAAAATTTTAAAATCAAATCAAATCAATGTGAACTAAATATCCAGGTCATTATCGTTGGAGTTCATAAATACGAGTAACAAAATATATCATAATATAAAGGTATCCAAAACTCTATAAATAATTAAATCATCTATCTAAGAGCAAAAATTCATCTATCTAGAAATAAGCAACTAAGTAAAATTAACCCTCACATTGTTATTATAATCATCTAAAATATATTAAAATAATAGAACTAAATCCTACTAAAGCTAAGTCATTCTCAATTTAAAAGCCATGTCCCGATCCCACTAGTCATCACTAGAAGAACATACAAAACTAGATCGTTGAGTATACAAATACTAAATAGGATAGCAAAATAACAAATATGTAAAATGATATTACATTTTATGCAAGTCTACTTTGGGCTTTCACTTCTACCATTTATCATTAACAATATTATTATAAATTCTCATCAATTTCCCCTTTAGGAAAACTAATAACCCGCCTAGCTAATCTCGTAGACAAATAGACACATCAAATATCAACCTAAGTGGAAAATAATACAACTCACCATAGACTACCCATAAGGTAAACATCCATGATGAAGCCCTATAATCCACCATGAGATGTCATTTTCCAGCCTAGCCCCTAATGACCTGACTGGAAGGGAAAGGCATGACTCACAAGTATACCTAAACAAAAATGGTGTGAGATACAACCAAGTAGGATATTAGTGACTCTGATTATGTGTACACTAAGTGATCATAAATAGATTGGTGGTGAGTCTAGCTCGAGCATAGTTCTCTTCCAACAGGGAAGTGCAACTACATGGCCAAATCAACACTAAGGGTATTTTAAACCATATTAGTCTAATCAGACTAGGTTAAAGCCTTTAAACCACCCTTGGTTCATCAACCTAGTCAGTTGTTAGGTTTAAACCTCATTTCATTTGCATGAACCAGTTCTTGACCCCCACTAAAGGTATTTAGTCTTTACCTTAATTAAATGTCAAACCCCCAATCCAAAGCCCTCTATCATTATCAATTAATCTTCATTCATCTTAATGTATTGATTTACAAGGTTCAATTATGCACATACATCAAATCAATAAAGCTTAAACTACCCAATAATAGTCCAACAAATATCATTAATAAGGTTTAGGTCCAAAATGGGTCATTAAGGACCCCAATATGTTCTTTGGTAGGGCTCGGGCCAAAAGAACAATGAAATTTGAGTTTTATTTTGAAAACATTCCGTATGTACCATACTATATATATGTGTACTGTACAAGAGGCATCATATACTTAATTCCGACTGCATGTACTAGACTGGCCTCTTCTATTTTTAAAAACAGAAATTTTTTCACTCTTTCTTCTATTTTTATAAGAGCTTTGGGCTTGGCCCAGCCCAAAGGAAAAAACATGTTGTGGGCTGGGCCTGGCTGGCCAGTCACTTGCCGAGCCCCTTGTCTTTATTTTTCTTTTTTTTGTTGGGCCTTGGGCCCTAAGACCCGACCCACTAGGCTCAACCCATTGGCCCGGTTTTGGGCTGGCCCATCTCGACTTGGCTGCGAGCTACGTGGGCCAGGTCTAGCTAACCCGCCCATGGTTGGGTTGTCTTCTTCCTCTAGCAGAAGTCTCTAGTGGAAATTCCGCTTGAGGAAGGGCATGGACTCACCATGGCCTTGTGCGACGGCTCATAGCACGCTGCTACAGAGGCCCCGCAGGAGCCGACACAGCTCAAGGGAAGAAGTTTAGGTGGGCTCAACCACCGTCAGGCAGTGTGCATGGCCAACTTTGGCCTTCCGCTCCACTTGCTCATAAAAATAATTAATGGCTTGACGGTGGAGGCCCTATCGGAGCCAATATGGCCGAGGGGCAAAAGCTTAGGTGGGCTCATCTGTCATCAGGCGATGCGCATGGCCAACTCTGGCCTTCTGCCCCACTTGCTGATAAAAAAAATGAACACCTTGACGGTGGAGCACGAGGACACCATTGTGACCAAAGGAAGCAGAACGAGTGGCTAGCGGCCGTCAGGCGGTGCGCACCCCCTACTCCCTTTATGCCACCCACCCTGACGATTGAATCAATCCCCAAACTAGAGAAAAGGAAAACAGAATTGTCTAGGGAAGGGCTGCTCATGGCATCCGGTGACAAGTGACAACTATCACAAAAGCAAAACCAGGATTTTGGGCTTGTTGGTCACAATCCAGTGAAGACTATTAGTCGTAGAAACATAAGCTAGGGGAAGTGTTTTCCTCCCTGCTGTTGAACTTGTGCATCCTCATTCTATTTTACCCACGATCGGGGGTTCAGCCTGAACAACGTGTCCGACTGATGACCAAAAATTAGCCGGCCAACGGTTCGGCTGCCCCTCTTTCCCACTATTTATATAATTAATTATTACCAATAATCGGGTTTTAACAATGAATCCAATCACATATTAAATTAACATTATTTAATCTTGACTCAAGGACTAAGACGACAATCCTACCTTAGTTGCTAGTTTGCCATCAATCCACCGCCGCCAAAGCCTCGTCATCTACCACCTTCTTCATTCCATATCCTTTTAGTTTTTTCTAAAGTGCAATTAGGGTTAGGGTTAGGTCCAACTCTCCTTAAATAGGGAGAGAAAATTAGGGCTTAAACAAATAAGGGCGAAATCAAGTAGGAGAATAACTCCTAGGTGGTATAGACTCTCCACAATTGAGGGCTTCGTCATCCAACTAAGTGCCCTGTAGTGGGCCCCCTAAATCTTTCTGTACAACTCAAAATTATTTTGTATATACCCCAATTTTTAAAAAATTAGAAAAACTAGGAAAAAATAAAAAAATTTATTGAAAAATACCTAAAACTTATTGGATATTACAATGTCAGACGCTACAACTCAAGGAATTTTAGTTTATAAGTCATATATATTCCAATTTGAAAAAAAATACTCCCTTATTTCTAAATACATTGTTCCATTTAGTTCATTTTTAAAAACTAAATAAAATTGTTAATGTGGGATGGAGGGAGTAGTAAGATTTAAAAAATTAATTAATTAATCTTTTTATTTTATCTATTAACTCTTTTTACTCTACTCCTTAATTATTAACATAAAATAGGATTATTAATATGAGATTTTTTTTGGAAATAAAATTACTAAAAAAGGGACAGGGGTAGTACATAAATTAGTGATTTTAGCATATATCTAACTGCCTACTTTATCGGAACCAAAAAAGAAACGTCCACTTCATAAATTGTACACACTAATCTTACATTTAACTCCTAAATCTCATTGGTAATCCACGTCCCATACGCGACTCTTTTTAATTCTTCATGCCCAATCCGTTAGAGAAGATAAATATTGGAAATCCCCAGTTGGGCCCATTTAGAGAGTGTGCTAGTGGGCCGTGTTCATTGTCTACAGTGGGCGAAATGAGTGGATCCCAGGACATATGCGTCGGATGGACGTAATTATTTAAAAACAGATCGGACCCGGCCCCCTCGGGTTTGACCGGACCCTACAAGCTTTCTGGGTCGGGTCATTTATGGGTTAAATTCAAGCTTATCTAGTTAAATCTAATTTATGTCTTGTTGAACAAAAAAACCTGGATCAGGCACCAATCCGGATTAGTTTCAGACCCAACTACTCCTCTGACGAACACAACAGGGTAATTAAATGTTATAAGACCATACTGATGGCATTCTTATGCGTCGTCCACCGTATTGGGAATCGTCCTCTTGTTCAAACAAGTCGTCAATCATCTCTGTTACTCTGTACATCTTGTGGATCTCGTGATCTGAGTTTCAACTTTGATAGTCAAGGCCTATTACAGCACTGCAAGACTGGACAAAAGATAAATGACGATGGTTGGTGCAAAGGGGTGCTTGTCCTCTTTAGTCAACATGCTGTGATTTGGACATTTTCTTCACCGAAGCATTTTGAGTCAAAAATTAGGCCTGTGATTCATTTAGATCGATCAGCATGGCACTCGTCTCCTGGAATGACTACAAGAGGTGGGTGGCGCATCGCACACGGTGCTGATATCAGCGTGGGAGGAGAAAGCTAAGGGGAAGATGGGGTCGGGGGACAATGCATTAAAGCAAACGATTTTGCCATATAAGTCAAAGACGTCCAAGCCCAACAACTTCTACGAAATTGTTTAAAGCTTTCTCGTGATGGTTCTTCTTCATGTTTGTCGTCCCTCAAACGTGTGCAACCATATCGATAAACTATCAACAATACAACGTGTCGTTGCTCTTTTTCAAAAGTATATATACAGCGCTCCTGAGAAGCCTTCTACTAATTCAGTACACACTTGCGACTAAAACCACTATAAATGGCACTCGTTATCAGCTGGTGACGATCGCTCGAAATTGATTTCAGTTCGATTACGTCGGGTGGCATTTTCCATATTCCCAATTTCCCAAGACTGACTGTTTAAATTAAAGACAGTTACGTTCGTAACTAAATGGGTCTTGCTTGGTGCAACTCACAAGGGATGTCTCGAACGGAAGTCATCGCACTCCGTCAAATTTACTGTTGTTGTGCGGACTGTTGGACTACATTAACGAGGAAAACTGATTAGCAGCACCAAAAAGAAGTCAAAAGGTCTCGCACTAGAGGTAAACAGACGCGGCGGGCTCTATAATTAGAGTCTTTGTCCACGGTACATAAAGATTAGCTTAGTATATAGGGGCTCAACATGACGTATAACTACCAAGTACATGCTAACATTTTCTAAATTGAAGAGGTCTAGCCAGAGCTGCATAACTGCAGCTTAGATCATGGCTGGGAGCTGGCTAATTTTTTCCTTTCCAATTAGTAAGGCCCAGAGTTTGAAGCTCGAGGAGATAACACGACGTACAAAAAGCATATATACTAAAGGAATGCAATCGTAATAAATACACGAAAGGTACTAGTATACGTCTAATATATCTCGTCTTCATCATCGTATGATCTCTTTTCCTAAGCTGCACACAAGTATATAGATAGAAAACGCACCCAGACAGCACAAAAATAGTGTCAGGAAGGAGCGGCAACAACCTCATGTTCCTCATGTACCTTCCCCTCCGAGATTACTAGGCTTCTTTTGTTGTGATTTGTGATCTTAAATTCTTTCATCCTTTCTCTATTTCCACATGTAAATAAAACATGGAAGGGGAGCAGGAAAAGGGTCTTCTAGGGCCTGCTCGGAGATCCTCCACACCCCCGTTCTTGTTGAAGACACACATGCTCGTGGAGGATCCGGCTACCGAAGACATCATCTCGTGGAACCCACAAGGGACCTCGTTTGTGGTCTGGCAACCCGCAGAGTTCGCCAGGGATCTGCTTCCATTCTTCTTCAAGCATAATAACTTCTCCAGCTTTGTCCGCCAGCTAAATACCTACGTAAGTACCCATCCTACCGTACAATTATGGGCACGATCTTGTTAAAAAAAGAGAGAAATTAGAACATTCTTTGATCAGAGTTTAGGATCTGAGCGACGTTCAGTTTTTATTTGCAGGGGTTTAGGAAGGCGTCGTCGGAGCGATGGGAGTTTCAGAACGACATGTTTCGCAGGGGGGAGAGGGATTTGCTGTGCGAGATCAGGCGAAGAAAAGCATGCAGCGGTAAAGTCGCCGCTGCTGCGATAAAAAATGGGTCATCGGAAGCTGAGGACGATAGAGGCTCGTCTTCGACGTCGACATCGTCCGAGTATAATAGTCTTTGGGACGAGAACAAGCGGCTAAAGAGTGAGAACGGATTCTTGTATTCGCAGCTGCGAAGCATGAAGAAGAAGTGTCAGGCGCTTCTTGATTTGGTGGCAGTATACAGTGGTAAGTCTGATGAGATCGGAACACACGAAGAATGTCCCAAACTGTTCGGGGTGAGGTTGGAGGTCCAGGAGGATAAGAAACGGAAGCGATCGGAGAATATGTCGGTGAGAACGTGAAACTGTTGAATACTGACGAACGAACTGATCAATAACTACAAAACGGTACTTCTTGATCAATTGATGTCAAGTGGAATCAATTGATTATTATTGCGTGTTGTTTTGCTTCCTTCTATTAAACGTTAAAGGTTTAGAAAGAGTTTTTGTGGTAATTATTTAGGATAGGTCCTGAGGGGGGCGATCAGCTACCTCCCAAAATGATTGGGAGGGATGACCATCAATCATGCACGTTGTATTTTCGGGATGAAGGCTGCTATTTTTACCCTAGTAAAGTCTTTTTATTATGTCTTTTTTTATTGTCCTCTTGCCTATGCGTCCCCCCTTTATTCTTACTATTACTCTATTTTTCCTTCTTTTTCTTCTTTTTTTTTATCTTTTTCCTATGACGCCCATTGGGGTAGGTCAGGCCAAAAAGTTGGCGGACAAAGCTTGTCCACATCTATGCCCGCTAATAATTTGTCCATCAATTTTTGTCCTTTGAACAAAACCTCTTATCAAGAGAATATGAACATTGTCCGTAAACATAACCTACTCGGCGATTATATGAGAGTTGAAGTTGTTGGAAATGGCAAGATAGGTGTCGACGATTTTTATTAAGTAGGGCAGTTGGGGTGGGATCTATGAATTAAGTAACTTTGCATATAATTATATTTTATTTGTATATATTATTTTCTTTATTTATAGTATTATTATTGAATAAATTAATTTATTTTAAAAAACCAAATAGAGCTATTAATGTGGGATAGAGAGAATATTTAGTAATTAATTTTAATAAAAAATATAAATATTAGCATTATTATATTTAAATTGTTAAGAATTTAAGTATAAGAAAATGATGCTTAAAGATAATTATAAAGAAATAAAAAACATCATTTTATATAAGAATGCAAACTAAGTTTAAAAATTAATTGGACCTCAAATAAATAGCCAGACGAGGTATTCGTCCATGATCGTGTTTAAAAATTGGTGGACAAAAAAATTTAGCCGAACACAACCAAAGATACCTAAGATACGACCTAGACATTGGACAACTGACATCCACAACTAGCCCTAGTGTTGGCATCCACATGTCACATCTTTGATAATAGTCTAGTGCATAGGTTGTTGTCAACCATGCTTCCACTCCCCATTTTGCCGACAAATGGAGAAGGAGGAGGAAGAAGAGGAGGAGGAGGAGGAAAAGTAGAAGAAGAATATGAAGAAATGAGGAGGAACAAGGTTTTGTTGTGGCCAACCCAAAATTGGTTGCGGTCTGGCCAACATCAACAAGGATACGGATATGAGTAGCCTTCCATCATCTTTACTTGTCGAAGGAAGAGGAAAAGATGAAGAATAGAGGAGGAAGAAAATAAAATAGGAGAATGAGGAAGAGGAGGACCAAAGGCGGTTATGGTGGCTGGGGAGGGGGATGAGGGGGAGGGGCGGACTATTGGTTTGGCTTCGGCTCTGGTGGCCTCTAGTGCCAACACCAGTATAGAGGAAGAAATAATATAATACTCCCCCTGTCCTAAATTAATAGTTACATTCAGTTTTTCAAAATAAATTAATTTTAATATATTTTTAAAATCTAAATATAACTATTAAATGTGAGATGGAGGAAAAATTTATTTAGTGGGGAAAGAGAAATGAGGTAAGTGTAGAAGATTTTATGATGAGGGAGTAATGGGAAACAAGACATCTTAAGGGCTGATCTTTGAATATGGAAACTAATGGAACGGCCTTTGATAGGCCGTACATTCAAAGAAAATCCTATTTACAGTCCAAGTGCCATGATATTATTAGTTATTATTCATATTCTATATGGTAAAGGCATATAAAGAATTTAATAATAAAAAAAGGTCAAATAAAACTCCAAAAGCTTTGGCAGGTGGATCAGTCAAAGGCAAGTGCATTCCATGCTTGGATGTGCATCAGAATAGTGTTAAATAGCTAAAATGGTCACCATGACACCTACCAATTTATATATATAAATTAATAGGATGTTTGTGAAGTCAAGGTCTTGACTTGGAACACCCACGCCGTAGCCCACTCGTAGAAAAGTAAAAAATGTATTGTGCCATGGGAGCAAAACATTCAATTCATCAGTTGTGAGGAACGCCTAAGCAAAGAGGTAAGAAAATTACTTCCTTGATCATTAGTTTATATCATGAACTAAGTGATTGGTGAGATGGGTAACGTGAATCACGGCAAGCCAAGCAAACCATCAACTTAATTTCACTGCTTTTTGTTTGTTTGTTTGTTTTTATAAATAGCTAAACACATTCTATAGGCTTTTTAGGCAGGACATTTGCTTACAAATTGAAAAATGCTTCTGCGACGTTAAAAAAGCTACGTCAATAGCCTACTTCATCTTTTGAAAACCATTGATATGTGGGACCTATTTGTGGGGTCCCACTTTTCAAAAGATGAAGTATAATTTGACGTAGCTTTTTTAACGTCGCGTTAACATTACTCTTACAAATTTTGCTAGTCAACCGCCCGTGGTCAGTCACAGGCCACCTCTATTCAGCCTCTTTAATGGGAGCGGGATGGAAGGTCTCGATTAGCAGACCATGGGAAAATGAAGTTGTTTGATGATCGGAATCAATGAAAAAAATACAGAAGACTCAAAGGTGAAAGGAATGAATTGTGTAGATATGAAATTCACTATATCTGCCTTGAATCCACTAGGCAAAAAAAAGGGCGAAACTTCTGCAGCAAGCCCTACAATTTTGAGATTTCTTTACAAATCTAACAACTACCCACCCACTTCTTTGAGCTGCTATTTATACCTGTTTACAACTTCCGCTAATCACAACTTAACAACTGTCAACTAATTAAAGTGGTAATAACCCAAGACTTACAAGCTAACAATGCTCTCCACTAAGTTAAACTAGTCAACAAGTTAAGAACTTTTCAAAAACCTGCGTCCCTTCTTCACATTTTTCTTCATTGTTTGAACTGATCTCTCCACAAAAGCTTAAGCTAAACCTTCAATGTGTTCCACATCACTCTTACATGGAGCTACCACAGTTAGACCACTAGTGAAGAGGGGTTCCACCAAATTTCATGAGATACTTCCGAGGCCCAATATTTGGGAGAATTTTTATTGAAAATGTTACGAGACCGCACACATGGCACTAGAAACTACATGTAGACGTGGGGCACGTGCATATTGACACATGTGCGACAAATGCGGCTAGGCACATACTTAAAAGTACTCAATTTTTAATGGTTAGAGCATTGTCAAAAAATAAGAATAATGGTGCCTTAAATATGTTCAAAAATAAAAAAACTCCTACTGGGCCAAAGAGGGTGATTTGAGGGAGGTCACATGGTCCACCTGGGGTCATGTGGTCCCACCTAAAATTAAAAGTTAAGGGTCATGGCTCCCTTGGCTCCATTCCACATTGGAATATTAAGGGAAATAAACCCTTTGTAAGTGAAAAAGGAAGAAAGTTAAACCCTATGCCTCCTAACGAGGCTCCGTCTAGAGATAATCAACTAATCAAAAATTGGTAGAACGAATGTTGGCTCTTTTATGCTATTGGTTCTATTTTATGTTGTTTTTAAAACCTGGATTTAATCCGATCTAGATAGAACTGACTCGAGATTAAGCTAATTCGGGTAGGATAAGGTCCTATCTCATGTCGGGTCCAAGAAAAAAAATACTAGGATAAAATTTTGGTAGGATCATGTTTAGTATGTAAAAAAGCCAAGAACCAACCTGACCTAACTCAAGTTCCTAATTAACTTATAAAACCATTATTAACATGGGATATGAATTTTTATAATTTTTTACATATAGGACTGACCCAATATAGTGTCAGTTTGGTTAAAATTATTGGAACCGACCTGACCTAATATAAAATCTATATTCTTATTTTGATTCTTAAGTTTTTCGATTCCTATATCAGGTTCTTATCTCAGCTTGAGTCGGGTTCAAGGAACTCCGTTCTTATCTCAATCAGGTCATACAGACCCCAACTTAAGATGTAGCCTTAGTTCTACTTTTTATTGGAGTATTTTACTACATAGATGCAGACATGGTGGACCAATTAAAAGTTGAGATATTTTTATATTATTTAATTAATTTTTATAGATTTTTTGGATTTGTAATGGAAACTATAAATCACCTAAATTTTGGACATTTAAGACCAAAATTTATTTTGCATGAGACCACAGCTTAACAACATGGTTACATCAATAAACAAGTGTTTAAAACCATTTTCGCTACTGTTGCACCTCCCCACCTCTAATTGTGATTCCCTTCCCTTGGCCTCGACTAGTCAACACTGCTGCATATCTTCTCCTTGAATCACCATTGTAGAGCCCAGTGCTGCCCTCATACTTGTGAAGGAAATGAATCGATTCAACTATATATTCTTCCTCTCTCTTTTTTGATTTTTGAAATATAGGCTTAACAATGCCATCACATCGTTGAATCAATCTAACAATATCTTCAAATTGATATGAATATATCATAAAATTACTTTGATATTATGATCATGTCGTCTAACTGATATTATCATATTGTCAAAATAATTTAACCATACAATGATATCTTTAAATTGATCAATTAAAATTAAGTTGTCATAAATTATTGGGAGTAGGTCAATATGAATTCACAAGAGAAGGATGAGATGGAGGCCATTGGCACATGTGTATTAGTGTTAAAGAACACGTTAAATCCATTTGTACATGATTTTAACATATTGTTAATTTGACAATGATAATAAATTGACCTGTCAATAAAAAACCAACAATACCTCTCTCATGTTCTCAACCCAATCTCTACAACCTTCCATTTTTTTTTTCTTCGTTAGAGACTTGGACCAAATTTTGTCGGGATGCAAGTGATGGGTGAAATAGTCTCAAAACTTATTTCCTTCCACTAGTGACACTTCAAAACTTTTCAAATGGAAAAATGACCGACGAAATGTTGGCAAAAGAAGGTGTTTGTATAAAGAAGGGGAAATATGTCACGAACTGTGTTTCGGGCACCCTACCAATTTTCTTTTTGCTGTACTTAAGCGCCAGTAAGTGATTTGTGCAAAGCATCCGTGCAAAGCAAGCCATTTGTCCCAAACAAGGCTTGCTTGGTAGCCCTTAAGCCTGCAAGCGCCGCACAGTTGGCTGCCAAAGGGGCACGACTGTGACAAATGGTTGGAGGATCGGAGAAAGTAGGGTTGCCAGCGATTATAGCTTAAGAAGAGGGAGGGTGCATATTACAATTAGGTTTAAATGGATAACACAAGGAATTAGGTTCAGGGGGTATTTTAGTCGCAAATTAAGTGATTTATAATTCCTATAATAAATTCAAGTAATGTGAAAATTCATCAACATTCACTAGGTGATGTGAAAATTTCTCTTAAAAATTTCCCCTTCAAAGATGAACTTTGTAAGAGGCAGAACTAGTAGGCAGTGGTGACTTTAATTAACATAAAATTTTATGTGATCTATCATCACAAGGAGAGTAATGCTAAGTAGTGCTTTCATCACACGCCTGCCATGTACCTTTGTCTTGGTACACGTATAATAAGCATTACTGAACATATGAGCATATACATAAGTAACATTTTCATCAAAAGCAATAAATAAATTTTAAAATAAATAATACTTTGGTAGTTGGACACTTGGACACATAATCAGGTAGAAGAAAATTTGCACTATTGGATATTTAAATTTGGACGGATAGGCAGACAATTAGATTGAAAAATATTTGGATTAGGGATGCCACTTGGGTCGTATATATAATAAAACTTGACCCAACCCAACCCGACACTAATAGTCAGATTTGGGTTTACAAATTCAACCTAAATTGTTATTTGGGTAGGATTTACTATTTTTTAAATGGTATCGGGCTTGGCAAAACCCGACCCAAATAAGGTTATTAATATAAATTTTAAATTTTTTTATATAATCCGACCTGACCTTAATCGGTCAGGTTTGGGTTTCCAAATTTGACCCGAATAATTATTTGGGTAAATTTTGAGTTTACCATTTTTTAAATGGTATCAAGTTTTAGTCTGACAAAACCATACCCAAATCCGACCTCGACCCCGACCCCGACCCTGACCCTGACCCTGTAGCATCCTTAATTTTGATAAACAGATAAACAAACAAGCAGATAACCTATGTTGACTATCCAAAACGTCCGAATGGCTCTTCTATTATCCGAAAACCAGCTTACTACACCGTTTTCAGACTCCTCGGGCCCAAAATGAACCTCTAGCTTCGTGAATCATCTTTATCGTACAAAGTTTCACCTATCTGTAACGTGAATCACCAGATTGTATAGCTTTCTCTAAAAGCAGTCGAGCTCTCTAATTCTGTAGTACAAATAAGCTCTCGGTTACAGCTAATCGTTCATGGGACGTAGAAGTGTACTGTACAAATGCGTCGTTGAAACCCCATTGCGTAGGCTTCCAGTCTGAAAGACGAAACTTTGACGGACACCCGAATCCAGACAAACGCACAGCTGCTACAAACTTCGGTAGATAAGGTTTGAAGTAAGGGCAGAGCTATTCGTGGTGGCTGATAACTTGGCAGCGACCACACTATCTAGTATCCACTCGGTTTGCAGCTCGAGCACCAAACCCCCGCGCGCGACATACAGATGACAGAGAGAGGTATGCGAACTGCGGAGCGGAGGTGGATAAAGAAACAAACGCTTATCACAATCTCTAAGGGTCGGACAGCCACCAGCGCGGACGCGGGGTTCCAGCCTTCCCAGGCTTAGTATTTGGCCTTTGGTATAGAGCTCAGCAGAGCTTCCTGAGCAAGGGGGCAGCCAATTAGCCTGGACCCAACCGGCTCCGCAGCCTGCATGATAGATAGAGGGGGAGAGAGAGAGAGTGGAGGCGGAGAGTTCATGCGTAGAGCAGAAAAGACCGGGGAAAAGATTTCGTTCAAGGGTCTTTAGAGGGGGCCCTTGTTGGCTCCGCCGCAGTTTTAGAATTTGAGAGGAAATGGCCGCGAGGATCGGAACGGGAAGCCTTGCTTTCGGACCGGCCATGATAGCCCCTCACCCTTCCTCCTCCTCCGTCGGTACTCTTCATCCCCATCATAGCCGCTTGTTGATCGTGCGGCCCTCTCGGAGTCTGGTGCTATCCTCCTCCGTCCGCCGCGCCCGCCGGCCTTTTCGGGCCTCTCTGCCGGCCGCTGCGGAGGCCGTTCCCTTGTCCGCAGGTCAGCTGAACTAGTTCTTCTTTGTCATCTGACCCATCTGGCTTCACCCAGTATTTTTTTTACTCGGTCGAGGCTTCGAAGAACCCCAATGAAATTGAATGCCTTTTGTTTTATGGTCTCTATCTTTGAGTGTTTAGAGATTATAATATGCATTTTGTTTGTTTCATAATTCATATATTGTGGTCTATAAAATCAGTAAAAGAAAGTATGTTTTGATGGTGCAGTTGGTGGGATTGAGAACTTGGTAATAATTGGTTCGGGCCCTGCTGGATATACGGCGGCCATCTATGCAGCTCGTGCAAATTTGAAGCCCATAGTGTTTGAAGGATATCAAGTAGGTGGAGTCCCTGGTGGTCAATTGATGACTACCACTGAAGTTGAAAACTTTCCTGGTTTTCCGGATGGAATAACTGGGCCTGATCTTATGGATCGGTAAAATAAATGAAATATAGTCCTGCAATACTTCCAAGTAGTTTTAAATTTGCATTAGCATTTGTTATGTTAAGTGTTTTTATTTGAACCTGTTAGGATGCGGCGACAAGCAGAAAGGTGGGGTGCGGAACTTTTCCAAGAAGATGTGGAGTATGTTGATGTCGAAAACAGTCCTTTTACTGTAAGAAGCAGCGAACGTGAGGTATCTTTTCAGGAAGAGTTGTTTGTTCCTAACATATTATTGATTTTTTTTTTGTAAAAAACGGTCCAATTGTTCACTTGACAAGTTCCTCAGAATATGAGAATACATGGGTTAAATCCTTCTAGCTAGATCATAATCTAAAAGAAATTCTGCTGAGAACCTTCCAGGAGGATCATTTCTTCTTTTTTTTTCCCCCTTTATGCTAGTATTTTGCTTCATAATAGTGCACAGAATTAAGATGCTTATTATGTAAAGATATGCGAGGTCAGGTGAGGTGCCACAGTCTTATTTTGGCCACTGGGGCAGCTGCCAAAAGGCTGAGCTTACCACGAGAAGATGAGTTCTGGAGTAGAGGAATTAGTGCTTGCGCTATCTGTGATGGAGCATCACCATTGTTTAAAGGACAAGCCCTTGCAGTTGTAGGAGGAGGTGATACTGCAACTGAGGAGGCATTGTATCTTACCAAATATGCTCGTCATGTGCATTTACTTGTTCGTAGGGATCAATTACGAGCTTCCAAGGCAATGCAGGATAGGTATTCATGTCTACTTAGTTATGCACTTTTTTTCCCCTACAACCTTTAGTAATTTGTTATTTTAATGTTTAATATAGAATGAGGATAAACTTGAAGATGGCTAGTTACGATTTTGTTTCTACATTTATGGTCATTTTCTGCACTTTCATTACTGTAGTTGGTATATTCTCACTAGATGATGTAGGACACTGAGAACGGTTTAAATAGTTTATTATTATCAATTTAACATGGAATGGCATCTTTATGGCAACAAAAAAGTTATTTCAATATGATTCCTGCATACATGAATGTTTTGCAGAAATATGTACCATGTAGTGATCTTTACATATGCTGGATGCTACTTAGTTACTAAAAATAAATAGATTGTGCAATGAATAGTGGTATTCTCAATTGCCATATATTGGTCGTATTTGCATTCTTGCTATAGATATTCCTCAAAAGTTTTAACTGTGATGAGAAGGAAACATTATGTGAAAGTCACTGTAGATAATAATTACTAAAATAAAGAACTAAATTGGTAGTACAAGATTATTTCACATCCAATAAGATCAGAAATACAATCTACTCAGAATGTAAATACCCCGTCGTTTTCTCCTTAAAAGTCGAATAAGTTGTTAACAATACTTTTGTCATTTTAATTTTTACTTTTGGCTGAGTGAGTAGTTTATATAATAAGCCCATGTTGGGGTTAACTATGAGCTTTTTGGCTGTATTGATTTGTCAATGGTTGCTGTCTGAAATAAAAGGAACCTATTAGTTTAAGTTGAATGACTCCAAAACATTGTTTTTAGAAATTATATACCAAATTATTCTTATAAACATCTTTAGTCTCACTAAAATGTAGCAATTGATGCGTTTTGAAAGTAAAATTCAACTCTTGAATGTCTGTTTAACAGGTTGCTTATGGCGACTGTTTCACAGAGTATTCAACAATCCAAATGTCACTGTGCACTTCAATACAGAAGCATTGGATGTCATCAGCAATAACAAGGGTCAGATGTCTGGGATATTATTGAAAAGAATCGATACAGGAGAGGAAACCGTGCTTGAGGTGCGGGGTCTATTTTATGGTATTGGTCATTCTCCAAACAGCCAGCTGCTACAAGGTCAGGTCAAGCTGGATAGTGCTGGCTATGTGTTAGTGAAGGAGGGTACTGCAGAAACCTCAAGGCAAGGTGTTTTTGCAGCCGGAGATGTTCAGGTATGATTTTTTAACAGTGATTGACTACATGAACAATTATGTATATATGGATGTGTTGTGGTGAGAATCATTTTTGTCCTCATGATTTAAAGATGTCGTCCAATGGAACAGTTTCATACCACATCATGTGTCAACTATTATGCTAAAAAAATATGATAAGGAAAACAAGATGTGTGTGGATGTAAATTTATTTTGCATGTCCCTTAGGCATAAAAAGATATGACTAATTACATTAAAAAGTTACTTTAAATTTTCTATAAAAAATTGTGTAATTTTAATAATCTCTCTTATGTTATACAATGATTTAAAAAACGTCAAGACAACAGTTGACCTTAAATCAGTAAGAACTGTTCTGAATCAGCTTAATTCATCATTTTTTGGTGAAGCTGAATGCATCTTACCCTGGTGCAAACACATAAAGCAGCTGTATCTATTTCCCTAGCCAAAGTATCTGTGATGGCGGGGCTTGGACCCGTTTTCTTTGTTTATACTCTTGAGTCCCTTAAACAATTCTGCTAATATTATAAGACAAAAAAAAGAAAAACAAAGATCTTAGCTGAATTTTTTGTTTTCAAAATAGGATCATGAGTAGAGGCGACCTATAACTTTTCTGAATCAGCTTGATTCATCCCTTTTTGATGAAAGCTGAATACGTCTTCTCTTACTTCAAACATGTAAAACAGCTGCATCTATTTCGCTGGCTCATGTCCATGATGGCGGGGCTTAGACCTGTTTTCTTTGTTTAAAATTTGAGTCCCTTAAACAATTCCAATAACATTTCAAATAAAAAATGAAAAAAAAATCTTAGCTGAATTTCTTGTTTTCAAAAGAGGATCATGAGTAGAGGCATGCTATAACTGTTCTGAATCAGCTTGATTCATCCCTTTTTATGAAAGCTGAATGCGTCTTGCCCTGGTGCAAACATGTAAACCCGCTGCATCTATTTCCCTGGCTGAAGTCTCTGTAATGTCAGGGCTTAGACCCGTTTTCTTTGTTTAATATTTGAGTCCCTTAAACAATTCTTCTAAAATTCTAAAACATAAGAAGAAAGAAAAGTTCTTAGCTGAATTTTTTGTTTTCAAATTAGGATCATGAGTGGAGGCAAGCTATAACTGCAGCAGGGTCTGGATGTATTGCTGCTTTATCTGTTGAGAGATATCTTGCGAGCAATGATCTCCTTGTTGAATTTCATCAGGTATGTCTTTATTAGTTTTCTTTTTAAGACTTGATTATTAATGCCTACCTTCTTTACTTTTGTTCCGATGTTGCAAGTTCATATAACCGAGGTAAGCTGTCTTGAGAGAATTATTCAACTATACTTTTGACTCTTCATCATCCAGGCCATATTCCAGCTATATGGGGTTGACAACATTAATTCTATACTACCATGTGACTCTTGTCATAATCAAAATGATGATACAAATCCATGTAAAAACAGAGTGGAGAAAGAACTTACTTCAATTTTTTTACGTCAGATTCCTGTCCTGACACAGCTTTCTGAAGAGGGGCAACAACTATAGTTTTGGATAAAATGAGTAAATATCAAAGGGTTGACATTTAGAAAATTAGGGATGCATTCATGAACCTAGCTACTCAATCTCTTACAAAAAGAGTTGCCACAAAACAGGCTAAAATGGATGTGTAATCCATGTTACCGACCTCAAATTGTTGGAAAATGTGCTACTTGATTATTATTATTATTATGAATATGATTCATGGACCTATATTTACGATGTACCCAATTTTCTGAGATGTTCAAATTCTAGGAGAAGTGGGACAAGAAAGTCAAATTGCAAATAAAGGTTGGACTTTAATTGATTGAAAATTATATGTAGAGGAGTAGATAAAAAAAATAACTTATATCAAAAGCTGATTATGTAATTCATTGAACTCGTGAATTTTGACAACCAACTTATTATTGTTTATGGTCAGAAATTTATCAGATAGAAATTTTAACACTATTATCTCTATAAGATAAAATTTGGATAGCTGTTATAAGTCCAGATAAGAGATAAAATGCAGACACAATGAGAAAGCAGATGAACAAAAGTAAAAACCCGCAAATTTTAGACTAGAATTAGATTGCTGAAATAGAAATGCAGAGAACAACATTTCTTTCATTTTTTCCTAAATTTATCTGATCAAGTTCAATATGTTGTATTACCTTGTCAAGAAGGCTGCATCATGATTTTCAGTAATTGATGCCTGATAATTTGTTAATGAAATTGGCAAAGAAGAATTTTTTATTTAATTAATTATTACTTGTATTTTTTGGAGAACATAAAGCTTATGTATTATTTTTTCTACAGTTCAGTTGCTAATCAATTGGTGTTTGTCCTATATTTCGTTGATGTATGGTGCTATCATGTGTTTTATGCGTTTATTGGATGTATTTTATAGGACTTGTCCATTTTCATTTATGTGCCTGTTTTTTACAGCCCAAGACCGAGGAACCAAAGAAGGAGCTCTCAGATAGAGATGTGCAAATGGGTTTTGACATTACGCTTACTAAGCACAAGGGTCAGGTAAAATGACTGAGATTTGCTAATTGTTTCAATGAATTCTTACGATAAACTGTATGAATTATTTTTCTCATCCATGTTGTCTTTGCTTCAGTATTCTCTAAGAAAACTGTACCATGAGAGTCCAAGACTTGTATGTGTGCTGTATACATCACCCACTTGTGGACCATGCAGGACCTTGAAGCCTATTTTAAGCAAGGTATTATTTGACTTTTTACTTCTTTAACAGTTATACTCCGTATTTCTTTTATTTAGTTAAAAAATCTTCTTTTTCTTTTTGACTTTTTCGAGAATTCTCGTATATCCTTTTCTTGGGCAAAATGTTGATTTAGTTTGTGGAAAGGAGATGTCCCTGCAAGTGACTGATAACCTTGGGAAACGGCCCCTTCTGTATCCTGTCGGGGAAATTAAGATAGATTTGATTGGAAGTTTATAAATTATGTGAAGTTCATAATGTTACAATTTTAAGTGCCTGCTACATGGCTTGTCTTGTTCTAAGCAAAGATTGCCTTATTTATATTTTCTCAGGTGATTGATGAATATGATCAGAATGTTCATTTTGTTGAGATTGACATTGAGGAGGATCCAGAAATAGCAGAGGCTGCTGGAATAATGGGGACACCTTGTGTGCAATTTTTCAAAAACAAGGAAATGCTCAAGTGAGTTACTTTTTCATTTGAGATGCCTTTGAAGCATGTGCATTTATCTGTTTTTCTAGTTTTTAAACTGCAGATGGAGGTCATACATCCTTATGTTATATAACCATACCCAAAAGATTAAGCTGATGTAAATGAATGTCTATATGCTTCCCACCACGTGTATCCCATATGACTTCTGGACACAAACACAAACACAAAAACGTAGCCTCCCTTGAAAGTTGAAGTCATGATCTTGTAGGACCGTTCTCTGTTAGCATGTATGATAACTATTCAACTAAACGCATAAATTGATGAAGAAATGGAAATTTATACCTGCATGGATAAAACATTGTCAACAAAATCTCCAAATGATAAAAAAAACTCCAAAATATGGACTAAAACATCAGTTAGAATTGAGTGCTATTTTTAGTTATCAAACATGGAACACCCTTTGACAATTTTTGTTGAAATGTTGATCTAATATTACGAGAATACTATGCCTTTTTCTCCCTTTTCCTTCTTCACTATGCTTTTGTGAGAGGTGAGCAATAAGAGTTCGTGCATTGGACTGTGTTTTAGCACTAATGATTTTCTTTCTGGTTATGGCTGTCTACCACATGCCGCTGCTCACTGTTTTTTTTCCCTGAATACCCGAAAGGAAAAATTCAAACCATTTTCATAATAAGTTGTTAGTTAGCTGCAAGGTCTTTTATGATGTCTCCCAGGAATTTTCTTTTACTCTAGGAAAGAACTAAAAGATAGCCATTTCTAATAATTTGAATTGTTAGTTAGCTGCAATGTCTTTGTATAATGTATCCCATGAAAATTTTTTCCTGTTCTTGGAAAAACTTAAAGATCCTATATTAACTAGACGATTTGACTAAAATTTTTATTGGTTGCTAACACTTTCTCCTATTCCATGAACAGGACTGTGTCAGGCGTGAAAATGAAGAAAGAATATAAAGAATTTATTGAGTCAAATAAATGAGACAAAAATTAAGGTTATTTGGGTTCAAATTCGGATATAACTTTGCTCTTATGAACGCTCATTGAGATCAATTGTAGTCTGTGTTATGAACCCCTTTGGATGCTTACAAAACGCTGACATTACATTGAGTTTCTACTGCATCACCAGAGAAGGAAAAAAATTTGGTACTCCATGTACATGCAAGCTGCTAACAGTGGAATGAGGAAAACCACAGGCGCAGAGAGGCCAATTTTGATATGGGGTATCGTTCTCAAGAAGTGAGAGGCGTTTTAATACAAGCATATTATTCACTTTGATTTATTTCTTTGGTAAAGGGAAATAAAATTTCCAAGTCCAATATCCGTTCTTGAAAGTTTAATTATAATAAAGGCATCCGCAAGTACATGTAGTCAACCAATTTCTCCACTTCTCTTATTTTTTAGAGAACAGTTAACACGCCATTGCGGTACTTAATTTATGTCGCTTCTGTATTGATTTGACGCTTTTGTGCTCTTCCTCACCCCACGGTTGCAGGCTTCCAGCGTACTTGGCTTTCAAGAACTGAAATAAGTTGATACTAGTATAAGGTCCTCCATAATTAAATTCAGTCAAACAAAATATCAGAAGTTTGCTAGTCATTCATTGAACCAGACAGGTGCGAACCTCCATACCCGAGCAGAAAATAAAGATTAGAGGCGCGATTCATTCACAGGCGTGGAAAACCTTTAAACAGCTATTGTCCTCCCAATTTAACGCAGCAAGTTGGTTAGGATACTGATGGCCGGATCTAAAAGGGAGATTGAAGCTTACAGAGGCTAGAAAGTGGGAAAAGACGGACATGGAACTGAAAAATCGGCAAAAAAACGCCATGACAATGGATTTTAGGCCCAAATTGCCCTTTAGAAATGCACGTCAAATGCAGTGTGTAATGGCGATTATTATTCATATAAAATTTTCTTGTTTTGTTAGCTTTAAGCGAAAGTTTTGACTATTTAACGGAAATAGATTCTAACTCTCAAATATTGACACAAAAGTTTTGACTATTTTTGTTATACAATACATAAATAGACTTATACACATATAAAATGCCACGCATGTAGTATAAAATAACCTAACTACCCCCACTATACTCTTCTTCCACTTCATTTCTATTAACCCACATGAACTGGTCATGCCTAACCTCTAGCTTAACCCACTTGAACTAATCATGCCTTGTAATATATGAGAATTTCCTAATTATTCAAATTTGGATGTGCAAACATTATCGAATTTAATCCTTTAATTTTCTCATTTCACTAATTTCTAAATTAGATGGAGTTTATGAATGAAATTATTATTATTAAAAATAGATAAAATAGCTTTAAAATACTACTAAGAATGCATGAATCGGAATTCTGATGAAGAATACATTAATTATTCGAAGTTGAATGTAGTGGGCATGACTTATTTATCCAAATTAGACATATATATTAATTATTTATTAACTAGGGCTTTTGGGGGGAAAGAGAAGAGCCGCTGAAAATTTTCTAGCCAATTTGGTTTGCGACTGAGTTGGAGAAGAGATAGCTCATAGACCTATATTCTAGTAAAGTAGAATGCCTAGCTTTTAGTTCATTCTATGTTTAAGATGTTAATTTTCTGCGTATTGAATGTATTGCATAACAAAAAAAGAAGGGATTTTTGGTGGTCTGCGCTTGTGGCCATCATCGGTAACAGTGAATGCATCAATGCTGGTTAATGAGTTTTGGGCCAGCTCTGGTTGCACTAATGGTAGTTCCACTCTGGAAAAGCAAGGGCATGACGGAAGACAAAGACTTATTCTAGGATTGGCTGGTAGCCTGACCAGAGGCCTTGACCTCCTATGTCGCAGCTGTCTCTGCCTATAAGGGCGGAGAGAGGCCTTAGTAGGCTGCAGCCGTAGCTACGCTGCTGGGCACCAGGTAGTTATTGTAAAAGGGAAAGGAATGCAGAGCCAAAAGGTTTGGTCACTGACAGGGTGGCTGTCAGCTAGTTATAGGGCCAAGGTGATTAGGTTTGTCACTCAAAGGTGGGCCAACCAGCCCCAGCCCTACGGCCATTTGAGGTGGCTACAACACCATTCAACGACTAGCATTACGGGCCATGCAAGTCAAGGAGTAACGACTCAGGTCCAAGCCAGTTAAGCCTGCGGCGCTGAGGGTGGGGCGCCCACCTTTTCCACCCCCTGATGGAAGACCCCCACTGGTGGCGGGGGCTGGGCCGGCTATGGCTGGACATACAATCTAGTTGTGACCTGCATCGCGGCTAGCGTCTCCAAGAGGAATACAATCAGCGAAGTGAAGTGCGCTCAAATTCGGTTTGGAAGTTGGAACCGTTGACCTAGTATGGTTCGTCTTAAAAAAAGAGTGTGTCATTAAATTTTGCTTGGTTCAACAGGTTAAAAATATAAAAAAGTTATAAAAATTACTATTGGATTTAGAGAGTGTTAGGAGTGCCTCTATCAAGTTTTATCGTAGGGAGAAATTCCAAAAGTTGTGAAATGACTATTTTACTTTATTGGAAAGTAGTTCAATTGCCTTACTTAAACTAGGTTTAGGGACCTATGAGTGGGGTTAAAAATTGAAAAAAAAAATAATGCAAGGTAAGAGTGTACCCTATATTTGGACCAAGTTATATGAGGGGAAAAAATTCAAATAACTAATTAAATAATTATTTTATCCCAAGGGTTAGAGTGATCTAACGAGTGAGTTTAAGGGTTGATGACCCCATAAAATGCTACAAATATTATTACCGGGTTATGACATCAAAGAGTACCCCTAATATCAGTCGTGGACATATTATAGGTCGAGAATGTCATAAACGAAATGATAAAAATATCCTTATCAGTAGATTAACACACATTTGTGCAAATAAAAATGCAAGCCTAACCTTTCAAGAGGCACCGACTTGAAATCTAAAGGAGAGTAAGGTGATAGGGACAGCCCAAAGGAGATGACCATAACCAATGTCGGAAAATTACTTTAATGCCTTTAAGGGCAATTTATCTCATTTTTATAAAAATGGATATCCTAACTGGAAGAGAATTAATAGCTTCAAAGGAATGAGATGTGACCAAGAGGTGACACAAAGACCTTTAGTGGTCACTATGTCACGAGAATGGTCAAAAATAGAGGGGAAAACCCTCTTCTCAAGGTTTTGGGCAACTTAGTACGTGTGCTTATAACATAATACATGAGGCTGTTAGTGTAGGCATACCTAGTATGGTATAAGGAACTATTTTCCATCATAGGCTTGCAATTCGTTATTTACATAGTCTTAGCGCTACCAATGAATATAATGGGGTCTCTAATGGCACAATTAGGCTTGAGCCTTGGTAAGAAGGTATAATCTATGACCATAAAAGCATGTATTGTATCTATAATATGTAAAGAAGATCTTTGTTCAATACGTATTTTATTTTTATTTTATTTTATTTATATGATCTAATCTATTTTGCGTGTGTATTCTTGCTAGTCTTCTAAAAAATAAATTTGAAGTCTATAACTGTTTTTGTGTCTTTAAATCTAAGGTTGAAAATCTATTACAACAACGTATCACTTACTTTTGTTGTGACAATTGAGGGATGTTTGTCAGTTCCAAATTTAATATACTTTTGAGATATTGAAATAGCCATGTAATATACCATATTACACAAAATAACCCTATGTACATGTAAACTTCCACACATGTGCTATAAATTATCCAAAATACATATTTTCTCATTTTATTCCTTTTAACTTCACCAAGTCATTATTTCTTATTTCCACCCCCTTCGGCTTCTGCTCCACCACCTTCACCACCAGCTTCACTCCCTCCACCACCAACTTCGTCGTCTTTGTCATTACCTCTGTTTCATCTGATTTCATCTTCACCTTGTCTGCCACTGTTACCTCCTCTTCCTTTTCCTCCTCCTTTTCCTCTCCTCCCCCTCTTTTTTTCCTCCTCAGTCACCTCCTCTTCCTCCTTATTGAAATTTAAGAAGACCAGTTATAAACTAGTTGGTGGAGTGATTAATTTTTTTTTTTATCTATAAACTTAAATCTTTAAAATAAACTCATGAACATGTTAAACTACCCAAAACTAGGAGTGTGTTTTATTTGTACTTAATTCTAAGCTTTCTCTAATGCTAACCCAAACCTCATACTAATAATCGACAATCGATAGTTGACACTCTAATTTGCTACAATAAAGAGTATATAGGATAACATTATGAATGACAATGTCTCCTAAGTATTTACAATGAACTATCCTACAAAATACATAGATAAAATGAATATAAAGTAAATTTTAGACATGTAACTGTCGACTGTCAGTTATCGACTATTGACTATCAACTATCGACTGTTGATTCTCTGATGCCTATAGTGAGAATTTTCTTCTTCGGTGTCAAAAATCTTTCATTAATGCATTATAGTCGAAGTCAGAAGATTCAATAGCCGACAATCAACAGTCACATGTCTAAAGTTTACTTTTTTTATTTTTATTTTATCTATATAACTTATTAACATAGTTCATTGTAACTACAGGGAGACATTGTTACTTAATATTATCTTATATTTCCTTTATTTTAACAAATTTGATTGTCGACTGTCAACTGTTGAATGCTAATACGAAATTTAAGTTAACATTAGAGAAAACTTGGAATTAAGTACAAATAAAACTTACTCTTAGTTTTAAGTATTTTAACATATTCATGGGTTCATTTTTAAGAATTTAAGCTTGTAGATAAATTTTAAATTTTTAATCACTCAACTGGTTAGTTTATAACTAATTTTGTTAGATTCCAATAAGAAGGAAAAGGAGGAGACCGAGGAGGAAAAGGGGAGGAGTAGGAGAGAGGATGAAGGGGAGAGAGAAAGAGGAGGGAGGGCGAAAAAGGAAGGGGAGGAGAGGAGGAGAAGGAAAAAAAAGAGGAGGTGGCAGAAGTAAGGAGGAAGAAAAAGTAAATATAAAATTTGATAAAATGATAGCGGTGGCGAAGAAGACGAAGATGGTAGTAGAGGCGGCATAATTGGTGATGGAGGAGGTAGAAATAAAAGAGAGTGACTTGATGAAGTTAAATGGAAGGAAATAAAAAAATAATAATATTTTAGACAATTTGCATCACATGTATAGAGGTTTACATGCGCATAAGGCTATTTTATGTATTACTTAAAAATTAGAGATATTTTATATAATATAATTCAATTCTTCTTTTTTACAACACGCAGCACACATCAATTATTGTGCACATATTCCCAGAGGAGAATATTGTGGCAGAAAGAAAACATTGTCATATAATTGAAACTGCCATTTCCCTTCTTTTAACTGCCCACGCCCACTAAATTTTGGTCCTAAGGTGCAAGTACAACAACTATTTTTATCAATCGTCTTCCTTCACCTACACTAGCTATTCATTCACCTTTTCAAAAGTCATTTTCTATTCTTCTAAATTATTCTCTTCGTCGTAATTTTTTGATGCAAATGTTTTCCTTGTCTACGTCCCTACACTAATAATAAGTTAAAGCCTCGTTCTGCTCCGTGTGTGGGTTGTGTCCTCACGGCATTCTTCTTTTTCAAATGGCTATAGATGTTTTGATATTCAGTCTCAGAAAGTTTTTACTTCTCGTCATTTTAAGTTCTGTGAATTCGAGCTTCATTTTGCACCTTCACCGGCCACAAATCCTAATTTTTGTTTTAAGTAAATCTCTTCTTCTAGTGCTGGTCGTATGATTAATTACTCCGGTCTCCTCTTTATCTCTCTCTAGGCCAATGGCACATACCAATGCGAAAAATACGTTAAACTGTCGGGCACGAACATCACGGATTTTTCTCTCATGACAAACAGCCCCTAAGGAGCAGGAAAGAACTATTAAAACTCTAGGAAGAGCGCGTCCAAAAGCAAGGGCACCACCAAGTGCAATGTGCAAGGGGTGTGACAGAACTACTATAGATCACAAGCTATCGACTTGAACATTCCGAAGGCTCCACCCCACATCATCAGTCAGCAGCAATGACAAAAACTTGCATCTCTTTTTCCCCAAACTTCAACACAACGTTACAGCAGAAAGCAATATACCAAGAGAAAGACTTTCGTTTTGCTATCGTTCATTCCATACACAACTAGTTTACATCTTCCTTAACATCCTTTAGGAAAACCAAAGATGCATCATGTAGGTCACTAACCTACAAAATGAATCCATACCATTGAAAACCGTTGTTTAGGATATATTCAAAAGATAATATAGGGCATGACAACTCCAAAAGAGTATGCTTTATAAGGCACAAAGGTGAAAGAAAATGGCATCCACAATGTTTAACAAGAAACCTCTAACAGCCACCAGTTCACTGAAGATTCTACATAAACGCAATAGTTGAATCCCACCTTAATTTGGATCCAATTTTGTTAGTTGTCACGAAATACAAGCTCAAAAGATAATATTGGGCATGACAACTCCAAGAGATGTATGCTTTATAAGGCACAAAGGTGAAAGAAACTGGCATCCACAATGGTTAACAAGAAACCTCTAACATCCACTAGTTCACTGATGATTCTACATAAACGCAATAGTTGAATCCCATCTTAATTTGGATCCAATTTTGTTAGTTCTCACGAAATACAAGCTCAAAAGCATCAAACCAAGATCAATCTCTGGCCATTTGATTTGTCCAGCCAACACAGAAACAGATATATATACAGAAAAGCATCAATATTTCCCATATAAGGTCAGTTCCAAAATAAAATGTTGCATTCAAAGGACAAAGAACGCTTACTCGACCAAAATCCAAATAATTAAAAACATGTCTGCCACCTGGATAACATCTAAGGCCCTAAAAGTTTAGGCTTTAATTAATACAAAGTAACATCTAATAGCCATGCTAAGATGCCCATCCAATCCCTCTCCAAAACAAACTCTTCACTTATTTAGTTAGTTGAAAGTGCCTAACAACGTTAGCACCTACATACTGATGAGAATATTTCCCATCCATTAGACACCCCAAAAGGTGATTGCTCACTGTCAGATCCTCCATCTGGCTCTCAACAAAATTCCCTTCTTTTGAAAGCATTAATTGATAGTCGCTGCAGCCAATTAATTTAACTCATCTTGCATGTCCTACTTTGTTATTACAAAAAAGTGCATCAATTTCTTTTGATTAGGAGAAGATGTTTCATGTTCATTCAAACATGTAATTCCGTTCTGACGCATCTGACTTTCCTTCAAGATGATGAAACTTTAGAGCAAGTTACCAAAATCAAGGTACAACAAACGCTTCAGTGACATGCATTGTGAATAAACAGCAAAAGCTCGTACTATACATTCACAATTTCACATCCAGTTTTACGAGTCAGACTAATACCCTCATGCAGACCAAAGATTTTAGACAGCATAGGCGTAATAAATCTTACACTCACATTTTCGGTCTCATGTTAGAATGAAACAGTTAGTTACAGCACAGCCAAAACACTTCAATGGCATATAGTATTGCAAACGATCCATCATATCCAAGTCAAGACTTACAATATGTAAGCCCTCGGCTCATAGCATTTTCTCCAAGTCAAAATAATCAGCCACAGAAAATAATTTAGCATCTCACGTGGTTATAGAAGAAGCAACTCACTTGTACTCACACCATATACGACACAACCCAATCAAATGGTATATCAGCTGTAATCAGGGACAATAAAGTATCCATCACCACCATATGGAAAAAAAGTACAATAATCCAAGAAGACAAAGAGAGGTATGTACCTAAGTACTCATAGGCAATAGAACCAATACCGTAGATAAGTATCGGAAATTACACAGCCGTACCACATTTCATGTTCATAATGATCGAAACGGAAGAATCACGAAAGGACAGACAACAAATTAAGGCGAAAAACATCCTTTTTCCTTCCCTGTCAAGCTATACTAGATTCAAATCCCTAAAAACTCAGAAGTAACTAAATTATCAAACATAAAAACACTCCAGAAAACCCTAGCCACCAAATTACCTCATTTGATAGTCTAGTGAGACGGTGCCGAGGCTGCCGCCGATCCGGCCTTGGTATGGGCCCCCTTTCCCTCAGTTGCCGCCGCGGGCGTGGGCGTAACGGAAGAGCAACAGCCCCCGCCATGGTGGTGGTGGTGGTGGTGATGATGGTGATGGTGGTGATGGTGTGAGGTTTTGCCCTTGAGCTGCTTGCGCATGTCATAGGCATCCTCGCCGTCGGCGTAGTACTTGGCCTCGACGTCGTGGATCTTGTAGCCGAGGGTCTCGGTGTAGAGGTTGAAGGCGGCGCGGTTGCTGCGACGGACGTGGAGGGAGACGTACTCAGCGCCATAGACGCTCTCCATGGCGTTCTGGGCGGCGGTCATGAGCTTGGTGGCGAGGCCGAGCTTGCGGTGGGTGCGGAGGACGGCGAGGGAGGTGATGTGGCCATGACACTCGGAGCTCTCCTCCTCCATCTTGGCCAGCACGTAGCCGACGATGCGGCCGCCGTAGTCCTCCGCCACGTACAGGAGCTGCGGCCAGGAGAGGACGTGGTAGAGGTAGTATTTCATCTGGTAGTTCTCAGGGAGGCAGAGCAGGTTGCAGGCCTGCATCGCCAGCAGGTCGTCCATCGTCGCCTGCCTTATGCACACCATCTTATCTCTACGCCCAAATCCTCCGCACTTCCGCTCTTCTTCTCCCCCCAAAATCTTCTCCCGTCCCTGATGCTGCCCTCGCCGCGCCGCCACGCTCTAACTTTACCAGCCAGCAACTGGGGACTTGATTTGTAAAAAAAAAAAAAAGGAAACTTCTTGAGGGCTTTCTGGAGAATTTGTAAACTTAAAGGGGTGTGGTTTGTCAGCTAAAAATAGCGTCGCGTCGTCCTCACCTCTTATCTGATGCCCCCTCCCTCGCCTCTTCCCCAGCCTAAGCCACTCACGCTTCAGTCTTCACCATGGCTGCCCCGTCTGCGTCGTCTTCTCTGGTAATAACGCTTCCTGGGACATCGACTCCCGCTTCCAAGCCTAAATGCCTCTCCTGTTCCCTCCGCCCGATCTCCCTGCCCACCCTTGTACTTCGGACTCGCACCCTACAGCCCTGCGCCGTCCCGCCCCATGCCCCTCTTCGGCGGTTTTCCACCACCACCCTCTTCGTCGCTGCTTTCGCTGCTGGAGCTGAAGTTGCCGAGGCCGACGCCGAGACTGTGGTTCAGAGTGATGCGGCCGCTGCTCCCCCGACCAAGCCGAAGACGGGAAAAGCTGCTTTGCCGCTAAAGCGAGACCGAGTCAGTATTCGTTTTAAAAATTGGTTATCCCCCCTCCCCCCCCTCCCCCTTCTGTTCTCGAAAATAAAAGGATTTAGAGACCAGACAATCATCTTGCTGTGCTTTTCCAGACAAGGTCAAAACGGTTCTTGGAAATCCAGAAGCTGAGAGAGATAAAAAAGGAGTATGATTTGCCAGCAGCTGTTTCGTTGATGAACCAAATGGCGAGCACCAAGTTTACGGAGACGACAGAGGCGCATTTCAGACTCAACATTGATCCTAAATACGGTGATCAGCAACTAAGAGCGACTGTGAGTAATGAGTCTGTTCAGTTTCATTTACAATTGGGCTTTAAAAATATAAGCCACTAGGATCCAAACTTGCACCGTGGAACGCGTGACTTGAACATTTGTCTCCTTTTCAGGTGAACTTACCGAAAGGGACTGGCCAATCCGTTAAAGTAGCTGTTCTCACTCAAGGTGTGCGGTCTGGTTTTCCATTCCTACATTTGCTATTTAAGATATATTGTTGTAATATAATTTTTAAATTAAGTGTTGTATATATATTATTGTAATCAAGGTTTACACTCCTGTTGAATGGCTTTTGATCTCTCCTATAGTGGATATTACCTCTGGCGGATTAATTGCACAGCATAATTCTAGACTCAGGTTACCGGAATATTCTTGTATTATGTTAATGTTAAAACAAGCAAATAACGAACCATCTTGATCTGACAGTAACTTGAGGAGGTCAATATTGGCGACTCTTCTTGAGGATATTATAACAGCATTCAGGAGTATTGTTATGGCCATAGCATTATTGTCTCTTCGAATAATCCTCCAAAAAGGATATTAAAATAAGTTCTGAAGAATGATCCTAGTATATGCAAGGCCGTTACTTGACTTATAACAGTACGTGGCGTGACTGCCCTAGCTAAATTTCCCTTGCAGCTGCCTCTTTTGATAATCATACAGATGAAGTTATTTTCAGGTGAGAAGGTTGATGAAGCGAAGGCTGCTGGAGCTGATTTGGTTGGTGGTGAAGACTTAATCCAAGAAATTAAAGGCGGGTTTATGGAATTTGATAAATTAATTGCTTCACCCGACATGATGCCCAAGGTATGGTTTTCGATGTATGTGGCATGTTAGGCTTTATATGGAGCACAAGGAATATTAAGAATCTAATGCAAATGGAAGCACTTTAGCTTTTACGTGTACATTCTCATGATTTTCCTCTCTTTGTTACTTCAGCTTGCTGCTGCAGGTTTGGGAAAAATTTTGGGGCCTCGTGGTCTGATGCCAAATCCTAAAGCTGGTACAGTTGCGACAGATATACCTCAGGTATGGTGGTATGATTGCATGTATATTTGAAATTGTATCTTCCATTCTGTTTACTGAGGTACAATTGTGGTTTAGACATAATTAAACTAGCAAGTATAGGCTTTAACATAGATATAAGTATCGACATCTGACCAATCTAAGAAAATGCAAGGTGAACGCTGGTCTACTCTTGACCAACAATGTCTAGTTTCACCTCTGGATCTAATTAGAGTGGAAATATTTGAACCATTCAAATTTCCGTCCCATACACTGAATTTCCACATGGACTAATGGCCCTAGATTTGTATCCGGATACATGGAAATTCTTACTTTCTGGTGATATCACTTTGCACTGGTTTGCGGTGGAATTGCTTGAAAGTTAATATTGCCTACATTATTCTTATTCTTATTTGATCAAGATTGTGATTATAAATTTAGCCAACCCTTATAATTGGGAAAAGTTAATGATGATTTATGGCATGTTCCCATATCTTTGTAGACTATACTCTTATAGATATACATAATGTGAATTATTTAAAATAATGTTTGTCTTTAGTTATGTGATTATGGTAGTGTTGTTATTCTGAAACTATTGGTCTCTGTTCCCAATTATTGCTGCCTAGTTGCTCTTACTCTCCTATAAACACAATAATTAAAGAGGCCAGGAACCACTTAGAAACGACAACCTGATCAGCCTTTTTGGATGGCCTGTGGTGAAACAAACATCTCTATACAAGGTCAAATCAACATGTTGTGGTCACTATCTTCTGTATGATAGGTTGACTAGAATTTGAGTATACTTACATAATCAGCTGGTGCTAGTAAGTAATAATTAACAAAGAAGATACAAATTATTAGCCATTCTACTAGTAGAGTTCAGATTTGGCTTTATGAACTTGAGAAATCCATTCCAAATATAATATAAGGATAGGAATTTGCAAAATTGATTTTTGTTTACCTCTCAGGCTATTGCAGAATTTAAAAAGGGAAAGGTTGAATACCGAGCAGACAAGACTGGAATTGTCCATCTGCCTTTTGGGAAGACAAACTTCTCCGAAGAAGACCTTTTGATAAATTTAGTGGCCGTCATTGTATGGATGATTTTGCACTTCTTAAGTTAATATTATCTCAAGCATGAACACCTGAAGTAAGATCTTCTCCTTCCTAATTAATTTTGCAGAAATCAATAGAGACGAACAAACCTTCGGGTGCAAAAGGAGTTTACTGGAAAAGTGCATTTATTTGCTCATCCATGGGCCCGTCCATCCGGTTAGGGATCAAGGAAATGCTGGACTACAAACCCCTTGCTGATGCATAAGATCGGGCAGAAAGCTTAATGCCTTTATTAAAGCAGAGCTTCTTTTTAAGCAGTGCTGTGGTTACATCCTTGCACATATATCTTCAGTCTGAACTTACAGATAGTTTCAGGTAGGATTGAAGATCAAATGACTGCAAAGAAGGAATGGCAATGTTAAGAAGAGAAAAGTGGCAACCGGATGCTGTTTCGGCAGACACTGCTATTGCATATTTCTGTAAAAGCATATTTCGTGTAACTGGCCTCCTGTTCATTAATTCTATGTTTTTTTCTTTTTGCATTGCAGTTGTAGCTTATAATCACTAGAACGTAGCTGCTAAAGAAGAGCTGGTCTTGCCGCTCCTCACCCATGTGCTGTTTCCTGTATTTTCTTGAATATTATTACTTATTCGTGTATCCACTATCCAACCGAAAATTGTAGCAAAAAAAGTTTCAATTGACGAAATATTTCATTTATGCGAAACAATTTCATTCTTGACCTTCAACCAAGAACAGGGCTGCCGGCGGTGACGCAAAAATCGGAGTTTCAAAGCCCGAGCCCTTTTTAATTTGAGCCCATAACCGTTGAGTTGGGCTCTGATTTGGGCTTTACAGGAGCAAACAAAGTTCACTAAAGGAATTTGTTCTGTCGAAGCCGAAAGTATGAGACTTTGACGGACAAGAAAAACAGAAGAAAAAACAAAAAGAGACTCGACTGTCTAATATCAGCACTAATCCCTTTCTTGTCTATTCTCTTACCAGTAGAGCTCCATATCCGATTGTCGAGCTTCATCTCCGTATCCTCCTTGCCATTTTGCCCCTAGCTCCAGCTTGAGCTCAACCGCCTCATTCCTCCCAATTTCAAAACCGCTTCTCTCCTCCCCATGTCCATCTGTACCTCTTCCTCTCCAGCTTACACTCCGTACTTCTTTGCCCTTAAACTGCCTCCCCTTTGGCTCAAATGGTACTCAATTTTCAAATGATACTCGGTTTTGTTTTTGTTTTTGTTTTTTTGTTTTTGCATGTCTTGCCGTATCAAGTAGCAAAACTCTGGCATTATTTCTTAGAACAAATCATCTCATGAAGTGATTAGCATACACCAGCAAAGGTGTACGGTGATGACTTCACCCTTTAGAATACGGATGCCGTGAACTCAGCGTGCTTAAAAGACTCTGTTCGCCACACGGGGTCATCTTGAAAAGGCAAAAATCAGCCGTGTTTAGGCAGTAGCATCAAGCTCTGAGCACATAAATATGCAAGGGTTTGCACTTTGTTACTTTACACTCGACTTATCAATATAAACAAACATCATAGTTAACAAAGAGCTGATGGACCATTTGCTCGGTTTTCTCCATGAAACTAAAAATAAATGACGTACATTAGATATTCATCATACAAAACAATTTCTCCAATTGCAATTGATTCACTACTACACCCAACTTTTCCGAGAAAACCCTCGGAACTAAATCTTCCACATAGTCAGCCACGTTGTTGCCACGAATTTGCATATATTCATCCAAGTTGTAAATTGTGCCATCTACAAAACATTAAAAAGTACAAGGACAAAGGTAAGTACACAAAAGCTATTCCGATCTAAAGACAACCATGAGGAACAATATTGCACAAGCTAGTGCATCACTTGCGCTAGCACATGTGCCCGTCGATTCTTATGATCGATCATCTCTTGTTGATGGAGGATATCCTAGCAGACAACCTCCGTGACGACCATAAGATATTCCCACTAAGCACAAAGATAGCCTGAAGCATGTGCTTTTACGTCCCTGGAAAATATGAGATGCTACAATGGCCATAATGAATTGGGCTGTCAATGAATAACCATTTACCTGCCTTACCCACTTGCCTTATCTAAAATCCGTAGGTGGGTAATTAATAAATGAGTAAAGGGTAAACTAAGTCGCCCATTTATTATGTGGGTAGGGTATGGGTAACCCCTTATCTATACCCGATACCCGTTACCCATTTTAATATATATAAAAAGTGTGTACCTTGTAGCATTTTGGGTATAATAAGCTAGAGAATTTGGAGTAATAAAAACATCTTTGAGTCTTGGTTTTTTTAATAATTTGAATTTATGTAAGGTGTTAGATTCTTATTATGTTTTATTTCTTTATATGAATTGCGAGGTCCTTATAAGTTTATATTGGATTGAATTTTTTGTACTATGAATAGACTTTTAACATATATATTTATTATTAATTTTGTTTATTAATTGGTTAGTCGTTTACCCGTTACCCGCCTATTTACCCGATGGTAATGGGCAATGGGTAAGCTATAGGTAATAAATTTGAAAATGGGTAATGGGTAGGGTATGGGTAAAATTTCTCGAAGCGGGTATGGATATGGGTAAAGCCTTACCCAACCCATACCTTACCTATTGACAGCCCTAGTCAATGGGCTAGGATAGGCATCTTGAAAAAATAGCAGCAGACTAGGAACTTGCCATAATTGGACGATTCCAAATATTTGAGCTCTTGTCGTGAACTGTCAACTCTTTCTTTGGTTCCCTTTCAAAGGCTTAAGATACAAAGACTAAATGGAGGACAACCGCATATCAAAAAAAGCAAAATTTTCTGGGACCACTATTTAAGCTCTCTTTCATTCCTACCAAATTCCAGTATGGTGGGACCTAAAGGGTTCATGCAACAGCGCAAAGGAGAAAAAATTATGCTGTAGAAAGGTAGATGAAACTTTATATAGATGATATTTGGTTCAAACATAACTAATAAATAATTTGAAATTTCTGTATAATGGTATTGTTATCATGGCAACAATGGTAAGGTTGTTATTTTTCCTTGAATGGGATTCTTTGCAAAATTCTTCTCACTGTATAAAAAAACAAATCTGAGAAAAATGTTAATAAAGAAAACCTTGACACTGTACGATATAGAAATAATTGTGCTTAACATTCTAAAGATGCTAAGGATGCCACAACAAGAGTTCCACCAAATTTGTCAAAATAAGAAATAACTTGCATATTATTAGTAAGCGTATGAATAAATTCTTTTAATCATAATCATAATCAAGTAGTGTTTTTTTTATCTTATGCCTCCATTCTAGCCTATTTTGTGTCAAACTCTTTTGTTAGAGATGACATACTCATATCCTTTGTTATTAATTTTATCAAAGTTCCCATAGGCCTCTCTCTCCCTCTTTTGACATTATTTATGTAAAACTCTTCTAACCTTTTTACTATAGCATCCATTTGTCTTCTTTGTACATGCTTATACCAACGCAACCTACACTCTCTAAGTTTCTCCCATAAAAGTGTTACCCCTAAGTTCTCACGTATATACTCATTTCTAATCTTATTTTTCCTAGTTATTCCACACATCGACCTTAGCATCCTCATTTTAGCTACATTTAATTTATTAATAAGAAAAAATACAATTGTGCACCGCAAGTCCTAAGTTGAAAGGCTTGACTAACATTGTTGTATACCTTCTCCGATCTTTTAATTATGTACCTAAATGAGCAAAACTTTAAGATCGTTCAATTTTCATGTCTAAAATTATCCAAGATTTTTTTTTGTGTTATAAATAGGTGGAAAAACTGAGAAGCCTCATTTTGGATGCCATCACAGCAATTAACCGAAGCTGCTACATCAAAGATTCATCACAAGTGGGACATTTATTCCAAATATTTACCTTGAGCAACAATGGGTTCATAAGCAGGAGGTGGAGAGACCCAATTTCCACCAGTATCCTTCATATGCCGTCTATCAGATGCAAAGAAGCGAAGAAATATCGGAGCATGTATGACTCGGAAAAGCCTATGAAACATAATTAAGTCAGAACATGCCCTACACGATACTCTTATGTCTTACAGATAAATCACATAAAAAATACACCATAAACGCATAAGCAAATGTCTACGTGAGATTCAATTAGAAGAAAGAAAACAACAATCCACATACGTTGACTTATTGACAACTGATATTATTTAACCGACGCCTAAAGAAGTAGTATTTTTCTTTGTACAACTTCTCACGAGCTTCCGATCTGGTTAGAAGTTCATATAGAAGATAGGGAAATAATAATGGTACCTGGTGAATTGATGATTTAAGGACAATGACGACTTAACAGCCTGGTCTACATATGACCTTAGGGATGAAGGGAAAGGGAGAGTGGAATCCAAATCCCATACTTGATGCAGAGCACTACCTCCTCCTCCTTGCCACTGTGGTGTGAAGATCCATTCAAGCCACAAGCATCTATATCAAACAGATGGAAGAAAGGAAGGAAACAAAATCCATAACATTTCATAAGCCCCTGACTTCACAATAGACCAGCTAAAAAGTCCCAAAGCATTTGGAACCTGGTTTGTTTTCTTTATCATAACGCTTGACATATCTAATGTGACCTGAATGCATACAACATGGTAGTCCCATATTACTAGCCCGTCGTCCCTTCTGCTAGCCTTCTGATGCCATAGAGGAATCTATCATAAATAAAACAAGTGCAGGTCAATCACCGGATTTCGTAAGAGGGAAGAACATACATTCATTATATTTATTTGTAGAGAAACATGCATTGAACAAGAGCTTCAACCTATAAAAATGGCGTATACTGGCTATTGTTTAGCATATTTTACATGAGAGAAAGAAGAGAGAGGAACAAAATCAATACGAGCTTTATGTGAGAAGACAAAGGTAACCTGTTTATTATCGTTGGATATAAAAGCAACAAAAAGATCGCGAGCCTCCGCGTCGGCAACCCCTATCAAGCTCAGCTTCTTACAGAGGAAATAAACATTCTCTTCACTGTCGCAAAATCAACGAATACAAATCATACGAGTAGCGCCGAAACGGTAGATAAATATTCAGGAAATGAAGCAACAAGAATTGGCCTGAGAGTTACATATGTTACGCGAACCGGAGCAAAAGACGGTCAAAAAGCTTCAGGCAAATTTAATTAAGTGGGTTTTTTCGCTAAATTGATTACACAATTAAACTGATCAAACATTAGATACACGGAATTTAAATGGAAAAATGGAAAGAGGTGAGTGCTACCAGTAGCAGGGAGTGTGAGTGAAAACGGAAGGCTCCGGGAAAGGGGCCGGAGGAGCGGCGGCGCCAGGAGGAGCTGCTGGACGGGCAACTGGCATAGCCTCGTCGGCCTCGGCTCCCAGTAGCCGGGACCACGTCGAACACATGTGGCCGCGTTGCGCCTGCTTTGTCTACCATCGCTAGTCATAACTCATCGTGAATCCGATTTTCATTCTGGTCGTTTAGATGAGCCAGTAGGAAAATTGATTTTTTTAATATAGAATGACCATTATAACCCTAGTGAACTAATCACAGCCGTCTATTATGACGCGATCATAGCCCTTTATTCATTAACCACTAACACAAGGCAAACAAATCCTTAACATGGCGGTCATGGCGACCATCGCCTGGCGGTCATGGCAACGGGGGCGAGGGACAATCATCTCCGGCTGCGTTTTTCTTCCGATTGAGAGACTCCTCTTCTTTGATCATCTCCCGGATACGATTCATCTCATCCCATCGGCAGACTCGAAACAAAACGGGCCCAGCACCAGAGCTAGCTACTGCGCTCTCCAGCCCTCTAGCTCCAGCTCTCTCTCTCCATATCTCCCCGGCTACTTATTCGGCATCAACACTCGACCTCCGGCTGCCTCTCACCTTCACACCGTCCTCCTCTTATTGTATGGTAAATAAACCCTAAATTCCCTAATGTCAATTCACGAATTTTGTACCTTGATCACATAGTCCCAATCTTTTGAATACACCTTAATCTCTTCTAATTAATTTTCGATTTTCTTGTATGTTATTGTTACAAATTTGCTATCTTGAAGTTACGATCACTGCTGTGACTTCTATTGTTAATGGTCTATTTGTCTGACTGATGCATGGTTGATGACGTTCGATTTTTGAACAGTTAATAAATTAAAGTTAAGACCTGTCAATCCTGATTTCTGAGCAGTGAGTATTTGATTTTTTGGTTTTTTATTTGTGTTGCTTTTGTCTTATTGACGCTTGTTGTTGGCTAAAGTTTGCGCCCTCTAATTAATTTTAGATTTTCTTGTATTCTATATTTGTTTTGACTTATGTTGTATGTATTTGTCTGATTGATGCTTGGTTCACGATTTTCAATTTTTGTGCTTCTGCTCCCTAATCTATAAACCTTTATCTATTAATTTAACAATCAATAACTTGATGTTAAGGATTGTCAATTGATTGTCCATAAGTTTGCGTCTTCTTGTTATAAGTTAGATTATAATAAATGATAGTTTAATCATTGAGATGTAGTTCACAAGGAATATAGGTAATGCAATATTGATGAACCCCAGATTACACTATTGGCTAATACCCAAGACTAATAAGTGGAAAGGGGTAACCTCTTTCCATAATTCAATTAAAAATTCAGTACAAATAAATTATATGTACTTTCTTGAAACAAACAACCCCTTGAGTTGTTGATTTTACTTTATGTACCGTGATTTTTGAGGTCTTTAATTCAGCAAAGAATGGCTTCAACAAGTTACCAAAGGACAAGCCATGGACCTTTATGTCCACGTTGTTTGGGCCGCATGATTTACCTTGTCTTTACCACAACAACGAACCCAGGCAGACCATTTTGGAAGTGCCCAACCAAATCATTTGTAAGTTTTAATGATGCATGAAAAATTTGTTTATACATACTTATAAATTAGTCATCGTAATAAAGTAAATTTTTTTATTCAGGGGGGGATTGGTTGTGGGGAGATGTATTGGTCTAATGAGTATGAAGGAAGTTTTGTAAGTAATAATATGAATGCCCAATGAAATCATAGCCCCTCCATTTTATTGCAAAGCCATGGAACTGTGAAGAACAGACCGACATTGGAAGAGCCAACAGTCGCATTAGATCATTTATTTAGGGCAATGACATTCACAGTATGGCTTATGTTTGCAACCATATTTGGGTTGATATTAATATCCTGCTTTTATATATATTTGTTTAATTGCTTAAAGTAGTGAATGTTCAAATGAGTTTTTCTGTATACCATGCCAACAATGTCTACCTATCTTCAACCTCTGAATGAAAAAAAGTCACAGTGCAAACATAGGATTAACATCGAAGATTTGAGAAGCAAGATTCCTCATCAGCAAATCCAGCTCAGCATCAATTTCGTGGCTGCAATAACAGTTGAGAAAGAAGATATAAAAGTGAAGAAGGAGGACAAAAGGGGATGAATTTTGAATTTGAAAACTGTTGGCTCTAAGCTCTGCACCTCCGCAAGTTTTGTGGAAGAAGGATTTCCAGATCTGAGTGACTAGTTAAATGTTGAATTCTGTAATTCTACTGATATGAATTAAAATGATAGTGGAATCTCATTAGTGACTGGAATTACGAATTGATTTGTAATTGATTGTTTGTGATAAATTCTGTGGATAGAAATTCTGATTGAAGTTCTGAATTCATTCTATGAATTCTGGAATTGTAAAGTGAATGGACCAATTACATTTTTATAAAATTCAATATCACAGTTGATGACAGTTACATGTTTGCTTAATGGTTTGTGACAAACATCTCTGTAATAATTTGTAGACTTTCATTCCATTTCTGATTTTGAACTGAGAATTTACAGCAGTTACACAGTAAAGGGTAAATCAAGTTGCTGCTACAAATTTTAGTACTTTACAGAAGTTATTGTTGCTGCATCATTTTCATTAAATTGAAAGTCAATTAGCTGTTGCATCAATTGTTAATTAAATGAAATAACAGTTGATTCTTAGAAATGTTTATTGCACAATAATCTATAATGTAAAGCAACAATGTTAGCATCTTTTAAAACGATATATAGTAATTGTCGCGCATATAAGCAATTGTGATAGTGAGCAAGCATCTAGGTTGGAAACCAATAAGCTAGGTTCAGAAACAGCCTCATTAAACAAATCAACTTGAATACAAAGTAAAAAAAGAAATAATTGTCATTAATAGACGTAAGAGTATTACGACCCAAGCCTAACTGGAATTCAACCTTTGCACAAGCGGCCAGTTAGGTTTACAAAGAGTATGTGAAGTTGCCCCTCAATTAAGAGAGTGCAAAAACCCTAGGCAACACTTCATCAAGAACTTAGATAATTTCATGGCTTCTTTCACACGTCCATGAAGAACTACGATGACATAGGAGGCTGGAATAAGTCTGCAACATGCATGAACTCCGACTGCCTATACTTCCTTCTAACGCCAAGGACCTCTGTCCTTGTCTCGTTCGTGTAAATCAAGCTATGCAAAGTGAGTACACACTCACATAGATCAGATTCCTCATATGAAGTGTAGTGAGTCAACGTTGCGCTCCAAGGCTCCTTGCTTGCAAGCATCATCATCTTTGCTAGAAAAACAGCACTTGCAGCCACCATTGATGGGGCATACTTAAGCATACAAGTACGTCATTTCTTTTCAACACGTCTACAATTGATCTTAGAATATCACATTCCCGTAAGCTACTGAGTTAATATTCATTTTACAGACTGCTCCAAAGTATAAAGAAATGAGACAGCACATCTCCATCGTAACATGATATTAAGCCCACAACATTCCACAGTTACAGTTGCAAAATATTCGACTTTGGTGGATAGATTCTCACTGAAAACGATTAGAATCACATGTAAGGTCTTAAGCTACTTGGTAACCAACCTAAGATTTGTCAGTTTGATGTGTGATTGCTAGAATTTCAAGCCTTTGTCATGTATGCATGTAACTTAAATCCTGAATGATATAATATCACCTAGTGAGAAAAAGAACCAAGAGATGATTATAAGTGTGCCAGGAGATGAGTATAAGTAAAACAATATTCACAAAAAAGCTAGATAAGTAACAGATGTCTTACCTTCTTGCTTCTACAACATTGTAGAATCAAGGAAATTCAAGAGATCTCAGCCATGAACCCTTGAATTTCCTTTATTGTACAACATCCTAGAAGGAGGAATGTGTTGAATGTTGAATCAGCCATTAAAACTCTCTTGAACTTCCACGAGCCGAAAAATGTATACAATTGGGCACTGCTTATAGCTATCTAATGATAGCTATGCTAAGGAGGGTTGACTCCTTAGCTTTCCCCTCCTCCTTTCTCATCCGGGCTTGGGACCGGCAACGGCGGAGTTAAAAAAAAAATTTAGTAATACACATAAACATAAAAGAAAATAATAAACTGAACATACATAATAAATGTGATAAGCCAAGTTTTAAAACACATTCAATGATCATAAACATAAGTACCCATAACATATGAGCAATTATAAATATAGGAGTTATAAAAATGATCATCAATTTACTGGTGGTATATGGAAATATTCTCCAATTGCATCCCGAATACTATCACGAATAATTCTCATACCTACACAATCTCTCACTATACAGGGGCCTTCATTTTTATCCACTTTTGGTTCTGGGAACAAGTTTTCGTTCTCCCAACGGTGGAACATCACATCGATGAGGTCCGGATCAGTAGCAGCATCTTGTTTTTCCTTTATAAAGTTGTGTATTGCCATTGTCACTATGACAATCTTAACTTGTGATTCAAAACAACATGGAGGGAACTTGATCAATATCTTCCACCGTTCCTTCCAAACCCCAAAAGTTCTCTCAATTATATTCCTAAGAGACGAATTAAGTTGATTAAACTTCTCCTTCCTGCCCCTAGGGCCACGCTGCCGAAATTCTGGAACATGGTATCGGGTTCCTTTGTAAGGCCCAAGGTAACCAAGCTTATTTGGGTAACCTGCATCAACAACATAATATTGCCCCTGTGGTGGCCTAGGAAACAAGGAGTGTGGATCTGTTACCGTGTGAGAAAAGACCTTAGAATCATGTGCTGAACCCTCCCAACCTGCCACTGCAAATATAAATCTCATACTAAAGTCACATACGGCCATAATGTTTTGTGTAACCTTTCGTGATCTCCCCCTATAAGCTTGCTACTCTTCCGATGGGACAACTGCTTCTACATGAGTACCATCAATTGCTCCTATACAATGTCCAAACCATGGATAGTACTTCCTCTTGCTCCTAATGTAGTTTGGTGTGTGATGTGGACTAATAATTGACTTGATCACCTCTGCAGCCCATGTATACAAAGCATCTAGTACTTTATTAAAGTGCCTGCATACTGTTTCTTCTGAATGGGACATAAGTACAACACGGTGACCTTCTCTATGACCACATATTTGTAGAAAATACCTCATTTGCTCCTCTACCGCAACATGTCTTGTGTCCTTGAGCAACTGTTTCAATCTCATTTCGTAACACAACAACATGAATGTCTTTTTATTCATGCGACACATATTATGACAAATTTCATTAGAAGCATTCAACATGTCATACACTATGTGTTGACCCCTATCTCGATGCATGTGTACAACATTCCTTGGGGGGAATATCGTTCTTAAATAATACATGATTGTTGCATCTTCACTTGTGTCAAATACAAGCTCTTCCCAAGTGAACGACATGGAACCTATAATATTTTCTAACCAAAATTTAGATCAAACACTACAATGCACATGTATCTAGGTTAAAATCCTACAAATATGTGGTAAGCCATCATGAAAGAAACAAACATACATGATAATGCACACACACACCCAAGCGTAACCAAAAAACCAACATGCTTGCAATAAAAACTGTGGAAAGCCATCATAAAACAAACATCCATAACTAGCATAAAAGATAAATGTAAACTATTAGCAGTCGAAGTTAGTTAAAAAGTTTTACATAAACTCATTCATAGCATAAAAATACTGGTGCAGTAGAACTGTAGGAATTATAGGGAAGGACAACTAATCTGAATCTGAAGCATGACAAACGTCGCGCAACCTTTTCATCCTCAACCCTGGGGCATTGCCCAATGCCAACCAAATGCGCCTAAACTTGGTCTTCATAAACTTCGATAGTGCAATGGTGAAAATGTGGTCATCTTCTTGGTATTTAGGCATTGACATCATCAAGTTAATTGTCATCTTATACTGTTCAACTTCATATTGGTCCTTATTTGCATGAGAGCTTTCTCGGGCGATTTCATTCCTATCAGACATGGCAATCGCAATGGACTCGCCAATTGATGTAGCAGTGCTTTGAGACTTCCACTTGCAAGTTAGCATTTCACTTTCGGGTGGTGGAGGTATGGAAGTCGCAGTAGGCAACGGTGTAGGGCTACGGGTTGATGTGTGAGCACTACCAGCTTGACTGGTACCACCATACTGTCTTGGTGTGTAGTCAGGCAGTTGAGCACCGTCTTCATCATCATCTCCCAAGATGTTAGTGAATGCACCAGCATGTCGAGCTGTTTGTTCTTCCTGATATGTACCCGCTTCATCAAAACTCTCGTCAACCGTAGGTCGAACCACCCTATGACCAACCCCCCCCCCCCATCATCCCTTTCATAACCAAATCCATCACCATTCTCATCACCACTCTCATCAACTAGGGTATATGCTGAGGCGGATGCTGGGACAGGTGCAGGAGCTGAGGCTGATGCTAAAGTTGAATATCTAGATGAGGGCTGCGGTTGGGCGCCTAAGTGGAAGTAACTTGCATGACTACCTGTGGCATGCGTTCGGCCATACACAGTATACAAATTACCCTCTGACTCCTCATCGTATCCCCACTTCATCAGACGACTAACATGTTTGTGCTTCTGCATCTCATATCATATCAGTACACAAATTATCACTTTCATGATTGAGAGTAAAGATTTAAATATTACATACCATTAAGAAAGTGCTCTATGCATCTTCGGAAATGATGAATGTGTTTGTATGCTCATTCCATCCAACTCCAGTCATAGCCCTTAATGCCACCCAAGCTTGATAGAATCTTCTTCCAGCATCGTAGTGATTTTTTAGCATTTCCTTATTCAATTCAATGTGATGCACATTCTTAAACATTTCAATTACTAAAGTCCAACCCTCATGATCAAGGCTACTCCCTTTCCTATGGCCCTTATTAATTGCATATGCCATATAAGATAAGAATGCATAGTGAAGTGGCTTGTCCCATTTAATGTTTTTAGCATACCTTTTGCTTCCCTCAATGTGAGGAGCTTGGGGACACATATTAGGTGGACGGGGGTAATGTGCCATTGAAAGCTAAGAAAAGTGTTGGCAATGTGAGAACACAGTAAGCTTTTGAACTATTTAGAATATACAAACAACCATATGATGAAAGAAATCAACATCGGAGTAAAATATGGATCATTGGATAGACAACTCTACGAGAAATTCTATAATAGTGAAGCTTCACAAATAACCCAAGCACGAATCAAGCAACCAAAAAGAGGTGTTAGGCCATAATCAACAAACAACATAAAAATGTGCAAATTCATTCTTTTCAAAAGATTTTTTGTTGAATTAAGCAAACGATTCACATTTTTAAACAATACAACTTCATATTCAGCACAGACTACCAGTTCATAACATGTCCCCAATATATATAAGATATATGCACCGACAATTTGAGCGTACGCAGAAATAACACACAAAGAGAATTAAACAACGCGTCAGCAATCACACAAAAGAGTGCAATGACATGCAGTCCAATTCCCGAAGACAGCACAGACCACAACCAACAGGCTCAGGAAAACCATCAAGGAGAATCCAGAAAGAAAAGGAAAAGGCTTCCTTTTCCAGAAAGAAAAGGAAACATATATACAATAAATTTAATCGCCTCCCAAAACATAACTCGCTATTAAAAATTTCTAACAAATTTCATGCTTCGTAAAGTAAAAACTATATTAACGGAAGGAAAATGAAACAACCTAATACAAATATATGGAAGACGTCATCAAGGATAACAAATGCAAGACATCTCTAGATCGGAAATCAAACAAGTATTTCAAGGAAAGATCAAATTTACCTTACAGGGGGCCATGGTCGGAGGGACGAAGAATATGTGGTGACTAGGGGATGGAATGATCTGCGGTTGGAGGGACAGAGGATGGAGGATCTGCGGTCAGAGGGATGGGGGACAGAGGATCTGCGGTCAGAGGAACAGAGGTCAGTGGATTTTGGTTCGGAGGGATGGAGGATGGTCGATCTGCGATCAGAGGGTTGGAGGGCGGACGATATGCGGTCGGAGGGCCCGTTGGACGGTGGATCTGTGTTTGGAGGGACGGAGGATGTCTTCCGGAGGCGGAGGATCTGTAGTCGGAGGGTTGCAAGATGGAGGGAGGGAGGGAAACGGGGGGCCTGTCGTAGGTTAGGGTTAGCGGGGCGAGAAAGCACAAGAGATGGGCGAGGGAGAGACTGGGAATGGGGTATTTTGGTCACAATATGGGACTGCATAATTTCCGCCTCCCGGAGAAAGCGCTTTCTACGGGAACTCACCTCCCCAGGAGAGTTCCTGTAGAAAGGAAAATCAGACATTAAAGCGATTTCCGTGGAGATTTCTTTCCTAAAGGAAAAATGACCTTCCAAACGGTTTTTCGCTGGGAAAACGATTTCCGCCCTCAACAAAGCGATTTCTGAGGGCGGAAATCGCCTCCCAAATAGGTCTTTTGTTCTGAAAATGAGCTAGCCTATTTTATAGATCGATGATGCACGTATTAACATGTATTAATATGTGTACCATAATTTCAAAAATGGACTTTAGGTATTATTCCTTCTGCTCAGATTAAAGTGAGCATAGAACATAAAAAATTGCTATAAAATGGCCTAATGTCACTAACAATAGGGAAAACATGGGACATGTTTGTGTACAAAATATAAGTGCTAAAAAGATACCTAACCTGTGATTTAGGCAGGCTTGTAAATTGCCCTCGGCCATCAGGTCATGGGTGGGGCTCCTTCATTTACAAGAGAATACCACCCTCGCCATGATCTAAGGGGAAGAATTTTTCTTATCTTTCACTGACAATGAACCCAGCGCAAGTTACGCATAGGAGCTGTTTATCCATAGAAACGATAATGCACATGTTAACATATGTTAACGTCAATATCACTAATACTAACGCAAATCTGAACTACGGCTCCCAACTCCCTTACACTGGGTTCTATCGTTAGAAAGGAGCATAAAAACACTCCTCTGAACTAGCAACCAAGGTGAATACATCTTACTAGCTTATTACCACCTGCAATTTCAACGCGGGCTAATTTTTTTTATTAATAAATACTGTAATAGAATGATAAGTGTCCCCCGGCTAAAAATAGAATGATAAGTGTCGGATCTATAGCTGTTATCTTGGCCCAAACTTTCTTAGGGAGAAACCTCGCAATACATTTACGAAGATACAATTGCTTATGAATTTACAAGGCAGCTATACTGAATAAAAGCTAGCTACCTAAGACGAATTTACATCCCTCACCCTCAACCACTACTGCAGTACACACAAATCGGGGGGAAAAAATAGACCCAAAATCACTCTTTCACTTCAACTGCCTTTTCTCTTCAAGTGTTTTATCAGACACTCCTTTGATCAATGTTAGCTGCCACATGACATGAACTTCGGTTATTATTTACGTGCTTCTTCCACTTAAATGACTGGAATCGTCGTTCCCAATTCCCATAGGTCCTTTGTCAACCATCCGGACATTGTATTGCTCATACACACGGGCCCTGTTCTCCGCCCACCACTGTTCTGCTTGCTTTTCACTGAACCGTTTCCGGCTGTAACTTCCAGAAGTAAAAAGTCAGTCCCAATAAGAAGTGGTTCACATTATGCTTACGAGTAAATAAGGATTTTAGTTGTCATTTAAAGTATAAATAGCAAAATTTCGGGAGTACTTGTAGGATATTAAAGTTTAATAAACTAAATAGTTTCTTTGCTATTCTAATAATGTACTCCCTCTCAAATAGATTTTCAACTAAACAATCTTCTCAATAAATCATCATCAGGATCATTGCTGCCATGTCCCAACCATATGAGATTGGAGTTTCTTAATTAACACCCCTTCGAAGCTTTTCTAAACTTAAGGAAATTTGACAAGCTTAAACCGGTCCCTACGTAAGAGAGGATGTGGTGATTGTTCAACTCCGCATAAGTAATGTACTATTCAAATAGTATACGATAGGATCTAATTGATCTTACCTGAATCGGACCCGCTTCAGATCTTTGATACCACCAGGTAATGAAGTAAGTGTAATATAAACACCAGGCTCATCTTGCTCAACCAACTCAGCTTCTTGATTAGGTTCAGCATCAGATATTTTGCTTCCATTCCTTGTTGCTTCTGAATGCCCCAATTTGTTGTTGCGGTTGTTCATGATGGCGAGCCCATTAGAAGCAAATGTGCTACTGGGTCCATTTGAAACCGATATCAAGGAACTGAGTGGACTACTGAGATGGTCAGCTTGTGCAGCAGAGGCATCACTCAAAGCTGGACTAGTACATGATGCCAAGGAAGGTACTTTACTGTTTCTTCCAGACCCAACTGGCAGTCTTTCAGCCATGTCTTTCAACTTCACCAAAAAAAAACAGTACAATACAAAGTTCAGAAGGATAATCAAGAAAGCAAAACAAACATTCAACTAAACCTAGAAACACAGGGACCTTCTGCTAACAATTTATGCATTCTCATCAAAGCAGCTAAGTCCTAAGCAACAAAGGACAGAAACTCTTAATATGCTATACAATAAGTTTCAACTTTTTTAATTCCTGAAACTGCAAAAGGAAAATGAATAATGAAAGAATAATACAGCCATCTTACTTGCGCAGTAAGTGATTTGATCACTTCCTTTGCTGCTTTACATTTTGCAGTTTCCTCGCTTGCAATCGCAATTGCCTCCTTCAACTGCTTAGTTGTTCTTTCTAATTCAACTTCTTGAAGTTGAGACTTCCGAGTGAGACTCTCCACCTACAGAGATGTTCAGTGCATAATTAAGAATAAAATTATGACTTTGCTCAACTGGTAAAATAGGCTTAACGCCTTTAAGCACATATGTATCTGTTAAGGTGGAAAGACAAAAATAGATATGAATCCAGCTAGTACAAAATTCTGATTTCTGAATGCAGCCACTGAGAAGAGAGCTCGTAAGTGTGTGGAATATAGGATCAGATCAAAATAGTGACACCAAGTATTGAAAATAACTGGGTCTAAAAATTTTGACCTCACCAAGCCAACAGCTACAATTTTTCACTGTCAGCATAGGAAGGAAGTGGATTATACTATGACCTCCAAGATTGACCCAACCTATCAAGACCCATGCTCAAAGTAACAGCAGAGAAAATTGGGACCACTTGAAGCTGGCCCAGGTTTATGATTATAGATATAAAACCAGCCGCAGAACTAGACTTGAGCTACCCAATCTGAATAGCTACACAAATATTTTTTGTACATAATCACATACCTGTGATCTTAATTGGACAACTTCTTGGCTCAGGCTATCATTTGTTCGCTTAGCATCATCTATTACAACTTTTGGAGAAGTTAGTCCACCCAAAGTTGGTGTGGGTGTTGTTGAGCGAGGTGGACTGGCACGCCTTGATATAGGTGAGGTAGCTCGAGAAACAATTCGAGATCCAGGAACAGATGCTGAGAAGAATTTCTTTGATGTCCCAAATACTGGATTTAAAGATTTTGAGAAGCTAAGACCCCAGTGGGAACTCCCATGTGGAACTGGAGACACCCGACTACTATTAAACTCTAACTTCTTATTCCGCTTGGAATATTTGCTCTCCAATTGCTTAAAAGACTCCATTGAAGACAACCTTGAGAGCGGTGCATGGGACCTGGAATCGAGTCTATCCTCCTTCTCCACAAATTCACTTACCCCTTGGCTCATGCTACCTTTTCTGTTCCCTGTAAAGTGAGATGTTGAGTCAGTCTCCATTGCTTTTCTTAATTTATTGAAACACATATCACAAACACGATATGGTTTGTTGGGATTTGGTGCCATCGACGCCTTAAGAGACTTCTTGCTGCTGCATGAATGACAGAAAACAAGGCCACAATTGTAACAATTATGGCGCTTCCTTTTGAAAGTAAATGGCAGATGACACCCAGAGCACATGGACTGATCAACACCTGAAACGGACTTATGAAGACAGATAACGGCAGTAAAATTGGTCCCACAAGCAATACTTTTGACTTGCTTGTCTTTCAAGGCCTCCACTAAGGTTGGTGAATTCTTATCATCAATATCCCCATGGCCTAATCTACCATTTGCCCCCTTCCCCCATGTGTATACTTCTGTTTTTGATGTTAAGACTGCCACATGATATGCACCACATGCTATCTCCTCCACAAAATTCTTCAGGAGCTTCCCTTCAACACGTGTAGGAAGCTTTCCATCAACTTGAGGGTTTCCTAGCTGACCATAAACCGAACTACCCATTGTATAAACATGACCTGATGTTGTAAGAGCAGCGGTCAGGCTGTGCCCACAGGCAACTTGACAAAAATTTGGATCCACAAGCGCAGCTACACAGGTGGGAACCAATCTTGGCTCCCTATCACCATGCCCCAATCTACCTTTATCCCCATCTCCCCATGTAAATAACTTACCAGAAGAGCAATTGCTGGAACTTGAGGTTCCCACCATGACTTCCACAACAGCAGCAGTGTGCCAAACACCACAAGAAGCTCTCACAGTGCGTAGACCCTTAAGGGATTCCACTTCCCGAGGTATTGCTACACTTCTGCGATCACCATGTCCCAGCACACCAAAAGTTCCATCACCAAACGTGAACAACTGCCCAGCAGATGTAACAACAGCTGTATGCCATGGCCCACAAGATATAGATGATACATGTATACCCTCTAAGGGGCCATTTACCCTTTTAGGAACCCAATGACTTACTTCATTTCCATGGCCAAGAAGCCCAAAATTGTACGTACCATCTCCCCATGTGTACAAATCTCCTGATAATGTCACAGCACAAGTGTGATACTCCCCGCATGCTACAAGTTCAATATTTAAATTGCTAAGTGCGTCTATAAGCTTAGGATGAAACACGTCAGAGTCTACTCCATGACCTAGCCTGCCCCCTGACTCCTCCCCCCAAGAGAAGATCTCTCCTTGCTTGGTTACGAGAGCTGCATGTTTGCCCCCACAAGCGATGTTATGGACGTCAAGTACTACAGCAGATTCCACAGCTTTAGGCAAGAGCGAGTCCAATTTAGTCCCAGATGAGCCTCTGTGGAGGACACCACCTAGAACCCCATCTCCAGTTCCCTCACCCCAGATGAAAACATCTCCCAAAGCATCACCATCATCTTGACCAGATCCCTGACTTGATGAACTTACAGCACTTGATAGGCTTACCCTGAAAGTGTCAACTGATATACCCTTCATGTGACCATTCATGCTATCAGATCCTCCCGATGACAAAGAATTGACTGATCGTCCAGCAGACTCTGACGGGAAAAAACCTTTTGGAGGTACAGCATACAGAAGCACATCAGAAAAGGCTTTATCCAAGCCATTCTTAGGGGGGCTCTCAAAGGGACTATGCCCACGAACAGAATCTCCACCATCCTGTGGAAAAGAAGAAGTTTTCCCCACAAGTTTATATTTATCACAATAATGAACAACATAAGGCACCATACGAAAATTATTATCCCAATTGGAGGGTAGTGAACGATGGAGAACTGGCATGGAAATCCATGCTGTATCTATCATAGATTTTAAACTGTTTAAGACTGACAGAGTTGAATGGTTACATCGAACCAATATCACCAACTCCAGGATAGATGATATAAGGCATACATTAATCATAGTGAATAACATAGGACAAACAGTAGCACTACCTTATGCAAGCTATCGACACTGCCAAATGGAGAACTAAGAGGAGAACTTCTCCTAGTGTATGTTCTAGGACTATTTGTGCCAGATGAAACTCCATCACTTCTTGATTCAGTTCTCCAATTTCTCTGATGGCAACGTGAAATTAATGCCTTCAGGCCAACAAACCAGGATTCTGCTTCATCTTTATCCTTGCATATCTGGAAAGGAGAAAGTGAAATTAGTAAATTTGAGAAGCAACTTTAATCAGTAATTCAGCAAAAGAAAATCACAACTAAAGAACTAAATATCTTTGGCAGAGGTAAGAAAAATAAGGGAAAAAATCAATATTGATGAGACAAAACAGTTACCAAATCCAGAGATCTATTATTGTATATCAGAGAAAAGGATTGATACTCCTTCTCAGGCCGTGGATACCTCTGAAATATAGCCTAACAAAAAAATTGCATACTATTAGCTCAGTTCTTGTGACGTCCATACATATAGCTAAGATTTGATTCAACATGAAGAATCACTGCAGAATCATGTAACTTCTTTACCATACAAAAAGGAGGGATGGGAGCAGGAAACATAAGGAGAATCAAAGAATAGAAAGTAATGCCAATAACCAACCGAAATGCATATGTAATAACTCTAAACAAATTCTAAAAATTAAAAGACATTTCTCATGAGCTTTGCTTAACTTTCCTGCTTCTTAAAGGCCATTAGAGTTTAAAAATGCAACAATTTTATACGTGCACGCATGCATATGTACAAACATCTGCCAGAGGATGAGTAGAAATCTCAAATTCCCATGCCACTTTCACATGCCAGCCCTTCCATTCAACCCCTTGATTTTTCACTAAACATGTAGTATTTAACTGGAACAACCCACACCTCAAAATGGCCCCAATCTATGCAGGTCACCCTACCCAAGTGGTCTGCTTCCAATCATTCTATGTCTCACCCCTGTGATGGACTGTCACAATTGCCTAGACCATCATGGCCCCATATACAGGAATGTCTTCTTTTCATTCACCCAAGTCCCACCTTTTGTAGTCTCTGTGCGGCCACAACAGAGGATCTCACCATTCCTTAGTATATCAAATGAGGAGGAAATTTAACTTATAAAGCATATAGAGAAATCTAGATGAATTAGAAACTCACCGTACGTTGTCCAGGTAAAATTCTCGAAACATGGCTTAGCTTGAGGTGCTTCTCCTCTTTGCCAGAAAACCATATCAGAACAGACTCGTCCTTGAAACAAAAATAAAAGATTATTTAGGTGACAACATTATGAGAATATAAGTGTGTGTTTGTGTGTGTGTGTGTGTGTTGTGTTTCTCCATGTGGGTGGGTGGTGGTGGGGAGAGAGAGAGAGAGAGATGCATGCATGGAAACAAGCCATTTAAGCTTGTAGGTTTGTATGGAATATTATCCTAAGGGTGCGGGTGCAACAAGACACAACACTTAAGTGTAGACAATAATACATCACATTCAATGCTCTACCGCCAGTATTTACTGTCTCTTACAACAAAAGCTGTAAAGTTGCTCCGTTGATTTCTCTGCTCACATAATATGCATGCCAGCTAGTGGCAGTGGCCAGACAAAGGAGCCAGTACAAGTCAAATAGAGGATATCATCCGAACTGTTTGGATGATCTTTGATGGAGCATCATCAAAGAATCTGCATTGGTTGTGAGAGGAACTAGCCTACTGTTGAGCACATTCAACTATTGTTAGCATCTACGAAGTCGTCTATTCCTACTGCGACCTTGAACATTCACAAGTGTTGGTGGATACAGATGAAAACATATCTCACTCAATTTCTTAGTATTAATCTGTAACACAGAAGCTATTCTGAGCATCCATTTTATTAATACATTAATTTTCCCAAAAAAACTATAATAAATAAAAAACTGCAATTCCAATTCTCCTTTCACCACTTCAATATGTATTCTTCAGCTTTCCTCTCATCCTCTTGGCACCCTTGACTATATGTTTTACTCGTAATACAACACCTGAATCATATGGACACATTTTCGGGTATAACCATACCATCAACATTTCCTTTCTTATTTTAGATAAATAGAGGAAATCTAGTTTGTTATGCTGTCTCCATTGCGGTGTTCACTAGTGTCAGTTGAGCATAATCATATCACTCTTTGTTAGGGAGACTATTTTGGCAACAATCAAATTCCTGCTTTTAGCCGTGAACCATTCCCCATACTGGAACAAGGATTAGATCAAACATTATGGGATAAAGATATTTACAACCATTCTTATGCTGTTGTACAATTTTCTTTTGTTTCCCCATTAAGTCTTACTTTTTCTTTCTTCATACATTTTACTTGATATTAGTCTATTAACTACCAGCTACTTCAAAATTTTATTGGATGAGGACCATGAGGTCATTTCTTAATTGGCACCTTCCATTCTTATCCATCTTAATTCTCATCTCAGCTACTTTCCTGTCAAGTCAGCGTGCCCCAAAAAGGTGGGCATCCCTACAACCAGAGGCAACCCCTCTATTTATGAAGGCTCGGAACCAGCAAAGTGGCATTCCGTGAAACGATACTCTATAAATCCAAACCAAACTTAATTAAGTTATTGATATATGTGCAAAGATAAATCTTAAAAGAAGGATAAGCACATGTAGAAACATATTTATAAGAACTTATAATATCTTACATTTGCCAGTCTGAAAGGACAAAATTTTGGTTTTCCTCTACGCCCATACTTAAGTAAGTAAGCACCTTTCTTAAGTGCAGTAATAGCCTGCAAAGAATTTTAAAAAATCAATTTATTATGAAACTTTTTTGAAGCAGCACAAAATAAAGCATGCAGAAGATCATAGCCGACATGGCGCACACAGTTAAACCACATAATACATAAAACATACAATTGGAAGAGGGAAAAAATAAAACGCAGGTAATTTTAGGCAACAGGATTATTAAATTATGTTGTTCGCAAAGTCTTAAGTCAACAGAGGAGACTATACTTAGCACTTTCAAACAACTACATACAAGTGAACGGCTGCTACAGCGTCTTCGAGCATATGCATATACCAGTTTATGGATTAGCAATGCAAAAATCACTAATGTCTGCTAATTTAAACAGGAAAGGAACAATGTATAAGATAATGGAAAAGGGAATTGCAGAACACTTAATCTAAAAGGACAAAGGCTTCTCATAATAACCAAGAGTCAAAATATAGCCATGATCAAAAGCTTAGAACCAACTGACAGACAAGCATTATGCTGCCTATTTGCATGTCTTCAGGATAAAGAAGGCCATGCCTCTCAACATAGCCTCTGGCAAGGAATTTTTTCACACACGTACTGACTTACGTGAAACTGGATATTCAAAGAATTGAAAAGGGCACCCACAGAGCTATTACGTACGATTGTGATAAGATGTACTTAATTGCCATAGGAAAAGACTACATACAACAAGCAGCCATTTTCTATATCATGTCAGCTTTTGGGACATCCGTTTAGATAAAGAGTAGAGTCGTGGGGGTAGGAAAAATCTATTAGAGCAACTCATTATTTTGAAGACCCGTACTTTTTTGTTTTCTCTTGCAAGTTTTTATTTTAACCTTGACATATATTTGGGCCAGGTTATCTAAAAGCAAAAAGACAGAATAGGTGAACAGAACTCGGGTACCCAGAGACTTGCCACAGGGCCGACACCCTTTCATTTACAGTTGGCATTTAGATAGCAAATTTTAAAAGATTCTATAACCTAAAAGGTAATTCCATGATTTTCCTTCTGTAAATCAAATTTCACGGGTATGCTCCCAATATCAGAGAGCACTGAATTCCTACATTTCTTGAGACCTATCCCAATGCCCTCTAACAATAACGAAGGCTTTCCAACTCTCTTTAAGCGTCCATGATTAAACTAAGCCACGCACAAAAACACGCAAACGCTTCCTCTTTAAGCCCTGAATGTAAGACCTATCACTAACGTGATCAAATCGAAGTTGTTACAGAATAAACAAAACCTGTCAAACGCAAAAACAATCTTACAAATAAGCATATATGCACAAAAATGGAGTTCAAAGAAATAAAAAACGAAACGAGTTTGTACCTGCTCAATGTCCCTCTCGGCCGGGCCTGTCCTAGTAAGATCCGTCGTCATATTCTCCTTGGACAACATCAAGAACCAAGTCTCCAACTCCAGTTTAGGGTACCCTCAACTTCATCCATTCTCAAAGCAGCAGCCCAACACTTTCATTCATTCCCTCGCCGAGCAGCAGTAGCAACGGACCACTGGTACCGCAAGAAGGCTGGGATGGGGGATTGACAGCAGAGATCGGCAGAAATGCCGGGATCGAAACCCGCTCGAACCTCGAATAGCAGTCTACAACTGATTAATCAATGGGCGAATTCCCAGGTTGGGAAAGTCGGAGAGACGGAGAAAGAAAAATGGCGGCTTTCCGGTGATATCAAATCTCGTGAGCGTGAGAGTCCCGGGCTACTGGCAGAGTCGGAAGAGGCGTTGCTGAGAGCTGGGAGGGGAGTTCGAGCTCCTTTTTTTACTGGTCGATCCGGAGTTCAGAGTTGAGTCCTGCGTCTAGAGTCCAGAGTCCAGGGACCAAATGGGGGCGACCGAAACGAAAAACAACCAAAGTTTAGTCTTTTTCATTATAAAAAAAAAAGCATAATTTATAGGAGTGATTATAATAGGGCTACGTTTTCTTGCTATAATATCGGAAACGCCACCCTATGAGTACGGAGTTTCGCGCTGGCGGGGTGGTAACTGGTAAGTGGACTTCCCGATGCTCGCTTACTCGAACTCGAACTCGAACGCTCCCTCCAGCTTACTTCTCTCTGGTCCTCCTCGTCAACTGCTCGTGTCATTTTCTCCACTGAAGTTTCTCTCGTTTTTTCACTTGTAAGTTAATTTTTTACTAATTTTTGTTAAGATTTTAAAAAAGGTCTATTTATAGGCGCACATCACTCATAAGTAATTGATTTATGCCTTCTTACGCTGTCGATTTTGGATCCGACGGCCCATGATATTTAAGTTCTTGTAAACGTATTAACCCACGTTAATATAAATTTTTTCCTTCAGAAAAAATATTAATATTTTTTGTAAAAATATGTTATTAAAATTTTAAAATTATAATACTTAATCTGCCCTACATTAATTATTTTATTTTATTTTAAAATTCAAATTAATTCAGCTTATTTTTAAAAACTAAATAAAACTACTTATTTAGGACAAAGGGAGTAATATACTCCTTCCCCCAATAGGTATCTTGTTTAATTTTTTAAAATAAATTTTTAAACTACATAAGACAATAAATATAGGATAGAAGAAATATAAATACAATTACAAAAATATAAGTGCAATTGATATAATTTTGATGAAAACTAAAAATAAAAATCTTTTGCATATAAGTCCTTAAAGTTTAGACTTTTTATAAGTCAATCCTTCGTATATGATATAGTTTAAAATAAAAAATAATATCCATACACCTATTTTCTCAACATGAGAGGCCTTAAACCATTTACAATTGGATAAGGAAAAGTAAATCTATGTAAGTGGGACCTTTATCACTATCCTCTAAAGTAGTCTATTATAATCATTTTTTTGTTTGTTTCTTTATTATATTTATACTAACATAAATAATTAAGCCAATGAAATTATAAATGTAAGATAGCTCATGTTACTGAGAAACATATAAGATTATCATATTTTATAGAGAATAGCATTTACGTAATCATATTCTTCAGAGGGAACATTTTTTATTAGTATCTTTTAACTATTTTATGTGCTATACACCAACACGCTCTTGCCCATTTAAAAGTTTCTTTTAAAACTTACATAAGGAATAATCTAAATACTTTATAAAGAAAAAATATTAATTTACATATATGGTAAAGATGTGAGTGCTAGTCTACATATCTAAGCCTCACGGCTGCTCTTTCCTACCTTTCCCTCTCATGCTTCCCAACATTGGGGAGAGGTAGCCCCCCTCCCCCATAACCCTGGTGGGCACTAGCTTATGATGCATATTTATTATAACATTTGCTTATAATAGCATCAATCATATAGCAAATTTAAAAAGAATGTCTAACTGCTCAATTGAGAAAGCAATAGTGAGTTGCAACTCCGGAAATCTTTTTAAAATATTTAAATATATTATACAATAAATATCAAATATTAAATTATAAAAAGGTTAAACTTCATGGATTAATATAAGAAGGAAAAAGTTAACATTATATAGCATGTCGCATACATACTTATTTTAATATTTGACCATCATGATGCTACATCAAAATAAGGGTGTCTATGAGTAGGGATGATCCTTGGACAAATAGTCGACAAACATAGTCTATGTTTGTGTTCGCTAATAATTTGTCCATCGGCGTTTTGTTCATGGATGAAGCCTCTTATTCCGCGGACACGATGATTATCCCTAGGTATAGCCTCTTAAGTAAGTAGATAAGGGTTGAGGCGGTTGAAGAGAATAAGAGAGGTGTTCACAACTATGACTAAGTAGGACAATCGGGGTGGGTATATTTAGATTAAATAACTTAATATATAATACAAATTATAATTTATACATGTCATCTTTTTATTTATAGTAGCATTACTAATGAACTTTCCTTGCATATGCTACCACATATTCATTTTGAACAACCAAATGAAGTCATTGATATAGGATAGAGGATTATTTAATAACTAACTTTAACAAATAACTCAAATATAACATTAACCATATTGTATTTAAATTATTAAGAACTTAAGTATAAGAAAATGATGTTTAAAAGTAGTTATGGATAAACAAAAAATGTCAATTTATATAAACATATAAATTATATTTAAAATTAACTGAACCTCATATAAATGGCTAGACGAGGTCTTTATTAATTGTTGTGTCCGAAAATTGACGAATAAATAATTTTGACCAGACTTGAGGCTCGAGATCAACTTAAATAATTATAAATAACTTATTGTATAATTATAAAATTGCTATATTCGCTATATACTTAATCTCTTTCTCTATATATGTATATTATTTATAGATTTATTATACATACTTATATCCATTTATTATGCATATATATACATATCTATATAACATATTTTTTTACAACATTTGTACAACAAATGCATATATATTAAGAAGATATAAATAAATAACATTGTCACTATTACTACATTTGTGATACATACATATATATAGTAATATACAAATTTTATTCATTTGTGTAATATATGCATATATTAATATATATCGAGAATATACACAAAAAGAATTTGAGTCACTAAGTGACTCAACTCGTTAGCGCCCTACTCATAATTATTATATATAGTTTAATAATAAATCTTAGGCATCATGGCTCTAGATACCAATCATACTATGTAGACTTAGCTCTACAATACATTAGTAGTTGGATATCATGGTCTCCTTATACATGTACACATTTAATTCAAATATAGAATTGCAGTTCAAAAACTCTATTTTGACTTCAAAACCTCTATGAATTAACTCTAATCCTTATCTTTTTGAGTGAGATTCCATAGTAATTTGATATTTTTACACGTTTTTTGTAATGGGTGAATTTTTGTGTGGCTCGTTCAGATCTAATAATAATGAATAAGATTGATTATGTTTGTTGTGATTAGTAAAGTTTTTGTCAAATCATTTGTCGATCAATTTATTATATGTTAGTTGTAAATATTAAAGTAGTGCTTAAATATTACTATAGAATAATGGTTGCCACTTGCTATAATTTTTTCGTATTTATAATATTGATATGATTTTTCAAAACCTATAATTGTTGTTTTTTTATTGAGAAATTGGTATATGTCTTGCTTAGTCTAAGGCTTAATCTATGGTCTAGATTAGTTATCAATAAGATTTCATGTGTATTCAAATTAAAAAATAGTTAAATATGATTCAAGCAAGGATTGTGCCTCTTTGCAGTATACATTTGAAACCCGAAACTGAATCAAACTCGAGGTATGAGCTTCCTGCTCAAACTGATTACAATCCAAATATCTAGAGGTCCAATCTAGCTCAAGCTGGACCTCAAATAGTCGAACCCAATATAAAAAATCCTAAATCTTGATTTCAATCGTCTCTTTAGTACCATTACAAAATATATTTAAATAATTAATATATAAATTAATACTCATTCCATCCCAAATTAATAGCTTCATTTGACAAAGATATTTGTTCTATATTAATAACTTTTTTGTTCAGATTAAAGTGGATGAGTACTTAAAAAGAGTATTATAAGCTTATTTTCCTTTATATTAAACGTGGATTTCACCATTCAATAAAAACTATTACTTTTTCAAATGTAGATATTAATATAGAGCGGAAAGAGTATAAAAAATAAGGATTATTTTTATTATAATTATTACAAATAATGTCCATAAGTTTTAAACTCCCTTTGTCATACATTAATAACATCATTTAGCTTTTTAAAATAAAATAATTTCAGCTATTAATGTGGGACAGAGGGAGATTACACAAAAGTTCAAGGTCAAATTGAGTGATTAGCAAAGGCAGAGCCATGTACATAGTTAGAAGTCAATTGCCCCTCAACATTTCTTAAATCCCTTAATAAAAGTATAGTGTAATTGTCATGCCCCCTTTAAAAAAAGTGTTTTGCACTTCTCGCCTCAAACTTTCCTCTCACTGAAGTATGTTATATGTTCTCTATGTTTTTTTATTGAAAAATTTGAATTAAAATCAATTTGTTTCTCTTCATATTTCAATAATATCTAAATTTAGCCTTTAAATTATAATTTTATTAATTTTTCTTTCACTTAAAATTCATAAAAAATATAAATGATATTGTATATGTCTTTTTAAAGAAAAAATTATCCTTGCCTGCCCCTCTCAACCACTGCCTACTGGTAGGACACATGTGCTGGTTCAACCCCCAACAAGGGCGAGGGGAGGGAATGCGACTTGTTTTGTTTTGTTTTTTGAAATGCTAATTGATATGTTTTTAGAATGGTTAATTCCAAGGAACTCCATTTGCAGCAAATTCACAGTTGGCTTGGGCCTCTCGGTGGCAATCTCGTAGTTGTCGGCTTTCTCGTGTGGTTTATCAAAAGAAATAAGAGAAATTTAGATACAAAAGCATAATAAAAAGGAAGAATTGAGAGGTGAGGGCGAGCAACCAAATTAAAAGGGGAAAGTGGCCTTGGCCTGCATTACCTCTCACTATAAATCGAACTCCGCCTATTGACCTTTTGGGCAAAAGGTTGACAGACTAGCACCGCACCAACAGAACCAACAAGTGCCAAAGACTCGTGCCCCCCCTCCCCCCCCCCCCCACCACGTCTTCCGTCTTGAGCTATGATTCCTCCTTTAATGGAGTGAGATATCCTTTCCTGCAGCTGGAATTAGCCCAATTTGGAGACTGAAACGAGTAGAAAGAATTAAGCAACAGAGAACGAATGAAATCCGTAAAGGAGTCGACGACGGTAATAAAGTAGTTGACACGGGACGGGAGAGGGAAGATTTACTTGCAAAAGAGTGAAGAAAAAGTGCTGCGGCTGAAACCGGACGCAACTTATTGAGCCATCAAACAGTGCACGATGCTGAGTGCGACTTGTTATATGCTTTTCTCATTCCTTTTTGAAGCCTTTGGCCGACTGGACCCGGGGCAGGGGCCTTTTCCCCTTTGTGGGGGATGGGTCATGGCCTCATGACCAGCGTAGTTGATGCATTCATTATCTCCAAAAGAATTCCCTCACGGGGGGTGCTTTCCTGCATGCCCCACCTCGTCTACGTCCAACAGCAGCCGGGCCACCCTCTGTCGCGCACTCTCTCTTCCCTCGCTCTAGAAAGTCTAAGCCTCCTCCTTGTGTACCGTCATCCTCATCCGAACGAGCATTCTCTTCTGCTTCTTTTGCAGTAAAATTATCATTTTTTTCATCGTCAGTTCGGTGTTTTAAGAATGAGCCTGCCTAAGCTACACATAAGAACCCATCGAGATCGATCAGCTAACGTGCACTAACGCATATATCATTGAGCTTAGGCTCTATGCGCGGCTTACGCTGGTTCATTATGCTTCCCCAGTTTACATACCGCCCACGTTAACCATATTAGTCAGGTTAATGGACCTGAACTGATTTAACGATCGACTTAACAATAAACAATTGTTGTCTCTTGGGATTAACTGTTGTTGTTTCAGATTTTCAGTTACCCGTGGATATTATACCAAAAAAGAAAAAAAGGTAGCCATATACGCCTATATAGCAAAGTTCATAATTGTGCCGAGCGAGACATTATCTGATGTGAATTGACAAGACTCGCGAGTGATCTGAAGTCTCTCGTAGAGATAGAAGTAGGGCCCAACGTGGTGTTTGTACATTCGTGTGGGCTCGAGCGTGATACCATGCCGAACTGCGCTGGCTAGTGTGGAGAGGGCCGGATGGATGCACTGAGAGCCAAGTGCACTTTGTCAAAATGTTTCTGCGGGCCCTGGTAATGACATGCCTTTTATGGTGGAATAAATTCCCAGGCCCATTGGGCCAATGAGCGGCCAGGCCCATAGAGTTTATGTGGGTGACTCCATTAACCACTACACGGTCTACACATGAACATTTCATAGTCACAAAGCACTTAGATTTGCTTTAATTTGGCTTCGGCCAAGGTCGTTTCAATTTGGTTTGAGAAAATACAGAGAAGAAATAAAAAAAATTCAATTGAGGGGACTGCAAGAAGGGCCGCACGAATCTTAATACTTCCTCCGTCCTAATTTAATAGCTCCAATAGAAAAATAATTGTGTTCTATTTTAATTGCTCCATTTGACTTCATTTAAGCCCTTCAATACATCTAAGAAGCTTCTCAAGTAGTTTAACTGTCTCAACACCACCTGTGGCTTCCTCGCTGAGTCGAGCCTACACCTTCCGCTTCCGGTTGCAGAGACTACCTACCCAACTTATCTCCTCATTGCTGCTTCCTATCGCTACTCCAAAGATCTCTTTAGTACCGTCTCCAGCGACCACTTTCCCTTCTCCTGACGTCCCCTCTACCCCAGCTCCCTCTCTGGACAGCCAGAGAGAGCCGCTTCCCTATTGGAAGTGCCAGATGCTGGAGTTCTGTCTGCTCTAAGCCCGCCTAGTCCACCATCTTCGTCTGCATCACTAATGTCATCACCAAGTAGCATGGTCTCGTCCAACGAAAATGTGGCCAATTGTCGTCTTCAACTATTCAAGTTTATGGGCAGAATCGATGTTCTGGCTACTTGCGCTCTAAATGATCATCAACAAGTTATTGATATGTTGAAATAGGATTCATCATACATTTACACCACATTGTATTGGCTTTTTAGAATGCACAAATCTTATCTCTCTGTATAGTGCATTTGGGATGCTATCGTTGTTAAGATTTGTGCAGTGATGATTTCCGCATCACCATGAGCAGTTCCAGTCATTTTATTCCTTTTCTATACTGCTGCAAGTCTGTCAACGTAAATTGGTTAGAATTGACTTCTTTCAACTAAGGAAGAGAGGAGGGAAATGCTCAGGCTTTGAACATTGAGCAGAACTGCAAAAGGCAGTGAGATTCCCGCTTGTCTTAGTCAGATGGCCCGTCCTGGAATGGACTCTAATAACAATGTTATATGTCTCAACTATTGTCAATCCTAACTATCAAAGTTGCTTCAATTGAAGCAACCCTTCAATGGAGTCGAAGAGGACAATCAGCGACAGGAAAGGGACCGACAGAAGTGGGTTTCGGTCAAAAATGCATAAATGGAGATAGTAGTAGTTGATGAGAAGATTGGGAGTGGAGTGATTGGAAACATAGGAGAAGCAAGAAGGGGGAGATTGAAGAGTAGGAGCCTACAGCGCCTCGTGGGAGAAATGGGACTAGGAGGAGAAGTGGAGGGGAAGAAGAAGATGAGGATGGAGAGGAGGGTAAGAGAACTCTGCTCGAACTAGGGTGGCGTTTTGTGTGGTGCTGAGTTCATATATCAGAGTTTGGAATGAGGGACCTGCGCTCTCTATATGATGCAATTGGGGGGAAAGTAATCGTCGAGAGTTTTATTATGCTACTATTAAGGTGAGACTTACCATCGGATAAAAACGATGAAAAAGAGAAATGGAGCTATTAATTTAGGACAGAGGGAGTATCAGCCATGAGCTTCAAAGCCTAAAATTTAAATTATTAATGAAACCCGTTTGCCTTAATTGATTTTGAAAAGATAAATACAAAACGGTAGTGAAATTTGACAAAAAAATCACAATATCTATGTCACTGTGCACGCCAAGGATAAGAAAGGAGGAAACAAGAGGGAGCCAAATGATGAATAACATTATGGAAACTATATTATATTATTATACTTATAATATAAAGTAAATTGGCAAGATTATATAATTTTTAAAATTAATTAGTTCCATTCATATTTTGGGGCTATTTGAGTATTATATTTTTTAGAAATGTGAATAGAATTTTTTTAAATGAATTCTAAAAAGTCACCGCCGAATTTGAATTTTAATTGGTGATAATTTTTTTAGAATAAATTCAAATATTGTTTTAAACTCAATTTTAAAACTTTAAACTAATATAACTATCTCTCCCAAACTCGAATATGTACGCTCTTAATACTATTACGCTCCTAAATTCAAGCTCTATCAGATAAGATCCTACAAGAGTAGATAATTTTAAACTTTTAAAGAGGCCCTACCTATATGATACATTTTTCGAGGTTCAAATTAATATGAGATGTAACCATTGAAAAATAACAGAATTTATAATTTTCTAAACGGGAGTTGGGAGCTGAAATCGGCGAAATTACCTCATACGGTGATTCAATGATTCCAACCAATAATGAGTTAAAATAACTTGAAATCAACTTTTAGGCGGAATTCTTAATTCTGTCCATTTTTTACACACAAATATGATTCCGATGATTCGAGTTGAAAGTAGGGCGGAATTAATAGAATCTTATAGAAATTTCATATATATACTGCCTCTTAATTATCATTAATCTCTATTTTATCTTTATTTGACTTATTATAATTTTAAGAAGTAAAATAAATTAGAATCATAATCCCTATTAAATAAGATATATCGTTAAATTTTATCTATATTTAATTTACATATTTTTAACGTCCTTAAAAACCCTTAAAAAGATCAATCAAATAAGACATATTGTTAAATTAGTCCTAAATATAAATAATATGTTTTATAACCAAAAATCCTTTGACATCACTATAAAATTTAAATTTATAATTACCTACTAAAATTATATACGAGTTAATATAAAATTTATATATATAATTAGGAAAAAGTTTATATGAGCACGAGCTCACATAGGCATATACGAGCCCGTGTTCATATAAACGGGTCTTATATAACTAATAATTATTATGATCTCAAAATAATATATTACAACTATAACATGTAAAAGAGACCTTTATTTAATATATAATTTATTTATAAATTATTTTATTTAATATAATGCATTTACATTTTTACTCGTATTATAAATTTTATTCTTGTAAGTTATTTGAACACATTTAACTGGAGAGATTGGAGCAATGTTTTTAATGTTATTTCCTTCGAAGCTGGTTAACTTGCCGTACACTTCTCGTGGTCGCCGCAGCGGTTGGCCCATCCATCCCGGGACAGAACTGAGAAGGGAGAAGGGCCTGGCAGTGGCAGTGGCAGACCGGAAAGCTCAACCTCCTGTGTTATTTTCGCGTCTGCCCAAAGAGAGAAATTCCTGCTCCCACTTCACTAATCACTGAAAATTATCAGGGTTCATGGCCAATAACCTCTTCATCCTCCTCTCTGCCTTCGCGGCCGCGCTTCTAGCAGTCACTCTCTTCCCGGCCTCCAACATTATCTGTAATGGATTCCCCTTCTCTCTCTTGTTGCTCTCTCGTTCTTCTTTTCACCTGCACATTAAATCTTTCTCTCTCCCTGTCACTATTTTTTCTTAAAATTTCAGTTAAACGAGCCAAGACTGCAGATTTGCTCGTGAAGAATGCAGTCATATACACCGGGGAACCTTCCCATCCTTTTGCAGAAGCCATGTTTGTCAGCGATGGCAAAATTTTACGTGTCGGAAACTATTCCTTCATTCAGGTACTTCATTTTAGTTCCTGACTCGGTCGCTTTGAAGTGGAAGCATTTTTCATGCTCTCTCCAACAAAATGAGCCCAGCTTAAAGTACGCATGAAGCCGTTTGTCCACGAGATCTACGGTACGCTAACGTGTGCTAGTGTGTGCCATCGATCTGAAATATCAACTGTTCCATGCGTACTTTATGATGGGCTCATTCGGGGAGCATGAAAAACTCTTCCCTTTAAAGTAGGAAGGGAACTATTTACACAGAGAAAGAAGTTCTATTCATTCCAAAAGTTTACTCGCTGAGTCATATGATAATTTTCATAATAAACCAAGTAGTTAGTGAAATGTAGTTCCCAATTCACAACCGCAGGAAGCTAGTATCAGTTCGCGTACGATTTTTATTTCGTGGTACTTGCTTTTAACCTGCCATTCAATAACATGCCAATTTTGAACTTCGGAATCGGTGGGAAATTTGATTTCGTATAATTTCAGGATTTGGTTGGTTATGGAGCTCAGGAGTTGGATCTTAATGGGAAGCTGGTGGTTCCAGGATTTATAGATTCTCATGCCCACTTGATTTTTGGTGGCTTGCAGGTTTTGGTTTTCTTTTAAGTATTCTGCTTCTTTAGATTTTTTTTATGACAAATTGAATCTCCTCAAATTTCTTGAGTACTTATTATTTTGTTGTTATGCTTTATAGATGCATAACACTTGGGGTAATTGAGTCCTGAACATCAGTGTTGTACTATAAGTTTTGTGATTATGCTAGCATAGGTTTGCGTGTTTGGGTAATTAGTAGGGAAGACCAAATTTGGGTCTCCTTTTAGATTGCCTGTTGGGGTTCCTCTTAACATAAGGGGTGGCATATGTTGTCTTAACAGAGATTTAATTGTTGGTAGCAGAATCATACCTCTTTATAGTGTATATGGAAGCGGTTTCCACTAATTTTTAGGTGTCCCACCTTTTCCAAAATAACTATAGTTTTCTGTGCAATCAGGCAGAAGGTTTTCCAGAAGTTCTGTATCAGCCTATACAAGGCTTCTCTATGTAGTTATTCTTCTACATCCAGAGGATATGTGCTTCAGTTGGATGTCTAATATAAGTTATTCTTCAGTTTTCATATTGCCGGGAACCTTTGCGCAGCAGAACAGTGTCTGTGATTGCCGTACATAATGTGACATGTCTGTTGGTTCATGCATAAAACGTTTTAATGGAGTTGGAAGAAAAAAGGGGAGTGCCAGAGTTAACAGTAGTTCGGTTGGAGTTCAAAAAAGGCTTCTTTGTAGACCCGTTAGAACTAATTTGTCTTTGAATAATGGAACTTTTTGGTTTATATTGGTGCATCTAGATTGGATTTAATGTAAACCAAGGCTGTTTGAAAGTTGCCAGGCCTCTGATCCTTTTGATAAAATTAATCCTCTTTCTTGGTTTGTTGCATATGGGTTTTTTGGTTATCCAGAGCTATGGGTGACTGATAATAATGCAACTGCTGTATTGTTATATCTATCCTAGGTTTCTTTCTTGTGGTGTCAGATGCTTTTATGCCAGCATGCATTAATTTGGGTGGTCATTTCTCTATTATCAGATGGTGAGGGTAGAACTTCGAGGTGTCAAAGCTAGGGAAGAGTTTGTTAACAAAGTAGAAGAAGCTGTGAGAGGTTATATGTCTTAGCAGTATCTCCCAGAAAAAAAAATGCATTTGAGAGCTTGAGAATATTTCGACAATTACTTTTGACATGTTTTCAACTCCTGTTCTACATAAACTGACAGGTAAAGAAAAGGGTTGCTGGGTATTAGGTGGTGGGTGGAATGATCAAGTTTGGGGAGGAGGACTACCAGATGCTTCTTGGATTGATGATATTTCCCCTGAAAATCCTGTAAGAAGTCTACTTAAGAAGTTTATTTTCTCTATGATAAAATAGAATCACTAATGGTGCACTCAAATGTAGGTTTGGTTGTCGCGGATGGATGGTCATATGGGACTAGCTAACTCAGTGGCCTTAAAGGTGGCTGGAATCACAAACTACACGGCAGATCCAGTTGGAGGAACGATCGTTAGAACAGGGACTGGGGGTAGGGTGCCTGTTTGGGAATGTGTCAGCAAACAGTTCAAAATTCGTGAATGTGTCATTCAGTATCTCATATTTTATGGGACTTTTGGCTTACTGGTTTCCATTTACTAATGGTATTCACCAAGAAAGTATGAAGCAAACCAGTTGTTTTGATGCCAGATTGAGTCAGAATCTGACCTCGTATTTTATGATCCTGCATCCATCATCTGATAGAATGTTTCTATCCCTTATCAGAGGATTGCATGAAGAAAGGCATTCAACATATAACCTTGCTAATGTATCTTGCACAGATTTTCATGTTTTGAAGTGTGACAAAGCTGAATGGTGAATAGGTTTGTGTCAATGCAGGCTTTTCTTGGTATGGATTGTGATAGTTAATTACTTTCCCGAAAAGGTTGAGCTTTTAGATAAGGGACCCACTCTATACTACTAAGCATAATAACAATATTAAAATACAATAGTAAAATGGTTCATCCCGTTGAACAGGTAATTATAATTTCTCAGGATTCATTACACAAATATGTTAAAACAAAGGCTACTGTTTCTAAAATAGGAGGCTAACTTTTGCTGAATGCCATAAACCTACAAATCAATAGAAAATAGATGTTTGATTACCTACTGCATATTATCCCCAGTATATTTTGCTTTAAACACATGAACGGATAAGTTTTTACCTTTTACTTATATAATTTTTTTTAAAAACTAATATGGAGTACCTGGAAACAATTATATTTGAATTTTTTATCCTACACTAGTCTTCACTTTCAAAAAAAATTCCTGTTAGTCTTATGGATGTTGTTTATATGTAATAATGTAATACATCATTGAATAGAAAGATGTAGTCAATGGGACATTTTGAGCCCCTTTTTTTTGGTTCTTATTCAGAATCTTTTGGTAACTACCATCCCACATTTCCTTAAAGTTCTTCATTGTCTTTATGTGCAGCACCCACAGGGTTATTGGTTGATTCAGCAATGAAACTTCTTCTACCTTCAATTCCAGAAGTATCTGTTCACGAGAGGAGGGATGCTCTTATCCGAGCAAGCAGACTTGCACTTAAGAGGGGAGTAACTACAGTTGTTGACATGGGTAGATACTTCCCCGGTGTTTCTGCTGAACTTATCTGGGAAGACTTTTCAGGTTTGGTTAAAGGCAATTTTTCCCATTCATGATTTGGTTTTTCACATAAGACCAGGAGATACTTTTTCAGTGCGCGAACACATGCTGCTCATTCTATTACTGTCTTTTATGTGGTTCAAGTTGCGGGATAAAGTCTCTTTTCTGAATAATTTCTCACCAGAACTTTGTCCACAGATGTCTATGAATGGTTTGATTCTGCTGGAAAAATGCTGATCAGAGTTTGCTTATTTTTCCCAATGGAGACATGGTCTCGTTTAGCTGTATGTGATCTGAACAATTTTAAGAAAGTCAAAATTTCAATTTTGTGCGCTCTTATGCTGTTTTAAAGGGTAGATTTATTGCTTAATGCGCAAGCATTTTTAGAATAGATAAGTTTAGGTCAGGATTTCAGCATGCCATGTGTTAAACCCGGAAGGACATTGAGTCACTCAGCATTCTCATTGGCTCAAGCTTATTTGGATGGATGAACAAGTGAGCAAACCACTCTGCTTGCTCAAGGTTTAGTTCACCCTTATGTTTGTTGTGAAAGATTTATTATGGTAAAAAATAATATAGGAAAAGTAACAACTCTGTTCAAGTTTGATCAGAATTAGCATCAGGTCAACTTTTAGTCATCTGCCATTTGTTGGTGGCAAGGGCTGAAACATGGATTCTACATCTTGGGAGGCCTACTAACATAGGGCAGAGTGGTCATATTGATATATTGAAATGCATATTTATGTGGGAAGAAGGCAGCTTGCCAGGTCTGCAGACTTCTTTTTTGCAATTGACCATGTGTAGCCATCCGCTGATGATCCAATGGCTGCTCACAATGGGGCCTGGCATGAGAGCTGTTAACTCCCATCTGACAGTTTTTGTACCATTTTGCGAGCAGGGAAGCTAGCGTGCACATGTGCAACACAAACCTTTATGAGGAATATATATGGAAAATAGCTGCTCAGGGTCCTCACTCCCTATGCTTCAGTCCTTGCTTGAACAATTCGGGTTGTCCTTTCAAGCTGAACTGGAATCTAGGGGGATTTAAATTCCATTTGCTTGCATTTGAATGTTGTGTAAACTACTTACAGTTACTAACTCCTGTATTTGACGTTTAAATTAAAGAATAAATATGAGTGTGATTTAACAAATGTAGAAGCTAGAAACGATACTGTATTTTATATCTTTGATGGTCAACAAAGTGCAGTATTTTTTTCCTACATACGTAGAGTTAAGTAAATAGTTTCTATTGTCATTAGAACATGTTTTAAAACCTTGGGAGCTGAGCTTGTAGGAGTGAATTATTGTTTTAGAAGTTGCTTGATGTTTTTTATGGTACAATACTGCTTTTATGTTATAAATGAGCACTAAAGTAAATTATAGGCTTGTTACAGATTACCATAGACATCAGTAACACCTTAATCCTTATCCCAGTTGTAGGGGGTTGACAACCATGATTCTTCCCCAATATCCAGCTCTAGAAGGGTGAATTAAAAGTATAATTTTTAAAAAAAGAAGTGAGAAAATTTTCAATTAGTTCAATTTTTTTGTTTTGCACTGTTTGACAAAATGTTCTATTAGTTCAATTTTCACAGTTTCCTTGAGAGAAGCTTATGTCCATACCCTAGTTCATTTCATTATTGTCATTCAAAATCTTTGCAATTCCTACTGCCTAAAGTAGAAATTCTATTGAAAATGTAGTTTTGAAGCTTAAACACATGAGCATGCATGCACTTACACACCCACGTACACAATTTGCTGTGTAAATCATATCCAGGAGGAATATTGCTTATGCTGGGACTCTTCACCGTTGTTAGTTATCTTAATTTGTAAGGTTTAGACTTTGTTGACCATCCTCTAGTACTTCTCAATTTTGCCACTTTTTTGATATTTTAGGATCTTATTCAAAGGAGAGGCCGAACAATAAGTGAGTGGATCTATCTTGGTGGTGCAAAGGCTTTTGCTGACGGATCTTTGGGATCGAACAGTGCACTTTTCTATGAGGTATTATGTGCTATATACTAGTATTTTTTTTTTTAATCTTTCCACGTTTTTGTATCATTCACATCATCACATGCTAGGCACCCTTGTCTACGTTTCCTGGATATGTGCAATTTGACTAATCAATATTAGAACTAATGATTAATGAATTGCATTAGCCATACATGGATGAACCCCAAAATTATGGTCTACTAGTAACAGATCCAGATGCGCTTCTTGCTATGATGGTGGAACTAGACAACTCTCAACTTCAGGTTGAATGTTCACCTGTGAAATTTATTGTTTTATTTAATATGGATATGTTTGCATCGTATGCAATCAACTTCTCATTTGTGGATTTAGGTTGCAGTTCATGCAATTGGTGATAAGGCTAATGATATAATTCTGGATTTACACAATGCCATCAAATCTTCAAATGGGTACAGAGACCGGAGATTCAGGGTAAGTTTGTTTGATGCATACGAGTCTCATTTGTTGCATCAACTTATATCATACGTATGTGTTGAATTTGGGATAAATTCTGTCACTTTAAGATCTGAGTGGTCATAATCACTAGCTAAATAATTCTAGATAGAGCATGCCCAACATTTGTCACAAGGAGCTGCAACTCGTTTCGGTGAGGAAGGTGTCATTGCTTCTGTGCAGGTTTTGTAGCTTTCGCTTTATCTAAAAACAGATGCAGTAATTGATATTTTAGGTGTCTTTGATCAGTATTTGTATCTAAAAGTGATCTGCTGTTCTCAATATGGAACCTTAGAAGTTTATGAAATGGCTAATTGAACATCATATTTCAAAATACACCATCTTTTGCTATTGTGTTCGCTTGTGTTCTTTACAGCCTGACCACTTACTGGATGATGCCAATTCTGCTTTGAAGAAACTTGGAGAAGACAGGGCTCAAAGAGGAACATATTTATTTCAGTCACTTTTATCTAGCAATGTGCAGCTAGCCTTTGGCTCTGATTGGCCAGTGAGCTCTCTAATGATATTTTGTAGCCGCTAACCTTCTCCAAATTTATGATAGTGGAGCTGTTATTTTTTCAATGTACCACGTTGCATATAATCTACTGCTATATAACACTCCTGAAAGTTGAAGGTTATTGGTTTCAGGTATCAGATATTAATCCCTTACGAACAGTCAGTACAGCTGTGAAGAGAATCCCTCTAGAATGGGAGAATGCGTGGGTTCCTTCTGAATGTGTAAAACCTGAGGATGCTTTGAAGGCGTAAGGGCTTCAAACCTTTGTATTATTATTTTTTATGTGAAGGGGTTCTTGTGTCAGGTGGACGATGATGATTCTTTATTTTATTTATTAGTGAATTTTTATGCAAGCTCATTGGCCATACTATTCTTTTATATTTGTGTTGCATGTGTGTGCATATGTCTATATGGAAAATGCTCATTAGCTTCAACTTGTCTAGAATTAGATTATAAAAAAAATAAATAAGATTTTCCCTTCCTAATAGCTCGAGTTTTTAAGAAAATTGACTATCTTACATGGTATCAGAGCTCCAAGCTATAAGATGTCCTTAGTTCAAGTCTCGTTGAAGATATTTATACCTCAATTATATTCCACATGCTGGTAGGCGCTTGCACATAAGAGGGGTGTTAGATTATAAAAAAAATAAATAAAATTTCCCCTCCCCTTCCTAATAGTTTGAGCTTTTGAGAAAATTGGTTATCTTACATACCCGTTGTAAAAAAACTGAGATAGTTTTATAAATTCCATGGACTGCTTTGCTTTATGAGTACCGTACCTCACTGTTATTATATTTTTCATTATGTAGATAAAAATTGAGTGGAACTAGGTGATAAAAATAATAAGCACAATACTATATGGGCTTCATGTTCCTTACTTTTCTCAATATCTAATAAAGGATATTACATGACAGGTATACAGCCTCTGCTGCATATGCTTGCTTTCTTGACCATGTAGTGGGGTCCTTGACACCTGGAAAGTTGGCTGATTTTGTGGTCTTATCTTCTGATTCATGGCAAGAATTTGAAGAAGGATTATCAGCGTCTGTCTTGGCAACTTATGTGGGTGGGAAACAAGCTTATCCCTAAGATTGTGCATATTGTGAATAATTTTGGCACTCTCGTGGGCCCTTGCTGATGTCTATCACGTGATAGTTTCTTGAGCTGTAGCATTTGCTGTTCCTTACATGACTCAAATCTGGAGAAAGGAATCAAGTGGAAAATTTACTGAAAGAATGAGTTGCAGAAAATGACGGTTTCCAATAAGTATCATAGATAAAGAATGATTCTAAACTGCTGAAGTTGTGTCGTTGTCATCATTAGCAACATTAAATGAATCCACTGTATACTTACCAGTAGATTATGTCTCATTTCAGGCAATGAGGGTGGTGATTCGGACACCACCTTTGTTTATAACCCATGCACCCTAACGTGGCGTGTTATTGTTGGACAATGAAAAAGTGGGCTGTGTAGGTTCACTTTCACTGGCCAACAAAAAGATGCCACCTCACAGGTGTATGAATTTGGTGTATAGTTATCAGCACCCCCATAAGTCTCAGCACTTCATTTCCAACACAAGTTAAACTAGTCTTCAACTTAAAAATGCATGAGCCCACGCCAACTTAAAAATGCCTGAGCTTTATCATCAGTAGTGGAAGAACCGGCCTATTAAATATGGAAATTGCCAGGAAGGTAACTGACGTTTGCTAAATGTCCTGGGTGGAATGTGATTAGTCGACCTGTAGTACACGTCTATCTGCTGTTAATAAGGGTATTTATCGTTCCCGAAAAATGATGCTCGTTTGAATTTTTCCCAGCACCATTGTGGGATCTTTCACACAAGAAAATGGATCCGGATTTTTATGGGATTTGGTACTGATTTATTGGCTTTTGTTTGAAAGCTAAATCAAACTGACACACACCTTCGACACCAATGCCTCATCCATAACGCTATGTCTCAGTATTTGTCTCAGTTCACGGCCGGTAATGGCAGAAGCTTTCCACCAGTGTGGGACATAAATGTTCTATCCGAAGTGTTCACATCTGTTCTATTGAATAATGGTGTTACACTGATTTAAATACGTTCATGGTTTTGCAGGAGCTTATTTCTGTGTTGTCCATATACAATTCGGATATCTTGAATCTTCCCTTATCTCTACTACCACCGCCAAACATAATGCCTAATCCTTAAAGTCAATTATACCAACATAACGGAAACAGCTGTACTACTACAAATGTGTCGATAACCTATCAAAAGCGTATTAATCTAGATACAAATGTAGTACTCCACCCTTATAGCCCCCCAAGAACCCGCAGACATTTTCAGCTCCAATCCAATATACCTGATATTTCGTTTATATCCAGTAGGTTGTTATTTTAATTTTTTATTGAACACACTAGATTCGGATAGGGATTAATTCATCAATCATTACTAGATTCGAATTCAGCTGTTTCAGCAGTCACATAGCTTCTTCAATTTATTCCATTTATATCAAATTCAATCATATCTTTTGTTGCAGATTCGTTATATATATCTAGAAGTCCTAAACCACTGCAGGTGGGAGACCTAAGAAAGTGTTGGAATCATCGTAACAAGACGTTCGGAGTGATAAGTAATCCAAGTATATATGGTACTTAATGGGGTGATTGATACCCAAGTGGTCAAATCAAATACTCATAATAATTTGAGAGAAATGGCACGCGCCCAGCACGAGACAATGCTTCGAAGCACACGAAAATGGATCCACTGCTGAACCTGTGCTCGTGGAGGCCATGCATGACACGAGCTCTCTATCAGCCAATCGTATGTAAGCCCGGCCCCTTCACCTCTTTTGACTTATAAAATGCATTTAGAATTGAAGAGCAAACTCGAACTGACCAGTAATCACTCAGGTCCTACCCAGTATTTGGGCCACATTTGACTGTAGCTTTGTTATTTAGAAAGTTCAGTTTATAGTTATCTATACATAGAAGGTTCTTTAGTCTATCTTCAGGTATTATTGACACTTTTCAATGAGGTGTCTGACGTCACTTCTTTGGTTCTGCATAAAGCTCTTGTACAAATATATACAGCTGATCATCTGACCTGTTATCGAGCGAAAGGTCATCATCCTTCAGAACCAGATCCCTTCTGCAGAAGTGGAAGTCTCTCTTGAAAGATGTTGGCGCTGTCTCCTCCCTGGTTTCCGAACCTTGGATGGTCATTGGACGAGGAGATGGCCCCCGACCGCGACCACACGACCTGGGCTATTGATGATCCTTTCGTGAGCTATAACAGCAGAGAGACCGCATCCTCCGAGTCTCTTCCCCGATTCTCCTCATCTCCTCGAGAAGTATGTTTCGAGGGCACGAAGGCCCTTGATGAATCGTCTACCATAAAGAAGCTGAGCCATAATGCCAATGAGCGCGATCGAAGGAAGAAGCTCAACAGCCTCTACTCCTCTCTTAGAGATCTGCTTCCTGAGTCCGATCACTCGGTAAGTACTCTTACGTGTTTTTTTTATCAATCAACTCAGTTCGTTTGATAGGCTACTGAAGATATAATCTGACTCAATTGGGTCAACAAGAGCATGATTTTTCCATCCTCAGAACACTTACAACTGAAATGACTATTTTGTGACTTCCAGAAGAAGCTGAGCATTCCGGCCACAGTTTCCAGGGTGTTGAAATATATTCCCCTGTTGCAAATACAAGTGGAGAAACTCACACGGAGGAAAGAAGATGTTCTCTCCAAAATCAACACTAGGCAGGGAGAGCAGACGAGTTGTAGAAACGGCAGGAGAGAGCCCAACATGGCGTTGTCGTCTCCCTCGATTGTTGCTACCCAAGTTGATGACAGAGAAGTCGTCATTCAAATTTGTGCGTCAGACGTCGGTAATCGTCCACTTTCTCAGGTTCTACAGACTCTGGAGGAGGAAGGACTGCAAGTACTCAACGCTTCCACCTTCGCCACACTTGGGGAGAGAGTTGTTTATAGTCTCCATCTTCAGGTTGGTTCAATTTACTATGCAAACGCTATCATGGTTCCGTAGGCCTCTTGCAGGTGACTATAATTTTTATGTTACGAAAAAAAATTTGGTTTGCGACCGGATCAATGAATTCTCGATTAACCTGTCTATCAGTTTCTCTATTTTGAATTAAAAACTAAAAGTTCATTGACATTTGTGGTTAAACTTGAATTGATGTATTGATTATCTTTAATGCTGCAGGTGAACGATACCTTAAAAATGGAGTGTGGGATGTTGAACGAAAAGCTTTTATGCTTTTACGGCAGCAAAAATTGGTTGTACCGATAGGCAAATAGCACAACTAAGCGCTAGCAGTTGTAACCAAGTGATTCTGCTTCTTTTGATTATGTAGTACACTTGTTATGGAATTTCTACAGAACAAAAGTAGATTAAGAGCTTCAAGCTCAATTTGTCCCCTCAAATGTTGCCTGGTCGTGGTCCTCCTGGAGTCGCAAGGTGTTCGTGGCCGTGTCTGATCGATTTTTTTACCACAAATTTAGACATGGCTATGACGTAGCCCTCGTTCAATCATTTTCCATAGTTCGGGTAATTTTTAAGTATAATTTATATTTTTATATAAAGGGTATTTTTTTGTTTCTCCGCCATAACTAAACAATCTTATTTTCTTATATTTAAATTTTTAATAATTTAAAATTTTATATATGAGGTCTTTGTAAGACTTAATTATTAAATTAATGCAAAGTAAGTTCAATAGTAATACTACCATAAATAAAAATTATGACATGTATAAATTTAAAATATTATATACTAAGTTACTTAATCTACATATCCCATTTTGTCTCATGTTTCCTCTAACTCTCATCTAATTGCTTAATAGGCTACGTTTGTGGACAATATCTGCTGAATAAGAGGTTTCGCCTTTGGACAAAATGTTAGCAACAAATTGTTATTATTTACATACACAAATAAAATTTATATGTCATACTATTTTGCCAAGGAATAGCCCTACATACTCGTCATTCCATATTTATTGACTGACTTTCAATTTGAAGCATAGCTAGAGCACCATATCGGTTGGTAAATCACGTCTAGCCTAGGATCTCTCTAATATCATTGATAAAGTTAACTCAAAATAGTAAGTGCATTGCATGGAGTTTAGTTGAACGAAAAAAGATACTCCAAATGAAGTTATTAATATGGGACAATTTTAATGAAATTATTTAATATAAGACAGAGGAAGTGTATTAAAAAGCTATTTACTACCAACCTAAATTATAGATAAATAAAGGTCATCTTATTTGGGATCAGAGTGGGATGCCCTTGTTTAAATACTTTGGAGGCATAAAAAGGAAGTTGTGACCTCTTAAAATACTTTATCCTCTAAAATGTATATGCTTAATCTGTCATGCAAGGCCGGCTTGAGAAAATTATAGGTCTAAGGTAATTTTAAAATTATTATTTTTTATGTTCAATATAATATTAACATGTTAATTTAAAAACTTTGTTTAAAATGTATTCTTTTTTCTATTTAAGATGTAAAATTATTAATTAGTTTTTATACTTAAGTTTTGTCAATAAGATAAATTTAGCAAAGTTAGTACGTCATAGCCCCAAGCCTTAGATCATGGAAGAGGGCTATATTAATAGCCCTCCTTATCATTACATCATGTAGAGATGCTTGTCCAACACAATAGTAGCCCACCTCCCCGTTAGATCATAGTCAGGGCTACAATGCTCTAACACACCAACAACTACAATGCGAGCTTAGTATCCTCTTGCTAATCTATCTTTTTCAAGAGATATTATTTGAATGAAAAAGTTAGTATAAGCTCAGGCTCACGCGCATCAGCATGAGCCCGAGAATCATGTGCCATTATATTGAGATCGGACAACACAAGGGGGCAGGAAACCAATCTACCCCCTGAGTCATGTCTGTTGACAGATCGAAATCTGATGACCAATGATGGTTAGGCTCGCATTGACCCACATGATCCTAGCCTCATAGAAATGAGTCTCATATTTAAAAGATTCACATTAGTATGCCTAATGCATTTAGCAAGTCATGCATTAGGAGTATCACATGCCCTCATATCTTGATCCAACAATATATGTTACTTGAGGGGTAAGCACGTTTGAATTACCCACTTGCCCCTTTGATTAACACATGCGAGATTCGATGCAAGTGATGTGTGATCGTTTATAATTAAACCCTTTGCAAGTATACAAGGTAATTGTACTAGGATGAGTATTTGAGGGTTGTCGAACCTCAGGGACGGATGAATTATTACTAAATCTAAAGAAGAATTTGCTGGTTGAAAACTAAAAGAACTTAAACTTAAATTAAGCAAAGGAAAAGAAATCAACTAGTTTAAACGTAAGAGATTAATATGATGAAATTTACTTAGGAAATTGAATCCACTATAGAACCATAACAATTCTTTAACTTTTAATCTAAATCTAGTGTGAATATGAACAAGTATTCTCAGCTACAAGCTAGAATTACTTAAGAAATAATCATTAATTAACTTCCATGGCATGAACTATCTTCGACAATAGCACGAATCATCTACACTAAACTAACTATAGGCATGACCCGTCTAATCTTAGTATAACTCATCCAAGTCATTAATTATCTGAACATTAAAACTATTGCATGACCATCTCATCTAAATCACAGAAATTAAAATTGATGCAAATATCAAAACCACATCAATCCATCATCTACAAGACAATAAATCAACATAGATTTGAATAAACATGAAAAGTTATTCCATTAAAAAGGGAAATCCTTATCATACAATTGTCATAATTCACAACTGAGATCTAAATTAAAAAGAAAAGAAACTGAAACTTATCTATAGCTTCATCAACTCCTAAGTAAAAGAAAAGTCTAGCCTTCCATTGTAGAAGAAAGCACTTGAATCTCCATTAAAAGCATTAAGTTTTTCTCCATCTTCTTCTTCCTTCTTTTCTTCAGAAAATCTACTTGCTAACCTCCAATTTCGAGTCAAATATGTTTTTATATAGGCATAAGAACCGTAGGAAAGAGTTGTATATGAAAAGGACTCAAAATTAGGAGAAATAAGGAAACTGTGCATTATCCCGTTCGAGCGCCCTGCATGCCCGTTCGAACGCCCTGCATTCCCGTTCGAACGCCTATACTGCATTTTTTATCAAAATCACGTTATCCCATTTGAACTCCCTGCATGCCCGTTCGAACGGCTACACTGTTTCTGCAATCTAGACAGTTCATATTCTATTCATTAAGTTGTTTCTTTCATGTCTATATTAATTTTCAACTTTTTTATAACTCCGAAAAGTTGTCCAAATCAATTTAAAGCATGTCAAGACTATTTTCAATTATTCCAAACATCGTCCAAGTACTTTGATAAGCTTATTTTACCTACAAAGCATAAAAACATCACATATTAAACATGTAGAATATAATTAAGATCCCAATTTAATTCAAATACATATCTAAACTACTAATAACTACAAAATTATTAATAATTAAACTAAAATACTAATATCTATCTTAATCTAAATAAATCATAACTAACTCTAAATTAACCTAATCTATACTAGCAAATAAGGTAAAAATGCATATAAAATAGATATATATTTCGTATTTATCAGTGTGCTCAATGCAAGTGATGAAGCAGGTGCACAATAACTTTTTCCTATTTAAAAAGCTTTTTTCAAATTATTAGTATTTGCAAAGAAAATAAATACATTCAAATTTTAAATTATGCTAAGATATCAAAACAGTATAGCATAAAATTTAAATTAAAAAACAATATAAATTAAAAATACTAAAAAAGAGTACAATACGACCTCTAGAAGTGAGAGAGATGAGAGTGATATCTTAATTATTAAAAATGGAGAGAAACGTGAGAGAGTTGTCTGGAAGGAGATTAATTTACACATTTAGTTTGTAGTGCCATATTTTTTTTTGTTTAATCTAAAGGTATGATATATAGAATGTGGGTCAAGAAACTATATTTATTAGGTATCATTGGGTTTGGGTATGAAATATCTCAAGTTAAAACAAGGCAACTTATAGTAAGTGACTTTTTCCTTGTCCCGTGATTGATTTTTGAGTTTTTTAAATAGTTATACTTGGAAGGTTAAAACATAGAATTAATATGATCCTATGTTCTTTGCCATATAAACTAATTTTTAAAATGATCTCATGTTTTCGTGCATGACCTTGGCTATAAAGGTTGAAAGGAATGAGGGCCTCATCTTCTAGTGGGGCCTCATCTTCTTTGGGCCTAAGGCTCCAATCGGCCATGTTGTCATGCCTTTGCAAGGGAAGAATTTTTAATGTTTTCCACTTACCGTGAGCCCAAAGTGAAGCTTGAAGGTCATTTATTTATGAAATCAAAGACCCACATGCTACCGTAAGTTAGTGTTAATATCAAAATTTATGCAAAGGTGTTCCTTACGAGGCTCATAAAAAGTGGAGAGCACTAAAAACTCTTCTCTTTAAAACAACCAATCCAACTCTTTCCTTTGGAGCAACCAATCCCATTAGTTAGTTCTATGAGCTCAAAATATTATGCAAGAAGAGTTCCGAAGTATGCACCGTTGCAACCAGACCACCCGCTCCTGTCTTAACTTTTTCCATGCAAGAAAGCTTTACCGCAAGGGTTGGGAAATATATTCACAGGAATAGAAGTATTTAAGAGGGTTTTGAGTGGAAAATGGAAATGCATTTGGATCATAATTGGGTTGGACTGGTTTCAATCCCAAAAAAATTTTAGGTTGGGTTCTCACCCTCTTGGGGGTTGAGAATTCAATTTACATCGGTTCTTAATAGGCCTGTATCTCGTGTGTACATGCCAATAGGCATTATTTCCGATGGACCCAAGGTCACATGGGAAATGACTCCTAGTACGTGACGAGCGGGTGCAACATTTCTCTTGACTTAAGTAGTGAATGATACACACAAAAGAAGAATGTTATAATGGATGACAGTTTCCTCAAGAAAGAAATAACGTAAATAGAGTATCATCTTAAGTTTTGGCCACTTTGACCTCCGTTGTTTAACTTTAACAAAATACTCACTTTCTATTACATTGATATTTATATTAAATTTTTTAAAGTGTATTTAAATTAGTTCATTTTGAAAAATTAAATATAATTATTTATTTAGGATAGAGGGAATAAGTGTCAAAAATAACATTATACTCCATGCATCTCATATTAATTGTTTGTATGTATTAACTTTTTATTTTACATGTTAACTTTTTTTCTATTGTCTATTAAGTAATATTCCCTCTGTCCTACATTAATAATTTTATTTTATTCTAATTTTATTTTATTGAGTAGTGAAACCAATGTCTAAGAAAATAAAAAATAAGTTTGTAATATTCTTTTTTAAGTTTTTTTGGATCATAATTGGGTTGGACTGGTTTCAATCCCAAAAAAAATTTAGGTTGGGTTCTCACCCTCTTGGGGGTTGAGAATTCAATTTACATCGGTTCTTAATAGGCCTGTATCTTGTGGGCACAGGCTAATAGACATTATTTCCGATGGACCCAAGCTCACATGGGACATGACTCCTAGTACGTGATGAGTGGGTGCAACATTTCTCTTAACTTCATAGATTTTTATAGTCCAATAAAGTTTAAGGTTAGCAAACAATTAGAGAATAAATTTATAAAATAATATTTCTACTCAATTTTATTTACACCAACAACTTACTCTACTTTTGATTGGACTAAAAAGAATAATATCCCTATTGTGAGGTATAACTCACTTTCTTTATTCAATTAAAGGTTGGAGTAGACTTTTGATATAGAAAAAATGGAGTAAGAATATCAACTTTCAATTATAAGAATATTAGCTTCATATAAATTTTGCTTATGACTGTTTACCAGCACTCATGTAGATAATAGTGTGAAAAAAGAAGGCAGATATTGAGTTGGTTGAGATGAATTAGGTGGAAAAAAAGTGCATGAAGTACTCTCTCTATTCTAAATTAATGGTTCCATTTGACAAATTTTTTTTCTATATTAATAGTTTTATTTTATTCAATTTAAATAGTTAGGTACCGAAGAAAGAGTATTATGAGCTTATTTTCTATTCTCTTTCACTATTTAATAAAAAATAATATTTTTTAAATATAAAATTAATGTGAGACAGAGGAAAATATTTTTTTTACACTCCACACATTTGTCTTTTCTCTCTTTTTTTTTTTTAAAAAAAAGATTTCTCTTTAAGCACTTTACATTAAAAAAAAGTTTCATTCATTAGCAGCCCATGAAGGAATTTGCTAAGTCCTGTAAACAAGAAGCCCACGATTGGTCCACATCTGGATCTGGAGACAGCTTCACTGCACTTTGGTGATGAAGCTTTCCTCAGGCCCAATAAATTGGAAGACTTATTCTAGATTCGACTGGGCTGCGTCATAGCCCATCAAACTATTTGCCGATTCTTAGCTGAGTTTTCATTGGTCGCTCAAGTCAAATTATACACCAAAAACTAAATACATACGAGTTATATCCAAAAACTCTTTCACGATGATTATTATCCCAGGAAAAATGTTTTTGTGATCACTTACCATGACCACAATACATGTCCAGTAGATACATGAAGGGTGGAACCTTAGGGAGGAATTATTGATCTAGTTTTTAAGTTTCTGTTTCACTATTTCCGGTAGCGTCTTATTATTAGTTATTAAGCACAGAAAGCTTAACTATGATAACTGATACTTCCTTTGTTCTATATTAAATGTCCTATTTAATTTTATTAAATAAATTTATTTTAAAAAAATAAATAAAATACTTAATATTTGAAAGAGGGAATAACTTGATCAGTAGCAACAGTAAATAGAGTTGGTAAATAGAATTTAAAGGGTGTATTTAGCCTGACCATTTTCCATGACCAGTGAGCGAGCGTGTGTGACTATATTACATAAGGCTGTTAACATGGTACATAGAGGCAAATAGCTTATAGCATGGTCGACCATAAATATATTAAGAGCCCTACTCACGAATGTTAGTCATCGAGCAGGTCAAGAAAACATTTTTAAATTTTAAATAATAAGTCGCTTCTCACTTATGTAGTGGCCCTGGTTATTCCAACACGGGCTCGACGCTGAGTGTGAGTTAAATCGATTTGCTAGTGACTCCAAACCTTTTTTTGTACTAGTAAATGCACAAGTGAATTTGCATTTTATGAGGTGTTTGGGAGGTGCTTTGGAGGATAAATCGTTTCCCCTTCAGTGTAATATAGACACGAAGGGAGAGAAAACTATATGGAGAGTTAAAAGATTAATCGTTTTTTTCAAACCTCAAGGAAAAATCAAAGCTCATCTGCTATCTTTTGGTAAAGCCTATGTTTTCTTGGTCAATTCTCCCCGACCAACTCGTACAGTATTACAAGAGGGCAGCACATCGGCTGGAATTGGGTGAGCAAAGCCCGGCGGAGGAAACATTGGAAAGCTGGAAATGATGCTGGCCGTACTGAAATAGATTTCCAAATCAGCATGCTTAGCTAATCCGATTTAACCTAACATGATTTCGGAGAATGTTAGAGGGACAGCCCACCTCTAAGCGTCGTCAAAGGCCAGAGTAGCTCAACGTGGGCCATATGAGATGCGAATCCACTTCGATGTCGGTGCAGCACATTTCCCGATATTAGAAATCTTCTTGGGCTGCATTTCACATAGAATATTGTAAGGAAATAGTTGTACATCTTCTGTATCCTCGACACAAGGTCCCCTATGTACAGTGCATGAACAAGCTGAGTTGCCAACTGTGAACTGGTTCGAATAGATAGAGACTCAGGCGGCTCCTTTGCTGGTTTAGTGGGAGATTTGGGCAGGAGATTTTGGGGTTGTTTGGATGTAAATTATTGAGTGTAGTAAATTATAATTTATTTTAATCTGATTAGTTAAATTAATTGATGAATATTTTTTGTTTGGTAATATATATTTTATGATTTTGATTTATAAGAAATTTATGTATGAATCATGTTTAGTAAACTTACGTAGAAAGCCCCACTTGCATGACCTTGCCATAGTAGCGAGAGCTGTCACATCCCTGAAAGCACTGTTCGGCAACACTGCCATGGCTACAAGAGTTGCCCGATGGTGCTACCATTGCTCCAACAGTGCTATCATTGCTCTAACAGTGTTACCAGTGCTGCCATGGCCGTCATAGCATGACATTACAAAAAAAAAAAGTTCATTACCATGACAGAGCTGCCATGGCCACGAGATGTCATAGGCAATGTTGTAATGGTCACCAACGTTGTCATGGCTTCAACAGCGCTTCCACGACTCCAGTAGCGCTACCACAGACACTAGCATAGTTGCTACAACCATTTACAGTACTTCCATAGGCACTGACAATGCTACCACTGGGCATCAAGGCATAACCTCATGTAAAAAAAAACTCTTTAGTGAGAGTATGAGAGAGATGATAGTTAAAGAGATGAGATAAACATGCAACGGAAAAATAGAAAATATTTTTACCTAAACAGGCTGATATAACATAATGGGTTGGGAAGCTTCAAAAGCAATGGAGGCTGGGGTTTTCAGAGATAGCCAAAGATGGTAGCTGTCCCATTAAGAGCAAACTTGTCAAAAAAATTACTGATTACCGCCTTTGATTATTGGGGTAATCTCCTCCAAAGGAGATTATGTGGGTAATCTTAAATTAAGCACTAATCAATTTTAAATTATTGATTAGTGAATAATTTGATTTTTTAATTAATTTGTGTATTCAAACGCGATTAAGAAGATCGTTACTTGATCTTGCATGAATATTTCGTATAAATTTGTGTTGCAGCCCCTTTACACGAGATTCTAAAAACATTTGTGTGCCGTGACCTGTGAGTGAGACTATATACTTTCATGTTGTTTGTTTACTGACTGTGTTGTTTGTGTTTGTCTACTAACTGGAAGCATTTTCTATGATCCGCTTTAATAGTGAGCCGAGCATAAAGAACGCCCGGGAAGTGTCAGATATCAAGATTGATGGTGTACACGCTAGCACATGTTAGCGTAGGTAATACTTATGCTAACGTATGCTATCATGTGTGCTGCCGATCTTGATATCCAACGCTTCCTAAGCATTCTTTATGCTCGGCTGACATTGAAGATAGAGCATAAAAAAACACTTCCCTACTATCTGTTGTTTGTGTTTGTCAACGGCTTTCTTCGTAAGCTTTCCGAACTGGCCCTAAGGAGTCAAGGTTAGAGAACAATGTGACCTTTTATTTGTGTTTTTTTTACAAACCTGCTATTTATGTTGCATTAATTATATGCTAATGTGAGAATATTCTTGTTATTTTCCTAAGAGCAATTTGTGCTGTGCAGCTGGAATTGCGAACTAAAGAACTGAATGGAAGAACTTTGTAGTGACTTTTTTATTTATATATATATATATATTCTTTTTATCTTAAATTAATAATTCTATTTAGTAAAAAAATTATTCTATATTAGTAGCTTTATTTTATTCAATTTAAGTGATTGGGTAATTAAAAAAATAACAAAAAATTATTTTATAGATTTTACTATTTAATAAAATTATTATTTTTTAAATATAACTATATTATAGAGGGAGTATTACTTTATGATAATTGTAGTTCTGTTGGAGTATTTTTTTGAGTCATTGTGTCTTCTTCAAGTAAAACTGTCCCCGGCGAGACTCGAGGGGAAAGGTGATAAAAATCAATTGAACTTGAGAACTCTATTTACTTTCAATGAAATGTACTATGCTATTGAACATTCGTGATAATGCATCAAGCTCGGGACATTTAGAGTTTCCAAACACTCCTACTGGCAACTACCCATGCCAATAACATCTTGCATAAGGGGGGAATTGGTCATGGACTTGGTAGAAGCTCTTCTGTTCCTGTGTTTCATAAGCATCTATTACATCCACCAAATTGGCATTCTGTTCAGATATTGAGTTAATGTCCCAAATTTTTTGTACCCGACATGTATCGATGAATATATACCTGGTTACTGATTTTGACAGCTAGGAAACACAGTTTCCCATTTGTAATTTTTTCTTGTGTTGCAACAACAAAGCACAAGAGCGACAACCTGTATTGTGTTCATCTGCACATCCCCGCTTTGTCCTCGGTATCCTCATCGTCATTATTCATTACATTACAGACTGGAGGTCTTGTATTGATTTGGACTTTTGGGTGCGAGGTCTGATCCTCTAAACGAAAACGTTGTTCCTTTGTCGGCCACACCCGCGAGCAAGTTGCGACCAGAAAATTCAAAACCACGTTCACAATCAGAGGATAAGGCAAATGACTGGACGAACAATTCCAGTTCCTAAGTTCTCGATCCAGACCCAGAGTACAAACCACTGACCAGCACTCTGAATACGAATAAAGTCACTATTTTATTTCTTCTTTTTTGATGAAATCAAGTCACTTTCAATGTCACTGTTAGCATGGATTTGGTTGGGTAATAGGGAAGCGTTTATATACTCTACTCTAATAATAAACTCAGTTTAAGAAACCTTTCATCAATGAGATTAATAGCGCACATATTAACACCAGTAATATTACTGATACACCAGTGTATACATTATTGATTTTAAATATCAAAATTTTTTATATGTTTCTTACTTTAGGCTCTTGTCAAATAGGTTGCTCTTTTTGGTATTAGAGGCCACCATGTGTTCTGTGTGTAATATAGAAGAACTATTTACGAGGCGAGCGTGAGTGATGGGGTTGGGCGGGTGGTTCACCATCATTATATACTGATGTTGACGAGTTCTGTAAGACTTTTCTTTCGATCGGATGGGCCTTGAATGACTATGATAGAGGCATCAAGCAACATGTATAGTTACTTGCAAATGTGACATTGGCTGTTTTGCATGTTTAGTCGTACTTCATATCGTTAGTGATCGGATCTTCTGATATGGGTGTCCATTTTTCAAGATACGTTCGGAAGCGAATCTGGGGCTCAATCAATAAAGGTGTGAAAAAAGAAGGGGAAACTACATATACTGAGGTTAATATAAAAAAACTATATATACAAAAGGAAATTTTATTAATTATAAATATAATTATTAATAAATTTTATTATCAAATACAATCAATAATGATGGGATAAAAAACTAAAAACCTATAACTGAAATAAAAAATTAATAAAAAATATATTTTTTTTTCTCCGTTGGAGGTTTGCTGCCCCACATTGGAGCTGCATTGCTACTTAAACGTCCAAAGCTCTATCATGACCCACTGGCGCCTTGCCGCTTCCTACTGAGTTCCGCCATTGCCATATCGAGTCATCACGTCCACCGAGCTCCAACACCAACTACCTAAGTACCCCTGCTACCCACTCGGCGCATCGTCGTCACCTAGAAATAGCATAATATTGAAACAATAAAATTAATTTTTTTAAAATTTTGTGGGAGCTTTGTCGCATTTGCCAATTGAATCATTCCACCGCAACTTTCACTTTAAAAAAATAAATCATATTCTTAAAAACAACACAACAAAGTTTTAGAACCCCGGGTTATCAACCAATTTTGATGACCAAGTCTAGCCAAACAGTTTGACCCTTCCGGGAGACTCTGATGATGCGTTTATATATAAAATAACTAAATATATATGAAGGGAGTATTTATGGCTCTAGGATGATACAACTGCTTGCATTAGCCAACTCCAAAGTAGAAATGTGTGATGGCTCATGTGATGCGTGGTTAGGCTGCATAGTGGGCTTGCACGCCATGTGGATGGACCGTGTAGTAGGCATGCTCACAATGTGGCTTAACTGTGCAACAGGCATGTGAACCACGTGGCATCACTACGCATCATACCTGACACCGTGTAGCTAGGCCACACACTACATGGCTAATCCAAGCACCTCGCTGCACACAGACCCATCGCGGGCCCTTTATTTAAGAGGGAGAGGGGAGGCGGGGACTAGACCCCACACTCCTCTTCGCCTCCTCTCGAGTTTTCACATCCCTAAACCCTCTTTTTTGGTAGTTGTGGTCCTTGTAGAGCCATTTTAAACCTGATTTGATTTATTTAATTAGCATTTTTAACTAAATTGAGTGCGTTCTACACTATGGTGGGGTTATTTTCAAGAGTTGATCACTCGAGGATGAGAAAAACCTCGAAGGAGATGTTTTGTGTGTCGCAACTAGGATTGCAAAAAGACATGGCTAGTCTTTAATTTCTAAAACCATGTGATTCTGGAATTAACTAGTTTTTCAATATATTCTTATAGAGTTAGCTCAAAAACTCTATATTTAGAAGACACCTCTCTCTATTAAATAGATTTTTTTTTGTTTTGAGTGTTCACATCCTTTGGGTACTTCATTTGTTTACAAACCAAGAATTACTAAAATAGTTATTGTGGATACTACTGCCACACTTGGCTCTTACAAGCATAAAAATTGAGATATCATAAGAAAATCTTGCTCTTTCTATCTCCCGATGCTCCATGAACACATGTGTAACATCACCGGTATCACGACATTCTGTATTTGGTTTATTTTTAGAATTATTATCTAAATTTATATAACATTATTAGAAGTATTTTCCTATGTAGTATGTTTGTAAAACTTAATTCAACCTAATGATTATAACTATAAAATATATTCACCCACACCTAGATTTTAAAGGTGTAGGTCTGGAGTCAAGAGGAAATAAAAAGTCTTTCCATACTGTGATTTATCTAGTTTTTGTTAATTTTATATACATTTGTGATGATTGATGTATAAAGGCATTATATGATGTCTTTTGGAATCAAGTATAATATTCATCTAAGTTACCCTACTGTACATAATGATCCTTGTACACATTGATCCTTGGTACATGACTTATAAATCAATGTGTTTTTAATATTTATTTCATTTCAAATTAGACAGGGAATCACACTCTAAGTAGGGGATGTAAAACGAAACTAAGTTCAAGCCTTCGAGTTGATAAAGTGGCAATGAAGCCATCATAGAAGAAGAGCTTGTGAAAAAGGGGACGAGGGAGGTAAAAAAACATGAAGAGTCAAGTTCAATCTAGGGGGTAGAGTCTTCATTTCTATTTTCAATGTGACCCATATAAGCCGGGTCATGGGCCCACTTGTGCTGGCCATTAGTGACCCGGTTGGGACAACACATTCTTAACATTTATCTAATTTGATCACGAAATAAGGCTGAGTCTAAGCCAAACTGGTTTGCTTGATCCAGCCGAATCAAGTTTTAAAACACTGCAATACAATTTTATCGTTTTTGTGAAACAACACAATTTGGGTTTATGGAAATTTTCTATAAGCCTCGCACACTTGGCGTACCGATCTAGGCAAGGTCAACTTGGCCTTAGTTATGCTGATGGTGTACGTGGTGAAGTATTCAAAGTGAAAGTGTGGAGGTGGTAGTCTAGTAGAGGAGGCGGATGAAGTGGTTGGGAAGGAGAAAGAAGAATAAAGGATAATATATGATGAATAAGTTTCACATTTTGATAAGATTAGTTAGGGTTAAGTTATTAAGGTATTTTTTAAAAATTTTAAAATGATTATAATATTTAGTTGAAAGGGAAATAAAGGTGAAATATTAGTTGTAAATACTTTTTAATAATGTATGTACTTGTAATTTTCTTTTGTCTCTACTGGGATACTTAATGCAACTTGTTAATTAAGCTGTCAATGATCTTTTGACTTTGGACTCTATGCTTGTAGCTTGATTAAAGAGTACCCATCCTCCCCACAACATTTGGAGTAACAAAAATTTGTTATCTATAAATAAGTTTTTAACATATCATAAAACTTGATGCGTCTTCCAAATGATTAAATATTAATTAAGAAAAAAGACCTCTTTTCTTTCATATGTGAGACAATGTCTTTTAGGGATGCCACTTAGGTCGGGTTTATAGTAAAACCCAACTGACTCGACCCTAATGGGTCAGGTTTTATCTTTAAAACTCAAAGTTCGGGTTTTAGGCGATCCAATTTAACCAAAAAATATTATAAATATAAATTTTATATTTTTTATATATAATTTAATATTTTTTTAAATAAAAATATTTTAAAATTCGAAATGGGTTGGGTTTATTTGGGTTAGGTCGGGTTTGAGTTGTTGTTTCTTAAATAGTATTGGGTTTATATTTGGCAAAATCCAACCTAAATTTAACCCGATGACATCACTATTAGGGAAGTGTTTTTCATACTCTCTGTTCAAGTGAGCTAAGGAAGAAGCATTTATTTTCAAGATCAAATATGTGCATGCTTAACACACATTAGCGTACATATCGCTTAACATATATTAACGTAAGTGATACTTATGCTAATATGTGACAAGTATGTATAGTGTCAATCTAAAAAGTAAATATTTTACATGTATTCATTATCTAAGTGAAGCGTAAAAACGCTTCCCATTATTAACTTACCGGAGTTGCCATTTAAGGTGGTCACACACACCCATCTACCCTGATATTATATCAGCCAAAAAATAAAAATTAAAGTGTAGCAATCTATGTCAGAATACTGCAGTAAAAGAAGAAAAAAATACATGATATAAAACGATAAAATTACTACGAAGAAAAAAAAAAGAGACAAGGAGGCGTTAAGGAGAAGTGGTATAGGTTGTAAAATGGACGAATTTGTGCATTGGGTGGTGGTTGATAAGCTGTACCAGCACCGACCGCAGGAATTCAATTGAAAGATGAATCCAATTGCTGGTGGACCCCCAATATCTCTGAGTATCTGGTGCACCCCCCGCAGCATTGCTACAAGCCAATTGCTGTCGTAATATCATCGTGTCCATGAATGAGATGCGTTGAGGATGATGCATTTTGTTGAGCTCATGGGATGGGATGGCATGGCAAGCAGCAGATCGGTTGGGTGGGACCCCAGGGTGGGATTGCAGTCAGTAGTAATAAACAAAGGAAGCCCCAACCGCTGTGCAGCCTGCAGAAGAGAAAGAGACGATGCTCTGGGGGACAAGGTGGGAAAACGGCAAGACGCCCTGACGTCACCGAATCTCCTTACGGGATTTGGGGCGGTCCCCGCAGAGTATCCCAAATAATATGTAAATGAGACCAGCCCCACCACTACACTCACCAAAGTCCGAGGTCTACCACTACCTGTTTCTTCTTTTTTTTTTTCCAAACAAATTTTTCTGCTCTTTACTTACAATAAATTGAGCGTAAACTGTGTATAAAAGATATTAATATTTTAAATCAACGGTATAAATATTAATATTATTTATATTAATATGCACTTAGATCTAAAATACTCTTATAATACGTAATATACACTTACTTATTGTCAAAAGGTAACATGAAAAACGCTTTCATAATTTTCCTGCCAGGACAATACCTGAGACAAGGTAACTAAAAAGTCCCCGCATTCGAAAATCACATCACGCAACGTAGTTGCAGATTCGGATGATATCTGGTCGGATCTTTGCTTTGGTTGTGTGGGGATTTTGTTGGGTTTATTTAAAACTTGCCTTATGGCCTTTATCCCGTGTCCTCTAGTCTTCTTCTTCCTTCGTATCCTCCTCCTCCCCCTCCCTCTTCTTCATTCCAATTTGGCTCTTGGTCGATTCGATGGCAATTTCTGGAGAGACCCAGTTCCATGTTTTAGCTGTGGACGACAGCCTCATAGATAGAAAACTCATCGAAAGGCTTCTCAGGACCTCTTCCTTTCAAGGTACAACACATATATAGTTCGGGGACTCGGTGATATTTCATTTTCTCTTTAGTTCTACTTGCTTTAATTGTTTGCGTTTCCGGTATTTGTAGTCACAGCTGTAGACTCAGGAAGTAAGGCTTTGGAATTTTTGGGCCTGCAGGATGAGCAGAGAAACGAAAACTCACCTTCTGTATCTTTACGACAACGAGTAATTACTTGACTTGATTACTTCCCATCTCTTTTTTTCTCCCTAGATACAATACTGACAATTTGACAAGCTGTGTCTGATTCTAATTGGATTGAAACGCGTTCTGGTGTGTAGGATGTGGAGGTAAATTTGATCATTACTGACTATTGTATGCCCAACATGACTGGCTATGATCTGCTGAAGAGGATTAAGGTATGTGGGATGACTTAGTACTTATACAACTAATTTCTCAAATATCTTAAACTTTGAAAAAGAATGACATTTTTCTTCTCGCGTCCTGAAACAGGAATCCTCTTCTTTTAGAGACATACCTGTTGTGATCATGTCGTCCGAAAATGTGCCTTCCAGAATTAGCAGGTACAAGATTGAAATACAAAAAAAGGAATGGAATTTTTGGAATTTTTTTCCTTTTGTTTTTGGCTTTGCTGAGAAAAAACAATGGGTGCTTAACAGATGCTTGGAAGAGGGAGCAGAGGAGTTTTTTCTCAAACCAGTAAGACTGTCTGATATGAACAGACTGAAACCCCATATATTGAAGGCCAAATCAAAAGGACGACAACAACAGCAACAACAATCGCAACAGCTGCAGCTGCAGCAACAACAACAACCCAACAGTAAGAGAAAAGCGGTGGATGAGGGCATTGTTCAAAAAAGCAGAAGACCGAGATTTAGTGGCTTGACAGTCGTATGATGCGTACTCTTTTCTATGTAGGAAATCAGTTTTTAGCATTTTATTTTTCTCTATACATGATATTTTTGTGTCTCTTCCGAGTTCCATAAAACAAGACTTCGTATATTCTGTATACTTAAACGAATTTGCATGCCAATTTTTATGCGATTAGAGAATAATTAGGTCTTTAGCAACTAGTAGTAAAAAGTTGGCGTGCAACGGAATCAATATCTGGTTATTATAAATTGTAATAGGGTGTCAAAAAGAGTTGCATGTATTGCGGTTGATTCGGAAGACTTGAATCTTTTCTGATGATAGATATGTCATTTGCTAGCCGAAATCTCTCTGTTTCCTTGTTTTTTCATAAACATCCTAATGATCTCTTTAGTCCACTTATTTTCTGTCAATTTTTATCAATCACACATGTCAATTGTGAGCCAAATCTTCTCCTACACCCCCCACGTCCTATATTAGGTGTCTGGATTTGAAAAAAAAATATTCCAAAAAAATCTGGCCCATATTAATTGTCCTATTTTATACAATCCTTATCCTTCTCATATAAAAAAAAATTAGCGGAGGAAGTATCTAAATTATTAAGAATTCAAGTATAAGAAAATAATGCTTAAAATTAGTTATGAATAAACAAAAAAAACCTTTTTGTAGGAATACGAATTACATTTAAAAATTAAGCGGGCCTTAGATAAACAGCCGGCTAATGTCTTTGTTTGTGGCCACAATCCACAAACAAATTGATGGACATAAAAATTGGGTCAGACACAACCAAAGATAGCTCGGACACAGCCTAAACGTCGGACAATGGACATCCATACTGGCCCTATGTGTTGCACCCATATAGGGATTATCTTTGGTAGCTGATTGCCCAATCAGAGAAGGGTCAGGCGGGTTAGCACTCAATTGACCATGTGATTTGGTGGGCAGTGGGTTGATTGGCCTATGGCTTCTTACTTGTGGAAGGTTAATGGGGCTATCTATTCACAATTTCACATGCTTGAGTAGAGAGATATGAGGTTATGAATTTTTTCTAAGAAGGATTTATACAATATGGCCGATCATATTCACCATGGACTCTCCACATTTGAATGATGAATGGTCTGTAGCAATCAAATGAAATAATAAAAGAAAACATGATTCAACAAGAATGATATGCACAAATTGACCAATAATCCTATACACCCGTAAGGTGGCTATTAGATAGTGAAAATGGGCCTCACATAGCCCACGTTTTGTAATAGCCCACAAAAACTCGCCAACCCAGGGGAGTATGAGTTTGTTGTAAGATACGGTGTACTTGTCAGTTTCCAATTTTCAAAGGCTCGAGTCCTAGAGAGATCCCTATTCCTTAAATATGACAAAGCAGAGAACTTAATTGGGAGTGAAGACGAACTCTTCTTCTTGTTAAGAGTGCCACAAGGGCTGGATGCACCGGAAGAGTTAAACAACGATAATCTAAGCCGCATTTTTTATATTCTTTACTTACCATGAGCCCATCTTAAGGCATGTTTGGAGGCCGTTGGTATTTAAGATCGGCGCATATATATTAGTGCACATTAACATCAGTAATATTAATACTGACACTAATGTGCTCTAGTATATACGCTATTAATCTCATAAATAAATAGCTCTTAGGCATTTTTTATACTGGGCTCATGGTAAGTAGAGAACATAGAAAGTGCTAATATACTAAACACTTTAGTGCATCCAGAAATATAATCACTTAGGATCATAGGCCACTTGTGTGACTAGATGATTACACAAACAAGTGCATTGAACTTCTTTTTATAAAAAGAGGTTTTTTGAGGGACCTGAGGTATCATAGATGTACTCGTTGGGCAGTCGACCGTGTAATGCTTGCAACTTGATCCCAACAAGTAAGCCTTTATTTGGGACAATCACATTACCTTGCATAGATGTGTTGTACAAATTACCTCTTGGGTGCTCATGTAAAGTAAAAAGTAGGGAGCAAAATAAAGCTACATTGTAAGAAAATAGATGAACATAAACATGAAATCTAATTGCATTCACTTTTAATGTATTTACAAGTAATTGATGCAACAATACTAATAATTCACTCTTGCCTATATAGCACAAAAGATTTATTATATGTAGCTGGAGTAGCATCTAAAGTGGTTATACTGGTATGGTAATACTTTATAACATAAATAAAAATAAAATAAAATACATATAAGTAAAATAAAAAGAGAATTGGTAAGATGCTAAAAACGCAACCGGCGACATGGGGACATGACCACAAAACATTAAACTACGTCACAAGGTACAAATATAACTTAAACAAATATTAGTAAGTATATAATGCTAAGATACATATACATAAGAAATAAATCGCCATTCTACGAGTCGGTCCTCAAGTCTTTGTTGTAAACCACAAATAATGTATATCTAAACTATCTTTAAATAAGCATTTTTTACACAAATTATGTTAAAACAACAACTCAGCCCATAAAGCCCCAGGAAGCCCAGTCCATTCAATGCAGCTCATGAAGCATATCAAGTATAAATAGAGTTATTTCCATATTGGAAAGGGATTGATTGAATATATATTTTGAAAACTGACCTTGTGTCTTTCTCCGTGAGATTCGGCTCTGGGGATGGATTTCTCTATTTATCTCTGTATTCCTTTTAAGTTCATGAATTTGAACTATGATTGTGGATTCGACCTTGTGTAAGTTTATTTATTTTTAATTTAATTCTATAAAATTATTAGTTTTGTTCAATTTGTGCTTCTCGCCTACATCACAATAAGCCTAACCTAAGCTATGCATAAGAGCTCTTTATCTATAAAATCAACCATGTGCTATGGATCTTAATTCTCAAAGACTCCCATGTGAAATACTTCCAAGCTGCTCGAGATGGAAATCAATCTTTATCGATAAAGCATACTTGAATTGAGTCTGTGACTACTGTCTGCTACTTTAGAACTCGTAGCACCTTTTGGTTTTAGATGTTTTTTATTAAATTGTAGGAAAATGCTTAACCGAGGTCATGACGTTAGCTGCAACATCACCCATGTGCAACCAGTGATCAATGGCTGTAGAGTAGTCCCATGGATGCATTGACATAGACATCATTACTTTAAATTGTATTTCGTGTTAAAAAATGTCTGAAGTTGGAAAAACTTGTCCCATAAAGAGTGTTTGATTTTCCCACTTTGTCTAATTGTTCTTGATGAGTAAAGCCATGGGTAGGTTTTAGAAAGTAAAATTTGTACTTCTTGCCATCTTTTAGCTGTGAGCTTCATTCTTCTTTAAATTTTACTTATTTTACAATCCAAACACTCTCTCTGGAACAACATGATTATTTGGCTTTCTACCCCCGTAATTCGATCTATACAAAAAGCCATTACATATCAACCGCAGGAAAAGTCCTTTCGAGTTGCACCTCTGCAATATTGCTGGATAGTGTGTGCAAGGATATGAGAGATGGAGTTTGGGCAACCCTTCAAATGCTGACTTTTTTTTTCTATTTTTGGTAACTACATGCTGAGGAACTGATATATAGCTAGTCGCTGATTCATCTCCAATCTGAAGACGGTAGGCTATCAACTCCCATCCATTTTCTGATCCTGTGTTTCTGAACGGATGAAAGTAGCTTTGGCGACATTGTCGGAGATGAGCATTGGCCCGACCCTTCCCTCGGTCTCGGTGTCGCCTCTCCCTCTCGGCCCAACCTAGCCTCCCCCATGGTTCCATCTGGCCGCTGGGAAGAGCCTCATGGGATATGCATCGGCTATTGACCAGAAGGCAGTGTCGAAATAAAATAAAGCATTTTTATTTTTGTTTTCTCTAAATTAGCAAGTGGCTGAGATAAGAGAGGCGGTGGCAGCGTAACCAGGGCAGCGCTCGGCAGGCATGGACCACTCAGTTTTGCAGTTTCTAAACCACTGCAATTTGTAATTGTAGATATTTTTTAGATATCTATATTTTCGCATTTGTCCTTTATTTTGTAATCAATCCAATTATAAATCTTTTTAATTGTAACAATCTTTTATCATTCAATATGTCTGACAAGTCACACTATAATCCACCCCCAAACGGCAGAACTCAGAAAGTGTACTTTTGGAATTGGCCATTATAGAAATTAAAACATGACGAATCGCCGGTGTCAGCATTGCAGAAAAAGGAGGTGGGGTGACTCTTTGGACCGTTTGGTGGGGTATTTTTAGAAATTTAATAAGGGACACGGGGAGAAGACTATAAAATTAACTAGAATATCTCATTTTTGGGGACGTCAGAATTTATTGGGGACCGTATATGAGTTACTAATTTTTAGTAATGTTAATAATATATCTTACATTTCCTCAGTTTTGTATTAATAATTTTATTTAATTTTTTAAAATGAGTTTAATTTTTTTAAACCAAATAAAATTATTAAAATAATATTTTTACACATTATTTTTTTTTTACATTATAGGTCTTATCCAATCCTAAGTGTTCTAAAACGGATAGTGTAAAAATATAAGATATACAAATATCACTATCCTAATATAAAATGAAGAAAATATATATAATATACACATATTAAGGGTTCAGTGGAAACCATCAGCAGCTCCGCCGCTGTTTGATGGGTTAGGACAAATTGTTTCTCATTTGTCATTCTTTTTAACCTCCACGAAATTTCCTCTTAGTCGCATTGGATGTTTAATTGGAGCTTGTTCTTTAGATTTCAATTACGAAAAGTGAAAATCTCCCGGTCAAAACGTCATACGTAGTTGAATTGCTCAACCTAAATTACAAAGGTCCATAACGTTTGTTTTGAGCTTTATCATTTCTGCAATATCTGTACATACTTTTATCATTACAGTCTTATTTCCAAAAACTAAAAAGTAGTGTTATAAGCTTGTTCTAATTTCAAAAACATTTAAAACGTGCTCTAATTTCTAAAATTAGTATACACGATTGTTCATACTTGCACTTCATACATAAAGTGCAAACAAACTTGGCACACCTGTTATTATCTAATGTGATCCCCGCGTTAATGTAACAAGAGAAAGCGTACAAAAACGGAGAATACAAAAATTGGAATCAGCGTATCTTAGTTCAAAAGTCTCCATGATCGAGTCCAAGTCCCGACCCAGTCCAAACGTTTGCGTGAGGCAGCCGATGGGCACGTCTAAATACCAAGACAGGACGAACCTATAATTCGTCCATGATCAGCTGGATGCTTTAAATGAAACTTAACCGTGTTTTCATCTTGGTCCACATGAACGGTGGAAGTCTGCGTAATAACCCTATCAGCTAGTATTAACGTTCAGATCAAGCACTGCCAGGAAAAAAAAAGTTTCTGATCAGCGTAACGCTTCACATGCATGTACTCAAATGTCAACCGCGGAGCTGGCTTTCTGCCCAGAAAGGAAATAGACGATCGCCTAACTTTCTGCACGCTTCTTTCTTCTCTGTCCACGGACCACGATGATATGGGATTAACTTAACTTAAAGAGGTCGTATTTAGCTAAGAATTTTAAGTTCTAACCCCTGCAGGCTACACCTGTAGGGCCCTAGGTCCTAAGCATATTGTCAATGAAGGGTAGGACACTGTGCTGACATAAAACTAGTAGTTAACTCGGCATGCCGGTCTTTGAATTAGTCTTGCATGTGCCCAACTGTCGGCATTAAATAAAAAGCACTTAATTGTCACGTTCGTGGAGCCAAATGTCAATTTCTTTGGTATGGATAGTCATAGCATGCTGAGAAGAAATTTTTTTTTATGACAGCAACAGATATGTCTTGTAGACAAGTTCTCCTTTAGTGTTACCGTGAAACACCTCGATATACACAAATATAGCTATTCAAGAAATATTTAAAACAAAGCATCGTAGCTGATTTGGGTAGTAAAATAGCCTTTTCGAGCAAATTAGCAAAATAAAAAAAAAGAATAATTGTTATTCGAGCATTTAGCATAAAAGTGTATGTGCTGCGTGCAGGGTATATATACAACCTTGTGCCATTGAAGATCTGGCCAATATTCCTGAATTTAGTAAAAGTGGAGTTCATGCAGGAGTTAATGCTGATTTGAAGTAAAACGAGTGCTGCAGGAGCTCATGCAGGGAGTAACGTTTTTTGCTAAAAGTTGAAGATTATGAAAATGCAGGTCTTTAAGGCTCAAAGAAATCTCGTTAAATTTACTTGATTAGAGTTGAGTATCAGTTCCCCAACAATGCTGCCAGGGAAACAGCCCATAATAACGCAGTTCTTCCGTCGGATTGTTCCAGCAGTATTTCAAACCATGACCACGGATTTTTTTACCAGATTCTATGTATTGTAAGCACACGATTCGATGATTCTCTGATCCCCAATTCATTAGGAAGGAGACTTCCATGGCGTTTCATCGTGAACCAACTAGGGTGAAATATTAATGTGTACAGACCACACCTCTCACGTGGACTAGTTCGCTTTAGATTCCCCTCCAAACAAAGAATTACGAGCTTCAGCTACAATATACATTTGATTAATTAGCGCTAACAATCCCTTGATCTGTGAGGCCCGTATTTTTCAAACACACGATCATGTTGATCCACGGCACTCCCGTGTCGATAACTTACCGTGGTCTAACTATTTTTCTATGCACTTTTCGTCCTATTAGAATGATAATACATCGCCGTAATTCTTGAATTATGTGTACCTAGTGAGCTCACTCATTAATATAACAACGAAAAAGTCTGCAAGCTCAGGTCGGTCAGACATAGATCTGTCAGGCATTGTTTATTCAATGCACTCTGAGTCTAGTCAGCTGATTACGGAGAAACTGATCAATATTTGTTAGAAGTTAAATTATTTGATAACACCAGACTTTCGCATGTCATTAACACAAAAGAATGGAATTAGGATAGCTCAGCTTCTTTCCGTGAACTAGAGAAGGGATTGACATTGTTAACAACACAACAACGAAGCACGTTGGCAACTTATAGACCTCTTAATTGATTACTACAAATCGATCTACTTTTTCAAATATTGCCGGCGGATGGCTGACCACCGACCCTCTCCCCAAAACTAGAACTGCACACGGTAATGAACGGCAATATATAGATGACTTTGCAGGTCAAAATCCCATACCAATCAATACTGCACGACCCCCATAAAAGTCTCGTCCGGCTTCCTGTTTCTCCAGACGCCATTAGAACTCAAAACAAACGATCCTCGAGTCCGATCCTCATATGGGAAATGCAATCACTCCATGTTGCTTTGCAGGCTCTAGCTCATCGGCGAAGCTCATCTTCTGGGAGGGCAACACCAAGGACGTCACCGGCAAGTGCCTCGCAGGGGAAATCTTGTTTCAGTTCCCCGACCGAATCATCTGCCACGCCGACTCCTTCTACATCGGCCACCGTATCCCAGCGCTATCGATAGACGACGAGCTGGTGAGGGGCCAGACCTACTTCGTCCTCCCAGTTGATCGCTTTGCAGGCGAGGTCTTGTCGTCCAAGTCGATTGTTTCATTGGCTTCCAACCCCAAGGGAGGCCCGATCAAATTTGGAAACAACCCATTTGAATACGTGAAGGGTGCCAATGGAAAGGTTTTGGTTAGGGTTTCGCCTGAGTTCATCATGAAGATTATAGCCAGTGCTACGGAAGAAGAAGGGAGCAACACAAGCAACAGTCCTTTGTGCAGCACGCCGGAGTTGCAGAAGCATTACGCGATGCTGGTGGGGTCGAAGGAGCAGCTGTGGTCTCCCAAGCTTGAGACCATCTCCGAGTATAAGACTAGGCTGTCACCATACAGATTGTTGGGCCTAGATTGGAGATCAGAGAAGATAACCGAGTAGAACTGATGGATTACTTCGTGTGTTTCTCTTTTTCTGTTGATAATTAGGAGGTTCAAATCATAATTAGTGATGGATTAATTATTCATTCTTTTACCTGATCAATTTGTACATGGTGATCAATACGAAACACTAGCATGCTCATATATTACTGTTGATTTATTCCGATCGACTTCTAAATCACGAACTCCGGCCATTGTGCTCGATTAAGAAAATGCTGTAATGTGATTATTTCATTTACTTTCTGCTCACTGTAATTTTGTTTCTTTTATTCTAATTTCTTGCGTGTGTTTGTATTTGCGTTGCGTAACAAAAATTCATAATTCTGATCATCTGGAGTTTGAATCACGATGACCGTGTCGCAGCTTCATGGATATTGATCAGAATATATGCCTAGCGTAACCCACTGCGTTTGTTTCATTCAATTCTACGTACTTAGTTTTTGATTCAGTCGTGATGACAATTTCCATGTTTTGATTGAACGGCCACATTAAGAGTAAGTCATCATAAACAATCATGCAAACTACTCCCTCTGTCCCACATTAATAGCTTCGTTTTAACTCATTTTGAAAAACGAACAATTAATGTGAGAGTATATTACTTTTGCAGTGTGTGGAAGTAAGAACTCATTTTATGATTCAGTTGATAGTTCGTAATGTGTGATCTCTATAACGAGCACTCCATTCATTTTATGCTCTCCATCCCGCGTAGGCGTGGTCTTATTGTACCTTTTCGTTAATGAAATTGTTCTTTTGGCTACTTCTTTTTAGGAAATAATGTTCTAATAAAGTAGTTGATGGCAATTAGGGTGAGATCATAATTTCTCTTGCAAGGAGGTGAAGTAATTAATTGAATAAAATGCTGCTATGTCTCATTTTCTCTAAAATTTAAATATTTTCTGTTTAATATTAATAGTTATATTTAGAAAAATAATGATTTTTTAATGGTGAAACCTAAAAAAGGAAAATAAGCTAATGACACTCCCAACTACTTAAATTGAGCAAAATATAGCTATTAATATTGAGCAAACTTTTTTACCAACTTGATTTATGAATTTAGGACGAAAGGAGTATAAATTTTTTATTGCTTTCTTTTCCATGTGCCTCCCTCCCCCAAATGCTTCTTCCCTTCTTTCCTTGTTGATGGCTTTAGCGCAAGCAACAATGTCAACCAAGTATTTGTTTTCTTCCAGCAACGGGGACATCATCGCCGGCCATGTTTCTACCCCATGCCTTGTCATCCCTGGTTGGTTATCACTACCCCATCCTACTAGTTGTTGGCAAGGAGGAGGATGCGAAGCAAGGACAATGCAAATTGCCGGTGGCTACGTTCTGATTAGATTTGGCTTATTGAGACCACCAAGACAAAAAAGTCACAAATTTGCATCAAACATGGCTTGTTTATTCCACCTCAACCTATTAATTGTTAGAAAGAATAAAATGAGGAAGAGAAATGAAAAGGAGGTTGTGAGTAGCTCCCGTGTATTCCTTACGTTGGGCTCATGGCAAGTGAAGAACATAAAAAATGTTTCCATATTTGTGAGGTTGATGAGAGAGAAGCTATAAAAAAGTGGGTAATAAGAAAGTGAAATATGGTTGAGGTGCATGATGTAGACCTATGTCTACACAAACAAAATTAAAGAAAAAACATAAGAAAAAATAATTGAATAATAAAGTAACTAAATTCTGATTTCTAAACTCTGTAATGTTTTAAAATAGGCATAGCCTCTACATATTTATAGGTAATTAATAAGCTTAATCCTAATGCTAATGAAATTCTTAATTGGAATAAACTTCTAACTAGAATGAACCTCTAACATAAGTCTAAGCCCAATAAAATCCTAATTACTCTAAAATACAATCATTAGTAATTAAATCCTAATTATACTACTAATCTTAAAGGTAGATCTGACCCCTTTGGTTGGGTCATAACATTCCACCTAGCTTTCGCTCCACCTTGTCCTCAAGGTAGTCGTTGACAATTATAATACCGAGAAAAATATATTCTTGGGCCAACTAGTGTTTTAAAACCCAGACCAGTTTGATCGGGTTCAACCAGACCCGATAAAAAATCCGGGCCGAGTCATCCAGGTTATTGGGCAGAGTTGACTCGGCTGGGTTAATTAAACCCGGCCGGTCAAACTGCTAACCTGGACGACTGGGCCAGTCTGGGTTGTAAAAAAAAAATTAGACAAGGGAGGTGAAGGGGGACGGAGAGGGAGAGGGAGAGGGAGAGGGAGAGGAAGGGGAAGTAGAGGGAGAGGGAGGGGAAGAGGAAGAGGGTCAGTTGTCAAGGAGAAGAGGGAGGGGAAGCAGTTGGGCGTGTTGCTAGAGAGGAGAGGGAGGGGGGAATCCGGGGTCGGATTACCGGAGAGGAGAGGCAAAGCCACGGAGGAAGCCGGTGCCGGTGCAGAACCGCCAGGGAGGAGAGGCAAGGGAAGCTGGTGCACTGCATGCCAAAATCATCGTCGTCACTAGTACTGAAACCGTTGTCGCCGCTGGTGCCAAAACCACCGTCTCCAAGGGAGGAAGAGTAAGAAGGGGAAGGCTGTCTCGGAAGGCGAGGGACCAGGATGACATATGGATGGTGGCTGTCGTGGTTGGTAGAAGGGGGGAGGATGGTTGCTGTCGGCGAGAGGGAGTGGGAGTAGGACGGTGGGAAAGATGGAGGAAAGGGAAAGTACAAGAGGGGATGATTGGGAGGCGACAGTGGAAATTAGGGTTGAAGGAGACTCCGGGTCGGCCTGGGTTGACCCCGGGTTGAACCCGGTTGAATCGGCCCGGCCACAAATCCGGGTTAGTGGCCGGGCGAGGTTTTAAAACACTAGGGCTAACCAATGCTCTGCGTTGAATGTGGAAGAACGTGGACGCCACTTTGTATAAGGTCCAATTCTCGCATATATAGCAATAATGAACCCTAATAGAAATGGTAAGAAGCACACTCCCACATAGCATATACAAAAAGAGAAAGGAATGTGCAGACCTTGTTAGACCTGAGTTAGAAGTACCTGAATCCTTTGGACATAATGAGGAGTAGAATGGGTATGGGAAGCGAGCACGGGTCTTGATCGTATGCAATTGTCCAATGGTGCGCCAATAATAATCAACGAAAGCACTAGGGGTAGAGACGGGCTGGTGTAGACCCGTGACAAAACCACATAGGCAACAACTGGAAGTCCGTTGCCCAAAAGATTATAGGCATTGTCCATAAGATTAGAAAAGGCCGGATTGAAATAACGACTAGAGTCCTATTTGAAATAGGGAGAGAGTAGAGTCCGGGAGAAGAAAACTGTCGTGCACGATTCTATCGGAGGAGATCAACAAGGAACCGGGTCGAAGTAGAATCTTCGGAAGGTGGAAATTTGATTTGAACCGGTGTAGAGTCGTGCACATCGGGAGTAAAGAGTGCAATATAAGCCTAAGTCTAATTAAATCCTAATTACTTTAAAATATAATTATTAGTAATTAAATCCTAATTATATTACTAATTTTAAAGATGGACCCGACCCCTTGGGCGGGTCATAAGAGTGCAATAGCTGTGTTTGTATACTATACTCTAATTAGGGCAAATTAAGGCCTTTTATAAGTAAATCTCAATTTTGGTTAGGTAGCCATAAGTTGGGGAGGGCCCCTCCTTTTTCCTGACAGTCCCTAAAGTTAATATTGGCTTGATGAACCTGACGGTGACGGATTCCTAGCTAAGCCAAGGCATTAAATATGAATGGTTATCCCATGAGAGCCCATTTTTGATGTGCACCATGGAGACGTATCAAGCCCAGCACACATCCTTGGAAATTGGAACACATTGCATATCGGTTTCCCTCCAATGTGCACCAGCTGGCATTGAACAATACTAGGCTTTGGATATGCTGTGAAACGCTTACATGTGAGTATTTACACGAACCCAGCGTGCTATGAAATGCTTGTACGATTTTTTTTGGAACAATTAAGTGCTCCACAGCAGATCTGAAGGGAACAATACTCTCTATGTCCAGTATTAGTTAGCTCTATTTGGGGAAAATAATTATATTATACTAGTAGTTCTGTGGCTCAATTTAAGTGATTGAGTACTTAAAAAAGTATTTCATAAACTTATATTCTTACCTCTCTCTCATTTAATATATAAATTATTATTTTTTGAAATAAAACTATTAATAAAGGACAAAGGGAGTAAAAGGAGTACTATCTTCCAAGCTTAACAGTAACATGCTACATGAATTAAAACCCTGCTATCTACATTCACACACTCTTATAGACAAGAGATATCATTTTAGCTAGTCTAAAAGAGAAAGATCTAAGGAAACGATCTAAATCCTTCAAATTTCTAATAAAATTAGGACTTAGAAAAATGATAGGTGTTCTGATCAAGGGCATCCTTGAAGCACTTTATTTTTTATTTATAAAAGCTCTTTGAAACTTTAACAAGAGCCTTGAAGCTTTTCTTCTTTTTATTCCTTTTCGTTTTTTTTTGTTCGTTTTCGTTTATTTACATTGTAGCTACTGATACGAGACATGAATGACAATGAAAAAAACTTGTATACGGCATATTTACAGAATAAGACTGTCTAAGTCCTTAAGGCTCGGTTCCTCCATTTCCAGTTTCCATTGTAAATGTGAAGATTGGAGGTGCCAACATACAACTTACACATCTAATCAGGGTGAGGTGCTAAACATCCTGATTTTTATTTACCTTCTTTGGCTGAAGCGACTCCAATTATTATTATTTTTAATGCAAAATCCACTCCAGTTACATTGTACTGTCTCTTTTTTTTTTGTATACACAGACTAATCTTGCTTCTAAAATATATTGTAATATTTTGTACCCTTTGGCCTATGAGAAACTTGAAGCCGCCGATACAACTTCCATCTAATTTGTTTCAATCCAGGCCACTCCATGAAAAAACACTCGATGGAACCACACTTAAACAGCAAATGAAAATAAGAAAATCTCACCTACAGCGGCATCTACACATAATATTCTTAAACCAGTAAAAGAAAATTTTAACTTCTCATTTCCGCGTCCCACTTAATTCAAAATGTCGTGAACGCGTCTCTTTCCAGTGGAGTATAATCTGACAAAACATAGAAACTAAACGTCTACAATGGCCATTGTTCTTCTTTGCCTGCCCCTAGTGTGGCCGTTTCTTCTTCCACGTGATCAAATTGTAAGTTTAGATGTTCACGATAAGAAAAACTACGTCATACATCGCTTAAATACCACACAACACCCCACATCACGGCACGCCTATCTGGCATTACTTAGTTTTTGCAACTATAGAAGACTGTATTATTATTAATGAGAGTATTGATGATTACTGATATAAATATGCATTGATGATATATTTGGTACGTATTAAAACAGTTGTAAATTTTTAATAAATATTATGAATTATTAAAATTAAGAAGATATTATCATTATAAATTTTTTAAAGAAAAATAAATATAGAACACCAATTTGGGAGGGTATTATGTGATTGTTAAATGAGGACCTCTCGTAAGATTTTTATATTAGACAAGTTAGTATTATGAATAAACTCAAATGTTGGCTAACCTTTTGGTAGTGTATTAAGCTCATTATAATTTATAAGTGTATATTAAAAATATGGGCCCCAAAATTATTACTCCTTTTGTTATTAAGTGCGTAAAATTACTTTATTATTAAACTAAATAAGATACTTAGTATGAGACAAAAAAATATTAATATAAGTCCATAAGTTAAATGTACAAGTAAGTACTATATTTAAGAAACAAAATTTACAATTTATATACCCCCTATTGATCTCATATAATTTAAAATATATATTTTTATATAAATAAAAGTAAAATAATATAACAAAAATATTGTAAACTTTAAACCTCCAATGAGGTCGGATTTGAATAGTGGTTGAGCTTTTTTTAGCAAATATTTTTTTATAAAAAAATATATTTGTTATGTATTGATACATATCAACTTTAATGATATTAGCAAGAATGCACACATATTACGAATATATATACAAATAGATAAGATAAAATAATATATATATTAAACAAAAGCCTCCTTTGCATGCTATGGTTCAATACATTACTTTCATTAGTTATACACACAAGTTGTGTATTAATAAAAATATTATAAAAATATAAAATTAAATATCATAGGCTAAATATTATATCATGGATTGGTGAAGATAATCATGTCAAATGATTTTGTATCGTAGAGCATATTATTCATATTCAAGATTAATTTTGTTGCGTATCACATTTGATAAAGCTCTTTTAAGGTTTTCTAAAGGAGCTAAAAATACATAAATTTTAATATGTATAGTATATATAATATAAAATATTATTATTGAGAAGTGTGTTATATACATGGGCCATAAAAAAAAAAATTGAGAAAACATAGTCACGTGAGATTTTATTTTATAGAGCTTGAGTTTTCTAACGATAGGAAGAATGCATGAATCCTAATTCGAAAATGCAAATTATAATATTATAAAATTAAAAACACCCTAAAAATATATATTAAAATTCTAATATATTTAGTTTTTTAGGGATAAGATGGGTTAAATAAGAGTAAATTAGGGGTTAATAATATAAAACATAAGTCAAATAATAAAGGAACTCTTATATTATAATATAAATGTAATTATACTTTCCCTCACGCAACCAATATATGCCCAACGCATGTTAAAGGAACTCTTATATTATAATATAATAATAATTATAATATAATAATAATTTAACTTAGTATGATAATGATATGCTAAAGGAACTCTTATATTATAATATGATAATAATTAGACCTAGTATGATAATAATAGGATAAATATGCTAAAATATTTCCTTTTTATTTCGTATGAAAATAATAAGATGAATACACTAAAAATATTTCATAGAAAATATTTTTAATGTTCTAGTATGACAATAACCCCAACCCCAAACATATAAAAGCCCTTCATCATGGTGCTCATTAACGCCAATACTATTGGCACTAACACTAATATACACTAACATATACATCATAGATCTCAAATATACATAAGGTTCTCATACTTTCCTTACACTGAACATAACATACTGTACACTAAGCTCATTATCATAGTAGAGCATAAAAACTCTTCCACTCCACCCTAGGTCCATATGCTTTCCTTACACTGAACAGAACACACTGTACACTAAGCTCATTATCATAGTAGAGCATAAAAAAAACTCTTCCACTCCACCCCTAGGGTCCATATTGCTTTCCGTGTATGCAACAATGCTATCGACTATAGATAAATCTAATCTAGCACAAAAAAAAGGACTTGCTACCATCTTTTCAGAGAAAAGCGGATATTAGTAATCTTTGTAACTGTACAACATGAACAATTATTTTTTGTATAAGGAAGTTCGTAGCAATTGTTAGCATGCTTTTATGTCGTTCCATGCAGAAGACTAAGCTGCGGGGACAAGTAAAGGCGTCCCAAATTTACAGGTACTGTGGTGAATGCTTTCACCAAAGTTGAAAAGTGAACATGAACATCTACTTAAGCCCCAGCCTCTCCAAGTGCTGCTGGTGTTTGGCTGCAGCGGCCTTGTCAGCAGCTTCGCGTTTCATCGCCCTCTTTGCCCGCCTTCCCTTTACATCTTTTGACATCTCTTTGCCCTTCTCTTGATTACGTGAAGAACTACCGGCACCTGGATCAGGTAAACATTCACGACCCACTGGCCTTGCTTGCTTGCGCCCTGCCCTAACATACCCATTGTCTCCCCACCTGCGATTACCGATTCGGAGACTCGAGGAGGTGCTAATAAAGTACGACTCATCTAGATCCTCCTCGTCTTCCTCTTCATCCTCGTGTGAGAAGATGACATCGTGTTCTTCATAAACGTCTTCCCTCGCTTCCACCTCCAGAGGCACAAACCACGCGGCTCTAAGCAGCAGGCAAACGCTTTCCTCAAACATGTAATCATGAATGCTAGACAAACAGAATGAATTTAAGTCAGTGGCTAATTCAACATTCACATTTACTCAGCTAAAATAAATTAACCACCAATTAAGACATACCAGCCGTCGAGTGACCGGTGAACATTGAGAAACTGAAAGGGATTCTTGCACTGAGGGCAACAAGGATTCTGTTTGTACGTGGCCCAAACCAAGATGCATGTCACACTGTACACAATTTGAAAAGAAACATAAGCAATATTTTCCAAGTGCCTTCCACAAAAATAAAAAATGATTCAAAATTAAATATGCACATAAAGCACCACCAGCATATATCAAACAAGTAAACAACTTAGAAATCAAAATAAATAAAAACACTACGTTTGAGTAAATATGGATTAATATGCATCACTGAAAAGAAACACATGAAACAGTTTATAAATGGAAGTTAAAAAAATATTTGACAAATGCAAATGACATGATTTCTATCATATTCTATGATTTGTCTGCTAAGATAGAAACATGGATACTACACTACATTTCAGAATATCGAAAATACAGAAGTCACAGCTAGGGGCATCTTCTTAGCAAATATTTACTCCTCACTCCACTAAAATAATAGAGGATAATGAGTTACAAGCCAAATCTGAAGATCACAACAATGCTAATCCAACAAGAAGCGAACATATAGCACACTAATTTCAAGAAAAGAACAAGATACGGCATATAATCAGGAAAAACCAGGTGAACACACTGGCAAATTAACATCAGATCTTCAGTACAAACTATACTACGAGCTATTTAAACAATTTATATACTAATTCAACCAACTACTTCTGGGTAATAGGTTAGCATGTCAGAAAATAACATGAAAGGCCCAGGTGGAAATCATGAGGTACCCAAAAAGGCGCTGAATATTGGGAAGACAAAGTCCTGAACTCGACTTTAAAAATGGACAGGACGTTCACCAAGCTTCTACATCTCTGGAATCACTGACTGCATAACATAAGTGTTTATTTCCTCCTACTAAGTCACATTTGCTTTTAGTAAAATCTTTATCTGCATCCGATCAAATTAGTGAGTAGCCAGAAAAGTGCGATCCATCATTACTGATAAAGAGTACACATAGTACCATGGAAGAGGTCCTGAAGTTGAATATTTTAAGAGTGTAAATGGAGTTCACCAAGCTTATCCATCTCCGTAAGTGCTTTAATCTTACCAAGTCACATTTGATTTAAAAAAAAATCTGGATCTACACCCGTTCTTATAAATGAGTACCCAACAAAGTGTGATCCATCAAATTACTTTAAGAGTACAAATACTCCGGAAGAAGCCGCCACGCAAACTCATTATACAACAGCCCATTCGCTAGGCAGCTTCGAGAATGTTGTAACACGCCCACAGTCAACAATTTAACAAATGCAAACAAATCCCAAATTTAGTAAGAGAAAGAAAAAAGAAATTTTTATTCACCCAAAGCATCCAAGAGTATCTAATAGCAACAGGAAGAGAGCAAGGAGGAATGATACCATCACAAAGGAAATTGATAATGGGTGTAGCCCTGTGCCAAAAAGGCAAACAATATAACACAGAAGAGTTGTCCAAGACAAACCAGTAAGCGTGCTCGCAACCTTTGACAAGGGCGGTTTCCTGGAGAGGGATCTTGTCCAAACAGATAGCACAGACGCCTTGGTTGTCATCGCACGTCCCCAGGCACTCGGTCCCCCTATTCTGATCCCCGTCGGAAACCTAACAAATTCCAAACAAAAAAGCCCATAACATTCCAAACTTCAACCCAAAAAGAAAAGATAGAAATGAAACACCGCGTGAGAGGACAATTCAACACAATAATAATGTGTGAAATTATTCATCAAAATTGAAAAATTAAATCGAAAAGCGAACAGGAAACATGCGGGAAGGAAAAAGTGGGTGGGGGTGGGAAATGAACCTTGTCCTCAGCGGGAACAAAGGAGGGGACGACGCCGGTTTGTGCGTCCATGGAGAGAAGGGAAGAGGGCGAGAGATGACTGGAGCAGGACCAGGGGAAAAGGAAGACTAGATGGATCAGAGGGAGGGAGGGGGGCGGGCGGGGGAAGATGCCCCCTATGCTCTGCTCTGAGGAGGGGGAATATTCCAATAAGTAATTGGACAGCGATAATTATCGACGACGGACGGAGGCCTTAAGGAGAAGACGGGATCTGGATGCTGCTGAGCCTGAGGGATCATTAGACGCATCGGCTTTCGTAGACCAGCCGACTGGTGGATGGGTGAGGCCGAACCGCCCCGCTCGCCACGACCCGAGAAATGTAGTGGACTCGTGTCTGCTCAACGCGCGGCGCCTAATCGCCACCGTGTGTAGTGATACTAGTCCGAAGCGGGGAATCATCCGGACCGGGCATCTAAGGCCGGAAACCGTTTTTAGTTTTTCACTATAACAATGAGCCACCGTCACCGTGAGAAATATATGGAAACCTTTTATTTATAAGATCGAGAGTGTATACACTAAGTGGATATTAGTGCTAATATATGTCTATATACACACTGTTAAAAAAAGAACATAATTTTTTTTCTCGAGGGCTGCAGAGTTTGTCACTTTTGCTCTAGGCCCGCTGAACGAGTTTTAGTGTGTCAACAACTCAAAAAAGGTTGGTCTCGGTATCGCGGTGGGGGCATAATATCATCGGTGCACAGAGCCCGGAGACAATTTGGTGGGTTGTTAATTTGGGCTCAATGCTAAGAGAAGGTATCTAAATAGAACCGTTTATCACATGGTCGTGCTTTAGTCCAGTGATGTTTTAATACGTGAACTTAAGCTTATGTTTCAATTTACTTACTTTACAATACGTAGAAGTTATCTAAACGTGTCAAATATTAAATAGGCATGTCTACCATATGGCCGGTAGAACGGTTCTACTATATAATTTTTTAATCCCAACCTATTACGACTCGAATATAGACATTTATTTCCCTTACTAACAATGAATACTTGCCCACTACCAGGCTTCACTAATACGACATTTGGGTTTTGGCAACTAACCAATAAGGGCCTATTTGATAACACATTTGTGGCATACTTGTAATCTATTTGTGGTGACATTTGAATAAGTGTATTTTATTTTAATGTTCTTTTTGTTCTAGAATTTAATTTCTTTACATGTAAATGAGTATGGTTTGGCTTATACTACTCCAAAAACTCTCATTTGTCATAAATGCCTCACAAATATGTTTTGAAAAGGTAGAATTGTGTTAAAAATCATGAATGCCATTTGCGAAGAGAAGGAAATGTCATGGACATTATTGAATTTTACACATTTTAAGGCACAATTATGACCACACTCTCACAACGATTATTAAGGTAAAGTTTTACTTATTATACTCATAAATAGGTTGCTAAGCTGGCACTGAGTAAAAATTTATGATGGAAACTTTTAAAATATAATTTGAAGACGTCTAGCTAGAGCTACAACTCACTACAGTTGTAGCTCTCAACCATCAGTTATCATAGGTTATAAATCAAAAATTATGATCTTCAGCTATTTTATACCTACTTTGATTTCACATTCATGTGAAATATATACACAAATGATTTCTAAATTATAACTGAAACCTCCTTTTTGTCTGTATTCATCGCACATCAATAACTCACCCCCTTCTCCCTATAGGTAGTTTTAGACAAGTTTCTTTTGAAGTGAATACCTGAATGTCATGTATAGCTCATAATAATTTATCTTCCGCTGCGATTCTTTTGCTATTTGAGGCATGAATTTACCTACTAAATATTACCTATCTCGACCCAAGATTCTACTATTTCAATTCCATTTCATAGGGGTGTAAACGACATCCGTTTGTTTGTTGTTCGTCTACATCTGCGTTCATCCTCACTAAAATGGAAAATATTATTTTTTGTCTGTCCCAAATACGGACGAACATGGACAAAGGTTGGCTGTGTCCGCAACCATCCGTGTCCGCCAACTATATATTTTATTATTATTTTTACTTTATAATAAATTACTAACCTATGTCACATAGTTAATCTTCATAACAAGATTGTAAAAAATATGTATTATACTCTCACATGTCTTCTATAACATTATTATTTATTTATTTATTAGATTAGACTATCTTACTATTATTATAACTTATTTTTTAATTATTTTTTTACTAATCACCCTTAATTTGAGAACAAAGTAGTATATGTTAAACTTTTACCTTCATTCCGTCCATGTCTGTCATGGACAAATACGGACGGACAAGTACATAATCCGCATAAAAATATACTGTTGCGTACATGCCTTATTTGCATCCGCGTCCGTCCGTTTACACCCCTACCATTTCAATCTTAATTAAGGAATAAATAAGTTTCTAAATGTGGTATTTCAGTAGTGATTCTTTCTAGATTGGCTTGTCACATAAGTCTGAATTTTATATTTACGTATGTGAAAAGAAGTATAAATATCTTCACGAGTTGTAGCTTTAGCTAAAATTTCCCTGTAATTAAGGCCTCGTTTATATAAGCATATTGTCACAAAGCGTCATGGTGCGATGCTTATTCATTGGTGCACAAATATGCACGTACGTGATACATATATGTGTGAGTAACATGTGAGCAAAGTTACACATCGGTGCTTGTGACAATGTGTGCACCCGTCATGTTTAGGTATATCTATTTGGATGGTACGGCGGGTTTCAAAATAAGGGGCAGAAAAGTTTGCTCGTTTTGCCCACCTACCCCGATATGCAGGCGATTGGATCAATCCAACTGTTTGCAATGAGCCAAGTATATTTTCTAAGAGAATGTCTAGCCATATCTGATGACCAATTTGCCAGAGCTTAACATTTTCCATTTTCTAATATCCACCTGATGCATATTGAATTATATCTATTTAAACTGATACTCCATTGAATAAACTATTTGCTGCGTATCCGAAGAGCAAAAATCTATGGAAGTACTTTCCACTTATTACAAGTGAAAAAAATAGAAAAATGTTTTAGTGACATTAGGTTTCATACGTGAAAATTTTGCTTCATCCTCTAACTACCATTTGATTAATAGAGCCCACTTCTCTGGACCCACTAATCAACGATTTCTTACTATGGAGTAGGTTAATCACGTATATAACCTAACGTTAGTGTAATATTACTCAAAAAATTATCTTGCTTGCCTTTCCTATGCATCTCACTTTTCCAGCATGGTCCATTGTAGGGTCATCGTCTCTGGTATGACTATACTATCTTGTAAAATATTCCAAAAACTTCGACAAAGAAGAAATGGCGCAAATGTGCACACCACGAAGACGGCACCCGCACCCTAGAGAAAAGGCGAATAAATGGAGATTGCCGATTGATCGTTCAAACTAATTAGAAGACTTCTTCTAGCATATATTATTACATACGTCTAACACAAGCAAATAAACTTCAAACTTAAGGGTAGTCGTGGTTCTCAATTGGTCCATTACATGTAAAAACAAAGACATATTTCGATGAAAGGTTATTTTCAGGTTGATCTGAGCAGCTGTGAGATCAACAATAATTTGACAAAACGAAAAATACTTTTGTGGTAAAGTATTATCTCAAGCTAATTACTTTTATAGTATGTACAATTAATGTATGTGACTCCATAAAGACTACGATTTGTCTTTAGACGAGTTTTTAGATGCAGCATGTAGTTATAAATAACCTCTCAACCTCAGTAAAAAATAAACGCCAACATTAGACTCAGTTACATAAAAGAATTGATCAATCTTCGATTTCTATGTACATTTTTTATTTTGAGACTTCAGAAATCCCAGGGGTCTTGTCAGTCTTGGGCAGAAAGAATTGGATACAAAGAATTAAGTGCTGATATAATTTACCCTCCGGGTAAATTTCTTTACAATTCCAATGATCTAACCTCACCGCTATGAGAAAGAAACATCGTATTATCATTACATTAAATTACAAGATAAAAATTTCTATAGGTATTGAACTGGCCGAGAGAGAACAGATTGGCTGAACGGTCTGCATGCTATTCAGCAGCCACAATCAAATCCTCCGGATGCTACGTCAGTGGCCTTTTGAGATGCCTGCTATACATGGGAGACCATCGGGGACCCAAGGCGGGATTGCTGAAACCCCCACCACCTACGAGCAATGTGAGGTCCCTCTATTCTGAAAACAGATGTATACCCTTTTTGTGTTTAGAATCCTGCACTGCTGGTATCTTCCGTGAAAGCTCTAAAAATGAAATCACGGAATCGTTTGGAATACTGCCTGGGATCAACAGCAGATATTGATGTAGGGTCATACTGGATGGACTTGTATGCATGCTCAAGCTTCTTGCTTATATCGTAGTCCTGGAGTATGTCTATTATACCGAAGTACAAGATCACATCATAGAATTGCCCAGTAGGCTCCCCAATTAGCTGTGGTTCACCACCGTCGTATCTTCTTACTGTCTGTTCAACCCTCGCCGGCATGTTCACGCCAAGCCTGATTGTCGCCCATCTGCAGAAGCCAAGTTTCGCTTTCAACCCAAGTTTTTTTTTTCAATTACAAACTAGCCATTTTGACCCAAAAAATGTTTAAAAGGGAGTAAGAATGAACATTCAAATTTGTCAGCTAATGATAATACAGCCTAAAGACAAGTGAACTATATCCTATTAAAAAAAAGGGAAATATGTGGAAGAAGCAGTTGAGCAAGTAATACATCACTGCACCACATCATGAGTGCAAAAGAAAAGCAGCGTAGTAATTGAATCGTACCGGCTGGGGTCGTTAAGAAGCTGGTCCATGTCTGATCGAGAGAGACGAGGAGTGGTATCACCACCATCGGAATCAGGACCACCTGCATGATATGGGCAGTATTAATCTGTTAGACAAAGCTATGAATGAGTGGCGTACGTTGATGGCAATGAGAGATCACCCCTAGGAGTTCTGTTGCCTGGTGTCATGGCCTCGCCCAAGGCTGTCGTGAAGCATGTATCTCTAAAATGTAGTCCCACCAAAAGACTGTAATCCATAATTCTCTCTTGTTCAAGAAACTCACAGTCTCGATCCACTTGCCTGAAAAAGAATAGCAACATCTATTTGTTTGACTCATTTTATGTGATGATACTGAAGCAGATTTGTAGAAACTTGGAAAAAGCAGTGTACCTATGCATCTCCTGGAACCAAGACTTCTCCAACCGAAATATGAAATTAAGATCAAGGTCTTTAAGTGTCGTGTTCTCATCAATCTCTGTGCCTGGCTTGTCGGTTATTCGACCATGAGAAGAACCTTTCAAATCAAAGCGCCGGTGAATGGGGTACTCAGAGCAGAACAAATTACCCATGATGACGAACCGAACCTGATTCACCAAATCGGCTAGTAGTGATGAGCAGTGGAATATGAGAAATCTCTAAAAGAAACAGCTTTGTTCGTTGCCCATGAACATGCCTTTTTCTGAGTAGCTCCCGTTAATTTGACGCAGTGCAAGCCAAAAAATTTGGTCACTAAGGTGTTCTCAAAGGCCCGGACATGATTATAGTAGGCTGGAAGCATCCTCAGGAGGACCTGTGGCATGGCATGAGACTCGTAACACAAACATAAGACTAGAATTAAGTAATGGAAAACCTCATAAGAAACAGAGTATATTACTTTAACTTCCGACTTCTTCATAGTCTTTATCATGTACTTATCATCATTAGTCAAGTAGAAGAAGCTTCCACTCTTCCCAGGCGATGAGAGCTCCCGGAGTGCGTCGTTGCCGCATATCGATATCATGTAATCAGCTGCATCGACCTTGAACAGCTTGCGGAGAGTCCTGGGTGAGGATTATACAGTGTTATTATCACCAACAAGAAAAATAAGTAAACATTTGAATGAACAGGTTTCCCTTGAAGGATCGAGGCTGACCTAAAAACCACAGGACAGTAATCTTTCCATCTGAAATCACACGACTGGTGGGGTGGAGTATGTTTGGTTCCCTCCGGCGGGAATCTGGTCCATACCTTCTCTTTGGGATCGAAGGCCGAGGCTTTGAGGTCAAGGGATGTGGCTGGAGCTGGTTTTCCTACAGAATGCCTGCACTCATCACACCCCATTCCGTAATAAGCGACGAAAAATGATAATCATACTACTCCATATATTTAGAAAATGTATGATAAAAAATAGTCATTTTTGGTCGATCAGATTAGTAAACAATGCCAAGAAATTAAGAAACAGAAGAAAAAGGGCAGTTGTTCATCAATAGATGGAATTGGATTTGATTAAATTGAAAACGGTGCATGCGTAGACACGATGATGTTCAATTCAACTCCAATAATATTCGGCTTCTATATTAAGGAAGGGGATTTGTTAGATACATCTGGTTGTTTAATAGTTCAAACGTTTTTCAATCACATCACACTGGCTAACTGTTGGATTGCAATGGACCAAACAAAAAAGACAAAAACAAGAAAGCAACAATCGCCATCCAACATTGATACAAACTTTGGCAGCTTAAACAGTATTAAAGGCAATGAATGACTGTCAAAATAAGAAGAAAAAAAACATCAACGCAATTAATTACCGGATTCCGAGCTGCAAATTGAGCATGAGCTCATAGTTCTTGTGACCCTTGGAGATGGTCTTGCCCTGCCTCTTCCTCTCCTTATTGGGTAACTCTATGGGGCTGAATGGGCGCGCTGTACACGGGTCCTCGTCTCTCTCGGCGTAGTCATCCGAAGCTACCTCCCCGTCCCAGAAGGGCCCCTTCTCGTATCCCCCGGCGCTCTTCCTGGTCGGGGTCCGGCTCCGCCACGCCTTCTCCCAGCTGAGTGTCTTCTGGGAGGGCAGGATGGAGACATTCTCCACGGGGCAGATATTGCACTCCCTCAAATCCACCAGGAACACCTGCTGCGGGTTCCAGTAGGGGTTGCCGGCGGGGGAGGCTGCGCCGCTGGTGTAGTAGGTCCCAGTCTGCTCCCTGGGATCCTTGCTCCAGACGCCCACGTAGAAACTGCCGTCTGCCCAGAGGAACCTGCCGTCCCCCTTGGGCAGCCCATCGTCCCAGCAGCCCACGTACCGGTTGCCGTTGGCCCAGAGGAGGGAGCCCTTCCCGGAGATGGCACCGTTGCGCCACTCCCCCTCATACTCATTCCCGTTCTTCCAGACGTACTTGCCGTGCCCGTCCTGGACCCCGCCCCGCCATCCCCCCTCGTAGTGGTCCCCGTTGTAGTAGCTCTTCTTGCCCTGCCCCTGCTTGAGGTTCATGACCCAGTAGCCCTGGTAGGTGTCCCCGCTGGACCCGGTGTAGGTCCCATACCCGTCCATATATCCGCCCTTGAAATCGCCCTCGTAGGTGGCCCCGGAGGGCCAGGAGAACTTGCCCCGGCCCGTTGTCTTCCCCCGAGCCCACTCCCCCTCGTACATGCAGCCGTCCGTCCACAGGTATTTGCCCACCCCATGCGGTACCTCCCCCGCCCACTCCCCCGTGTAGAAGTCACCGTTGGGCAGCAGCGTCTCCGCGTGGTACGTCTCCCCAGCTCCGCCACCGGTCGCCTCGTCGTCCTCCGCGTGGGCAACCGACATGGACGAGAAAATGCCGGCGCCCCGCTTCCTAGCCGCTGCTTGTGTACGCCGCACCGTCGACTCCCAGGCTTTGGCCCCAAGCTCCTTGTACATCCTCCTCAGCAGCTTCCTCGGGTCCGTTGCACCGGACGCCCTCCCCGCCCCTCCTCCTCCACCTAGAGCTCGGACGGCAACGACGCCGCCTCTTTCCCGCGTTTGAACTGCCCCTCTCCGCTGCCACAGCCAGGTCGGGCCATTGTGTGGTCTGGTCTCCTCCCTTCCGGTATTGTGCGAGGCCGCGCTGCCTGCAACAGTGTCTGCAATGCCTGGAACAAAGGGGAGGCCTTTTTCCCTGCCTCCTGTGTTTCTCTCCTCCGAGCAAGCGGAGGAACGGACAAACGGAATGTGCGTGTGGGTTCCGAGTGGGTGTTGCAGAATTTGGCCCCGCCGGGTCGAGGCTCCGTTTCCTTCGCCTACATCGGCTTCCAATCCCACCATTTGGCAGGCGGGGAGAGGTTGCAGCCCGGGCTTTTTGCCTATTTAAAGCACACGGGAAACGGAGGGGAGAGAGAGAAGCCGGAGGGCCCCGCCCGACTTTTCGGGTCCGTCTTACTGCCGCCCGGTCGGTGGGCCCCCACGGAGTTGGAGGAGACAGAAGCTGACTTCGTCCGACTCGGACCGGCCACGGCTTCACACGGTTGAAGGGTGCAAACTGTAAAGGCCAAATACCGTGCTTCTCTTCCAAAAGTTAGTCCTAAACAGTTAATTAGTTTCATAAATGGACTGGAAAGTGTGGGAAATGAAGGTACTAATTAATAATTAGATGGGACCAATTCTTATTATCTTTGAATTTGTTTCTATTAAGTAATTTAGGTACATGGCTGACTGACGAGGGCGGGGTGGTGGGCTTCCACCAAATATGGCTCCTCGTGCGTGCCATGTTCGATCTGGCCGCCCTCCCTCATATTGGAGCCGTGTTCAGTAGTCGTAAGCAAATGAGACATTTTCTACTGCTTCTCCTGCTCCAGAGGAACTCAACATACATTCAAATTACAGGAAAGCAATTTTATTCGAAGATACTTGACAAAACAACCTCTCTGACCTTGGATAGTTGGACTATTTGCTTTTCAGTAGACAGTCTTCAAGTCTTCTCTCTGCTAGATATAAATTTTATCATTTTTATGGAAGGCCCGGTACTTTTCCGATTGACTCGGAGATCACTTCTTACGAATACTACTAATGCGCGAACAGCGCTAAATGGAGTACTACACAAATCATATGGAATAGCAATACTTATTTTGTCTCATATTAATTAATGAGTTCATTTGAAAAAAAAAGATCTTATATTAATAACTTTATTTGACTTAATTTAATTTAAGTGACTGAATACTTAAAAAAGTGTCTTATAACTTTACTTTTTATTCTCTTAACACTGTATCCGACGCCCTCCATCCCACATTAATAATTCTATTTGACAAAAATAATGATTCTATGTTAATAGCTTTATTTTGTTCAATTTAAGTGGCTAGGTACTTAAAAAAATATTATAAACTTAATTTTTTTTTAAATATAGGTTTCATCGTTCAATACAAGACAGAGTTAATATATATCAAATGAGCTCCAGGACTCCCACCTCTAATGCTTATGTGAGGTAGCTCTTATTTCCCAATAGCTAGTTTAAGCTTTTAGGAACAAGTATATAAATTAGAATGGCCTACTCGCCACTTTTCCGACAATAGTTCCGCAACAATTTATCATTTTTTTTCTTAATTCCTTGATGAGAAAATTAGAGATTTGATACTGAAGGGAGGAGCCACATGGAGTTCATCGTTTGAGCATGCATGGTGCGGAGTACTGGTGATGGTGGACATTGAAGAGGCAGTAACGGCCCGATGATGAAACCTTTTTCACTTCACCCCATTTACCCTACATGTCTGTCTCACTTGTCTCCTCTATGTTTCACTTTTCTATAACGACCCTCCCAGCTCCTACGGGGAAATCCACATTTGTTGTCCTCCTCTGTCGATCAATATATTGTACGAATGGAAAGCCTAATCAATACTATAAAAAGCTGTTGATCTAAATTGCTTATTTCAAACTTACCCAGCCACACACTCAGGATGATCCGTAATCCCATCATCATCATCCACGCTTTGCAATTGTGCAACAAGCAGAATACCTTTATACAAAAAGAAAGCCTAACCATCAGTACCATAGAAAGCTGGTGATCAAAACTGCTGATTTCAACCTCCTTACTGCTCACTCACACGCTCAGGCTGACCCATCATCATCATCCCTACTTTGAAACTGTGCTCCAGGACGAGCGAAGCTTTGTCGTCGGATTCCACTCGTTATCCGAATGACCTCCACTGTTGTGTTTTTCCCTCACAAGTTGCGGGGATCGAAAAGGAAAAGCTTTCTCATCCATCACCAGTAGTTTTGCGGCGACAAGTTGGTTAAGCATGCAATCAAGTTCACTTTTCTACTTGTATTTAAGTCGTCGTCCATCCCTTGTTTAAGACTTTCAGAGATAGAAGAGATTGTCCAGGAGCATGTACGTGATTTTGGTCTGTTTTTCTACCGTAAGATTCCAGCCGTTTCTCCACAGCAATATCTTCTTTGCATCACCTAATTCTTTGAATGGCTGGATTCATATACTTTAGATCTATTTCCACTTGGTAGTATAGGGACAGATAATAATAGAAGTGAGACTAGGATCACTGGAAGTAGATTAAAGAAATCGGCAAGGATGCAAATTGAAGCGATTGATAAAGAGGCGTGCATTGAAGAGGAAGAAAATGGCATGGAAAGGGAGAGGTTTACTTCTGCATGGTTGTCTTTACAGGAGGCCAGAGACCTTATGACAAGGACAAAATGGACGCGAGGGTGGGTTGTGGTGAGACTTTGGCTTAAACGTGGGTGTGAGTTTGGCCAATAGTGGAACTACGGATGTGCACAATTCGGGGGGAGGACCAGCTCTAACTCCAAGTTGAGGCGAGGCGGCAGGGTCCACCAATCAATTGAGATTGATCTGATCTCCATTTCTGTCTCAATCTCTTCGGTTACGACTCAGGACTCAGGACTAAGGAGAGAGGGCCTCTTCCTTTATGTGGAGCCACGGGTTAGTTGAACAGTTGAACTGATCGTTGTCAAAGCCAAGAGCACTAAATCTGTGATTTAAGTGCTTGCCTCCCCCAACAGGTGCAGGTGCAGGTGCAGGTGTTCATCAAGAATCTACGTTTCACTACTCCCTGCCGCAACTCCTACCCTCCCGTTGGGCATGTCACTGTACTCACTAGCCAAGTGCACTCGCAGTTGTTTAAAACAAAAAAACAAAAAAAGCACTCGCAAACTCCCTCAACAACTTAAAACCGGTATTTTAAAAGCAGACTGCGAATTCAACAAGTGGTGCGTTGATTCGACCTTTCCATGTTGTGTGCGTATTCCAGTTGGTGCGTGAGTTATACCAATAAAAAAAATCACCACGCGGTCCCATTTTTCTCATTCTTCAACTCCATTTCGAGTATTGGTGATGTTATATATGACCATTTTGTTATCGGCTAGTTCACTTCCCCGGTTGTCCTTAGGCGGGAGGAGCTGGTGCCCACATTATGGCCCCCTTAAGCACCGGAACCGGATCGGCCTATTTGGAAGTACACTTTTTTTAAACAATTTTATGTAGATACTATGCTCCGGGTATCTCATCGAGGGAGGCATTTTTAATGTTTCTTACTAATAATGTGTCCAGTGTAAAAAATAGATTAAAACCCTTCATATTTCAGATCTATGGCGCACATATTAGTGTACACTAGTATTAGTGCATACACTAGTGTGTGTGTCATCGATACGATAGATGAAAGGCTACCTTGCATTCTTTTCATTTAGGTATATTGTTACTTAGAGAGCATAGAAAATACTTCCCTCGAGCCACCAATTCTACTTGCTTCATTTTCAGCATCAACTAAGTCCCCTATAAGATGAGTTTTTGCTTGGAAGCTTGCCTGCCAGGCTCTTCCTACATACGCATTTCTTGCCCATCGAAGATCCTGGTCAATTGATTTCTCTTTCTATATTTTGTTCCCAGGCAATTGAAGATTGCAACCATCTGTTTCTACACTGCCCATATTTCCATCGTCTGTGGCACTTGTATTCTCATCACAAGTTTATTCCACTGAATGTACTGTGTAATATACTGTCTTGGATGTAGTCTTTATATCCTCCCTCCTTCCAAATTAATACCTTTATTTAGTTAATTTTTTTTATATAACTCTATTTTGTTAAATTTAAGTGTTTATTTACTTAAAAAAGAGTATTATAAGCTTATTTTCCCTTTATCTTAGATGTGGGTTTCACCATTCAATAAAAACTACTATTTTTTAGAATATAATTATTAATATAAAATAGAGTGTGCTACAAATTGTAAGCTTAGTGGGACTACATACTACAAATCGTAGGAATTTAAGAAACCAGATCAGTAAATTTTGGATCACTCAGAAACAAACAAATTCGGAGATAAACTCTTCACTATCTTCAAAATTCAAACAAATGAAAGAAAATTATATGAATCATGAGGAGTTAAACTCAAACCTAGAAGATTCACCGGAATAGCAGCAGCCGCTCTCCAAGTTCTTCATAGAGAACTTCAGACAGAGTATCACACACTCATCAAAGAGAAATCACAATTTCCTAACTCACTACATTCACTAGTAATCGTCCTATTTATATTTTTACACCATCCGACATGGATGCCAGCTGAACTTCTCCTCGATCTTTCTAGAATTCCAAAACTTAGTTGAAGGTTGAAGACGACCAACTAGCTTAACTGTCTAAAAAGAAGATAAAATGTCCATTTTATCCCACATCTGTATCCGTCCAATTATTTCAACAGTCCCGATTAGCTCTCGAGTTAGTGATGGACATTTTTACCCCTTTTAATTAAAATCGTCAGATCTAGTTGACGGTTACGATTATATCCCTGTTAGTGAAAGACAGTTTTATCCCTGGAGTTATTTTAACATCAATCCATTCGATGAAATGCCACTGAGACTTTCTTCTCTTCTGCTTTCATTTTATAACTTGCCTACATCTCACAATAATGATCTTATAACCGGGCAGTTATGCCATGATTTACATATTTTAAGTTAGATTCCAAAGAGTGCCTAATATGATGCAAAAATGATAAAATACAATGCGATGGAGCTGCTGCTCACCCGCCAGAATGGGATATAATAGCAATCATACCTTGCAAATCTAGTACAATTAAATTATTATAGCTGACCCCTTGTGTATGGCTACTATTAGTTGGGAATTTGGGAGCGCTCTGATAATGATACCAGCAAAGCATAATTTACTAACGGTCAAGGGTGACGATGATGATGATTGATGAGTATGCTTACGTTTAGAAACTATATGTTCAGCATTCAAACAAGAGTTTTCGTGCATAGCAGTAACATCTGATGCAACATTACAGATCGACTACTGTCATCTACAATATTATTATCTCTGCTCCTGCTTGATCCGCCTATTATATACCATACAGTCCATTGCAAATAAGAAGAACGCACTCGTTACTTGACTAGAAACTGAAAAAATTCTTTTCCTTTAAACTTTCAACTGTTTCCTTCAGGCTCACGTCCAGAGGAGTGAACTCCACACCCAAGCTTTTGGTCCTTTCCGTATTAATCTGATAGGTAGGGACATATGGATTGTCATCCTCACACCTATCCACAAAAAATCAATTAAGTAAAACATATTTAGAATCCATCCACGTGCAGATAAACAAATTACGTGAATAACGCTTGGCAGACTAGCACTATGAGGAGAAATTAGAGAACAAATCAGCCCATATCCACATAACAGGCTCAAAATTGGGGCTGTCGAAGTTCCATTTCAAGGCCTAAAAGTGGCAGGGCGGTGCTGTTTCGGAAACCTATTCCTCTCATCCCATCAGGCCACACAAGCCTGGAAACAGGCTAATGTAAGAAACTGCAGATTCAAGGACGAAGATAGCTACTTATCAATAATAAAAAAAAGGACGAAGCTAGCACTGGCAATATAGAATATATAGACTTACTTCTCGGGAAGAGGCAAATGAGGGTAAAGCTCTCTTAATATCTTCACAATTTCTGAATAATGAGCAACTCTTTCCACAGTTAAGTATCTTCCACTTGCTGAAGGAACCTCAAACGCCAGAATATGCACAATTGCAACATCTTTTACATGAACCCAACCAAACGATGCATTCCAAAATGTGGGGGATCCTGCATTCATTTTGCTGCTGATGTCATTTAAAAAAATTCCATAAAAACAATAAATAAATAAATAAATATTCGAAAATAATTTTATATAACAAAATTTAGTTATTTACATGCGTAAAAGAAAATATTAAACATTTTAGTTCAAAAAATAGTACAAATTAGAAAGATAATTATGCTGATGAAGAAAACTTCCAAGCATCAACACTTAATTGTAGCTGGAGCCATTCGACATATTTGAATCACCACTACTGCTACCCACTACAGTAAACTTGACTCTGCTCCTAATGGGAACTGGAATACGAAATAAGTCAAGGTGGGACTCCATGTTCAAAATGCCTAACATAAGATATCAATTTGCTAAATTCTTTCAAAGCCTTGTTACTAACCTGTAGAAATGAAAATTCAAGCCAAGTGCAATGGGAAGTCTCATCAAGGAAGGAGGCATTCTAAACAAAAGAAGCTAAACATGACTGTGAAAGAGTCCAAAAAGATAGCGCAAGTTCTAGACCTTGAGGAACTGATACAGGATCTTTGCCTAACAAGGAATAATTAAGTTTACCATTTATTAGGTTCAATATTGCTTCAGCACTAAAATTGAGAGTTGGTTGTAGAAGTGGACCAATCGTCAATCCTGGGTTTATTGTAATCATGTCAAGTCCTTTCTCTTTTGCAAGCTTCCAAGCCGCCTCTTCAGCCAAAGTCTTTGAAAGCATATACCAACCCTGAAGTCATACATAAAAAGTTTAGTTTGTAATTGAAGGACATAAATGTGGGACCCCTTCCAAACAAAGGTAAGGACTCAGACCCCCCAAATTTCAATTTGTCTCATGGCTGCATATTTTAATGGTTAGGTACCCGACTTGCATATCCATATCTTCCAATAAATATCTTGAGAAAGGCTTGAAACAGTGCACAGTTAATTTCTGACAGAGAAGAAGTATGCAAATGGCATATTGAAAAAAAGCTTAATGCATTATGATTAAGTTTATTTCTGCCACCCCACCTCCATTAACACAATCAGTAGATATCTACCTTCTGTAAATATGTGGGGTGGGCTGGCCAAACAAGGGGTGTCAAACTCGTCATCCTTATTAAAAAACATCATAATATCAAGATCTAAGAAACTAAAAATTTTATTATTCTCGTAAACATGTACGTAAGATTCCTAAACTTGAACCGGTTTATTTTATTTTATTTAATTATTATTGTGTGGTTTAATATTAATTCTAATCGGTTTTGACTATTTTTGAAATTAAAGTAATTAACAAAGGTTTTAACTAAATTTTTCTTCATATTTCAGGTTTTTAAGTTGATTTCTGTTATTTAGATTTTTTTTAAATTTTTACTATTCTTCCTAAAAAGTTAGGAGGCGGGACCCACTATGGATCCCACATGTGAATTTGGGATTGTTAGTCCCAAATGACCCTTACATCAAACTAAGACAAAAAATAATTATTTCAAAATTTTCATACTTAAATTTGAGTTTAAATTAAACATATTTTTAATTTTTAAGTAGTAAATTGTAATTAGGAAAATGGTTGGGTTTTTCCTTTTATAGTAAAGGGTTTTTTTTAAATCTTTCAAATCTCTTCATTTACTTTGGATTAATCTCGATTTCAACTCAAAATATACTAAATTAGGTTTCTATTTCAAAACCTAATGATGAGAATTTCATTTTTAAGTCTCTTGAAACTTAGATCTACTTGTTCTTAAATGATTTAGGGATTTTAAAATCGATTTTGTGAAGGTATTGATAAAAATTATGTTTTGGGTAAGTTTTGAAGGTGTTTGAAGAGCCATTTCGAATTAAGAAGTTGATGAAAGGTAAGTGTTTTGGTCTTAAACATTGTTGTGGTTTCATATTTGAGTTTTAGTTAGTGTTTAAAATAGGTTCCATGATTATGAGCTTTAACAGTGATTTGAGAAAAGTTAAATCTTTGATGAAATTTTTTTAGGGTTTTTATTTAGTAATGGCTAAATTTGATGTTTATTAAGCATGAATTTGATTATGATGATGTTTGGGAGTATAATTTGGGAGTTTAAGTAGTTCTTGAGAAGTTTCAATTTTGATTTCGAAGTGGGGAAGACGAACCAGAGCCACTGTGTTGGCTTTCGAACGGCCTTGCAGGCCGATTGAACAACAATACTACAGTTTTGACCATTTTGTTTATTTTGCTTATTTGTATATTTTTACTCTTAAGTATTATTTCTTATGTTCATGCTGAGTAATTTATGCTACAATTTGCCACTGGAAGGGTATGTTATTGATGTTGGAAGTTATGAAGAGTATTTAAGTATTATGTGAAAGTGCATGTTGTTGGCTACACATGTTAGTATTGTTTATCTTGATTTCATGATTCCCTATGTTTTAAGTATGATTTCAGCAAGATTATATATTGAGAATGAACTAGTTTGTTTTCATATATTGTGATAAAATTATGGGTGATTGATGGTGTCATAATTAGATTCAAGTGTGGTGTAAATATACTTCTATAGGTTTAGCATGAGGTTACACTTGACTTGATGGATGGTTTCCGATGATTTTTACTTATGATTTTAGTTAGAAACCATGATTAAATGTTAAAAAGCTTGTTTAGTATGATGATGAGTTATTTACTAGGCATGTTATTATGCTTAGAGTTGAATGTTTCTACCATGTACACACACACACGTGGAGGATGATTATGATGATGCTTAACATTATGATTATGAATGACGCACGAGGGGCTAATAGGAGCACGATTTATGAATATGTTTCATGTATACTTTGTCCACGTATGTACAATATTGCATGTATCATGAAATTGATTTTCGATTAAGACTTTATTGAGTTTAACCGTAGTTGATCGATTGTATACAATGATGTGAGATTGCTTGCCAGATTAATTGATTGTGGGCTTATCAGAAATTGGTTGGTCCGAAAAGACACGATTTTGATTTGAGTTCCTATGTGGAACATGTATACTCTCCGAATTGAGCCAATCTAAATATATGTTGAGTTGAGTTGAATGATGATGAGTTGTGTACTTGTCATGCGGTTGAAAAAACTTGAGGTAGTCATCTGGACCCTGAGAATCTAGAGTGGTATGTCTTTGTGCATCGGTTGCCACGTGTTCTAGGTTCCCTGTGTGAAAAATTGGACTCTTCCTGTCGTAGGATACGTCTAGGGCGAACACACCTGCCCTAGGTTCTCTTTATAAAATTTGGACATCCTTGGCTAAGATTGTCCTGGACAAACAGACTTAGGGGCTGATTACCCCGCATACTTTAGGTTTCCTTCGTGGAAATTGGATTATGGCCAGCTTATATAACATGATTGTATTTCTCTCCATGATTGAGATATTCACCATTTGTTTATAATGCATGTGTATGAGATAATGTTGTGCCCAAGTTGTGTAGGGATGATTATGAATTATGTGACACATGTGAATATGATTTATTAGACATGATTTAGTATCGTGTGATTGAGACTCTTATCGTGCATGGTGAATTATCCATAGATGAATGATATAAATATGCATTATGTGATTACATGTTGAAAACACATGTTATACAGGTTGAATGTTATAAAGGAGAATAACTTGATATGCATGACTATGAATGTGATTGTGTGAGAATCACTTATTATGTAGGATGAATGTTATGTCATGATGTATTTATGCATGTCATCATTAGTATGTATGAGATACATATATGCAAGATGATTACCTATGGGTAAATAGGAGTATGGTAATGGAATTAATCAGAAACGATGATATTATGTGAAATATGAATCTGAACTACCATGTTGATGTACCATGACTGTTTTCTTATTAATATTACCGTATTTTAAACCTTATTCAGTTTTACTTACCCCTCTTTTTTTGTTTCATTTTGGAGCTGCATGGCGTGACATGCAGTTAATCAGTATTCCATGTATGAGGGACGACCGGGATATGCGTAGGATTAGGCATGGATACTTATGAATGCTATTTTGTCTTCTGATTTATAGTATTATGATCATAGAACACTTTGTGTGGACCATTATGTTTTAGACTAGTGTGTATCTAATGTTTTTAGACTTGTCTAAAATCTTCTATTTCGAGCCACGTTTAGACTCAAGATGTCAAGTATGTAGGTTACCTTTGAAGATTTATTTGAGAGATGTTACTCTTTTTTATTTTACCTTATTTCTTTTACACAAAGGACTAAAATTGTTTGACTCCGTGTCTATATTAAATACCCGATTAAGGGGTTAAAATCTTCTGCAATGTAATTTAGTCGCCTCTGAGTTTTTCGACCAGCCCCTAGACCGTGTTCGAAAAGATGATAACATGTTTTTCAAGTTTAAGCAACATAGCCTAGTTTTGAAAAATAGATGATAATCATCAACTATGAAAAAGTGTGAAGTAAGAAACAATTTTCAGTAACAAAATGAAGTGTGAAGAAAATAACTTGATGCATTATGATTATTTAATACATAAACGCCAGAATATCAAGTACTACAAAAGTGAAAATATCAATGGTGTCATAGAAATATAGCTAAAAGATAATAACATGTATTTCCAGTTAACGCAACATAATCTAGTTTTAAAAGTTAGAAAAGATCTTTAACTAAGATAAAGTGCAAAGAAAAAACTTATTTTTCGTACTCAAGCAATTCAACCAGACTGTTCAAATATCTCAAAAAAGAGGGAAAATGACATGACAACACTAAACCAATTAACATTACTTTTTAAAGACTTTTGCAGCTCTTGGCTACAATGCAAACAAAAAGTATTTGATCAAGAACCATCAAGTACTTGAGAGTATAGTAAATCAAACCCAGGTTAGACAACGGCCCAATTTTGTTTCCTAAGTCTTTCAGTATGGCATTCCATACATTACTTTCAAAAGAACCAAGAAGTTATTTCCTCTAAAGTCTGAATTTTTTTTGCATAAACTCCAACATCTTACCAAGAGCATTGTAATGAAAACAACTGTCATCAGTCCATACCTTTATCGATGTTAAAAGCTCAGGGTCACTGAACCAAGTTTCGTCAACAACCACGTCTGGTGTTTGTGGTTGTCCTGTATAAGATACTGCAGCAATGGATGATGTTAGAACCACCCTTTTAACTGTAGAAGCTTTGGCACAGGAACTAAGAACATTAAGAGTTCCCTTGACTGCCGGTTCAATCAATTCTGCCTGGAAAATTAAACAAAAGGCACATTTAAAAGTTTGATACATAAAAATACACACAGGTAGTGTACGGTTCATTGATATTATGTGCCACCCGAGAAAACTGAGGAGAAGTACTATTAAGTTGTTAAATAAAATTCAGTTCACTTCTATTTGGATGATCAAATTGATTACTAGGCCCTTAGGATACTCATTCCTAAAATGACACTTCCTAAAAACCTACAGATACTGTAGTTACATCAAATAGTTGAAATAAGTAGGGCAGTCAAGCTAGAATGTTTTGACTAAAATGTCCCAATTCATGTTCTAATATGATGCTGATACTAATAAGCACTTCATATGCTACAGTGCTGTCGTAAAGGTATAAACACGTGAGCGGACATTAAAACATCAAAAGATCCACTATTACGCTACTAATAAACGGAAGTTTGGCAATTGCATTACGATGCAAGATCTACACAAATGCAGAATTTGGAGCCGACAAGAGAATTTTACGGGGTGTACTGTACACATGACTCTTCTAAAAAAAAAATCATTGCTCTCAAGAGCAATTTTAACAACGATTGTGGAAAATATCATATCTTATAAAATTTGGCGACAAAGACATCAAAGGAGAATTTTGAGCACATAATGTTCAAAGACCCATCAAGAGGATATAAAAGAGTCCCTTCTGCTTCCACATAATTATTTACAAGGGGAAAAACAATAGGATCTACCTTGAGCTTACATGATCAAGTAAGATCAAGTGGATCTTACTCAATGAGCGTCACAAAGCTATTCGACGGTACTTTACTTGATAACAAACCGAATTTATGAACCGTTTTTCATAGACGTTATCTATATCTAGAAAACGATACTAACATAATTGCACTTTCTGGGTAACATTCACAGCTTTACAGATGACGTCTATATATGATCTTTCCCGAATGTAAATAGGAACAAGATTTTACAATATATAAAAGGAATTGAACCTGGGGATCAGTAACATCGAAGTAACAGGGAGAAGCCGTATGGAAGACCCCATCACACCCATGAATAGCAGCATCGAAAGAGCCCTCCTCCAATAAGTTTGCTTTAAACAAGTGAAGCCTTTCATCGGCCCCTTCAAGTGCACGCAGATGGTCTGTCTTCCTGGAATCATCTACATCAAACAATACCATAGAATCAATGGCTAAATAATCCAATGATTTAAAAGTGATGAAAAAAATTGAAAGATGAACACCTTGCATAACACTAAGTCAGGCATCCATTGAAAACTACCAATATTTACTAATAAGTCCATAATAAAATTATACTCGTATTATATATAATAATATAATTTTATTATTATCTATTTATTATAATAGTAAAATATAAATTACCAATATGTTTTAGCGAAAAACTGAATCGTATAATTTCTCATTTATTATAGCTTAAACCTTTTACAATAAATATCGGTGCACAAATTTTTTTCTTTTATATTTTTAAAAGGAGTAAATTACTCGATCTGAGTTATAGGAGGTTCTTCGGTGGTTACAATTGGCTGAGAATTCATTATAAGTAGATAATAGTAAAATTACTTTATTACGTACATTATATTAAAGGACTATTTCATTCATGTAATCTTTTCCTAGAACTATTAAATGACTTTTTCGGGGGGAGGGCAGCTGCGAGGGAGGCGGCCGATCGGAGAGGAGGACGAGGTCAGAAAAGAAGGGCGACAGGTCCAAGGGAGGGAGTCGGCAGAGACGGAGGCGGACAGGTCAGGGAAAGGAGGGCGGCGCAGGGGATGGGGACGGGAGCAGTGACGGAAGGAGCCGAGCGATGCGATCCGGAGGGGGGAAAGGCGAGAGGGCCGCCGGCGGGAGAGGAGGAGGCTGACCGATAAGAAAAAGGCTGATGAACCAGAGGTGCCGGCGGCGGACTGGGAGAACCAGTGGTGACAGCAACCGGCTGGTTGGGAGAGGCCGACACTGAAAAAAATCGACGAGAGAAAGAAGGGAGGGTGAAGCAGGTGGTGGAGATGAGCACCTCAGAGGTCGGCCGGTTGGATAGACAATGTAGAACGTTAGCTTTATCCCTGGCTTAGATACTATGAATGAGAACTCAATTAGATCCAATATGGACAGAAGGTAATAGATTACAAAAGAATCATCTAGAAACAAATCTACAAGGAACGGGAAAAAAACTAGGAATGTTTTAAGAGGAAAATGTGTGAAATGTTTGAGAAGATTACATGAATTAAATAGTCTTTTAATATAATATTAGTTAATTATAGTCCTATGCATAAATTAATTAGGCTACTTTGGCCTTATTAGCAGTAAAGAAATTTAAAAGAAATCGGACACTCGGTCAATAAAGCAAACTAGCTAGTCAGTAGTGAGAGAATCTAGTGGAGATGGTGTAACTGGGATCGCGAACAGAGGCCTTGACGATGTAGCCGCGCTGGAGGAGGAGTTTCACCAGCCAGGAGGCGATGTAGCCCGACGCGCCCGTGACGCACACGACCTTCCCTGACGCCCCAGCCATCGTCCCCTCTCTCAATTTCACACTTTCGACCACAAATCTTTTGCCGGCGAGCAACGTCGCAGGCGGCCGAGATGGACGAACCCGTAGAGCAAATGGGGCTCTGCCTCCACCGCGAATCTAATGGGGACGACAATTCCTCACCATTCGTAGAGCCGCGCGGAGGAAAACCTTTGCTCCTCTTTCAACTTCCTGAGTGGACCCCAAGCCCCAATCATTCACAGGCGAGCCCATTTCAGCAAAATTACGTCAGGTCCAGCAGTCGACTCGTCGTTAATCAAAATTATCCAATAGAAAAAAATTTATGTTATATATTAATTGCTACATTGCTTAAATTGGATTGTGATCGCTTCACCAGCATAGCCGTTGGTGAAGCAAGGCCAGCCAATCAATTTTTCAGATCACATTACCATATATCTCCCAAATTTGCAGTTTCCCTTTTCCACGTTGTCGAAGGCCGTTCTAGACTCCACATATTTTTACTCCCAATGACGACTGCGAGTATAAATGTGAGTTTCACCATTTAATAAAAAATATTATTTTTTATAATATAACTATTAATATAAAATAGAGGGAGTGCTACAAATTGTAAGCTTAGTGAAACTCCATGGTTCTTGCCCCTCTATTTGATAATTGCTTCAATTTTATGGACTTTCCGCAATAGGTTTAAATTCAGGCAGCTGGGTTTCACTATATGCTACATGATTCGTGTTCTTCGTTCTATGATCTGTTCTTGCTCCCAATCTTTTGATGCTCTATCTTGACCCTCATCTGTATTTTGGCAGGCAATTCTAGTGTCATGCGGCCCGCCACCTAGGTCCCATGTTCTGATTTATTTGGATGGTGCATGTCGAGGGAGTAATTTTGTTGCCAGCATGGGCAACGTTATTCGTGATGCTTCTGGCCTCTTTGTTGCGGCTTGTGCTTCTAATCTTGGCATGCATATTGCACTTCAAGATGAGGCTGCTTTCTGTTTACAATGGCTTCAGCTTGCAAACTATCTCCGGCTTTCTACTGTTATTGTACAAGGAGACTCAAAGCTGTTACTTCATACTGGTTCTCTTGCGCCATGGAGAATTGCATCAAATGTGGATGCAATTCGGTCTATTCTCCCTTCTTTTTTAGATGTCTAATTTCAGCATTTTTATCATCAGGCTAATTGTGTTGCGAATTTTCTTCCCAACTTTGCTCTTTCAAGTCTTCTTGTTGCTAGCTTAAACATCCACCACAGATGTTAAAATTATTTTTGGATGCAGATTTACTACATTGTACATCTTACCGATATATAAATATCTATGCCTCTTATAGGAGCTTTGTCGCAAAAATAGAAGTCTCCTCAATTGGCATTTTCCCCTTCTTGCTCCTATGCAATTTTGCCTTTACCTCCTTTCACATCTATTTGATGTATTTTAATATTATACAAAGCAACAATAACGATTAACATCTTAATAGAAGTTATTCTCATGACTAGTGAATATGTATCAAAGTAATTTTAACTATTTTTTTGATACCCTTTGGTGAGAACTTTAGCTTTATATTTTTCAATGTATCTATCAGCTTTCATCTTCCTCTAAAATATCTACTTGTATCTTATAGGTTTACTTTACGGTAAAAGATCTACGAGCTCTCAAGTATGATTTTACATAATTGATTCAATTTTACTATTTATCTCCTCTTTCCAATATGGTTCTTCAAGAGAGGACATGGTTTCCTTAAAGTTTGATTCTTATTTTCTAATAAACAAGTAAAAAAAATGGACTAAATAATTTTGATGTTCTAGTACGTTTATTACTTCTAGGTTCATTATTTTCTCCCTCTTGATCTTCATATTATGTTGCATAACATCTAAAGTTCTTTTAAAAGAACTTTCCTCTTATGTAGAATTACACTGGAAAATATATTTAAAAAATAAAGCAATCTTAGATTTATTTATAATATTGACATTTATATTAGGAATTTCCGATTTATAAATAAGAAAGCAATATACACTACTATTATTGACATAACCAATGAATACACAATCAATAGTTTTTTGTCTTATCTTAATCCGCTTAAGAATAAGAACCACCACTTCGGCCAAACACCCCCACATCTTTAAGAATTTGTAATAAGGTTTTCAACCTTCCATAATTCATACGGTATTTTTAAGGTTTTCTTATGAGATATTTTATTTAGAATATAATTTACTGAAAGCAAAGCTTCCTCTCACATGTTTTGGGGTAATCCAAAATTTATCAACATGACATTTATCATCTCTTTTAAAATTTTATTTTTCTTTTCAACAATTCTATTTTGCTAAGGTGAATAGGGTGCTGTAGTTTAGTGTATAATATTTTGTTGTGAACAAAATTTTTCAAAAAGTGATTCATATTCCCCACCTCCATCATTCTCTTTGTCACACCTCGCCACACCACTACCCTGACCCTAACTCAGTCTAAGGAGAAGGCAGGACACAGTGTGGCAAAGTGAAGTGGAATTGCAAAAGACTTAACCCATCCTATGTGAATTCTCATCGAAGTATGCACATGGGCGCTTTGTACAAAAGCAAATAGAAAAAAGATAAAAGATTTACTAACAATTTTCATCCATATAATACTCACATCATCTAAATAACAACATAATATCAAGCCTCAAGGGCAGTACAATAAAGCCAACACCGGCTAACCATAGTATGAATTAAAGTTAAGTATAAGACTTATCACATCATATAACATGTCTAATCACAACCCAAATAACTAGACCCTCTCATAGCTCATGTCCATCCTCATGCTCAACATAAAGGCCATCTAAAGCCATGACACGACATGCAACCCCATAATAAAAGCTACAAACAAAAGAGAGGCGAGTTTAGCTCAGTAAGGGTTTTAAAACGGAATATAGACTCATAAAAACACCACATTCATTCTCAGTATAATCATGCATCAAGCATGTTCAAGCATCATCATTCCATAAGCACCATGTGTAACATGAGCACCATTGTTCTTACACAACCAGTTTCAATGAGCATTATATACCATACACATACATAAATCGACTAGTGAATGTCTCACGATTAATAAAACAACCCTGCTCACCCTAGCCAAAGCATAAACAGACCTGCTTACCCAGGAAAATCACTAACGTAAAAGGTTTGAATTCTTATAAAGGAAAACTAAAGTAGTTTGAGTAAGTTCCTTAACTTAAAAAATACCCCTTGTAAGCCGATGCACTGTTATGTTCTGCATGTCTTTATTTAGTTATTCAGTTATAGTAATGGTTGTGCATGTAGGTAGTTATGTTAGTGTGCACGTTTTCTTGTTTTAATCAGTCATTAGTTAGTTTCTTCTTTATGTAGCTAGTTAGTTTTTCTTATGTAGCCTAATGGGCTTAAGTTAGTCTTAAATAGGATGAACCGATGTAATCTGGGATTATGCAATGATTAACGTAATTTCCTTTCAACCTCCTCTTGTCCCGACTTCTCTTCCCTGAACTCGTCTTCTCCTTCTCAACCAAATCGCACTTGCAACTCTCCGCAAGTGCGACTCTTCTCTTCATCTATCTCCTTTCATCCGTTGCTCCCTTCTCTATACTCCAGTGTTTCATCTCAGAATCGCAGGGTCATAACAACTTGGTATCAGAGCCTCTTTCCTCGACTGTGTCAACCTGCAACATGGTGGTGGGAAAGGTTTACGAACGCAGGACACAACCCGCAGCCCTGGAAGACACGTCGCCAGAAGGAATAGAGGAGGAACCTGTGTTGTCCGCCATTCCAAATCACGTCACCGGTGGCTGGGAGCCCCTGCTTATCGCCCTCACTGCCATCCAATCTCAAGCAGCGGAGTCGCAACGGGTGTTTCTACAGGAACTTAGGTCGGACTTAAGGTCGTCGATAGAACGCCAGCAAGTGACCTTGGAGCAACTCAGAAAAGACCAAGCCGCCTGCTTGGTGGCCTTCACAGCGACCCCAAGTTCTGGCCAGCCGCCAGCAGTTCCGCCTCAAGCACCTCGTCCCCATGGAAAGGGTCTTCTTCAGCGACCCTCTCCTCCTATATTTCACCCCAGGCCAGACAATTCTGTACCCCTCGCATCCACCTCCAGAGAAGGATGTGCTGCTCAATTCGCTGCCGCAGGACCAAGTCGATTCCCATACAATCTGGCGAGCGAACCAGAGCAACCCCCTCTTTCTCACTGGCATGACAATGAGGTATATTCTGATGAAGCAGCCAAAGCAGGAAGGTATGGACTGACCCCTAAGGCGAGCACCGTACGCCTTAATTTTCTGGAGTATTCTGGAGAGGATAACCCCACAGAGTGGATCTCATGAGCAGAGAGATTCTTCACATATCAGGGGACACGCCCTGAGCAACGGGTTCTCCTGGCCTCCTTCCATCTAAAAGGGGACGCCCTCGTATGGTTGCAACAGCTCGAACAACAAGAGGGGGCAATCACCTGGGAATATTTAGTGGCTGAGTTATGTGCGTGTTTTGGTCCAAACGAGTATGAAGATTTTGATTCCCGCCTGCACAGTCTATGTCAGACCTCCTCCATCTGGACCTATCAGACAGACTTTGCATGGCTAGCCACCAGGATTGAATGGACCCCGTCCGCTCTCCTCTCTAAGTTTGTAAGTGGGTTGTGGGAAGATATCCAAGCGGAAGTTCGTCAGTTCGAGCCAGCCAACCTTCGACAAGCTATTCGCCTAGCCCACATTCAGGAAGAGCGACTCCAATGCTTACACAAGGGCAACCGGTCCTTGCAAGGAGGCCGACCAAATCCATCTCTTCCCACACCAGCCTCGAGTCCAGTCCGCCGCCTGACACCGGCACAGATGGAAGACCGTCGCTCGCGTGGTCTCTGCTTCAACTGCGATGAACGGTTTATTCCAGGTCACAAGTGCAAGCAGCCAGGCTCTGTTTTGATAATGGAGGAAGGGCTGGATACAGGTGATAGTTCAGTGACCGATGATCCAGAGGGGGTACCAGAGATATCGATGCATGCCTTCAATGGATCTTATGAGCCTCACACATTTCGAGTGGATGAAGCTATAAAACAGCAGGTCATCTCCATTCTCATTGACAGCGGCAGCACACATAATTTTATTAATGACCGGGTGGCTCGAAGGCTGGGCTACAATATCCAGCCATCTACTTCTTTCGATGTGCTCATTGGAGATGGGAGATATCTGCAGAGCAGCGGGGTATGTCCTTCCACTCCCTTATTAATTCAGGATCATTTATTTCATGTAGACCTATTTTTTCTTCCCACCAAGGGAGCGGATATTGTGTTGGGAGTTCAGTGGCTCCAAGACCTGGGATCCATTATGTGGGACTTTAAACAGCTGCATATGGATTTTTTCTATGGCGGTGCACAAATTCAGCTTCGTGGGCAGCAACCAGGTACTCTACACTCAATATAGGCCATAAATTCTTTTTTTAAATTCTCTGCCAAGGGTATTTTATTATAGTTGTGCATTGACCCGCCTCCTGAGCATATGTCTATACCGGATGATCTGGGGTCCTTGCTGGCTGAGTACAAGGAGATCTTTTAGGCACCATCAGCTCTCCCTCCTGTTCGACAACATGATCACCGAATTCATATTCAGCCCGGTTGTCCACCAGTTAATGTTCGTCCCTACAAATATCCACAGGTGCAGAAGGATGAGATTGAGAGGTTGGTACAGGAAATGCTCACATCCAGACTCATTTGACCTAGCACCAGCCAATACTCATCCCCAGTGCTTCTTGTTCGTAAGAAAGATGGTTCATGGCGCTTTTGCGTCAATTTTCGGGCCCTGAATGCTATTACCATAAAGGATAAATATCCCATTCCTGTGATCGAAGAGCTACTAGATGAGTTATCCGGGGCAACTGTCTTCACTAAGCTGGATCTGCGCTCAGGGTACCACCAGATTCGGATGCACCCACCTGACATCCATAAGACAGCTTTCAGAACCCATGACAGCCACTATGAGTTTATGGTCATGCCCTTTGGTTTATCCAATGCCCCGTCTACTTTTCAGAGTCTGATGAATGATATTTTTTGGCCTTTTCTGTGGCGCTTTGTCTTGGTATTTTTTGATGACATTTTGATTTATAGCCATTCATGGTTAGAGCATCTCGAGCATATCCGTATGATCTTCACGACATTATTTCATCAAGGCTTGTTTTTAAAAAAATCAAAGTGTGCTTTTGGGTTGCCACAGGTTGATTATCTGGGTCATGTGATTTCCGCTTCAGGGGTATCTACAGATCCTTCCAAGATTAGGGATGCCACTCTGGTCGGGTTTTTTTGAAACCCGACCTGACTCGACCCTAATGGATCGGGTTTGGATTTACTAAATGGTAAAACGAATCGGGTTCGGGTTCAGGTTTTCCTTAACCCGACCCGACCCGGTATATATAATCCAAAGAGTCTATCCCCTATTTTCTCCCCGTTTCAATTTCACGCACAGTCACTCTCCGCCTCCCTCCAGGGCTCGTCGACTCCAGATGCCGACGCCTCCTCTCCATCTCGTGGCTACAATTGTCGACTCTTGTGAGCTTTTGCCGACGGTGAAAACAAGTTTTCCGCCCTAAATCCGCTTCGATCCTGCTCCATCTTCAACGATCTGAAGTTAAAGGTACTTCTTTTATTCATTCGTACTTTTCGCCAGTCGCACCTAGGCCTTTCTGGGGGTTTTTGTTTCACTCAACCGTGTCTGGAGTCTAGAAGGTCAGGTTGGTTCGATGTGAGTGGTGGGTATTATGCTTTCTGGCATTTTCGTTGTGCCTTTGGCGCTGGAGATTTTTAGGGTTCTTTGCAGCGAATTTATTTTGATTTTTTTGGGCTTTTAGTTTGCATAGATTGTTGTTATTTTGCAGTTTTTCAACTCTGTTTCTCTCTCATGGTTGTTTTTTAACTTAGCTACATAAGATGATTTCAGTTTGAGTGTTTTGATTTTTTGATGATTTTTGTTTTTTGATTTGGTAAGGTAAGTGCTTTATGATAAATGAGACAGTTGTTTTGGCTCTGATTTAGGGTTTTAGGGCTCTTCACTTCGATCGTTGTTGTTTTTAGTTTTGTTCTTGGTTTTTTCGTTGCGTACGATGTTTCCACTGCTTCGATTTTTTGTTGAGTTTTTTTATTTCTTAAGTAGTTGATGTGTGAACAGACAGTTTTTTGTGAAGGACAACCTTCTGCATTAGCAACACCATATCTATAATATTTGTGGTTTCCCTGGTAGAAGACAATCTAAAATCAGTTTAGTTTTTTTTGTTTGTGGTCTTTTGTAGGTGAGGAAGTCGAGAGTGCTCATGGAGCACAAAGATCTGCAGAAAATGTTTTTTTGAGGTTTTTGTCAGTATAGTTTGATGGAAACAATGCTACATGAAAATCATATATGTATGTTGTGTTTATATTTTCTGTTGTTTAGTTATACGTGTGACCTCTGTTACATTCAATACAAGACTTTGCCATTTTTTTTGTTACATTCAACGAGACTTTGTTGCCAATTTTTTTACACCTAAAAATAGATGTTAGTCGGTGTTAATGTAATATTTTTTCTGCTTCGGGTCGGGTCGGGTTAGGTGGTAAATTATTCAGGTTGGGTCGGGTTCGGGTTTTAGTTTTACCATTAGGAGCCGGGTTTGGTATGAAAATTTTAACCCGTAACGGGTTTGGCATAGGATTCGGGTTTAGGTTTTTTAAATGGTATCGGAGTTGGGTTTACTGAAACCCGAACCCGACCCAATGGCATCACTATCCAAGATTGAGGCTATTGTCAAGTAGCCAGCTCTCTCAAATATCCGGGCGCTCCGAGGATTTCTGGGCTTGACAGGATATTACAGGCGTTTTATTCAGGGATATGGTGCATATGGTGCACTGGCCGCCCTACTCACTGCCCTCCTCAAGAAGGGGGCCTTTCATTGGACTTCAGACGCACAAGCTTCTTTTGATGCTTTGAAAAGAGCCATTTCCTCCTCTCCGGTGCTTGCTCTTCCTGATTTCTCCCAGCCGTTTGTCATTGATAGTGATGCATCCTCATAGGGATTGGGGGCAGTGTTTATGCAGGCCGGCCGACCCATTGCCTATTTCTCTAAGGCAATCTCCGGACATACTGCACAATTATCCACTTATGAAATAGAAATGTTGGCCATTGTCCATGCAGTCACAAAGTGGCGACCGTATCTCTTGGGGCGAAAATTCTTAATACGGATGGATCACCACAGCTTATGTAACTTTTTGAACCAGTGGGTAGCCACTCCTTCTCAGCAGAGATGGGTTTTTAAACTTCTGGGATATGATTATGACCTAATTTATAGAAAAGGAAGTGACAACCAAGCGGCTAATGCACTGTGTCGCCAATCAGAAAATACTTGCCTGTCTGCACTCTCCATGCCAACTTTTCCCTTTATGGCTGATTTGTTTCAGGCTTATCATCAGGACCCGGAGGCTGCTACACTCATTGTTAGGTTGCATACTGACCCATCCTGTTCACCACCTTTTATTCTGCAGGGAGATTTACTTCTTTGGAGAGATCGCTTATGGATTCCTGCAGTTCCTCAGCTACAACAACAACTTCTCCATTATTTTCACTCCTCACCTATTGCAGGGCACGAGGGACAGTTTAGAACTTATAAACGGGTGTCTCAGAGTTGTTATTGGAAGGGTCTCAAGAAAGCTGTTCATGATTTTGCCGCTTCTTGTGATGTATGTCAGAGAGTAAAAAAACCTCACTTCCTCTCCCGTCGGGCTGCTACAACCACTGCCCATTCCAGAGCACATTTGGGAAAACATATCTATGGACTTCATTGAGGGTTTACCCTTAGCTCAAGGTAAAAGAGTCATTTTCGTTGTCATCGATCGCTTATCGAAATATGCACACTTTTCTCCTTTGGGTCATCCCTACATTGCTGGTCACGTGGCAGAGGTTTTTGTTCGGGATATTGCTTGGCTTCACTGCATGCCCTGTTCGATTGTATCTGACTGTGACCCTGTGTTTTTATCGAAGTTTTGGAGCACTTTCTTTGAGTTGCAGGGTACTGCCTTGAAGATGAGCACAACTTACCACCCTTAGACAGATGGTCAGACAGAGGTTCTTAACCGTTGTCTTGAATAGTATTTACAGTGCTTTGCAGGAGATCAACCTCGTTGGTGGCTCTCCCTTCTTCCTTGGGCAGAATGGTCCTATAATACAACTTATCACACGTCCCTGGGGTTAACACCATTTCAGGTGGTTTATGGACGGCCACCTCCCACTATTCTCTCATATGTGCCACATCATGCAAATGTTGGTGCCGTTGACCAATCATTACAGGAGCATGATGAAGTCCTTCGACCACTCAAAAGTAACTTGAAGGCAGCCCAAAATGGAATGAAACAGGTTTATGATCGTTCTCATACTGACCGAGAGTTCGTCATCGGTGATTGGGTATATGTGCGCCTTCAGCCATATCGTCAAGTATCCGCCCGTTCATCCGGTCACCACAAGCTGCTGCCCCATTTTTATGGACCTTATTTGATTGTCGACAAGGTGGGAAAAGTGGCTTATAAGCTCCAGTTGCCTCCTATTGCACGTATTCACCCCGTGTTCCATGTTTCCCGCCTTCGTCTTTTCAAAGGAGATCATGCTGCCATCACATCCATTCTGCCACCACCTACTCCACCTTCAGCTACTACTCCTACTTTAACGCCTGCTACTATTCAAGCCACCTGAAGGATTCGTCGTCAAGGTCGTATCATAACTGAGGTCCTTGTTGCATGGAAAGACCAGCCTGTGGAGGACGCCACTTGGATTCACGAAGATGATTTTCTCAGCCAATTTCCTAATTGGTCGCCTTGAGGATAAGTCGTCTTTCATGGGTGGAGGAGTGTTATGTTCTGCATGTCTTTATTTAGTTATTCAATTATAGTAATGGTTGTGCACGTAGGTAGTTATGTTAGTGTGCACGTTTTCCTGTTTTAATCAGTCATTAGTTAGTTTCTTCTTTATGTAGCTAGTTAGTTTTTCTTATGTAGCCTAATGGGCTTAAGTTAGTCTTAAATAGGATGAACCGATGTAATTTGGGATTATGCAATGATTAACCTAATTTCCTTTCAACCTCCTCTCGTCCCGACTTCTCTTCCCTGAACTCGTCTTCTCCTTCTCAACCAAATCGCACTTGCAACTCTCTACAAGTGCGACTCTTCTCTTCATCTATCTCCTTTCATCTGTTGCTCCCTTCTCTATACTCCAGTGTTTCATCTCAGAATCGCAGGGTCATAACATGCACATAGACATACTAGCATGGATTTTCAAGTCCAGAATACACATCAGTTTCACTCATTATAGCATTCTGTTCTTCTCACCATTGGACAAAAAACCGATTTAGTAAACCATCAAACGGCTAATCGGGAAAACAACAACATCCAACCAATTAATCATGGTTAAACATTAATAATTTTTACTTACAAATCATTTATATGATGGGTGCAATATGATACATACGTGAGCAAATATTGCATAAATACAAGTATAGGTAGACATACTCTAATCAGTCCTAATATGCATGAAACTTGGTCCATTTATGATAAATAGAATTATATAAACATAAGCAAGAATACATATACAAGGTAGTGTTCATATTTGTACTAAAACATGTGGAATATGGATTGTCTATAATCAAAGTGACATGTGCAAGTATCCATATTTCATCATGCTTATATCCTACTTGAATCATTGAATAAATGCAAGGAAATCATTGAAAATACAGATTTAAAACAAGTAGAACATCATGCTAAACCTAGACAAGTATAGTCATCATCATCATTAAGCTAAATCACATCCAATGAAGGTTCATATGCAATTAAGGCAACAATTATAAGTATTCATAACTCATCATAGTCCTCAAAAATTAGAATTATGAGAAAAGAACAAGAAATGGAGGAAAATCCACAAAAATAGCAATTTTCCAACAAATTGTCATTTGGCCGTTAGAACAACCATGCAGTCAGTTCGAAAGCCTTGCCATTCAATTGGCCTAAAGCCCATTCGAACACCTGGCCGTTCGAATGGTCTGTTACTCATTCGAACACATGTAATAGTTCACTTTTCTAGTTCATCTTCAACTTCTAGAAATTTAAACCGAAAACATTCCAAAATTTTATATAAATTCAAAAATCATCATGAATCAATATATAATTAAAATCTAAACCAACATGATAGATCTAATCATTTTCATGCTTAATAATACCAAAGTAATCATAAATCGCATACTTTTAATAAATCATCATTACACATTAAAATGAAGCAAAAACACAAATAAACTTATAATCATGTCATTCAACTGAAGAAAACCACTCAAGGTAAAAACCCATTACTTCTAACAAGTTTGAAAGTCCCTTAAACGAGCTTAATCCTTAAGAAATCCTACACTAAAATTAGGGCTTTTAGTTAAACCTAATTAAAACTAACTAATAGACTCAAACCAACTTGGAAAAAGATAGATTTAAGACATCCTTAGGTTAAAAATAAAAATTACTTAATTAGGGCTCTAAATTAAAATTAAAAAAGATGATTTTGATTGAAGAAAACTAAAAATCAAGATAGGAGAAATGATGATAGATAAGATTAAGACAAAGATCTAAAGGTTAGGGGGTGATTAAGGGGAAAATTACCTTAACGAGGGTGTCTCCTTTAAGAAATGGGGGTAGAGCAATCCTCCTTCCTAAACACAGTTCTTTCCTATTTGGTAAATAACTAAGATTTTTCCTTATATAATAAGGGTTTTAGGCTGAGAATATGAACTGTTGGGCTCGATAATAGGTGAAACTCCCTAAGTGGTCAATTAAGAGTATTTTTGACTAAAAAATAAACTTAATCAAACCCAAACTTGCTTAAATAAATTACTAGAAGGTTGGAAGTTAATATAGGTCGCATGTCATCCCTCACATATGTGGGTCTCACGGTGGGGCCCACTCCCTTAACTAAGGAAAAATAAAAAAATACCTTTAAATAGGCAAAATTTTGGGTAAATCAAGTTTGACAATAATATACTTAAAATGAAATTAAACTTTAAAAAATTCATAATTAACTAACCCATTACCACAAAAATTAAGTCAAACCGGCAAATAAACAAATGCACATAATTAAAAGGAATCAAATTAGAGATCTTACACTTTTGAACTTTAATTTTCTTGTCAAGTTGATAAATCAACCTTTGTTTTATATATTATAAATATGTCTATAGCCTTGTCTTTGCTTTTGAGTAATCACACATAACAATATCAAGTGCAATCATTAATAAATATAATAAAATATTTTTTACCTCTTATTTCTCGAGGTCGTAACTTTCTACTCTGATGTTTGATTGGAGCAGTTGAAGGCTTGTTAAGCTCGTTTTTTAGAGCCCTATCACAACCTTAAGAATGCACAATAAATAACCACCTCTAAATAATTTAAAATTATTAAAAAATTAAAAATTAAATTTATTAGAGGCGTAAAATCGTACTAAAAATTTACTGTCATTGTAGTTTCTAAATAGAGATGAGTTAGCCTGCGCATAGTTCGCAGGAAAATTTTCTGCGCATAAGTTAATGCTGAGCCTTGGGCAACTGGTGGTTCACTTGACCCCAGTTAAAAGCTTGATTTTGAAATAGACAAAAGGACGCCTAACATCGCCCCCATTTTCCCGCTACGGTTCCCCCCCTCCTCCCTCGTGTTTGTCGCCCTCCCACTGCGAAACTCCCCAGGCTGCCTCTCCAGGTCCGTCGCCATCTAGGTTCTCCCATGCCGCCTCTCCAGGTTTGTCGCCCTCCCTCCCACTGTAGCACTCCTCATGACGCTGCCTTTCTCCAGATTGTCGCCCTGCTCTCCCCAACACCACATAGGCCCTAAATGCTCATTGGCAGCAGTTCACCCCGCCGATCAATCACTGATACCGCATCACATCTCATCTAAAAGCTCTCCTATAACTGACCATCCACCCCTCCTACTAATCATTCCGGACTCCGACTAGCCACTGATACTTTGCCCCACTTGAGATGACAAAACGAAAGGAGAGGGTTCTGCAGGAGCTGTAAGATCGAACCCATCAACTCTACATCCAGAGGCATGTAAAAATGCAGCCTTTTCATCTGTTTTTTCCTCTTCAAGTTTGGTATCAATTATGGCTCATTACAGTTGTAATATGCTAGACTCGGTTGATCATTTTTTTCTTTTACAATGGTTGTTTTGTTTATTAATACAATTTATGTATTAATGTCTAGGATTTAGAAAGGAATATTTTTTTTCCCCCTTAATATGTGTCGTCGTCCAAGTTCCATGAAGTGCAAAAGAGCATATCAGCCTTTTAAAAAAAAATGACACTGAACACCTATGATGAAAAGCAGTAAACTTTGAAGAGATTCACAAATCCGAAAAATAGATAGATAATTTACAAGTACACTACATGCCAAAGTTAGAAAATGGATTAATGTATGAGAAATTCTCTAAACCACGCCAAACACTAGCTTTTGTTTGTTAGATCTAATCCAGAATCACCCATTCCTGTCAGAAAAAAAAAATCAGAAAGAAGAATTATGCAAGACAGAGATTTGAAAAATTGATGTTTTGATTTCTTATGGATTGTGAACTTCAGCCCCTAATTTCTTTATTTGTATTATTTGGTAGGAATTTCTTATTACTTTCTGAGTCACGAATCCTATTTGATGGTTAATTGCTACTGAACTTTCAGTCATACCTGATATTCCTATTGATATTTGTTTTAGTGGAGCTGATTACGTATCTGATTGTTCCAAAAAAAAGTACGGTTTTTTTTCTGTTGGGTTTTGTTCATTTTGCTTTATTTCTACTATTTTGTCTGTCTTTTAAGTCACTATAGAAATTGTTGTACTTCTTTCGAGCACAAGGGTTTGGATACTATGATGTGGTATATGTGTTTCTTCTACTTTACTTTTATGTTAAGCATTTGCATGATTTATATTTTTTAGGTAGATTTTTTTCAAATAAAGTGTAGTTGCTACTAGATCTGTCAGTTTTTAGTTTTTATATAGTTCTTATGATGGAAGGGTTGTTAAAATGATGGGAGTTTGTGGCGTTTCATGTGCTTTTTTCATTCATAATTTTCTATTATTTTTCTCTTGTTTTGAATTATTTGATAATATTGTTGTTTGTTCCTTTGAGAAGGTTGACATCATCTTGTATCTTGTTATTGAGATGGAATATGGAGAGTCCTCACAGGATATAAATGATATTGAACATGAGGTGGTAGAGCCCGTTAGCTCAAGTAAGAGTCAGGATCAAGTTGATACGAGTATGATCCCTTGTGTGGGAATGGAGTTTTCTTCCATTGATGAGGCATATGCATTTTATAACGCTTATGCAAAAATGAAGGGGTTTGGCACTAGGAAGCATTCTTCATTTCTTAATCGTACAACCAATGCTCCTTACAAGAAAATATTTGTCTGTGAGAAACAAGGATCTAAGAGAACCAACGATCCCAGAGAAGCAGGAAAACAAGTTAAACGTCGTGCAGATACCAGATGGAATTGCAAAGCCCATCTAGTTGTTAGATTAAACAAGGAGGGAAGATGGGTAATAATGCAATTTCATGACATACATACTCATGCGTTTGCAACTCCATCAAAAGTAGGGAAGATTCGTTCTCATAAAAGGCTACCAGCAATTTCAAAGCAACTAATGGGTGCATTCCATGAATGTGGAGTTGAGCCTTCAAGAATTACAAGGTTATTAAATATTATGGGCAGTGTTGAGGATGTGATTATTACCCCACAAGATTGTCGAAACCATCTTTACACTTTGCGTAAGAACAATATTGGTCGCGAGTGTATGAGGGTTATTGAATATTTCCAAAGGAAGTTGGGTATTGAAAATGAATTTTTTTTTAGGGTGGTGAAAGATGGAAAGGATGAGGTCAGAAATGTGTTTTGGGCTGATTATAGATCAAGATTGGCATATGAAGATTGTGGTGACATTGTTGTTTTTGATGTGACCTATAGGACGAATGCTTTCAATATGCCTTTTGAGCCTTTTGTTGGTGTTAATCACCACCGACAATCTACTCTTTTTGGGTGTGCCCTTCTTGCAGATGAAACAGAGGATACTTTCACATGGCTTTTTGAAACATAGTTGGAGTGCATGCAGGGGAAGGCACCACAAGGTATCATAACATACCAAGATTTGGCAATGAGAAAAGCTATTGCAAATGTTTTTCCTAACACACACCATAGATTTTGTTCATGGCACATAGGGAAGAATGCAATGATCCATCTAAGTCATTTAATAGCACAATATCCTGAGTTTAATCATGATTATGAGAAATGGGTTCACAGTGAGACAATTGAAGAATGCGAAAGTCAGTGGTTGACATTGAGGGAAAAGTATGATATTAGTGAGAAGTGTTGGTTGGCAAACATGTACAATGATCGTTACCATTGGATCCAAGCTTATCTTAAAGATTATTTCTTTGCCGGAATGACTTCAAGTCAAAGAAGTGAGAGCATAAATGCATTTTTTGATGGTTTTGTTACTGCACAAACTCCTTTGAGTGAATTTGTGAATCAATATGATAAGGCACTTATTTCTCGGCGAGCAGCGGAAGCGGCTGAAGACCACAAAACATTGAACACCAAGCCAAATTTAATGTTGGGTCTTCCAATTGAGGAACATGCTCGTAGAGTGTACACAAGGAAAATGTTTCTTGCTTTTCAGGATGAGTTGACACAAGGAATACGTTATAAGTGCACTAAGATCAAATGTGAAGGCCATGTCAGTATATATGAGGTGAAGAAGAATATAGATGGTGTCAGATCTTGCATTGTGTCATTTCAGGATGTACCTGAAATTTCTACAAGTTGCAGTTGTAAAAAATTTGAATCCGAGGGCATTCTATGTAGGCACATATTAAGAATTTTTTATAAAAAACAGTTGGATATGATCCCAGACAAGTATATATTGTTTCGTTGGACAATTAGTGCCAGATATTCATCATCTGCAAGTTTGAAAAATGAAAATGACTTAAGAGTTAGCACATCCACAATGACGCCCTATATGTTATATTGTCTTCGGACTCTTTTATTTAAGATTGGAGATATGGGATCAGCTTCCCCTGAGCATTGGAATCATGTCATGCCTCCGTTGAAGAGTCTTTGTGATGAATTAGGAAACATGACATTATTATCTACTAGCCCATTAGAAAAGACTGATGCAACTGCCCCAAGTCATGCTGATTCAAATGCAAACATGGAGATACCACAAGTCATTGTTCGGGATCCACCTAAGATGAAAACAAAGGGACGCCCACGACGATCTGAGAGAATAAAATCAAGTGTTGAAGTAAACCTATTGTCCCAAACAAAGAAGAGAAAATGCAGCATATGTCAGGGATTAGGCCACTACATGACAACATGTCCAATACAAAAGGTACAAACTTTTGACTTGAACAAAATATTATTCATGTTTGTTTAAAAGCTTTTCATTTTACATTACTGTTTAGTGTAAATTATTGTTATGAACTACTTTAGTGTCTGTCAATGCAGGATAATAACTCTCAAGTAACCCAAGGAGAGCCATCAAAAGTATCTCAGTCACATCTAAGTGATGAATGTAGTGATGACTTGAGTGAAGATGAAATTTAACCTCCTTCTCTTTAATGGTTGTTTTCTTCATAACTAAGTTTGCTAAGTTTAAAACCATGTGGAACTTTTACATAGTTGTGGGAAATCTCCCAATGTTTTTTTAATCATAACCATTGCTCTTAAATGACATAGGTACAAGAAGCCATGCAGCCGGGTTGAATTTTAATGATTGTTATCAAAACCTTAGGAAATCACATAATCTTGGAAGAAGCTTCCAAAGCAGTTTGTATATGATGAGTCAACCGCAAGCAAGTGGAATGGAATCATAGTTTCGTACTTTAGTCTTATGCTTTGATTTGATAATTTTCTGTATGAACTCAAAAAATAAAGTCAATTGTCTTGTATGTATGTGAACTTGAATTTTGGATATGTTGTTAGGAGCTATGTTGGTCAGTGACTTAAATTATGTTATGCAGGAAATTTAATTTTGCGTAGGCACTTTGTTAGATTTGGCAATTGGGAATGTTGTCAGGAGCTTTTTGGGACGTTTGTTGGTTTTGTTGTAAAAAAACTTGAATTATGTTGTCTAGAACTTGAATGATGTTATGCACTTTGTTAGATTTGTTCCTGATTTTTTTTGTTATGAACATCACGTGAGAACCGAATACAATGACACGCAAGAGGAGCAGGGTGAGTAACTGTGATGGTGAGAAGGAATTCCATCATAAGCAATTTTTACCAGTTTAATTTCTTTTACTAGTTTAATGTCACGTAGTACTAGCAAGGAAGCACAATAATGTTCATAAAATATGATTCCCTTGCTTCAAAATTTAGCTGGATGCACATCTCTATTCATTTAGAAGGGAAAATAATGTAAAAATATGTCAGGAAAGAAACACTCATCCATGATTCCTTTATAGAACTCCAATTATAAGGGACGTCAAGCAAAACACTCATCCATTATTCCTTTATAGAACTCCAATTATAAGGGACGTCAAGCAAAGTCACATTGGCCTTAACAAGACCTTATTGAACGCGAATCTGCTAGGGAGGGTCTTTCCGCTTAGCACTGATTGGCCACCAATGGGTGCCTTCCACGTCACAAAGACCAGCAGATTCACAGAGACGCTCAAATTAATGGATGGCATTTGGGTCACGGCGAGTACATTTGTGTGGAGTAGCAACAAATGGTTCTGAGAGCACATTTGTGTGGAGCAGCAAAAATGGTTCTGAGGGCTCATTTGTGTGGAGCAGCAAAAATGGTTGAGAAGGGAAAGGGCAGGAAGGAGGTTGTTACCAGAGAATACACAACTCTGGTTGGGAGGTGTGCTTGTCACCAGTTCTATTGGGCTAATAGCATTTGCTTGACCATTTTTTTTTTTGGTGATATGCTCCAGCGCACAATTAATAGTGTGGATTGACTAATCAGTGCTAAAATGAACAGTGGGTATCCTCTATTTTTTGGAGTTCCTGAGCTCAACTTGTTCACATACAATAAGTGTTGTAAAGAACAGTAATCAACTGACCATTACAATTACTGTTTGTTGTGGATTGCATAAAAATGTCTTATCAACGTCTTGTTTGCTTAAGAATATGGCAGAGAAGGGATATTGTAGATCTGATAGTTGTGGTTAGCTGGACTGATCTCGCAATGGTGTTGTTTTAAGGTTAGAGTGACAGACATAATTAATCGAGTTGGAGAATGAAGTCCTCACTCATATTCAAGAGAGAGGGTTTTGGGGGGGGGTGGGGGGGGAGTTTTTTTTATTATAGGATCCAAAATAAATACTATAAACTAAGCAAAAAAAATACATAAAAAAAACGCAAACAGTTTGACCATGTCCACGTCCATGACCATGACCGTTATAATTGCTGCAACGTTATCGGGCAACGTCGCAACGTTGCAGCATTAACGCCGCAACTTTGCAGCATTAACGCTGCAACGTTGCAGCAATATCACTGCAATGTTGCAGCAAAATTGCTGCAACGTTGCAGCAATTTTACTGCAGCAATATCACTACAACGTTGCAGCAATTTCGGTGCAACGTTGCAGCGATATTGTTGCAACGTTGTAGTTCGCTGCAACATTGCAGCAATTTTACAGCAGCAATATCACTGCAAGAGCTTCAGGAACAAAGAGGAGGTGGACAACCAGAGGATGACTCACATTGAGGTGGAGTACAATGGGTGCCGGAAACAGATGAATGAGTATCTTGCTGGGCTTCAATCTATGCAATAAGTCCGGTTCCGGCAGCTCTTGTTCATGATCGATCAAAAGGGAGGCACTACAGTGGACGGTTCCGGTGGCGACTGTTGATGAGGAGGAAGTACAAGAGGCGGGAAAAAAGTCCAGGGTTTTTCTGAATTGTTCTGATTTGCGTCTTCTGTACGGTCGACAGATTTTCTCTGTTCTGGTTTCGTCTTTGTTAGAAAACTGGGTTTCCGGATCTGTGTCTATTAATTTAAACGTGACCCAAATCCCAGTTCTATGAACGTGACCCAATTCCCGGTTCCGTGTCTCCGTGAACTGAACTGTCATCCAATTTGAACGTCTCTGTGCTGATGCTGGTCTTTGTGATGTGGAAGGCACCCATTGGTGGCCAATCAGTGCTGAGCGAAAGACCCTCCCCAGCAGATTTGTATTCGACCTTATTGGACCCAAAATGGAGCATGCCTTATTTAAAATCTGTACTTAGGAGCATGAATTTTGCAATGTGGAAATGTCAACAGCAAGAGGCATTTTAATCTCAAAAGGAATTCTACCCAAACCTTAGGCAAATACATTCTCTCCCTATACATTAGGATATGTTTCCTCTCATTGACCTTACAGGACAACCAAACTAGATTCAAGAACACAGCCAGAGCTCTGACAATAAGACCATAGCTATATGGAGATGTCCAGGGGCCATATCCATGCACAAACTCAAAATTTGAGGCCTTGACAAAATTTTAGGTTACAACTGCAATAATTTCCATGTTGAGAACGCAATGCTACCTATAAGGACAAATATTCTCTCCAATAACTATTGGTTTGTCTTCATCATTCAAAAGAGGATAGAAATTTCACACAAAAGAGAGATACCTCTGATTATATACAAACAATATGGATTATCAAACCATGGAGAACACATATATTTACAAATGTTTACAACAATTAACAAAAACCTACATGTCGACAGAACCTGAAGAATAACAACCTACAAGCTATTTATTAAAATTTTCAAGTACTACAAAGATTCAAGCGAGAAGTAGAACATGTGTTCACATAGGACATTTTAGTTCTTATTGAAATTAGTCTCTTTTTTCAAGGAATCGTTGCCCAAGAGAACACTGCCAAGCCACACAATCTTCGCGCACGGAAGAAACACCATCAGCCCTAAACCTATGAGACCACCAAGAAAATGTCTGAAGCATATGACCTCTCGCTGGAACCAAGGGAAGGCGATGCCGCAATGAAGTCGATAAAGAGAATACACAACCCTGGGGATTCATCACCCAAAATTAGATAAGAAAATAAATCCCAAAGTGCAGCAGGGAATAGAAAAAAATACTACTACCGTCTATTAGAGAAAATACTAAAATAACATATTACAACTACTAATAGAAGTATCCGTAATGTAAAACCATAAATATCAGAAAGTTATACTTCACAGTGATCCATCAAGGCATTTATTGCTTACGTTTGAGTGAAACATCAGATTCTCTAAGTCTTCAATCACTTGGTTTATGGCATAAATGGTCATCTTCTTTACCTGTGCCAACAACAGCAACTTTATTCCATATTAATTTAGCAAATAGATGCATAGAACAAACCTTTTAACAAAAAATATATATAGAAAATATTGCATACCTCCAATTTATCCTCATTTATCTGGTGATTCCTTGGAAGTTGCCTAAATTTGTCAGTCAAGCGGACACATTCAAAAATGTTTTCAGATGAGACGAAATCAAGCACAACTTTGCTGCATGACTGAGAAATCCATAGAAAATATGTTAAAAGCAAGAATCCCAAAAGAAATCAGCTCAAGAAAAATATTCGACATAACGTACTTTTAGGTTTCTAACTTGATGAGGGCAACTGGCAGGAATAAATACAGCCTCTCCAAGTTTTTGCTCAAATGTCCACGGTTCAATTCCTGAAAAAGGAAAAGAAATTGAGCTAAATGATTCAGTAAAAATTCAAAATGCTCATATATTGATATGCAATAACACAGATGAAAATCACCAACCAAATTCTTCTTTCAGCTTTTTTTTGTGCTCCAAATTCAGATAGAACGTTTGGTCATGCACTGGATGAACAACCTAATTGCCAAGAACTTCCAATGAGAAACATTAGCATGTTAATGCAGACTCACATATAGATTACATGCATTGTCAATAAAACGAGAAAAAATCCTTAATCTCCCTCTCGCTCGCCAGATAAGATAAGATATGTGCCCAACTTGGACGGTTTGGGTCTGAAAATCATAAGAACGCATAAAAATCAAAAGCTCATCAAAATTGCCAAAAAATAACCAAAAAATGAAATTTTTTGATAAAAACAATCATAGGTCTTTCATCAACGAGGTAAACATATAACAAAAAATCACTCATTTACCGGAATTAACCTAATCCACTTCAAATCACAGGGTATAACTCAATAGCCAATGATACTAAATTTAATAAATAAACCAACAAAATCTAGAAGACATAAAATCAAAAAGTAAAAGAATTTGCATATGATGAAACCAAATGAGTAACAATCACATTATTTAGATTAATGCATTCTCCATAGAAAAAATAAAATGCACAAGTATTAATCCTAATATCATCAACGTAAGCAGCAAGTCATTCTATCAAACATCTCATTGGTAAGTAGCGTCTCATTGGTAAGCAGAAAGCATTCATCAAACAACATTTGGCAAAAAAAAATTAACTTATAGATCACTGAAACAGCATGCAAGAAAAAAAAACCACTTTTTCTTTTGCCTAAAGTTTTCTGGGGAAAACCCCACTTTATGTTTTGTTGGCCGGCTTTAGGAAGAGGCAGGGAGAGGGGAAAAGGAGATGTGGACAAAACTCAAATGAAAGCAATTACCAGGAAGTAGAGAAGGGTAAAGGAAAAACCGTCAAAGATAGTGGAGGGTCACCGGTTAGCCTATTTGGAGATTGAAAGCTTGGTAGCATACTATTCGATGCGGAAACAGACACGAGACTGGGTCAGCGGTAGTGCAATGGAAAGTCGTCTGCGAGCTTGTTGATGGGGAAATGCTCGGTGACAATTGACCGGAGGTGAGACCTGCGCCACCCAGAAGAAAGAGGAAGTGAATCGTGAGAGTGAGGGACTGGAGGCAGGGGGATACAATCAGGAGGAGATCCCGCTCGCTGGAAGGAGATAGACGAGAGGGAGCGCGGCGGCGTCAAGAGTGGACGGAGGAGGTTTGATGGCGGAGTGTTGCGTCAAGGCTGAGGGCGAACAGATGCAGGATCAAGGGTGGAGAGATGAGATGGGCCTAAGGGTGGTGCACGGCGGGGCCGAGAACGGAGATATCTCTGGCTTCAAAGGTGGAATGATGCGTCGAGAACAGAGAAATGAGGGGGTGGAGGGCGGAGCGATCGGGGCGGCAAGGAGTTATCCGAGGCGGGGAGAAGGGAGTTAAAGGCGGTGAGGGGTCGCTCCAATGGGAAGGCGGAGCGATGGGGTGGTAGGGCATCCATAATGGGCAGGGGCACGAGGTAGAATGAGTTAAATGGGGTTAGGCAGTGCGATGATTCTAACGGTCAAAAAGGGGTATGCGTAAGAAAAAAACCTCAGCATATGCGCTAACTTTTTCCTTCTAAATATATAGCTATTAATATAAGAAAGAGGGAGTATATTTTATTGAATAGTTAAACTCACATATAAAAGAATAAAAAATAAATTTATAATACTTTTTTTTAAGTACCTAATTATTTAAATTAAATAAAATAAAATTATTAATATAAAATATATTATTTTGCCAATTTAAACTATTAATTTACAAGAAAGGGAGTATGATACTAATCTGTCAATATATGTTAGCATATGGATCATTGATCATAAGAATTAATCCTATAAAACCTGAGTAAATCCTACATAGATCCCGGAATACCCAATATCTCCTTCCCACCTTTCGTGGATCCCACAAGTGGAGTCACCGAGGAAGGAAAGAAGGTGGAAGAGTAGAGAAACAACCTCTCGTCCCAAAGTGGGCCCCACATGCCAGGCAAGCAGAAAACAACTGAGGTGACAGGACCCCAATCATTCTGGGTTGTCCCATTTTTCTTCTTTTCTTCAACTCCATGGAGTATTGGTGATGTTATATTTGACCATTATTGGTTATCGGCTGGACCTGATTAGGCCAAGGATATTTTCTTCAATTTATGACTTAATACTTTTATTGACTTTCCGGGTGGTACTTGGCTTGAGTTGAGGAGATGTTCTCCACCTTATGGCCCCCTTAAACACCGTAACTGGATTGGCCTACTTGAAAGTTTTCTTTTGAATAATTTTCTATAGCTAGTGCCTATCGTATGCTTTGGGTATCTAATTGAGGTAGGTATTTTTAATACTCCCCACTAACAATACACTTAGTATAAAAAATGTATAGAAACTCTTGATATTTGGGATCATGACATATATGCTAGCGCACATTAGTATCAATACATGCACTAGTATGTGTGTCATTTATCTCATCGATAAAGGACTACCATACACTCTTTTCACTGGCCTCATTGTCCTTAGAGAACATAAAAATACTTCTCTTGAGACCGCCGCAAATTCTACTTGGCTTCATCTCTGGCATCAACCAGTCCCATATCGGATAAGGATTTTTCTTGGAACCATGCCTGTAAGGCTCTTCCTACAGATGCATTTCTTGCCCATCGAGCTCGTCAATTGATTTCTCTTTCTATATTTTGTTCCCAGGCTATTGAAGATTGCAGCCATCTGTTTCTACACTGCCCATATTTCTAGCGTCTGTGCCCATATTTCACTGAATGTTAATATACTGTCTTGGTCGCAGTCTTTATATAGTCTCTCTGACCAAATTAATAGTTTTATTTGGTAAAAAAAATTATTATATATTAATAGCTCCATTTTATTCAGTTTAAGGGGTTATGTACTTAAAAAAGAGTATTTTCTCCCTTCAATAGAATTCACTATTTTCTTGCATATAACTATTAGTATGAAATGGAGGGAATATTACAAATTGTAAGCTTAGTGGAACTCCATGGTTCTTGCCACTATAGATGATAATTGCTTCAATTTTATGGACTTTCCGCAATAGGTTTAAATTCACTATATGTGATATGATTCGTGTTGTTCGTTCTATGATCTGTTCTTGCTCCCAATCTTTTGATGCTCTGTCTTCGTCCATCATCTGTAATTCGGCAGGCAATTCTAGTGGCGTGGGACCCGCCACCTAGGTCCCATGTTCTGATTAATTTGGATGGTGCATGTCGAGGGAGTAATTTTGTTGCGAGCACGGGCTTCGTTATTCGTGATGCTTCTGGCCAGTTTGTTGCTGCCTGTGCTTCTAATCTTGGTATGCAGACTGCACTTCAAGCTGAGGCTGCTTTCTGTTTACAATGGCTTCAGCTTGCAAACTATCTCCGGCTTTCTACTGTTACTGTTACTGTACAAGGAGACACAAAGCTGTTACTTCAAATACTTCATACTGGTTCACCTGCGCCATGGAGAATTGCATCAAATGTGGATGCAATTCGATCTATTCACCATTCTTTCTTAGATGTCTAATTTCAGCATGTTTATCATCAGGCTAATTGTGTTGCCGATTTTCTCCCCAACTTTGCTCTTACAATTTTTCTTGTTGCTAGCTTAAACATCCACCACGGATGGTATAATCCTTTTTGTATGCAGATTTACTACAGCGTACATCTTATCGATATGTAAATATCTAAACCTCTTATAGGAGCTTTGTCGGCCAAAAAAAAAGATCTCCTCATCTGGAATTTTCCAGGAGCCTCTTATAGAGTTATAGGAGATTTTTTTTTCCTGTTGCTCCTCTGCATTCTTGCCTCTTCCTCCTCATCCGCCTCCTTCCACACTACGGGCACAATAATGATCTTAAAACCGGGAAGTTATGAGTTATACCATGATATACACATTTTAAGTTTGCATAGGATGCAGAAATGACAAAATACAATGCGATGGAGCTGCTGCCCACTTGCAAGAATGGGATATGATGGCGATCATACCTTGCAAATCTAGCACAAATAAATCTCCCCAGTTGACGCCATGTTACTTGAACGGGCATATTTTAATTCAGCAAGGTAATATGGAGAATTTCAAATTTTTGAGTACAGCTGTATACTATATATTCGGCTACATATGTCCACTAATTGGGCTAAACGGAGTTGCACAGTTTTTGTGTATGGCTACCATTAGTTCGTAATTTGGGGTAATGATACCTGCAAAGCCTAATTTACTAACGGTCAAGGGAGACGATGATCAGTAGTATGCTCACATTTAGAAACTATATGCTCATCATCCAAACAAGGGTTTTCGTGCAAAGCAGTAACATCTGATGCAGCGGTACAGTTCGACTACTCTCCTTGATCCGTCTATTATATACCATACAGTCCATTGCAAATATAAAGACGCAGTCGTTACTTATTTAGGAATCTGCAGCAACTGTAGTAACTAGAAACTGAAAAAATTCTTATCCTTCAAACTTTCAACTGTTTCCTTCAGGCTCACGTCCAGAGGAGTGAACTCCACACCCAAGCTTTTGGTCCTTTCCGTGTTAATCTGATAGGTAGGGGCATATGGATTGTCATCCGCACACCTATCCACAAAAAATCAATTAAGTAAAACATATTTAGAATCCATCCACGTGCAGATAAACAAATTACGTGAATAATGCTTGGCAGACTAGCACTATGAGGAGAAATTAGAGAACAAATCAGCCCATATCCACATAACAGGCTCAAAATTGGGGCTGTCGAAGTTCCATTTCAAGGCCTTAAGGTGGCAGGGCGGTGCTGTTTGGGAAACCTATTCCCCTAATCCCATCAGGCCACACAAGCCTGGAAACAGGCTAATGTAAGAAACTGCAGATTCAAGGACGAAGATAGCTACTTATCAATTAAAAAAAAAAGGACGAAGCTAGCACTGGCAATATAGAATATATAGACTTACTTCTCGGGAAGAGGCAAATGAGGGTAAAGCTCTCTTAATATCTTCACAATTTCTGAATAATGAGCAACTCTTTCCACAGTTAAGTATCTTCCACTTGCTGAAGGAACCTCAAACGCCAGAATATGCACAATTGCAACATCTTTTACATGAACCCAACCAAACGATGCATTCCAAAATGTGGGGGATCCTGCATTCATTATGCTGCTGATGTCATTTAAAAAGTTTCCATAAAAACAATAAATAAATAAATATTTGAAAAGAATTTTATATAACAAAATCTAGTTATTTACAGAATGTGTAAAAGAAAATACTAAACATTTGAGTTCAAAAATTAGCACAAATTAGAAAGATATTTATGCTGATGAAGAAAACTTCCAAGCATCCCCACTTAATTGTAGCTGGAGTCATTCAACATATTTGTATCAACACTACTGCTACCCGCTACAGAAAAACTTGACTCTGCTCCTAGTGGGTACTGGAATACGAAATAAGTCAAAATTGGACTCCATGTTCAAAATGCCTAACATAAGATATCAATTTGCTAAATTCTTTCAAAGCCTTGTTACTAACCTGTAGAAATGAAAATTCAAGCCAAGTGAAATGGGAAGTCTCATCAAGGAAGAAGACATTCTAAACAAAAGATGCTAAACGTGACTGAAAGAGTCCAAAAAGATAGCGCAAGTTCTAGACATTAATTGAGGAACTGATACAAGATCTTTGCCTAACAAAGAATAATTAAGTTTACCATTTATTAGGTTCAATATTGCTTCAGCACTTGTATTGAGAGTCGGCTGTAGAAGTGGACCAATCACCATTCCTGGGTTTACTGTAACCATGTCAAGCCCTTTCTCTTTTGCAAGCTTCCAAGCAGCCTCTTCAGCCAAAGTCTTTGAAAGCATATACCAACCCTGAAGTCATACATAAAAAGTTTACTTTGTTATTGAAGGACATAAATGTGGCCCCCCCTTCAAAACAAAGGTAAGGACTCAGACCCCCAAAATTTCAATTTGTCTCATGGAGAATGCTTTAACATATACTGCATATTTTAATGGTGAAGTACCTGACTTGCATATCCATATCTTACAACTAATATCTTGAGAAAAGCTTGAAACATTGCACAGTTAACTTCTGACAGAGAAGAAGTATGCATATAACAGATTGAAAATAACTTGATGCATTATCATTATTAAAAAACATCAGTATATCAAAAACCACAAAACTGAAAATTTCATTATTCCTGTAAACATATAGCTAAAAGATGATAACATGTATTTCAAGCTTAAGCAACATAGCCTAGTTTTAAAAAATAGATAATAATCATCAACTATGATAAAGTGTGAAGTAAAAAACAATTTTCAAGCAACAAAATAAAGTGTGGAAAAATAACTTGATACATTATGATTATTTAATACAGAAACGACAGAATATCAAATACTACAAAAGTGAAAATATCAATGCCATTGTAGAAATATAGCTAAAAGATAATAACATGTATTTCCAGTTAATGCAACATAATCTAGTTTTAAAATTTAGAAAAGATCTTTAACTAAGATAAAGTGCAAAGAAAAAACTAATTTTTAGTCCTCAAGCAATTCAACCAGACTGTTCAAATATCTCAAAAAAGGGGGGAAATGACATGGCAGCTCTATGCCAACCAACAATATTTTTTTAAAGACTTTTGCAGCTCTTGGCTATAATGCAAAAAAAAAGTATTTGATCAAGAACCATCAAGTATCTGAGAGTATAGTAAATCAAACCCAGGTTAGACAACAGCCCAAATTTGCTTCCTAAGTCTTTCCATGTGGCGTTCCATACATTACTTTCGAAAGAACCAAGAAGTTATTTCCTCTAAAGTCTGACTTTTTTTTTTGCATAAACTCGAAAACAACTGACAGCAATCCATACCTTTATCGATGTTAAAAACTCAGGGTTACTGAACCAAGTCTCGTCAACAACCACGTCTGGTGTTCGTGGTTGTCCTGTATAAGATACTGCAGCAATGGATGATGTTAGAACCACCCTTTTAACTGTAGAAGCTTTGGCACAGGAACTAAGAACATTAAGAGTTCCCTTGACTGCCGGTTCAATCAATTCTGCCTGAAAAATTAAACAAAATGCACATTTAAAAGTTTGATACATAAAAATACGCAACAAGTAGTGTATGGTCCATTGATACTATGTGCCACCCGAGAAAACTGAGGAGAAGTACTATTAACTTGTGAAATAAAATTCGGTTCACTTCTATTTGGATGATCAAACGGACTACTAGGCCCTTAGGATACTCATTCCTCAAATGACACTTCCTAAAAACCTACAAATACTGTAGTTACATCAAATTGTTGAAATAAGTAGGGCAGTCAAGCTAGAACGTTTTGACTAAAATGTCCATCATTATTCATGTTCCAATATGATGCTGATACTAATAAGCACTTCATATGCTACAGTGCTAACTGTCTTAATGGTATAAACACGTGAGCAGACATTAAAACATCAAAAGATCCACTATTACTCTATTAATAAATGGAAGTTTGGCAATTGCATTACGATGCAAGATCCACACAAATGCAGAATTTGGAGCCGACAAGAAAATTTTATGGGGTATACTGTACACTTGACTCTTCGCAAAAAAAGGGACATAATTTAAGGCTAAATAGAAAAGCTTTTCCTATCACGACTTCCAATGAAAATCATTGCTCTCAAGAGCAATATTAAAAACTATTGTGGAAATTATCATCTTTTATAAAATTTGGCAAAAAGACAAAAAAGGAGAATTTTGAGCAAATAATGTTCACAGACCTAACGATAGGATATAAAAGAGTCCCTTCTGCTTCCACATAATTATTTACAAGCGGAAAAAACAATAGGATCTACCTTGAGTTTACATGATCAAGTAAGATTAAGTGGATCTTACTCAATGAGCGTCACAAAACTATTCGACAGTACTTTACTTGATAACAAGCCTAATTTATGAACCGTTTTGTATAGAAGTTAGCTATATCCAGAAAATGATACTAACATAATTGCGCTTTCTGGGTAACATTCACAGCTTTTCAGATGACGTCTATAAATGATCTTTACCGAATGTAAATAGGAACAAGATTTCACAATATATGAAAGGAAATGAACCTGGGGATCAGTAACATTGTGGTAAAAGGGAGAAGCCGTATGGAAGACCCCATCACACCCATGAATAGCAGCATCGAAAGAGCCCTCCTCCAATAAGTTTGCTTTAAACAAGTGAAGCCTTTCATCGGCCCCTTCAAGTGCACGGAGATGGCCCGTCTTCCTGGAATCATCTACACCAACCACACCATAAAATCAATGGCTATATAATCCAACGATCTAAAAGTGATAAGAAAAATTGAAAGAGTTCACCTGCATAACAACAGGTCAGGCACCCATTGAAAACTATAAAGAAGAGCAACAACTTATATCTATATATATATATATACCTTATCACTTTCGAAAAAATCGGAAGAATTTCAACCAAAACCTGAATTTAAATCGATTCCTTTAAAAAAAACTTGAAACAGATCGGACACTCGGTCAATAAAGCAAACTAGTCAGTAGTGAGCAAATGGAGTGGTGGTGTTACTGGGATCGCGGACGGAGGCCTTGACGGTGTAGCCGCGCTGGAGGAGGAGTTTCACCAGCCAGGAGGCGATGTAGCCCGACGCGCCCGTGACGCACACGACCTTCCCTGACGCCCCAGCCATCGTCCCCTCTCTCAATTTCACGCTTTTGACCACAAATCTTTTGCCGGTGTGCAACGTCGCAGGCAGCCGAGATGGACGTGTCCGTACAGCGAATGGAGCTCTGCCTCCACCGACGAGTCTACGAATCGATTGGGGACTACTATTCCTCAGCATTCGTAGAGCCCTGTCAAAGGACTACAATTCCTCTTCCAACTTCCTGAATGGGCCCCAAGCTCCAATCATTCATAGGCTAGCCCATTTCAGCGAATTACGTCAGGTCCAGCAGTCCTGTCGTCATTAATCAAAATTAAATACTCGAGGTTGATACTGATAGGCCGTATTCTCAAGCGGCACTCCCATGTTAATAGACTAATTATAATGGTCAATAATGTACACACTTTATGCATATAAATATAAATATAAATTAAATATATCTTAAATAAATATACCTTTTGTATGTTATAGTTAAATATATTATTTTTAGAATTATAATGATCATTAATTATATACACAAGTTCTATATTAACCAATATACATATATAGTAGGTAATTATGAAACTAAATCTCATAAGTTTTGCAAAGATAATAATGTAGAAAGATTTTGTGTTATATATCATATTATTCATATTTAAGACAAGTTTAACTGTAGGTATCATTTTATAGAACTTTTTTGGGGTTTTTTAAGGTCATTCAAAATATATATAAATATATATAAATATATATATATATATATATATCTAATATATAAAAATTATAAAAACTTATTGTTGAGAAGTGTGTTATATACAAGGGGCCTAAATTTTTTTGAAAGATAGTAATGTGGGATCTCATTTGGTATAATTCATTAAGAGTTTTTTTTAACCGACATGCGAATTTGAGTTTGAAAGTATAAAATATAATATTTTAAAGATAGAATAATATATCCTTAAAATTAAAGATTAAGATTCTAATACCTTTAGCTCTTTGGGGGATTAGAATGAGACAAGTAGGGGTAAAATATGAATTAATAGTATAAATCACGGGTCATATAGTCAAAATTTAAAATTTCTATAGTACATCGATTGACTTTATATTATAGTATGATTATATTTGTGAGGTAATTTTTTACAGACTCATTTTTATAGGGTTATCATTAAAGTGGATAACTGGTAAATTACAGGGGTTATGGTTCTTGTAAAGTTTATGCCTATATTAATAAATGGGGCCTCCTTATTTATTAAGGTTAATCAAATATTTAACCCCATATGAACTGTTTAAATTTAACTTAGTTAAATAAATAAGCCTCATATATTGAAATGACCTCGAATTTAACACATCCTTGAGGATATTGGTCATGCACCTATCTTACACTTACCTAAATTAAAAAATACAATCTCAACCAATAATTTGATAATTATATTGAAAAATCATAATAAAAAGGGCCCACATTTCTAAATAAATCCAAAATTTATCATTTTCTATTTTTTATGATACTTCTTTAAAAAAAAATTAGTCCCACTTTTAACCAATATTAGTAAGAATTATATTTTGAAAATAAACTTCATAAATTTTATTCTCAAATTGAGTTGAGACTTGTAGTTTCATTGTTTCAATTGTGATTAATGGCTAAACCTACGTGGCAGGATAATCTTTGGTAATGACTTTCCTGAGGCCGGTCATCATCAGATTGCACATTTTCAAGATCCTAAATCTACTTGTAGAGTATAAAACTACTATAGACGCTGACGAATGTGGCAGCTCATCTACTTATAAAAATCGATGCAATTGTTGTCCGTTTTGGGGGGATGATGCATCCTGATTCGTTTCTCTCTTCAAAATAAATAAATCTACTCGTGGATCATGTCATGTGACAACCACTGTATAAATAAATTTTCACTAATTCCAAGTAGTGGAGTTCAGGCGAGATTGTTAGGGAAAAATTAACAAGACTACACTCTAAGGTTAAATAAAAAAGGGCGGCGCAACGCAATTAGGCATGTCCATAGATCAGAACTACACAAGCTTGACCAAGTATGGCCTCATTTACACTGTCAATGCAAACCAAGCGTGAGATCATAAAAGATATGCAAACATGTGTATTTATCGCCTGACGCCTGGTTGCATGAACAGACTTATATCATCCAGCAACTAAAGCTAAAATTACATACGTTCAAAATTCAAACATAACTGAATAAAATAGAAAAATTAAATATGACCACTATTAGAGCTAAATGGAAGTGCATTACTTGTTTATGGCTATCAATATTTGGAAATTTTAGAGTGCTATGATAATGATTCCTGAAAAGCATACTTACTAACCCAGTGATGATGATGATGATTGCGTTTAGAAAATATATGTGCAAATAAAGGAACATGCCTATTAGTCCGTGCTAGAGAGAAGGATGTATCTAAACATGACCATCCATCACGAGTGTATGTGATCATGCTACACCAGGCTTCTAACATAATATATATAATATTATATAGTAATTACATACAAGGTATAAGTTGTTGGAAAGTGGGTTTAAAAGTAGGCTTAGCCTATTTAGTGTAAAGTTAATGTAAATGGGCATATTGGATATTGATAGGCGAAGCCAATTCATTTGAAAGAGGATTATACATGTAAATTGGTCGAAGAGAATAAATAGTCTCATATTTAGAAAATAGAAATATAATTAGTTTATAAGGCATAAGTTCTATCTTTTAAGTTAGGCCCTTTGTCATCCCACTTTTGCAGGGGACATATATATTGAACTCGTGCACTTATATGAGCTAATCCACACGCGTGAAGCATCTATCTGGTCGGCCGGTTTGGTTTGCACACGCGACTAGTTGGGGCAGGTCAAGTCAATAAGATAAATATTTTTAGAACTAATTCTTTTAGTTTTTTAACCCAAAATGAGTTCGATATGTACTTAAGTTCCTTAACGGGCAGACGCGCCTCTTTGAACTGGATGGGGTTTCTTTCAACATGATTTTTCTTTATTCCTTAAATCACATAAAAAAAATTATTCTAATTAATCCTTAATCGGATTTTCCTCTCATGTGTGAGAGAAATTGCATATATGTGGTTCGCTATGAATATTGTGTAAAGGTGCTTATATTACGTGTGGTAGATCGTCTTATATTAGGAGAGAGACATTCAAGTGGTGTTAAGCATCATTAAAGATAGCATAATTTTATCTTAAAGATAAAGCGTTAAAAGTTTGATTCAATCTTAAAGTTCTCAACTTTTTTTGTAAGTTCTATTAATCGCAATTACTAAAGTATGAAAATAACATGTCACACTTAGCATTTACTTAGCAATCTACAACATAAAAATATAGTAATTTAAAAAAAAAATTTCTTACACCAAATCTATAGAACTAAATTCTATACTTGAGTTTTAATAATGGACAATTAAATATAGACTAAAAACTAGTGAAGTTCTTTTCCTTCGAACTTCCTAAGTTTTTTCTTTGTGTTCGTGTTGAGAGGAGGGAACTCGACTTCCAACGCTTTTGGCCCTTTCCATCGTGTTATTCTAATAGGATAGGGGCATATGTATTGTCAAAGTCCATATTAACGTTTATAGGCCTTGAACCAGGGCTATCAAAGTCCTGTTTCCATACTCATTTACTAACAATCAACCCATTTCTACATAGAACGCTTGAAATGGGGCTATCAAAGTCTCATTTCAAGTAGGGCTGCAAATAATATGGTTGGCCCAGGCCATACAAAAAAGAAGTAGGTTTGGGCCTTAAAAAATAGGTTACGTACTGGGTCAGGCCTTAAATGTAAAATCCTGTCATTTTTTGGGTCGGGCCCGGGCATGGACAAAAAAATAGTAAAAGCCCAACCCGGCCTGCAATAAGTGAGACATATGGACCTTTTTTTTGTTGTTATAGAGGAATAGATCTCTTGTCTAATTTATTATGTCTTATTATCATGGGAACTATCCGGGTATTAAAACATATAGACTTACTCTGTACCAAACGGAATGTAATGATTTTTATTTACCAAATAGAATGCAATAAAGTTTTTATATAATTACTTAGTTTTTAAAATTTTTTTATAGTTATTTCTCTATTCAAGATAAAGATTTATCATCTCAAATACTAAAATGCTTGAAGTTAAAAAAAAAATTATCACGTCTCTTTCAGCCCAGAAGCCTGTGGCCCAGCCCAATCCCATCTAAATTTTGGGTCATGCCCAATTTTTGGCCTTAACTACGGTCTTGGGCCAATCCTTGAAAAAAAAAATTTAAGCCAGGGTTGGGCCTCCCCTAGCCCATTAAGGCTCAACCCATTTGCAGCCCTAGTTTCAAGGCCTTAGTATGGTAAGGTGTTGTTGTTTGAAAAAGTTATCTGTCTCATTTTATTAGATTTCACAACTCTGGGTGCATGCTAATGCAAGATATGCATATTCAGATTCAAGGACCAGGCTGACATTGGCAAATTAGAATAAAGAGACTTCTCAGGAAGGACGAAAGTAATGCAAGGCTCTCTCAATGAAATACTTGAAAATAGAAATAGAAACCCAGATTCTATCGTCGGTTGAGTCAATTTTAATAATTTAAACTAAACTGACACTATATTGGGTTGGTTTTATCTATAAAAAATTTAAAACTAATCATATAACCCAAGTTAAATATAATTTTATAAGTTCTTAAAGAACTCGGGTCAGTTTGTTTTTTTGGATTTTTCACATGCTAGACCTAACCTGACCCTATATTTACTAGGGTATTTCTTTCTTGGACCCAACCTGAAAGAATCTTAAGTCGGTCCATCCATATTAATTGGGTCTAGATTTTAAATGTAATGGCAGTCTTATATTAATAGCTATATTTAATTTTTTAAAATAAACTAACTATTAATTTAAGATAATAAAATATCTTCCACTTCGAAGGAACCTCGTACCCAGAAGCCCTGCACTTTAAACAATTATTGTACCTTCCTAACTCAAGCTAAGAACTCAATGAAGGTAATGCCTAAACGCAGCTTGGAAAGAAAATTCTTTCTGGAGTCCAATAAGACTTGTATGAATTTTTCCTAGAGAAAATTAAGTTGGCCAGAAGAACGGTAATCAAGTTGTTGCATGTTTGATTAGACTAAGGAAAACCAATTTTAGTTACCTAGGGAACCAAATATTGGAAATGTTTAAGAGGCTTTCAATTGTTGTCAAGTACTGGATTTTTTTTTATCAAAATTAATTTATTGGTGAATTCTAATTTTGAAAAAATAATTTAAAAACCTTTTTTGATGAGTCAATTTCATCGCAAATAGACAATTTTTTTTATTTATTTTGGAATTGCCTATTTGTGACAATTTAGCTCGTTGCAAACAGGTAATTCCATTTTTCTAAAAAGTCTTTCGGGATGACTAAGTTTTGTCGCAAAAGCACTTTATAATTTATTTTTTTATATAATAAAACATTATTTGCGACAAAATTCAACATCTTGCTGTTAAAAAAATTAAGTGCAAATAAACTAGGCTTTAGTGATGAAGTTTCAATCATTGTGCAATATTGTTTTGTGACAACACTATTGTTGCCAAAGCCTTTTTGCGACAACTTTTGGATCTTTTGCAACAAATCAACTCATTGCAAGCCTTTTTTTGATGTAGTGAATTTGGCGGAGAAACCTTCTTTGGTGAGAAAATTTGCATATTAGTTACTATTTTTTGTATCATATTATTTTTTTATATTTCTGTTGTTTGAGTGAATGCAGAGATTTTTTAATTTATTTTGAGAATTTAAATGTAGCCATGGAAGGTGGGGTCACCTTTTCAACAACAAAAAAAAACTAGATGAAATTCTGATTAATTTTCACATTTACAATTTCATCCAAATATTCTAACCAAACCTTCACTATATTAGGCAACGCTTGGATGTGCTTCAAAGCCTTAAAGCAAAATGACTTTAACGTCACGTCATCGGTACAAAATGTATACTAACCTTAAAATTGTTTTATTTTGATCTCTCCTCACCAGGAAGTTTTAAGTTTCAAAGCTGTTTTAAACTTCTTCCTTCTCTCATTCAAGAAACGCTTTAGTGTTAACTTGGTAATTGCCGATCTGTGGAGTTAGTAATTGTGCTAGTTGCATAACTTTATTGTATAGTTTAATTATAACAAGAAAATCATCGTATTGAAGTAGTACTCCAATAAATCAGAGATCTTAATTGTTTAACTGGGATTTTATCTTCACAAACAAATGATTTAAGGGCTGTTTACGTATGGAAGTTTATAAAAATAGAGGTATTTTTTCTTGAATTAATTCAATTGATCCAGCGTCGAATCAAAATTAAGGTTGATCATGGTTTTAGAATAAATGCTGAAAGAATCTCAAACTTATTTTTAAAAGTTTAAACTAATATAATTCTCTCCTCTGAACTTGGATATGCATGTTTTTAGTATTTTTATACTCATATTAACGAGTCCTATCAAATAATACCCCACATTGGTAAGTTTTTTTAAACTTTTAAAATAAGCCTTACCTATTTAGCGCTCAAATTGATTAAAGAGTAACAATTAAAAAATAACTGTCTTTAATTCCGAAATAGGAGGCTGAGCATCAAAATTGATGACAAAAACATGCTAGAATCAATCTAATCAATCTTCACTCAACCATTTTTCTGTTAATTCATCGCAAAATTGAGATGAAATCAACGGAATTTAGTAGCCCAATTTTAGAACCCAAATAGCCGCTTAATCAAGATTTAGTTTTGGGTCATTTTTTGGGCTTAAAATTTTTAAAATTTATCCTGTTTATTGTAATTTTGGGGACCTAGTTGGGCCTCTTATGACCCGTTAGACAAAGCTATATAAATTAAGTAAAGCCAATACTATCGACGCTTTGATGATATTTAAAAATAAAAAAGTACTTATTTGTATATGTGTACTCTAATAAATTTAAAAATCCCAACCTGTAACAGGGGTGTACTAGATAATTTGTATAAATTTCTCAATATCAAATTCAAATAAGGAAAGGAATGGTTTTATCTGATCCCCACTCTCTCTTCGAAAAATTCATCATTTGCTGTGGCGAACCACCAACCCTTTGAAAAAAAAATGAAGGGAGTTGGGAGAATTAAGGAGCCAAATGCACCATGATCACGATAGAGGTGCCCAACTTTCTTATAGAGTTTCGGGTAAAGGTCCTTGGCACAGGTGATCACCAACTTCTATTGCAGAAAATCTGCATCGTCAGTTGTGTAATCTCCCTCTTTCCGTTTGTTGGCATATATCATTTGCACCCTCTTATAAACTATAGGAGGTAGATTTCTGTTGTCAATCGATCTTTGGTTGAACCTGTGAAGGCAATTCTTGTAAAGTGCTATTGTGTTCATTTTGCAGCGAAAGTGGCTCGTGAGTTGATCTCTTATGTGGTGCAACTAGGGTTGGCAATGAAATGATACGTTATAACCTATTTTGTTATTATAATTATTTTAAAATTTAGTATATATTTTTTATATCTATTCCATCTACTAATAATTAGCCAATTAATTAATTAACTATAATTTATTATTTTTATATATAAAAATTTATAATTCTATGTAATAAACACTCTAATCCTAAAAATTAATAGTCTATTTGGTAAAATAAATAGGCTCTTTAAACTTTCTTAATCTTAGGGCTCTCTGAATAGTTTTGGATGGGGCTTAGCCACTTAAAGTTGTCCCGATAGTTCTAGATGGGGCAAAAAAAAAAAAAGAAGTTTATAATAAAATATATTATATATAGAATATATAAAAAATTATATTATACGTGAACTTAATGGGTATAATATATTTATAATTAATAAATATGATGAACAGGTAACAAATAAACAAGCATATAATAATTTTTTATATAACTATTATATTTAAATAATAGTATGATAAAATTATTTTTTTATTTACCATTCAAATAAATTTAATTATATTATTTAACTTTTTAACGGTATGGTAAGAATAATAGAACGGCTACTGTTAACAACTCTAGGTACAACCGACTTACACATCTATACGATGTGGTGTGATTGTGCTTTTCTTTATGTTGCTCATGTAGTACTGTTAGACTGAGTTATTTGTTTTCTATATCGACCTCCCTTCTCTATGAATAAATTTTTTTTTATATATTTTATTAAGTCTTGTATCTAAGCACTTGTACATGAACTAAGCACTTTCGGGCAGTGCAACTAAATGTTCCCTATAATAAAAGCGCATCGTTAGATCTTACATGTCGGCTTTTTAAAAAAATTATTATTATAGGACTCATTTATATAAGTGGGTTCACTCAGAACAACATATCCTAGGCATTGTGCCTCATCGATTTTCAATTTTATGATACACGTAACTCATAATATATTGGTTTTTGCCCCTTACAATTCGACGGCCCATGTAACCATAAAAACTTTTTTTTTTATGCTTAATATATAGAGTTATGCTTTTATTTAAAAAAAAAAAGCGCACCCAGTACTAATAGATATTTTCCTACCCTTTTACACTTTCCTCATCCACACTGCCACCATCGAGCTCGGTGGGGAATCCAAACGGACCAATCAGAGGCCAGGGGACGCCATCCCTAAGCCCTCCAAATCTGGTAGGCAGACTCTCCTTCTGGATTTGCTGAACAGGTGAGTGCCTCCTGTTATGTATCTCGTTCGCGTCCCAGTCCCAGCCACGCGGCATTTGCACCACCACCAAGTGAAAACAAATGGCCCAAATCGCTCTCCCACCCGTCTCCACACAAACGCCCAACACCAATATTAGAAGAATACCAGCCAGAAAGCTGAAGGAATTGAGAGGAAAACTGAAGAATATCCTCCTCCTCTTGCGAGACTGTTGCCACTTCCCACTCAGAGTGAAATAAGAGAAAAGAAAGACACAGAAGCAGAATCGTTACACAGTGAGAACAAGGAGGCGAGGTTGAGAGATGGCGTCTTTGGTGTCATCTCCGTTCACCTTACACAGTTCAAAAACAGAGCCCTCTTCATATCTTACCCAAAGACATTTGTTCCTTCGCTCATTCCTCTCCAAGAAAGTGAGGCCCGGCCGAGCTGGTCTGAGAGTCCGATGTGCTGCAGTTGGGAATGGATTATTCACTCAGACCTCACAGGAAGTTCGGCGAATCCTCCCCAACAAGAACCCAAATCTTCCTCAGGTGAAAATCGTGTATGTAGTCCTCGAGGCCCAGTACCAGTCCTCCCTCTCTGCCGCCGTTAACAATCTGAACAAGGAAGCCAGCTACGCCCAGTTCGAAGTGGTGGGCTACTTGGTGGAAGAGCTCCGGGATGAATCCACTTACAACACCTTCTGCAAAGACTTGGAAGACGCCAATGTCTTCATAGGGTCCTTAATTTTTGTGGAGGAGCTCGCATTGAAGGTGAAAGCAGCAGTGGAGAAGGAGAGGGACAGGATGGACGCAGTTCTCGTCTTCCCTTCCATGCCCGAGGTGATGAGACTTAACAAGTTGGGCTCTTTCAGCATGTCCCAGCTGGGTCAGTCCAAGAGCCCATTCTTCCAGTTGTTCAAGAAGAAGAAGCAATCTGCGGGGTTCGCCGACAGCATGCTGAAGCTGGTTAGGACTCTGCCCAAGGTGCTTAAGTATTTGCCTAGCGATAAAGCCCAAGATGCTAGGCTTTACATACTCAGTCTGCAATTTTGGCTTGGTGGGTCTCCTGAGAATCTACAGAACTTTGTGAAGATGATCTCGGGCTCCTATGTTCCTGCGCTGAAGGGGGCTAAGATCGAGTATTCGGACCCTGTCCTCTTCTTGGACAGTGGAATATGGCACCCTCTTGCTCCTTCCATGTATGACGATGTCAAGGAATACCTGAACTGGTATGGGACCCGGCGAGACGCCAATGAGAAGCTCAAGAGCAATGACGCGCCGATTATTGGTCTGATTCTGCAGAGGAGCCACATCGTTACCGGTGACGAGAGCCACTATGTGGCCGTAATCATGGAATTGGAGGCCAGAGGAGCGAAGGTGATACCCATTTTCGCCGGCGGCCTGGACTTCTCTGGCCCCGTCGAGAGGTACCTGGTGGACCCCATCAGCAAGAAGCCCTTCGTGCACGCGGTGGTGTCGCTTACGGGCTTCGCCCTTGTGGGCGGGCCCGCGAGGCAGGATCATCCCCGGGCGATCGAGGCGCTGAGGAAGCTGGATGTACCTTACATTGTTGCTCTACCGCTTGTGTTCCAGACGACGGAGGAGTGGCTAAACAGCACTCTGGGTCTGCACCCGATTCAGGTGGCTTTGCAAGTTGCACTGCCGGAGCTCGATGGTGGGATGGAGCCCATTGTTTTCTCCGGCAGGGACGGCAGAACTGGTGAGTCCTGTTTCTACCTTTCTGTTATGCTTTTCTTCCCTTGTCCTTAGTAGCCCTATGTAGTGGAAATGCTGTCACTTGAGCCATGATTCTATTGTCATTTACTAAATAGTCATACAGTGATTTTATTTGATCTTAATGATTCAGTTCTTAACTGTAGCGAATTCTTTCATTATGTTCAGGGAAATCGCACGCGCTTCACAAAAGAGTGGAACAGTTATGCACAAGAGCGGTCAGATGGGCTGAGCTTAAAAGGAAATCTAAGGTACTGAACATAGTTAAGCTTCTGTTACAGTGAATGTTTGTCGTTTGGTGAGTCTGTAATCGGTTGGCTTCTTAATGAAGTATATATTCTTTTTGCTTTTGGTAACATAATGTAGTGTCTATTCAAAACACTTATTTTTTTATATATACTCCTATACTTCAAAGCCACAAACGAAAAAAAACGGCTCTGCTTTTCTCCAGCTTGCACAAGCCTTAAGGTTAACAATTGGCAGCCTTCCGAGGGGCGGTAACCCCCAACATCCAAGCCCATCCTCACATCAAGGGAATCTAATAAAAATATTAGCTCACTGCCACTAGGGGACCTGATGTGCATCTGCTTGTGCACTTACTCATATGGTTATTACATTAATCCACCACTTTGTTATGGCTTATTCATATGCCCTTATTTTGGAAAGCAGCGTGCGAGAACTTCCTTCCCTGTTAATATGTTCTTACGTCATGCTGTGCTGCATCCCTCTGATATCATATGTTAACATTTGAAATCGGTCTTGATTTTGTGCACAGGAAGGGAAGAGGATAGCAATTACAGTCTTCAGTTTCCCACCAGACAAAGGCAATGTGGGATCGGCCGCCTATCTAAATGTCTTCGCTTCCATCTTCTCTGTTGTCAAAGACCTCAAGAAAGATGGTTACAACGTGGAAGGCCTCCCTGACACCGCCGAGGCCCTCATTGAAGATGTCATCCACGACAAGGAGGCCCAGTTCAACAGCCCCAATCTAAACGTTGCCTACAAGATGAACGTTCGAGAATACCAAAGCCTAACACCCTACGCCTCTGCTCTAGAAGAAAGCTGGGGTAAACCCCCTGGCAATCTAAACTCGGATGGTGAACACCTGCTGGTTTACGGCAAGCAATATGGCAATGTGTTTATTGGAGTCCAGCCCACATTCGGGTACGAAGGCGACCCCATGCGTCTCCTCTTCTCCAAGTCGGCCAGTCCTCACCATGGCTTTGCCGCCTACTACTCTTACGTGGAGAAGATCTTCAAAGCAGACGCTGTCCTGCATTTTGGGACTCATGGGTCACTTGAATTCATGCCCGGGAAGCAAGTCGGGATGAGTGATGCTTGCTACCCGGACAGCCTGATTGGAAACATTCCCAACATCTACTACTACGCAGCAAATAATCCATCTGAGGCCACCATTGCCAAGCGTCGCAGCTATGCCAACACCATCAGTTATCTGACCCCTCCTGCAGAGAATGCGGGCTTATACAAGGGTCTGAAGCAATTGAGCGAGCTGATTTCGTCCTACCAGTCACTCAAGGACACAGGGCGTGGCCCCCAGATTGTGAGCTCCATCATCAGCACGGCGAAGCAGTGCAACCTCGACAAGGATGTGGCCCTTCCAGAGGAAGGAGTGGAGCTATCCAGCAACGAGCGAGACCTCGTGGTTGGGAAGGTCTACTCCAAGATCATGGAGATTGAGTCCCGGCTGTTGCCTTGCGGGCTCCATGTGATTGGGGAGCCACCTTCGGCCATGGAGGCAGTGGCGACCTTGGTGAACATCGCTGCACTTGATCGCCCAGAAGAAGGCCTCTACTCTTTGCCTGGGATACTGGCTGCAACACTTGGGAGGAACATTGAAGACGTCTATAGAGGCAACGACATGGGAATCCTGGCCGACGTCGAGCTTCTCCGCAAGATCACCGAGGCTTCCCGAGGCGCTATCTCGGCCTTTGTAGAGAAGACCACCAACAAGAAGGGCCAGGTGGTGGATGTGGCCGACAAGCTGAGCTCCATCCTCGGTTTTGGGTTGGTTGAACCCTGGATCCAGTACCTCTCCAACACCATGTTTTACAGAGCTGACAGAGAGAAGCTCCGCGCGTTGTTTGAGTTTTTGGGCGACTGTTTGAAGCTGGTGGTGATGGACAATGAATTAGGAAGCTTGAAACAGGCGCTGGAGGGCAGCTATGTGGAGCCCGGCCCGGGAGGCGATCCAATTCGGAACCCCAAGGTGTTGCCCACTGGGAAGAACATCCACGCCCTGGACCCCCAGGCAATTCCGACAACGGCCGCGATGCAGAGCGCGAAGGTGGTAGTGGACAGGCTGTTGGAGCGGCAGAAGGCTGACAACGGCGGGAAATACCCGGAGACCGTAGCCCTTGTATTGTGGGGCACTGACAACATCAAGACCTACGGGGAGTCTCTGGGTCAGGTGCTGTGGATGATTGGGGTCAGACCCGTGGCTGACACTTTTGGCCGCGTCAACCGAGTCGAGCCCGTCAGCCTCGAAGAGCTTGGCCGTCCTAGGATCGACGTCGTCGTCAATTGCTCCGGGGTGTTCAGAGACCTCTTCATTAATCAGGTAAGAGCTTTAGTCGAACACTTGGTGAGCCATTCATCGGTGGGAATTGCTAATTTAATTTTGAAATAAATGTGCTGCAGATGAATCTGCTAGACCGGGCTGTAAAGATGGTGGCGGAGCTAGAGGAGCCGGACGAGTTGAACTACGTGAAGAAGCACGCAGCCCAGCAAGCGGAGGCATTGGGCGTGTCGGTGCGAGACGCGGCATCCCGTGTCTTCTCGAACGCTTCCGGCTCCTACTCGTCGAACGTCAACCTGGCGGTGGAGAACTCGTCGTGGAACGACGAGAAGCAGCTGCAGGACATGTACCTGAGCCGGAAGTCGTTCGCCTTCGACTGCGACGCCCCCGGGGTGGGAATGACGGAGAAGCGCAAGGTGTTCGAGATGGCCCTGAGCACGGCGGACGCTACTTTCCAGAACCTGGACTCGTCGGAGATCTCCTTGACGGACGTGAGCCACTACTTCGACTCGGACCCCACCAACCTCGTGCAGTCGCTGCGCAAGGACGGCAAGAAGCCGAGCGCATACGTCGCGGACACGACGACGGCGAACGCGCAGGTGAGGACGCTGGCGGAGACGGTGCGGCTGGACGCGAGGACGAAGTTGCTGAACCCCAAGTGGTACGAGGGGATGCTGGGGTGCGGGTACGAGGGGGTGAGGGAGATCGAGAAGAGGCTGACCAACACGGTGGGGTGGAGCGCCACATCGGGGCAGGTGGACAACTGGGTGTACGAGGAGGCCAACACCACCTTCATCAAGGACGAGGAGATGCTGAAGCGGCTGATGAACACCAACCCCAACTCGTTCAGGAAGTTGGTGCAGACGTTCCTGGAGGCCAACGGGCGGGGATATTGGGAGACGTCGGAGGACAACCTGGACAAGCTCAGGGAGCTCTACTCTGAGATTGAGGACAAAATTGAGGGGATCGATCGGTAGATGGGTCCGGGACGTCGACAAGCCTCAACCGGCCTTTAGTTTTTTAAAGCTCCTTTCAGCATTCCGTTGTACAATGATTTTTTACTGTGAATCCAACGTTGTGACATGCAAAATAACTTTAATGGCTTGCCAGTGGCATATACTTGTAACGACTCAATAAAGATGGCAACCATTCCTCACGGGCATGGCAGATGTGTTGATGTTGGTATGTGCCATAATTTGAAGGACAATCAAAAGCATATCACGGTTCACGACCTTGTCTAAATAAGACTCAAAACTGAGGGAATTGGGAAGGGGCTTGGGTGTTATTTTGGTGAAAAATTCTGGTAAGATTTTATTGATTCTGCCTAATTTTAGTTGGAATTATTAGAATCTTAGTTAGGTATAGAAGGTGGGCAAACTTAAAAACTTTGCCCATTTCTATTTAGAATTTGCCAAAATTACCGAATCAATTTGTGAGTTGATTTCATCAATTTCATCTCTTAGCCTTTTATTTTAAAATTATAAAATTAATTATTTTTTAATTATTAGTCCTCGTATTGATTTGAGCATCGAGAAACATAGCATATAAGTGAGGCATACTTTAAAATTTTAAAATTACCTACCTATGTAGGATCTTGTTTGATAGGGTTCAAATTTATAAGTGTAACAGTACCATTAACGTGTATATCCGAGTTCACAAGGAGAAAGAGATATTATTTTGAAGTTTTAAAATTGAGTTTAATGCGACATCTAAATTTATTCTAAAAATAATTATTATTAATTATAATTCTCATAAAGTGGTGAATTATTAAAATTAATTCCAAAAAAATCTACTTTTATTTCTAAAAACATTCACACCCAAACAACCCCTAAATCATTGGTCGTAATATGTTTCAATGTGTATGTTATATTTGAACATGGAAGTATCTTATGATGTTTAAGTGGTAATTAGATTTTAATGTGTTAATGGCTAAGTAAAAATAAAGACATAAGGTTGGAATATGCAGACAATTCCTGGGTTGTATGGGCAGTTCGAATCCATTGTGAGAGCTCCTTCACAGCGGATCTAAAGCATATTTCAGGTCTCCTAAGAAAGAGATATTTGAAAAAATATCATGGCTTGCATAGGCAAACTAGATTTGGATTCAGTGGTATAATTTGTAAATTGTGTCATTTTAACTCACATACTTATGAAATTTTTATTTAGAATTTTTGGTGTTTGGGAACAATGTAACGTGTGATGTAGAAAGAACAAGGTATAATATGTGATTTGGAATTATCTTTTTTCTTGTTATAAACCAAAATACATAATCTGGGTTAAGATTTAGGACAAAATCAAATCTGACCCCAAAATATATTCCTAAAAATGTCATTTAGACTGAATAACACTAAATTTAAAATCACAAAGTGCAAATCCTCGTTGCCAAATACACCCTAAGGAAATTTCACACCATAAAGTCATGTTACCGTCCCCGTCTTTAAAAATCCACCAAGACATAGCGTCAATTTGATGGGTTTTTGCATGTTGGGTCTCATAACGTCTTTCACTATTTCCCCTCTTTCTCCACCTGCTCTACCCTCTCTATGATGAGAAAGTGACCAGTAATGCCGTTCTACGACGTGGTTGTGTATAAGTTAATGATATTTTTTAATATATAAGCTAAAGTTAACATATAAAATTATTTATGTTTAAACATATAAAAATTATTAAAATATAATATTAAATAATAAGTGGACCTATGCATCACATGGCTTGTGCAATACCTCCAAGGGATAATGCATTAATGTCTGTACTCTACCTCCTCTACCAGTTTATTAATTTATTCTTCAATAACTTGAGTTATCAGGAAAGTCGCTTGAGCTGGTGGGAAACATGTTATAAATGTAATAATTTCACTTAGTAGGTCCCATGATTAGAGGTATATTAAAGGCCGGGGCCGGCCCGTTAGTGTTGGGCCTTAATTTGAGGCACATGGACCTTATCAAGCCTGGACCAGGTAGGGCCGAGGCCCGACCAAAACCAATGTGTCTTTTGGGCCCATAATATAAGGCTTTATGGAGATAATTTTTTTTAAAAATAATATTATTTAGTGGGTGAGGTGGATTGGTTTGGTAGCGGAGGTGTGGGCCACGCCTAGCCCGGCCCAGCCCACACATGGCATATTTCAGGTACGACCATTTTGACACTTCTACCCATGACCACGGGTCTGAAAATTTAAATACTAGAATGTTCCCAACTGCTAAAAGTATTCTTCCATTTTTTATTTTTTTTGGGGGGCAGGGAGATTTTTTTTTCTTCTAATCTCTCTCTATCCCAAAATTGTGATTTTCAAAAGGAAAGTGGGGCCCACAATTAGGAGATGGAAAAGGGTTCATACACACGCATTATACTTGGTCAGTTGGTCCACCTACACGTTTTATTTTTTAACAACTAATTCATGAGTCTCATTGAGTCTTAAGATAAAAAAACGCATTAGATTTAAAACTTTTTTTTCATCCATAACTTCGTTTTACAAAAAAATACACACACACACACACATTTTTTAATGTAGCTATGAGAAACGTGTTAGACGCTTCTTAAGCTACTAATTAAACAATGAGAACATTAATTTGGTGCAATTTTTTTTCTGATGCGAACTATTAAAGTCTGATAGAGGGAATAATTAATAAGGATGTTTTTATCTTAGTTTTATGGAAATTAAATGATACTTATGAATCACTCCCTACGTCTAATATTAATTGTTATATTTAGAAAAATAGTATTATTGAATGGTGAAACTTACGTCTAAGATAAGAAAAAAATAAGTTTTTGATATTATTTTTTAAGTACTTAACTACTTAAATTGAACAAAAAAGATTATTTATTTTTTTTTCTTTCAAATGGAGCTATTAATGTAGGACGAAAAAAGTAATACTGGATGATTACACTTTATATATTTTTACTAATAAATATTTGATATGGATTTTATGGAAGTACATGTGAAGGTTTTATGATCAACCCCAAATTCCAATTATTTTGACATTGGTACATAGCGTGTCCTATGCTCCAAATGAAGATTAATGCTTCCCTTCAATATTTTGATATGCACCGTACCTTGAAAAAGTAGGCTCCACGATTCTACAGCTAGGTCCTATAAGCAAATGAACCGTCAGTTTAGCACATTTTCTAAAAAAGTCTGGCAAGTTGATGAAGGAATAAATTTTTGGGAAGTTCATGTGGATGTAAATCAGCCATGCCATCCAGAATGAATGCGACACTGGAGATGACAAAAGAATCACATTAATTAAAACGTTGCTCTCGGACTAATGACTTGCACAGTTGGACTATGTGCATCAGATTAATTAGGTATCAACTAATGAGATTACACAATCTTTGCAATAATTGAATGGTTCTTGTTCTTTTTAATCTATACTAAACCATGACTGGTGTTCAACCCGGGCCTTTTTAACCCACGCCTGTCATGAACTCTAAACAATCCCACTCGTTAATTGTGATTTGTCTCAAAGACTTAAGTGCTCCTTAGCAAACACCCAAAACGTTTGAAAGAATACAGCGCATCATTTGGCTATTTGGCTGATCATGTAGATCTCGGTCACATGTAAAATTTGGCTGATTATGACCACATCTTAATCAACCACGTTAAATTGATGCGGGCTTGATCTCAGATCCTGTTGGTGGAAACGTCACGTCTCGACAACTCAGAGTCAGGTCGTCGCGAAATATGTGCATCTTCTCCCCATCTCGAAGGAGTTAGTAAGCATTGTCCATGATTCATGAACAAACATGCGGTTGTTATAACAGAGAAGTTATGTCCCGTGAGTGTTGGCGTCACCAATTCTAAGCTGCGGATTCGGTCTAAAGTAGGAGGAATCAATGCTTAGATATTTGTTAGCCTTGTTCCATATTCTACAATATGCCTCTACAAGTGAAATTACGAAATTGCTTGTGATTAATGCTACATTGACGTTGGGTTTCTTGCGTAATGATCTTATTTTATCATCAAGAAACCATTAATTAGTAAGGCATATTTTTTGACCCCACTGACTAATAGTATTTAGATAATAAAGTAGGTTTATCATGTTACATTACTAAGCATTTTTCAATATTATTCATGTGTAGTCACCTTGGCCCCCTGCCTTAGTCATGGTTGTTATCATGATCTTGCCTACTTTTTTATATTTTAATAATTTCTGGTTTTATTCATGTTTAAGGGCTTTAGACTAAAAATATTAAAGTAAGCTTGAAAGTTCAACTCAAGTTACATTCGACTTCAAACTCAAAGTTGGTCAAGTTAAGCTCAAATATACATATATTTCAGCTCAAAGCTCAATAAAATATTATAAACTCACATTATGTAATATATATATATATATAAAATGTCTTCTAAGTTTCATCTTCTTCCATCCAATATATCATTTTCATTTTTTTATATACAATTACCTCATATTTTTTATTAGAGAAAATAGATAATATATTTCATGAAAAATAAAACTATTTTTTTATAAAACTTTATTTCCTCTATCTTATATTAATATTCTAAAATAGTAAATCAAAATAGACTAAATCTAATTTATTTAGTTTTCTAATCACAACATATTGGACTGCTTTTTTACTATATTTATATTAATAATTTTTTTCTAAATACTTTGGGTTACCAATTATAAAACCAAATAATAATCACAAAGTAAAGAATTTTGACTCAAACTCAATTCAAACTCAAAATTAAAGTTTTAAATTCAAGCCTGAACAATCTACTTGTTAATGCCCCTACTTTAGAACAATTTTGTGAGCCAATTATAAACTAAGCCTAATTGGGACGGGGGAAGAGGTCAAGGCCACATTTACAAGTTAATCTACCCTTCTGAAAGTTCAATGGGTTATGGGGCATATTGGCCCCAGCCCCTAAGGTCACAACTACAAGACCCGCGATTTTTGTCTCTGCTGTCAGTTGTCATAAAAAACCAACTCTGTGAGAAAATTGGTGTACCAAAAAAAACTGTGAGAAAAACAGGAAAAAAAATTAAAAGAACTCCGGGTCTTCAAATTCCAAACGTTGAGGCTCCGCAAGCAAAGTTAAAAGCGCCTTGAATCATGCTGAAACGACCCACCCACCAATCGTTACATTTGAAGTCTTCTGCGGTCGGTGACAATTCTTAATCGTTTTCACGGTGGCGGACAGCTGACTAAAAAGGGCAGCATCCCTCAGTCTTCTGGGATCTGTCCCAATTCACATTCTACGCTTTGGTTGGTGTGCAAGCTATGTTATTCTCTTCACGCGCAATGCCAACGCTGAAAATGTCCACTTCCCCACATGTAAAGGGTGGAGCGAAGGACATCAAGAATGTGGGGAACCACAACATAAGCAGAGGGTGACGTGAGAAGGCCCCTCCCTCCCTTTAAGTATCCTTCTCCTCCATACAGCCAGTTCAAACTTCAAACCACACCCATCTCATGGGCTCCTCCATCTGGGACGCCTTCTGAGAGTAGAAAAGTTCTTTTTTGTTCATTTATTCTCTTCTTCCTCCTCTTCGTTCCTTCATTGCTTTTATCCATTGCGAGAGGAGGCCGCAGCTGACTGGGAAATGGGGAAGTATGTAGAGATGCTGGATTTAGGAGTGAGGATCGTCGCTCGGTTCCATTCTCACTGCCCTCAGACGGCCAGAATGTATTACAAGCCTCCTACGAACAGCGACAAAGACAACAGTAAGAGCATCGGCTATGATGGCACCGTTGCTCGCCGAGTCTGCAGCCCCAGCTCGCCAATTGGCGTGGATACAAGAGAAATTCTATATTGTGTTGTATGAGACAAAGGATACGATCTGCAACAACTACATACTATTATGCAGGATCTGTTCCATTGATTTATTAGTTCATGGTATACAAACGGCGTGCATGCACTTTGTAGCAAACAAAAAGTTCATAATTTTGTGTCATTATTTTGAGAACATAAACGTTTTTAATTATTCGCCTATTTGGATTGTCTATTGTTGATGAGATTTTTCTTTTTTCCTCACAAACGCAGTTTTTTTAAATAATGAATGCTAGTAAGCAAGGTGAAAATAACCAAAGAGGCAGTTTTGGTTCTAAACAGGTTATTATGGGAATAGGAGGAAAGGAGGATTGATAGATTGCCGTGTTAAAGGGTGGTCTGTTAGATTTAGAACTTTCTGCGCTGGCAAAATGTGGCAGCCGGCTCTAAGAAATATGTTGTTCAAAAAAAAAAAAACATGAATTATGTTCCGCAGAATGATCACAAGATATGGTGTAGTAATTAATGTATGCTGGTTTTAACAATGCAATTGGTGAGATGTACCAAAAACGTAACAATTAAAAAGAAAACAATATAAAAAAGTTTGTACGAGCTCAGACTTATGTGTGTCATCTTGAGCCCAAGCATCTCAAGCCATTGGATCTCGATTCAACTGTGCAAGAGGGCTGGTAGTAATTCAAACCTTCTACCTATCCTTTGAGTTAAGTACATTGCCGTATCAAGATCCGACGGCCCACAAAGCCTCAGTGCGTACCAATAGGGATCAAAATGATATAATATTAAAAAAACATGATCATCATGCTTATGGATGGTGGTGGCGCTTTTTGTATGGTGGGTGGTGGTGTCAATGAAAATTATTTTGTGTTATTTTCATACCTTTGTAAGTATTGGAATGAGAAATCTTATTAAAATAATTATGATCGAATCAAGCAAATCGCTTTGTTCTTAAGACAGAATTCGCCTTCCTTAACGGTGCTTAGGATACTCTTGGGTGTCTGCCTCCCATGATAAGACGATCAACTATGCACTGTAGAAACACCTTCAACACAGTACATGCAGCGAACCATAGTATAGAATACTCTCACAAAAAGTATAAAGATAGAAATCTAGAAAAGAATTAATGCAGGAATCGTTTTCCATGATTTTAAAGAAAATCCCGTTGAAGACACCCCGTCCCGTTCAAACTAATGCGTCCATCTGTTAACGGACACACTCTTTCGTAAAATCAAACCGAACCCATTTTGGTTAATAGAAACCAAACCAAATAAATAAATAAAAATCAAACCAAATAAAGTTAGGTTAAGAGAGAACTAAACCAAATGAATTTGTCACGAAATAAATTATCTTGTTGACCCAAAACCGAACCGGTCGGCCGAACGGGTGGCGGCGGAGCGCGCGCGTGTGGGTTAGCCCACCTAGGTGCATGAGTCCAACATGTCTCTCCCCCACAAAAGTGGGTTGGCCCAAGGGCCTAACTTGAAAGGTCAAACTTGTGCCTTATATACCAACATCATCACCTTCTTTTAGGCAATGTAAGACTATTCACTTAATCAACCAATTCACATGTGTGATTCTCATTCAATATTCCCATTCAATACAAAGTGGGCTTAGGCTCTCTACCATTTGAGCTTGACCCACATAAATATTATACTCACCTTAATGATATGAGCTTAACCCATTAAAATCTCATGCCCACTTCTAACATTTTGAATGCAAGAGAGGGAGCGTTGGTGACAGTTGTGGTGATTCTCTACTAAGTGGTAGTAGCGATAAAATGTTGATAGTGTGTTAGGGCTTCTCCAATATTTTATATGGGATAGACAGTGTTTCGGTAGGCAACAACACTTATCCCATGGCAAGAGTGGTGTTCCAATGGGTGGCACCAGTAATCTATCAGGGTGCGACAAAACTTCAATGGGTAGTGATTAGGCTTGCACATAATACGAGTTGGCCTACCAACCCGGCCCACAAATTAACAGGCTTGGGCCTTAAATAATGAGATGGGGACTATGCCGAGCCAGAAATTTAAAAGCCAATAGTTATTAGGGTCAGGCCCGAGCTTAGGCTTGGAAAAAAATATGGAAGCCAGGCCTGACTCGTAGCTATTTAGGCCACTACCCATAATTAAACCACTTCCCGTAAACCCACCAGGCAATCCCAAACTCAATACACTAACCTAGTTACTCGAACCCTAGTCATGTCTCATATAAAAGACTCTCACTCTCTCATAAATAAGACTGGATGGGTAGACACGTTTGATGCAACTATCCAATGGAGGTGGAGGTTCTTGCTTGATGCATCACCCCAGTACTAGGGGAAGGAAAAGGTGGGCACTAAGAAGGAACTCACACATGAGTTTTGATTGGTTTAGATAAATTAGCCCATGTGAATTTTGTGTGGGGCCCACTTGTGTACATTACAAAAAAAATACTATTAGTGATACTTTTATTAGCAATGCAATAAAAAACGTCGTTAAAAACTATTTTTTGTTACGCTTAAACAAGCATCGCAAAAGAACAATAATTGGAGACATTTTTTTTAAAGTGTCGCAAATAGTTGTAATATTTGCGACGATTGATAATAAGCATCGCAAGTAAAAATAGGTTTTAAAAAAATTACAATTTGCGACACTTTTTTAAAAGCGTCGCAAATAGTACTAGTTTTATAATAAAAAAATTGTTAGTACTATTTGCGACGCTTTAATAAAAGCTTTTAAAAATACATCGCAATTAGTAAAAGAAAATTTAAAACAACTTATTTTATTTGTGATGCTTATTATCATGCATCACAATTACATTGTGTTTTATAATATAATTATTATTTTAATATATAATATATAATAAATAAATACAACAAAATTTAAATTAAATTCTCCTACATTCTCCCCTCTCCTCCATAGAGTTGGGGGCTCACACTAACACACGTGAGAGAGATAGAGAAGAGACAGAGAGATAGAGAGAAGGAGATGGAAAGAAGAGAGAGATAAGAGAGAGGGGAAGACATTGTAGACATGAATATAAGAAATTCAACACATACCAAAATAGGGCAAGTGGGAGGGTTGCTGGACTCTAAGAAAGAGGAGGAGAAGGGAGAGAGCATGAAATTTTTTTATAATATACTATATTTTAAAAAATTATTCACAAATCATAAATAAATTTATTTAATTTATATTTTTTAATATATAATAAAAAAATCCAAAGAAATCCTTAAAAAATTAAATTAAATTCCTCCCCTCTCCTCAAAGCTTAGGCTCACGCTTGCACATGAGAGAGAGAGAGAGAGAGAAGAGAGAGAGGGGGAGAAAGAGGAGAAAGAGAAAGGGAGAGAGGGAGAGAGAGAACATAGTCAATGTGAATATAACAAATTTGACACAGACCAAAATAGGGTGAACACGAGCTCCACCAGGAGGAGGAGGAGAGGGGAATATGCGTTGCTAATACCTTGAATATTTGTGACGCATAGCAAATATAATTTATTTTATTTATATTATTTTTATGTATAATATATAATAAAAAAATCATAAAAATTTTAATTATTTTTTTGTGCTTTCTCCTTCTCCTCCTCCTCCTTAGAGCCGGAGCTCATGCTGGCTTGCATGAGAGAGAGAGAGAGAGAGAGGGGAGACAGAGAGAGGAGAACAGAGGAGTGAGAGAAGAGAGACATAGAGAAGAGAACAAAGGAGTGAGAGAAGAGACAGGGAGAGAAAAAGAGGAGGGAGAGATAGAGAGTGAAAGATAGGAGAGACAAAGTCAACATGAACACAAGAAATTCGAACCGACCAAAATAAGGGGAGCATGAGAGTCGTTGGATTTTGCAGGAGGAAGAGGTGAGGGGAGAAACTAGGGGAATTTAATTTAAATATAAATTTAACTTTTATTATATAATATATATTTTTTAATAATAAAAATTAAATTAAATTAAAGATACTTGTGACACATAGGAATATTCGCCTCGAATACGCAATATATTTGTGTTGTATACTCATGTGTCGCAAATACTTTTAAGTATATTGCGACACATAATCCTATGCTTCGCAAATATATTTTCTTTTATTATATTTATATTATTTTAAATATATAATCTATAATAAAAAATTAAAAAACTTAAATTAAATTCATTTGATTTCTCCCCTCTCCTCCTCAAAGCTCGAGCTCATGCTAACTGCATGAGAGAGAGGAGGAGAGAGAGGCGAGGGAAATAGAGAGACAAAGTTGACGTGAATTTAGAAAATTCGACATGGACAAAAATAGGGCAAGCGGAAGGAGGAGGAAAGGGGAGACAGCAAGAGAAGACATGAGAGGGAGAATAGAGGGGGAGGGGGAGGGAAATAGAGAGACAGAATTGATGTGAATTTAGGAAATTCGACACGGACAAAAATAGGGCCAGCAGGAGGAGGAGAAGGGAGACAACGAGAGAAGACATGAGAGAGAGAATAGAGAGAGAGTGAGAGGAGTGAGAGAGGGGAGAGGGAGAGAAGAGAGAAGAGAGAGGGGGAGATAGAGGAGAGAGAGAGAGAGAACTATTTATGACACTTCCGGTGAGAATCACCAATACTATGAATTTTTTTAAAAATAAATCTAAATATTTAACACTCATGAGAAGCATCGCAAATAATGTTAATTGTTACAACGCTTGCAAATAAGTGTCACAATAGTTAGTTCTATTTGTGACGCTTCTTTTGAGCGTTGTAAATTGACTAAAAATATTTTTTTTTAAAATAGTACTAGTCTATATCTTCTCTCTCTCTCTCTCTCTATGTTGTGTGTCCTCCCCTTGCCCTACAGTCTGTTGCCGTCCATCCACCATGTCCCTCTCCTTCTCCCTCTCCTATTCCCTCCTCCCCTCCCCTCCTCAATTTGTTTCCTCTTTCTCTCCCCCCAACACCCAATAGCAGCCACCCGAGGAGGGAGCTTTGTGTTACTCCCCATTTTTTTGGATTACGTCTAACCTGAAGGGTTAGTTGTAATTATAGAACTTTGGCTAAGACTTAGGGGATTTTTAGTAAATAAATCCCAATAACAAATCAAATAACGCGCCAAATGGGGATCAAAAGCAAAAGTTATGACCTCCGAAAGCGTGCCCTATGGGTCGGATATGAGTCCATCGGTATCAAGAACACGTAATTCTGACTTAAAAGTAAGAAGTTATTGCATTTTGAAGTTGAGATATTATTTTATTCAAATAATATAAAAAATAATGAGAGATAGACAAAATAGTTGATGCCAGCCAACGCCCGAGCCACCCCACGCGACTCGGGCACCCATATATGCGGGCAATCATTACAACGCGTAGCCTCCGTGAGTGGCGCCAGCATAGCTCGAGCCGGGCCCCCGTGATAATTGGTAGCTCCATGCGCTTCACTAGGTTGTGCGCACCATGTGAGTAGTGGGCCACGTCTAGCGTGTCTCAGTCGTGCGACAGGTGTTCCACGACTTGTTAGCACATTTCATTCGCTCGCGGGTTTCCTCTATAAATAGGAAATCGTGCATAGTGCTAAAAGAGTTTTCTGCCCATTCTGAGTCCGATTTTGCCCTCTTTGAGAGGTGTTGTTAGCTAATTCGAAGGTGTTCTACATAATAAAAGCATTAATTCCTCGAGTTGGCGACTTTAGAGGGGGGAAGTGGCCTAGGGTGTGAGGAAGCTTTGTTTGACACTCTTAGGCAGAGAGAGAGAGAGAGAGAGAGATAAGCGGCTCGGAGTGAGATGGGGCTGCATCCTCCACTGTTGGGCCGCAACAAGAAAAGTTGCCTAGAGTAAGGGCAAACCTTGTCCTCCGCTAAAAGGCCACAAAGAGAGAGAAATTTTTTCGGGTAAGGGGAGCAACTGTTCACCGCTTACAGATGCAGAAATAGAGAAGTGTCTTCCGCCTTTGGGCTAGAAAGGGAGAAACATTTCAAAGCAAGAAGAAGCTCCGCTCGCTGTCTCCATACTTGAAGGGGAGGATGCCCTGAAGGGGAGGAGCAACGTCAAATGCCGCTACTTCCGAAATCCTCATGGGAGTAAGCATTTTCTGACTTTCTGTTTTAATAAATTTTTAAATATATGCATGTGCATCTTAAGTAGTTAACTTAAGAAGCTGAATGAGACATGTTTTGCTTTATTTTGATATGCCTTGCTAATAGCAGTACTATTAATGACACTTTTTCATATGTGTTGCTAATGAGCAGTTGCAACGGGACTTAGTAACGTTTAAAAGTATCACTAGTAGTCTTTTTTCTTGCAATAGAAGTCCAATCAAAACTCTTGTGTGAGTGTTTGTGAGTATTTTTGTTGTAGGAATATCACTATCCAAATTTGCAAATGCACCAAACATAAGTACATGGCGCTTTTGTTTTCTTTTGTTGCACAATGATTGTTTATAGCCAGATAGGATGATAACACGGGCAGGAATGTTGTATAACTAGTTCCTAGTGAGAGAGCTAATGAGATTTCATCAAGGATGCAAAAATAAATTCACACGATGCAAGTGAGAACTTGTGCATGGAGTAAAGAGCACCGGCAAAATTAGGTATATTTGGTCCTAAAAGGCCGTGGCCTGGCATGACCCCGTCTAAATTTTGGGTTGGGTCAAATATTTGGCCTTAGCTTCAAGCCTAGGCCGAGCCTTGCATTTTTTTTTCGGGTGCCCATTTGCAGCTTTAGTAGTGATAGACCTTCGATATGCTTGGGCAGCTACAAAGCTCTGCGGTAGTTTGGTATTTTGTTTTTTATATTTCATTTATTATCTTAATAGTCATTTGATTTAAGAGCATTTTATTTTATTTTGTCAAGTTAGCCATTAATGCTCACCTGTCTTTCATGTTGTCGAATCAAAACCCAATTATAAGATAAATTATCAAGTAATCTCATAACATTCTTACTCCAACTTTAAACTTTATACTTGTTGGGGATCTAAAGAATGAATAGCGCACATTACTCTTTTACTTGCCCAGCACATGCATCCCAATATTCAAAACAAACAGCTCATGTAAAAGAATTAATCTCACATTGCACTATGGAGTACCCAATAATTTTTATAGTTAAAAGGTTTTATTAAGTAGATTCATTGAGTAATTATCATTTTTCTAATTAACTAAAGACGTAGCAAATGCGTAGTGTGAATAGGCTCTAAAAAGCGCTTTCATCCGAGACTTGAACCGTGCAATGTATTTATATGAGGGTATTTTAGTGAATACGTACAAGATTAGGCCTACTTACGGAAGGAGGCACAAAACCCTAGCTAGAGAAACAGAAAGGTAGAAAACGGATTCGCCGTTAGAAAGCGGTGGCGGAACGCCTATTTTTACACCCCGGCAAATGCTGCAGAGGCAATATATAAACCAGAGTCGCCTGCTCCTCGGGAGGTCGTCTCAAACCAGACCAGCCTTCAGCCCTCATGGGCTCTTCTTCTCTCTGGGATGTTTTCTGATAGTTAGTTGGTCTGGTTCTCCCTCCTTGCCCTCGTCGTCGATCGATTTTGTATTTGAAACAGAGTAAAGAAAGGTTGTTGGTGGGAGGAAGGCAGTAGATTTGAGATGGGGAAATACATGGAGCTGCTGGACGCGGGCGTGAGGGTGGCGGCACGCTTCCACTCTCACTGCCCGCAGACGGGCCGCGTGTACTACAAGCCTCCGCACACCGACGGCGACGCCCACGGGCACGGCCCCGGCGTCTTCGTGACGGACTCCAAGTTTGAAGAGCCGCGACGAGATTGCTCCTCCGACCACGTTGCTAGGGCTGGTCCCATTCCCATGGACTCAACGGATATTCTCCTCCTCTCTTCCACACTGTGAGCGAGAAAGGATGATACTGACTCAAAGAGAGAGAGGGGCCTGGATTCCTTCATGTTTGGGTTGCAGTAATAGTTTTTTCCTTCAGGATTAAAAAAATGTGACTTTTTTATCCCATCTATAGTTCTTTAAAGCGCTTCTATTTGTGTGAAAGAACAAAATTTAAAAGCTCCTGAGAATTTTTGGCACCTTGTCTACTTAGTTCCGATTCGAAGGCCCGAGCAGCTTTATAGCTTGCATTGGACCTGAAGAAATTCACAGTCGTAGGGATTCCCGTGGCACCAACCAAAGGAGCTTTGAGGAGTCTAGAAACAGGAGCAGAAAACTGGCACCATACGACAGGTACTCGCACGCGGTTTCTCATCAGTCTGGAACATGACACGGTGTTGTCTTTTTATGACAGAGTAAATTTTTTTAAGAGTAATGATGTCAAAATTTACACGTTAAATTTTTTACTTTTTCACTCACATCATTAATGAGCGGGGGCCTATTCTCATCAAAGTGGTATAATAATAATGATTAGAGTTTTGACGTATAAATGAGGGCCGATGAAATTTTCTTTTCTTTTGTCGATAGGGGGTTGGGATTCGAGTTGCACGACCCTTTTACTAAAAAACATATTTTGCCCTGCTTCTTTTGATTGGTGGTTCAAAAAGCAATACTCAAATCAATAATATTGTTGCATTGAGGCTTCCATCACAATCCCATTAGAAGGGAAGAAAATTTGTAATCCCGTACAAGTATCCGCAAGAATGTCATAAGGTAAATTTTATGCAAGATCAATTCCGTTTAGGCTCATAAAAATCAAATAAGAACTTTTTTTGAAAAAAAATACGATTATGTAAATTATAATCCAAAATGATATGAACACAAATATACACGACAATTAAAGTAGGTAAAATAAAAAAATAATAATATTTTTATATCACTTTTTCTGCACTCATATATCTTACACTACTTATGATTTAATCGAAAAAGTGAATATCATTTTGTCAAGTAAAAATTATTTTTACTATCAAATTAAAGGTGATGTAAAGCCTATAATAAAAAAAAAATAGGTGTATAGATATTATTTTCTAATAAAAATTAGAATATTTTATTTTAAAAATTATAATCTACAATACATCAATGACAAAGGCATAAATTTTTACTTAGTTCAATTTACAATTTCGCCAAGTTACTTTGTCTTTAAGACTTTGACATGCTTATCACATTGCCCAGTGTGTGGGTCAGCTGAACCAACATCTGGAGGGTGTGGGAAAAAAATGGTCAATGATAAAGGTATTTTAATCTTTTATAAAACAACGGAGGTATAGATATAAATTTAAATATATGAGGAAATTTATGTCTAATTTTAATTAAAGGCTGTAAGTATAGTTCACATAAAATATGAAACACTTTTCTATTAAAAAGTGAAATATGAAGGCACAGCTTTGCACTAATTAGTGCTTTGTAGAAGTCATTGGATGTAGTCTATTGTCTAGTTTTGATAAAAGTTATGCAGTCCCTTAGTTTCTATATTAAAAGCTATATTTTTTCATTGAATGGTGAAACCCATGGTTAAGAAAAAGAAAAATAAATTTATAATATTATTTTTTAAGTACCCAACCACTTAAATTTTACAAAATAGACCTATTATTATGAAATAATTTTTTTTCCAATAAAGTTATTAATTTAAGATAATAAAAAGATATTTTACCTAAAATATGAAACATATTTCTATAAAAGAATGAAATATAAAGACAAAAACTAGCATGCCCTACAGCTTTGCACAATTAGTGCATTGAAGAGGCCATTCGCTATAGGATCCTCATCCAACAGCTAGGTCCTTTCCCCATGTAAGTGGCTAACGAGGGGAACAGTCGTCACGTGAAGCACAATGTGATGCTTTATGTTGTTGCTCGGGCTAACCGTGAAATATTAAATTACATTCTAATAAGAATGAGACATGTGGTAATCAGGCATTTCCGCGCCTAACATCCTTGACAATCTTAGACGTTTCCCTTAAAAAAAGTTAAAATGCCTTATGTGCACTAAGTATATATAAATGGGATTCTTGGTAATTGTGAATTAATTTATTAGTCACAAAGGCAACCTGTGATTGATAGTTTGATACTCCCTCTGTCCTTAAATAATAGCTTTACTTTATTTTTTAAATAAAATAAAATAAATTTATTTTAAAATACCAAATTTTATCATTAATGTAGGAGAAAAGAATTTTTTTAAGAAGATAATTAATATAAGAACCATATGCTAAATTGACATCAAAATCAAATGGGATCGATATAGAAGATCACACATAACCATTAAGATGCGGACCTATTTCCCAAAACAAGGTGGAGATCTATTCAGTACTGATCATATAGGCCATCCCCAAGACGATATCACATAAACTAAGCATTTTTCTTAATAAAGTAGTAATCCCTAGGTCTTCAATAAGTGAAAAAAAATAAAACAAAGTATGTTGAGAAGGTTCACACATAAAAATATGTTATATTAATGACTTGACTAATAGGGTCATGTTTCCTTATCAAAGTTTAGTGTCCAACAATAGAAGGCCATCATATTATTAATAAAGGAGTGGTACAAGAGAAACTTAAAAACCGTAATCATATTCTTAGGTTCCCCTTTTATGAGAAAGGGTTTTTTCAGTTCTCTTTGGATAATGAGCCGAGCATAAATTCTTTATGGGAATCATTAAATATTGATGACAAACATGCTAATACATATTAATGTCAGTATTACTAATACTAATTTACACTAATATATGATCTCTGAATAAATAGCTCCCAACTTACGCTCCACTCATTGTCGCAAAGGAGCTTAAAAAATTCTCTCCAATCAGTCGCCTGTCAGTCCCCTATACATTTACCCTGGTGGTTTGTGGCCCACGTGAATTTTCACTAGTATACATTTGAGGCAACGATTAGAGGACGAAGCCATGTGCTTCTTATTGTTTTTTATACCCTCTTAAAGATAAGGCATGGTAGTGCCAACTGCCAGGAAAGAAATCACACGTTCTGGGCATGAAATTCCGGGAAAAAAGCCGTAATCAGCAGTGGACACCCTTGCTAGATCGGTTCAGCAAGTAGGTTGGTGGCTGCAGCTGGTTTAGTGGTCCTCCCTCAATTTTTTTTTTCGGAAGGACTACTTTGCTCCGGTTACTTTACAACACATAAATTATAATTCTTTTTGAAAAAGGTATTTAAATTTTCGTTTTTTAGGGATTTGTACTCCCACTACAAATTGGTGGGAGTGCTCAATCAACGCGCGTGTAAGCGTTTTACCGACTTCGCATTCGACGATGATGCACTCCCACAAATTGGGGTGGAAGTGTACACCCAGACCCAGCTCATTTGAACCCGTTTGGCTTTTATGTGGTGTTTAAAAGTCGTTCCTTTTTTCGTTAATGGGTGTAACTTAAGAATAATTAACGTGACAGTGTAATAACTGCACTACCTTTACAGTTTACAGTACTCAAGCCAGCATATTTGGACCCAAAAAAAAAGTCCCATTAACTATTTGTACACAGGTATAGTCGTCCTATTTTGTTGATGGGAGTCAAAGAAGACGCTAACGTCTCTGTCAAGCCGCGAAGAGTTCAGACCATACGGCTGTCCTAATAATTAATATTGCCTCAGCCCCATGCTAAGTGTCTGGAAAATGGACGGCATTTATGGGACGGAGGCAATATTTATTAGCCAAGTCTGAATTCACAGAAAAACAATATCCATATATGAGTTTCATGCCAAAAAACAAAAAAGATGACCATTAGAAAATCGAAGAGTCAGGTCCGTCAGGACCGCATGGACATCGAAGAGAATCACGTTTTCACATGCACGGCATATGCAAGGCATTGGGCGTAAGTAAATTTTCATCTTAATCGAGGGAGTCTAAATGCTATATGCACCCTAATCTTTTGCTAGTAAAATAAATTTCAAGGATTATTACACCTATATTACTCGAATTATAGCAAATGTGACTTATTACTCCTAGATTATGAAATTAAGTACAAAACAAATTATTAAAACAACTGTATAACCAAGACCTGGCGTTTAAAATTGATGTTAACAACTCATACCAAATTCCTTGTATAACCCTTATTTAGTTATTTTTATATATTATTCCCATAGCAATATCTCTTTCTCTTTCCTCCAATCAATGACTTCACACCACCCACCCCACCTCCTTTGCCTCTGCCTCCCATGCCCTTCGTCACCTCTCCTTAAGTAAAGATGTGAATTTGGGTTGCGCATTTAACGATGAAACAGTCTCAAAAATTAAGGTTATTACGAAATGAGATTATCGTTTTATGCAAGTGAAAGTAAGGTCAAAGAATTATGTGCATGTTTAACCATAAATCAAGGGAAAATGCTATAAGTGTCGACGTTAAGTTTTTTACGCCAAAAGTCAATGTTATCATCAAAACATCCTTGATAAGTGGGGTTTATTTTTTGGCTCCACTCATCAATGGTGTCTAGATGCAGTAGTTAGCATTGCTCTATATCAGAGCTTATATGCACGTTTTTTAATATATGATTGTTACGTGCATTTTTATCATATTTTAAGGCCAGTGCGCAATTTTTTTAAAAAAATTCGTGGCATAAAAAAGATGCTGCATAGGTCAATTCCCTAAGGAGAGTGATATTTTTACACTTTTTTTACACCATTAGACTTATATTATTTATAATAAAAAATAGTGTAAGGCCTATAATATATAAAAATAGGGTGTACGAATACATTTTCCATTCCGTAATTTTAATCAGTAATCGATACTGCTGTGATGAATATTGTACTGCATCAAACCAGACTGGCCAGGCAGCCTACTCCACTTTTGTCGGAAGCGATAGCCTGATTTAGCTCCCTGGGCAGATCGAAGATGGCATATGTATATGTTAGTACATAATAATACTAATATAGAGCTCTCAACAGTCAACATAATACGTAGAAGAGTTCTAATTTCTGTGTACAGTACCATGTTCACAACTCTATATCAATTAATCACGGAGTTGGTCGGAGAAAATTGATCACGAAGACAATTTTTGGTTGGGAAATTACAGGGGCTGGGGAGTGGTGGGAGGGGATCACTCCCAGAGGTTCCCCATTCCGTGCAATTTGTAGCGAGGGAAGGGAAAAAGAGGAAAGTCGCTGGCTGTCCTTGGAAGTTTACTGGAGCTACTCACTACTCTGCCTCCATTAACTCGCAGGTCACAGCTCACCATCCCCACCCAACCACGTCTAGACCGATTTCACTTGGGCATGCTCAGTGACACGAAGATGCCGGCATCACTCCGACCAGAGTAACAGTTTCTTGAGTCAACCACTTGATGTTCCAAAAGCTGATGCTATGGAAGAAGCTATTGAACTATACGAACGATGAATTGATGATCGAATAATAAACCATCCACACTTGAATCCCAGATTCCCGTTTTCTCTTTGCTTATGCCAAATACAAACTCGTGGTAATTTGCACTGCGATTGGCACTAGCCAACTGCAGAAATGTAAGAAAAAGAACAGGAAGAACTGGTGAAGAAAACTTGGAAAGATTAACATCGCCGTCACTTTTGTTAATGTGGAACTAGGGAAATGATCAGTAGTGCTAATGTAGTTCATTTGGGAGTGACAACGCATCCACGGGTACATATCGAGCACTTTTACAGTCTTTTGATCTCCTCCAGTTGCAGTGAGGATAAATTAGAAAAAGTAAGGAAGTAGAGAGATAGTGAGCGGCAAGAAGTGGGTATGCAGAATGGCTCATTATACATCAGCATTGGATTTGATCAAAGCTTCTCTTTAAAGGTGAGGACTTTTTCAACTGGTGGAGCTTGCAGGCGAGATCTTGCAATCTTGCCTTGAGCAAAGGGGGCGACCGGTCCAGTCCACCTACAATCTGCATTTACAAGGGAAAAACTACTGAATTAAGCATCTCTTCCATGAAAAAGCGGAATTAAGTACGATGCATCCATTTAGGAGAAGACAGAGCAGAACCTTGCTCTCAGAGTGATGCAGCAATTTGCTTCCATCTCGACAGTGCGTGGACCGGATTACTTCAAGACTGTGGGAATCCAATTCGTCAAACAGGGCCGAGAGGAGAATACTATGGGAAGTGTTGCTGCCCTTGCTGTCGGAGAGGGAGACGTTGACGCGATCACCGCGGACCCGGATGGCCACGGACGAGGTGGGCTCCGGCGCTATCCGGATATCGCAGTCGGCGCCGCTCCCCGAGCTGTGGCGGTCGGACACGTGAACGGTGGCGGATGAGGAGGAGGAGGAGGAGCGGGGGCGGGCAGGGGCGTCGCGGCGGGACTGGAGGGAGCGGAGGCGGGCGGCGGCGAGGGGGATGTACTTGATGATCTCGTCAAGGATGGCGGATTGCTCCTTGCGCACGGTGCCGGCGTGGGGGAGGAGGGCGTGGAGGGCCAGGAAGAGCTCCCTCATGGACTTGCGCCGCTCCCGCTCGGCCAGCTTATGCTTCTCACGAGCGTCGTCGCCCCCCTCCACCGTCATGTGCTCCTCCATGGTCGTGAAACAGTCCGATTGATTCAGCACTACTAGTCGTCTACCGTCCTCTGCTGTTTCTTACCACCACACTCGGCTTCCCTTCTCATATATAGACTCTGAATTTGGGATTGTCCGGTTTGTTTTTTTTCCCCTCTCTTCTTGGGGCATGTTTAGTGTGATTTAATATTTTAGTTTAAAATAAGTGCCCTTGAGAGAGACATATCGAGAGTCAATCAGTCGTGATTCACATGCCAAAGGCTGGCCTCCTTTTGATTCGCAACTTTTGTTTTTGTTTTTCAATTATTTCTGGGTGACGTGACTGACGTATACCGTCCATCTGCTCAAATGGTTTATTGTATCGATGATAATATCGACGGCTGTTAATATAAGTATACGTCAATAATTCACTTGGTATACATCAAAACGGGCGGAGCCTCGGATACATATTAAAATTTACTGTAAATGAGTGACCATAGAACACTAATATTAGTAATGCACGCTGCTTGGGAGTACCGTATTTTTCAATAAATATCTCCTCATAAACTTAAACTTCTTAAATGAGATCGAGTTAATCTTATATATAAACTCAAATGTGGACCAACCTAATACATTAAGCTTATCATAATTATATATAAAAATAAAAGTTATCTTATATTAAGCATTTTAAAATTAGTTTATTTTAAAATTAAATAAAACGGTATAAGATAAAAGAATATTATGTAAAAGCTCATAAATTAGATGTATAAGTAAATGCATAATAAAATAATATTATCCAAAGGCTGGCCTCCTTTTGATTCACAACTTTTGTTTTTGTTTTTCAATTATTTTTGGGCGACGACTAACGTCCATGTTAGTCTGCTCACCACTGGTTCTTTGTTACAAGTTTAGCCTTCCAAAACCCGGGAACCTCGGAAAAGGTTTATCGTATCAATGATAATATCGACGGCTGTTAATATGAGTATATGTTAATGATGCACTTGGTATGCATCAAAACGGGCAGAACCTTTCATACATATTAAAATTTACAATATATTAGTGAACATAGAATACTAATATTAGTAATGCACGCTGCTTAGGGGTATGTGCTTTTTAGATAAAGCTCCTCTCATAAAATTCTTAGATGGGATGAGTAAATCTTATAAATAAACTCAAATGTGGACTAACCTAATACATTAAGCTTATTATAATTGTATATAAAAATAAGGGTTATCTTATATTAAATAATTTAAAATTAATTTATTTTAAAATCAAATAAGATGATATAAGACAAAAGAATATTATGTAAAAGCCCATAAGTTATATGTATAAGTAAATACATATACATAATGCACCATGTTTTAAAAAAATTGTGTAAATTGTATTGAGCCACCCCTTTAAATTTAAATTTAATTTTTTAATAAATAAGTATAAACTAATATATTAAGAACCTTGTCAATCTTAAACCTCCGAAGAAAATGTAGTAAAAATGTCCACAAGGAGGTAGCTACACATACAGGAAGCTCATACACGGCAAATATTAAAATACAAGGCATTGCACAACACCATAGACTACAATTATCCACAAAATAAAAATATGAACATAAAAGGCAACACATGGTCCACATCGATGGATAACACGAAAAACTGAATAAATTAGTAGCACTACAACAAGATGATTAGTATAGTCTACATGGGTAGTCTCCAAGGGTCGGTCAGGTGCCGATTATGAAAAACTGAATGAATTATTAGCACTACGACAAGGTGATTAGTATAGTCTACATGGGTAGTCTCCAAGGGTCGGCCAGGTGCCGATGATCAGTCCACAAAGCCTCATTGGAGCAGGGCAATAGATAAATGAGAGGCAGAGACCTAAAGTGTTCGAAGAAGAAACCCCTCATAGGCTCATAGCAAGGGCAGATGACTACTTCACAATAAAGGTGGGAATAAGAGTAACATACATAGAAATTAGAAAACCCATAAATGAGAGAAATCGTGGATTTACAAAGAGGTAAGAGGTATTGACTATTGACAAGAAGGGAGGAGGAAGAGAGGGATGGCCCTAGAAGGGAAGTGTTTTTTATGCTCCACGCTGAGTGTAGGCCTAGCGCAAGGAACGCTTGGGAGTTGTCAAATTTGAAAATCGACGGCGCATATGGTAACGCACGATAACATAAGTAATACATGCACTAATGTGTGCTATCGTGTGTGCCGTCGATTTTCAAAATCGACGGCTCCAAGGCATTTTTTACGCTCGGCTCATACTTTTTAGGGTGCATAGAAAACGCTTCCCCCCGAATAGTGGAGAGGGGAAAGGGGAGAGAGAGGTTGGGCCAGCCTGAGTGGCTTGAAGCCGGCTAGAGATGTGCTGACTCTCTCACCACCCTACTAATTGATCTTAATTAGTTGGCCGTTTATCACCTTTGATCAATAATGTACCCATTAGCTAGCGTGGCGCTTTTAGTTGAAAAAAGCAAGTCTGGTTCCACATTTTTTATCTGATCAACACCAAAGTTGAAAAGTTTTGATGGACAGATATAGGTGATTATTATTTTCTTAGTAGAAAAAGTGAAATAACCATGGACATTTTAGTAAACTTGCTTAGGGCCACTTACCGCAAGCAATAAAAAAAGTCGCCCTAGTATTATTGATAATGAAAGTGGTGGGACATGGAAAAAAATGGTACTACTAAGGAATGGCTTGTCATGGAATGAGATAGGAGCCACAAGTATTAACATAAAGGAAAAAAATTATATCATCATTATACATTAAAAATTTATATATGAGTTTTAATTAGTCTTTAGATAAGTAAACCTATGTAAACTTTGAAGAGGGCTTACTTGTAAAGTCTAATGAAATTTTTTGTGTGACTTTTTTTAAAGTATTTTTATTATGAGAATATTACTATTTATTAGGTTATATTTGAAAAATAAAAATTATACTTTACAGTAAGAGAATAATAAAAAATACCAAGCCTACTAGCAGCTAGATTTAAAATGCGGCCGGATTCCATATATCAACGTGAATGCATAAGCCCATGGTTTGGATAGCATAGTTGTCGTAGCATCACTTGATTGAACCTGCCAGTACAACAGATCAACCATTATTATTCAGAAGCCGGTCGGTTCTTCACGTGCGTAAATGAACCTAGGCAGCAGTCTAGTCTTAAAACATATACATGCGCCGCGTATATTACGAAACGGTTGGATTGATATTCGACACTGTGGATGCCTCCAGTCGAGTATATCATAAAATCCGACCTAGGTTAGATTTAAGTCTTGAAATGTAACCCAAATAGTATCGATTTTGGGTTTTATAAAACCTAACCCGATAACATCTCTATCCTTAATAAATACGCAATAATCCGGGACTTTTATTGAGGAGGCTTATCAAAATCCATTTACCCCACCAAGGACCGAGCTAAGAAATCAGTTAAGGGGACCAAAATTTTGTAAGGGACTATTTGGCCCCTCCTAAAAGAGAAAATAAAAAGTACTATCTAACCCTCCCTAATAAACTGTAGGACTGTCTAGTATGACTAATTTTTACAACCAAAACATAGTGATTAATAATGGGAAATTATTACATCACCAAGAATGTGGTGAAAAAGAAACTTGGTTAAATTATACTCCCTTCATCCCACATTAATATTTCCATTTGGCATCAAAGTTTATTCCATTTTAAAAGCATCAATTTGTTCAAAATAGTGGTTGTGTACTAAATAATAGTATCAACTTACTTTTCTTTTTCTTAGATGTGGGTTTCACCATTCAATAAATATTATTATTTTATTAAATATAATTATTAATATTAGACGGATGGCCTCCCTTAGCTTCATCCATGCTCCCTTAACCCCACCAAAAATCTAATATAACAAAATATTCAATGTGGGAGAACATATGAAGGTTTTATAAAAAACATTGGTATTCAGGATGTGCACATTGTTTATTTTTTAGAATGTGGCTATTTTTTAAAATGGTTGCGGACGTGAAAGTTGATGTTGAAAATAACAAAGAGAAAAAGAAAAAGAGGAAGGGCATAAAGAGGGAGTAGGAGGAGGGGGGCTTAGGTTGGGCTAATCTAGTTGTGTTGTGAGGTGGGACTAGAGTAAATGCCATTGCCAAAAAATAAAAAAAAATTGGAAGACATTTGGTAAAGAAATATTAAAATTATTTTTTAAATGTAATAGATAAGTGAGAAATTTTAATTGATGTAATTAGGATAAATAAGAAGAAAATTGATATTTTTACCAAAAAACTAACACATGAGTTTTGATTGGAATAGATAAATAAGCCCATGTGAATTTCATGTAAGGCCCATTTGTTAAGTTAAATTAAAATTCAAGTGTAAATTTTTGTAAGTGTTTTTAATCTGGGAATATTACTATCCAAATAAGAAACTAAAGGAGTTTAATGAAGGGCAAGTAGCCACATTCCAATTTTTATGGGTACATCCCTCCACTGATGCTACCTACACCTTTAACCTTGATTTTTAAATGGTAGTTAGCAGATGTATAAAAAGGACAACATACACACTTTTTAACTTTTTTTTACATGTTATGCACAATTTTAAGCCGCGTTTCAAAATTAGTTCAAATGTGTCTAAAAGACCTAAAATTTAAAAAGAATCACAGTAAGCTGCCTTACAACTTTTTTGCCTTTGATGAACCTGTTAGAAGTTAGAGCATACTTCTACGCTACGGAGTTGAAGTCCTAAGATCGCTCAATTCCCTCCAACAAATCAATCTCCTGCCAGACCTCGGTATATATCAAACTTTTTACTTCCCACGAGCTTCAAGGATAGAATTCCCCGACTTTACGGATAGTAATATTTCCACTATAAATATACCCAAAAAAGACTCACACAAGAGGTTTGATTGAACTCTATAAGTAGGCCTTATACAAAGTTTACATGGGCTCACTTATCTAAACTAAGTAAAATTTATGTGTAGATTTTTTATATGTAATTCTTATGTAAAATTATTATTTTTCTTTGCATTAAGTGCCCATTAACTCAGATTTAAAGTTGTGGAAGTGGGATGTCATTGCCTAGCTGGTACAAATCCTTTGTCATTTACTTCCTCCATCTTATATTAATACATCTATTTGAAAAAATAGTAACTTTTATTGAATAGAAAAAAATTGCATCTAAAAGAAGGGAAGATAAGTTTATAATACTCTTTTTTAAGTACTAATTTATTTAAATTAAATAAAATAGAGCTATTAATATAGAATAAATTTTTTTTACTACATAAAATTATTAATTTAGGATAAAGAGAATATATAAAAGGATACATTTTGGGTTGCCAAAATGAACCTTTTGTATAAGACTATTGCCATCCGGCAAAATTGACAAAAATTATGGGGTTGCTTGCACTTAGCAAATGGGTTCTCACGCTATTCTAATGACAAGGGTAAAAAAGAAGAAGAAAGTAGTAGTGTTATACTTTTACGCACCCCATGTGCTCGTTGCGCACATACCACAATAGTTGGTCGAAACTCAGCCCCCACACCAATGTGCGGGTAGGGCTGCACTCAAACCATGAGCCACGCCCAATTCGAATAGAATCGACCCGAGATTGATTAAGGTTGGGTATTGAAAATATACAAAAGACACATATTGAGCTGAGTTCTATTAATATAAAACTCAGGAAATATATAAAAAAGGACCACACAAAACAGGTAACAAAAATAAAGGTTTGCCAAAGGACTGGACTGGATGAAACAGGCAACAGGCATAGAAAAAGGAATTTTTGTTTTTAGGTTTAGATATTATTTTTTTGAAGTGGGGAAGGCTGAAACTGAGAGAAATTGCGACTGGTAGCTGCGTAATTTCGCATGCCTAGGACAACTACTGGTCCACAGGCCACAAATGGGCATGATAATTGCCACAGTAGCATACGAGCCTGGATCGGACCGACTTATTAATGGGCTTTGGCGTTCTCCTTGTCAGTCCCCCTCATGTGTCGTCCCCACCACTTGGTACTCAACTGGGTTGAAGCCTGAAGGGTACCTTATCGGAATCTGCAGCCGCGTGGGCCGATGAAGCAGTCACGAACAGAAACAAAGGTCGATTAAGATGGTGGTACCCTAGAAGGCTCAAGATTTGGATTGGTGCTAGTTCATGGGCCCACTGTATTTTACGAGAACGTATCCAGTGGAACGGTTCTACCACGTGGCCGTGCATATGTCCCTTTATATTTAAACACATAATCCGAAATTTGTGCCTCATCTTACTCAATTTTAAATACATACAAATTCATAAAACGTGTCACTCAGTTCCACTGGATATTTTTTTGTATTTTACCCCATTTGGCTTCTCTTATGAGATGGTCAGATTTTGGATCACTTCCTTATGGAATATCTGGCATGCAACCCGTTTCTATAACAATATGCCGCTCTACAATCGGGGGTTCATTTTGGACTCATTATATAGGGGCACATTTAAAAATCTCCCCTTGTCACGCTGTACTCATTATCTAGGGGCCGAATAAAATTTGAATACCATCTATTCGGTGAGTTTTGCAATTGCATTGCCCCCTCTAACTATTTTTCCTGGCTTTGTCTCTGCTTAGATGACCACGAACAGCGTACGGCAAAACTAGTTACCACTCCAGCCAAAAATGGTGCCTTTTGCATTTAGTGTTGTTAATTGCAGCTTCGTCAGGAAGGCAGCAATCTTGTCCCAAAAAAAGAAAAAAGGGGGGGAAAGAGAGGCATGTATTTTTGGCTCAGTTAAACTTCAACCTGTTTCTTTATTTCTACCATTCTTCCCTATGGAGTTCACTAATGTCACATGAAACCACACCACATGGCTTGCAGTGTCTTCTTTTCACATATGTTAGGTCACCACATGGCTTGCAGTGTCTTCTGTTCACATATGTTAGGTCAAGCTGCCATTTCTGGCCATGATAGCCTGTAAAATTACTTCCATTTTTCCATTTCACACACATGCTATCCAAATTCCCTAAAAAACTGCTGTTAGAGCGACTGGCATACACTACTATGGACATAATACGAAATAGGCTCGTCTAGCTTGACTGGTGTCCGTAACCAGCAACCCCGGCAAGTCCACATAGGGCCCCAATAATAGTATATAGAAAGGTACTGATATCTCTGCACAATTACTCCCTTTTTATACTATGTTCATAGCCCTCCGTAAGTTAGTCACTAAGTTATTAAATAAAGTTGGTAAAAAAATATTTTTAATATTTTCTCTGTCTTAAATTAATAGTTATATTTTATTTTTTAAAATAAATTTATTTTAATTCCATATTACGTTATTGAAGAAGTCAATTTTCTATAGTCACTGCCTTTAATAATAAATGCTATAATACCTATTTTTTAAATACTATAATACCAAATCCCCATATAAATCCTCATAAATGGACAATATATAGTGCGGCGTCATTTTGGTGGAGAGGATTGATCGGTTGCAAGGCAGAGTTTGCCAGCAAGAAATGACTAGTGGCGACTCATTTACGAGTTATTGGAGATAATAAAAGCCCATTTTTTTCAATTAGATAAGTTGTTCTAAGGGAAAAAGGCTTCATTTCAATTCATCTTATCACCCTTTAAGTACCATAATGGAAATGATTATTATTTACATCCATTATAATCGAGATTTGGGCAATGATGACAAGTTTGTAGGTGAAAAGATGTGGTTGATGAATATTAATCCATTGGTTAGGTTTATCGCGCCCCGGGATTATCGAACGCACAAAAAAAAATTAATAAAAATATCTGAGTTTCCCTGGGCCCATGACTAAAGCTACTCACCATAAGCATATTATAAAATAACATTTATCCAAGAATATACCGTATGTATATAAATACATAAGTTGAAAAATAATAAAACTTCTTACTAGGATTTAAGTGCGGTTGAAAATCTTTGAAATCATCTTGAAAACTCCTAAATATGCCATTTCTACCCGCACACTAAGCTACATCAGGTCTTGCAATGTCTGGGAGTGGTGAGTATTTTAAAATACTCAATAGGAGAATTAATACTATTAGGCATAAAGTAACATATGAAAGTTTCAAAACATATAATATAAATAATACTTTTCATAAAGAAAAATGTATATCTCACCCAAAATCACCCTTAGAGTTTCTTCTTACGTATCAAAGATGTTCTCAGGGTTTATAAGCTCTCATAACTTGCTACAAGTGTCCTAGACACCTAATTCATCTCATGGACTTTACTGTAGGTACAAAGCAGCGGCCTCTTACTCCTCCATGGATCATCGCAAAAATACCTCGTGCTTTTGGATAGAAGAGACACTCGTGCTCATGGGGCGTCAAGTCAAGAGAGTGGAGAGTCTTCCCATTATACTGTCTACCTTAGCGCGTAGCCTTCTTAATGGTTCCTGCCCTTCGTTAAGGGCTAACCAAGGTTCTTGCCCTTCATTAGGAGCTCACTAGGCCAAAGTGTATACCCTTCATTATGACTGTACCCTTATATATATTCCACGGAGCTCTATCGGGGAGCCCAACAACAGCTCCAAACAAAATGAAGCAATCCTAAGTTCCTAGACTCATAAAAGGCCAATTTTTCTTTCAAAATATCTCATCCCAATATTTATCATTTCAAAAGCCCTAGCTTTGCCTCTATAAGCCATAGGAGGGTTACCAATAACAGCTACAAATATAGGATTGGTCGCTCGTCCAACGAGACAGTTACCATTTCTTCATCCAGTTTCAGCAACTCGATCACCATGCTTGTACGTATTTTTAAAAATAACTTGAGAGTCATCCTTCTACAAGGAATCATTCTCTAAAACCGTTTTTCAAATATACTTTAGTCATTTCTAACCAAAACAGTGACGAAGCTAGATTTTTTCTATCTCTCGCACTACCACGTGAATAATTCATAATTAAATTCAAAGAATAAACCATTCGATAAAATGAATATATGAGGAAACGATAAAATCACAGTATATAAATCATATGATATAACATATAGAATATAATCTACTTCCTACTCAAACGGATAACCATTCGATAAATCACATACATGCAAGGATCATAAAATGTAACTTGAAATTATCTCTAACACTTAGCATGCTAGAGTCATATGTATATAAAGTTTAAATGACAACCAAAGTAAACCTTTATGCCATAATATAAGATAAAAACCCTTACCGCGCACTCCGTGCAAGTTTGAAGACAACGTCTCAGACTCTATAAATTTGGACGTCCAATTTTCCTGGCTCTAGAGTTCTCTGATTGGGGAAATAATCCCACCACAATGTCCGACACTCTTGATTTAGGTAAGAACACCTCTTGAATGACTCAATTCAGACTTAAAACAACTCCGAATTTGGTAAAATAAATTTGAATACGGGGTCAAGGGATCTCTCTTAAGGTTTCTTTACTTTGAAGTAATCAAATCTTAAAAATAACCTCTCTATTGCATAAAACACCATCGATTTAATCAAGAATGTCATTTGAACGAACTAAATCGGATTCAAAATGACCATAAATAGAGAAAATTGTCATAATCATAAACAAGCCTAAAAATAGGCATTTATAGGCCGCAATGCGCCAAAATAGCAGCGCCGCGTTGCCTTTCTAGTGGACCGCACCCACGATTTTTCAGCGCACGGTTTTGTTGCATGTCACATGCGCACCTTTTGTTTTTATTTCCTTTCCATCTTTGAATCTTTGTAACTTTCTACCTAGTCACAGATTTGCACGTTCTTGATGTCGTTGAGCTCGTATTGATGAGTCGTACGAAACTAGTCGGCTTAAAGTAGTTTATCCTGCACTTTTTAAGTGAGTCCCGCCTATAAAATATAGTTCACGAGGTCGTAACTTTTGACCTTGAAGTCTGAATTGTGTGGTTCAAGGCTCATTACACTCATTTTTCAGAGTTCTATCACAACCCTAAGAAATGTTGCAGAATAAATATATCTAAATAATTTAAAATTATTAAAAATTCAAAAATTAGTTTTATTAGAGGCATAAAATTGTACCAAAAATTCGCTGTCATTACAAGGTTCGACGAGCTATGAGTTCAAGTCAAAGAAAGACTTGTTGTAAATAGTAGTGTCTTCGAAGTAATTGATTTCATCTTCGCAAACATTCATTTTGTATAAATTAGAAGATGATGAAGACATGCAATAAGAGTTTTCCATTCTTAAGAAGGCAAATAAAGAAGTATTTTTATTATATGCAGAGAAAGAGCCTGGCAACAATGATACATCACCATTAGCGGAAAGGAACCAGACTGTCCATTGAGATAAATCACTGGTGGTATTGGCTCACCCTAGCTTGAATGGCATATTACATACAGGAGTCAATGATACATAATTCACTTGTAAAACAGCTAGATAACTATGAATTTTAGATTACACGACATTGTACTTTATCGTGTACTCGAACACATGATATATATAAGATCTTGTTTAGCAATAAAATATATCGTGTTTTGCATAAACACTGTATATATAATATCACATAATTAATTATGCAAAATACAAAAGTGATCTTACAAATTCTTGTTAGTGGAGATACAATAAAACGACTTCAGAGAATATCGTCGCTTTGATAACACAATAAAGTTTGTAAGCATATATCTGAATACACGATGTTGAGTTATATCGTATATTGATTAACACATTAGTATCTATTGCAGATTCAGGGACCAGGAGATTTCAACTCAACAAATCCATGTCACACATCGTACAACATTACAATGCCTACAAAACCTGTTATAGAAGTCATTCACATTGGATTTGAAGAAATGTCGCCAACAATGTGCGCTAAGGACTCTATTTGATAACTATAATCCTCCATACAACCCTGAAAATTATGATGGCTAAGAATTTGAACATACATGAGAAACCTGGAGATTATGATTTACTCGCAATTGTATATTAGGTAGAACAAAGTCTCCTCCAAAATTTCCTAATATCTTAGCCTCGATTAAACGAGGTCTTTTAATAGTTGAAGTCCACAAGGGGAATTGTTTGTTCCTAGACCAGGTCTCCTCCCATAAATTCTCTTCTTCTTTTTCTCTTTTGAGGCATTCATTGATTCCGCTATTTGATTGTATACTTGTCTTCATCTGTAAATGATATGTGTGTGTGTTGAAATCATGTATTCGAACGATATATGAAATCTCCTGGTCCCCTAAACAATGGATCATGACCAAAATCAAAGAGTCACGTTGATTAACATTAAGTAACTGCCCAAATAATGTTTAAATACATGTTAAGTTCATAGATTTTGTTATCATTAACATGATAAGATGTCTTCCCATACATGATAACACGACTTTTCAATTTCATATATCGTTATCGTGTTATTGATAACATGATATGTATGCATCCTAACACAACTTCTCAATGTCGTATATTGTATATCGAATTATCGATAACACGATATTTTGTGTTTTGTACTATTGATAGCACGACTATGTATAGTGTATGTGAATACAAGTACTACCTATTGTGTGCTCCATAATACGAAACATAAGCATTCGTATATTCAAACCTACAAAAAAACAAGAGTTTGAATCTTGCCTGATTAATCCTTCGATTGGTCGCTGACCTTCGCTGCAAATCACTTCTTTACTAGGAGCGCGTGAGTATACCTTCGAGTTGAACCTCACTTCACTTGATGGGTCATATTTTGGAAATGTGGAGTCAAAAATTGGATATTGTATATCGAATTATCAATAACACGATATTTTGTGTTTTGTACTGTTGATAGCACGACTATGTACAGTGTATGTGTATATAAGTACTACCTATTGTGTGCTCCATAATACGAAACATAAGCAATCGTGTATTCGAACCTGCAAAAAACTAGAGTTTGAATCTTGCCTGATTAATCCCTCGATTGGCTGCTAACCTACGCTGCAAATCACCTCTTTACCAGGAGCGCGTGAGTATACCTTCGGGTTGAACCTCACTTCACTCGATGGGTCAGATTTTGGAAATGTGGAGTCAGAATTTGGACCTCCTATTGCGTTTTCACTTCTCACTAGTCGAACTTTGGAAATCACGAGTATGAAATCAGCACTTGCACTCCATAGTCTGGTCATTTATGGGTAAATGTGCCAATTTACCCGATTTACATGATATAAAACCCTAAACCTTAACCTAAGGGTATTTAGGTTCGATTTTTATTGAATATAAAGTAAGTTCGGGTTTTGTGGCATTTAATCTTCAAAACGAGAGAATATGAAATTTGGGCTACTTCGACTATGCAATATGAACAAAACTTTTCCGAAAAACCAAATGTAGCAATTAATTTAAAAAAATAAAATAAAATTAGCTGATGCTTAAAATACTCTATCTCGCATTTTGTGATAATAAAAGGAAAGTGAAATGGCTCCCAAGTCGGTCACAGCCAACCAACGGCATGAAATCCGCCGTGAAGCACACTCTCACCTATTATTGTAGACTTGTAGTGGGAGGTTTTCCCGAGTGACACCAGTTAATTGGCCCTCTCACCACAAAAAAAAGGTGATAGTGCGTCACAGAATCCCAAACCAAAAAACCAGAAGAAAACATTTCGGCAGCAACACAACTTTAATCGACTTGAATTAGGGGCTCATGCACGCGATCGTAGACTATATCGTGATAGATTGGAGCTTCCTGGCATCACCAAAAAGGTTAAAAAGGGAGATGCTAACTTTATGTGGTCCGGCAGTTGGCAGACCAAGCACCCATGGCTTTTAATGGCTGCAGTTGGTGCCACACATTTTTGCCTGTGAACCCTTCCATGTTTAAGTTTCAACCAACCTCACTCAGTCGGCCATTCTCTTCCTTGCCATCTTTTCATCTTTCACGCACTACCGCCCCTCTCGCTTTCCCTTCACGGCTCACGCACACCACTCGCAACTTTCGTGCCCAAGCACACTCCTCCTTAGTTTTAATCAAGTGAACATAGTTGACTCTCTCTGGTAGTGTAGCTACTTGAATGAATAAGATTTGGTAACTCTCTTCTTTTTAATGCAGCAGGCGCATCAGTCAAGGTAAGAAGAATGAGAAGATAAGCAAATGTGTAGACATAAGAAAACGCTTCAGCAGCTCAGCTGTGAAGAATAAGAAGCGGAGGTATTTTGGATAAGTTTACTATAAGACAGGGCCGACAAAGAACGCAGCGCTAGTTTCTTAATGCAGGGGCTCAATTCGCAGGGGTGTCAGCCTTTGTAGAGAATTAATTAGAATAAAGATTGTTTCTTAGACAATGGGCAAAATCAAAAGCCAAAATATTTTTACAGTAAGATCTCATGAAGACAATTCTTTCAAAACAACTAATGGGTTTAATTTTGTAAATGACATATCTATCTATATTTTTTTGGTCAACAATCTCTGTATACAGATGTATCTAACAAAGACGAACAAATTTCCTTTTGAAGAGTAACAATGAAATTCCGATTGAAAGAAGAAAATAGTATTAGTGAGTTATCAGGAAGGAACTCTGTTATCATAGCTACCTTCACCTTTCTGCTCAACACTGAATTACCATTCTTCACCATATGGGCCAGAATGTGCGAGTCTGGTTGTGGCTTTCTGTTCTTCCGTTGAATCGAGACTCTCGCTGTCTCCGTTAGCATGACATCAGAGAGACGTCTCACTGCTCGTGCCCCGCCCAGGATCACGTTATCCGCCACCCCCACCGACTCACCGCCCTTCCGATTCCTGACTAGGGCAAAAGCGTCCCCTAGGACGAGCGCGTCCTTGACGCCGACGATCATAACATGCTTGAAGTTGTGGCGCACGCGGCCCAGAAGCATCCGGTAGCAGGCCCATCTCCTCAGCTGCATCGGGACCTTGTCGTCGAAAAACCCCGCCAACGAGTCCTCGGGGTCCAACTCGTCCGAGACGAACCCGACCACTGATCCCCAACTCCAACCGTTGCCTTCCTCCATCTTCTTCCCGCCACCGCGGCCCCATAGCGGCTCGCTCCCGTTGGGCCTCGTCCTGAAAAGAGTCGCGTTGAAAGGCGACAGACTGTGCCAGCCCTCAGCGTGAGATGACTTGTTGAGTCTGAGGAGATTCACGAATGACTCGTTTTCCTCCTGAATTACGCTTTTTAATTCGGATGACAGGCGAGGATAGATGAAGACGACATCGGCTCTGGCAGTGAGACTCGACCTGTGAAGGGTCCTCAGGAACAGGCGTAAATCGTGGGGTCGAACTTCTTCTGTCAGGTGCCCCACCAGCAGGCCGTTCATCGCCCTATTTCCTCTTCGGAACAGAGTGCCCATCCCCTGCAGAGCGAAAGAGTTGGTCTTTGTTTTAGCAGGCACCTTGTGCGGCGGCTTCTCTGCAAGCCATCTTCTTGCGAAGCCAATCCGATGGGGTTGGGGGATGGAGGAAGGAGATGGATCGAAGGTGGAGAGAGCAAAGAGTAGGAGAGTGACGAGGAGGATGAGAACACATATGGAGATAGTCGACTGAGCTCTACTGATGATGGTGGAAGAAGAAGCAGACCTACTGATGATGGTGGAAGAAGAAGCAGACTTGGGCTTGTTCGGAGCGCAGTTGACGTTGTCGTGGAGCAAGAGAACCAGAAGTTGCCCACCCAGACCCCAGATTTCGTTGCTGGTTTTCTCCTTAGGGGGCACTCCCGTCATCTCTCTCATCAGCCTTGCCTTGCCCGGAGAAGACGGGGTGCACTTAGAAAAGCGAGGGGGTTTAAAACCGCTGGGCCTCCAGGATATGGCTGCTCTTCTTCCTTTGTAATTTTTGGCAGAAGGAATGAGGGAAGAGAAAGACTATTTTCTAGCAAAAACGGGTGGTGACGGATGGCAGCAGTGCCATTCCAATCGGGGGTTAATGCAGATTTTGGAACTGTGTCGAAAATAAGAAAATTTACCAAGTTTTGGCAATGGTCGCAGGTCAGGCCATAATAAAACGTCACGAATCGGATCCTTCCATTATTTCTCTGTCTGCGTTGGAGAAGGAAAGAAACGGAACCTTCGATCGCAGCCACGAAACGACTCAGGAGTCACGAGGCGGCCTGAAGGGTGCTGGCTTCTTCCCCCGTTCTCTTCGCACCTGCACGTGTCTCTTTGGGCCCACATACTTGACTTGAGGGGGCTCATCTTCATCGACTCCGACAGGATGATAATCCCGGGATTGGGCCCGGCCCAGAAATACGCCAAGAGAGAGAGAAACGGAATGGATTCCAGTTTCCAGCTCAGATCGACCGACGCCACAATTGCTATCACATGTTTTGATGCGAGGACTGCACCACCGACTGAAGATGGATGCGAGACGAAGAAGTCACGGAGGGTTTAATTTGGATTTTGGAAACTGACTGGAGTTCGGAGTCCAAACGAATTCTTACTTTTTAACTGTGCGCGACCAAATGGGTGGTTTTGATGGATATCCATTCTCCACCCTCGAAAGTGAAGCCACATAAAGTCACATTTTCTTCCATTGGGAGGTGGCGGGATGGATACTGTGAAGTATCGGTTGTGTCACGTGTATAATATTTATGTCCACAGCACGGATTTATTTATTTTTTGGTATATTATATGCACGCATCTGACGTGAATTCAAGTACGACCAATTTTGAACGCCGTGGCCTTTTAGTACTGGGACACAGAGACATAGAGAGAGAGAGAGAATGGGCAGGGCCGAAGGGTGGGGGTGGTGTAAGAAGATTGAGATAATCATTGGTACAGTCTGTCAAGAATATTTTTACAGCATATATATATATATATATATATATATATATATATATATATATATATATATATATATATATATATATATATATATATGGATGACATTTATAATTCCACCACATCTGACGTGCCATCAATCTTACATCAAAGTAATATAAGTTCAACTTTATATATCATATCTTTTGTTTGGATAGTGAAAAATGAAATCTGATGTTGTCCTTTTTGAAACTGCCATATTCGGGGCCTGTTTTTGTATAGTGCGATTGCGAAGGGAAAATTCTCTCCTAGAGCCGGGAACACAGGGTGGCAGCTCCCGACAAGGCTGAGGCTCGGGTGGCTCCAAGATCATCACAATTGCTTTACAGATGCTATTTTCGAAGGAGATTGTTGAACATTATTAATGCATTCCAGGAACAATAACCTATTGGTCCTACTTGGGCCACATTGTAGATCAAGTCAAAGTCCTTCTCACCTCCTTTCACGGTGGCTCACCTCTTGGCTGGGCATATTTTTGCGCTCGGAGGACATATCATTTGTAATGTGAAGGTAGAACATTCTTGTGATTTGTTTTATTAATAATTTAAAGAATATTATCTCATAAAAAAAGAGAACGTGGCTATTTAAATCTCACTTTTTTTTTACTTCTTTTTCCTTTTCCCCATTATTCTTCTTTTAACTCTGGCGCCCTCCTTCAACTCCGACACCGGGTAGGCGCCGGCTGGTCCGATCTAACCGGAAAAAAAAATTGTAGCCTTTAGACCATTGTGTGTGGCCTCGCACAACAGCCTAGACCGCTATAAGTGGCCGCTGTCTTTTTTCCGTTCGTTGGATCTTGTCGACTGGAATTAGGCCGGCGCCGGAGTTGAAGGTAAATGGATGGGGAAAAGGGGGAAAGAAAGTAAAAAAAAAATTTATTTTATTTTGAGGATAGAGGGAGAAAAACTGATCGAATAGCCGCATTCTAAAAAAACTCTAAGTGCCTAAAATTTGACAAAGCGATGCTAGCAGCGGGCTCATATGATCAATCATATCGAAGATGCCAACAAAAACCCAAAACCACCGAATCTGCCTAGCCTGGTGTGCAAATACGAGCTGGGAGCTCTCAGATGAAAATCTAATGGCTCACAACCTTCTTCCTCACATTCAGTCCCCCTCCCATGGCGCGGAAAAGCCATCAAAACGGGGGGCGCTCATCAGCTTGACTCATCCTGCCCCAAGGCAACAGACCCGGTCTTGCCGTCTTCCCATCGAGATGCCTTAGGCACGTGCCAACCTAGCCACTCAACTGTGCAGGCTATTTTTTTATATAATGACATTTATTTGCCTTGGAACAACTCATGCTTCGCAGCAACATTTTTTTTTTGTAAGGGATCACAGCAAACAGCAAAATAGACCTTTCCAAACGCAATAAATACTACCCCCCCTCTTTCCTAGTATTTCAAAAATATTAATTCCATATAAAAATTAAGATAAATTTATGATACTGTTTTCTAAGTATATAATTATTTAAATAAAATAAAATAAAATTATTAATTTAAGACAAAATAGAGATGTCAATCGGGTTAAGTATATGGTAAAACCTAACCCAACCCTAATGGGTCATATTTAGATTTTTGATTTTAACCCAAATAATTATTTTGATTAAACCTGACCCGACCCAACTTTAATAAGTTGGATTTAGGTTTCTAAATTCAACCCAAATAACTATTCGAGTCATATTCGGGTTTACCATTTCATAAATAGTATCGAATTCGAATTTGATAGATCCCAACACCAAAACGACCCGTTGGCATCCCAAGGAGAGAAGGAATATTTTGCTACTTTGTGCAAGTACCTTGAGATTTTATTAAGTCATCCACCTAATACGATTCGTGAATATCCCGATTGAAGGAACTAACTGTTCTCACGGTGCAACATAAATTACGGTTTTCATACAACAATAGGTTAATATACATAAGTTGAGTGATTTTTCTTCTTCTTTTCTGCCGAAATTATCTCGTCTAAATGGCAAATAACATGATTGGATGAATGATGACATGCGCCACCAGAAAATCATGATTTAGTCGCAAAGATTACACATTCTATATTACAAGGCATATATTTGTCGGCCGAACTGCAAATAATTACCTACCAGTAGAACCTGAAGATGAACACGGGACCTCATCGAGTGTGAAGGGGCCAAGCTTGCCAATCCTAAATAGAGTAAGAAACTTCTTTGAAACCATCAATCGAGCTTCATCACCAGCCTTCTGAGGTATTCTACATGCCTTCTGTAGCTCAATAAACTGCTTTTCTATGAGGCTCTCCAAGTCCCTCTCATCATCCAGGTCACCCTCAAACTCAGAGAATGTTAGATAGAGTGCTCTCTGGACTTCAATCACAAGATTCTGTGATAAATTAAGCAAATATACATAAAAAGGGAACATTGTCGTGTATAATGACAGTAACAAACTTGCTTTAAGGTCATCAAGCATTGCAGAAAAATAAAAGATTCGAAAGCCTCGTAAAAACCTTGCAGCTACCATTAATGGTTCCAAAATCACAAATGTTAAATAAGTCTAGGGTACAAGAAAAAGCAGCAACATTGACGTTGTCTGCCACATTCAAGAGCTAACCAACAATAGAAAAGGCTCTTGACTGCCCAATGACTAAAACTTAAATATCATATTTCGGTGTCGAGATACCCATGATTTCGTGGTCCACTATGAAACCATCCACGCACATGAAAAACTAAGACCATGTATGATAATTTGACGATAACAAAGAGCCATCTAGCATGTATAAATACCCATAAATCAAGAAATGACATAACAAAATTCACAACAGTTCCTAAGCTTCTAATGTTATAGATAGGCAGGCAAAATCTCCCAATTAACATTTGTCTAACTTGGAAGCTGGAAGTTATATAGATCAACTCTTTATAGATTAATATTCTTCAGTTATACAACAAGAGAGCTTTATTACCTCAATGTAATGCACGTCAGACTCATTCAACAATTTTCTTCTTCTAGGCAAAGATAATCTGAGGGATTCATCATTCTCAACGTTTCTCTCATCACTACACCTTTCTACCCTTTTATGCCGTAGGTGCTTCCAGTGGAGAGGTGTACTTCGAGTGTTCAATACAGCAAGCAAATATTGCACTAGCCGCTCCTCGCCTACCACAGAATCTTTCACTGCACCTGAAGAAATTGTATCAAACACAAACCCACCGCATTGTCAGCAGTATCAAGGTTTGGTCCAAGTCAAACACATAAGGCAACCTCGTATTCACGAGTGAGGGCCAGGAAATTCTAACTTGAGGGCTTGATAAATGTGGAAACCTGAAGACAAACATGATCTCCAACTGCCATATTGATTGGGAATGATAATAAGCAACTCAATCAATATTTTTTTGGTTTAAAATTTTGTTTTATTTCCTGATAACCCCAAGTATGCCTGCTGTATTAGATCAAGTAAATCTCCATCATCATATCAAGAAAAAAGCACAATTAGCAGTCCTAAACTCTGGGCATGCCAATAGACTTTCTTCACAGGTATTATTTGACACGTAGATCGCCAGAATACCAACAACTAGTACAGGTCAAGTGGGCCAGGTTCATCCTATCTAAAACCATATTATTTACTGGTAGGCCTGGACTTATTTAAACCAGGTAACAAAGCAACTATGCCAGCTTGCAAGGCCTACCTTTAGCTATGCAGACTGGTGAAAATGAGGTGTCAGTTGGAGAGAGGGCAGGAATCAGAAGAAAAAAATGAAGGCTAAGAGGAGAGGAGCATGATCAAAGTTATGAGGTCGGGAGTGTTGAACAACTAGTCAAACATCTTAAACAAGCTCAGATCTGGATACAAGTATTTTATAAGTATTACGCTAATAATGTTTCACAATTGACTGATATGCTTAACAAAATTTCATCCAAAATTTGTGGACACTAAAGTAACAAGCACATGGAAAACCATCAGCTTAACATAAATAGGCAAACCTGTGAGAGCTAGCTTTAACCCTGTCTCTATATCAGGGATGCTTGGAACCAGTACACCAGGTGTATCCAAAACATAAATGCTCGGCTGATGGGCAATCTGCGAAGCAATTATTCAGGATTAGTATTCAACAAAGAGAATCTTCATGAATGAATGAAAACTAATCATTCTGTAAGGTTGTGAACAAGAACCTAGATATAATGGCAGATTCCAGTTATTAATAACAAACATGAGAAGAAAAGAAAAGTGGATTTATAAATGTTTAACAAGAAGCTCACAGAAACAGTCACTTCAGACAGATATCACCTTATATCCTGCGATATCTCGAGTCACACCTGGCAAAGGTCCAACAGTTGCTCGCTTTATCTTCTCATGTACTACATCAGGACATGTATCCAATCAGGTTTCTTAAATGTATTTCTTTTAATTAAAGGTGAAGGTAAAACAAATCAATTTGTACATGGGTAGAGAATATATAAAGGGTCTCAAAGAAAAGAATCAAGATCAGAAGCCAAACAAAAGTTGGATTCGGCATATGACAAGAAATTTGGATATGCATCTGCTACATGAGAGCAACAGCCATCTAGGCCAATCCAAGTGGTTCACAATGAGATTGTTCATGATCTTTCTTCAAACAAAGTAAGTGCAACAGTCTGTTGCATCCATGACCTTATATAATAACACCAGCCAAAAGCTATCAATAATGGAGAAACAATGAAAACCTTACCGGAAAAGCAGCTAGATGAAATTTGATGGATAGAGTTTATAAGAGCTGACTTTCCAACATTTGGAACACCAACAACCATAACAAGTAGAGTAGGTTCCCTTGAGATCACCTCCTTCAGTTTCAGTTCTACAAGCGCAAGAAGCTTGATTCAATGAACCAAAACATTAGATCCTTCAAAAGCAACTGAATCAAAAAACATCTTAAAAATTGCATGTGCACGTACAGTTGTACACAATAAATGACAAATAAGAAATCAAATCTTAGTTTATTCGATACCATCTGCCTTTTCAACTTCCTTTATGCATCCAAGCTTATCAACAGTGTTTCAGTCACATGAGATAATACTAGGTGCAATTAACAAAAAGATTGTGGCGAGTATAAGGAAGTAAATACAAAAGGGGAAGAAAAAATCAGCTTTTGTACAAAGAATGAAAATATTATGACTTGAATGCCATTTTGAAGGTCATAAAGGTCCATTTACAAGGCCAATGTCATAAATTCCTACTAAGAGATTCTGAAAAGAAAAACTGAAGGCTCAATCACCATCGTCTCTCCTAGCTATGTTAGGTATTTTAACCAATCTCATAATGTCTTCCATACGCTCCTAACCATATCTAACAACTGACTATATCACAACTATCATTGTTTGCACATCAGATATGAGGTGGATTAAGTCAATATTATGTAAAAAATAACATTAAAATATCAAGAATGTTTAATCAATAAGTAAAAAATGATACTAAATATTATGACAAAAACATTATGTATAAACTATCATGAAGCAAATACTATGACTAATTAGCTAATAATAACCAAAAGAATTTAAACATATTAGCAGCAGTAGCATATGCACCAAGATCGGTGAAGCTAACCTTCTGGACAGAACTTCTGCTGTGGGCATTTATTGAAAGACAGTCTTGCTTGAGTGATTCAAAATGACGAACCCATTTCTGTCATTGTAAGTAAAGCAGCAGTGTAAGGGGATTCAAGAAAAGGAGTCCATATAGAAAAAGAACAAGCAAGCAAGCATGCAAGTACATATAAATTCAAAGATATAAATGACATAGCAAGCATGGTTCCCAATGCATTTTATCGGAGATATATTGGTGACCCAAAGATAGGATATATTGGATAAATCAGAGATCTTGGGTAAAAAATATTGGTGACCCAATAATGTCTCCCCAAGTATCTTGTTAATCTAAGTATATATTAACATCTAACAGCCTAATACTAAGCTCAAGCAATCATAACACCATTTGAATACTTTCTATCAACATAAATTACATTTATCAAGTGGAAAACAGGATCAATAGTGATAAAAAGGAACAAGTTTGAAGGTAATATCATTGATTAAGTGGAGAACATGATGGTGTACATCTAAATAAAGCTTAAAAGTCAAAACAAAAACATATAATGGAGAACATGATTGTGTATTGATCGCTAGTGTGGGAGAAGATGTCAGAAAGAGCGCAAGGGTGTCCAAATGTTGTTGCAAGGTGCTTAAAAGGGAATTGGAAAGTGGGGGTAGGTCCAAGATATCACCAAATATCTTTACATATATATAGATAGATATATATATACACACACATACAAATCTTCCCCACATCTTGTATTGGTCAAGTGACAGGTACAGATAAATCTGAGATATGATAGCAAGAAGTAAGGAAAACCAGCATAGCATGCGCTTAACTGATCAACCAACCATGCATTAATTTGATCATAGTCCTAGAATCCAAAGCGACTGGGAGCCTGCTCACATTCATTATGTTTGGATTAGCTAAGTCCTTCTTGTTCAATGCAATGACACGCCTTTTGCTTGAAAGCACATCTTGTAGGTCCTGATTCACAGACGTCAAGGGAATCTGTGCAAATTAATATCACCATCCATCAGAAGCAGAATCCCATTAAAATCAGAAGTTCTATAGGTATAGTAGTACAGTAATTACACTTAATATGAATTCTAAACTATTATAAAGCTATCAAATCCGAAACCTCATGAATCCAATCAGCTACGTGTATACGAGACTAGTAGACACCGGAGACGAAAAGCGTTCGATGAAATACAGAAATGAAGAATAAAAGCAGAAACAGGTGAAACAGAGACTCGGAGGAGCGCATCTGGCTGACCCTTGCGTCTCGGACTTCGATGACAAGATCGGCGAGTTTGAGGCGGTCGCGAATGGCGCGGGTGGCGGCGGCCATGTGGCCGGGGAACCAGTTAATGGCGCCACCGCCAGCGTTGAACCCCATGTCCCCGACCTTTTTCCCTACTCTCGCTATGACCCCCATCGCGCCTCCGTCCTCTTCCGTTTCCCGCGCTGGCTCTCTTCGCTCGGCTCTCACCTTCGCAGTTGGTCGCAGCGAACCTCGCTTAAGGCTCAATCACTGGGACACGCACATGATACAACACCAGCAGCTACTAGTAGGATTGCAAGTCTCCGGGCGGGCCCGTAAAATAGCGGGCTCGGCCTTAAATAATTAAAACCCGTAAAATAGTTTGGCTCGGGCTTAAATAATTAAGGTCCATTGTAAATTAAATCGGGCTAAGGCCAAGCATAAAAAGCTCGAAGGTCGAGGAAAATAATTTTCTTTATTATATAAGATAGTCTTATATTATTATTAAAAAGAAAAATTCAAGAGAAAAATTAAATTATAAAATAATTCCAACTGAAACCTCGTAGTTATTTATATTTACTAATATGTTTATAAAAAAATTATATTATATATAATAGTATAATTTTATTGGCTTGTAATAATAGTAAAATATAGATAACTCATAGGTCTTAACGGGAGACTGAATCGTATAGTTTCTCATTTATTATAGCTTAGGCCTTTATGATAGATATCGATGCATAAACTTATTTTTTCTATATTTTTAGATGAATAAAATTATTTTATGATCGGTCTGATTGTATTGGGAGGTCCTTGTGCTGACTTATTAGTCACAATTGGCTTTACAAGAGAATTCATTGTAAGCGAATAATAACAAAATTATATTAGTAATCACCATAGAATTTTACTATAGACCTATTAATAAATTTATTAGCTTGTTTGTCCTTCTTGGGAAGAACCCCAATAATGATTTATCTAAGAGTAATAAAATGTCCAAAGTCATTTCTATTTTTTATAAAGGTCCTAACCCAAAAGGCTAAATGTCAATTAGTAAGACCTTACTTAAAAAAATTATTTTTTTAAAATATAATATTAAAAAAATAAATGCTCGTGGTAAGATTGGGCATACATACAAGGTCAGTTTGTCTTTTTAGTTGAGATGTATTTTTAGGTTCGGGCATGGGCCTACCCCTAGCCCGCTTAGAGCCCTAGCCATTAGGTCAGCTTTCTAGCATCGCGATTCAAGGTCAAGATTAGAGTTTAGCCTTTGCATAAGTCCAAATCTGATAACAAGTGATGACCTAGGAAGTTCTGATATGGATGTCAAACTAACCTCTTTCCCTAATTAATAGTTTTATTTAATATTTAAAATAAAATTTTAAAAATTAAATAGAGCCATTAAATTGAGACATAGGAATATATTTTTTTAAAATATTTATCCTATATTAAGAACTTTATTTGGATCAATTTAAGTAAGAAAAATGATATTTTCACATAAAAAACACACATCAATAACTCACACAGGAATTTTTATTCGTCTAGATAAGTGAGCACATATGAACTATGTGTAGGGCATACTTGTGAAGTTCAATCAAAACTCTTGCATAAGTTTTTGTAGGTATTTTTGTTGTGAAAATATTACTATCATTTAAATAATTGAACACTTAAGGCTGTTTGGGAGACTCACGGGAGAAATCAATTTTTCTACTTAAGTGTAATATGTCACATTGAGGGGGATAAAACTATTTCTCCTTCCCCCTCTTAAAGAGGAGAGTTGGAGACCTTACTACCTCCAAAACAACCCCTTAAAAAACATCTAAAAAGTTAAATTTTCAATCTCTTAACTATGGATATTATTATTTGATAAAAATCACTATTTTCCTATATAGAGCTATTAATATATAACAGAGGGAGTATTTGCTTTGTATATGGAGTGAACATGTCTAACCTTACCAGACTTCATAACCATGTTAGGCATGTTTCCCTCTATATACCATGTTAGATCGTATTTATTTAACATCATACGTAAAAGGTGTATTCGTTTTAAAAGACTATATTAAGGGCTCCATGTAATATGGTTACGAGCGATGGCCATGAAGCTGATGTGGAAAACATTTTCGGTAGTGATAACATCAAAGTTATTCCATTTTGTATTACTTGATGAAGTTTATCTCCTCGATTCTATTGTTGTAAACCCGTGTTGTAATAACCGGGCTGATTTTTTTTTATAACATGCTTGAACCCGGTCCAGAAAAGTTAGGACTTCGGGATTAAATTTCTGGAGCATCAGGGGAGAGAAAACTTTCTCATCCCCCAGCCCTAGCCGCTACTGAGAAGAGAATTCTTTCTCTCCCAGCCAGCGACTCTCCCTCATCTCTCCCTGCATCTCTCTCTCAGGGCCCTTCTTCTCAGCCCAACTTCCCTCCCCTCTCCACTTGTGCCCTAGCCGCCCCGCCTTTCCCTTCCTCTTCTCCGGTGAGCAGCATCACTCAAGGAGGATTCCGGCGGCCAGCGACGGTCGGGAGGGTGGTTTTGGACAATGAGAGGGCTGGGCTGCAAAGGGACAACAAGAAAGGTAGGTTTTTGGGCATAATTTTGTATCTTCCTCCCTGCTTTAGATCAATCCTTCCCCTAATCCCGAAATTACTATTCACAGCAGAATTTGGGCAAGAGAAAATGCCCAAAATCATGTCTTTTCCTTCTCAATTTGGTACAATTACATATTTTAATTCACAGCCATTAATTAGAGCATTGAATTGGATTTTCATGCTAGGTTTTAGAGGAGAAGAGTAGCTTTTGGACGTAGGCTTTGGAGTAGGCTAAGGTGAGGTTCCTCATTTAGAACATGAATTGTTCTCTCAGCATAAATTGCTATGATCGTTGTTGTGATGAAAGAAATCCTAATATCATGTTTATACTTATACTTTGATCTTAGGTGTATTATATGTTTTGATTAAATATGAAATCTCTTATGTTTGTTGGGAAATACTCTCATAGAAATAATCTGTGATTCATAAGGGTGGAGCATGGGTTGGTTTGAGCAAAAATTGGAGATGTTATAGCTGTGATATAATTCTCTTATATGCTTAGATGGGTTTTAAATTAATTCATGATGTTGTATATGTAATTGTGGGTCTATGCCAATTATGAATATGTTGCCGATCTGATAGTGTATCATACTTACAGATCTAATCCCGAAATTATTCTTGGTGATGTATCATATGTCAATTACGAATAGTTGATGAAAGAAATGAAATTGGGGCAATTCATATTCTCTGTTTTAATATGGATAATAGTTGATTCACAGGTGGACACAAAGTTCTGCACTAGTTTAGGTTTCACTACAAGAAAATGGGGTATTAGCGACGCTCACAAGCGTCGCTAATACTTGCCAAACCGTCGCTACAAGTTATTTGTGACGCTTATTTACCGTCGCAATTAGCGTCGCAAATAAACCAGTCGCTACTACTTACTAACGACAGAAGCAAAGAACCGTCGCTAATAGTACCTTTAGCGACGCATTTTGACACCGTCGCTAAGATCTGCTTATTAGCGATTGTTCTGATAGCGTCGCTAGGAAAGACATTATTAGCGACGGTTTGAATTAGTGTCGCAAATAATATTCGTATTAGCGACGCTCATTTAAATTTTTTTTAAATATTTACAGTAGCGACGCTCTGTACTAGAAGTTTTAGCGACAGTGTATAAGAGTCGCGATTGAATAAAATGAAAAAATAGAACAATCGCGACGCTCTAAAAGCGTCGCTAAGAGAAGTTTTAGCAACAGTTTACAAGAGTCGCGATTGAATAATAGGACAATAGGGACGCTCGAAAAGCGTCGTGAATAGACGTAGTAGCGACAGTTTGGGAGCGTCGCTATTAGAATAAAATGAAAGCGACGGTCTTGGAGCGTCGCTAATATAGTTTATAGCGACACTTAATAGCGTCGCTAATGAACAAAAAATTAAAAAAATATAATAAAATGTTAAATAGAAATAAAGATTTCTTGTTTCATTTCTAATTATATCTATACAATCATATCTCAAATACAATTAAAAATCTCTGCTTGCAATACAAGTTGAGTTCTTTCCTATTAATGGCATATTTAAAGCAAAACTATGTTAGGATCCTTGAAGGAATTTTCTTCCTGCAAATCAGAGTCATCTGAGCTGGGAGCATCAACATGTATATGATCAGTTTCATGACACTCACATAAGTCTTGAGCCTGAGCTTCGTGGAGTTCATTCTAGGTCTATTGAGGAGTAGATATTTTGTGAAGACAGACTTCCCAACTCTTCCTCCTTGGAAACAGTTTTCCTCAGCTAGTCATCACCAATGTTAGCCTGTATTGGATTTCCCAGTACATTAAGAGCCAGGAGGGAGTTGTAATTCGCCACAAGTTGTCCAAGGGCTTTGGCTGTTGTTATCTTGTTGAAACTCAAAGAACCGACAACTTCAGCAGCCTGTGCAGGCCCTCAACATCACTGATCTTGTTTCCGGCAAGGTAGAGCTCTTTGATGAGAGTACAATTTGATAAGCCTGTGTGACATAGCGGAAGAAGTGTCACTCAAAGTTTTTTCATCTCCCTCTGGACATACCAAATATTTTATTCCACAACTATTATAGCTAGTTCAATTAAAAGAGATGTTAAAGTGCATAAAAAATCAATATAATTTACGCAAATGTTTGTCTGCAATCCGTTAAACATAATTCGGAAATGGCCAGGTTGGCAGCTTACCCTGGCCAATTCTAGAGATACGATTGTAGCTCAGGTTCAGAATTCGCAATCTTGTCAATTCCCTAAGGCCCAAAATGGTTGCATTATTGTTTCTGGACAGGTCAAGGGTGTGAAGACCCTTTGGCAGCGAATTGTATATGCAGAATTGTACATGCAGGATCTGTTATATTTGTTTTCTGGGTGTCTAAATCAAAAATTTCTTATGTTATGTTTTGGCTCAATGAACTAAGATACACTTAGTTAAAATCTTTGATTATGCCTTAATGTAAGTATGAGAAGAAGTTGCTCAGTAAGTAATAATGGGCTGATGGGGTCTGTTGGAGGTGTTCTTAATTTGGGAAATATAGGTTGGGGTTAGTTATACCAATATGAATAATGTGAGCTGTGAAGGATGGACATTGTGGGTCTATTAGATTCACTTCGCAGGATTTGTGGCCGTTGTGGGAAGCTTTTTCTGAATGAATTGGAACTTGTATTCCTTGTGATTTAATTTAAGTAAAATCAGTTATACTTTAATGCATGATATAGATCATTTTCAATAATGCTATGCTGAGCTTTCTTTTGAAGACTTCATTGAGGATGAATGATATTATGATGAAGTGTATTAATGTGAATGATATGTTGACCGATCATGAGATGGGCATGTGAGAGGAATGCATTGCCTAATTGGTAGAATAGGTACTAAGAACCCATGTAAGAGTGACGAGTTGACACGGGTAGTTAAGATTTGGGTTGGGTGACTCAATTTTAGGATTCAAGATAATAAGGCTACCCAGGTGCCACGTAGGGATGAAGGTGGACCCCAACCTTTGGCAGTTCCCTCCCGGTTTCACGAGTCATTACGAGTGCACGCATATGACCACCCACGGCGCATTCGCACCGGCGCAAATCACAAATCACATAGCTAATTCTCTGGGAGGGAATGAGTTGTGTAGATTATACGTTATGAATTACGATACATATGGTGATTATGTAAATGTGATAAATGGTGATTGGTTAAATTTTAAGAGATGCATGTATATAAATATATTTAGAAATCATGTTAGGTGTTTTATTCTAGAGATTGATTGATTTTTGTTGATGTTGTGTGAACGATGATTGCTAAGATTACAATGTATGTTTTATTTGAGGCTTACAAAGCTTTCAGCTTACGGGTGGCACGTTTGTTCCACCGGGTGTATTTTTGCGCGCAGGTTTGTTTGCAGATTTGGATGAGTATGAACGTCAAGGAAGAGTAGAGTTTCCATTCACGGGGTTGAGCATGGAATTAGGAGTAGTTTGATTTTAATGTTTATGAGTAGGTCAAGTATTTATTTGGTAGTTGCAGATGAACACCCCTTGGGTGAAACTCTTTTGATTTGATTCAATAAAAGTTAGTAAAAATTATTCATGTTTCAGATTAAATTTTTATCCCCTGTAGTATATGTTATTGTATTGTCACAGCTTGAGCTCAGGTACACTCCGACGGTGTTTACGGTCTTTGGACCCTTCTCAAGGCTCAGGTCGTAACAATTGTAGTCACTGTTGCAGCTCCACTTCACAAGACATCAAGTAGTAGATCCGTTTGCGGCATGCGGTAATGTTGTGGTCGTGCAGATGTGCTTTGTTTGTAGTATTGGAGCTGTTGAAGATGGGTGGCCTTAGCAGAGATAGGAATTTCTCCATTCTTCAATGACGGGTTAAAAACTGATTAGCTTGAATTGCATCCACGCTAAACTTGATGTCTCTAAAAAAACCTGATTTACCAACCTTGTCCTTTCACATTTACTCTTTCCTTTTTCACGGTAACTTTTATTGGCTTTCCTAAAGTTATCCCGCAGTTGGTGTGACCCAGTTGGTTGTCAAAATAGTGCCACCATATTAAGTTACCAGTTACAATCATGACAGAACATGGAGCCAATTCCATCCTATAATTCTATAAAGGAACCTAGTAGTTTTACATAAGATGCTGAATAGAACAATTAAAAATTTTACACAACTACACCCGAGCGGTGAACACACAAAATGCTGGGTTTTATACACACCCCTTCCACTCAGGTTCAATCGATTTGTACTTTTAAGAGGAAAAGAAAGGCAAATTGCTCCTATGTAAAATAATTTCCCTTTTTTCTTTGAGATTTAAATAACACGGTATAGGCTCATGTGAAAGATTGCGACAATAGCATGGCAGCCTGTCTTGCAGATGGTGGTGTGGAGAGACTGTCTCCTTTGTCTCTCCTCAGTGTTCGTTTTACAATAGCATCTTGTATACTTTATCATTCTTGCTGTCTTGCCTGGAATCACTTTAGAAAAGTTTACTGTTTGACTTGGAATAGGAAAGATGTTGCCCCAATGCCCCTTATCATTGCTTTTTACATAATTTAATTACATATATGCGCTTTGGAAGATAAGAGTAGCACGTGAGTCTTTGTAAAAATTACTCCCTTTGTTATACATTAATAACTCCATTTGGTTAGTTTATTTAAAAAAATTAAATAAAACTATTAATATAGGACAGAGGAGTATAACACTTGCAGTTTAACTTATGAATGATGTATTAATGACAATGGGTTTTGAATTTTAATATATAAAAGGTAGTTTTGGTAACAAATATTCCCTTAGTCCCATGTTAATAGCTATGATGATTTTTATTGAATGATGAAACCCACATTTAAGGAAAAATAAATTTTTAATACTTTTTTGAAATGCCCAACCACTTAAATTTTTTAAAATAGACTTATTATAATACTCTTTTTTCTCAAATAGAGCTATTAATTTAAGACAATTATACTTTATTTTACAAAATTATTTACAACTATTAATATAAAACGGAAAGAGTATGTTGATTTAATTATAAACAACTTCCTCTTTTTGTTGTTGCCGACATGGTGCCCGACCAAGACACAAAAAGTAGGACCTAGTGATACAAAAATAGGACCTATGCCATGTCAGTATATCAGCCCTCCCCAAGATTGGGGCGCCCACCTTATATATCTCTCTATATAGTCCCTCTCGCCCTAAGGATAATAGCTATATTTGGTTTGACAAAATAAACTAAAATAAATTTATTTAAAAAATATTAAATGTAATTATTAATGTGGGACAGATGAAATATATATGTAACTTTTTATTATATCATCTTTTTTTGTAAGTCCTCCTATTTCATGTTATGGAAATTTTATTTGTATGAAAAAATAAACAAGTATAATATGTCGAATATTACAAAACACACGTTTTAAGTTGTATGTGACAAGCTTTTCACAAAATCTATTATATAGATATAGTAAGACACTTAATATTGGATGTTGTGAGTATATTATTACAATTCATGTTTATATAAATGTATGAATTCAGCCATTCGTCATCATCAACACAAATTATCTGAAAATAGGGTTGAGGCTAATTTTGGTAACAGGATGATGACCTAGTGGACTTGATAAAGCAACAAAAATCAATGAGTAATGATCTCAAAAGGCCCTGCCCATATGACCATGTTGAGGTGAGATGGACCGTGGCCCCCAACACAATTAAGTTGGGAGAGTCGGTCCAGACGGTCAACTGAACCACCGAACCCACCACGCCCCCCACCTGACCTAATCGAAGAAAAGCGATGTATCCACTGTCCCCCCGCCTGTGGCTGGGTTTTACAAAAGTTGCAGTACCCAAGCAGTAAATAGGCGAGTTGACAGCTAGACATCCCCCGGGCCCGGGGTACGAAACAAACTACAAAAAGTCAAGGGAGGCGTAGTCTTGGGATTCTGTTCATGGCGCCAACAAAAGCAATTGCCAATTTGCCAATGAACCCAATCTTCGCGTCCTCTTCCACAAATTCTCTCATTCCCCTTCCTCCGGAGCACTTACTTGCCCACCTAAATCAACTCGATCGGAGTCTGGGTCGCCGGCCTAGCTGCACCCCACCGCTGCATCTGATCAATGGGCTACCTCTCCTGCAAGTCCCACCAGGCCGTCGCCACATGCGATTCCCACGAACCTGCCGCCCCCGACTCCCTCCCCGCCCAGAAGTCTAAGAAGAAGAGTTGCGCCGCCGTTGATCCTTCCGCAGCTGCCCTACCCGGCCGCAACCTCAACATCAAACAGTTCGACTACAGCGACCTCGAGGCCGCCACCGGCGGGTTCTCGTCCCAGAAGCTGCTCGGCCGCGGTAGTCATGGCTCCGTCTACAAGGGCGTCCTCCACAACGGCCGCCTCGTCGCCGTCAAGAGGTCATCCTCCTCCAGGCTCTCGTCCGCGGCCGCCGCTGCCTGTTCTACCCCCGCCCGCGTCGAAGTGGAGAACGAGATCGACATCCTCTCCCAGATCCGCAGCCCCCGCCTGGTCAACCTCGTCGGCTTCACCACCTCCGGCGACAACAACGACCGGCTTCTGGTCGTGGAGTTCATGAAGAACGGGACCTTGTTCGACGTTCTCCACTCCAGCCCCAACCCCCCCGGGTGGGGCCGCCGGCTCCGGCTGGCCCTCCAGACGGCCAAGGCTATCCACACCCTTCACTCCTCCGAACCCCCCGTCGTCCATCGCGACATCAAGTCCGCTAACGTCCTCATCGACCGCCACTTTAACGCCCGCCTCGGCGACTTTGGTCTGGCCCTCCGCTACGGGGGAGCCGGAGGCGGCGCCCGATTTCGTTCCACCCCGCCCGCCGGGACCCTCGGCTACCTGGACCCCTGCTACGTCACCCCGGACAACCTCAGCACCAAGACCGACGTCTTCAGCTTCGGCATTCTGCTTCTGGAGATCATCAGCGGCCGGAAGGCCATCGACGTCGCCCACTCCCCGCCCTACATCCTCGACTGGGCGATCCCTCTGATCAAGAAGGGTAAGATCATGTCCGTCTACGACCCCAGGGTTGGCCCGCCCAAGGACCCGGTGGCCCGCAAGCAGATCCCGCTGCTCGCTGCCAAGTGCCTCCGATCGTGCCGCGACCTGCGGCCGTCGATGAAGGAGGTGGTGGAGTGTCTGGCGACCTTGTCGAGATCGAGCCCCCTGCAGCTCCATAACCTGCTCAACATCAACAACCCTTGCATAGCGGCGGAGGACGTGGGTCAGCCCGCCAAGTTTGTCGCCCGTCCGATGAGAGTGAGGAGCGCTAGCGCCAAAAATTTGATGGACCTTCTCAAGGATGATGACTCTGGGGAGGATGAGGCGGATGCGACCTGTGTCAGAAGATCAAGTAGCTGCCGATCAACGAGAAGTCTTGCTCATGATCGGGGCCGGATTGGGTTGGTGGATTAACGCGCAGGATTTATTAAGTAGATTTGTTGGATTAATATCATTTTTCCTTCAAAGATGGTGTTTATTCATTGTACCTAGCTAGCGCACACCCAAAGTTTTCAGCCAGTAAGATTTCCTGGCGGCGATTTGTACTCGTAAGCTGATTACTTGCTGTGTTCTGTGCTCGAACCGAAATGGGTGCTATCTTTTTCATTCAGCTTCCTTCATGGTCAAATGCTTAATAAGTTTATGTCTTTCAAGATAACTGCTTTTAACGATTTCTCTAGTTCTCTCACATTCGATTTGATTGCTTTTGTTTTCCTGAATATAAATCGTGCACAGCCCTTGAGAGGATGAAGGTCTAAAGGAATCAGTCAGAAGCTAACAAAACTTGCAAGGCCGTACGATACGTATGGCTTCGGCTGTCTTCCATCCGGATCTAGTTTCTTCCTTTGGTGATCAACCACTAAACTGTGACTGCCCTTCCTTTCTGGACTAGGTTGTGGTTTACTTGATTATAAAAGCAATACAAGACAAAAACAGTTAATCAACCACTCCGTCATTTGTAGAGGAGCTACTATTGACGAAGTTTTCTTCAGTTGGTAAATTCACACGTCATAAAAATAGATATTCTCTCTATTTTATATTGAAAAAATAGTAATTTTTATTAAATAAAAAAACCCACACGTAGGAGGGAAAACAAATCTAGGACACTTTTTTAAAGTATTTATTATTTAAATTTAATAAAATAAAATTATTAATTTAAAATATATTTTTTTTACTAAATAGAGTTGTTAATTTAAGGACGGATGGAGTACATATATTTGCATGTGTAATATCTATGCGATTAGTACCCGAATTAATATGAGAGCACATTGGAGTTTTGAATATGGTCCATTTTGTATTTTTTAGGAAGTGAGTGAACATAATTCTTGCGCATAAGACATGCACTAGCTCTTAACATCATACATTACCTTTGTAAAGAGAACCAACGGAAGAAGTGTAGAACAATATCTCATTTGAAGAAGGTTGGTCTGAACAAAAATTGAATATTAAATATCTACTAGCAATAATGTATATGTATTATATGTGTAAATATAAATTAAAAATAAAATAAAATAAAGTGTGTATTGAATATCTATTTTCTATGTTATCATTATAATATAATATTTCAAGATTATAATGATCATAAATTATATTCACAAGCTCTGTATTAATCAAAATACACTTGTAAAAGGCAGTTGTGAGTCAAATCTCATATGTTAACAACTAGTTTGGTGGCATGCCTCATTTGATAGAATTTTTTGATATTTTTCCAAGGAGTACAAAATGTGTAAAACCGAACATGTATAATATAGGAAATAAAAAATTATTATCAAGAAATATATTATATACGTTAATAAAATATAGTCATATAGGATCTCATTTGGTAGAGTTTGCCAATAGCTTTCTAATAAAACTAAAAATACATAAATATGGGTTCAAGAGTGAAAGATATAATTTTATAAAGTTGAACCAATATAACCTAAAAAATAAGGCCCATGACATTTAACATGTATTAGGTTGACATGTGATAAGTTTTTTAAAAATTTTAAGTAAATAATTTTACTAAAATATCCTTAAATAACATACAAAATCAACTTAACATTAAAAGGTGTTATAAAATATAGATAAAATAAGAATTAAGGGTAAAAAACATATATAAAGTTATTTAAAAATAAAAGTTCTAGACACTCAAGTTGCTTTCTACAAAAATACTAATGAAATTGAAATCAAGATACTTTCAAACTTGTTGCGGCAAAGCAATGTAATTCTCATGCAATATATGGGAAATCTCTAGAGATCCTTTGCCGAAGATTTCTTTTGTGTTTAAGGTGGTTTGATTATTAGAAGTTTTGTATTACTTACTGATAAAATGACAGAAAAATTATTATTGAACATAAATAACGATGTTTCACATTATCATAATTTTTTTAAAAAGAGTTTATAAGGACCTAGGCATCACGGGCTAACTGATATCGCTAAGGGGACAAAAATTAAATTGATGGACATTTGATGGCACACAATATTCGGGCTCACATTGTTGCATGTCAAGTCGGTCTCGCATAAATGGGGCTCTTTTTTTAATAAGTTAAACTCACTCATCCTTAAACTATTTACGCTAACTTTGAGAGATCCATCCAGCTCATCACAAAAGCTGAATGGACCGCATGATCATTAAGTGCCAACGTGCTTTTGCTCAAAAGGAAAAATTGCAAATGTGCACATAGAGAAAGTAAAGCATAATAATATTTATACAATAAATACACTCAACAAAAGTTCTAAATAAGTGAGCCTAAACAAATTTTGTGTGAGGCCCATTTGTTAGGTCTACTCAAAACTATACTTTTGTTGTATAAATATTACTATCCTAAAGTAAACTACAAAGTCACTTAGCCTTTTATTTTGTGGGATGCCCAAAGAAGAATAAGTCTATGCACCCAATAATCTACCCAAATAACCCTATAAACCTTTTCATGAATTTATAAATGAAATAGGATATTAAGATGATTAGTTGGGTGCATATACACTCATTCCCCGAAGAAACATCACCAGTTGGACCGACCCACCCAGTTGAGGCATGGCCGCATGGGCCGCTTCCGGCCCATTATGTTAATTGTTACTCGTCTCATATTTTCTCCGCAGCAGGCCCACTTGCTCGACCGAATTCTTGGGGAAGAGTCGGAAGACCTGAGTTGAGACGCCTGTGGCTTCCCATGCATGAAAATACGAATCGCCGGCAGGCTAACCTACGTCAACTTCAGCACCTTCCTTTCCATCTGCGGCAGAGATGGTGACCATCGCCTCGGCTCCTCCCTCCACGCCGCCATCCTCAAGAGCTCCCACCTCCCCGGTACGTACACCAATGACGAGCTACTCGTCCTCCACAATTCCCTCATCTCCATGTACTCCAAATGCGGCCGCTTGGCCGATGCACATATGGTGTTCAAAGAGATGGGGAACAAAGACACCATATCCTGGAACTCTATCATCTGGGGTTATTTATCGGCCCGTGACTTCGGCATTGGGTTCAGGCTTTTCAACCGAATGCGGGAAGCGAAGGTGCATGAATTGGACAAGGCAACGATGACCACCATTTTGTCGTCCTTCACCAATCCCACCCTCCTTTACGCGATGAAAATGTTCCATTCGGTGGTGGTCGTCACTGGGTTTGGGGCAGAAGTGCCTGTGGGGAATGCTCTCGTCACTGGGTACTTTAAATGTGAGTGTTCTGAATCCGCGCGAAGACTGTTTGATGAAATGCCTCTTAAAAACGTGGTTACCTGGACCGCGGTTGTGTCCGGGCTCGCCCAGAATTTATCTTTTAGGGAAAGCCTCGTGTTGTTCGCTGACTTGCGCAGGTGGGTGGATGCTAACCCTTTGACGTACTCAAGCTCGCTGCAGGCTTGTTCCGGCTTGCAGTCCATCGTTGAAGGGCGGCAAATCCATGCGATTGTCTTAAAGGTCGGAGTTCAGTCGGACATTTGCGTGGAGAGCGCGCTCATGGACATGTACTCCAAGTGTGGGTGCATGGAAGATGCGTATCAAATATTTGGCTTGGCAAAGGACTACGACGAGGTAACCTTGACTGTTCTCCTCGCAGGTTTTGCTCAAAATGGGATGGAAGAAGATGCTGTCGATCTGTTTATCAAAATGATAAAGACAGGAGTTCAGATTGATGCGAATATGGTTTCAGCTGTTCTTGCAGTCTATGGGGCTATTACGTCTTTGACTCTAGGCAAGCAGATCCATTCATTGGTGATCAAGAAACGGTTTGGCCATAATCCATTTGTTGGGAATGGACTCATCACTATGTATTCCAAATGTGGGGAATTTGGTGAGTCTATTAAAATCTTCAATCGGATGCGTGTCAAGAATATAGTCTCCTGGAATTCTATAATTGCTGGGTTTGCTCGCCATGGTCACGGCTTAGAGGCATTTCAGGCCTATGAAACAATGCTTGCAGAAGGTTTGGAGCCTACGGATGTTACATTTCTTTCGTTACTGCATGCTTGTAGCCATGTAGGATCCGTTGAGAGAGGGATGCAGTTGTTGGAATCTATGACAAAGGATCATAGGATTAGTCCTAGGATGGAGCATTACGCATGTGTTGTAGATTTACTAGGGCGAGCGGGTCATTTGGAACAGTCAAAATGCTTCATAGAGGGGTTGCCTATAGAGCCCAGTGCTCTGGTGTGGCAGGCTTTGCTAGGAGCATGTAAAATTCATGGGAATTTGGAGATGGGGAGATACGCTGCCAGCTGCTTGCTGCGGGTGGAGCCTGGTTGCTCTGCAGCTTATGTCCTGATGGCTGACATGTATTCTTTTAAAGAGAGGTGGGAAAAGAGAGCTTCTGTGCTGAAGGAAATGAAGGAGATTGGGGTTAAGAAGGAGACGGGTTTGAGTTGGATTGAGGTTGAGAAGGATGTCCATTGTTTTGTTGTGAGAGACAGAGTTCACCCACAAGCCAAGATTATTTATGAGGCGTTAAATGGGTTGATAGGGATAATGAGAGGCGAAAATTATACGTCTGACGAGGGTTTTGTGTTATCTGGTTGATTCTGTGATAGATTTTGAATTACTCAAACGAGGTATATAGCAGAGGGCAGCAACATCAGTATATGCTATTACAAATGTTGTTTTTTTTTGCGTGTGTTGTTGTTGTCATCTGAACTCTTCAGTACAAAATTTGCAGCAGGTGCTGTGGCAGTGGATCATCCTGTCTGAAGTTTAAAAAAGGACAGTGATATGCAACGAACAAATCTACCCAACTTATGCTCCCAAGTGGGTTTTGGTTGAGTAAAACATGTGGACCGCATACACATTTCACTTGGGACATATTTTGTCGAACTAAAATCTAGTTGTAAGTTTGTTAGGTAGATTCGTTAGGTAATTATCATTTTCTTTTAGAAAGTCAAGGACAGCTTGTGAGGCAAGAAACACTTGCAAATTGCGTAAATAAGCATGGATCAGTGCTGTTCAATTGGAGGAGGGATTTGAAAAATTCAAAGCTTATGCGGTAGAAAGTGCCTTCTGCAATATCACTAGGATTAACTATAGCTAGACAGAGAGCAGAAAGATCAGATCAAAGTCTTCCTCTCAGTATCAAAGAGCATTTCTCTTCTTGTGTGGCGATGAGGGAGGAAAGACCACCTCCCACTGCTGTACTTCTCTGTCAGGGACACATTGGCAAACAAGTTTAGGATAACCACAAAGAGACACCCGAACTCAATGTTCATTATTAATCAGGGAATGCGCTGTCACTTGGATCTTTACAACAACTGGCGAGCGCTCCCTCCGTGACATTCAGATTCAGTTCATCCAAGTATAATAATATAGATTAGTCTATTTGTACCCCAAAAATTTCTTTAATATTTTTTTTATTTACAGTATATAAAAATGTGAAAAATTTCTTATACATACCTTATATTATTTAAAATTTTTCTACTTTTTTTTCTCATGTATTAGCATTGACCCACCTCATGGTGTCGCCAATTTAGCCTAAGCTTTTAGCTTCCCTAGGTCGCCTCCGTTACCTTATTTTTCTTTCTTTCTCAGCCCTTTATCATCTTTTGGCCACAAAGGGATGCTAGCATCCGCTAAAGTTACAGTCAGGGGTAGCTATCTTCTAAAAAGGAAGAAAAATAAGAGAAGGAAAAAAAAATGAGGGAAGAGATGGAGGAGGAAGTAGGGCCGCTAGTGGAGCTGCGCTAAAAAAAAATATTTTAGGTGAGATAACAAGTGAGAGAAATAATAAAAATTCTTAAAATAAGAGAACAAGTAAAAAAATCCCAAAAGAGAATATTTTAAGTACGATATTTTAATGTAAGTGAGAAAATTCTAGATATTTTTCTATTTCTCCTATACCTTATCTAGCCTCACAAAATTTTCCATCTCATTACCTTAATTAATCCTAAAATAGAATATAATATTGGCGGTGGGCATCCTTCGATAAAGTATGAAGTTCTATATAACGGGCACCAAAGGCTTCTACGCATTGTATAAGATAACTTCTAGAATGTTTCTTGCGGTGGGTACCCCCCGACAACGTACGAAGCTAAATACAGGGGGCACCCACCGCAAAAGAGTAAAGCCTTTATGTAAACCATAGAAAAACTTCTAAAATAGAGTTTATGGTAAATACCCTTCAACAATGTATTAAGTTATATACAAAGAGTGCCTACCGTGAGGGAGTAAGGGCTTTGTGAACTACCCCCTCCCCCGGCCGACAATATATGAAGTTATTTAAGAAAATATCCACCACAAAGAAATAAGAACATTACGGGTAAACATTAAGTAAGCAGGGGGGCGGGGGGGGGGTTCATAATAAAAATAAAATAAAATTTTAATTTAAAATATACTAAATTTTTTTTATTAAAATAAAATTTTAATTTAATATATATTAGAGATTTTTTATTAAATATAAAAAATAAGAGAAATATGGGGTACGGAGGGGTTTTTGGGGATGTAAATAGCCGTGTTCAAGAGATTATTGGGTACATATAAACAGGCCCCCAAGAAAAACTCCCGAAGGTCAAAGGAGTCCTCGACGGATATGCATCAGTGGCAACTCCCAGATCACGATCCCCTATGTCGGTCACCTTATTACTGGTCGGTGATCGTACCAATCGGCTTCTTCTGCTTCGGAGGTCATTAGTTTGTAATATGTAAGCTGTATTTGAAGCTTCAGATCCGAATAGTGGGAAGGAGGAAGGCGAGAAGCTGCTACTCTTTTATCGAATTTGTGGTCCCCTCTATCTTCTCTCAGACTTAACGAGAAACCCAGAATAAAGAGGTCCAAGCCCTCGATCGTCGATACTGCTAATGAGTCACCATCCATCCCGCTGAATACCGCGCACACAGGAAACGGCTGGCAAACAGCCTCGAGATCTCCAGGCCAGGAGAGCAACCGCAGCATGTGCAGCCTCGTACGAGCGAGGGAGGTTGTGCACTGTGCACCGGCCTTGCTAGTGGCAGTTCAACTGGCTCTCCGTGAGTACGTAGGGCTGGCTCTCCCTGGTGTATAATGGCAAATGGCGTTTTCCCCATGCACAATCATTACAGGTGGGAGTCCTGTCCTGTGGTCCTTTAATTACTAAGTGCGTGGGATAATAACCTTCATTAAAAAAGAAGTACAGCGATAAAATGAGTTGAGCAACTTCAGGAGGTCACTGGTGGCATAAAATAGGTGGACCATCTGTCTCTGCTCAATATATATGAAGAAAAATCTTTTTATGATCCCCCACCTCCAGTTTAAATGGTTGGGTCCGCAGTCCATCCTCTGCGCATGTGACCCCATCGAGCTCAAAATCTCAGTCTTCATGCAACGTAAAATATAGAATCACGGTCCCGGATCATTTGAAATTAAGATATGTTGTACCTTGGCTCGTGACTGCACATGACCAACACCCTTGTCTCCGCCCTTTGGCAGATGAAGGAGAGAGAGGGATATATATCTTGACAAGGAAATTTGAGAAGATAAGTAGATTAACTTACAGCGAGGAGAAAGTACAAAGCCAGAGATCCCATGTGAGTGGGAGCCTCATAAAACTTTTCGAGTCTTAGGTATAACTCGCCACCACTGAATCTCTCTTGCAGTTTGAATTTATCTGCATGCTTGTTCTTTTTCTTCTCTTTAATGGGAGAAGATGAGGATGACAACCAGAGTCTCTGAGAGAGATGAGCCAACACTTTGTGTTCCACCTTCGCCTTCAGCTTCTTCCTCATCCTCCGAGTTCGAGTTCGCCGTGTCCCTCTCCCCGACGTCCAAAAAGCCGTCCCACCACCTCTGCCCCGCCGATGAGCTCTTCTACAAGGGCCAGCTCCTCCCCCTACAGCTCTCCCCTCGCCTCGACATGGTCCGCACCCTCCTGGCCTCCTCCAGTTCCTCTTCCTCCTCCGACACCAACACCTCCGGCTCCCGCGACTCCAGCGGCAGCTCCAACGACTCCTCCATCTCCGGCGATTTCTTCCACCTGAACGAGTGCGACTCCTCCAGACCCAGCTCCGCCACTGAAGACGAGGAGTTTAAGAAGGCGACCCACCAGCCCAAAAAGTCTAGATACTTTTCACTCTCCCTCTTCTCTTCGGTCTTTCAGCGCAAGGAGAAGACCAGCCCTTGCCCGCCTTCGAAAAAAATCGGGGCTTCTGCCAAGGAAGTCATTAAGAAGTACGTGAAGAAGGTGAAGAAGCCGTTGTGCGACAAGCTGGCGCCTAAAAGCCATACGCAAGGAGTGGCGGGTTCTTTAGCTGCTAAGCCAAAGGGATCAACACTCAAGCAGAAATCTGATGGCGGAGAGGAGGGTCCAGAGAGATTGTCCCATCATTCGTCCTTCTCGGGGAATCTAAGCCAGAGGTACCCTGCGCGGAAGACGAGGAGCTGCGTAATGAGCTGTCCCTCTTCGATGAGGTCGTCCCCTAGCCGCTGCGGGGTGGCTCGGGGAAGTGGATCTCTTCCTGACTTAATCTGCCCCTCCTCCTCGTCCATGGAAGAACTACAGAATGCAATCCAGGGCGCCATCGCGCACTGCAAGAACTCCATGGCTCAGACCAATCAGAAGTTGGCTGCCGGCACCGGGGACTGAAGATGGCCCAAACGTCAAATGGATGATCTTTTACCATGAGTTCCAAACATCGGGTTGGTTCGTCTGTTTCTGTAATTCCACCTTATGAAAGTTATGTATTTTAATGTCATGGAACAGCGTGGATTTTGAAATCGTGTTCATCCTTGTCTCAAACTCTCATATCAATGAATCAGCTGTCTTCCTTCCTCTCTGTGTTTTTTTACTTGTTCAGCAATTTCATTCCTCAAACCTTCGGAAAATCATATGTTTAAGCACTCGGAGAATGCGCGTAATGAAAGATTTCAAACTTCATTAGGGTGGGAGGGGAGTGCCACAACTCCAAGCTTCAGATGCTCCATATCTCTCAACTAAGGTGTGGTTAAAAATTGGAATATGTATACTGGGAACATAGAACAACCGTCCCACATGGAAGTTTTTGCTTGTTTTGTTGTTATTCAGTCATTATTGAGTGTTTCCAGAATAGAACGGCAAATCAATCTCTTCGGTCTGGAGGGAAAGGCTGTGGTCCTACATTTGCTTCACCTTTAGCAAGCAACCCCACACCGTCATGGCCGGAAGAATTTCAGCCAAAAGAAAATAGAAAAAAAATGTCAAAATGTAGGAGAGAGGCGAGAGCCCAGATGATAGACGGCCAAGAGGAGAGCCCAAAAGGTCTTTTGGTACGAAATTTGTTGCCGACTAGACTAGCTAAGCCGACGCATTGATAGAAGAGGAAGAAGGGTTTTGCCATTTCGGTGCAAGTAGTGAATGGAAAGGACTGGAAGATTGCCAGCTCGAAGGAAGAGTTTTTAACCTATGTAAGGTATGGAAAGTGGAAACTGTAGATATTTTAGATCTAAGGTGTATACACTAGCACATATTTTTACATGTTAGCATATAACTCGTGATCTTATGTATAAACGGGTCCCATGTATACCTTACGGGCTCATTATCATCAGATAGAGCATGTCAAACGCTCCCCAGCTCAGAGAGAAGAGCTTCACTCCATTGACCTCACTCGGGAAGAAAAGAAAGAGAAAAAACAGACCACCCATGTGCTAGAGACATGATAACTCCAAATCCATAAAGATGAAAACCTAATCACTGGTGTACATACAAAAAAGAAACGCTGGAATTTACTACTTGTTCTAATCAACAAATTCCACATTGTCCTACGTTATGCCGACTTTCTCATCTTCAGATAAAGGCACGCTCTGCCTGTTGCGATGCATTTAGTTGAAATCAGCAATGCTGGAGAATTGTGACTTTTTTTCTCTCTATCGATTAGCAGGGAAGATCACACGAAAGAATTCCCTCGATGTGATAGCTGAAGGATTGGATGAGAGCCGGGGAATTACCGAATTGGTTGACCCGAAGTAAACTTAAACTAGGAAATAAACATCGCAATAAGGCAAATTGAACCATTAATCGAATAACTCTTGTGTAATAATGAGGGAGGCCAGGCCATTTAGTTTCTGACGATCAATAGCTTACCATCCATATAAATGGATTATTGTAGATCCTATTGGCGAAGCGTTAGACCGGCCCATTGCGTATGAAGATTCTGATCCAATTTCTATTATTATCGACTTGGCTGGCCACTTAGCTTCTCAAACCAACATGCAATAAGGTTCTCGACATTAACTTACAAAAACGAGTAATAAGTACCACATAATACACGGAATTAGACCATAGCCTTTTCCACTTCCCGAGATATTTGCTCATAAAGTGTGGGTTCTCCATCAATAGTTTTTATTTGAAATTATTAAATATGGAAAGAGCCAGCGTGTTTCTATTTTTGCTAGGATGGCTACAAATAGGAATCTGCTTGTGCTCGGGATTCATTTCAATCCAACATGATTTGTTCACGAGTAACAAAACCACTTGTCCCTACAATATAGTATGAGCAGAATTGTAATTCCATCCGTGGAGTCTGACCCTTGGAGTGACTCCAGAAGGAACCTCAAATGATATGCTGACCGTCATTGTCTCCCCAGGGACTAGGGAGAAGTAGTTATCCGAGTAATGAACAGGTAGGATTCTTGTGTCTTCTCCTAATTCCTCCTTATTTTTTACTGCATGAACAGAAAAATGAAGGAAAAATGCAACTCCAGAATCAGTCCCACTTGTTTCTACCACCTTCAAGTTATCATTTTCTCCTCTGGAGAGGCCATTAAAGATTCTCTGCAATAGGCCGATTTGCTTCTTCCTTGAAATCGCATCAAGCAAGTCTATTGAGCCCCAATCACTTGTATCACCCTTGCACGTCTCCTTTATAATATTCTCCAATTTGAGATTGTTTGGCTGCAGGTCCTTGGTCATATTTTTCACATGCATTTGAATTTCATAGGTGGAACCTCTGATGGTCACCTGAGATATAACTTTTATTGGTACTTTCTTCCTACCATGTGACTCCAAGAGCTTATAATCCCCGCCAGGCAAATGCAACCAGTACAAGTTCCTAGAAATAACCTGGGAGTCTACAGTTCTAAACAGCTTCAAGAGAAGGAAGTACACTGGCTTTGCAGCCTTCAACTCGGGGTATTTCATTTTGGTTACTTGGATAACCTTTTTGGGTGGCAAGGATAATTTCTCAGTAACTCTATAATAAGGGCATGCTCCATCTAGGTCCCAAACTGAAGCTTCAACTGCTACATCAGACAGCTGGTCCGAAGTAGTATTTACAACCTGATTGTGCAGAACATCAGTTAAAAGCCCTCAACCCTGAAGTACTTAAGAAGACAAATAGATAAGTAACTCACCTCAATGAAATATGTTGCTAGATTGATCTGGACATGTATTGGCTCCGCAGCAGAGCGGCAACCATAAAATCCGGCCGTCTGATCATGCAGATGATCATAGAACTGGCCCCGCAGACCTGTCCAGGGGTTTTGGGTTTTCCAAATTAAGACACCGGTATATTTAGTCCACATGCGAGAAGTCCACCCTTCTAGAAGAGCTCTATACTGAACATAATTAACAAGCTGTGCCTGAAGTGATTACTTTCAAAGTCAGAAAAGGCCTCTGAATCATAAAATGTTAAATGCTAATCACAACCTCTAAATATACGTCACCTTCTCACAAAAATCATTGAGGTCTTTGGGAGATCCATATAGCTCTATCTGGTCATGAACCTTCTCAGGCTTTGAATAAGGGATATATTTGTGGTACTCCCAAATAGGATTTGCAATTTCTTGTATATATCCATTTGGCAACTTCTTAAACAATGGAATCTGCCACCCAGCAGCAGGCATGGTAGCTCTAATTGTAGCAGCAACCGGCATCCCCACCGAGCCAACCTCTGGATTGAACCCATATTTATAAAAATCATCCTTAAAAAAATCTTCGGGATTTTGAATTTCATAAGGACCATCCGTGAAGTCCCCCTTCCCATTAGCAAACCCGTCCCACATGGATCCTTGGATGTAAATGCGTGTTCCGTCAAGATACTGACTTGGATCTTCAGATCCAAGATGTGCGCCTTGCACTGCCTTTGAACTTTGGAAGAGTGGATGTAGTTTTAGTTCATTTTTCAGAGCAGTATTAATGTCTTCAGGAGGGATCTGTTCATTACCACCGACCCAAAGAGCAAGGCTTGGATGGTTTCTTAAGAGTTTCACAGTATCCTTTGCACAGAGAAGAAAAAGTGCATGGTCCAAGGGCCCATCGGGATTTGATACTGGTATACCTCGTCCATCACAATCTCCTGTTATCCAAAACTCTTGCCACACCTGCAAAAGATGGTGATCTCACATGAGCGATGGGGTTAATACTGTTTTTAGTTTATTTCATTAGCTTGGCAAAAAAGCTGATTTTTTTATATTCAACCAAAATTCACTCCAACACTAAAAAAATTCTGACAGATATTTAAAAGTTTTGAAGGTTAGAACCGTCCAAACTCATAAACAGGGGCACATAGGAAAGAAGCACCTCCACAGGAGGGACAACAAAGCTGTAAAGCAAAAGCTTCAATATTCAAGCTGATCAATACCACTTACTTTCTCAATGTATTATATTTAAATGCTGAATGTTTTCACAACACAAAAATGAAGAATTAATAATAGGACTTTTGGAGAAAAATAAAATTATTCTATCAATGCATGAAGGAAATCACATTTTTACACGAAACTATCAACAGGATTCTTAATCTTTTCAGATATAATGAGTAAAAGTTACAGAAACTGACCAACAAACCATAGATGTCACAGTAATAATAAAAATCTGGCCTCTCCGCTAATCCTCCACCCCAGCAACGAATCATATTAAAATTCATATCGGCATGGAACTTGATGTCTGTCTTGTAACGTTTCTTTGACAGCCGTAATAACCCATCAGACAAGATCCAGTTTCCTCCACGGATAAAAATTGGTTGTCCATTTACCTTAAACAATCTGCAGAAAATTCATAGTTCTCAAGTGTACAAAAAAGAGTATTGATATTCAAACCAGAGCACACCTGCCACCAGTTGTTTCATCAATGTAACTTTCAATTTTGCGGAAACCGAAATGATGGGACCACGAATCAGATTCTCCATAACCCTTTACATCTACAGAGATCTGGACATTGTACAGGGATTGTTTACCCATACCATTTGGCCACCATAAACTGGGTTTGTAGAAGAAAAGCTGACATCATGTAATTTTCCATTAGGCATAAACCAAAAGAATAACAAGTTCTATACATTCAGACAAGAAAATGTCATTCCGAAGTAAGAATCTTATGAATTTCAAAGAGATGGAATTTTCGTCAATGAACTTTCATAGAAATCATTCTTTCAAGAGATATTGTCAGGAAATATAAGTCCTAATGGATTTTATATAAACAGAAAAAAGTTTTCCTTTAAAAAAAATTTCAATCTGGGAAAACAATTTGTATGAAAAGTTACAAATATTCCTTAAAAGATGGTCCACATGGAATTGAGTATGATTTTCATAAAGAAAGCATTATTATAAATTACTAGGTAAGAATTTAGTGTAACAATAGAAAAGATGAGAAACAACTAACAATAAGCCAAAGTATAACAAAGCTTGCAATACTCACAGGAGGAAAAGTAAACTGAGCCTGTTTTCCCGGAGGAATTGATGTTTTTTGGATATTTAGATGCTCTACCAAGCATATGCTTCCCTCAAGTTCAGTTGTGACTTGAAGATTTAAACTGCAATCAGCCACCCAGGAACTTCTATTTTCCAACTCTAATGTGATATGAAGATATACTCTTTTCATATTATCAAAGAATGATGAAACAAGGTGAGGGTCAATAATCTTTACTGGCTGCAAAACGGATAACCACAGAAATTTGTTACGTTGCAAAATATTGCACTTATGAAGAGTATTAGACAAAGGAAAAATGTATCTGCTAAATCCATGATTGAAGTTCACAGCAAAATATTGCCATAAAAGTAGTCTAAGATGGCCACTCTGGAAAAGGTAACTACAAAGGACTGTATGAGACTATGTTTACAACTAAAATATTAAACATTGACTAAGCAGCAGATGGTACATAAAGAAAACGGCACTACTTCACCCAAAAAAGGAACTTGTCTCTACCCTCTACATTTTCCATTAAATATTTTCTTATTAATGTCCATAACAGATTTGACTGAAGCAATATGTGAAATACACTCTAGAAAAAAGAAGTAAACAAATAAAGCACCAAAATTGGTTAGTGCTGCAAACTGTGTCAGATTTTTGGGATTTTGACATATCCACAAGCGACTCAGTGCATACCTTGTACCAATAAATTTTCCAAATCAAATGTGGGCTGAAGCCTCCATACAAGACAAAAGCATAAAGAACTAAGCAGAAGCTGGGTTAGCAAGATTAAAGAAAAAAAATTCCGCCGATTGTGATGGCAGAAAGAGCCCTGCCTAAGATTGTAATGGCCCACATCCCAATCTCTCCCTGATAATTAAAATTTCTTGGTAAAATACTTACCCCTGTTACAGTGACTGAAACCTCGTCCCATATGCCAGTGTTCCGGTCCCTGCAATAAAATAAATATCATATAAACTAGCCGTAATGACTTTCTTATTTTGCTAATAGAAACATGACTTACATGTTAACGCAGTCCATGATAGTAAAGAAGCTAAAGTTGAGATTCAGCAAAATAATCATCATCTTAATCCTTATTTAAAATCTAAAAACAACGTGAATAAATAACAGCAACATGACCACAGCTAATACCCTAACTAAATTTTAGATCTATAAAGACCAAAAGCTTTCCTTTGAAGGAATACACAAACTATCCTTGTTTGCATGAAAAGATTAATCACCAACTAGTGAAATGATAATTTGGGCTAACCCAATTCAGATATGTTATTTTGGGTTGTTTTTTTTTGTTTTCCTAAAACATACTAGGAGAAGAACTGACCACATATGGACAATATAATGGGTACTCAGTTGTCCAATCACCTACCTTATGGGAGTCATCCAATCCCAGCCCTCAACATACTGAGTTGCAACATCTTTTCCAATCTGACATTAGATACAACAATGTCAATGTGCTATAAAAGCTCAGGAAGCCATAGATTTTGAGCTGTTCAAAGGTATTTCTTTCTGGAGAACATAATGTGGCTATGAGTCCATACATTAACCACATATACTGGAAAATGCCTAACCACCTCAAGATTTGAATACTGTCTAAACCTTACTGTTTGTAAACTTTGTCTAGTGCATCCAAAACTTTTCTCAGCTCTGTTTCATATATTCCAGACAAGTTAAAATTTCCTTGAGTACACTGCTATGGTTTTATACCTAGCATTGCATGTACCAAATAAACCGTAATTTATTTATTTTTTATGGGATATAAACCGTAATTTCTAAGAAGCAGAGATAAGATGCATACCTCATGATCACCACCTTGGCCCCCTTCAGGAGGAATACGTCCAGGGTTTTCAGGGGGATAAACAAGAACGGCGAGTAAATTTTCTCCATCTGGGTGCATAATATCTGTTACATCAAGAGAATGTCTACGAAACATCCCTTTTGGAAGCACCTTCTTGTGTCCATTCAGGTATACCTCCCCAGAGTAGTTAATTGCACGGAAGTTTAGATCAACATGCTGATTACCTCCCTAAAATGACAGAGAAAACATTAATTATTACCGAAAGTGCATCAACCTATGCATTTATACTGCTTACTATGGTTGTAACAGAACTTAACCTCCAAACCGTATACTCACAATGTTGCCACAGTTTAGGAGAATAACTTTTGGATTCATCTGCTAACTCTGATAACTTGCAGTTTTCCATTTCGATTACCTCAGTTTCTAGAATGCTATTAACAACTAACATCTCCATCTAGGTAGCTTGTGTTTTGCCAAACGCAAATTTAGCAAGTTGAAAGTCATGAACTAAATGAATTAATAACAAAAGTACCAAGTGAATCCTGTAAAAGATGGGAATATACTGCATACTTCATCTGTCCCATATTAAGTGTCTAATTTGGTTTTTCAAAATGAACTCATTTTAGTTCAGATTGAAAAAAATAAACAGGACATTTAATATGGGACGGAGGGAGTATTAAATAAAAGAATTTTTCATGGACAGTATAAAATATATTAGAGATGACATAATGAGCCAGTGGCAACTGAGATTTAAAGAAATGTAGAAGTTACTTTTCCCGTCAATATCTCTGTTCCTAGCAAGAATTTTTGTAGCTATGGAAGAACACACCACAATCATTAACAAAGAAATGTAGACTGTAGAAGAAGTCTGCAATCAGATTACCAACCAATTTGCAATGGAATGTCGTGAAAAACCAGAAGGTGTAGTGCTCCCTCCCAGAATCTGCAATGTCCAAGATCGCCTCGTTGTTCAATCCGTAGAAAGGATCGGGCACCAACTTATTCTTCACAAGGGTCCCTAAAACACTGCATTCCGGATAAACAAAAGTAAAACCGGTCAGGTAAGGGAAGGGGTCATTGTAACATTCAAAGCTCGAAAGTGGTTGAATTTAAAAGAATGAAGTATTCAGCATTACAATAATTCGGTACCAGATTCATGAAAAGGAGCACGATGGAGCGAAAAATAAAAACACTATAAATGGGTAGTTGACCGGGGGATACTGGATGGAGCGACTTACGTGCCAGGGACGAGGGCGTCCATCCAGGGAGAGGATGGGCCGGCGGGAGGGTGAGTGGTGGTAAGCTGGATGCCGGTGAGGCTCACTTCGGTGGATCGAGCCGCGAGCCACCCGGAATCGAGGACCGTCTTCCCGATCTCCGCCATTTTTTGAGCTGGGCTACGTGTTCTTGAAGCTAATCGAATGAGACACCGGCCAGACTGCCAGAGAATTGCCGCTGCTCAGGTCGTCGGCCTCCTCGGCCCTAACTAAACAGTGCGAGTCTCGTGTCACGGGTTGGGAATAAAAACAGGCGTCGGCGGATAAAATGAAGCGGCTTTTCTGTCTGGGGAGTAGAGTAATGACATCTTACAGCAAACAAATTTTTGTCAGCATTCAGTGCATCGGTCGAGTGTTCGTCTTCTCTCCCAGAATTTGTTGCCTCCCTACATGCTTTACCAAAGAAAAGTTACTCTCTTGGGCTCCATTCCAGGACTAAGAGTCCAAGATACATTCTGTCCACTGTAATAGCCAGCTCATGAATAGTACTCCGCCGTTACACAAATGGTCCATTGCAGACCGCATGGACGGACAGTTGTTTCAGTTTTCTACTGAGTAAACCGTCGGTGGTAATTTTACGACAATATCTTCTTATCAAAGATCCGCAGTGGAAAAATTCTTATCAAAGATCTTCCTATCTATATATCAATAACTTCAGGCATATCGTCCGTATCCTTTGAAGATTTTTATGTCCACTAACAATGTCATGTGACATGAACATATGCTAGTTACAACCATTCTTTATTGGGCCCCTCGTTTCTGACTACTTATTTACAGTTCTTATGGAGACGACTCTGCCATTTGAAATCCATTAGTCTAATGGGATTTGTTGAAGATATATACAACCTCATTCATGGCTTGTGAACAAGGAAATCAACCAGTTCAATTTCTCTAGATAACTGCAAATACATGCACGTCTGATATATCGATCTAGCTTATAGTAATCAGCTCCATTATATGTTCAAGAAACAAATGGCTTAACATCATCAATCAAAAATTCTATTTCATTGTTACTTAATTAGGCACACAAATTACCTTACAATATCCCAGTATAAACAAATAAATACAGACGTCATTGACATCAGGTACAGACTCCAAGTAAAAAAAACAATGAATGTATACGACAAAACTCAAAAATATTTACAAATGTAGTGAGGAAATTCCAAATTTTACAAACAAAGAGCACCTTATTCGCAGCAGAATTGAAGGGTTAAGTTGAACCAACTTTTGTTAAATTAAAAACATAGTTATATTCCGCCTTTTAATTCAATATAAGTTCTCCTTTCTGTTGTACTAGAACACGACAACCATATCAAGAAACTACCGCTGCCCTATGAAAAATTGTTTCCTGGTGCAGTCCTGGAGGAAAAAGACGAAAAGAAAAACTCAGTAGCTATTTTAGAAGTGGTGATTCCGATATTTCTCTAAAATGAGAGAATAAAAGCTTTGGCAAGATGAGCTTCACTAACCGGAGGTTCAACCCGGGCTTTGACATCAAACTGCTGGGAATTTGTCCAGTCAAATTGTTGTTTTCCAAGAAGCTACAAAATCCACAAATAACAACAACGTGAGCCACTACATGGCAAACACTAAAGAGAGAAGGAGGGGGGTGAGTGCTATCACGAAAACACAATTTTGAAGATAAAGTGCCCATCGCTCTATGATATTGTTTGGTTTTCTCCATTGATGTACATCTAATGATAATTTATCAGGGAACAAAGTATTCAAGTTCAACATATTGTATAAGTGTTTTCCCAGAGCATTGCAAAATCAGCTAACAATTAATGTAACCTACATGCACTTATATGAAAGTCCTTGTTAAAAAATCTCAATTTTCTTCTCTTTATCCAGTCGGTAAGAGTACATTACCATCAATAAACCAATAATGAAATCCATTATGTTGAAGAACATGTTCCTTTATTGCATCATAACACAAATAACTTATTTACTTAAAATCCACACATTCAGTAAAGCCTTATTCTTTGATGTTGTTAGAATTCTTAACTAACAGGAAACATTCAATACAATGGACTTAAGTAGACAAATATTAAATGCATCTGCATGTTCAAAATTATTCATATTAAAACTACATACTTACCTCCAAATTAACACACTAAGCTAAGCTCTTTTCTTTAATCTTATTTGAATACTTTACCATCAGAAAAGTACTTAAATATTATGGACTTCAGTAGGCAAATATTAAATGCATTTGCATGTAAAAACTTTCATATTAAAAACTTCATACTTACAGTTCACGCAGACTCTCAATGTTCCCTAGTGATGGCGGAATCTGACCACTGAATTCATTGTCTTGCAAGTGTCTTCAAGAGAGATCAAAAATTAATTTAAATAGAACGAAAATAAAACACTCATAAGATCTGCAAATAGCAAAACAGACAACAAGGTGCAAAAGCTTACACTCTCTCCAGCCTCTTCAGTGAGCTAAGGTCTGGTATGGGTCCAGTTAAATTATTCCCTGCAAGCATGCTGTGCCACCCAAAAAGAACCAAGTTTACTAAGCCGCCATACATTTTATAGAACTAATTAATAACAACTTGCATACATGTCAGTTAATGCAGTCAATTTCGCAATACTCCGTGACAGAGATCCCGAAAGGCCCATGCTAGTCAAATTCCTGGAGGTTGAAACAAAATTCATGAAAAGAAATGAGGAATTTAATTAAAATTCATAAATAGATCGTAGCAAACTCTGAACTTTTTGTGGCCTACTTACAGTGACAGGACGCGGCCATTGGGGCCATCAGTACAGGTAATACCAGTCCATGAATACGGCTTCGGGAAACATGGGTCCCCATTCCAATCAAGCGGCACATTCTGCAGATTTTTCTTCAGACGCTCCAAAGCACCAACTGCAAATACAAATTCCCACATAATATAAAAACAAAGTTACTGAGGGAAAGGGAAAGGAAATAAAGGATATATTAACAATAGCTCAAACCATCTCGTGTTTTTGTTCTTCCTCCAAGTTCTAGGATCTTAAACACTTCCCCCGCAGTGATCAAAGGAAGAACATTGGACCCAGAAGCAGGAGCTAGGACAAGCTTTGTGGAACCAGAGAGAGGCCATTCGGTTGCAAAAACGACCACTCCAGACTGCGTCACATTCAAGTTCTGGTAGTATGCCACACCATTTATGGTGATGTCAAGTAACCTGGACTCGTTCAATGGAGAGTCATGGTGGTCAACGAAATAGAGTGCAATGTAATATGAGGAGTTTGACAGAGGTATAGCAGGCCATTGCAACTCCATGGGTTCTGATTGGTCGGAAGATAGAGAGGCATCGAAAATCTTTGCTGGTGGAAGATTCCAGAAACCCGAGACAGATATATTTCTCTTGGTAGAGACAACTGAAGCAAGATTACTGCCAGGAAACGGCTCCCACAATCTATCATAGGGGTCTTCAGGAAACCTAGGAATTCATACCTCCAACAGATTCAGTTCTTTTGTCCAAAGTAACTTGACAATTGTTACGCATCTCAAAGAACAGAGCAGCTAATTTTTAATAAATCAAACCCAAAGTGAAAGCAAAACAGACACACTATCGAATTGACTTTTTTTTTTGGATTGGTAATGAACTAACTTTCTAAGGCAATGCACGGAAATTAGCAAAAAAAAAAAGGCAATGCAACGAAATCAGAATTATAGTCGTGTGGAACAGTATGTCACAAATGCAAAATACTGTAACAGGACATATTTGAGAGTATATATCACCGGCATAGTGGACTGACTTCAGCTTTATTATGTTTTATTTTGTAATAATTAAAAGAAACCACTGATATGCTAAGGTTTGATATTAAACATCATTAACAGAAGTTAAGAGTAGCCAGAGTGCAGGGCTGACGTTCCACTTTGTCTAGTTTATGTTTAAAGAAATTAATCAGGATCCCAGTTTCTAACACCCGAGAGCTTACTAAAAGCTCAAAAGAAAATTAGTACACAAATGCCTAGTTTAGGCATCAAAAAGACCATAGAGCATTGAAAGAAAAGGCCACACAATCTGTTCGTTAGAAATTTAAAACTTTCTAGTATCACAAAACAAATTAGGCATTAAATATGCATTTGCACTCAGAAAAGTACAGTAAACAACAAATACAAAATAACCATCAAAGCGTCATCACTTCGAAACAGGAGGCTGAGGTGGGTAAGAAACTAATGCAAAGGCTATCTTACAACGCCATCCCGAACCAATGAATTAGAGAATAGAAGGAAAATGATTCAGCCAGTGCACAAAAAACAATTACGAGTTACAGGTCTGAAGACCCAACAAGTGAGTAAACCAGTAAAGGGCAATCGCGATTTTACCTCAAAAGAGGTCCTTTGTACCCAAAGCCATGCCTGGCAACCATGGCTAATCCGTGCTTATCAAAATCCGTGGTGTTGTAAATTGAATCCCCCAGAAGGATCAGCTCCAAAGTGTTGATAAACAGATCCGAATCCGTGTAGACATTCTTGGCGAGGCAAATGCTCATCGTCCGGCCCCTAGCAGGGAACACGCTCTCGTAATAGGTAGCCAGTCCCTTGGAGTAGTCCTCCGTCGTGTTGACAACGCTCCAGAGCGTCCCATCGACAATCTGGTCGAACACCGGCGGCAAGGAATGTGGGCCATTCAGGGCGCCGTAAAAGTAAGTGGTACGGACGAGGTACTTGCCGGGGCGGTAGACGGGGACGGCGTAGCAGAATTTGCGGTGGCGGTCGAGGGGGAAGGAGCGGGCGGTGGAGAGAATTGGGTCGAAGACGGGGATGGGAAGGGACTTGGGGGTCCCGACCGAGATGAAGTCCGCATCAGGGACGTACCGCCGGCCGTCGATTACGGAGGGGAGCTCGGCGCCGCAGTCGATGAAATAGCCTGAGACTGAGACAGGATGAAAATCAAAATCAGGGAACTGGAGATAAGAAAAGAAGCGAAAAAGGGAAGTGATGTTGTGAGTGGGGAAAACGTACCTTTGGGGACGGTGGACTGGGAGTGGATGGAAGCAAAGAAGGAGAAGAAGAGGAAGAGGAAGAGGAACAAGGGAGGAGGCATGGTGGTGGAAGGGGGGTGTCTGGGAAGAGGGGGGAGCAGGTGGAGTTGAGTTTTGAAAGTGGCTTCAGGGGAAGGGAAAGAATCAGAATGGTGGGAGGAACAAGTAAGCGGAGAAGGACAGAGTGGGTGATTGGGGCGGCGGTCTGAATAATAAATTGAAAGGAGGAAGCAATGGCTAATAATTTGGAAACCATGGCTTGAATGATTCAAAGAAAAGCAGGTGAGAGAGGTTGGAGTTTGGAAGGAGGGAGGGGTGGAGAACACTACCGTTTAACAGGTCGTTTCGTGAACGGGACACAGTCGGGTGAATACGCGGGAAAGGGACCTCTACTCTTATCTTACTCCCGTTGTCCAATCATTTCCCAATTAAGTTTTGACTTTTTTATTTAATATGTTATTTTTATTTTTTGTATATAAATATATCAGGTTTTTTTGTTAAATAAATTATATAATATAAAAAAATATTTAAATTATATTAAAAAAAATTACCATTTTAAACCACTTTGGGAAATATTTCCTAAAGTGGTGTTTATTTTTGCTACGCAGGCACCAACTAAGTAGCTGGCGCCTGCGTGGTTTTTTTTTTTATTTTTTTAGTTAAAAGACAAAATTAGGTTTAAGCTGATTTCGTCCTTTTAAATGACGAAATCGGGTCAAAGTTTTAAAACACTTGACCCGATTTTATCCTTTAGAATGATGAAATTAGCTTAAACGTGATTTCGTCCTTTTAAAGGATAAAATTACCATATTTAGCCGAATTCGCTCGTTTACCCCGGTAAACAAAGCTAATTTTGTCTGTTTAAAGAACGAAATTAAGTTAATTTTTTTTAAATATTTATTTTAAACTAAATTTAACATATGTCCATATTCATGCATTCCACACATTCCATTCCACCAATTCCATTTCATTTCACACATTTCATGCATATTAACATCATTGAATAAAAACATACATCATTATAAATGTTTATCAAATATATTATACACAAGGGGAGAACATAAAACAACGCAAATGTCACAATCTCTTACGTCCTAGATCTCGGCCTTGATGGTGCTGTACGATCCCCTCATGATCTGCCTGTTTCGGCTCTGGCTCCAGCTCGGGATGTGGCTCTACCTTTGGCTCTGGCTCGGGATGTGGCTCTAGCTCTAGCTCTAGCTCTGGCTCCGACTCCATATAAGTAATAGATGGTTCAACACGAGTTGGTTGATGTCGTCTATAATATAAAATCGGCCAAACATAGGCTGTAACGACCCTGAATTTCCAACGTTTTCTAATAAGTTAATTTTGGAGTTAGTAGTATTTTTTTATTAGTTAGAGTTTGTTACGTATTTAATCTTTTAAAATTATGGTAGAGTGAGGAGAAGTGAGTGTAACGGCTTTCGAAGCGCTCGATTCAGACACTGGGGCCAAAAGATAAGGCCTCGGAAAACGTGTCATATGGGCGGGACCCACATTGAAGTTTGGGATAACCTACCCATGTGGGGTCTAGTTTTATAGGGCTCGTCGATACGAGCCCAACGGTATCAAGAACACGTAAATCGGAGTCCGGGAGATAAAGATCTACGCGTTTAAAGTTTTCAAATTTTTTTTTAAAAAAGAAAAATATTAAAAAAAGGGAAGGCTAACGCAAGTTGACGCACGCGGCTGGCATCAGCCTCGTCAGCCGGCGCCGCGGTGGCGGTGCCGTGTGGACCCGGGGCTTGCGGAACCGCGGGCCGGGCGCGCGACGCGTGAGGGCCCGCGTGGCGGGTCCGTGTCATGCAGGGTCGGGCCCGCGACGGGGCCCTGGCGGCGCGGAAAGCACACGCGCGATGCGAGTTGTGCACGTGTCGCACTGACGTGACGCACGACCAGTGCACGCGACATGGTGCGCGTGGGCCCCACATGCGCTCGCCTATATATAGTGTTTTGGGTCCAGTTTTTTCTCTGGTTTCCAATTTTCCACTTCTGAACCTATTTTCCTCCTTTCTCAACTGTTTTAAGTCCGAATCGAGTGATTCAAAAGGCGTTTCCTACTGAATCGAACATTCTGGACGCTGTGGTGGGGTCGGTTTCTTTATTCGGTGCTTCCACAGTTACAAATTTGTAACCAAAGGTTAAGGTAGGGGACTTTAAACTCTAATCGTGTGCTTAGTATAACTTCTTTACGCATGATTAAACTTATGTGATTGATTTATGGAAGAATGTTATGTGTTGAATTGTTTTAGCATGAATGATGCTATGTTTGATCGATGTGATGATTCATTCATGGGCTTAAGAACTCGGAATGATCATAGAGTGATGATGCCCGCCGAGAAAAATAATCGGCCAGTGGCGCGCAAAGGGTAGACCATCGTGGGAAAGCTCTGTGCCTAAGTGGCCCTCGTTTGCCCCATGAGCGCCAAGGGTAGGCCGTAGGGTGTCGCGGCTTGTGGATTTGTTGTGATTTGGAACCGTTGTGTTTTCTGCATAATTTATCGTGATAAAGGTTTCTAAAGAAAATGTTGTAGGGTTTCAAAGAGATTTCTGTTTAGCATCTCTGTTAGATTTTAAATCAACATGCTGAGTATTTTAAAATACTCACCCACCCCCAGATTCTGCAGGTAATACAGCGATGGCGGAAGTGAAGGAAGAATAGTCTCTCAGATATTTTATTTGCTCTCTGTTTTTTGGAAAATATGTAATATTTATATGACTGCCATTTAAGGGCATGATGTGCCCGAAGACTTGTAAGGCTTGTAAACTATCAACTCTACGAACCTAAGTCTATGGCTTGTGTGTAAGTTTCTTTTAATGCGTATGTATAATATTTTGTTGTGCTATAACTCCGAGGTATGCCTACGATTAATTTAAGGCATATGTGACTGTGATCTGCATTGACGGCCGCCGTGTTCGGCCGCGCGTGTGATGGCCGCGCGTGCCGAACATTTATGACGACTATAATTATATGTCGAAAAAGGGGTGGCCGCCACATAGGCACTCGAGCATCTTTTTCAAGAAATAAGTCATAACAAATTATGTGACGCGAGAGGTCAAACATAAAACTCATTGATACATCATCATTTATACATATTTGTCTCAAATTCAATCCATTTGTTAGAATACCACATTTTATAGTGATTTTCCATCTTCTTTGATCCCACCCAATCTTGCTAGCTACTTGCATCTCAAATTCATCATATGTAGACGGTTTCTTAATTAATAATCCTTCTGTGCGTATGTCATACTTAAGTAAAAATCTAACCATTTCTTCTGCCATCTCTATTTACTTGATTCATAAACAATAGATTAAATTCATATTAAATTAAGCAATTGTCTCCAAACTAAGAGGCTAAAATTATATTAAGCAATTGCCTCATATATCAACAAGCAATACTCATATACTTCTTCACATATATCTTTTCTTATCCAAAGAAAGCAACAAATATTCTCATACACTTCTTCAAATATTAAATCTAAGTTACGTTGGATAGATATTTTGATGGGACTTCAGGCACAAAGGACACTACTTGATTATTAACCTCTTACATATGTCTATTACTTCCGCTTTGACATTACTCAACAAAGCTGTCATAGGTGGTGGTGGTGGGAACTGGGAAGCCACAATCAAGTGCAAGTGTGCTAGAGGAGGAGAAGTTTCTGATGAGTGACATGGTCACGGCTTCTCAAAACGGAGGGTGCGGAGGTGCCCCATTCCATATGCACGAGAATCACATAATGTACAATCAAGTGAAGAAATCAAAAGGTTCTTCTTTCTAAACTCACTTTTTATGATTGGGGATGAAATCCTCATTGAAAGGATGCAACCCTTTGTTCAAAATTAAAAATAAAAATAAATTTATTTAATAAACTGTCAGACCAATTGATCGCCATTAAGAGCGATTGATCATTTAAATGATCATTTTTAAGGAATCTTGAAGGCGACCCTGTAATGCTACAAATGTCATGTTTTAATAATTATGTCAATAACTCGTTACTTCTGCGAAATCTCCTAAAAAAAAAATAACTCCTAAACATGCATTCAATACCATAACAATTGAATCTTTAAACACACAAAATTCCTAAGATAAATTAACAAAATTTCCTAACAATTGAAACTTTAATCACACAAAATTATTTTTAAAGACTAACATAACACAAGAAAATCATTAAAATTAAACAATTAAATCATTAAGGCATACATTACAGAACATTACAAAATTCCCTAACTAGATTAAACGTATCAAATTCTTATATTTAAACTAGGGCAAAACAAAAATACATAAATTCGCTTGATGGCAGGACGACAATCAAAACAGAGCTCAATCAAGGATGAGCGGACGAAATCAATGCAGGGGGGACTCAATCAAGGCTGGGCGGATTCAATTAAGGCAAGGCGGACGAGATTACGGCGGAGCGAACGAAATCGTCGCGGCAGAGCGGACTGTCAAGATGGAGAAAACGCGGAACAGAAGGGAAGCGGGTTTTGTTAAAACGGACGAAATCGGCTTTGTTTACGAACGAGTGAATTTGGCTAAGTATGGTGATTTCGTCATTTAGAAGGACGAAATCAACTTATGCTAATTTCGTCCTTCTAAATAATGAAATTAACTAAAAAAAAAGCCACGCAGGCGTCAGCCGCTTGGTTTAAAATGGTAATTATTTTTTAAAAAAATATTATTTAAATAATTTTCCATATATAATATATCTTATGGGATCTAAAAATTTTTTTATAAAATTTTACTCTCTCTATTTTGTATTAATAGTTTAAATTAAAAAATTAAAATAAATAAAGATTAATTTTTTTTAATAAAACACCTTGGACCACTTACTAACCATATTCATTTTAATAAATTTTTTTAAAGTAAATTTAGGTCACCAATTACAAAACTAAACAATCATCACAAAAGATAACAACTCGATCCGAACTCAGTTTGAACACTCAATATTGAAATTTCAAACTTAAATACTCTAAAATTTGATGATATTCAATTCATTAACACTCATATACATCATGGGTGCTTAGTGTCCATAGAAAACTCCCAAAATTCACCTGTCATATTCAGTGAACATTTCAATTATCTTCAATTATTCTCAAACATAACCTTACTTTAATTTTACTACTTAAAAAATCACGTTTTTCTAGAAAACATTGTCCTACAACTCTAAACGGCACCCAAACATACATGAAACGAGTGGGATTTATTCCTATTTTACAGGAGTTGTCGATCTTAAGGCTGACGTTTCTTACTCGTGCTAGCACTAATGCACGCACAATTCAAGTTTAAGTAAATAATTTGTCCACCATTGAGGATTTAATGAAGTTACCGCTCACCGTCCTAGCCATAATGTCCATGAAAAATGGAAAAGAGGGGCATTCGTCATCACTGGCGATGTTGCAGGGTGATTTTTTTTTAAGGTCGATGGTACATATGAATATATTCATGCTGTAAACATCTTGTTATTTGGAGGATGAAATTGACCCCAGTGAAAGACCCCCGCCGTCCTACTTTAATAACTCTATTTAGCTTTCTAAAATTAATTTATTTTAAGAAACCAAATATTGGAACTATGACAGAAAGAATAACAATAATTCTTACATTTCCTATGATACCAGAAAACATCATCTAAAAACCGGACCGTGGTTGTGTTGGGAGGCTCGTGTGAGACAACAATAAACACTTGGAGTTGGAGACAAAGATATTACAAGCTGAAGTGCAGCACTGTCATGTTCAATCTCGGACACTCGGCCAACTTGACCGCTCGTGCGTTTTCCCTCGTGCTTGCAACAGGCAAGTGACTAACACACAACTTGCGTGTTTTCTTTCTTACTTTCGCTACGTTTACTTGCGTCTTCTTTCCGGGCAGTAGCACTGGGGAATATATGCACAAGCAGAGGCCATTGATAGCGGTCCTAATTAGCAACATCCAACCAGTTGCAGTAATATGCAGAGAATCATGACGGCACAAGGCCCCGTCCTCTGTTTCGCGGCAAATTGTCAACTGGCGGGAGCCAGTAGACTTGCCACTACTCGAATATCCTGAACACGGCAGAATCCATGGAATCCGACGAACTTAGCTGAGCTTTTTGCTTCACCTCTTCGTCATTGCCCCCGAAATTCACACGAGTTTGGCTCATTCGCATAGCTCCAACACGGATATCTCTTATCCATGGATTCGGGTGCTCAGAACATTTGCTGATGGGCCACGTTTGGAATCCAGCCCACTAGGGTAGGTCGGCGAGTTGAATGGCGGTTCGCTGCTTGCCGAACTATTCCAATTTCACACGAGTAGTAAGTATTGAAGCAGCCGATCTCCTACACACGAGCAAAATTAATTAAAGTAGATAATGGTTGGCATTTTCACGTGTGCACGACTGGGTGGGCCTTGGAGGTTGGAAGCCCTTTGCGTCTAGGGTACCGCCACTGCTTCAACGGCCACCACTTTCCGGTTGACCACAAAACGACCCTCCCCCCGGTCTCCCGATAAATCATGGACCAATTGAATTGTCCAAATTAGCCTTGATCCCACGTAACGACCGAGGGGGCCCAGCTGCCCAAGTTACATTGGTAGTGGGATCCCCATGAGGGGGAATGGAAGGTCTCGTCCGTCTATAAATACGCAAACTCCTCCCGCTATACTACTTCCATTCGGACCTTGCTAATTTCCTCCCGTTCCGTTTTGTTTGCGGCTCTCGCGCCATTCCTTTTATGGATTCTTTCTCTCGCTGCTCCACCATCGTCGTCGGAGCTGGAATCTCTGGTAGGGTCTCCCAACGAGCTTCCGGCGTGGGAGCTTCACAACATTTTTTTTAATGAAAAGAGTTTTTACTTACTTTCTTTTGTTTTTTTTTTTATTTCTTTTTGTTTGGGGCAGGGATATCGGCGGCCAAGGAGCTGGCGGCGAACGGGGTGGAGGATTTGATAATATTGGAGGCGTCGGATCGAATAGGAGGCAGAATAAGGAAGGAACAGTTCGGGGACCTGCCAGTCGAAATTGGCGCTGGGTGGATACAAGGCGTCGGTGGGAAAGAGTCCAACCCCGTTTGGGAGCTCGCGACCAAATCGGGCCTCCGCACCTGTTTCTCTGACTACAGCAACGCCAGATTTAGCATCTATGATCGAAGGTTTTCATCTTTCTTTTTTTTCCCTCTTTCTTTGGCGTCAAAATATTCTGCATGCGAGACTTACAATCTGTATTTTAATGCGATTTTTCAGCGGGAAAATCATTCCCAGCGGTTTGGCGGCGGAGTCGTATAACCGAGCGGTGGAGAACGCGATCAGGGAGCTGAGGAGACAGGAGGGGAAGCTTCTTGAGGACTCGCCGGTGTCTGAACCTTCTTCGTAATAATCTTCCACAATTTGTTCATCTCCTGAAATTTTAACAGTACCACTGCATTGTTGTGAACTGACACCCGAAGCTTGCAGGGCCCCTTCCACTCCTATTGAGCTGGCCATCGATTTTATCCTCCATGATTTCGAAATGGCAGGTAATCGAATTTGCTTATTAATTTCCTCAGCCTAGTATATATTTTAACAAAAAAGTATACTAGTGTGTGTATATATATATATGTGCCAGAACGGTGGTACCGTGTGGGAAGCCACGGTCAAAATTTTTCGAACGAGATAAAAGGCCGAGACTCTAGTCTCTTTCACAGATGATTCGGGGAATTGCCTTGCTTTGCTATTTCTGAATTGTGATACTTGAGCAAGTTAATGTCGGCTTCTCAATGTTTTTGTTGGCATATCCTAGCAGTATTAAGAGTCGAGAATTTATCATTTTATACTAAAACTTTTTTTTTTTATAGAGGTGGAGCCCATTGCTACGTACACGGATTACGGAGAACGCGAGTTTCTCGTGGCTGATGAGAGAGGATACGAGTTCCTGCTGTATAAGATGGCCGAAGATTTCCTTCTTACCAAGGAAGGGAAGATCGTGGACGATCGACTGAAGCTCAATAAGGTGGGTTTTGTCTGCGGGAACAATTTTTTTAAAAAAATTAGTCCTGCTGTCTCTTTCTCTTTTCATTGTCTTGTCTGCTGCTTGGTCAGACGTTGTAATGTCGAAACTACAGAAACAAAAGGGAGGTCCAAACAAACTTTAAGTATTCACGAAATCAGACCAATGATTGATAGCTATTTCAACTCCTGTTTAGAGTTACCTTTCCCCTGTTGAGTTGAACTTGGGTAGAAAATAGTGAGGATAACGACGTTGTCGGATGGTAGAGGTGAGAGACATTTGTCCTTGGAGTTCGTCAGCTGTTGTCGACTATCGAGTCTTGCCCAATACCAGGTCGACTTGTCTTGAACTTTTTATAGCCGAGAGGGAAAGGGAGAAAACAACTGAGAGATTGAGCGCTTGGAGTTCTCAGTGCGAGTGATGAAAGGAGATAGACACGTTTTAAGTTGGGCGGTATCGAGCTGTGGGTGGCTTTAATGGAGTTTGCCTCGAAGTTCTACGGATTGACCAGCCAGTTATGAAGGCAGCAGTATGGGCATCGCATTAAACACTGGCAGTCGTCATGGGTCTGTGGATCTGATTTTGTGCTGCTGCCCTGCAGGTTGTTCGGGCAGTGCGCTATTCTAGGAACGGCGTTACCGTGGAGACGGAGGATGGTTGCATTTACGACGCCAAGTACCTGATTTTGTCCGTTAGTGTGGGCGTCCTTCAAAGCGACCTCATCGCATTTACACCACCCTTGCCTGTACGTAGACGCACCCATTCATTTTCTTGCATTCTTCCACTCTCCATTTTATTATCTAGTTCTTTGTTGAACAGCCCATAACGTGTATGTATGTATTTATATAGATATGGAGAAACTTATATTTCTTTCTTGAATACTCTATAATAAAGTTAATAGTGGAATGTTTTTCGCTGACATGGCTGCCTGCTTCCTGCGTCACTAATTGAAACATGTAATCAAATGACAGAAATGGAAAACGGACGCCATATCAAAGTTGGATGTGATCGTCTACACGAAGATCTTTCTTAAGTTCCCCTCCAAGTTTTGGCCTTGTGGACCCGGCACCGAGTTCTTCCTCTACGCTCATGAAAAGCGAGGATATTATACGTTTTGGCAGGTTAGTTGAAGATAACCCTCCTCGATCGTCTCCCTTATGTATATGCTGTATGTTTTCTATGGTTGTTGGATGGGCTTAACTATCAAAGCATGCAATACGTGAATTAACTTACTCCTTTATAAAAGCCTTTTTATTAAGACCAGCTAGCTTCGAAGTCGAGTCATATAATAAAAGCGATGGTAGACAGTTACTATATTGCACTTGGCTTGCTTTGCATAATTAGATGTATACGTGAGACCTGCAAATTTATTTGGAAATCGAAAGAAATGCTGCTCATTTTGCCATATCTCCTGGTGTGACAGGAAAGGCATTTCTGAGTATCGCCGTCTGATCTATCGATTAGATGGCTATTTAGTTGAAATTAGAAAACACATTACCAGGCAAGCCAGGAAGACCGCAGCACTTTTACCCTTTTTGTCCTTAGTGCCAATGGTGTGCGCCTACACGCACGTGGACAGAAGGCTAAGTATGTGGGGATTCTGTTTTTATTTTGCAAAATATCTGGGACCTGAATATGTTACTATTATAGTATAACGCAACTCGCGTAGCTCAACAAATTAAACCCTTGACTTTTGTAATAAAAAAACCTAAACCACAACATAGAAAAGAACCTTTTAATCCTCTTGTTACACCCCTATTGCTTTGTTTTCTTTTTGGGACCGAATAACTAATACTATAATTACCGAGCTAGCAATAGGTACAAGGACAGATGATTTAGTTTATTTGTTCATACAATCATAAAAAAAGTAGGAGGAAGAGAAGTTGATTCGGTGTTCTCACTTTAGCTGGAAACAACGGTATGCAGCACATGGAGAACGCCTACCCGGGGTCAAATATTCTGGTGGTAACGCTGACCAATGAGGAGTCCAAGCGTGTGGAAACCCAGAACAAGGAGGCCACGTTGAGAGAGGCCATGGACTGCCTCAGGGACATGTTTGGCCCCCACATCCCGGAAGCAGCAGAGATTCTCGTTCCCAAGTGGTGGAACAACCGGTTCCAGCGCGGTAGCTACAGCAACTACCCCATCTTCGCCACCCACCTCCACTTCACCGACGTCAAGGTCTGCTGCCCTTAATGGCTTCCTCCTTCCACTTAAACTCATGCTTTTATTTTGCGATATATAAGTAACAAATCAGTGGTGGTCACTACGAGAATGTGTTTCACAAAAGATAGTGATATTCCACTTTCTTTACATTTTGGCCTTACACTAAGTGAATCTCATATGTTATCAAGTGGGATTTATTTTTTTCTATCTAATCAAAGAGGTATAAAATTTATAATATAAAAAAATGGAATATAAATATTATTTTCTTTTCAGAAATTAGTTAAGGTTTTACTTATATATTTTCTTTCATCTTCTATTTCTTTATTTGATTTCTTCATGGCCAATAATGATTTACAAGTAAGGAAACGGGTAGGTGCATTGTTTCAGTATAGCTGTATAGCTGTGCACCTGGTTGACGTTCAGTAGGAGGACCACTCTACTTTGACAGGAGTCACTGGACCTCTTGTTAGCTGTCATTGTTGTTTGTCACTATTAGTGAACAAGTAGCCAAAATTATTGGCGGGCGCCACTGGTTTTGTGTGTTATCGTATTTATTGAGCTCGCTTTGGGCGTTGTTTCTAGAGGCTGTGTAGTTGGGGGGTCAACTTCGGGCTGATGCTGTGAGCACCGTTCCAAAGAAGTAGCATACTGGTTGCGATTTCCAAACGCTACTTCTAGGAAGGAAAAAAGTAGTTTTTGTGCTTGATATTTTAGTAGGAAAATCTTTATTTCTTGAGAAGAGCGGGCATTGAAGGAAAATCAATGACATTTTGGCTAATCTCTCCTGTATGAAGGATAGGTGTTTGCCTTTAAATAGTTCCGTGCTTTGACATATGGGGGAAATATGTTCGTTATTGAAGGAAGTTAAGGCACTTCTAGTGCTAAAAAGCGTTTTCCCGCATATCACGTATATGTTTAAGTAAAGTGGGGCCACCGACATGCACTTTAAGATAAAAATTTAACTGGGAACAATCGTGTCAAATTTGCCACACAAAAAAAGGTACACTGGATACGTTTTTGCGTAGTTCTAAGAAATTTTAAACTGGCATTTAGGGCAGAACCTTTTAAATGTACTCGAGAACTCCACTCTGTACTTTGTTCCACTTCTTATTAAGATCATTATATTACCTGTGGCTAACTTAACTGGCAAATTGGATGCAGGCTTCCGTGGGACCCATTTTTTTTACAGGAGAATACACAAACGAAAGGTTCAACGGTTATGTCCATGGCGGTTACCTATCAGGTTAGTGGCTCCTCACCTTCATTTATCTCTCACCGTCTCCCACATATGTATTTGTTGCTTTCATGCATTGGTAAATGCCGTGGGCCTATAATAGCGGCGGGCCCCTATTGAGCTTGCAGGAGCTGACTCGGGCCAAATTATGAGCTTTTATTCTTTTTACTTTTTAAAATAATTTTTTAATAACAAATTTATAACCTTTAAGTAGGTCATGGGACCCCATAGAGCATAATATCCTAGGCCATTTAGCCTTTGGATGGATTCTTCGTAACCAACCATAATGACTTACAAATTTCAAATTTCTTAAGCTTTCTTCAAACTATACAACCTCTATGTTATTTCTCTTTTAAGTTTAAAATTAATCTTTTTTATACGATATGCCGACTAGGCCTACGGGCTTTTTACCTCCTGCCTGGTCTGGCCCAATTTGAAGTGGGCCAAAAAATTTAAGCCAAGCCAGACATTAAAGGTCACCCCTAATTCTCAAAAGTAGCTTTTTATTTTACTAATACTCTATGTGAGAGATAATAACTTAGAGCTGCAAATGACATGGTAGGCATAATACGACTAAATCAGTTTTCACCGTGGGCCTAGCCAATGTGCAATTACTGATTTATCGGTCATTGAAAAAGGAGCTTATTTCAAGGGTTGTGGAGTGAAATGGTATTGGGTCGCAATTAGGGACGCATTTTCTGACAGTGAGCAAGTGCAAAAAAACGTACAGGATTTGTGGTGGTTGAACCTACCTTAGAATATTAAGTTTTTTAATAACGTGATGCAAATTGCAGGCTTGGACACCAGCAAAGCAGTGTTGGAAGCAATGGAGAAAGAAAAAAAATTAGTAGAGGAGGATGAGCCCGCGTTGAAGGGGCCATTCCTTTTGGAGCCGTTACTCGCCTCTCTAAGTTTCGGCCAACAACAAGAAGCCGCATCGGGGCTCCAGAAATGGGACATTGCCAGGCAACTATTCGTCAGCGGAAAACTTGTGGTTCAGGAAGCCATCAAATGACTCGCAGTGGGACGCCAGTTTCATGCATGGCTGGTTGATCTCTTCGCGAGATGTTCCTTGCAACGAGCTGGCCGGCCTCCGCTCCCCCCGGCTGCTCACAATGGTGCCGATTACCAAGAGCAGGGAAGGGCTGGAACGTGGACCTTGAAGAATTTTCTAGTGGGCATTCATTGAGAGCAATAGCAGAAGAAAGGCAAACATAATGATATGATTTCTTTGTTTGCGCGATGTGCGCATAAAATTGATTTGCATTGCGGAGCTTTGGGTGCTCATGCAATATAATGGCTTCATGCATTATGAAGTATCAATCTATTTCGAAGTTTTATCTTCATGCATCTTGGTAAACTATCCATTACAAAAGCTTTGTATTTGCAATTATGCTGCCAATTATATCCATATAAAGTGCATTCCGCCACCTTCAACATAGAGTATGTGAAAACATCGTGTTTGGCCACTGGGTTATAGCTCCTTTTCCTTTTCTTTGGAAGGGAAGGTATTTTTAGTCCGATATTTTAAACGGTCATCCTTCGAACTCAGAAGCGGTTCAATTGGTTATTTTGGCCGCCCATGCTTACGGATTCTAAATCTTATTAGTCGTTTTGATGCCGTCATATCAAGTGACTAATTGGATTGAAAGGAATAATACGTGCGAAGTTGGCATAATATCATCCACGGACGCTACAATTTGAACTTGTTAGTTCAGATTTGTTGATATGGTTGCCCAATGGCTCGTCGGACTTATACGGTTATACCTGCCAGGCTATTTGCAAACTGGAATTGGGGTTTGATTCTGTCAGGTATGATCTTTGTATCAATGCCACTTCTATCAAATAATAGGAAGCTGAGTGATTAGAATCTCCAAGTCCTGAGTCCAAAATTTCCTTCGTTGGGCCATAATTGGGATGACAAAAGCATAGAAAGGTTACACACAGATTCAAGATATACTCATGGAGTACATAATTATAAAGCGGATTGTGTAACCAATTATCTTATGGATCTCTAGCAGTCACAGGCAGTTTCTTGGCGTGCCTTTGAATGCAAGCTCGAGTTTTGATTCGGGGCCTATTATGTCCCTGTTCTGAACTCCAGTGGCCGCTATCTATGGGGTGGGATCAAACAAAGATCTAAAGAGGATTTTTGACTGATTGTGGACTAACAAAATAGATCCATTCAGGCGTACGAAGTCTTTCACATGAAATGGTTAATATGAGAAAATGTTTGAGAATGGACAACTTTCTTAGTGCACAAATGGATCCGATACTATAACCCCACCCCCATGGGTGCAGGGAATTAGGGGCGGGTTGGATCGTGGCCGTAGCCCATGTGATAGTAGGAAGTCTTCAGTTGTGCTAAATGAGTAATTCCTTCTTAAAATATGTTATAAAAGTAATTTATAATTATTAGTTCCGTACCTTAGTAATGGTGGCGATGAAGAAAACTAATAAAAGGTCAAAAAGAAGATTGAATAAAGCGTTAAATACTTTATCTTTAAGTTAAAATAATGCTCTCTCTAATATTACTTAATATCATTTGAGTGTTATATTTCTTAGGATAAGATGATCTACTACACACTATAGAACCACTATTATGCAATTGCTTTTAGAGAAAGATACTAGGAAAAACTATTTTTGGATGATGCAAAAAAAGAAATTTCAGTGTTTGATAGAACACAAAAAAAATCACGTAGACCCAACTTGGCTAGCTACGCATACAAATTATGCCAAGCCAGCTAAATTGTGGCGACTCTCGGGTTAACCTATTTAGGTGCATAAGTCTAATATATATTTCTTCCACAAAAATATAGTAGCTCAAGAACCTATCTTATAAGGTTAAACTTAAACCTCATATATTAACATTATCTCTATCTTTTAGGCGATGTTAGACTAGTTATTACATTTAACAAATTTACATGTGTTTTTATTCACTTGAAAGTGGGTAACCCACTTTCTAAAAATAGTGAGTAATATAATTAATTTGTAAAACAAGCACATATATTTAATTAATTTTAAAATAATACACACTCATCTTATAGGTACCTAATATTTTCTCCTAAGGTCATAACCGTGTGATACAGATCGAGTAAAATTCTCCACCAAACACCCCTTTTAAGCAATAGATTATATATACTAAAGAGAGTAAAATTACCTCTTCCATAGAGAATTGATCTACCCAGTTGAGATTTGTCTTCTCTTTAAATCAAGCGACCCACCCCTCACTTATTAATTGTTGGGAACAACAGGCTTTCATATATGGAGATAATGAGAGAAATTGTCTAGAGTTTTTATATGCAAAGCTCTTGAAGAAAATATTTACTTCAACTCTTGCCAAGCACTTAGAGAAAACTCCATAAAATTATTATTCATGTCCTCAGTTTTTGTCCAACGCGAAGAGCAAATCACAGTCCTTTAAAACTGCCAATTAAGTACAATTCCCTATGAAGATTGGATAGGATTTGGTCAATCTTATCTTCAATTAAATTAAGTGTGGGCCCACTTAGTCTCCTCCTTCAATCACTCTCTCTCAAGCCCTATGTATGAATTCCTTTTCTTTTGGTAACAAAAACAAACTGACCTACACAGAAGAAGAGGGCCACATACATCTTGCTGTAAAAGTCTATACAAGATGGGGGGTGGGGGAACCCGGAGAATTGATCTAAAGCATGGTTAGCCAAACTATCTGCGACATAGTTTTGTTGTCGATGTACATGAATAACTATGATCCTTTTTGCCTATCCATGACCGTGAGGGATTTGATACTTTCAATAGCTCCGCAAATATACCATGGGCCCTCCTCATCGGAGGAAAAAATGAGTTTAATAATGATACTGTAATATCTCTGAAAGTCCAAGTTTCGAATTTGTAGATAATTAACTAGTTGTAGACCGTACATGCACGCAAAGGCCTTCGCACTTAGGAGGGGATTGATAAGGGATTTCTACCGCTATCCAGCAATGAAGTTACCGTAAGAATCATGAATGACTCCGCCATCAGCATCTCAACTACAATGTTTCTTGAAAGTGCCATCAAAATTTAGGCACATAGGTTGGGGAGACCCACAGGAGAAATACATCTCTGTTTAGGACGAATAGCAGCATAAGAAGCATGAGACTTCAAGAGGCATATATGTCCAGAAAATATATTTGAATATTGGGTTCAATTTGGTTAAAAATAGTCATGTTTCATAAGTGTTGTCATTGTCGGGTTCCGGGTCAGGTTTTCGTAAGTGTTGCCGTTGGGTTGAGTTCGGGTCGGTTTTGTCAAACATGAACCTGATATTATTTAAGGAAACTGTAACTTGAGCTCGACCCGAATCAAACCCGTTTGACTTGTTTAGAATAAAAAAAATTATTAATTTTTTATTTTAAAAAATAATATTAATATATATAATTAAAATTTTATATTTATAATTTTATTCGGGTTGAGTCAGGTTAGATCACCTAAAATATGAACCCAACCCAAATAACTATTCATAGGGTCGGGCCAAGTTTTACAATATCCAACCTAAGTGGCATCCCTCAACACTAGCAAACTATACTCCTGATCATCGTCACGAGTTCGTGAGATACCTACTCTTTAGGTGCAGTCATTAATGAGGTAATATATATTGCACAACGTTATCTATATAATGTGGTATGATGAGATTAGAGACCATCAACCATAAATCTGTAGTGAATTTGCATCTCAAGAATAGATGGTTATCCGATTTTGGTTGAAGACCATAAAGCTTGCAGTTCTCAAGATAAATATGAATCCGTTAGTTGAGTAGATTAGAGGTATGGAGGCTAAGGCTGCTAACGAGCCGAGCCAGCTCGTTGAGCTGAACTGGCTTGGCTCGGTTCGACTCGAATTTGGCTCGACTCGAACTTGGTTCAAACTCAAAAGCAAACGAGCTGATCTCGAACATGGGCCAGCTTGAATCGACACCTGATCGGTTTGACTCGAAATCGACTCGAAGCTCAGCTCGAACTCGATTTGTTATATATCATTTTTTAATTATTATACCCATATTATATAAATTTTTTAACTTTTACCTTTCATGTACCCATAATATTTTATATTAATTTATAAAATATATATCCTATATATACATTAATATATGGTATATGATATACTATGTAATATGATATATAATACCTATATTATACTATTATATTTTAAACAAATATAAATCCTACTACTAATAAAATTGAGAATGTAGGTATGATAAATTATTTTATATCTATTCTACCCCTATTCATCTATATAATATTACTACCTTTAATCATTCTAATCCTAACAAATATAAATATGTTATTCTACTTGCAAATAAACATTTTTAATTCAACCAATTATATTAGTTTAGAATTAGAGATTTAGTGAACTATATCTAGATTTTTCCTATTATTATATCTAGTGAACTAAGTCTAGATTTTACTATTGAATTCAAATTATATTGATTTTTCTTTTTATAGGCAATCCACACACCATGAAATATGTTATTGCTGAAGTCTAAATAATTCTCTTATTATGAACTTTTTTCTAGTCACTAGAATAATTAGATATGAAATATGTGAATAAGAGTTGTCATAACTTTGGTGACTAGTTCAATTTTTTGTGACTTATTATATGAGAAATTTTATATAACTATCAAAATAACAGAGAGAGAAAAATATTTACCAATATGATGTTCCTTTTCACTTACTATGCGCTGACACCTGCATGGTTTTTTTAATATTTTTTTATAATTTCATCATTTAGAAGGATGAAATGAGTACATTTAAATTAATACAATGTACTAACTTTGTCCTTCCAAATGACGAAATCAATAATAAATTGATTTTTTCTCTCTCCTCTCTCGCTTCACTCTCTATTTACTCTCTCTTTCGGTTATCTCTCTTCTCTCTCTCCTCTTTCTCTTTTCCCTCTCATCTCTTCTGAAGAACAAAATCATGCAAACTTTAAAAAAATATTATTTTTGTCATTCACAAATACATTGTATTTTATTTTAAATTTAATATTTTAATATATATATATATATAAGAAAAAATTAAATTTAAATTTTCTACTTTGTCCCCACTTCTCAAAGCTAGGGCTCACGTCACACACATGAGAGAGAGATAGGGAGAGAGAAACAGAAAGAAGAGAGGACAAAGAAAAGAGAAAGTGTAGAGAGAGAGTTAAGAGAGAGAAAAAGAGAGATAGCTAAAAGTGAGAGGAGAGAGATTGAATAGAAATATAGAGAGGAGAAAGTGAATAGAGAGAGTGTGTGAAGAGAGAGAAAGAGGAGAGAGAGATAGCTGAAAGAAAGAGAAAATGAATAGAGAGAAGAGAAAGCGAATAGAGAGAGGAGAGACTGAAGAGAGAGAGGAGAGAGAGAGAGAATGAAGAGATAGTAGAGAAGACAGGACAAAATTATTTCATTATTGATTTTATCATTCTAAATGACGAAATCAATACATTGTATTGATTTCATCTTTTAAAAGTACGAAATATTGATTTCGTTATTTAAATCACAAATCAGTACATTATATTGAAATTTTCCTCTTTAAGAACGAAATTATAATATAAATTAAAAAAAACGTCACGGAGGCGCTCGCAAAAAAAATACCATATTGGTAAATATTTTTCTCTTTATGTTATTTTAGTAATTATTATTTTTAATATTATTTATATAATTATATTTATTATATGAGATAGTTGAATAACATTAGTTAATTTTTGGTGACAAATGAAATTTTTTTGTTGGGTATTTATTGACTGTTATTTTAACCATGGATTTTGAAATAATATTTACAACTTTAATAGAATAATATTATGTTTATTATAATTTTTTTTATTTTTGTAATGTTGGTGTGATTGTCTAAATTAATATAGATTTTTATAAAAAAAATAATTTTGGTTGTAAATGGGATTCAAGCTCAATTCGAACACAGGTTCGAGTTGCTATAATATGTTTTCGAGCTAGAGCTGGAGTCGAGTTTCGAGTTTTTAGCCAAACCGAGCTCGAGCGAGGCATCGAGCTGTTCGATTGAGCTCGAGCTGTTCGATCGAGCTCGAGCCGAGCTTTCAGAAATCGAGCTCGAGTCAAAAAACCTAAAAACTCGGTTCGACTCAGCTCATTAGCACCCTTAATGGAGGCCCACGAGGCAAGCTTTGTAGACTAAAAAGACATACTCATTGTGAGTGGAATATGACACAGATTTAACTAAAATTCATCGTCACATATAGGAAGCTTAGCAATCTACTTATATGCTGAAGCTACAATAAATTTACCATTAGAGCATAGGCACCATAACATTTTGTCTTGACTCAGTGGGCAAATAGGGGTGGCACAAATATTGTTAGCTATGCTTCTCAATCATAGAGAGTAAATAAGGTCGTACTTCCATTCTCACGTACCAAAAATTTTAAAATTATTTTTATAAATAAAATATCATAAATAAAAATTTTAAAGTTTTTGTCAAACATTCGACAAGTTATCTTGGGGTATGAGTCAATAATTTTTTAAATATATTAATATTAAATCAGAGTATAATAGTAGTCCAAGTCATATTACATCTTAAATTGAACAAGGTCTTGCTTGAGTATATATATAAATATCTTGATATGCACAAATATAAATAGATTGATACTAACGTGTCTAAAGTTATCTATCTTAAAGTAAGAAAATATTAAACATGTTAAGTGGCCTAGCAAGATCGTCCTTGTCGCACATTTAAATTCCTTAAGTAACTTTAACCCTACAAGAAACCTACATCATATGGATGATGAGTATGTGAATATACTTAATAGGATGGTTAAATAAGAACCAAGTAATGGCAACACATTCATAATTTAATAACATTATATAAGTATAACATGATCATCATTTTATAAAGTGCATCAAATAGGGCATAAAAATAGAAATAAATCATAACATATGTATAAGCATGTTCAAAATCACAAGAACATAAATATTTCATTGTCATGGCCACACGTATGAGTCATTTGCTAAGTGTAAGTCATAAAATATTCTCTATGATATGATAGTCATATATAGGAGTTCTATCGCACTTTACTAGACTATGAATTATTCACAATCCAACTTAGGTTCTTCTAAAGTTTTCCTGCTCCATCTACGCTATAAATATAAGGCCCACGAGACCCTATGAAATCAAGTGGCTGAGATCTCAAGTATCATGATCATCAAATCTTGTATTACACTACGCAAGACCAGACATCTTTTAATACTCTAGTTTATTTAAATATAACTCTAGTCCTTAGAGAGCCAAAAGACAATGATATTTTTTCATACCATACCCTTTTATTTTCATAGCTAAATGACTCACTTAATGAGTCGACATGACATTAAGAATCTTCGACTTTATGTGTCATTTATCTTCAATTCAGGGTATGATCCAATATAATGATTTATATACAAAATCATGCACATATGCTTATGTATCATTAAGCTCATCATCACATATAAATGTATTTTATGCACATAACTGATACCATTATAAAATAATAAAATATTTCATATCATAATTTATTTTAGAAAATTTCCCAAATACGAATATCTTTAATATAAATGTATTTTGCGGAATTTTTTTAAGAGAATAAATGCACAAATGTATCTTTAATATAAATGGATTTTAAAATAATATAAATGTATTTTAGAGATTTCTTTATCTTTAATAAATACAAATAAAAACTGTTGGATTAAATATCTGGATCATGATAGCTAGGGTTCATAAATACGAATATCAAAATATATGATATTACTACATGTGTTGAAAGTCCAAAAATAACAAGTTAAACCTCTAAATACAAGTTTGATATCTCTCAAAAAATAAATAACTAAGTAAAGTTGGCTCTCAAGTCAGTAATTATAATTACTATCAAAGTTGCAAAAGTAAGAAATTATATCTCAGTAGTACAATGTAGTCCTCAATCCTCCACTGACTTTCTAGTCACGCTAATTCTCGCCTAAAGAACTTGTAACTAATAAGGCCAAACAACAATTGAGCATTTCCTCCATTTGGAAGAAATATTTTAAAAGAACAAAAGTATTAATTAATATTTAAAATAAATCTTTAGGATGCCAAAAGAACAAAAGTATTAACAACAACTAAACATTTCCTCACAATTTATAATTCGAAATAAATTTAAAATAATTCTTTCATAAATTGTACCTCTCTTTTGACCACTATTTTTCATGTTTTTAGTACCGCTATGACGGGCTTGAAGTTTACTTTTTACTCAAATAGGTTTTACATTCTCTTACTATGTGAGAGAATATGTTAGCTAAATAAGGTACTTGGGTTAAAAATACTAGTCGTTGCACTCTTTCCGTCTAATTTCTAACCTCATAAGTTTTAGCTTTAAATTTCATCTATTTAGGATGTTATTCAAATGATAAAGTAAAGAGGTCAAACACACTATTCTCCACGTGGTTAAGTTTTGAAGCTTATCCCGGATATTACAAGTTCTACACTGAAGCACTAATGCGCATCAGTACTAGTGCCATCTCTCCTTCCACCGATATTGTCACTGACATGCCAGTGGTCATATCGATGATCGAGAAAAAACAAGAGACTATTCTTGGTTCCCAATTACACTCCAAAATATGTCGTGACACAATTCTCTTCACACACACCCTTCCTACATTGCATAATGATGATCAATCTATCTCATGATCAATATAAAGTGAGAAAAACATGATTTCAAATATCTTAAAGACATAAATATCAGATATCATTATCTAACATGCTTTCATAACAATAAATAATCATGATTCAACTCATACAATTACTTCAAAACCAAATTATATTGTCAAGGTTAGCAATCTAACATAGAATCATGAATTCACAATGATTTGAGAAACCCACAAATTCAAAAGTCATGCATTTTTTAAGTTTTAAAATTATAGAAGATTCAAGGTTAGTAATTCAACCTATTTTTTGATATAAAAATCCTTTCTCACACGTAATGTCAACCAATCCTCATAGAAATTTACACCCTCCCTCGATTCCTCTTCATTTAAAGAGCCCTTGATCTTCTTCATCTTCATTTTGAGAATGTTTTTTAAGAAAAATAGAGTCGAAGGGCCTCAAAAGTTACTTATAAAGGAAAGAGGACGAAATTCTAGCATAAAACCATCAAACTAGGTAGTTTTTGAGCAAAATTGTCTGAAACCATCGGCAACCACCGACATGTCTATGGTTGCCAATATTAATCACCATCAGTACTAAGTTTCAATTTCAAGCGGTCATAACTTCCTCATACAAACTCTAATTAATGCATTATTGGTGGCATTGCAAAGATATTTTTGTCTACTATAAGTCCCCAAAACTTTAAATAAAAAATCAGTTTGTAGAAAAAGTATACGATTAAGAAAATTCAAGGGTCAAATCGGCATGCATCTCATTTATAGTACCACACGTCCAAATCCAAACTCTGATTCATGCATGCTTAAAGGCATTTAGAAGCAATGTCTATCTAGTTTCCATCACCAACGTTTTACACTAAAATTCAAATCACATGATAAATTATTCCATTGAGAATGCTCAAAGGTCAAATTCACTATTTCTACATATGCCCTATAACTTCTATTATGTTACATATATCACAACTTCCTCATCCGAGCTTCAATTAGGCTCTCTTAATAGCTCTATGAAGCTATTTATATATACTATTTAATAATAAAGTTTCATACTCAAACTCTATATATAAAGAAAGTTGTTATACCAAGAACACTTAAGGCTCAAATTCACTTACATTTACATGGACAAGTATAGGGAATTTATAAAAAATTTGGATATTACATCCATGTTTTAAAGTCTTGGTTGATAAGCAGTCTATAGTTACATATGCATGGACTAGACGGTTAACTGGTATCAACTTATTTCTTTCAACCAAGGAGCATGCAACCTTGAGGAATTGAAACTGTAAATATTATGACATATGAAACCCTCCATTAATTTGTGAAATTTTATTTAGTGTATTTGTATTTGAGATTAAAAGGTATGGTCTCTACAAACTATTATCTCCATAAATTGTCCCAAATAGCCCCTTAATTCTAATTCATCCCAAAATAAGTGAATAAGTGTGAAATAACCAATCTTTCTCAATAGTTTAAGTTGTTAAGAAATGGTTATTATATGATTCATATCTCAACACTGACCCTGCACATGCAAGTATATATCAAAGCTTAACACGTGGACATAAATTGAGAGGTGAGTGGAGGATAATTGTGCCTTGGAACACAAGTAGCAAAAACAAAGCGCCTCACAAAATTTGAAACCAATATCTTCGAGGAAATGTGCCCATAAACACAAATAAGAGAAAATTGCTCCCTATTAAATTCAAACCCATGACCTTAGCATTGATACTATGCTAAACGAGAGTATATTGCTTCCTACAAGATTCAATCCCAATGGCTATTGTTTCCCTAAGGATTAAGCTATTAGGTAACATATTATTGTCATATTTATTTTATAATTCAATTCAACATTCCCCTGCATCTTAGAAAGCTTAACACATTGAGATAATAAGAAGATAAAAGAAGCTATGACCTTGGGAAAATGTGCTTTAGCCTTAAGGACACAAAGGGATTCGAATCCAAATCCATGTCAATGATACCCTGTTAAATAACTAATATTTTTTAGTATGTTAAGTTGTTTGGTAACTTGCTTTTTAAGATAAACAATTAACGTCGATATTTGTCTAATTACTTTATTGCACTTGCATCCATATAAGTAGACCCTAAAGAGATTCATTGAGGTGGGATTAGAAAAAAGTTACAAAGGTGGTTTTGAACTACGTAAAATGGTCTATTAATGTGTATAATCTATCCATTTGAATCCATGAAATGTTAGCTCTTAGAATATAGTTGAGAATCGAAAATATTAATATAGTGAAAAAAAAGAGAATGGTGGTGTTGAAACATATCCAAAAATCATAAAACTATGAACCTTGTGATTTGAACTAACATGTGATTCATTGCATATATCAAGATGCCCAAATCTAAAAACACAGCAAATCAAGGTACAAAATTAAGAACAACCTAGCCAAATTTCTCTCACAATAAAAAGGAGAATGACATGTGGCCGTGTAACATCTGAGAATTTTCAAAATTTCTAAAATCGGCCACGTGGAAAATAGGGTATTTGTCCCCTTGATCTTATTATAATAATACCTTCATCAATAAATAAAATTTGGGTATGAAATCTATTTGAAAAGAAAGTAGACATAAAGAGCTTCGAAATGCCACTAAAAACACTTGAATCAAACTTCAGATGAAGAAGTTATGGCCATTCAAAATTGAACGTCGCATAGGCTCGTTTACCTAAATTAGATACACAAATTAGTCATTTATGTCACCCTACCTACCTAATTAATTAGGGTGACAAAAATTAATTTTTAGGGGCCCAATTAGGTTGACCAAGGAGGGATATTTTTTGGCCAAGTCTTAGGGGGTTCAATCGGCAACCACTGTCGTGGCCTCCCAATGGGCAGAACTCAGCATTGCGGGCAACAGAGGGTGAGCCCTACTGATGCATGCTTGAGCATGAACTAGCTATCACATGGATCAAGGGATGCTAGAAAAAGGGCCAAACAAGCCTTGAACTACTCCTCTAATAGGCGGAGGTCTCATTGGTGTCAATTACAAAGGGAGAAAAAGAGAAAGGAAGAAGTGTAGAGGGGTTTTTGAGTAGATGCCAGAGTGGCACGATGGATTGCCTCATCCACCCAGCATCCACTAGAAGTAAATCCCACTTAGCGCATAGGCGTAGATTACTAAGAGAAAAAAAAAGAGCTTTTGGCTTCAGAAGGGTAAGGTCCATCAGAATCGCTGCTAGACGGCAGTTCGACTAGCCTTTGCTTTCACTATGCCATGGTGGTAGGGGTGGCGCCATTAGAGGCTTTCTAGCCTTTGGCCAGACATGAGGAAGACTACCTGCATTGAGATTCATCAGGTATAGGGCGACCCGAACCACATCATTTAGGACTGGGCCTGACTAGGCTTGACCGAGCCCTTGTCATATTTAATAATAATAAAAAAAGAAGTTGAATTGGGTCATGTTTAGTGGGTTAATAAATTGAAAAAAATGGTTAAAATTATCAAATGACTGTGAGAGTATGTTGAGTGCCTTGACCCAGTTTCAGCCCGGAAAAATCTCATAGGCTATAAAATGACCAATTTACCCTTTATAGTTGAATCATAGGATAATATTCAAGTACCCGACTTTGGGCTCTAGTTCATGGGCCTATGAGTGGATTTAAATATTGAAAAAAATCCCATTGATAGGTGTATGTGTACCCTAATTATAGACCAATTCACACATTGAGGAAAACTCCTAATAGATAGATAATTAACTATTTTGCCTTTTGAGTTATGGGTGAATAGTTAAATTAGCTAGGGTAGGTTCAAGGGGTTCATGACTCCGTTAAACGCCAAAAAAATTACCATGGGTCCATGACATCAAGGAGTACCCTCCAGCATAGTTATAGACCAATTAGAGTTCAGAAAATCCCTGCACATGATAACAAAAATACTCGTAAAAGTGGACCGCCCACATTCGTGTGAATGGAAGCGTATGTTAATTTGAGAGTAGAGCATTTGAAGAGGTCAATTAGTTTAAATCAATGGAAGGACAATAAGATGACCAGAATGACCTAAGGGAAAGTATCATACCCTACGTAGTAGAATTACCCCAGTGCCCTTAGTGGCAGTCTATTATGTTTTTATTGAAACATATAACCTATCCAAAAGTAAGTTAGGGCACCCTATAATCATAAACATTTTTAAATAGAATATGTGTGACTAATAGGTGACACAAAGACCTTTATAAGTCATAATACCATGGGAAACAAGGGGAATAACTCTCATTCCTAGGGTTTAAGGCAGCTATTTCACGTGTTTGTAACACAATGCATCAATCTACTAGGATAGTATATACGTAACTTACATAATGTGTAAGAATTATTTACAACCATGGGCTTCAATTTGTCTAGCCCTAGCCCTGCAAATGAGTGCAATGGGCCTTCATTTGTTACTAATGGGCTTCAGTCCTATTAGTTTTGTCTTAAGTACTTGTGCAAACCATGTTATTTAGCTTTACTCACTCTAATGCATTTTGATCTTAATGTATTAGTAGTATAATGGTAACTTGAGATTAATGAATATTAATCAAGAGAGATTGATTGACTTTAAATTTGGGGAAAACACCTAAATAAGATAAAACTAAGATACATTCAGTGGGGTTTAGGGACTGGTTCATTCAGCGAACATGGCCCTGACATAGAAATGTACTTTTGTAACGCCCGAGATTTTTCACACATTTTCCTCAAAATTCACGGAAAATTTTTTGCAATATAATGTCTGTAAATCGGAGTAAAAATGAAGAAATCAAAACCTGATAAAACAGTTTATACTTTAAAACACTAAACATCCATTTTCCAGCTAAATATTTTCATCACACGGTCAAACATCGTACGGCCAAAGCAAATATCATCAAGCGCTACTCGAAAACACACGTACGACTAAATTCGCTATGATCATAGACTTTTAAATATAAATCACTCCCAGGCATCCCTGAGTGCAAGTCCCATAACAGTCCACAGACTAATCCAAATGAAAGTCCAGAATATAAACATCTTAACGTCTCATCTCACCCAATACATCAAATCGTGGCACAAACAAACTCGCAGTGAGTCAAACATATACCTGAGTCAACGGGAATCAATCCTCCGCTGAAATGAGCATCCATCTCTAGGAGCTCTCCAACACACACCTGCAAAAGCCTCCCGAACCACGGGGCTAAAAATGGTAGGGTGAGTATTTTCATACTCAGTAGGAAAATACCCAGTAGGGGAAATCCCAAACGGTGAACTCAAAAGTTCATAAGAACATGCGTTCATGCAACTCAAACATGAAGCAGATAGGCATACAAACATCATGCTCATACGCATACAAACATACCAAATTGCACCATCGTGCCAAAGTCATACCAAATGCACCATCGTGCCAAAAACATACTAAAAGCACCATCGTGCCAAAATCCTACTATCAAATTAAACTTACACAAATACCCTTATCCAGGGTCTTACAAACTTACTCGTACCATCGCACACATACTCATACAACATACGCATACTTGTACGACCTTACTCGTACAATCATATGCTCACTCATACGACCTTACTCATACATCTTATACTTACTCGTGCGACCTTACTCGCACATCTTACACTTACAGTCTTGCTCATAAACTTACACTTACAGTCTTACTCTGAAACTTACACTTACAGTCTTACTATGAAACTTACACTTACAGTCTTGCTCGGATTCATACGCTTACAGTCTTACTCTTACAGTCGTACTCATACTCTTACAGTCGTGCTCATACTCATACGGTCATACTCATACACATACTCTTACAGTCGTGCTCAAACTCATACGCTTACAGTCGTTCTCAAACTCATACACTTACAGTCATGCTCATACTCATACGCTTACAGTCGTACGCATACTCATATACTTAATCGTACACATATCAACGACCACTGAAGCTCATTACAACTAATAAGCTCCAGCGTCGCAATGGAAAAGAATGCCACTCGGGCAACACCTTAACCTCCGGGGAGTGACTAGACGCCATGGACTTTTCCGAAGGTAAGGCACACCAGTGCTCATGGGGCACGGGATCAAACAGGTAAGAGTAGGTCCATGATACTACTTACCTGAGCGCGCAAACATACACCCACACATAAGGGGTCATACCATTGCCCACACATAAGGGGTCTTATAGTGCCATACAATTGCCCACCATAATGGGTCTTATAGTGCCAGTGCCACTCTTGGGCAGAAAAACATACAGTGCCACTTGGGCAGAAACATACAGTGCCACTCTTGGGCGGAATCATACAACGCTCTCAATAGAGCATCAAACGTCTGGGCTTATACAGCACACAGACCAAATCGGAAACATACGTTGCTCTCAACAGAGCAAAAGACGTCCGGTGCTCTACACAGCACACAGACAACATCCCGCAGGATAACCACCATGGCAAGACATGATAAATGCTTAGCCGACTCATTATCGGCTAGCTCAAACACGGAACCTAATCCGTCGAACCCTCAGGTCTCAAACTCACAACGCTATCATTAGCTGTGCTTATAATTCAAGTTTGAATTAAGTACATTATGCGGTATAATTATGCCACACAAACTCACAGTCCTCGACTGATCAAACCGATGCTGAGCCTGATCGAAACCCTAGTTTGTCAGGGCAGCAGATTTCCTTACCTCGTCCATATTAGGATCAAAACTTACCGTACACCAAAATCTTACAGTCTTACATCTCTGCCATCTACCTTATGGCCAAAACATCGTACACAAATATCATCATACTAAGCTCCTCAGAGCCAAACCCAATTGTCGCCCTCTTACTTAATACCTCACTGATTATGCTTACTTTTCGCTTCATAATGTGTACGTTATGCTTGTACAATTATGAACACTCTTACTATCTGACAATCGCCCAACATACAATCCAACTCAAACCGATCCATTCTAATCCTTGCCCGTCATACTCTTATCCTCTGTCATCTGTCATACGCTTACACAACTGTATCCAAATTCAGACAAAGCCTCTGCAACCTCTTATTGTCCATCGCCCATACCTCTGCCCACATACACTTACACATATCCATACCATAGGCAAAAAGCCATCATACATACATATGTCTCCCACATACGTATAACATACACATACGGTCATACATACGTAACTTACGAACATGCATGCTAGCCATCACTAGCACATGCATACATCAAACATACACGCTAGTCATCACTAGCACATGCACACACATTCATACATACTTTAAACATGCACGCTAGCCATCACTAGCACATGCAAAACACACGTTAAACATACACGCTAGCCATCACTAGCACATACTCAATCAACGTACGAAACTTACCAACAAACACGCTAGCCATCACTAGCACATACTCACATCCAACGTACTTACAACCAACATGCATGTCATATGCATTTCAACATACCATACAATCGTGCTTACACGTACATCATGCAATCAGATCGTTACATAACATCCAAAGCATGGCATCACACAATCCTAGCATGCTACTACTCATTCAAAGCATGCTATCATGAATTTACGAGTTCAAAGCTCCCCTACCTCGTAATCATGACGTTTGATGGTGAGCACACGACGGTGGCGGCGTCGGCGGCGGAGTTGGCGGCCAAAAGCTTTGCCAAGTGGAGAGAGCTGCTGTCCCGAGGATTTTAGGAAGCGCCGGAACTAGTCACGGCCAAACGGAGTGTCAGAATCAATGCGGCAAAACCCGCGATCCACGGCGGCACACTAGGGGCGGCCGGGAGAAATGTCATGCCAACAAGAATGGCGGTGCGACCAAATGTCGAGGGTGTACTCCCTGAAGATCGGCCGGTGGCTAAGACGTGCTCAGCCGGCCACAAAACATCGAAATCGGCCGTGGACAGCACCCAACGGCGACGATTTCGGTCAACAAAGGCCCACATAAGGGCGGAGAGCGTGGGGCAACGCTCGAGGACAGTGGAGAGGTGGAGGAGGACTCTAGTGGTCAACTCCACTCGGTGGCAAAGCCATCCGACGGTCAGGCGGCACAAATACGGCGCCTAGACCCAAAAATGCACGCGTGGCCACATGCACACACGGCCAAATAGTGCCACTATAGGGGGAGATGGGTCGGACGGTGGCGACCTAAAGCCCTCAAAGGGGCAACGGAGCTAGGGCCAGGAAGTGGTGGCCGATCGAAACGGCGACATCGCCGATCGCCACCCACAACTAACACACGTAGTGCAGTGGCTATGCATCTCGTACGATATAGGGCAAAGGCAAGCGGCCCACTCCGAGCGGAGGTGTAATTGGCCAAGTGGGGCTGGCCCTCACTGTCGCCGAGCCGGGGCAGAGCCCACGATGGCCAAATGGCCCACGGCTCGCCGATGCTAACGACCTGAGACGCACCCAAAGCTTCTAATCGGGCGGAGCAAGGCAATAGGGGCGGGGCGGGGTCGAAAACGACAACCCCCTACCGACACTGGGTCGAGGCAGGCTGGATGGAGTCTATCCGGTGGCCGGACGATGACCGGAAATCCCGGCGTCTCAAAAAAATCTCACGGACAGTGAGATGAAGAATGAGAACAAAACCCGACCAAATGTTCGGCAGCTCACAGCGGAGTGCAGAAAGTATGGCGGCGGCTCTAGCCAGTGCCTATGGGTTCCTAGCGGCCAACTAAACATAAGTCTAGTTGAGAGCGGCCGCAAACGACGTCAAAATCGTACACCCACAGTTCAAAAACGGGATTAAAGGAGTGAAAAATCCCGAAAAAGGTTCGGTACCTCGTGTAGGAGCGAAGAGGCCGTGGCGGCGGTCATAGCCGGTGTCTATGGACTCGTGGCGGTGAGGCAAAGCAGATCAGGACAAGAATCGCTGGAATCCGATGGCAGAGGAGGGAGAACGGAGCGACCGGAATCGAGCTCGGGTTCTCAAAAAAACTCACTGGACGTGAAAAAGTTTCTGGAAGTCGGTTCTGTGAAAACCGATGGAAGATTAGATTTTTATATAAAATCTTTTCAATTTTTACCTTTACGTCCCTAATACGCGTTAACCTCCCGGTTACGCGTTGTAGCTCTAAAATTCGTGCCGTAAGCGCGCAGCGAGGCCCACGGCCCGCGACTAAGCCCCACACCCGACTATACAGGTATAAATACGGGGGAAAAATACATAAATACAAATACGCCGAAGTGTCACATTTTCCCGCCGAAAATGACCAGAAAAATAGCAGGAAAATCACAGAAAATCGTAGAAAATTCAGGGACATTACAACTTTAGTTTATGAATTGAGGGTAATTATGAGATTTTACCCTAGTCTCAAGTAGACTGATAGGGTCTGAGATGATTTCTGAGTCATAGCTCATTAGATGAGCCATTTATTGGGCCCATGTATAATGTGCAGAGGACCCAATTGGTTGGACGAATATGTGAGTGAAATTGAGTCTAAGTTTCAAAGGTTTTGGGAGTCAACGGTCATATTGACCTAAGGTTTATATGAGTTACATTATCTATGTCATTGAGGAAATTTATCTCACAGTCGGGAATGGTGGAGATTGTGATACTTGTACACGTTCTTCATAGTCATGACATTTTGGGTGTTGGCAATATAGGTCTTTACCACAGGTTCCTCGTAAGTCTTCATAGGACCATATAGTATGTATAAAATATAGAGTTACATGAGCATCATGGAAGACTTGTATTTCTTGTTAGTCTGTGTCCACGAGTACAATTATGATCCACGTATCTAGATTCATGGTAGGCTATTGAGAGCCCTAGGGATTTGAGTCAAACTGTTGTTTAAACAATCTTACTCCAATGTTGGAGTTTGGTATATGTAGATTTCTTCAAGAGTCGAGACATCTCTAGCGAGGCAGAACGACGTTTGGATCCAATCTTGTTAGAACTAACATTGTAGATGTTGTCTAATAAGTACGTAGGAAACTAACATATTGGTGATGTTGACCTATGTAATGCCCGAGATTTTTCATACGTTTTCCTCAAAATTCATGAATTTTTTTTACAATATAACTGCTATAAATCGGGGAAAATGACGAATACGAAACCTATAAAAACAGTTTTTTTAATTTAAAACATCACACCAAGTTTTCCCATACAAATGTTTACACATTCGATCAAACATCGTACAACTAAAGCAAATATCCTCAAGCACTACTCGAAAACAACCGTACGAATAAATTGCTATGATTATAGACTTTAAATACAAATCTCTCCTAGGCATCCCTGAGTGCAAGTCCCATAACAGTCCACAATCTAATCCAAACTAAAGTCTAGAATACATAAACATCTTAATGTTCGTCTCACCCAATACATCAGATCGTGGCACAAATACTACTCATAGTAAGTCAAGCATATACCTGAGTCAACGGGAATCAATCCACCGCTGAAATAAGCATCCATCTCCAGGAGCTCTCCGTCACAAACCTGCAAATGCCTCCCGAACAACAGGGCTAAAAAAGTAGGGTAATGAGTATTTTCATACTCCGTAGGAAAATACCCAGTAGGGGAGTTCTAAACAGTGAACTCAGTAAATCCATACATAGATGCGTTCATGCAACTCAAACATGAAGCACTCAAGAAAGCATATCATAATCGTGCACATATGCATACAGTCATACCAAATGCACCATCGTGCCAAAATCATACCAAATGCACCATCAAATCAAACTAACACAAACACCCTTATCCAAGGTCTTACAAACTTACTCGTACCATCGTACACTTACTCATACAACTTACACATACTTGTACGACCGTACTCGTACAATCATAAACTTACTCGTACGACCTTACTCGTATAGTCTTACACTTACTCGTACAATCTTTCACTTACTCGTACGACCTTACTCGTACAGTCTTACACTTACTCGTATGACCTTACTTGTACAGTCTTACACTTACAGCCTTACTCAGAAGCATATGCTTACAGTCTTGTTCAGAATCATACACTTACAGTCGTGCTCATACTCATACTCTTACAGGCGTACAACTAATAAGCTCTAGCATTGAGATGGAAAAGAATGCCACATGGGCATCACCTTAACCTCTAGGTAGTGACTAGACGTCATGGACTTTTCCGAAGGTAAGGCACACCAGTGCTCATGGGGCACAGGATCAAACAGGTAAGAGCAGGTCCATGATACTACTTACCTGAGCTCGCAAACATAAATACCCACACATAAGGGGTCATACAATTGCCCACCATAATGGGTCTTATAATGCCAACAAATTGCCCACCATAATGGGTCTTATAGTGCTAAAGAATTGCCCACCATAATAGGTCTTATAGTGCCAAAAAATTGCCCACCATAATGGGTCTTATAGTGCTAAAGAATTGCCCACCATAATAGGTCTTATAGTGCCAAAAAATTGCCCACCATAATGGGTCTTATAGTGTCAAAGAATTGCCCACCATAATGGGTCTTATAGTGCCAATGCCACTTTTGGGCAGAATCATACAGTGCCTCTTGGGCGGAATCATACAATGCCACTTGGGCAGAAACATATAATGTCATTCTTGGGCGGAAATCATACAGCGCTCTCAATAGAGCATCAAAATGTCTGGGCTTAATACAGCACACATACTAAATCGAAAGCATACATCGCTCTCAATAGAGCATCAGATGTCTGGGCTTAATATAGCACATAGACCAAATTGAAAACATATATCGCCCTCAACAGAGTATCAGACGTCTGGTGCTCTATGCAGTACATAGACAACATCCCGCAGGATAAACACCATGGTAAAACATGAGAAACGCTTAGCCAACTCATTATTGGCTAGCTCAAGCACGGAACTTAATCCATCAAACCCTCAGGTCTCAAACTCACAACGCTATCATTAGTTGTGCTTATAATTCAAGTTTGAATTAAGTAAATTATGCGATACAATTATGTCACAGTCCTCGACTGATCAAACCGAAGCTGAGCCCGATCGAAACCCTAGTTCGTCAGGGCAGCAGATTTCGCTTAACCCGTCCATATCATGATCAAAGTCATCGTACACCAAAATCTTACAGTCTTACATACTTCGCCATCCACCTTATGGCCAAATCATCTTACGTTGACATCATCAAATGAAACTCCTCAAAGCCAAACCCAGTTATCACCCTCTTACTAATACCTTACTTATTGAGTTTACTTTTCACTTCATAATTTGTACGTTATGCTTGTACAATTATGCACACTCTTACTGTTTGACAATCCCCCAATCATACGTTCTGATCCAAATCAAACAATATGATCCGATCCTCGCTCGTCAAACTCATATCTATCATCTTTCATCATACGCTTACGCATCCACATCCATATCCAAATCTAGACAAAACCTCTATCACCTCTTACTGTCCATCGCCCATACTTTTGTCCACATACACATACACAGATCCATAGCATAGGCAATTAGCCATCATACATACGTATATCTATCACACATATATATAACATACACGTACTTTCATACATAGCTTACTATCATACTCGCTAGCCATCACTAGCGCACATACATACACATACGTTTAACATACACGCTAGCCATCACTAGCACATACATACACATCCATACATACTTCAAACATACATGCTAGCCATCACTAGCACATACATACATACTTCAAACATACACGCTAGCCATTACTAGCACATACATACATACTTTAAATATGCTTCCAACCCATATGCACATCATAGCATTTCAGCATGACATAATTTATCCTTTTACATCATGCAAACGGATCTGATTCAACATCCATAACATTCAATCATATAGTCCTAGCATGCTGCTACTCATTCAAAGCATGTTATCATGAAATTACGAGTTCAAAGCTCCCCTATCTCGTAATCATGACGTTTGATGGAGAGCACACGATGGTGGCAGTGTCGGTGCGGAGTTAGCAGCCAAAGGCATTGCCAAGATGAGAGAGTTGTTGTCCCGAGGGTTTAGGAAGCACCATAACTACTCACGGCCAAACAGGGTGTCAGAAGTCAATGCGGCAAAATCCGCAATCCACGGTGGCACACTAGGGCAGCTGGGAGAAATGTCATGTCAACATAAGTGGCGGTAGGACCAAAAGTCGAGGGCGTACTCACTAAAGGTCGGCCGGTAGCTGAGAAGTACTCGGTCGACTGCAGGGCATCGAAATCGGCCGTGGACGGCACCTAACGGTGGCGATTTTGCATCACAAGGGCCTACATAAGGGCAGAGGGCATGGGGCGATGCTCGAGGACAGAGGAGAGGTGGAGGATTATGTGTCAACTCCACTCGGTGGAAAAGCTAGCAGATGGTCAGGCGGCGCAAAAGCAATGCTTATGCCCTGAAACACACAGGTGGCCACATGCACACACGACTGCATACACACGTGGCCCAAAGGGGTGGGGGAGAGGGCTGAACGGAGGCGGCCCAAGACCCACCAAAGGCTGACAGGACTAAGGCCCCTAGCAGTGGCCAATCAAAGCGGCAACATCGCCGATAACCACCCACAACAAAAACTATGGTGCGGGTGGATGTGCATCTCACACAGTATAGGGCAATGGCAAGCGGCCCATTCCGGGCCGAGTGTATAATCGGGCCAATCGGGGTTGGCCCTCACTATCGCCGAGCCGGGGCAGAGCCCACGATGGCCAAATGGTCCACGGCTCGCCGATGCCAATGACCCGAGATGCACCAAAAGCATTTAATAGGGCGAAGCAAGGCAATAGGGGTGAAGCGGGGTTGGAAACGACAAACCCCTACCGACACCAGGCCGGATGACGACCGGAAACACACCGGCGTCCAAAAAATCCCACGGACAGTTAGATGCAAATAGTAACAAAAACCCAACCAAAAGACTGGTAGCTCACAGCGGAGCGAAGAAAGCACGACGACGACTCTAGCCAACGCCTATGTGTTCCTAGCGGCCAAACAAACATAAGTCTAGTTGAGGGCGGCCGCAAACGATATCAAAATCGCACCCCCATGGCTCAAAAATGGGATTTGAAGGAAGAAAAACCCGAAGAAAAGTTTAGTACCTCGTGGAGGAGCGAAGAGGCCATGGCGGCAGTCATAGCCGGTACCTACGGACTCATGGCGGTGAGGCAAAGAAGATCCTGACAAGAATCGACGGAATCCGATGACGGAGGAGGGAGAACGGAGCGACCAAAATCATGCTCGGGTTTCTCTCCCAACTCACTGGACGTCAAATTTTTACTTGAAGTCAACATTTGGAATCCATGAAATGGATTTCATACTTATATAATTTCTTTTTTATTTTTACATCTATATCCCAAACATGCGTTCACTTACCGTTCACGCGTCGTACCTCCAAAATTTGTGCCGTAAGCGTGTAGCGAAGCCTATGACCAGCGACTAAGCCCCACACCCGACTCTATGGGTATAAATATGGGAAAAAAATATATAAATATGAATACACCAAAGCGTCACATTTTCTGGCCGAAAATGACCAAAAAAATAGCAGAAAAATCACATAAAATCATATAAAATTTAGGGACATTACAACCTAATCCAAAAAATATTAATTATTTTATTCTTTTTGAAACTCTTCTCTTGTGGCTGGCAAGGTTCCTTTGTTATTTAGTTTGGTTAGTGACATGTTCTTCACGCAATAACTAGTAAGACTAGGATAAGCGAGCATCAGATATAACTCCTTGTTTTTGTAGTTCTATTTAGTAATTGTAGCTTTGACGTGAGAGCTAATTAGTTATTTATTTTTAGACTAATGACAGACTTGTACTTAGATGGATAACCTACTCTATGTAATAAATCATGTGTTTTGATAATCGTATTTGTAAACCCCATTTACCATGATTTAGATATATAAATGAATAGTTTGTTTTACATTAAGAAAAAAAATCATAACTTACTGTCCACGTAATTTAAAAAAGGTTTTAAAAATCCAGGTGATGACATGCCATCTTAGGTAGTATTTATGTATGAGCCAACCAATTTTAGCCTTTGTACAAGGAGAAATTATTGAGTATTCTCTTAGTATTAAATAGGATTTACTCCTATTTTATAGGGGTTATCAATCCTCATGGTCAACAATGAAAGTAGGGCTAGTTGTGGATATCTAGTGTTCGACGTTCGGGCTATGTCTAAGGTGCCTGTGGCTGCGTCTGATTGAATTTTCATGTCCATCAATTTTTAGAGTTGGCTATTGATAAAAACCTCGTATGACCATTTGTTTGAGCTCCGATTAGTTTTAAATACAATTTACATTCTTATATAAATGACCTCTTTTATTTCTCCATAACTATTCTTAAGCATCATTTTCTTATACTTAGATTTTTAATAATTTAGATAATTATGTTAATGTTATATTTGAGTTATTCTTTAAAATTGATTATTAAATATTCCCTTTATCATACATTAATAGTTATATTTATTTTTTTAAAATGAACTAATTTGATCAATAGTAGTAATATACATAAAAAAAGATAACAAATATAAATCTAAAATATTATTATAGGCTAAAATACTTAATCCACAAATCCTCATCCGTGTTGCCATACTTGGATAAAGTTGTTGATATCTCTTTTGTTCTCTCAAACCGCTTTAACCTTTATCTAATCGCTCAAGAGGCTTATCCGTAGACATAACCCGTGTCCGCTGAATAAGAGGTTTTATGTGTAGACAAAACATGACAAATTGTTAACATATATACATAAGCAAGCTTCATCCGCTAACTATTTGGCTATCAAGCTATCACATATTAGTACAAGAGTAATAGATAAGGATAGACGTGGTGCTCCAAGAGTAATAGATAAATTTTTCTTAGAACAGGCCCATGCACCTTATGGGGAGATCTAGGAGCCCACACTTTTGTTGCAGGTTGCAAGGTACATCATCCTACAACATAGGATTTCTCTCCGCCCATTCATGTGCAAGATGATGTGCTTATTTGTATCGTCACTAGTGCCACAAAAATGATCGAAGTCGTTTTTCTTAATTAAGCCATAAAACTGACGTGATTAATGCTTAGAAGTTACAAGCAACTAGTGACAAAACCAACCACAGCATATGTGCGTGTGTTTGTGAGTTACTGTATGCGTCCATTATGCACACAGTGATGAGCAAGGCGAAGGGACGAGATGGAAGTACATTTGTAGTCACTCCGTGACCATGTTTAGTCGGGTCGAAGTGAAATTTGAGCGGCAAAAGGGATATTGAGGAAATTGGCACAAGGCGCCTCAATTAGTCGCGGCGCCCCCTTGGAGTAGGAGAAATAATTAAAAACCAAAAACACAATAACGCGCCATTTTCGACTTGTTTCATTTTCGTGCTAACCCGAGTGGGGTGGGGGCACACTGCTCGCTGCTGTGTCGCAGTGGACCAACGACAGTGAGCCCAAACCCAAAGCCCATTTCCCCCCCACCCTTTTTTCGCTTCCCAAAATAGCCTTCGTCCTCCTCCCTGTGAACCCCCTCCCCCACCACTCGCTCCCCCATTTCCCCTCTCCGCTCCGCCTTCCATCCGGTTTTGTTTCTGTTCGGTTCCCTCCCATGGAGCAGGAGCAGCAGCAGCGCCACCTCCATCATCAGTCGGTCCCGGAGCGGAAGGGGCAGAAGCGGAAACTCGAGGTGAAAGCGGAGGACGAGGAGGACGAGGAAGAGGAAGATCGGGAAGGGGGACCGAGTGAGTCGCTGGCTCAGCCCTCCCCCGAGCCTCACCACGCCCTAATTTCCCAGATTCAAGCACAGGTCGAGATTCTCTACTCCACTTTCTCCTGGACTGAGTCTGATCGGTCCGCCGCCAAGTGCGCCACCCAAATCCTTGCCGAGCTCGCCAAGAATGGTAAACGACTAAGATCGCACGGAAAACCCTTTCAAACTGTTTTATTTTTTTCCTTGTAATATCGGGCTTATCGGTGCTAGTCTTTGTAGAGGAGATTGTGAATGTGATCGTGGACGGCGGCGCCGTGCCTGCCCTTGTGAAGCACCTCCAGTCGCCGCCGGTGCCGAGGGAGAGTGACAACGAGCCTAGGCCATTTGAGCACGAGGTCGAAAAGGGCAGCGCCTTTGCTCTGGGGCTTCTCGCGGTTAAGGTATTTCAATTTGTGTGTTTTCATGGTTATCTAGGCTTCCTCCTCTCTGTCTTTGAGTGTTTCGTTGTGCTATTTTGGATATGAGTATGTGACAGACAGGGCCACGGCGGTAGGTGTGTCTCACTGCAGCTTTTGTTCGAGAGAAGTGTACTTTATCTCAAATGCGTTTAATTTCCCTCAGTGTTGTTTAATTTGCATTTCGTATCCTGGTTAGAATTATCAATAAAGCACGCATTAATGCCAATATTGACTATATTATTGCCAATTATTTTCCTTATTTTTGGAACTTATGGACTGTGAAATTCCTTTTTTATCTTATTATATTTTTCACCAGCTTACATTGATGAAGCCTTCTTTCGTACTACTCTTTTTTTTTTGTATTACTTTGTAAAACTAAATTAAAGTAGCCGTAAGCTATATGTCTCTTCTTTATTATTATTATTTTTTGTTTCACAGCCTGAACATCAACAGCTGATAGTTGATGCTGGTGCTCTGCCGCATTTGGTGAGATTGTTAAAAAGACATGGAGACGGATCAAACTCAAGAGCCGTTAATAGTGTTATTAGGAGAGCAGCTGATGCTATCACTAATCTTGCTCATGAAAATAGCAGTATTAAAACTAGTGTCAGGTTTACTACTTTACTGTTGAAAATTCTCTTTAGTAGGTATGTTGAACAAGTTTGTTCTGTTTACTTCTCCAAGAACTTTAAACATTTCCTACCTTTGTAGGATTGAAGGTGGAATTCCACCTCTAGTTGAGCTTCTCGAATGCACTGATGCAAAAGTACAAAGAGCAGTTGCTGGAGCCCTTCGAACTCTGGCCTTTAAAAATGATGAAAACAAGAATCAGGTATGTTTTATGTGTTGTTTTCTTTTGAGAAACGATTATGATAGAAGATCTCTGAATCATATGCAAAGCATGAACTTGATCAACATCTTTCTATTAGCTATTGTCAGTGATGTTAAATGTCTTATTAAGTTGCAGATTGTGGAATGCAATGCTCTTCCTACACTAATTCTAATGCTGCGGTCTGAAGATTCTGGAATACACTATGAGGCAGTAAGTTTTGGTAGAAGAGTTTCTTCTAATATCTTTATTGTTTGTTGGAGATTGATAATGTATGTTCGTGGATGTGTTAGGTGGGTGTGATTGGGAACTTGGTGCATTCTTCTCCTAACATAAAGAAAGAAGTTCTTCTTGCTGGAGCATTGCAGCCCGTGATTGGATTACTGAGGTACGATTCTCATTATTTTTACTAATTCGAGTCCAAAGACTTTTTAATCTTTTATCCTTTCTCATTTTCTGATTGAATGAAATTTCTGTTAATGGAAAACTATACAAACATGTCACTCACGAGTTCATTGATGGGATCCAGTTCCTGCTGTTCAGAGAGCCAGAGGGAAGCTGCATTATTACTTGGGCAATTCGCTGCTACTGATTCTGATTGTAAGGTAAGCTCCTTTTCTATGTTCTTCCTCCCCAAATTTGGAGAATTCGTTTCTCCTTGTATTGAAACTTGCTCATTTTTTAAGCGATCGGTTTGCGCAGGTGCACATTGTACAGAGAGGTGCCGTGAGGCCACTTATTGAAATGCTCCAATCTCCAGATGTACAGCTCAGGGAGATGTCAGCATTCGCTCTTGGACGGTTGGCGCAGGTGATTATTTTTTTGCCTCTCTTTTTCTCTCTCTTGCTTTTACTTGGAATAGCTGAAAACATTTGATAGATGAAATTGTCAAACATTTAAGTAATTTTTTAGGGGCTTCTGGGAAGGGAACATGAAGGCCAAGGTTAATATGTTTTATTTTTAGTGAGGAGAGACCTTAAAATAATGTAATTATTCATGGATTTTGAGAGAGCTACATGCCAGAAAAACAATCAAGCTGCTGAAGCGAAGCAATTGGATGTAATTAATCTAGTGATGCGGATGAAGATGTTGAGTTAACTTTTTTTACGTTGCTAAATTATATTCTGCAGTTCTGATGTCTTGCATTTTCATGTAAATATTTATTCAGGATCCCCATAATCAAGCTGGTATTGCTCATAATGGTGGTTTAACACCATTACTGAAACTACTTGACTCTAAAAATGGTTCTTTACAACACAATGCTGCATTTGCTCTCTATGGTCTTGCAGATAATGAGGTAAAATTTACATTGGACAAAGGGGAATGAGTTTTATCTTTTTAGAGCCTATTTTTCTTTACAACATTAAATAAACAACTATTTCATAACAAGTATCTCTATCTCTATAGGACAATGTTGCTGACTTTATAAAGGTTGGGGGAGCACAGAAGCTTCAAGATGGAGAATTCATTGTTCAAGTAGGCTGATTTATTTTTTTGTTGTAGATTGACAATTTTTTTTGTGTGTTCTACTCACGAAAATTTTGTATGTATGATGCTGTATTTAGATGTTTTCATATTAATTGTGATTGATATGGTTTAGTATGTTTCTCATCATTCTTGAGTACTCCAAAAGTTGCTGACTGATGACTGTAACTTGTTTTCAGGCAACTAAAGATTGTGTTGCCAAGACTTTGAAAAGATTGGAGGAGAAGCTCCATGGAAGGGTTAGGCTTATTTAATTTGTTCCCTCAACCATTAGTTCATGAGCAATATAATGTGTAAAAGCTGCTTCACGAGTATACTTGAATACTTTTACCTAACTTAATTATCATATTTTCTGACATTCCTTCCCCCTGTTTAGGTATTAAAGCATTTAATATACCTGATGCGTATTGCGGACAAAATTGTGCAAAGACGTGTTGCTTTGGCTCTTGCTCATCTCTGTTCCCCTGAAGACCTGAGGACAGTATTCATTGAGAATAATGGTATAATGCATTTCTGTTTTTTCTACTATTATTCCTTTGAATATTTTTTTATGTCTCACTGTCTGTATCTGCTTCGTGCTGTTTTTTCTAAAAGGGTTGGAGCTACTTTTAGCTGTTCTTGGATCTCCGAACTCAAAGCAACAGCAAGATGGTGCTATGGCCCTTTACAAGATGGCTAATAAAGCTATGTCACTTTCTCCAATAGATGCAGCTCCTCCGTCCCCAACACCTCAGGTTTGCTCTTTTTTGCTCCCGTCCCCTGGAATTAATGATGTGCGTACTCATGTATTTCTTTTTTATGGTTTGATTCTCTTTCTTTCTTTTATTTTTATTTTGGACTTGGCAGAAAGTCAAACTTGTTAGGGAGATTATCTTTACATAAAGACACTGGGAAGTTTGACTGCAGAATGCTAGCCAGGAATTACTATGATTAGGACTGCATGATGTATGAATGTGGAATGTTTATTCACAACATTTTGGAATGTTTTAAGGAACTTTATGATCGTATTAAACAAATTCATCCTGATAATGTAAAATATATGAATCTTCCGTTGCAGGTTGAAGTCTTTGTGAAATCAGCTTTGGCTTTTATGATTGTTCACTAGAATATTCATTGCTTAAACTGATAACTTTTTCCTGCAGGTGTATTTGGGGAAGCAATATGTGAACAGTGCCACACTTTCAGATGTTACCTTTCTAGTTGAAGGTTTTTTAATTCTTCTACTTAGTTTTTATTCATTAATTTTGTGACTGTGTGAACTAATGAACATTGAATTTCGTGTGTTAATTGACAATTATAATAATCACTAATTCGACAATGATAAAAATTGCTTTGTATTTTCTTTCTTTTTCCAATTTTCAGGTAGACGATTTCATGCTCATAGAATTGCACTGCTTGCTTCTTCTGATGCATTTCGTGCCATGTTTGATGGTGGTTATCGGGTGAGCTTAGTTAATATGATATTTCTTATATGTTATTTTGTTCACAGGGGTATCCATGTCCTTAGGAGACCCGACTAGAAGGAGCAGGCACCATATCCCTCCACCTATGTACTTGGTCACTTGCATAGGCCACCAACCTTGACATTTCCTGGATGTTGATGCCTGTCCAAACCATGCAGGGCTTTTTTTTGCTGTTTCTTTTGGAAACAACACCTAAATAAATTTAAAGATATATGTCTATCTTTGATGAAGGTGTTGAGAGGGTGGTGGGACTTAACACTCTTCCCGGTTAAAATAGTGATCTATTTGTTCTTTGGTTATATTGAATTGACCAGATTGATTTGTTCTTTGGCACCTTTCAAACATATTGTTCAGTTTTGGTAAATGAGTTCTTGTATTGATTTTACATGATCTCAATGGGTTGCATGTATGTCTTTGAAATGCATTATCTTTGGAATCTTAGAGCTCCCGGTTCTTGTCCAGCTATATATTATCAGAAATGCATCCCAAGTTTTTGGTCTTTGACTTGGGCATGTGAGATTAGTTTGCTTTGGATTCTTTTAGAGCAATCCTTCAAGACATGACTGGGATCCATATATGTCATTGTATGGATATATAGGAAGAGAAGAAGATACTCTATCTTCAGTGATAACCAATATAGAAAGCCTTGTGGTGGCTCCGATAAGTGAGAAGGTTGAGACGAGTCAAAAATTTGTGCGTGCAAAGTGGGGGAGAGGTCCATGGATTTTCTTGGTGGGGGTTTAAAAGGGAAGAGGGAGGTTTAGAAAAACATGGATGAGTTTTATCGTAGAGACACTAAAAAATAAATCATGGCCTATGATTGTGTGTCTTAGCGGAATAGGATCCTTGAGGCGGACCATTGTAAGCTGGGATGGTGATACTGAGACACGATTTATGCAAAATAAAGGCATGCTTTTATAGAAAATATGTCGATGATATAGAAAACCGTTTTTTTTTTAATTTTTTAACACTACCTATGGTGGTATAGATATAGATGAATGACATACTGAAATAAGATAATCATAAATGTTATATTTTTGTAGGAATTTGGATGTTAGGATAGTTGCTGTCCTGACACTCTTATGACCTGAGATAATACTCTTCTCAGTTGCAATTTTTAATGATCCAAGTCACTGATAAGTCAGAAATTGATCTTTTCTTCTAAAGGAGAATGACACGGTAGATTTAACGAATAGAAAGCGGGATCAATGTCAGTTCATTTGGATTAATATCCATTCTGTTTTTGTCTATTGGTTTCATATTTTATGAGTACACAACAAAATCAACTTCTTACTTTTGACATGGTCCATTTTTTTATGCCTATGAAAATATGTAAAATGTGTTGCTTAAAAAACTTGCTATATCGAGTTTATCCACAGTTCTATACATGAGTAAAATGTGGTGAACATGTGCTACAGGAGAAAGATGCCCGAGATATTGAGATTCCTAATATAAGATGGGAGGTATTTCAGTTGATGATGAGGTAGGATTGTGGTCAGCTTTTTTTGCTTTCCATTGTCCTCACTTGTTGAGGACAGGATTATTATGAGTTTTGTCCTTTTTATCTGTGTAACAGATTCATATACACGGGCTCAGTTGATGTTACGTTGGATATTGCTCAAGATCTCCTAAGGGCTGCTGATCAGTATCTTCTAGAGGGTTTGAAGCGCCTCTGTGAGTATGCTATTGCCCAGGTAATATGAATCGTTTGTTAATTTTTTTCTTAATTCGTTTTAGGTGCTGAAGACTAAATATGGAACTTACTAATTGAAATTGATTTAGGATATATCTCTGGACAATGTCTCGACCATGTATGAACTGTCTGAGGCATTTAATGCAATGTGTTTAAGGCATAATTGCATCTTGTTTATCTTGGAACAGTTTGATAAATTGAGAGATAAGCCTGGGTATGCATCTCTCTCTCTCTCCTGTTTGGGTGGTCAGCATGTATTTTGGGAGCAACATAACGCTTTGAATTGTTGTCTCTTTCTGTAGGTTCTCTCACTTGATTCACCGCATAATTCCAGAGCTTCGGTTTTACTTTTTAAAAGTGATAAAACCTAACCAACGGGGTTCTCGGCTATGAAAGATTGGGCATGCTGACCTGTGTGGAATATCTAACCACTTTTATGGGGACTTGTACAAAGTTGTGAACGTGTAACACGTTCATGTTCACACTGCTGATGTCATTGGAAGCAAGTGAAGCGACCTGAGGAGCAAATGTTGTTTCTTTGTAACGAAGTGTGGGTGCTTTGGATCTTTGAAACATGGGGTGGGTCCTGTTCACTTGTAATTTTGTACGTTGTGCCGATTAATCCAAAATTTTATTTCATTTTTTGCCTGGAAATCCATGGTTCACGTGGGTAGTTGATTGTCATTTATGAAATAGTGACGGCCATCGTAATTTGTCTGGTCCATCACATAAAATTGTTTATCTTAGTTTCACATGCTTGTAAGGTTTTGTGAAGGCTAAATTTTTTCTTGGAAGTAAAGTGTAAAGCTTGAGTTCAGGTCTTCGAGTCAATATTTCTGTTAATGAAATGCTATTTGCTGCCCCTAGCATGGTCCATGTAAACCTTTTCAAGAAAAAAAGGAGTATATGAGAAGTTGGGAATATCCATCTCTAATGTGCAAATGGTGTGCTAGTAGCTTGAAAAATCTTGATAAGGCCTCTTCAGTTGAAAAATGGTGTACAAAAGCAGGATTGACTTAAATATAATGCTGAAACACCGTTGTAAATAGCGTAGTTTTATCGACTAAACATGTTGCTCCCATAGTTTGGCCATCTAGATGGCATAGACCAATCCCAAGTCGACCTTAGACCAATCCATAGATGCAGGCTGATCGTTGGATTTACGCTGGTTGCACGTCCTGAACTAGCTGATTGAAGAAGCTGCTGGTGCATTTGTCACATGCCTAAATGTTCGGCAATTTCATGGTTGAACCGCGGCCCGTCTCGTACAATACCTCCACCACCGGAAAGTGTTTAGATGCAAGTAAAAATTTGGCTAAAAGCAGCGAAGAGCACTTTGGTGGTTTGGTAGGCGGGAGACATGGGCATGCGAGAACATTCTGGGTTTATTTAGATTGGTGGAAAGCATGGGAAACAAAAGGAACTTTCCAAAAGATCTACGGGAAATTAGGAAAAAGTGGTGTAAAATTGGTTACAAAACGTTTTGACCTCAACTAATGGATTGTGAAAAAATCTATATATTGTGAACTCGTGCATTTTAACTTTGTTGGTGTCGACCTTGTCACTACCTCAAGCGATTTACAAAACTTCATATCATTGTGTGAGGAATTTTGATTTTTTAAAAATTTTGCAAATATTCCTGTGCATTAATTATTTTCCTTTTTATGACCTTTTTACCCTCACCCTTACATCTCTCTCTATGTGATCTCTCACAGAGTTTTCTTACAACTCCTGAACACCTTTTTAGCATGTTCTGCCATTACACTTCATTTCCCACCTACAACCCCTTTATCTTTTCAATTGTGGTGCCTTCTCTATAGAAGAAAAGACCTCCATAGGACCATAGACACAATGATGGTGACAACGCTTCCCCCTCCACCTCTTCTGCTATGACTGAAATCTCCACCGACTTTTCCCTTTATATGGACCCTCAATTCATCAAAGCTCCCCCAACCATACAATGGAGCTAGCATGAAGCCTATCATCCAAGAGCTCGGCGACCACAAAGACATGCAACACTCCTACGCTTATGCCAGATGTAGGCGCCATGCCTAATGTGGCATTCTTTCTGATCAAGGACAAGGGTGTCATGCCCGATGTGTTAGACCACACTGCTATTGTCATCGAGGCCTATGCCAACGTTGGTCACAACAAGGCGGCCCTCACTTCTCAAGTCCTACATGAGGATGCTCTCCTCTAAACCTATCCTAGGATATGAAAAAACGTTTTGACATGAGATTTTAACACATGTCAAAATGTTTAGACATCTATGTTAAAATATTTTAACACTTTCATGTTTTTGACATATCTACTAAACACACAAATGTAGGACACCATAAATCGAAGACATGAAGCTGCAACCTGCAATAGTAGATCTTGAAATTTATATTAATACATACGACAATTCAACATCTATAATCATTATTGTCTATAAGAATGATTCAATGCACGAGTTGAGAAGGCCCTAGACAAACCATTAATATCATACAAGCATGGCCGTAACACTCAATAGGCTTTAATCGATATGCAGAGACATCTCTTTGTCGTGACATTAAGCTTCATCAAATATAACACATTTCTCGTAAATGTCACGCCCCTAATTTTCACAATTATTTTTTAAGAAAGATATTTATCTTCATTTAAAAAATTTGTTAAACACTACTCTTCACTCTATACAACGAACAAAATCATATTGTACATTTATAAAATATTTAAACTATAAAATTGGGAACATGAGAACAATATTTTTACAAAATACTTGTTGTGATATTATAATAAATACTTATCTAAATATCTAAAATATTTAAATATTCACTGGATCCACAATGAAGCACTTATTTGCTACAAATGTACAAGTTAATGAAACAATAAATGACACCCTCTTGTACCTAACATCCAACCTATAGGGGAAATAAATAAGCAAATTGACTGCTACGAGCCTACGACCTTTCCGTTAGTTCTAAAGTCTTCCCTTGGAAAGCCGGTACAACAAAGGATGCTGAGCATAAAAGTATATTCAGTGGAATTGCAATCCAAAGTAAACAAATAATTTGATAAACATACCCATAGAGATTAAAATCACACATACCGTTTAGTGTCAAGTATATTTACAAAATGAAACTCCATATTAGGGTTATTTTGACATGATATCCTCATTTGGGAGTTACCATGAATCCAACCTTAGTCTTTGCCTAAAGCATGCCCACCTTATCTACAACATGAATTAAGGGCTCGGTAGGGGTCATGGACCCTTGTGCCGAGATCTCGATTCACATGATCATTAAAGCCTCCTCTATTGTGCTGCATGAGACCAATCATATTTTATGCTTTAGTCCATTCGAACTTGACTCCCAAGCTAATGAAGTGACTTCACATAATTTTCATCCATAGAGAGCGAGAAGACCATGATTCTATTTCTTATCATACTCTTTCGTTCTTCGTAGCTAAATGACTCACTTGAAAAACCAATAAGGCACTAAGAATCTCGATCCTTTCGTGTTAAATGCATTAGTTCATGGTGACCAAATCATCAAATTACATAGTTTCATACACATACATTAGAGTTTATTAACCCTTACTTAGTACATGTTTATTCATCATTCCATGCACATCACAAAATCATCAAAAAATATGCAATTATAATTATATGTAATTGCTATATAATTTATTACTTGTTATGACTCATGATTGAAATCCAAACCATGAGGAACTATCTGTAACCTCATTTTGGTAGATTCCCCGACGTGTCGAACCCTCATTGACAATGGGATGGATGGACAAGTCCACCTTACCAATGGTCAGCATAATCACCAATAATTATAAATAAATCTACTAATGTGTCTAACCCTCATTATCAGTGGGTTTGCTGGGTAAGCCCACCACAATGATGCATTAATGATGCATGAGCCTAACTGCCGATGACCAGTCAACATGCATAGTATTGCATGCATGCAATAGTACTATTTGTCCTCTTCCTTTTGTCGGTGATTAGAAAATTAAGAACAAAAACCCCCTTTTCATTCCAAACACAATTCTTTGAATTAAACCCGATAGAAATAATCGCAAAATAGGATATTAAGCCATTTGAGACACAACATTAACATTAAACTACTCCTAATTCAAATTCACTATAAAAGCACCATCAAAACATGGTATAATTCAAAATAAACAAATTCACGAGTTCATGATCATCAAGAACTTGAAGAAACTAAGAAACTTGAGTATTTTTCTTAAAATCAAGGGTCGATTATGATCTGACCTATTCCGATATGAAGTTTTCTTCCTCCAACGCGAGCCTTCTCCTAATTTTCACCCGGACACTATTCTCCTAGTGCTAGAATCCTCTAGGAATCCCTTCTCTTTCCCAATTTTGATTTTCACTATATTTAGACTCGGATAACAACTTATAGAGTTTCATAATCGCAAAACCAACTTATTTTATTAGAAAATCTATGTATACAATTATCAACGATAGACCATCGACGTGTTGATGCATGCCGTCAATGACAAACACAATTTCATTAGTAACTTACTGATGCATAGGTGCTCACCAACGACCAAAAATAACCTTTTAAATTTTTAAGTAAAAAGAATGAATCTTGACAAGAAATCATTGAAATGTTAAGTATCTATATGCTTTTCAAACTATATTCTAAATTAGTTTAACCCTAATCTAGGTAATAGTCTAGCTTTTTTTTTACCAACTAACCAAAATATTTTAATAAGAGTATTCAAGTGATTTGATAAATATGTCAAAATATTTTAACATGATGTTAAATCATTTAAAGAGTCCTAAAAATTAAATTGACAACAATGTCAAAATGATTTGTTAACAATTATTTTAACAAAGTTATAACTTTTCCACCAAATGACCAAAATATTTTAACAATAGTGTTAAAATAATTTTTTAATAGTGTTAGAAACATTTAAACACAATGTTAAATCATTTAAATTGTCCTAAACCCTGAATTGATAACAATGATAAAATGGTTTGACATTGTTATCAAATTGTTTTAATATTATTATTTTAACAAAGTTATAACTTTTTTCACCAACTAACCAAAATATTTTAAGAATAGTATTAAAATGATATAATACCATTTTCAAACTATTTCAACACTGTTGTTTCTTGGGTCAATAAGGAAGAAGCATCAGAGTTAAAACATTGTATCCAAACGTTTTAGAAGAACAAAATCAATAACCAAGATTATAACACTAGTGTTAAAATGATTTATTATCATTATCAAAATCAAAACATTTTATCAAAACATTGTCGAAGAACATAAAAAACAAATGTACAAAAAATTTAATTCATATGTCAAATCTTTTTAACCTTAAGGTTCAAATGCTTTGAAAAAAAGTTCAAAACTTTTTAATGCATTTGTGAAAAAAATTATACACTAAGACCATAATAAAACTTCCCCCCAAACCTACTTGCACAAGACAATGGCCATTTACCATGTCCATTTTTTTGGGTGCATTTGTCGATTTTTTCACTATTTCCTTTGTCAGAAGAAATGAGGAAGGAAATGAAGAATATTGCCGAGGATGAGATGATGAAGTAGGAGGACATGATGGGCGATGACCAGAGGACATGACTAGGTGGCGGGCAATGATCGGAGGACATGAAGGGGCGATGGGTGATGATGCATATGAGAAGAACCTCGTGGGGGGAGTACGACCATGTTGCATTTACTACACATCAGCTTTTAAAGATGCCCATCTATTTTTCTATCACAATTTTTTCATTTCCAAATGCTTCATCAAATATACATGGCATGAGGTGGTGAGGGCAAAAATGTTATAATAAGGTGCAGAGATGATAAATTAGGTACTCTTGCAAAAAATATTGAATATTTAGAATTCTTCACACAATGAGTTGAACTTTGGTAAAACCTTTCCATTACCTCCATCATCACGTTTGCCACTACCACCACCACTATTGCTACCGCTACCATTATTGTCTCTACCATCATTGTCATTGCCACACTACCATGATTGTCACCACCATCATCACTACCACCACTATCGCCTCTACCGCCACTGCTACCACTTCCACCGTCACCATTATCACTGTCACCACTACCATCATAGCTATCTCTACCACCATCGTAAGTGATCTTGAGGTGGTAATGGTGGCGGCACAAGAGGAGAAAAAGATGGAGCTTTGAACATGTGGAGCATGAAGAAGTAACAGAGAAAGGGGAAAAAGAAGAAGGGGAGGAGAGAGAGAGCATATGAGAATTAGCCACGACATGCTAGACTAGCCAAGCTGACCAGCTGAGCTGCCAAAGAAAAAAAGAAAAGAAAATACCTACAATGGCATGGATGTTGGCTAATTAGCTGAATGCTGTTGTTAAAGGGACAAGGGAAGAGGAAGCCATGCTGGAGGTGAGGGTGGTAGCAAGAGCAACCCAAGCTGAGACAACCCAACATTTTTCTCAAAAATTGATGCACTAGCCTCAGCTCAATTTATTGTAGGAAGAATTAACATGTTCAGGTCAATGTAGCAAGAAGCCTTTTTTGCACTTATTACACTGGCAAAGTTTGACAGCTTATCGTTGCATCAATTTGAAACAAGACTGATATAATGAAATTGGTTTGATAATATCATAAACTTAATGTAATGATGAATTGATGTTGTAAAAACTGTCAAAACATGAAAGAGTGTCATAAGTGAAAAAAAATGTGCCAATTCTGTCACATTGACACGAACATGTGCAAATCTCTCTTATTACACGTGTTTTTCGTTAGACTTAACAGTTTTAAATGCCCTTCTGAGTAGGGGTAGGTAATATCAACCTAACTGGTATACCCGACTAGAACCTGATCAGCCAAACCCACACCCTACCCTATCTGATTAATTAAGTGGTTAGGGTAAAAAAAATTGACTCATTTAATATAAGATTTGGGTCAGGTAATTACTGGCATAACTTGTGCAACCCTTTTAACTCATTTTAACAATTTAACTTGATCTTTTATAGTGGACAATATAATGTTGGTAAAGAATATATATTTGGTTAATCATGTCATGGTCTCATGGAACATGATGCAGAAGATTAGAAATAAATTTTTTATTTGAAACTTAATTAGTAAGTTTTGTGGGATTATTATTGTAGCGCCCTAACTTTTTAAATTACTTTTAAAGGTCGGAGTGCAACGACTTCGCAATTAAAAGTGGGCCAAGATCAACCGTGTACAGAGGAGTAACTTTTTTATTAATTTACGTAATTACAAAAACTTTACAAAACAAGGTTTATTATGCCTTAACAAAATCAAAGTTGCGCACGTCCAAAATTAATACATAACAAAATAATGTGGTAAAGTAAATAAAAAAAATTTAGACCTTTCGAAGTTCTACCAACAATCTTCATTGACGTTAACTTATTCATTCGGACATGTAGTGTCTAGGGGTGAGTGAGTATAATTATACTCAGTAAATAAAGTTGAATTCTATTAGCATGCTAAAACATAAAACATAAATAAATATGTATAAAATATTCTCATAATAAAAAAATGACTTAAATTAATATTATCGATTAACAAAATCCGACACACTTCTTAGATAAAAAAAATCAGATAAAATAGTTCTTCACAAAATCCGGTAAACTCGGATAATTCGTTCGTAACCAGAATCTCATAAATAATTCAAAATCGGATAAAACATCATTCATAGAATGTCACCAATACCGGAGCAACATACACCCGTGCTCGTGGGCAATGAGATCAGAATGAAGATGATCTTCCCATGACGTCCAACTTCATAAGTGCACCATATACCAAATAGGCGGTACCTGGGAGTTATAACTCCGATAACTTTTGGGCTTCATACCAAATAGCTACCATTCAAATCCAGCCAGAATCATTCGTAAATGTAACTCAAATAATAATAATATTTTAAAGAATATATCACTACGAAATCCCACTAAGTGGCATATACAACGCTATTATTTTAGTGCATGTCCACCCTTAATAATATCCATTTTTGAAATAATATTTTATTTAAGAGGCAAACAAATTACAAAATAGAATGCCTAGTCGTAGCATGGAATTAGAGCTTAAAACAACCTACCCTTCGCTCTTAAAATTGACTGTAGTAACGGACGGTAGTTAGAGCCTTGTCTCATTCACGGGCTTAGGAACGGCAGGAGAAACCTTCATTCGTGCCAAGACAGGATCTCCGTTCAGGCTCGAAAGCGGCAGATGAAGTCTCCCCTTGCGTCAGGATGATTTCTCCTTCTGGCTTGAAAGTAGCGAATGAAGCCTCCCCTTGCGCTAAAACAAAATATTCCTCCCAGCCCGAAAGCGATGGACGGAGCCTCCCCTTAACCCGGGTCGTTCCTACCTTTTATAGAGGCTAACTCGAAAAACAAACCCTCTCACATCGTCGGACACCCTCGAATTAGGCATATTAGTATTTTAAATGGATGGAAATGGCTTAAAAACATGCATTTAAGCCTTAGAAACAGGCATAATTCGGAGGAAAAGAGAGGAGGAAGGGGCATGGGGGCGAGTTTGACCTCCCCCTTCCCTCCTCTTATATAGCCAAAAACGGCCAGGAGGTACTAGCTCATGTAGGATGCAACATACTGCCGCAAAGCAATTCAACTGCTGCATGGCAGTTGCGTCAGCCAGACACTGCATCAGCTCTGGCTGATGCGCAAATACTTTTTTTTATTTTCGTTTTTTATTATTAAACAAAAATTAAAACTTTTTTAAAGTATAACTTTTTACCCTGAACTCAGAATCATGTGTTCTTATTACCGTTGGACTCGTATCGACGAGCCCTTCGAAACAAGATCATACAAAGGTACATTTTCTTGTTAATTTAAAGTGAGCCTCACCTATGATACGTTTTTCGAGGTCATAGCCTACTATCCCGGTGTCCGTTTGACATGTTCTTGGGCTCGATACATTTGTCTCTCCGAGCACCTTCAAGTACCTTAAGGCTCATCCAAATAAATAAAGCTCAAAATAGTCCAATTTTAAGAAAAATCCTTATTGGACCCTAAAACTCGCTAATGGGCCTGAACGTTCAAATTTCAAAACTTTGAAATTCCAGGGCATTACAATTATTGTTATGTTCGAAGATTTTTAAATACATTTTTTGAATATCACCACAAGAGAAAATCATAGATATTATTTTGTTAAATCAAAGAAGAATATCCCAAGGTGTGATGTGTTTGCTTTTAAAACATACTCATACCAAATTAAGTAACATAATAGTCATCCAATCCATTGTACAAGCCAAATAGGGTCTCTCCTTGAGTACATATATGTTAATAGTAAATACACACTAACATAATATACATTGACACTCGCGTGCTTATTGTCATCCATATTAAATGTCTCATAGCACAAATAAAATTCTAGATACTAGTTGTGGCCTAGAGTAATTTCTCGTCCTCGCTACACACTCCTCTTCACAGCTCCTATTCCTATAATGAACATCCACCACAAAGATGTTGTGTATATTTATATACCTAAAGAGATAACTTTACAGTAACATTAAGTTTTTTTTTTAAATGGCAATTTTAACCTGAATCATCATCTAGGTATACTCAGTCTCCTCATGTCCTCTTCTTAGTGTTACAAAACTACAATTAGTTAGGGATGCAAGAGGGTCCTTTATTTATTTATTTATATTTTGAACACTCCCTCATACTCTAAGGTTGACTCAAAACAGAATTGAATTTTTTATACCTATTCTATCCATGAAATAGGATTAAGGTCCCATAAGGGCTCATAGAACCCCAAGTAGTCATATTGCGCTATGATCCTTTGAATATTAGAACTCCCAAGCCTCTTTGCAAGGGAGGTAAAGCCAAAGCCATATATACCATCATCATGGCTAATATGGGTCCTTTGAAGACCTACCTTCATGTACTTTATCCCACATTTAAGAGAATGATGAATTGAAGGATTGACTCCCTTTTTAAAGTCTATAACTCTATAGCACTCTTAATTTCTAACTAAAGTGACCTTCTAATGGTCCTTGCCCTTTCTTAGGTATACCTAAGGTCTAGGGTTATTATTTCCTCTTCTTATTCATCATACAAATAAATTTTACCTATCCTACTTACTAGTATATATAATTAGTATTATCCCCAATTAATCACCTCTCTTAAGTTAAAATTAAAGTAAATTTTAATTCATATGTCTTGCCTACATCAACACCTCAGGTCTAGTTAGTTGATACGTTGACACCAATATTAATGACCATTGATATCTTCATCGACGTTCGATCATTGTCGACAGTAGGTGTACAACCCAAACTTTGGTTTGTTGACGTGTCCATCGACACATTGATTTGACAATATGTAACTCAAGCTTTGGTTTTTTGATGAGACCATCGACATGTCAAATTTCTATCGTGCCTTTGTTGGCATTCTTTTTTACATGTCGGAGATCATCAACTTTGGGTTTACATAGGATTCTCCTTGTCATCAACGCGTTGCTAACGCGTTAGTGTCTGGGTGGATGGTCCATATATAGAACTTTATCTTGTAATCTTCTACCATTTATATATCATTTCATCTACACCACTACTATCATGTCATACATGCTATATAACTTTACATTAATCTAGATGTTAATAATGTGTCAATTATAAACCATAAATTGAATATTTGCCTTTGTAGGTAATGGGGCAAACAAAATTTTAGCCTTTGACAAACCTTGCCCAGAAAACTATTTCAAATAATAATTTACAGTAGACATTCCCTCCCTTCGTTTACATAATGCAATTATAACTTGCAAAGACTAATAATCACTATTTTCAAGTCTCTATCATCTATCATCACTATTGTCATATGTCAATATCATATAATCCATTCATAAAATGGATTGAACTTGCAATTACTTAGAATATAGTTGTTAGTAATTCTAATCATGCACAAATCATTTATATATGATAGTTAAGCAATCTTACCTCTTCACAGATCCTTTGTTTTCTCTCTCCATCTTAGACGGTTGTTTGTCACTTGATTTCCTCTTTCTTCTTTAATTAGATATCAATCTTCCATAAAATCCCTCTCTTCCTTGCCCTTTTAAGAGTGAGAAAGAATAATAGAACTATAAGGGACATCTAAGAGTAGTTATTTGAAGGAGGAATCAAATTCAAAACATATATGTCAAAGATGCTTGTTTTTAATTTTTTTCATTAATGTAACTGCTCGATCATCGACACATCGTTGGACTTGTCTTTGGTCATCGATATCCCATTGACACATCAGCAACACATTGATGGCTTAATAACTATTTTTTTGTGTGAATTCTTTAAACTTTTAAAAGAGAAGGAATTACCTAAAAGTTTTGGGTGTTATGCACAAAATTTCAGTTATTGTTTGTTGAAAATGTGAAATATATGATATTATTAAAGTAATTTTTTGTTTCCCTCTAACATCTCCAATTCCCCATGAATTTCTTGGTTTCTTGCATAAAAGTTTTGACCAATTACATAGTGATTAAGAGTTGATTGCATATCAGATCAATAATGGAACTTCTAAAAGTAGCCTATAGTACTAATCCTTGACACCGTTGTCTAGAAAATAATTATCAATTAGAAGAAAAAAATATGGCTATTTTTATCTTGACCCAACTCTTTCTAAGTGTAGGTCCAGGTCGATCCAACCCAATCTGACCCGACGGACCCTTTTCCCAGCATCAGGGGAGATAAGTCAAGTTTCTGAAAAAGTGGAGGGGTGCTCGGTGAAATTTCCCCTCTTAAAGCATATCCTTAGACCGGGGAGCAAGGAATCACGGAACACGGGAATGGGTTCGATTTTACCCCACAAAATAACGGTCCCCTTTCCAACTTCCTCCTCCTCCCGCGTCTCCAACTATCTTTCGTCTCCGATATGGTCCTACGGTACCCGCCTAGTCCGCTCGGCGTTGGAGCCCAAGGAGTGGAAGAGGACTTCCAGGAGGTTTAACGTTAGTTGCAGAGGGTCAAGTTCTCGAGGTTTTGGAAGCTCATCCTCGCCTTACGATGTGCTGGGCGTGAACCCTTCCTGTTCCCTCGCCGACATCAAGATTGCATTCCGAGCCAAGGTATCTGTTCCATTTTTTTACTGGACACTGGCCACTGTAGTTTTCTGCTGAAACCCATGCCAATATGGCGCTTGATGTTTAAGATATAATTTGCATAAGTGATGAGATGATATTTATGAAAGAAGCTTACGATTTGTAATCTCTTTAGTAATATTGCTTTGGAATATTTTTGTTTGGTAGTTCGAGCATTTAAGAAACTTCTGCACTTCGTGATGTAATTCTTAATCTTGTTTTGTTTGGAGTAAGGACTGAGGAGGCTCTTAATAACATCATAGTGACATATTAGCTAGGAAGCACGGATACTTCAAAACAGGTGCTGTATCCGTGTCGGATACGTATCATACCCGTATCCATGTCAGATACGGCTGCCTGCTTATCCTACCTCTAATATCACACATCAACTATAAATTATTTCATCAAATCCTTTCTAAGGTATACAGTAAACAAATGCTATATGACTTAGAAGTATGTGCTTTTTGATCAAAAGATCTAAATAAAACTGTTCCAAAGCAATATATTACTCTTTGTGGAATAACTTTTTTTGCAAAAAATGAGGCATTTGTAATATCATTTTAGACATATAACTACATTTTTCATTACAATTTAAATTTTAATACAAGAACTAACTTAAAATATAACTACATATATTATAATAATAATAATAATTTTTTAATAGCCATATCCTTGCCGTATAGTATCCTAATTTTTTGGGAATTGCCGTATCCCTGTTTCTCTATCATATCGTACCCGTGTCCTGTATCTGTATCTGTATCCATGCTCCTAGCATATTTGCAAATTACTTAGCATTGTATTGATGTGTGAGATTATTTGAAGTTAAAAAATGGGTGTTCAAGATTGAAGATGAGAAAAATCTGATGACTGTAAAATCAAGAGTTTTGATGCATCTAAAAATATTCTATTTGCTTATGATTCTTTTTGAGCTACAATGAGCCAAACACTGAAATCTTCTCAGGTCAAGGAGTTTCATCCGGACGTATGCAAAGATGCTGAAAATTCTGATGCAAAGATTCGTCAAGTGATACAGGCCTATGAGGTATTCCTCAAGTTGGCATTCTTGTTACTTGTCTAATTGAACTCATTTGCAGGATAGGTTTATGGGTAGGCAGACGGAAAAGATGAAGGTTAGTTGTTGACTTAACTGGTTAAATATCCATGGATTCTCTCGGATTAAAATTATGCTTTAAAGAATATTAGGCATGGATCCTTATGTTAAGCAAAAAGGTTCTGGACTGTGGAAGCTCTCTGAAACAAGAAAAAGATCCTTTCCTCCTGAAATCTGAATCAGTAAGGAGAAGATGACTAAGAATTGAGAAGAGGGAGAATCAATAATATAAAGGAGGAATTTGATAATTTATTGGCTGGCAGGTCTTAAATTTAGTACAACAGTTGACTATAATATTAATTCTAAAATAAAAAATGATAAAATGAAGGTTTAATTCTTTCTTTTCCATTTTTTACTCTGGCGATGGATCATTGACCTTAGATGCTGGTATATTTTGTTGCAGAAATTAGTGCAGTTTCATGAGACTGATACTACTGAAAGGTAGACTTTTCTGTCCTTTGGATGATAGTTTGGTGGAGCTATCTGTTTCTTAACACAATGTTTTTCCTTATTGTGCATTGTATGTGGCAATGCAAAAATGACATTATCTAACTTGCCCCTTTTCTGATTTGGCTTAGTGCTATTTATTTATTTCTATAATTATGTCTTAGTTATGCTATAATTATCACAGTGGCCAAGAGTCCAATGCAAAAATGACATTATCTAACTTGCCCCATTTTCTGATGTGGCGATGCAAAAATGACATTATCTAACTGAATGTCTTAGTTATGCTATAATTATCACAGTGGCCAAGAGTCCAAATAGACATGTCAAGTATTTTTTGGTTATGTTTTTCATGCATCATTAAGTAGTATCAACTTCTCCCAAGACATTAGCTATTTTAACTACCAGCTGGGAATTACTTCAAACTTGGAACCTAATAATGGTTACCAAATTTCATGATTTGACAACGTCATCCCAAATATGATTGATTTTTTTATAGAGTTCTCTGATATGTAAGTTTTTTCCTTGTTGGCTCTTGTTGTTTATATCCAAACTCCTGTTTGGATATGCACTGACTACTATAAATTTATAGGGAAAGTTTGGATCCCTTTGAGGAACCTGAATGTGAAGCAAGTCATTTGTTTGTAAACGAAGCTTATTGTATTGGTAAAGGTACTTATGGCCAAATCGTTTCTCTGAGTGTGTTAATTTCAGCATACAATGTGTTTTCTGATTATTGGTGAAGTTATTAGGTATATGTACTGATATTCAGGATCCTTTTTTGACCATCAATCCTGTTTAAATAGTAACCAACCACTTATGTTGATTGCTCAACACAAAGTAGAGATTTTTTTCTTTTCAAAATCCTACCAGTAGTAGTTTTTCTAATAGTTTCTCTTATTTTGACATTCAGGATGTCCTCGCTCATGTGTAGAAAGAGCTCCTTATGCCTTTTCGTACAATACTTTGTATGGCACTGCACGTGCAACATCACAATGTAAGATAGTTCTGTAACTTCTAGTGGTCTCTTATTTTTCAGCATTTCCTTGTTAATATGATATATGACTTGGTCATGAAATGAAGAAAGGATGTAAACAATTTCACAGATTATTACTTTGTTGCTGACACTTGTTTGGAAAATTCATAGTATTTAAATTAATGGGAAATTAGCACATTTTAATCTGTTACTAAAACATATCTCAATGCAACCCAAGAATCTGGTATGCAGTTTTTACTTAAAAATGATTCATGAAGCATACGATTCATTGTCAACATTGCATGTTTAACCATCCACAGCCCTTCGAATTTCTCTGTTGATGTACTTCAATGTCATTAATCGTGAACCTTTTTACAGTTCAGACTTTTATTCTAAATTGTTCATGAAGCATAAGATTATTGTAACAGTGCCACAGCATTGGCTGTTACACATCCATTGATCTGTGAATATCGTTGTTGATGTACTTCAATGTCATTAATCTTTGACTTGATTCACTTCTACTCTCCCCACCCCCCACCTGCCCGCCCGTTGGCACTCAGTTTTGGACATTGTTTTGTCTTCTAATACGCCAATATTTACTTGACAGTGCGTAGTGATGATTGCCAAGTTCAACTTGCAGTTGGTCAGTGCCCAAGAAGTTGCATTCACTACGTTACACCTTTGCAGAGAATTATTCTAGAGGAATTGCTTGAAAGGCAAGTGCACCATAAATAGGAATTTTTTTTATTTTTCATTTTCTAACTTTGTATCTTGATTTCAATATTTCATGCAATTACATGTTAATGTTTATGTTGTTTACCAATAATCTTTGTTAATCTCTTTTTGTAGTGTTTTGAACTCACTGTTGAATACTGCTGAAGTAGCCACACTGGATTCTCTCATTGTGAAAGCAAAATTTGAGAACAATAGGTACCAGAAACCAAGGGAGAAAAAGGATAGTGTGTCCACCCAACAGGTTGATTGGTTCTGATTTCTTAAAAGTCAATCTATTATAATAGCCACTGATGGGAATTCACAGGTTTTTAACCTGAAAATGGATCTATGCTACCAATGCTCTGAAGATTGTCTATGGTGTGAATATGGTATACATCCTTCCTTATTCACGAGGCTGCTGGACAGTTTGTATTTGCAAGCCCTCTATAATATGTAGTCACAAATTAGTAAGTCTCTTTTGTTGATTCAAAATGATAGATTCTTGATGTTGTAAAGAAAGCACATTGACAATGGCCAATCACAAATAAAATGTCGCCATTTCTCAGTGAAAAAAAAGGTAAAATAGCGGCTTTGAAGCTCTTCCAATTCTTCCCTTGCTAGCCAGGAACCTAGAATCCACGTATAAAGTGACTGTTACATACTCTTTCCATCCTTAAATAAGTGCTCTATTTAATTTTTTAAAATAAATTAATTTTAATTTATTTTAAGACGGAAGGAGTATTTGTTAACCTATTCATCGTTTGCTCTTCCCCTCCCATTCCTCTACCACATATTATATCACTCTTCCTCCCTAGCACGGTGCAAGCGCTGGCGCCATCCTTCCCTGGCGTCGGCCCCGCCTTCCCCTCCCCTGCTCGGCCGGCCTCAGGCACCACCCAACCCAAGAGAACCACTCCCCCTTTTTCCTCCAACCAGAAAGGGAACCATCGCTCCTTTTGAAATTTGACCCGGCCACGATTCCCGCCCCAATCCGGCCCATTTACCGAACAGAGTGGCGTGGTCCGTCGGATAGCGCGACCCGTTTAATTAACGAATGGGTTCCGGTTCGGATTCTGAACCCGTCGATTCTCTCGTCATCATTTGAATTTTGAAAATTGAAAGCCGAAACCCTAAGTTGCCCCAGCATTTGGGTTGGGGCACGCAGACTCAACAGTCCCCCCGGCGTCCTTTTTCCCTTTTCCTCTACCAATCCAATCGCATCTTCTCCTTTCCCCCCAGTTTCCTTCCTCTATCTCATCCCCCCTCCGCCAGTCCCCCACGGACAGCCGCCGGAATCTCCGCCATCGAGCTCCGGGTCCGGTGTAAGCCTCTCTCCACCCTCCTCCTTTTTTTGTTTTTTATTCTGTCGCAGTATGCCTCCTTTTCTCGCCATTTTTTACGCACATCACGCAATACCTGTCTCGTTGATTTTGTAAGGCTTTCAAATATTCATGGACTTGCACAACAATGTTTTTGTTCTTGTCCACCACATTCATATCACATGGCCTGACATCAGTGGCCATGGGAAAAAATTTTGATAACATCAGAATGGTTCGTGTCTCCCTGCCTTCTAACTGCATTCCCTTGGTGGTTCTCCAAAACTCTAGTATCACTTCTTCTGGGCTGTAATTGATGGTCAGTACATGCGGCCGATTTCTACTTTGTTGCAATACACGGATCCAATTCTAGACTTTTTTTTTAAATATTTCCAAGTCTAGATTTCAATTTTCTTTTCTTTTCTTTTTTCCGTTAACCCCGCCTAGTCCAGGTCCTATTCGGTTAGGTTGGACTGTTGGAACCGGACCCACAATTCTGACCCGAATTTGATCTGTTCGCTACTCCTCACTCCTGCCTGCACCTCCATTAGCTGATGACGATTAACTTTTTGTCTAATAATGCTTCTTGGCATGTGAAGCTTTTTGAGGCAATTTTACTACATTTAAGTAGAAAATAGTAAATAAAACTTTGTGCTGTAATTGTTTCGAATCGAGTGTGTCCTCAGTATGCTGTGTTTATTTCTTATGGATCAGTGATATTACAGTTTCATAAGTCAATATAAATAAAGCCCAAAGTTTCAGAAGCCAGTTTCATTAAAGCAATAGCAATCAACACGAACACAAATATGTAAATGCCATTTCTCTTGGAGTCAATTCCCACAAACAATTTGTTGGTTGTAGTATGAAACAATGTCATTTTGTCAGTTTATGTATTGTGATATGATATTTGTTGAATTTGTGCCTTTATATTCATGCTCTTGATCAGTGATATTTTTCATTGGGGAGATTTTGAATTTAAGAGATTGTTGCAACTATGAAATGCCAGAAACCACAGATGCTTGCACATCAACAAAGGAGATGAAAGTCAGGCATGCTTGATTAACATTGTTATGTTCCTTTCCTAACAATGATATCATGAAAGTTATGTATATCAATTTTTTTAAAATAATGGGCATAACAACTTTGACATTATCATTTTGTTCTCTCTATGGTTTTTCCTTTGCAAGAGCATGTCATGATAAGATTGTGTTATCCATTATTGAAATTCCTGTGGGTTGATGTTGGAGGTTTTGCCTTTGCAAGAGCATGCCATTATAAGATTATGTATCTATGCCTGTTGATTTTTCTCATGAAAATGGGAGTATGGGAAAGTACATTATCCTCATTTTTCTCTCTTTATTTTGCAATTATAATCGAGGTAGTAGGTTCTTTTAGATAAATTTGATTGGATAGTCCATGTAATAGATGTTTTATTTTATTAGTGGATTGTTGCAAATCTGGATGTGAATTCAATAGATGAAGGTGGCATTCCCTGGTCTGCGTCAAAATTTGCCTGTGTACTATATTCCCAAAAAAATGTGCAGAATACTTGATGATTTTTTGTTAAACCTGTTTAAACTCAAGTCCCAAAGCTGTCATTACAGCTGGTTAACCAATTCCTTGTCATGATATTGTTGTGGATATATTGGCTGATAATAGTTATGTTCCATTCATTACAGTTTGAATTTGACATGGAGGCCACAAAAGTTTCATCGAATGTGGACCCACCAGTTCAACCTTCTCCTCATCGACCATTTTCAATAAAGTTGTGGCCTCCCAGCCAGAGTACCCGACTGATGCTTGTGGAGCGTATGGTCACAAACCTTTCCTCTCCCTCTATTTTCTCTCGAAAATATGGTCTTTTAAGTAGAGAGGAGGCTGAGGAAAATGCTATTCAAATCGAAAATGCAGCCTTTTCTGCCGCAGATAAACACCACGAGAAAGAGCCAGATGGAGATGGAAGCTCAGCTGTGCACTTGTATGCGAGAGAGTCTAGCAAGCTAATGCTGGAGGTTCTTAAAAAGGGTCCACAATGGAGGGAAGATGGAGAAGCTCCTGTGTTGGGGGAAGATACTGTCTCCCGGCCCTCTGTATTTGATATCTCGGGTGGGCGCCGTGCTTTTATTGAAGCTGAAGAGGCTAAAGAGCTTTTAAAGCCATTAGCTGAAGAAGGAAACAGATATACTAAGATTTGCTTTAGCAATAGGAGCTTTGGAGTGGATGCAGCACGAGTAGCAGAGCCCATTTTGTTATCCCTTAAGGATCAGTTAACGGTTGTTGATCTGTCAGATTTTATAGCAGGTAGGCCAGAAGCTGAAGCTCTTGAAGTGATGACTATATTCTCATCTGCTCTCGAAGGTTGTGTCCTGAGATCTCTGAACCTTTCAGATAATGCCATGGGAGAAAAGGGTGTTCGAGCTTTTGGGTCACTTTTGAAATCCCAAAGTAGCTTAGAAGAGTTATATCTAATGAATGATGGGATTTCTGAGGATGCTGCAAAAGCTGTTTCTGAACTTGTTCCCTCCACGGAGATGTTGAAGATTCTTCATTTTCATAATAATATGACGGGAGATGAAGGCGCTATTGCTATTTCTGAGATAGTGAGACGTTCTGCTTCATTGGAGGATTTTAGGTGCTCGTCCACGAGGGTAGGATCCGATGGTGGAGTGGCTTTGGCTGAGGCATTAGAGACTTGCTCGAAATTGAAGAAACTTGACCTGAGGGATAACATATTTGGAGTGCTTGCTGCGAAAGCTTTTAGTAAAGCTCTATTAAATCATGAGCTTCTCACTGAAACTTACCTAAGTTACTTGAATATGGAGGATGAGGGTGCAGTTGCATTAGCCAATGCACTCAAGGATTCCACTCCTAACCTTCAAATTCTAGAGCTTGCAGGAAATGACATCACTGCTAGGGCTGCCCCTGCATTGGCTGAGTGTATCATGGCAAAACAATATCTAACTAAGTTAGACTTGTCTGAGAATGAACTTAAAGATGAGGGGATTATTAAAATTGCTGGTGCCTTAGAAGAGGGTCACATAAATCTTCAGGAAGTTGACATGAGTAGCAACCAAATGAGAAGGGTTGGTGCGAGAAAATTAGCTGAAGTAGTTGTCTCGAAATCTGAATTTTTGCTTTTGAACATTAATGGAAATTACATATCCGATGAAGGGATTGAAGAAGTGAAGGAAACACTGAAAGCTGGTAAAAAGTTGAATGTCCTTGGCCCTTTGGATGATAATGATCCTGAAGGAGAAGAGGAGGAGAATTCTGAAGCAGGAAGTGCAGAGGAAGATGAAGAGCTGGAGTCTAAGCTCGGCGGTCTTACAGTTGACCAGGATTAGATTTTTATGTACTAGGTTGTCTTTGTGGTTTCTGATTTTTAACTTTACCCTTTTTCAAAAAATATTGGTACCACTTCAACTTTGTTGAATGTTGGAAAAGGGCATTCTTGAAGTCGAGATAGAAGTTAATTGGAACCATGGGAATCAGTTTCGAGCTTGCCATTAGAATAAATTTTTATGTACTAGGTTGTCTTTGTGGTTTCTGATTTTTAACATCACCCTTTTTCAAAAATTACTGGTGTCACTTCAACTTTGTTGATTGTTGGAAAAGGGCATTCTTGAAGTCGAGATAAAAGTTAATTGGAACCATGGGAATGTCTTTTTGCGAAAGAGTTCCCACCTTTGTATTAGGGTGTATCTCGCATGCCTTGGCTTCCTACCCTTGTGTGTGCTTTACGAAGGTTGTTTCCATACTTATTGTAGTTTGATATTGCTCATAGTCACTGTTCTAGATGTTTGAATTTAGTTATTATATGGAATTATGATCTAGAAAATACAAATCTGGTTTTCTTTTTCTGGCTTGAAATATATGATACCCTATATCCGGTTGGGATATGTTGTGAGTGCACTCACATGTGATTGCCCAATAGAAATATGACATTGTGGATTGTGTTATATAATTTATTTTTTTTGAAAGGGAATATGTTGATAAAAGCAAGAAGCTTAATCATCCCAATCTAGCTAACACTTGTGCTACACTATTGCCTGACATGCAAATGTGGGAGACAACTTCCATAAATGACAAGGTCGAAACGGCATTTGCAGTCAAATTTTCACCACAAGATGAGAAAGAAAATATGTTTTCGAAGACATGAATGACATTTGAATTGTCACCTTTCATAATTATACTTTATGTTCCAACATCAGCATCTAAGAAAACGGCCCGTGAGGCTGCCAATGCCTTGACTTCATTCACTCTTGAAATTGATATCTCTCATCTATGAGAGTAAGCTAGCACCGCACCCTCATCATTCCTAATGCGTATGCCAATTCCACAATCCATGGAGTTGGGGATGATAGAAGCACCAAAATTTACTTTCAAGGAACCTTTGGGAGGTAGAGACCACTTGACTGCTGAAAGAACTAAAAGTTTCTCAATAGGATTTGAAATGTAGTGGTTGAAAGAGTCCAAAATGGCCAACCCAGCTGCTTTGATGGAATCCACATTCATCATTTGTCCTCCCTACCAGACAGAATTTTGATTATTCCAAATGGACCAAGTCAAAGTAAAGAACACCTCTATATCTGAGTCTTGATATTTTGCTTTGATAAAATCATAGGTATCAAGAGGAGAAGATACTTGGTCGAGGTTTATATGATGGCACCATTTAAAACCCATGATTTTCTCACAACACCAAATGGCATGGATGAACGTTTTTACCGATTTTCCACAAAGCTCAATGAACGGTTCCATTAGGATTTTCTTTTTTCTCCAATTATCTTTGGAAGGAAGGAAATTATGACACACTCTCCAACTAAAGTACTTTATTTAACTACGGGGTTTAAGGGGGGTTTCACATATTTTAGTTGTTGATGTCATTAACTGAGTAGACCTGGGTAGATCCACTGTTGACCCCGGATAACCTGGCTTGGCCACCAATCTTAGTCATTGCCTCGGCCTTGTTTTAAAACATTGCTTTTAATACCATAGAAATTAAGACCTCATGATAACTTCATAAAATATACATGGATGATATGTTTTTTGAACGAGCGTGAAAATAGCCTGTCCTATAAAGTCCCCATTCCCACTCTTTACGGTAATAATTATATTGATTTATAGTAGTAATGATTTTATAATAGTATTGTTGGTATATGAGCCAAGCCAGTTTTAGCTGGAACAAAAGCGGATGATATTTTTTTGTCCACCTCGTTGGTGTCCTGATATCCTCCACGGAGGAGTTGTGGGTCTGGATGAAGTATATATATGCTAGTGCACATGCACTAAGCTGTTCTTAAACACTAACATATACAAGCTTGTGCACCATCAATTTTGTGATCGATAACTCCCTTCGTAGTGGAGGAATTTGCGGAGGATGCAAGTGGGAGGACATAAAAGGACTGAAGTAATGAAGTGTTCAATATTGAAGAGAGATGTACCCAAGCTCAATTTTTTTTTCCTTCAGAAAAAAAGAAGAGATTTTCTTAGTTTGTTCACCGGCAAATAAAATTCTGCTCGATCAGTTACAACAAGGGCATAGATGTTTTTTTTTGTTGTGAAATGAGTAAATTGATAAATGCCCATACTTTTTTTTCGGTAATGACATGCCAGTACTTTTGATCAGCAAATCTTTTGCGTTGTTGTATTATACAGCTACCGCAACTTTGAGAGATGCCAATATCTTGTCATCAATTTCAAACTGCATTTGCTTTTTGTCTCGACCAATCTTCACGTATTCCTCAAATCTTTCCTTCAAATCTTCAGGAAGGTTAGTGGAACTGCTCCATCCTAATATCTCTTTAGCAGCTCTTGGTTCTGCGTAGAAGTGCTGCACAAGGATTTTATATAATAAGATTTAAGACAGCCGTTTGGTGATCTATGTGCATGTGGTGTTTTCTTTCTTTCTTTCCTTTTTTTTTATGTAAAAGGATTTTCTGTTTACCATATTACGGAAGGGAAATGCCTTCCTTGCATCTATGCCGACGGCCTTGGGGTCATAGTGTATAATGTTGACCGGGCAACCTGCAGCCTGGGCACAGAGCTTGGCCAATCCATCAAACGTCACGGCCCGATCACTCACACAGTTGAAGATTTTGCAGCATGAAGCAGATGTGTTCTCCACTGCCATGGCTAACATGCTAGACAAATCCCGCACATGGGATATGTTAGTGAGTTGCATTCCTGAACCTGGGATTGGAATGGGCCTATCCCGAACAATTCCTGCAAAGGGTTCGCTGTTATGTCATGAGTCAAGGAAGTATATTGTTCGTCGAGAACGCTTTTGTAATCACGGACGCAATTTTGTGTAAACTGTTAAATTTGTGGACATGGAGTCTTGGAGATACTTACTGTCAAAGAACCACTCTTCACAATCTTTGTTGTTTCCTGAACCTATCATGTACTGAGGACGAAAAATGGTCCAGCTACTAAACGAAAGTTCTTCAATGTATTTCTCAACTCCCACGTGACTAGCATCACTTTTAACTTCGTCCTGCAACACATTATAGTTCTCCAGTGGTTTCATTTTGATAATCAAACTCCTAAAAACATTGACGACTTAAGCACGTTGGATTTAAGTGTAACCAAGTAGTTTAGAACAAATCGTAAAACTTACCCCTTCGACGTGAGGAACCTCATCAGTTGGCTTATAAATACCAGCACTGCTGATGTAGAGAAACTGCTTAACCCCGGAGCTCTTAGCCCAGTCTGCGACTGGCCTACAATATGTATGGCACTATTGGTAATTGTAAGGCAAACATGTTGACGTCGGCTCAGATAAAATGGAATGCAATCTAGCACTCCAGCAACCAATGGTCCTTAATCAGCATGTACTACTACCGCTTCAGTGTGAACAAGTTTCACATCAAATCGAACTAAATCACTTCAAATATACTTATGATCACTTATGAGTAGAAAGTGTTGGAATATGATGTAAATATCGACCTGTTAGGAAACGGATTATTATATATTTACTTTATATTCCAACAGAAGGTGAGTTTTTTTTGTCGTTGTACTTCTAGCATCTGCTTGATGCGCACAGCTTCATTTATCTTGTCTTTGGCCACGAACAAAGATAAACCCTAAACTTGTAAACCTCCAATTATACATTAGCATATGTCAATACACATGTTCAGTACGGAAACATGGAGCCAGAATGATGGACGACACACTTCATTCATTTGAGAAGGTAAAACCTACAGAATGCAGAGCTACGCATATGTTGCAAATTGGCATAAGCGCCCCCATCGCACTTTTACAAGATACAGAAGAAAACATACCTCACAGTGTCCAAATCTTTGCCATTGTTATCCAAAACCGTATCAAATTGAGCTCCTTGAACAACGCTTCCTATTTGAGCTGGGTCGCCCCATATGGTTTGACCACCCGCACTCACAATCTCCTAAAAATACTGAAACCAAGATGAGCAAGTCTAATGAAACTTAAAAAGTAAATTACAAAAGACTCACAACTTAACAAAATACTCCTTCGGTTCCATATTAATAGTTACATTTGAAAAAATAGTGGTTTTTATTGAATGGTAAAGTCTACATGATTTCACCATTCAAACATAGAACAAACTTTTTTGTCAAATGGAGCTAAGACGGAGGGAGTATATGTTTTCCATGTTCCGGTCTTCCTCCTTAAAGAATTTTAGTCTAAGTTCTTCAGACACACTTATGAGGAAGATGGAGAGGCATGGACAACAAAAATTAAACGTATTTACTTAATTGAAGCAGAATGAAAGTTCTACAGAGTTTTTTTTTTAACGCAACAATCAAGCAATGCCAAACAAGTTTATTTGCCCAGTGGGAATAATTAATTAATATGTTATCAATGAGGAACAATCGAAAAAACTGTTATTAACGACGAAGGGTGAAAACGCCACCACTAGACTCAGTGAGCTGCCCGTTAGAAACAATGAAATCCACACTAGCTATCATCATCAGAATCAAAATCCTTCTAATTTACTGGATTGAGAAAAGATAGGAAATAGAGAGACCCACAGAGAATCTGCTGAAAGGAGGCTTCTTCATCTTATCCGAGTTCTCTTCTCCAACAGTGAGCACAGTGACTTCATGCCCCGAGCTCAGAAGCTCCTTCGCAAAATAGAAACCGATGACAGCATGCCCGCCGCTGTTCGCATTGACGACGAGGACCTTTTTCTTGTTTACATTATCCGCATTGGCCATGACACGGAATGATGGCAGGGAGGAAGTGAAAAAGTCATAGAAGCCATTGGAGGTGTGGGTGAGGCTGAGCCGGGAACCAGGAGAAAATGAAAGCGGTGAGGAGAGGGAGGAAAGGGAAGCAAGAGAAGGGCGGCGGGTAGATGGATGAGAGACATTGGAGGCGATAAAAGATGAAGCAGAGAGGAGAGACGACGCACAAGCGGCCATGGTCACCGGAGTTTAGAGACGAGAAGGAAGTGAATAGCTGTGATCCACAAAAGGCCCGGGTATTGGAGATAAGAGTGTAACCGGTTTGGCAAGAGCCTGTGGTTTCTACATTGAGTTCAGGTTTTACCGGTAAAGTGACTTGTATGGTTATCAGGCCACATGAGTAGGACATTCTAACACAATAGTTTCAACACTATTTTCTAAGTAGTTTTAGTTTTCAAAAGTGTTGTTGACATTAAAAGTTTTCCAGATATAATCTCTTTTGCTTGATTAACTTTTCTAACCATATATATTCCAATGAGCATGGCATATCTTGTCATATCTTACGATGGGTGTATGATCGGCCATCGGATCGAGATCAAACGGCTTATACCTCCTTTCTGTTTTACCGGCGCCTTTGGATCCTGGCATCTTTACTTTTCTCTTTATACTAAATAGAAATGTAATCTAAAATGATTAAACCACGCATTTGCATATCTAAATAGCCTGGCAATTACAAAAACTTTCTTGTGACAGAAAGATTAACAACAAAATAAGCAACTTCAGGTAAACGAACGATATCCATGGAATCCTTCATGCTTGTGGATTCATATGTTTCCATTTGAAGAGCATTTGAAGAACGGACCATAAGGCTTGTGAAAAGCAACATATGACCAAAATAAAATAAAAAAATCCACTTCTAGAACCAGAACAATACACTCGGTGGAACTGCACCATCTTCATGGCCGGGATAACAACGAATGAATAAAATTATTAGTAATTGAGCAGGACACATCTACGTTTGTTAATATTCCAGAATCTCTTATTGTTGATCCTGGTCGGCTTCATCAAGTTTGGGGAACTCGAAAATGTCAAAACGGGAAGTCCGAGGTCCTTCGGTTTCATCTTCTTTGTCGCAAGAAGGAGAAGAGAAATCGAGGCTTATGCCTCCAATGCTCTGCTCATAAGAATCGGATAGTCGGTGCGAAGTCATCTGGTGGTACTCCACTAGCTGATGAAGGCACTGGTTCTCCCTAGTTAAGTTTGAGTTCTCTTTTGCTAAACGAGATTTTTCTGCCAGTAGTGCCTCCAGTTGCAGTCTCACCTGTGCAGCAAAATTGAACGTACGTTTTAAAAAATGAGAAATGCCGACAGAAGTATGATCTTATAAAATTGGAAATTTATAGAACAGAAGGAAATCACTACCAGGTCATCTTCCTCCGGTCTTAAGTCCTTGGCGAATCCCTCTCGGAGTCTCCTATTTTCCTCCTCGAGAAGTAGGCATCTCTCTTGCATGAAACACAAATCCAACTTGATCGACTTCAGTTCTTTAGCAAGAGAAGCTGCTTTCGTAGTCATGGAAACTGCGAGCTGCATTTAATGGCAAAGTCAGGAAGAGAAGTGTGACCTTTTTGGTCTTCCTTTCTAATTTTTTTACAAACACAAAAAAAGTATAGAACTGTCAAAGTACGAAGACAAGAACAGTCCGAACATTATGAGCCTTCTTTAGCTTTTCATTTTTAGCAATGGAAACAGAGCTGTTCTCGATTCCTTTCTCCTCTAGATGGTCTGATGGTGCAGCAGAGTCCCCACATTGCTTTTTGAGTTTTGGTTGGTTTTCTTCTTCTGCTTCAAGTTTATTAGCATAGTCAGCGCTAAATACTTCCGTTAGTGATGGCTTAGCGAGATTGCATGCTCCCTGTTAACCAATAAAAACAAAGGCAACATTGAGGTAATGTAATAAGAGACAGATAAAATGAAGCTGAATTCTGCAGAAATTTTAAAGTTGGTGCAATAGAGCATGACACTAATAAGCCAGATCTACGCTGACAGAATTCCCGTCGGCGGAAGGGAATGCTCTAATAATAAATGTTTTTGGTTAGTCGAGAGAATGCCAAACACATTTCTGCAGGGTGATCATTCCCTGTTATTAAATTTGAAGATTGGAATAGTAGTGACGCAGCAGCAACTACTGTAAGATAAAAATTTAATTTGCAGATATAGATTTCTGAGATACAATATTACGTTGACAAGGTTGATTAGATACTTCATTTGTACTCAATTGCAGACTGCCTTCGCCTAAAAATAATACGGCTCTTAAGATACTCTTTAGTAAGACATAACACAAGCGAAAAAAGATACAATTTTGGCATAAATATTTTCACAGCAAGAATAAATATGCTCAAAGGATTTTCAGACAACAAATTACTGCAGAGGGACTTGATAATCCAAGTTCATGCCAGCATCAAATTTTGGCCAAAAAGGTACATGTAATACAGATTACCTGCAGAGCAGCATCGATATGGTTTGTGAGCTGAGACAGAGAAGAGGCCACCGAATCGAACCCTTTGAGCAATAGCATTTGGTCTTCTTTGAATCGATCTTCGCGTTCTAAATCCCTCAGAACCTGGAAATTTTGGAACCCAGATTTATTAATTAGTCTCACCACCGAACATAATTGATTTCGGGAACGAGCAGCAACAGACGTTGAGATTCTTACGGAGGCATGGGGGCTTTTGCGCTTTCGATTCTCGATAATGGCATCTACTCGGTTTCGGAAGTTGCTCCAAAAGTGTTCATCTGAAGGGGGAGTCGGCGGGAGAGGAGGAGGTTCCATCTTGATGGCTGGGTCCTGCAATTCCTTACGAAGAAAACCAATCACGACCCAGTACATAAAGCTTATGATCGAGAGAAAGGCACGGAGAGGGAAGGAGAGAGAACCTGGTTGAGGTGGGTTGGAGATGGGGAGTTCAACACAGCGGCCATCTGGATGCAAGATCTCTGCTGCTGCTTTTGCTCTTGGGCTGGGGATGAAGTAGAACGAGAGAAGAAAAAAGGGGGAGCGTAACGGCTAGTAGAGAGGACTGCCCGGCTCGTGGCTCGCGGCACCCCGAGATCTTCTTTCTTCAAACAAGAAGAACTCTTTCTGACGTGGCTTATTACCATTCGGTCTCCTCAATGAGTAAATAAGCCACGTCAAAGGTGTGGTGTGGTGTGGTGTGGTGGGTGGAGCGGTTGACTCAGGTGGTACAATTAGCATCGCTCTTTTTAAATGCGGACTTGCCTAAATTTGCAACGTTGCATTTTCTGTCGCTTTCGGCGTATATTAAAATTGGTCAGATTATTTTAAACAATGTCGATATTATCCTTAATTCATTGTTTGCATTTTCTGGATGGGAAGTGTTTTTCATATTTTTTTTTTCTATGAGCAGCTTAAGAAATATATTGGAAATATTTATGTTTAAAATAGATAGCGCATATGTTAGCACACATTAACGCTAAGTGTAATACTTGCGCTAATATACGTTAATATATGTGTCATCCATCTTAAAAATGAATATTCCTCATATATTTCTTACACTCGGCTCATTGTCAGAGCATATGAAAAAAATTTCCCTCTTGATGAGCTCAAACTGGCAACATGCCTAACAAATAAGGGTCAGGCCGCAGCTTCAATACGCAGGCCTTATCATGGAGGTATTATTAGCCAATACATACTTGTATTGATCGACACCGACATAAGTATGAGGTGTATTGACCAAAACCGACATAAGTATGGGGTAATATGCCATTCACAAAAAAATCAGATATATATTGGCTATATCAATTATATCTTATTGATATGGCTATTATATATCGATATTATATCATTTTATCATTTTAAAAAAGTTTAAATTAATTTTTTACAACAAAAATTAATTCTTTTTCCTAAAAATACAAAATACGATTCAAGGCACCCTCTTTGAAAGTTTTAAGATAACAATATTTTTGTTATATTAAAAATAATTTCTTTAAAATTATATAACATAAATACGGGTGGGTTCATATAATTTATATAGTTATTTTTTTAAATATAGTGCTCTATAATTATTCATTTACATAAACTTTTAACTTAGAGTTTCTCTATAATATTCTTGAACTTGTATTAAGCATCTTATTTGGTTTCAAAATGTACTAATTTCATAGCACTTAATATGAGATAGAGGGAGTAATATAGTGTGGTTTCAAAATGAACTAATTTTATAGCACTCGTATTACCGGATACAGTATTCTATGATTTTATTATGTTATAAAAGAAGTATTATAATAATATATTATTAATTATAATAATTTTTATGTATATCAAAGGGTTCACACCGATTTTGGCACTTACCAAGCGTATCATCAACACGTACCTATATCCATAATTATCAATATTATCATCCATATCAATATAGCTTTTTATAGACTAGACATCCATATTGATATGGCTTTCTATAGAGTAGACACAACCACATGCTTGTTGCACCATGACCTAGTTATAAGTTTAAAAAATATAAAAAAATTACACTATATCTATCTTATACTAATAGTTATATTTAAAAAATAATAATTTTTATTTAATAGTAAAACTTACAACTAAAAGAAAGGAAAATAAACATATGATATTCTTTTGTAAGGACTTATCTACTTAAATTGAACAAAATAAAACAATTAATATATAGCAAATATTTTTACTAAATAAATTTATTAATTTAATACGGATGAAATTTTAATATTATATAATATAAAATATATATTAATATTTATATTTATATTTATATTGACTTAAAATATATTCTCTATTTTATATTAATAACTATATTTTAAAAATAATAGTTTTCATTTAATGGTAAAACCTACGTGTAAGAGAAGAAAAAATAAGTTTATAATACTCTTTTTTAAGTACCTAATTATTTAAATTAAAAAAATAAAATTGTCAATCTGAATTATTTTTTGCCAAATTAAAATTATTATTATAAAATAGATAAAGTATATTTATTTTAATAAACTTTGTGAATACGATTAGATGGGATCATGCTCGCCTGATATTTGACCAAGTTTCATTACTTGCTGCTCCCCTGATATATGACCAAGTTTCATCGCTTGCGGTTGTTAGCATGCAGCTTGAGCAAAAAGCTCAACATCTGATTGGGACTCGATCTTCAATTATGCCGAATTGCATATGGGATGATCATCTCGGGCAGAATTCTTAAAGATGTGAGCTAAAATGATACAAAGTTCTTAGCTAGAACGAACACTTCCATATTTTTTAGGTATGCAGCGAAGTCAGACGTTGGTATAAGAACCTTGGAGGGTTTCATCCAAGAAGACTCGGAAGAAATCACCTGGCCCAGAAGGACAACATGATCGCCTCAAAAAAGAATTGGCTATATTTCCTAACACATTTAATTACAAGAAGCTGTTCTCTTCGTATTGAAATCCAAAAATATGACCGATGTATTATCCCTTGTACGTAAAGTTCTTGCTTCGCCTAATACAAAATTTGCAACTTTTTCCGCCGGCTTCTCGTCTTTGCCAAATCTCTCCCTTGCCTACGAAAGTTCATACATAAAGGTGTAACAATCTGATAGATGCAATCCCCCTCTTAGTAACATGTGGATGGCATTAAAAACATACCTGAATAACAAGTTGAACTGCTTTCTTCACAGTAATAACATCCCATAAGCCATCACTATTTTTGTCCAGAGGTTAGAAAATGCGTCAGAACAGTAGGTTCTAATTTTATAATAAAAAAACTAAAAACTGGATATGTCACAACGATAGAGATGTGGGTAATTCTTCACGCAAAAACTTTTTACACCCGGAACAGAGTTCTTATTATTATGTTAAAAAAGATCTACCTACAAAAACCATATTTTTTTAAAATGAGCTATTCACTCTAAGACATCTAGAGGGCTGCATCAAGATGAACCAATGGCCCAACAATCACAAAAGAGTAAGCAAGCTACACATCTACTTGGTATTTGAACAACATGGCAATTAAGGTTGTCAACCGGTAACCATTTACCCGCCTCACCCACTCACCCGATCTAAAATTTGTAGGCGGGTAATTAATAAATAAGTAATGGGTAAAATAAGTGGGTAATTTTACCCGTCCATTTATTATGCGGGTAGGGTATGGTTGGTAACCCCTTATCCATACCCATTATCCAAATCATATATAAATACACAGTTTCATATACTACCTCAGGAGAATATCTTAGGTATGAAATATTTTAGAATATTTTGTACTTTCATTAGAATATTTTGTATTTTTATTATGATATATTAAATAAAGAAAATAGAAGAAAACGCAGTCAATCTTCTATGTCTTCTCATGTTATACTTGTTGCATAAAGTGAGGTTTATGAATACAATATCGCTCATGTCTTTATTGGATTGAACTTGTGAAACATCAAACAAGCCTTTAAAAAATATAAACTATTTACGACAATTTATGTTGTATTGTTTATTATTATATTTTTTTATTAATCGGTTAGCCGTTTACCCGTTACCCGCTCATATACCTGATGGGGAATGGGTAGGATATGGGTAATAAATGAGAAAATGAATAACGAATAGGGTATTGGTAAAATATTTATACCCTTCCTATTGACACCCCTAATGGCAATATCCAAGAATTACAATCAAACTACAATAGCAAAATATTTTTATTTTTATTCTGGCCAATCTTCCTAGTATAAATTAACATTGTTGGGCCTTAGCCAAGCTACACATTAATTGGCATTGGAATAGCATGGCAATGACCAAGAGTTATAATCAAATGACAATAGCAAGATACTTTTATTTTTATCCTGGTCAATCTTCCTAATATAAATTAACTTTGTTGGGCCATTAGACAAGCTTAACAACAAGATTATTCCATCCTGGTCCTAACACTAAAAGTTCCCACATTACCCCTTTTGTGTCTTCATAACACCATCATACACAACTAACCTGGCCTAATTAAGAATTTACTGAATGATTCTTCAGATTTAGCAGGGGTAAAAGCTGCATTATTTTTTGTTATTTTCGTATGTTTTAGATTTTACAATATTTTTGCCAACAAATATATTATGTATCTAAAAAAGGACTACCTTGCCATAAGTGCGAATGCCTCACTTCCTTGGGGTATATGCACAGGACGACTTACATATGGCTCTGAACTGAAGCGGGGTTCCTGTTCTTTAAGAAACTTATCTCCAAGCATACGGGCAATGTTCAAACCTAAAAAGAGTCAGAATCTAGTGGGTCATAAAGGCACAGAATGATGTACTACAATGGTCAACTCAAGAAGTCTCAAACAAGAAAGAGCAATTACCACATAGGCGTGTTTCACCATCTCGAATTGGTGGCCCCATACTTCTTAACCGTGCCCTTTCTGATGGGCTCGTTATTCTGTGATCCTCCGACATTGTGATCTGATTGTCACCAATACTGGAGGCAGAAAAAGGAGAAAGTAAGCCGTTAGTTAAATACTCCTCAAAGCATAATTATGTGCAAGGGCATTGGGAAAATGTTTTATTTGCATTAAAACAAGCAAATAGAAAAAAAAGTTATGTACGCCAACTTAAAATATGTCCAATACAACAAAGCCAACTCATCTCGTAAAAGGGTTGAAAAATGAACCTCTAAAGAGATCATATGGAGGCAGTAAAATAGAGCGTACTACCACAGTGAAGCACAGTAATTAATTTTAGACAAAGACTAATAAGTTGCTTTTGGTTTTACAGTAGGTAATATGTTAATTAAATAATGACTCACTGGACAAGATTAAGAAAATAATTAGGTTAAATGCATACATATGTAACATACTTCATGATACATGCAGAATCCCCAACATTTGCACATTGTGCAAAGAAGTTGTCATGACGATTAGCCCAGACCAAAAGAACTGTCGCAGTGCAGCCCTGAAAAGAATACCACAACATTTTAAAGACAATGGTGTCTCTAACTTCCAAGTGTACGGAACAAAAGTTCCAATTAATAATATCCAATAAAAATAATGTTTAGAAAGCCTAGGCACATAAAAGAGGAGCTACCCACTGCATTAACGCTTGAACAAATAAAAGCAATTGTTCCAGATTAATGATATTTTACAATATAAAAGAGGATTAACCAAATTAAACTTATTAAAAAAGAATTCTTATGATAAGAAAACAAATTTACCACTCAAAAAGTATTGCGCAATTCAAAATTGTCCTTTTGTACGGATTTAAAAACAAATAAAAAATCATTCATTCTCAGTTTGATGAATTAAAGAGCTGGCTGCAATCTATTCCAAAGAAAACATAGGCCACGGGAACAGCACCTCATACTGATGGTTCATGGTGGCTTCAGTCTTGAAGAAAGCATCCCTAAGAACTTCTGATGCATCACATACAGAGAGTACCCTTTCTCTTGTATCTGTAATTGACAAGATTTCAGCAACCACCTTGGGAAGCATTCTGAATTCATAAAACAGCCACATTATTGGTGATACATGCCAGAATATCACATTATTTACAGGTTTACAAAAAATTTCAACATATATTTAATAAGCCACACTTGACGATAACATACTCGCTTGCAGTTTTTGCTGCTCCAGCTCCACCATGTCCATCAAAAACAGCAAACAGTCCAAACTGCATCAGAGAAACTTCATTTACGATACTATGACAAAATCTAAAAGGTATGCTTCTATCATGTAATGCAGTAGCAAACACACCTGGTCAAGTTCAGGAAGGGGCCATCGGATGTAACAAGCATCTTCCATTGGGAGTATCTTTCCTCCTCGACGTAAAGCCATAGGATCAGATGCCATACCAATTTGAAATGGGGTCTGAATGTTTGCAAGTGGTGTGATGTGAACCTGTTCACGCACAAATTAATGTGAACCCAATGCACTAAGAACGAAGTAATTTATTTCAGATAATATGAGGCACATCAGCAATTTATTGTGATAAAAGAACCATCCCAACCAAAATAGGGGTTGCCAACACATTCATATAGATTTTCCTTGTCATAAATAAGACCAACCACTGCCTCCCCAAGCAATTGCTAAACTGGAACAGTCAAACAAATGCAATGCAGGAGCAATATTAGAATGGCGTCTAAATTGTGGGCCTCCCACCAGTCATTTTGTCATTCTGATGGAGTTTATGTGGTAAAAATTAATATTTGAGACCTATCTGTTAGCGTTGAATTTCAAATTAGTTGACGAAAGGGACCCACATGTTAGAATGTACTTAATTTTTGCAATCCCCATATTTTGAGGCCACTCGGGTACCTTTGTGGGCGAAGTGTTTAGCATTTTAACCCCACTGTGGTGCATTCACAGGGAAAAATTCTCCAGCCTAAAAGCAAAGAAAGAAAAATCTTTAGTTTCATTTCACTACCATTTCTGCTTCCACTGTTTCACAAGTTCTTCTCTTTATTGGTATTATATGTTCATGACTGATGACTGTCAAACAGGAGATCAAAAGTTAAAGGCTTGACATTGCAAGAGCAGTGAAATTTTCTAAAAACTAGCAAATAAGATGAAGAGATTGGAAACCCTAGTAGCAAGATATTCATAAAACAGTCCATATCTGATCCACAAATGTCGAACAACTGCAAGAAAATCCTCAAACAGAAACAAAAGTCCAAGGACAGTATTAATCTGAGAATTCTTTAAAATAATCAGTTAACCTAAGGGTAGCTGACATTTCAGAGCTTCTACAGAAGATGATACGCAACTGACTAGATGCGCAATTTTATGCTGTAGCATGACCAGATAAGCATTCTGGACAATCCAATGACAATTTTTATGCCAAAATAGAAGAAAAAAAAACAAAATTCAGCCTTTAATCTGGACAAACTTCAAAAACACTTTTCAGACAGTCTAATCAATCAAAGATAACAAAAAAAGAAAAAGAGGGCTTACAGATACTCTGGACGTTGTGGCAAGAGTTATAATATCCCCACTTGCTAGCTCAATGGGCTCGCTCCACTGCCTACGGCCTGAATATGGAAGGTGAACTGGCTGAGAATTCAAACGAGTCCCGTTTAGGCTACCCATGTCCACCATCTCCCATTTCAACTTCTGCAAATAGAAACACATTGGTAAGAGGGCTATCAACACTCATATGGTGAACATAAGGGGAAAATGAATTTGCATGAGCATTCGTACACTAAAGTTCCAATTAACCATAGCATGCTTCCCTGAAACCTCGGAGTCTTTAACCAACAAGCCACTAGGAGGAATTCTTCCAAGTATCAGCGGAAGTTGAGATGAATTTGTTGATCTAATGGTACAGCGGAGTCCACTGGAAGGACCAGATATAACTTCCAGAGTTAGACAACTTCCTGCACTTCTAACAAGAAGATAGGATGACATGTTTTACATAATCAGCAGGAAGGCGAAGATAGAAAAAGATAAGGAAGTTGAACCTATCCAAGAAAGAAACAACCTACCATGACCCTGAATAGTTTTGGTCCCTGAAACCTGGAAAATAGAATCTCGGATTGTTGGGTGCTCATAATTTGATTCTTCCTTCCTTGAAAATTTTATTTCTTCAGCAGGCCAATTTGCTACATCTGAACGTTTAAGTGTTTGACCAACTAGTAAATCTTCTGAAGAATCCGATAGTACATCGAGAACCAAGCTAGCACCTGAGGAAACAGCAAACATGACCCAAAGAAGTTATCCTCTCAGAACTATTTACATTTCATGTTAGTAATTTGTAATTCCATTCACATAAAACACATAAAACACATAAAAAAGAGTTCATCGTAAACTTTGGTAAGGCAATACCTTGCCCAGAATGTGAATCGCTTGATAGATTCCTCTGATTGCGAGCAAGCCCATGGATGCTAGGCGAACTGAAATTCCCTTCATTTTGCAGGCTGGAGGCTGATAATGCATCAGCTAAGTCGCTCGTCTGATCTGACCCCAGGCTACTCTCCTCGGAGACAAGAGGCTTCTCGATGTCATCCTGCACGAAACAATGAAATAAGTGAAATGCACTAGGCTAGAGAGAAGAAGCCATGGCTGGTAGGCCAGAAAGCCTTTGGGCGCGGCGCCTGAGTGGCGGATACCAACCATCTTCAACGAAAGAAAACTCTGTTCGTTGCACAAACTGATTGAAACGTCGTTGGAACAATGGAAATAAGGTGGCAACAAGAGTTATATATGGGCACAAAGTGCGCCATGATAATTTGCCTCAATTTAGATGACTTGAGAACCAAACTGCTGACCCCCAGCAAAAACGTTCTTAACATCTACAGTTTTCAACGCAATGAACAAGAACCAGAACAAGTTCTTTTCTTCCCTAGCTATAACATTTCAAGCTCTTAAAGTTGGGCAGAGACAAAGAGCTCTTCTTCAGCTAGGTAGTTATCGGGAGGGAGGTGCAATCAAACAATATAATGAAAATCATTTTCTAAAAAAAAAAAAAAACTTGAAACGAGTCTACCAAAGCAAAATGCCGATACACAAGAATTGACATTGGCGGGAATGAAATAACAAGATTGAGGGCCAAGATATAATCTTGAAACAAGAAATGGAGACGGTGCCTACCTTGACGGAACGGATTGCCGGAGAGGAGGAGGAGGAGGAGCGGGAGAAGGGGGTGTAGAAGAGACGCCAAGGCTTGCAGGCCAAGAGCAAGAGGAGGAGGAGGAAGGCCAACATAAGGAGGAGGAGGACGGCAATGCAGGCGATCAAGGCCATGCTCAGGGCCATCTCGCCCTGGGGTTTGTTAGGGAGATTTTGATCAGCGATGGGGGCAGCTGAGAGACCGAGATGGTCGCTCTCCCGCTTTGAACTGGTCGTCGCATCCAATTTACTCCCCCCCCCCCCCCCCCCCCCCCTCAATTCAATATCCCTTTTTTTCCTCTTTTTTTTAATCCAAAAATCCAAAGCCCCCCACCCCCCTTCTCCTTCCTCCTCCCATTGCGTAATGTCTACGGCAACATTTTCCTTCAAAACTTACGTTGCTCACGTGGACTGCCGGAGTGGCAGGCCATATCACCCTATCAGTCCACCTCACCTATCTCCGCCCCAAAAAAACGCGAAACGTCAAAAGTGTCCATGTGAAAAAAAGGCACTGAGCACGTTTTTACAAAGCACGTCGTTTATAAATGTTCGCACCTTACTTCACACAGAAGTGCCACGCTCAAAACGTGAATTCCGACATGAGAATCTTGCAGGACGCTAAGAAGTACGCTTTTGGAAGAAGAGTCCACGTGTGATAGGGGCCACTACTACACGGAAGCTCTTCTAGATGGGTCAGTTTATCGTCCTCCATGACCACGAGCCATATGGCTCGGCCATATTTGCCACTTGCCGCCTGAGTCACATCACGATGAGAGCTGAGGAAGAACTACCGTAACTGTGGCTAAGCCTAAATCACATCACGATGTTTACGAGGTTTATCAGGTTGCATATAGAGAGTTTTCACTGAAACTCTATTCACGGGTGATGGCAATTTGCAGCAGGGAAGAGGAAGACGGAGGAGCTTGCTCTTTGGATGATTGTGTAATTAATTTTGATGAGAAGTCACAGTAGTTAGCTTTGGTTTCGAAGGATCAGTGCTGATTGATAATTGGCATACTTACAGAGATGGATTGACATGGTGGCTAGATGACATTTTTCTTCTGTCTCCTTCTTAATGCATGACTAGTAGCGCTAGAATTTGTCTTAGGTGTGCTTGATCATATCGGTTTGTTGTCTTGTTAGAATTAATTTTGTGACCATGGACAAGTATGATGCCAATGCAAATTTAAGTATTCGGTTGATTTTATTTAATATATGTACATTTATATTTTTTTTCAATTTTTGTATAGTACGATTTCAATTTCTTTATAGTTTTTTAATCATCTGATAGGGACCAAACAAGGAAATTTTATTTTTTATTGGTTTTTCTTTCTTCTTAAATCCCTTTCCCTTTCCCTATAATTGAGATGAAAGGAAACGATTTTGACTATTCCCCTTAGTCTTTGTTGCCCAATAGAAAAGGTAAAAACATGGAGTGTGGAAAATAGGGAAAATGAGGGAGAACTTGGGTCGAGCCTCCCAAATCCTGGAAACAAACATAGTTTAAAATCTATATCTTTTTCAAACTTTTCTTATAGAGCTAAATAGTGAATTCCAGTCTCTTTTTAATTTTCTAATTCTTTTCTAACGACCAAACAAGGAAATTTTACATTTTACTAGTTTCTCTTTCTTTTCAATCTCTCTCTTACCCCTAGAATGGAGCGGATAGCATAGGAGTATGATTATTCTTCATGGTCTCTATTGACCTACAAAGAGGCAAACGTAGTGTTAAAAGCGAGAGAAAGGGGGAGAATTTGGTCGAGCTTTTTAAATATGGGGAATCTAACATGTTCTCGTTTGACAAAAAAATTTGTTTCATATTATTAGTTTTATTTTATTCAATTTAAATGGTTGGGTACTTAAAAAATAGTATCATAAGTTTATTTTCTTTTGTGAGTTTTATCATTGGATAAAAATTAATATTTTTTTAAATGTAGCTCTTAATATAGAACAAAAAGAATAACTTTTTTCTAACTTTTTTTTATGTAGAATTGAATAGTGAATTCCAATTTCTTCTTAATTTCTAGTTCCTTTATAGTAGAACCAAAGTTACCAAACAAGGAAAGTTCATTTTTCACGTATTTTTTTTCTTTTTATTAATTATCTCACAAGGTACTCCCAACCCGTTTTAAAAATTATATATTTTGTTATTTTTTAACAATTACCTCTTATATCAATTTGAACTTTGAAAAATATGCTATATAGGTGGGGCTCACTTTAAAAGTTTAAAATTACTTACCCTTATAGGATCTTGTTTGATAGAACTCGAATTTAAGAGCATAATAGTAAAAAAAAGTACACATCTGAGTTCTCTCGAATGAGAGAGTTATATTAGTTTAAAATTTTAAATTTAGGTTTGACGCGACATTCGAATTTATTATAAAAAATTTTGTTACATACCATAATTCATAATTGACAGCGAATTTTTGAAATTAATTTTAAAAATTACCACTTATGTTTCAAAAAAATTAATGCTTAAGCAGCCCCTTAATCTCATAAAGAAGAAAGATAACCCTAAATAAGAAACATATGTAGTACAAGCTATATATCAAAAATGAATATAGAGTACGAGCTATGCTAAACTGAGCAGACAATGACTTCTCTTCTTTGTCCTATTGCATTAGAGTAGTATCTTTGATCTTTGCCACTTTTTCAAATTAAGGTTTGGGATTTAGCACAAAAGATAGGGTTGAGTGGTGGTGGAGCAAAATCAAGAGAGGGCGTGAGCCCTAGATGTTTGTTCACAAGAGAAAGTCTCTTTTTTATCCTTTTATATTCCTCTTTTTATATGGATTTTAGATCATGGGTCTACGACTAATATCTACATAGATTAACTTGAATGTTTATTATTACAACAGGTTTAGGCTCAGTCACGCTAAGCTCACGGAGACCTTAACCTTTGCACACGTGTATGCTTGCGATGGAGTAGACCCTTTGCTGGCCACATGAGTCCTATACTAATATATATTTAAGGATATAGTCCCACATTGTGAATATGCACACCCTAATTTTATATTTAATGTTAGTGTGTGTTTCGAATGTGTCAGAAGAATACGAGTCTAAGTGGTTCCTGTGAGGTAGGTGCGACTGCCACCACTCTCATTGAACCTCGTGACTGTACTTACTCACCCAAATCGAAAACAAGGGGACTACGCCTGAGCCCATACCTAGTCCCAGCAGACTGTGCTTCTACTTCCTCCCAAAGTCTCACCCACGGTTTGGGTTCATGTATGGACTTTCACGATCATACAATTGACGAGCATACAGGGCTCGATAGTGGGCCGAATCTACCTTTTGCTCATGTGGGTTATGATTGCGTTCCTTTCGACTGGAGTCCAAGTTCATTAATCGAGACGGCTTGGGGGCAGGCCATACTTGGGCTCTTAAGGCCTGCTTTTACACAAAGCATACCGGAACAGCAAAGGTCTCCTGAAAGCCCAAGGTATTGATGGTTTTTATCATAGTTTCTAACACCCAGCTCTCTCCTTATGGGCCTCGCGTCTTCCAGCGGAACGAAATCAACACTTGCCAGTTCTCAAATGCCAGCAGCGGGAGAAGCCTTAACTCGATGGAAGCCCGCGGAAGGATGGTGGATTTTGGGCATCCAATTCTTCGACTCCTTGACAGCATCAAGCAGCTGTCAACCAAAATTACCATTAGAGATGCTTGGTTAAAAATTGAGTATGTATCCAGTATTCATGATAACTAAATTTCAGTCCAATCTTCGTCTCCAATCTGTATGGAGAAAATTTGAACATATCGCTTGTATTAAAGGACCGGATCATTTGCCTACTGTACCAGCAGACTGCTGTACATCCTCCTCCCTCGGCCTTTTTTTTTTCTCACCCCAAAGGAACACTGATAAACCCAACCCATCACGGGACATCGCATTGAACATCTTCTGCTTGATCTGAAGGGCTCACAAGTCACAATAACAATATCCATCAAATATCTTGGGAGGCAAAACTAGCGTGAATTTGGGGAACATTATGATAGAAAACCAAATGACCAAAAAGAGAAACGAATTATCTGCGGCTATTTTGGTGATGTGAAAGAGCAGGATGTGGGAGATCTACATCGTGGGAAGCTAATAATATAATGTTCTCGGAATCGGCCACTTTCCTCTCGCTCGTACCTGTTAAATACCCAAAATCTTCTTGTCCGGCTCCTGCATTCGCCTACCCTTTTTCTTTTCTTTTTTCTGTCCCTCTGTTGAAAAGTAGAAAAACGAATTCAACTTGACTGCTGAGTCTGACCCCCCTCCTTGCATGGCTCTAATCAGGTAAACAAGTTGGGTGAGGCAGTAGGGGGGACCCGCCCTCCTTTCCTGTCTCTCCCCGGTATGCGGCAGGCCATCTTGGCTACAACATTGCAACACTGAGCATCATTCGTCAAAACTGCCACTCACTGTCCGTGGGTTGCCGCCCACGGCGCGGCTTACCATGAACCACTTTTTCAGTGTACGGGAAATTTCTTAGTGGTAGTTCTGAGATTTTATGCTAGTTTCTTGAGATCCATGATTATGTTGACTATATAGGCACTGGCCTTTGTGTTTGGAATTTCAACATGGGTCAGGGCGGATTTCTTTTGATTCGATCATCGATGGTGCAGGCGATCATCTGATGAATACATACCGCACAAATGCAATTTGCATCGTGGCTAAGCAATTTCGATATCACAAAAATACGGGACTGAGCAACTGAGAGCAGCACAGAGAAAGAAGGAAAGCTTCAGGTTATGTCGCCATCTCATCCAATAATTCAGCAATTTCCGTGTTTTTCTTTATCCACAGTGAGGAGGAAGAGGTGATCCGCTCAAGAAAGAATGGATGAAAGTCACAGAAGGGAAAATCACTAGCAGACATTCACCAATACCAAAAGGGATTTGACCATTTGGCAGCCTGCGTTGATTCAGGGGAGGGGGATCCACTTTGATACCCTCCCAGATCCTCTCTGCCCTACATCCTTTACGCGAATGTTGGAGCCAAAAATGTCTTCGTCCCTTTGCTCCCATTTCCATCACGAGTAATTAATTCTTGGCTCAATGTCCTTGCAGTATTGAATATTGATTGATCACCTCTTACTATCCCTTCTCCTAAAATTTCAAATTGCTTCAATTCTTATCATCTTTATTGCAAGGTTATTTTCTTATTTTCCCCCTTATAACTGTTATCTACTCATCTTTATCCAAAACTCGATAAGAGCCGAGGAGAAGAGAGTCATGCACCACTCATTTGATTGGTCAGGCAAAGGGCAAAATTATTTGCCAGAAAAATTCAACAGTCTTTCTCTGCATGACGCAGGAAGTTTTGTCTGGGTAAACAACAGTACATAATAAGCCAATGGATTAATTTTCTAAAGAAGAATATTTTTTTGACCAAATTTTCATGACTAGCCTACATCGGACTCTACGGGGCTCCGGTTATAGAAGGTCTCTTTTCCCAACCGGTCCATGATAAAATAGGATTCCGATTTCCGGCAGGCTTACGTGCATGACTCTAGGAGGAGGAGAGAGGCAGCTAAGCAACAGCCAACAGGAGGGCTCCATCATATGTGGATAGAGGGAACGTCAAAGTAGGGAGTCCCCATGAGCAGGCCAATATTGATTTTGATTGGCCATGCTGGCCTACATGACTTCGCCAAGGAGCTCGTTGTGAAGGTGAGGCCCTGCCTGCTTGACACATGACATGTATAGGCCTGGTGCAAGGCTCTAGCTCATAGAGTGTGGGCCAGTGCGAACCAAAAGCAAGCAAAGACATCCTAAGTAGTCTCGTTCTTTGGCGTTAATTCTATTCGCTACCTCCCATCCATGTCCAAGGTTTTTGGACAAGAAGCTGGACCCCTCAATAACGATGGGCTCCTTATTTTGTATGAATGACAAAGATGGTTGTTTTCCTAGTGTGTGTCAAGAGGCTCCAGCCTTCAAAAGGAACAACTGTAAAAGGAAGTTAAATGGCCAAGCTCGTCGTAACTGACCCTTTTTTTCCAGTAAATGACCTACATATAGGCTTGGAAAAATTTAACCCGACCAGAATACTTAACTTAAACCCGACTCATTAAAATGTGTACTTAATTTGACTCAATTAAAATTAGAGTCAGGGTTAAAATTTTATTTGTTTTAAAAGTAAGGCCGGGATTTACCTGCATAACCTATACAATTCGACCTCGACTTTATTATTTAACGATGTTATGACCCAAGTTAGAGATATAGAAAAAAAATTCTCTTAAAATTTTATTTTTTTCTTATATTTTTATTTTATTTAATAGTCAATTATTATTTTTCATGGGGTTTTTATAGTTTTAGACGTGTCTTATAATGTTGCAATGTTCTCTCTCCAATTATAACTTTCTCAAATAACACAAAAAGTTTTTGACATTTATTTATAATATTACAATGTATTTAAATTCTTTTTATGATTAGTCGATGCAAAGATAACGTCTAAATTATTAAATTTTTAAAAATAACAAAAAAATAAGGTTACTCGCATACTCGACCCTAGGGCTGTCAATAGGTAACCACTTACCCACCTCACCCACTCGCCTGATCCAAAATTCGTGGGCGGGTAATTAATAAATGGGTAAAGGGTAAACTAAGTGGGTAATTTTACCTGCCCATTTATTATGTGGGTAGGGTATGGGTAACCCCTTATCCATACCCGATACTCGTTACCCGCTTTAATATATATAAAAATTGTGTATCTTGTAATATTTTGGTATAATGAGCTAGAGAATTTGGAGTAACGGAAACATCTTTGAGTCTTGGTTTTTGAATTATTTAAGTTTATATAAGGTGTTAGATTCTTATTATGTTTTATTTCTTTATATGAATTGCGAGGTCCTTATAAATTTATATTGGATTGATTTTTTTGTACTTTGGATAGACTTTTAACATATATATTTATTATTATTTTTGTTTATTAATTGGTTAGTCGTTTACCCGTTGCCAGCTTATTTACCCGATGGGTAATAGTAGGGTATGGGCAATGAATGTGAAAATAGATAATAGGTAGGGCATGGATAAAATTTTTAGAAGCGGGTATGAATATAGGTAAAGCCTTACCCGACCCATACCCTGCCCATTGACAGCCCTACTCGACCCGACTTTAAGTACGGTTAGGGTTTACATTTTTGATCCGTTTAATAAATACGGTCATGATCCGACTTGATTTAAGTGCTGGTCGAACCCAGTCTGACTCGACCCGACCTGATTCCTAGCCCTATCTACATCTTCTTTATTATAGACGTAATTTTTAGAGTAAATTTAAAAAATAATATTAGAATTATTTAAAATATTTATAATTTCATTAAAATACTAGAAATGACTCTATGAACATGATAAGTTATACACATGTAGCTAAAAAGTTACTCAAATGTCATTGCCCCCTTCTAATTCATCTTCACCAACCTACTAAATAAAAAACTAAGTTGTGCTCAACTTTGTCTCCTATCTATTGCCATTAGCTTCACCTCTTAGCAGTTGTCACTAGCCCCTCCTCTACCATTGTTGCGAACCCCTCCCCTCCCCTGCCTTCTTCTTCTTTTTTTTTTTTTTTCTTCTTCTTCTTCTCCTCATCTTCCTCCACCCCTTCCACCACCTCTTCCATCTTGTCTGTATCCTCCTCTTTGGCCTCATCTCAATTTTCTTTTCTCTTATACTTCTTCTCTGGCTCGGTCCTTGGAGCTATTAATCTATGACGGAGGGAGTATGTCATAAATATATATTTAAATTAATAATTATATTTATAATATATATATATACATAATATTATTTATTTTATATATGTATTATTTATATATGTATTATTTATATATAATTTTAAAATTATATTTGAGTTTGAGTTTGAGTTTGAGTTTGAGTTCGAGCTCGAGCCGAGTAGAGTAGAATTCGAGTTTTATTTGAGACGAGCCGAGTCAAGCAAGGGTTTGCTCGAACTCGGCTCAAGCCTATTCGAGCTCAAATCGAATTCAAGTTAAGCTCAATTCGAGTCGAGCCTAGTTCAAGCCAAATTGAGCCGAGCTAGGCATACTCGATGAGCCAACTTGACTCGTTAACAACCCTAATTTGTAAAAGCATAAATAAGGATTTAGCTATATATTTAGGACAAAATCCTCTCTTTAGATCGGATTGAAGATTTTAAATCTAATTGCTCCTCTACCATTGTTGCGAACCCCTCCTCCTCCTCCTTCTCTTCATCTTCCTCCACCCCTTCCACCACCTCTTCCATCTTGTCTGTATCCTCCTCTTTAGCCTCATCTCATTTTTCTTTTCACTTATACTTATCCTCCCCCTCTCCCTACTAGGTCCTTCTCATAATCAAACTCACTGGCTATTTAAAAATTTGGTTTTTATCCTTTGTAACCTCCAATATCTGAAAATAAATTCATAAATATATTCAGATACTTAAAATTAACAATAAATTTCATTTTTACTTTATTTCAAACTTTCTCTAACACCATAAATTTCCATTGATAACAACTCGCGATAACATGTTTGATAGTCAACATTCTATGGCCTAGAACTGACAACCAAAAGAGGGAAAATAAATTGACTTTACCTCTTGCAACAGTTGGCTATCGATATTGGTTGTTGACAATCAACTATGTGTTCTTCTCTAGGAATTTCCTTCACTGACACTAGAGAATAAGGAGGTTGTCGATGTTGGAGAGGAAGAGGCTGCTAGAGAAGAATATGCAACTGATAGCCAACATCGACAATCGATTGCTGTCAGAGTTGAACTCGTTTTATTTTTGTTATCAATTATCAATTGGCGATTGTCAAGTATATATTATTATGAACTATTAACAATAGAAGTATATGGTGTTGGAGAAAGTTTAGAATCAAGTCAAAATGATTTATAGTTAAATTTAAGTAACTAAACATATCTATGCACTCATATTTAGATATTGGAGGTTGTAAAACAAAAAATAGCTCAATTGCTAGTTCGCATTGGATTCCAATAAGGAGAAGAAGAAGAAAAGGAGGGAGGAAGAGGAGAAGATGGAAAAGGCAGTGGCATAAGAGGAGGAGAAGGAAGAAAGGGAAGGAGGAGGAGGAGGTAGTGGCGACTAAGGAGGAGTTGGTGGCAGCGGTGGAGGTGGAGATGATAAGGTCGGGCTAGGAGGCAGAGTTAGACATGGCTAGTCTAGTGCTAAATAGGTCGGTGGAGAGAAGCAGAAGAGACAAGGGTATATATTTAGGTAAATTTTAACTTCATATTTGAGAGTTCCCACGTGTATAGTGAGTTATATAGTATTTTAGTGAAATTACATACATATGCAAGATTTCATATTTGAGCTAATTCTAAGGCTATTTTTAGAAATTACTCTTATGCATGAGTAGGGGTGTTAACAAGCCGAGTTGAGCCGAGTATTGGGCTTGTTCGGCTTGAACTCAAACTGGTGAAGCTTGGCTCAAAGCTCGAATAAGCTCAAAATTTTTAGCTCGAGCTCGATTTGCAATAAGTGAATTATGAGCCTAGGCTCGAACTAAAAAAATAAAAATAAAATATATATAAATCTAAAGTATATGAAATATCACACATACTAAGATATTTTTATTATTAAATATTAATAAATACACACTTCAACAAGTATTATGACTATACCTCGAACATCTAACTATAGTTACTAGGAAAGAAGAAAACTATGACAAATGAGTTTTAGTTATAGATGTTAAAAAAAACAGTATTACTATTTCCCTCTCTCTATGTGTATATAATCACTACAAAAGATGCAAAAAATAAAAATTTACTTAGGCAACATTACCATCTACTTTTTCGTATTTTCTTTTCTTTACATGCTTATAAATCAATCATAAAAGAATTAATTTTTAGCCTTAATATGCCTCTAAAAAATTCTTAAGTATATGTAAAGAAAGAAACATTTTGTAAGCTGAGGCTGGTCCTCATGTCATGTTTCAACTTTTGAAAGAATATTTTAATTATTCTTTTATAAACTAAGGTTGGTCCCCCTAGTATTATGCTTCTTTTAGAATAGTTTTTAAGTATATTAGTGTGATATCATGTTCTCTTCGTCATATATTTATAACTCTATTTTTTTTTCAATTGAACTAATTTTAGTTCATCTTGAAAAACCAAATGGAGCTATTAATGTGGGACAGAAGGGGTTATCAGTGTTTGTGTCTCTAATATTTTTATTTTAAAAAATATATATATTATATTTAAAAATTATATATCTATTACAATTTAATGAGGATATATATCATGGAAAAATTTTATATGAGTTTGAGCTAAGGTATGTTAGCATGAGCAAATGCATCATGGGCCATCAAATCGAGATCCAAAGGTGTAAGGGGACAGAAACCAATCTACCTCTTGAATTATGTGTGGTTAGATCGAAATCTAATGGTATACAACATCAGGGCTCACACAATTGTGAGTGAGCCTTTGCTCATATAAATGGGTCTCAAAAATCGTTTATAATATTTGATATTAGTATATATATATGATTATATATCATTTTATATACTCTATCTGTCCTAGATTAATAACTTCATTTGATTTTTAAAAATGAACTAATCAAATGGAACTATTAATCTACGACAACGGGAGTATATAATAAATATATATTTAAATTAATAATTATTTTTATATAATATATATACATAATATTATTGATTATATATATTATTTATATATAATTTTAAAATTATATTTCGGTTTGAGTTCGAGCTTGAGCCATGTAGAGTGGAATTCAAGTTTTATTTTAGCCGAGCTAAGTCAAGCAAGGGTTTGTTCGAACTCAGCTCGAGTATTTTCGAGCTCAAATCGAATTCAAGTTGAGCTCGATTCAAGTCGAGCATAGTTCAAGCCAAGCTGAGCTGAGCTGGGCCTACTCGATAAGCCAACTCGACTCGTTAACAACCCTAATTTGTAAAATCGTGAATAAAGATTCAACTATATATTTTGGACAAAATCCTCTCTTGGATTGAAGATTTTAAATCTAGTTGCTCCTTGTCGCTCCTATGGGAGAGGTTGAAGATTTAATTGCGAGCTTCGGGCTTCTCGGTGTTCTGCTGACCACCATGTTTTGTGATTGTCGGGTTCCGCTTTGTTTTTCCTTAATTTCTATTCCTTTCTAGCTTATGTCTCATTGGTGTCTTTGTACTCATTTGTTTATCTTCTCATGTAATCTTCCCTTTTCGTGCTTCATATAATGCATTTTACCTACCCAAAAAAATCATGCAGACATCATTCTGTCATTTATTGTCTCATAAGCATGAAACACCAGTAGTTGTAGTTAGCCTCGGAAGTCTTAATTAAGGAATATTCTCTCGGCCTCATGAGAGGCTCCCGGATAACATTTGATATGGAATGATGGCATGTTCCATGATCGTGTGAGCCACTACTGGCAAAAGTCATCCTTTACAGAGCAATTTGTTACTTTTTTTTTGGCTTTACAAAGGAAATTCTTACTTCATATTCTCTCCGTTCTATATTAATTTTTTTTAAAAAAACTAAATAAGATACTTAATATAAACTAAGGGAATATCATACTAAAGCAATTTTTTTTTTCAAACTGTTGTCGCCCACTTTATATAAACCATGTTCATGGGCTGTTGGCAGAACTTCAAATGTCGGTCATAATTGACTATTAAGGGACAAAATTGATTCTATAATACAATGCAATTCATCGAGGTCAAAAGGAAGTTCTCAGATTGTCGGTTTTCTTAGTCATATGTAGTTGACCTAAGATCTTGACTTCCACAATGGGAAGCATAGAATAAGTACTAGATTTTTAATATTAATAATTATGCGGTTCTCAGTTAACCTTTTACAAAGCAAACGACAGAGGAGAAAGCGGAGGAATTTCTGCTCCTCTTAGTGTTAACGATATATTCTTAGTCTTATTTTAATAGTTATATTTAAAAAATAATAATTTTTATTAAATGGTGAAACCCACATCTAAGAGATGAAAAATATCTTTTTTTTAAGTATCAATTACGTAAATTTAACTAAATAAAGTTATTAATATTAAATAATATTTTTTAGATAAGAGTTATTAATTTAAGATAAAAAGAGTATAATTTTATGTATGAGCGCTGCATATATGGTGAACGGCAGATGCCTTAAATCAAACGCTCAAACCATACCGAGTGGATGGCCTTACTCCACGTTCCCACTTCGTCTTCCACTTTTGCAGAATTTAGCAGCTAGCTAGGTCTATCCAACTCAAGCAATAACCGACCAAAGCTGGTCATCACGTGGTTGTTTTATTCTTCTGCATTAAACGCGCGTTGGGACCATTAATGTCGCTCATCCAAATTCACGATAAGTACATTCCTGTAACCCTGTTAACATTTGCATGGCCACTTATCGTTGTAGTTTAAAACTACCAAGATTGAAGATGGAGACAAGTGATAAAAGTAATAGAAGAAAAAAAATTTGGTTTACGCTGGTTAGCTGTGCAGTAAGAAACGGAAAGGTTGAACAGGCAGACGAGATCGATGCAGAAACTCCAAAAGAAAGAAATCATTTGTAATTACAAAGAAAGGTTATTTATTTATTTTATTTGGCAATAAACGAACGGCAAGTTTTGCAGTTCATATACTGCTCTCATTTTTTTTCTCTCATCACACTCTTTGCAGTTGTGACGTTTTTTTGCTTTCCATTTGTCTGTTGACTTTATTGGTCCGATGAAAAGGGCATGTTGACCAAATCCTACCGACACTCGAATATATGTGTAACCTGAAAGACCAGGTGATGCGAGACATGAAGTAACTTGTATTCATCCAAAAGAGGGAATATGAGGAGTCCGATAGGGCGGGTCATATGGCTGTATAAGCAAATTTTTAAGTGGGTTGGTAAGTTGAAGAGAAGATGAAAGAGGGAAGCAAATGCGATATTAGACGATGCACAAGTGGGAAGTGAGGCCCTACGACATGTCGTGAATTGTGACTAGGGATGTCACTTGGGTGAGTACTTGAAAAAACTCGACCAGATTGTTAATTTTGGGTTTTTAAATTAAATTCGAATAAGTATTTGAGTTGAGATGGTGTTTTAGGCAACCGGACCCATTTTGACTAAAGTTATAAATTTAATTTTTTTATATTTTAATAATAAAATTTTAAAATATTTTAATAGGTAAAATATAAAATCAAAAAATTATTTAAAATTTTATATTTTTTTATAATAAAGAAATTTTTTTTAAAAATAAAATATAAAAAATTATTTTTTAATGCTAAACGGGAAGGTGTGAGACATTCGGGTCGGGTTAAATTTTCGAGTTATAATTGTTTTTCAAATAATAACGGGTTCGTGCCAAACCCGAACATACACCCTACCTGGTGGCTGGCATCACTAATTGTGACAGAGACGTCGTCGGCTCCGTACCTTGACACATTAACGTCGTCCTTGCACCACTTCCTGTATGTATCCCCTAACTTTATTTGAAGTTCCGTGAAGAGCTAATCACCATTATGGCCGCTTATTCTGTTCTCCCCTGTTTAAGATAATCATACTATCACTCTTAGACAAGTTCCAATAGCTTCTTAGCAAAAAAAACAACAACAAAAATCCAATACTTCATAGCTCGAGATCACGCTGATGTCAGTAAGATGATATTTTTCAGATAGGGTCGGAATCGTAAATTTAATTCCTCATGAATGACGAAGAAAGGAAAAGAATGAGCATATTTGAGGAGAGAATTTTCAGTGTACATAACATATCATATCATATTGGCTGTGTATTTTACTATTTAACAAACTATTCATCGGTATAACTGTGAACATCATGGCATTAAACAGTTATAAATGTTAATGAGTCATGCCTTGAGTGGTGTAATACACCTCTAACACGTTGTACAACACACATCCAAAAATTTCTCATGTTTAAGAGTCAGGGAGGAGGTAGGTCCCACGCTCGTTTTCTTATTACATCCACTCGAGTGGAGAAGGAACAGGTTTTCATGTACTCCTCTTATAATGAGTATAAAAAATATATAAAAACTTTTAATATTAAAAATTAATGGCGCACATGTTAAAACACGTTAGTGATAATATATCGCATCAATCTAAAAAATGAAAGGCTACGTTGAAGTCATTATCAGAGCAGAGCAGAACAGAACAGTAAAAATACTTCCGGTGGAGAACTGGTCATCAGTTAACCCAGGCTCCCAAAGTTGACACGATATGGAATATTACGCACAGAGACAGGGGACCCAAAGTAGACTCTGCTGTGTTACCAGTTACCCAAAGATATCTTGTGACGTCTCTTTTCCCCATAAAATTTTATAACGTGCAAAAAAAATTTCTTCACGTAAAAAAAAACAGGAGGAAGCTGTTGACCTCAATCGACAAGAAACACCTGTCAATTTTGTTGATAATCGCTACTAATGTCAGACTAATTAACATGACGTAGGACGTGGTAGCACTGATAATCCAAATATGAACTTGAGAGAAATAAATTGTTCTCTTCAATTTTAATCTCGTACGGAATTGTCCTCATTTCTAAGCTTGAGTTATTAGAGACCAAATCGCCGAAATTAAATTTACTGCTTCACTCCGGCACAACCGTTTGTATGAATAATGTCACCCTGGCCATCATTTCCACTCCCTACAAGGCCATGTGGGTCACACGTGACACCCAAGTTTCAACTGGTGTTTCAGTAGGGACGCTGCATGCAATTGGGGGAATTGATTTGGCCTGGATTCGTACGGAGGATTATCCGACATGGGAACATGTACACCGGAGGTAGCCCGTTAAGAACCTGTTTGATAGTACTTGGTTTCGTTGTCTGGAAAGAGTCTCTACACCATGTTCAAAACAGTCAGATCAACGAACAGGATCTCACGATCCCATAATAATTCGCATTAGTGCATGAGTGTGTATACACACACTCATGTGATGCTACTGTAAGACAAAAGAAGAAAACTAAGCGGGCAGCAGTACAAAATTAAGAAAAGGAAAGGGAGGTAAAAGATCGAGTTAGAAAGCCTCAAGATATACAACGAGACCAAGATACTAACTAATTTAAGCTAAGAACTGGCGACACAGAAGGTCCCCCAACTCATCAACCCATTGTTTTCATGTCCACCTTCCTTGCACCTGCTAGGCCTCTGGAACTTCTCTACCACTCCCATTTCACCTCCTCCATTAATCTCATTTCCACCGAGATTCTGACCATTCTCAACTTTCAAGAGGGCTTCCTCGTGTTCATCCTTCAAAAGCTCACCTTCGTTGCTCTCGTCGACAACTTCATCCTCCTCTTCGCCTTCGTCATGAAAGTCTTCTTCGTCTTGCTCTGAGTTTAAAGGCGAGGGGCCACTACCTAGAAGCCGAATAGTGAGACGCCCATTACTTCTTTCTGCATGCAAATACGTATGAAATGGAGGGGCACTAACAGCTCGGAGCAGAAGCCTCCCATCCTCCCTGCGGGCCTGGACTGCAATGCGATGCTGGCCTCTGATGGAAGTCAAGGGAGGCGGATAATTTCCTCTCATTTCCTTTGCACGAGCTGGGGTCCTTCTGCTAAGCAATGGGCTGGACGTCACGGGAGAGAGAGACCCACTTCGCTTAGTATCTTGATAAGCGTCATACTCATCGTCGTCAGAAGAAGACGAAGAGAAATCAAGGGTTCCAGTCTCGCAGCCCAAGTTCTCAGTGCATAATTCGAGGCTCATAGTGCTCGGCGAGCGGCTACAAAGAGGATGGACGTACTGACCTTGTTTCAGCTCAAAAAAACTTTTGTTCCTAGGAGAGTCTTGGGCTTCAAAGTAGGACTGGAGGCCTCCCCAGGTTGTACTAGACATAGTTTCAGGACTAGGGACAGACAGAGGGAGGAGACTGAATTTTCGAGGGAGCGAAGGCAGAGGAGATGAGGTCACGGTCTGGTCGACAGAGCATGAAAGGAAGATGGAGGGGGGCGATGTGATTTTGTAGTGGGAAAAAGGTCCGTGCATAGACTATAGCAGCGTGTAGCGTGGGAGAGGGTCCCTCTTACACCACTTGAATGATTCAAGCTCTGTTCTGCCACACATTCCACGGATTATCAAATAAGCTGAGAAATGAATTGGAATCAAAATTTCTGATTTCCTCGTGCCAATTACATTGAATCAGTTAAAACTTGCGTATATAGGTAGGTGGCCATATACGATCGTCGTCTTTAAATAAGATTGAGAAAGAAATTAAGACTAGGAATAACAAGCGGTCAAAGCAGGGGTTGAAAGGGTAGGCGGGTTTCTTTTACCACAGCATCCTACCCTTCCCAATGAAAACAAACAGAAGTAAGCAGGAGCAAAGAATCCTCCCACAAATTCTTTGACAGCAATTTTCCCATTTCCTTCTATACTCCTGCGGTCCCGTATTAATAATTTTATTTGAAAAAATAGCAATTGTTGTTGAATGAGGGAACCCAATGATAAAAGAATGGAAAATAGCTTTAAGACACTTTGAAACCACTTACATTGAGCTACAAGACAAAATTTTTTTTGCCGAAAGGAACAGAGAGAGAGATGGAGTATTATTTAATTAGGTCCGTGTTTAGACTAGCCTATGCAGCTTGTCTAATGCCATTTACCTGTCCAAGTTCAATTATCCAAAAGATTTACCAGTGAAACGATGAACAAAGAATAAAGTCCCCCTACCTGTAAATGCCAACATATAGGAATCACCTTAGCATCCTGAATTTTAACCTTTAGTGCCAGGCACCAACAAAAGGTTGCAACGTCAGGTCGCCTGAACTGACAAGTTAATTGTAAACGCGGCTTCGATAAAATAATTAACGTGAAAAAAAGTACATTGATTCAGTTGGGTTAAATTGTGGAAGAAGGGAAACGGTATAGACACGAGCCATTTACCTGCATAGAACCTTTATTTACTTCTGCCTTTCTTCAACTGGTGAACCGCACCCACCGACTTCTTTCAAAGTAAAGCACACCTTTCCCTCTAATTGCTTGACCCACTAACTCGTGAATTCTTCGGGCCAAATTAGTCCATTGATTAATGAACTGAAAGTCCTCGTTTTACTTGGCTGTTTTGCACATGAAGAAAAGTGCCACTGGAATAAACTTTAATGTGTTATTGGATCAATGGCGACAATATTCTTGTTTCTTTAGTTTATTCTTAAATTTGTTTCTTGTTCATCTGAGAGGGTTTTTATAGTGTTCTTGCTTACCTAGAAAAAAAGTGCTGTTTTTGCGGTTAAGAGTACGGCTGACTCATTAAGCAAACTCTAAGAAGCAACGGGATGTGGGTCACATGCAAAGCACATATTAGTAGTACTAGACGACTGCTAAACTGTGTTGCCACATCTGAACCAAATAAGGCAAGTTCTTTAGTGGAGAACAGAAGCCCTCCCCAACAAGTAGGCAACTGGCCTCTCCACTCTGAAACCACGCACATCAGCTCAACATGGTTAAAGTTGTGGATGTCGGCAGAGCAAGTTATCCAGCCGATCTTCTACTAATCTTAGTAGTACGATTGTAACTACACCAGCTTTTTTTTTCTTTCGTGTGTTTTGATTTTGATGCAAATGATTGTTCATTTTTGGGACATGCGATCAACAATTGGAGGGCTGAGATTTCATGCAGGTTTGGCGTGCCTCCCACATGCATCAAGATTCTGTTAGAAGATGCAGCCATCCAAAGGGAAGTCAGGGCTCCACGTGAATTGATGCCAAATTGAACGGGTGAGGGAGAATTCATTTACAGTGGGCCTCGGCAAGTGGCGAGGAAACACATTCGCAAGTGCAACATGCACTATGTCATTCAGTTACCGTGATGGCCAACAAGATGGCCCCCCTCAAAAACAAGCTTTTACCAAGCAATACCCGAGTTTTTAACGCTGGTGTGGTATCCTCGAAAGTTAATATTGGTGATCCAAAAGCACATGCATTCTTCTTCTAGTAGTATCTAAGGAGAATCCAAACAAGTACATTGGCCCTAAAAAGGGGCCCAGATTGGAAGAAAATAATAGGTCGTCGTCATTCTTAAGTGGGCGAGATAAAATATGTGTGCCCTTGTCCCTCCATTTTGGAAAGTTACAAAACCCTTTTTAACAAAAAAAAAGGAAAGTAATAAACCCTAAACCTAAAATTTGACCCATCTTTACGTATTTTGATAGGGGGCAAATCCTAATTATGAAAAGTAGCAATGTCTTAACTAAGGAAAGGTAGGCTGTTTGTCTCCCTTTATTTATTTTTTCCTTCTCTTCTTTTCATCCCTTTTAAGATTGTTGTGCAGAAAGTTGAGGACTCTACTTTGATGGACTCTTCTTTGATGGGATGACACAAGCAGTAATCGTGGAATAGTCTGCACTCACTCCTGTGCCTTTTTGACCATGTCATGCTTATACAAGCTTTATTTTCTTTTAACAAAAGAGAAAAGGAGCTCATGAATAGAATCGTCATGCATGCGGAGTTGCAGACTTCTCATGTTGCAGTCTGAGTTCATCACATAATTAAGTACAATATATATTCCGGAGGAGTTTTCAATTGCAAGTAGTCGCCGGTTATAGCTCATGCGGCTGAGTTGGAATCGATCGAGGACACTCAACTGCAGGTTTCTCTTAACATTCATTCTTCATTATCAAACTCAAAGCTGAATCGAAGTCGATAAAAAAAAAACTGTGCTCCATGGCGGAGCACACTTAATTCTATATATATTTGTGACTCTTGCTGACGAGGGACAACTTAGCCGAGTTAGCCTGAGTATGTACTTTCCTCTACAAAGGAGAAAACGAGACCACGTTGGCAGTTGGAAGTCACATGCTACTGCTCATAATCCAGTTATCAGTAATGATAAAGCTTATTCTAAGGTATCTAAACAAAACTAATTATCTTCTATTGTCAAAAAAGACTTAGAATGATTACAAATGCTTAATGGAAACCTAATCGTTCAGAACACTTCAATATATCAAATGATCAAGTGCACGCTTACGTCTTCTGAAAGAAAAAAGAGATGACGCATGCTTGATACAATAGGTAATACTCATGGGAATCTAAACCTAGCATACCTGTACTGACATGTGATCAGTGGGCAACGACTACATCTTGTCTCCTTGATAAATTATACAATCAAAATGTCACTACAAGGAGCTATATGTCACTCTTTTACCTTATACTTGAGGCTTTGGCCTCTCGCATTCACCACATGAACGAAACTTGCAATTTCACACTAAGAAATGTCTACTTCTTGTCTTCTTTATACAATTCAAGCGTATTATAATACGTACTTATATGCCACTGATTTCTAGTGTGTGTTTGGCGTTCCTACCTAGCTAATTTACTAGAACTAACACTTTCACATTGTTTAATATCTAGATCCTGGAATCTTGTTCTCATGTCGATCAATAACTTCAAAGTCTTCAACTGATTTACAAACTCTGATCATTTGTATTATATTTGTGAAAGATTGGTGTTATATTGGTTTGACCAAGTATTTTTGGAGACTTTTAAAAGAGAAGAATTCTTTGTGGATCAAATAGATATATGGTTATTACATTCAAGATTCATCCATCTAGTATTGTGCTACTCCTTCATATGCTTCTAATTCTATGAAGAATATCCTCACTATCCAATCTACCATGATTAATTTTGTTTCGTATGAGATTAATAATGGAAGGAACACTCTTTTCTGGCTAGATTGTTAGATAAGAAACTTTACTCTCCTTTGTAATTATGGACAACATCTAGTACATCAAATGGAGAGTTATCTTCGTGTGTCACTACAAAATTTAGACTTATAACGGGGGTTTAAAACCTCCGTAAAAGCTTCCAAAACCCCCGCCTAAACTTTTAGCGGGGGTTCTCACTTCGCCTCTAAAAGCCCCGTCGCAAAAGGTTTTTGGCGGAGGTTGTGGCGGGGGTTTAAAACCCCCACTAAAAGTTTGAAGTTTTTACAGAAGTTTAAAACCCCCGCTATAAGAAGTATTTGAAATATCAATTAATAGTTTTTGTAGAGGTTTAAAACCCCCATAAAAAAGTAAATATCAGTTAATAATTTTTGCAGAGGTTTAAAAACCCCTGCAAAAAGTACAAGAGGTAAGGGCACTTTAGACAATTTATTAAAAATAATTTCATAGTAAATTGTTTTTTTCATCTTCCCCGTATAATTTTTAAGACACAATTTACATAAAAAATAATTATTTCCAACATCTAAAAAACATAATTTCATTACTTTTAAAAATTCAACAATTTTTTAACACACAAATTCATAAATAATAACCCTCTAAATCATTGTTCTTACTCAAAATTTGACACTTGGTCCAAGCTTCTTGATGGGCAAGAAGCTAAATAGCTCAAACGTAGATGGTTGGACAATTATGTGAATGGGGTCGGTATCTTGGGGCAGGAGGAGCAGCTCCTCCCCCTGGCTGAGGTAATTAAACTGCGCATTCTTCAGAGCTACTCATCTCCGCTGCCTCTTTCTTTTGGTTCCATTCTACGTAAGTGACATGAATCGCTCCCGGATATGGGCTTATAGCACTGGAAATAGCCCTTTATTCTCTTCTCCTTTGGGTCCCATCCCGCTCCCTGGTAGTTAAACAATCCAACAACACCTCCGAACTGCAGTTAAGCCTGTAATGCAAAATATTTAGACACATTCATCACTACTAATACATATATATATATATATATATATAACGTAGAATGTATAAAATTGGACTTGGGTTAAAAAATAGTACCTTGTTTAAGTTCCAAATCTTGAGAATGGTCTAATGATCAAACAAAGGGTTCTTAAAGAGAATCCCTAGTGGGGAGGATGAAGTGCAGGCAAATGGGGATGTTTCCATCAGGGAAAACCAACTTCTTAATAAGATCGAAATCATGGCCTCCCACCGAGTCACTCACAGTTATATGACTGAAACCAACTTTAGTTTTGACTGACCTATTACTTATGATTGGTCCTACAGTTATATGAGTGGCAAAATTGCAAGTGCTAAAGAACGAAGGTCATTTCACTTATGATAGGAAGAAATGGCTCTTGAGAATTAAGTATTGCATTAGATAAATGTCTGCAATAGAAACCAGACTGTAAGTTTTTCCTACAAAGAGATAATTTATTTAATAGACCTTCTCAATAGAAACCAGACTGTAAGTTTTTCCTACAAAGAGATGACAAAAGTGAAAATATGAGAAGTAGGTTTACGAAGATGGAGATGATATGATAGTTTATCAATTTAACTAAAAAAGACATCTCTATTACTACATAAATCTTTTCAAAATAAAGGAGAGGCTAGCAACAAGAGGGCCAATCTAAGCACCACTAAAACAGAGGCTCACAGAGCACATATTTTTGTTCACGGAGCGCATGTTGAATCACAGAGCACAAGGCCAATCTAAGCAACACAAAAACAGAGACTCTTTCGGGCCCATCTCAGAAAGATCTCGTATGCGTAAATCATTTTGCATGCTTCTCGGTTGAGTGATCCGAGACCACAATTCATTCCGCCATCTCTTCTCACCAAGGTTTGCAATCTCGGTCTCGGTATCAATCTTGGTCAACCATAGATTATCTCATAGATATATCCGAGAGAACAAGAATGCACCAGCATAAATTGATGCGTTGGATCGCTGTATATACATGTACATTTATGTACATATGTATGTTGCCCTTACATGTTTGTGTGTGTATATACATTGGTAAGTCCCTCTTTTCACATTGCCATGGTCTTCTAAGAGTTGTTTCTTATCGGTTGAATATGGAGTTTCTTTATTTTGATCTATATTTATTGTTTAGATCCATAAATCTGCCTATATTTATTGTTTAGATCCACTTTGCAAACACTGGCTGCTAAAAGTATCCTATGCAGCATCCAAGATTAGTATCATTGAGTGTTTTTTTGTTTTGTTCTTATCCCCGCATCATATCTTATATTTTATTATCTTGGTTTTCTTTTGACTACTTCTAAAAGTACCTTCATATAAGTGTACGATTTCCTGTTGGATTGAACCATCTTTTCTTTTTCAGTTTCTCTTGCTCTTTATTTAGGATAAATGGATATTTTATATAAAAAAAACTAAAAAGGACTAATCCTATTGTTCCGTTTATTTTATTCCTGCCAAAGACATTCCTTTTTTACTTTTTTGGTACACAGCTTCTAGCAGGCAGGAATGCCCTCAAGGCAATAACACTGCTGTCATTAAACCAGTGTTCTTTCCAGCAATTCTATTCTGGGATTCCAGGATTGCTCTTAAATAAAAAATAATGTTGTCAGCAGGATTCTCACGCATCCTGCCTCAAACAGCAAGTATTACACCATAAAGGACGTATGGAAAAAGATAAGAAAAAAGGGACACTATGGAGAAAAGGAAGAGGACAAGCTCAAAGAGCAGTATAATACAATAAAAAACTTCAATGTAATCTTCAATTTCTCTTTCTCTTTCAAACCAACCTAAGATAAAAGATGAACATAGGCAAGTAGGTTTGGTTTTTTCAGTAGCATAGAAGTGAATATATAGAAGTGAAACCTCTTTATCACAATATCTTAGGTTGCAAATTTCAAATTCATATCAGAGAGAGAATTAACTAGAAACTACCATTTTGCATACACTAAACACTACTATTTAGTCGCATCCCTTTAGGTCTTGATTTCCCACTGGTCTTCTGAAACTCATCTATTTTCTATTTTTTAAGTCTTCATTCAGGAACTACCTACAATAAGCTCAAGATGAGCATACCATCAATGGTGGACTACGATTTTCATTCAATGTCCGCCCATCAAGCACTCGATATCCTTTGTTCTAACGCTCTCAGTATTTACCTCACATGAATTTTTACAAATCATTTCTCATAACAAAATGCAATCCTTTATAAAACATCATGCCCTGACTTAAACTTTGAATCAACCAAGAAGACATCCTATTCCAAGATTAAATCATCGTCCCATCCACCTTGTAGTTAAACAAAGAAATGCTGCATTGTCTCAGTGATAGTAGCAGTAACAGCAAAAAAAAAACTACAAATACAAGGCATTTCATTTATTTCCTCAGGGAAAAGCTATTGAAGAATCTAACTGCTACTTACAAACATTATGACGAATAAGTGGAGGTACAAACCTTTGGAAATACAAGTTCATGGCGAATGGGTAAGGTTATCATACAAATTTCGAATCCACTTTCTAATCGCGCTGTATCATCTATATCCACGGTTTTGATCCCGTAATGAATGCACCTATTCAAAACACCATCTGCGAACACCTATACAAATGCATTACCATAAAGAAGATGCTGCCTACAATAAATCACCACACTCCACGAGCCCCAAACAGATGTTTCACCACAATACGACTCTTCATAGCACTAATTTTCTCTGGCCTAACCTAAATGACATATATCAAAAGAGAAAACTTAGAGATTTTAAAAACATAGAAAGAAAAGGAAAGTCACTATTGCACTACCCACAGCTCTGAAATACCTAGAAAGAAAAACCAGAATAAAACACATAAAAGGGGAAAAGCAATTTTTTACCTGCGATCATTCTGCCCCAGATGGCTTTTCATAGCCCTGTGTGGATTGCGGAGGTCTGCCTCTTCTTTTGCACGTCCCCCACAATGATTCTCTACCCACAACAAAAGAAGAAGATCAATTTTCGCTGTCACCTTTGCACCCTATGGTTCGCTAGCGCTCTCTGTGCAAAGGCGATTTTGATCAAGAGGGCAGTTCGGTAGTGCTATCTGTGCAAAGGTGATTTCGATCGAGAGGGTAGAAAAAGGCGGGAGAGATTAGTGGGTAGTTTTGGTGAAAGCGTTGATGATGGCGCGTAGTGGGAGATAATCGCGGGAACGGGGATTTGCTCGGATTTCTAGAGGGGGTTTTAAAAGTCGCCTCCACAAGACATCCGTCTCGAGCGTCCGCTTGGGCCAGTAAGTCAAAACGGCGGAGGCCCGTATAAAACCCCCTCTATTTCTATACTTTTTAGGGAGGTTTACAAAAACCCCCACCGTATAAGTGCCGCTGTAAGTCTTATTTTTGTAGTGTGTATTTCAGAATGTCTAATTAATGGTCATTGGAAGTGAACATAACATATAAGTTTGACATGTGATCATCATTAGTGATCATATTCTTAATTCTCAATCAAGATGCTGATACAATCAAATGGAAGCCAAGCTATTTAGGTACTTTTTTTACAAAATTTGCCTACAAGGTTCTTTCTAAACATGCTTTCAAGTTGAATGTGACCTCTCTTGTTTGGTTTAAATATCATATTCCTCACCATTCTTTTATAAGTTGGATTATGTTACATGACAGTCATCTCACTTTTGATAAATTTTAAGTAAGAGACATTCAAATTGTCAACAAATGTATCCTCTTTAAGGCGAATATTAAAATGGACCATCATATTTTCTTCTCCTTCACTTATTCTAAATGTGGATTATGAGTACTATATTCAGATTTTTTAAAGTAGATATCTCTTGCAACCAATCTCATAAGGCCCTGTAGCATATTCAATATCTTAGTCATTCATTTCCATTCCTGGGATTGCTTCTAAAATTATACATGAATTGTGCAGTATATTTCTCATGGAGGGAGAGAAATAATTGCATCTTCAAGAATGAAAGGATTCATAAAAGATCTCTATACACGCAGTGCAAAAGTCAAGTTAGAATTTATGTCATTAATAATCCTCAACATTCTAAATTGTTTGCAAATTTTCTTTCATTGTTGAAAGGTGATGTATGTAATTTACTTTTATTATTGTGGTGATTTTGTTTCCCATTTGTTTTTATTGAAGGGAGCCATCTCCCCCTTTTACCGAGTAAAAAAAAACATTAATCTATCAGTGAATATAAATGAATTAATTTAAGCACAACATGTAAAACGACAAGTTAAATATGTACCGTTTCAAATTATACATAGTATAAAAAATGTTGTTTTAACTAAGTGTGGAATTATTTATTAGTAAATGTAATTGTATGCCTAATCCTGACTATCAGGGTGGTGTTCCTAGAACAGTTTATGTTTAGCCACATATTTAGCCCTGTGCTACTAAAATGATTATAAAAAAGTGAGACAAGAGTAGCGGATTCTGCGCCAGATCTCGTCTTTAGAATACCCTATAATGAAGGTAAATCAACTTTGTAGATACACAATTGTCACCACATGACTGAACGCTGGTCCCTAGTTGTATATCATGAGTTTCATGAGAAGATGGTTGTAGGAGCACATTTGATATGACCATTAACCAACATGAAGGTAGTAGCATATTTATCAGTTTGTTCTACAGATGGAAGCATGATGGAAGTAGGCATTATAACGTCTAGAAAATAATGGTGATTATTATAAAGAACTACAGTCCTAAAGATATAATGTAACTAGGACTACATATGTCAAACATTGGCATAGATAGAGAACCCAACATTTATTTAGACCTTTTTAAGATAAATATGTAAATAAACCATATATATTTTGTGTTGTGTTTTTATCATTAAAGTGACCTAGCGATGGTGTGAACTGATCAACTGCTTGATCATATGTATTTTTGGTTTTTACAATAAACTAAACAATCAATCGACCATTCGAGTTTACTGTGATGACATTTTTTAAACTGATTGATAGTATCAATCGCTTGTGAAGTACTATCAATCCTTTGTGATGACATTTGTTAAAACTGATCTACTAATGGCAATCAATTGTTTTACGTACCCTTTAATATTTTGACAGATAAAAATAACTATTTGGGAAGGGTTTTGGTGTCTCTTCTTAAAGGATGTCTTTTCTACGTAGTAGTTTTACATAAATATACAGTGTATGTATGTTTTATATAATAATTTTTAGTATTTTTTCTAAAACCTTGATTAGCCAACTCTTTCACAAAAGCCTTAAGGAGAGAACATGGAGATTATCTATTTTTGTTTAGTAAAAACTACAAGGCTTTGATTATCATGAGAGGAGAGAATTTATTTGAGAACCCCACAATAATTTGGTTTACTAAAGGGGACAAATATTTATTTAAAGAGAGTTATATTCTACGTGATTTAGAGCCATATTTTATGTATTCTACTTGTAGATTTAGAGTGTTCAAGCGTGCATCTAACATCTAAGATAACAAACCTAAAAGCATTTATCAGGCTTTCCATGTTAATACACACATGGTATACACATAGTCTACTCAGTACCCATACATCTAGTAGAACTAGAACCAAAGACCATTTCAAAATTGTTTTCCTCACCACTCTGTGACCATAGCCATGTTACATCGAGATCAACACAACAACTATGTACCATGTTACATAGTTATCTTGTCTATCTCTATGTAATATATTAGGAACCGTATGTAGCATGGTCATGGGGTGATGGTTATGGAGCCTGATCAAGATAGACACGGCCCTCCTGGGACTTGAAGCTATGATAGTTATACCTTGCTAGATCTTAAGCTATTAGAAACAATATTAATATATTTACTTCATATTTCAACATATACCACACTCATAGTTTCATGCACATGTCTAATATTTCTTAAACTAATTGATTTCTACCAAGGAAGGGAAGATCTATGTTACGACAATGAAGACCATGGTCCCATAGCTCTTGTAGAAAAAAATTTATTACTGTTGAATTCTTGGGTTATATAATAAAAAATAAAGGGTAAATCTATAGTTGGCCTCCTTGGTACTTCATCCCTAGTTCTGCCACTGCTAGTGCTACTATTGAAAAATGTGTAGAAATGGGTTAAAGTTCACGATTTTACCCATTTTCCCATTAAGGCAGGGACTAATTTTTTATTCCGGGTGTGAGTGTTTCGTCTATAAACCGATCCCCTAGATGTCCTGACACCTAGTTACTTTGGAAGCTTGACCCCCTAATCCAAGAAGCTACTTGGTTCTAATGCATCTTACGTCATAAGACATATTCCCAAGGTTTTGCCTCAATCTTGTCGTTGTAGGCTTTATTCACTGCAACCAAATTGGTAGAAAACCTTATATTCTTACATAGAAACCGTAAGTGAAGTGGATCAAGGTGATTATTTCCAGAACCATAATAACACTCCCTTAGGAAAATTCTCTATCATGCATGGCAGGGGGCATAGCCCAGCTTAGAAGAGTTGTCATATCCTTACAATGAGTTCAGCGTAAGCTATGTATGAGAAATATTAATATTTAAAATCAATAGCATATATGTTAACGTAAATGTAATGACGCTATAGTGCATTAGTATGTTTCATCGATCTTATAGATAAATCATTTTCATGCTTAGCAGGGCTCATTATCAGTGAGGGGTAGGATTATAAAAGCCAAAAAAGATAAAAACAGATCACCAAAAGTTACATCATTATCCAAACTCTTACAACGGCATGATCATGCTCCGCTGCCGAGAACGGGAAGACCGATTATTCGTTGCAGAGCCGTCTCTTGTCCCATCATCAAAAGGTCCACCACAGGACCGCCATGGCCTACTCCGCGACGAGGTCATCTGCAAGAAATGCTCGAGCGTCAGGAATTCGTAGTGGTGATAGGAGACACAAAGCGACCATCACTACGTGATTCATGTGACCTGTGACTTAAGTTGTTTAACCGTACCTTTGAAGGGATTTGCATGTGGTAAAGCATGGCCTGAAGCAGTTGCTTTATTCGACCAGTAACCACTCGCCAGATTTTTTCTAAGGTCGGAAGGCCGATGGTTTACTGAGAACTGCCGTTATGAGTTAAATATCATGTGGGTAAATAGATCATAAACACAATCTGATAGATTTTGTTTTTAATGTGTATATCCTCGTGATGCATTAAAGCTTGTTAAAATTTATTTTCTACTAGTCTATTTGACATGACTCACGAGAGGCAGAGGCAAGCAAGTTGAAGAGCCATCTAAATCTTATTAGTGAGCTTTGGAGCTAAAGAGCTTTTCTTCGATATCGTTACCTTTCATATCCAGACTATCCATTGGGAAACAACTTGGAAAGTTGAAAAATATTCTTCTGACCAGATTTGCATAACTAAATTGAATGATGAAGGGAAATATAGGAACTGTTAGATCTAGTTCTCAAATTTTTCTCTTACTATTTCTAGGAGATGTGACAGCTTTTTATTGTTGGTCACCTGACTTGGCCATGAAAGTTGGTCGGATATTTTTTATGTTCTATTCTGACAAATGAGCCTGTAAGGAATGTATAAGAACTCTTCATGGATAAAATCGACAACATACACGCTTAGCCACTATTACTATTATTGGCGTTAACATGCATTAACATGTATGCCGTTGATTCAAATATTAATAATTCATATGCGTTTTTTTCCTTACAAAGAGCTCATTTCAGAGTAAAATATTAAAAAAGCTTATAATCTTTAAAGCCAAGGAACTCCTGCTGCATTTCGTGGAGTATTTTAAAGACGGATGGAAAAGGGATCAATATTTGTTTGCACTCTGTTCAGTGAGGAGGTCCATCGGCCCATCTTTATTACGGCCCAGCCCAGCTAGCCCGTCGCATGTGACATGTCCTTTTTACTTGCAACTTCCAGGTTCCGACACCCCAAAGCGCCCGTGGGCCTGTCTCGTGAGGGACGCACTCTCCGGCCGCATCCGCGCGACTACCGCCAATTCCATCTTCACGCGGGCCTGCGAGCGAGTCTGCCAACTCCATGAATGTCCTTGGACTGCAATTGGGTCGGAGCGTCGCAGCGAAAGTAAAATCCAAAACACGAAAAAACCGAAGAGAGCGTTAGAGATTGGTTGGAGAGCTGAAGAGATCTGAATCCGGAAAACAAACACGCATCAAAACGCTTCTCCCCTCTGACTGTGAGTTCGGCGATTGTCGGTGGGGAAGGAGATGATGTCCAGCGGCTACACCACCCTCGACAGCCAAAACGGATCCGGATCTGTTCCTGTATCTCTCTCTCTCTCTCTAGCGTTCATTTTCTTCTTCTCTTTTTTTACTTGGGATCTGTCTGTCTGCATCTTTTGCAATTTTGTGTTGGATCTGATGGATCTGCGTTTGCTTTCCTTTGCTTGTGCAGGCGGTGCAAAGTCCCGATCATGTGGCCGTCAAATTCGCAGGTTAGGGTTCTACGTCATTCGTGATGCATTTTCGGACGTCCTTTTACTTTGTTTTCCGCGAGTATGACTGAGTAGTCGATTTTTTTTCCTTGATTGGTAAACTTAGATTCAAATCTCCAGAGCTTCCCGCCCTCGTCCGAGTCACAGGGGAAGATTTCTGGTGCTTATCGTCCTCCCCGCGATGCGGATGGTATGCGCTGCCAATGAGCTTCTCTCTGTCTTTCTCGATTTGTTTATTCGCTCTGCTATTCGTCATAATGACTTTAATATTACTATTGGGAAGGATATTTATATCAAACAAAGAATTCTTACCTTTTAGAATATTGAAAATGTATCTAGCGTTCTTCTGTTTATTATCTTCTCACTATTAACACGTTTTAATGGCGTAGTAGTGGGATCGGTACGTTATGTTAATGCACTACTAGTAGTCTCCATCTCTGTTTCGTGCAAAAACAAGAAGTAAATTTGTTTTATTTTTTGTTATAAGTGTGCAAAGTGTGTGGTTGCAGTGTTCTCTGGTGGACCATATTGATCTTAGGAGGGATAAATTATGGAGATTTTATTGTCTTTTTAATTCAAAATCATCATCATCACCTCATACACCTTATCCGAGCTATCTGGGGTGGGCGGTATTCTATACCATATTTGTCTCTTATCAGAATCAAAATGACGGAACACAATTTGTGTGAAGAAACATAGTGGCAAAGTAATTTGAAACAATATTAGAAAAATATAGGTCCCTTGCTTTTGTTATGTCTAAATTCAGCTGATTTAACTTTAATTTGACTGTTCAGATTAGTGGAACGATTATTTGTTTGCTGACAATTACTGGCTTTGTCATTCTTCTGCATTTTATTTTTGCTATTAATAGCACGTGTCTTACTTCTACGTTTTCCTTTTTTGAGGAGGGATAATAGTAGGTTGTTGTACGTATTACTTGACATAGTAGGGATCCGTTTTACATGTGTAAAACATCCTTGGAACTGGCATCAATTTCCTTATAAGCTTCATGAGCCTTCTATGATCCCTTGTATTTTTTCTTAGGCATCAAATTTCTATGGTGGTTAAGGACCACCTTTTTCTCTTGCCTTGTTTTTGGGCCCTCTCTGTTCTTTCCCTTATAGTTCTCACTTTTCCATAGTTCATTTTCTTCATTTTGTTAATTTACAACCAGAAGACAATGCTTTTACTCTGTGCATCTGTAAATCTAATAAATTTTTTGTGGTCTGTATGATAGTTCTGTTTGAAAGTATATCATTTATTTATCCATTAAGAAAAAATGTGGTTTATCTTGTTAATGTTATGTACACGAAAAGTATTTTAAATTCATGGATTAGAGTCATAAAATATTTCATGAGTATTGTCCATATTTTTTAATCTGTTTGTTAATTATACAATATGTTTTACATTTCATCTTTTCTTTTATTAATTGTTATCCAAACTTTCTTTTTCAGATACATTCTCAAAACCTGCTTCTGGTTTATCTGATGAGCCTCAATCAACAGGTTGGTTCAGAACATTTACAGTTGCTGCTTACAGGCCATACTTTGATGTAGACACTTCAGAAGTCTTGGAAAGGATCAAAGATTCACTTTTACCATTTAAAGGAACCTTTTCAGAGAAGACACAGAATAACCCAGATCTGTAAGTCTATTCACAATTCATGGGTTTTTTGCTTTTCTTGCCGCCTCTATGTTTTGCTGACTCACAAAATCTTTTTCCTCACTATATAAAATTTTGTTGTAGAACTCTTATTTATTTCTAAAGAAAAATTGTTATGTATGTATATTAAAAATTTCAATCAAAATAACGTGTGTTGGCAGGTATGGGCCATTTTGGATTTGCACTACCTTAATATTTGTGGCAGCAGCCATCTGCACAGTTGTGACATATGTTGCACACAAATTGCAGAAAAAAGAGTGGGATTATGACATAAATTTGGTTACATGGTCAGCTGGTCTGTTCTACGGATATGTCTTAGTTGTTCCTCTTGGACTTTACATTGTTTTAAAATACTTCTCAGCGCCATCAGGACTGGTCCAGTTGTTGTGCCTCTACGGATACTCTCTTTTTGTGTTTATTCCAGCTTCTGTAAGTTCTCAATCATATTTTGAAATGCTGATATTTGGATTGCGTCATTTTTTTGTTAAAAAAGGTCAATCGACCTCGAGTGGTTGATGTGAATAAATTAGCCTTTATTATCATGCCTTTCAATTGTTAGTTGTACACTTAACTTGTGGGTGAGGGTTAACGTGGTTGCTCTTTGATCTTCTTGCAGTGTCTCTCAGTTGTGCCTTTGGAAATATTCAGATGGGTTATTGCAGGTGTTGCAGGGTTCATGTCAGCAACATTTGTTTCCCTTAATCTTCGGAGTCATATTATGTCTGCTGGCGAAAGTTGGTTCCTGATTGTGGCCGCAATCTTTATATTGCAGCTGGCCCTAGCTGTTGTACTGAAACTTTATTTCTTCACAATAACTGTAGGAAAAGATTAAGAAACTGCCTCCTTGAGTTGGACGTGGACAGAAGATTCTAAATCCATATAATGAGAAAGAGCAACATTTTTGCTGGGATATAATATTTTCTGCCCTTTAATTACGTTTCAAGTTGCATTCTTTTAATTTTTTATAATATTGTATCCGAAAGACTGCTTGAAGGCAACCATCTTGTGGGCTGTGGCTATAATTTTCATCTCATGGAAATGTCAAACATGCATCTTACTGTTCCCTGAAAAAAATAACAATTGAAACAGAGAAGAGACAGACTACGGCACTCAGCGTAACAGTGTAAAATTAAATTTTATGCTATAGGGTACTTGTTCAATGGTGGCTGTGGGGTTGTTTGGATATTATATATTTATTAGGAATAATTTTGGCAGGAAGACTAGAATTGGAATTAGGTTTAAGCTTGGTTGTAGAATTGCATGATTCATTCACATGGAGGAGCCATGTAACTTAATACAAATTCAACAATGATAGAAGCAGAATTGACGGAATCTATTCAGTATAATTACAAATTACATGGAATCGAAAGCGAAAGTTGCATATAATCATAAATTTTTTATTTGTGACAAATCATTATTCAAATAAGAAAAAGGTAATATCAAACGAAATCAAAATGGAATTGAGGCAGATTCAATATCCAGACAGCACCAAAGTAAATCCATTGTTTTTACTAAAAGATTCAAGAATATGAATATATTTTTTTCGCAAGAAGATTCAAGAGTATTATGTATAGATTGAATTGTTTTTACTAGAAGATTCAAGAATATGAATATATTTTTTTCGCAAGAAGATTCAAGAGTATTATGTATAGATTGTGTTGATTCATTTACCAAACTGTATCAGTGTACTAGTGACCATCAATTCTACGGATGATTTATGTACCAAATTATCTGCATGTGTCATTTGTTTGAAAAGTTTTAGAACATGGCCTAATAAGCACCTAGCTGGATGGAGAATAAAATAAGTGGAAAAGAGAGGGGGAAGTTAGAGGCAAGGGAAATAAAGGACAATGGCAGGAAGAAGAAAGCGTAGTGCAAAGGGGCAGGGTAAAAGGCGAGACAAATAGCCATATGTAAATTGTACGACCAATAATCTCTCACAATGTAAAATTGTACGACCAATAATCTCTCGTAGATGTCTTGCCACTCATTGATACTCCCTCCGTCCCTTAGGTCAATTTAAAAATTAGCATAATGTAATTAAGTAAACGAAGGTGATTAATAGATTAAGGATGGTTCACAACATGTCACATGCCTTGACTGGAAAGTACATTATGCTAATTTTGTGTAGACAAACTTAAAGCATACAATTCATGTACACCACAAAATAAATAATTCATAATTCTTGTTCAAAGAAGTTGTAATCCATTAAACCATAATCAGCTACAAAAATTGTTTTGTCTTAGCAAATTACAGATGAGCGTTCTTTATAGATATAATTCAGTATGAATGATATTATCCAATTCCTCACCTTAGATAAATTACACTCAGTTTCCAAATGTGCCTTATGCTCCAAATATTCAGCATCATAAACATCATGCTTGCCCATTATTACTCTTCCCCTCTCCACCAGTAGCCTGCATTTATAGCAAACTCATTCTGTTAATTCCTTTCAACAGAAAGCCCTGCACATTTTCTATACTTTGGTAGCATATTAAAGCAAACCTTAGCTTTGGCCTTCTTTCCTTTTGTTTCTGCAACAACCTTGCTTTGGAAAGGAAGAAAGCTAGCCCCTATAAAGGGTTGTAACGCTTGTGGGATCTCAATACCATCTTCTCTTTGGTAATTCTCAAGAATACAGCATATGGTTCTTTCAGTAGCCGTGAGGGTAGAGTTCAACAGATGAGCATATTGCTTCACTTGTTCGTTACTCTAGTCCAAGAAGGAAGAAAATAAGATTTTGAAGTTAAAACACATACGCAACAACTTCCAAGAGTGGAGGATTTTCCACTTCCAAGAAGAACACTTTCCCATGTACAATAATGTTAATTTGATACTGCATAAAGTTTATCCTGGTCTAAAATTTAATCAAAAATGGTAATAAAAGAAGTAAGAAAAAGAAAATTCTTACCTTCTTCTGGCCATATCTTATTTCAAGTTTTCTGGATTGGTAGTCAGTGCAATTTGAGCAGGAAACAAGCTCTCTATATGTTTGGGATGCAGGAAACCAGCCTTCTAAATCATACTTCTTCGCAGCAGCATCATTTAGAGCACCAGAGACAATAGCCACAACTTGATAGGGGATGTTCAACTGAAAGCATTTTTCAGATCCAAACACAATAATCCTTTCAGCAGAGGAAGAAAAGCCGAAGATATCAAACAGAAAGAGTATACAAATTTAAGGCAGTGACCTCTTTATAAAAATCCTCTGAGTTCTTAAGCATTTCCTCATGCATCTCCCAAGAATCATTACCATTTGGGCTAGTAAGACAAAACTGCTCCACTTTCTCAAATTGATGAACTCTAAAAATGCCCAAGGTGTCTCGACCATGTGAACCTGCCTCTTTGCGGAAACAGGTCGAATATCCAGCATATCTAAAAAACCAAAGACAAATAATAATTTACAACTCCGGATCTCTGTAATATATTTTTAGCTTTCATGTCCAGAATGTTCCTATGTGCATATAGCCAAATATGGTTTCTTCTCAGATGAGAGATACCAGGGAACAAGCTAAGATCACTATTTCTTCTCAGATGAGAGATACCAGGTTACAACAAGCTAATTTAACTTCAGACAAGTAAAAAGTCAACATTCATAAATATTAAAAAAAAAGTTTGTTTAAGAAATCTATTAGTGAAGAGCCAACAGCCCTCCAAAGGAACAGGATTCAACATAAACAATACAGACCTTTTGGGTAACTGTGCAGGATGGATCCATTCACCAAGGTGGTAAGCACACAATGGCTGCTCGGCTGTGGCAATTAGATACTTGTCATCTCCTTCCCCTGTAACCTGTTATGACATTAATAGATAAGATTATGTGAAAGGAAGTTGAGTGCAATTCATAACAAAAAATCTTGAAAACTGCAGATACTTTTTTGAGCCATTTCTTTAATCCCAACACCAATAACATCTTATAATTTTTTTTTATACACTCCTATCTGAGTGTATCCTCTCCAAAAAAAAAATAGAAAAAAAGAAAGAAAAGTTTTCGTAACTTACCACATTAAAAACAATTTCAACAACTTCCTAACGTTACATAATTGAACACACCATCCCTCCTCCCTCCCCCTAAAATATTAAATTTACCTTGTAAAGTTCTTCATCAAATTGAGAGAGTTGGGCACATTTTGCCATAATATCTTTTCTCATGAAAAAAGGAGTCTGCAAAGGCTCATAACCTCTTTTTGCCAAAAAAGCAAGGCCAAAATTTATTAAAGCCTGATTGAGAAGGACACCAGCACCCTTCAAGTAGAAGCCTCTTCCACCAGCTACATCCGCACCTACATGCCGAGAATATATTAACTAATTAGATAAAAGGGAATGGCATGCCATTAGTAACTGAATGTTGGCATCAAGTAAATAATTCTCTGACAATGTAATAAAAATTACTCAAAAGCATAAAACATCGCTAATGGTTAAAGTCAGACCTAAACTTGCTCTTAAATCAATCCGCCTATCAGACACTGCAATTCTAATTTCTTTAAACAGAAAGTGGCAGACAATACCACAGCATAGGACAGAATTTCATTATTCAAATCGACTGTACATGAGGTAATTTGAAATATATTACAGGTCATTTCTAAGATAAAAGTATGTATAATCATTATTGAGTATTACTCACATGTTTTTATTAAAAACATAGATCATTGTTGTCGTGAAAAAGAATTAGCAGAAGTGAAGTATAGGTATATAAATAAACCACATTAACAGAAAAATTTACCAACTCTTTTTTTTGTCCTTCTTTAGTCTATTCACATAGACATATTACAGACAGAATCTGATACCTCGTCCCATAAAATTAGCAAAATCAGTCAGCTTTTCAATACTGTATTCTAGGAAAAGGATGCAAAGTCCATTTCCTTTAAACTGTAGTAAAAAGGACCAACTTATGGCGTTGGGAAAAGTATTCTAACCTACGGAACATTCTAAGACGAAAAAGAACAAACACAAACAATTCAAAGAAAAATACTAGAGAAGCCTGAACGTTTCCACTTCAGAGGTAAGCATACCTTTCACAAGATCCGCAATTCCAAGAAGCTCAACAAGGTCCACATGGTTTTTCAACTTTACACCCATCCTTCTCTCCCCCCAAGATCGAACAATTTCATTGTTTGCCTGTAATCAATAAATGATGTTTATATAGATAAATAGACCAACGAACAAAATTTACATGTACTCTCAACAAATGATTAAAATCGCATTCAGGATCCAATAATTATCACAACCTCGTCATTGCTAACGGGAACAGAGTCGTGCACAAGGTTTCCGACCGTCTCCAGCTTTGAGAAGAGAGCGGCTTTCGCATCGTTGACTTCGATCTCTTTCTGAGCCGTCAACTGCTTGTTCTCGTCCGTGTTTCTTATCATCCCCGAGGCATCTTCCCCAGACTTCCATAGAATAATGGAGGAGATATAAAAAAAATTTAAAATTTCATAAAAACAAATCGATAATTGAAAAGAATGCGCAGAGACGTGAGTAGTGACAAAGACATACGATTTTGAGGCGGGCAACTTCCTTGTTGATGCGATTGAAGTCTTTGCGGAGGTTGTCGAGCTCAAACTGGCCTGTAAGCCAAAGAAAAGGAAAATGAGAAGCAGAAAGAGTGAGCACAGGCAGCGGATGCGACAATGAAAGCGAAAAATAACAGACGCTGGCGCCAGGCTTTGTCGAGGTGGATGATTTCGTCTACGATATGGGGGTCGGCGAAGCGGCGGCGCTGGGACTCCCGGATGCGCTCAGGGTCATTGCCCTTGTCCTCCCTGAACAGATTCAAGTCCAGCATCTTCGTCTGATTCTCTCCGGCCGCTGCCTCCGCTTCGTCGCCTGTGACCGCCGCGCCTTCCTTGTTTGCTCGAGATATGGGGTTTACAAAAGCGAGCGTAAAGCTGGTAGTATTCTGTTATTACGGGCCCGGTTGACGGTCCGATCGGGTCCGATTCGAAGGAATTTAAGCAGACCGTGCTAGTTGGTTTAGGGTTCAAATTCGGTGCCAAGCCCGAGTGAAGCCCGGTCTATTCTTAGTTACACAATTCTTAGGGCTTGTTTATATTTTGCACTTAGTTTGTAGAAAATTTTATAGTTTTTATATTTATTTTATATCAATAACTTTATTTTGTTTAATTTAAGTGATTGATCACTTAAAAAGAGTATTGTGAGCTTATTTTTCTTCTCTTATAAGTGGTTTCATCATTTAATAAAAATTACTAATTTTGTAAATATAGCCATTAATATAGGATAGAGTTAATAAAATTTTAAAAAACATAGAAAATGGTGTTTTAGTTATTAATGCACTTTTTATAGTTCCATTTAAATAGATCATAATTGTTTCATCCATTTTGTAGCTGTCTCTTTTATGAAAAATATGATTTTTAAAATTTTCTATTTTGAACAAAAAATGGATAAAATGAGACACATAAAATGTGTCAACTGGGACAAAATGGTGTCACAAACATAATGGCATTTTAAGCAAAATATGCAAAAAAATAGAATTCTATAATGTTATCTTGCATATAAAAAATTCGTTATGCACACAAAATAATAACTTAAATATAATTTTAAAATTTTTATTTAAAAATTAACTTACAAAATAGGTGCAAACCCTTAATATATCTTTTTTTTTAAATTAGGAAAATTATATAAATAATATTAAAAAATAATTACCTAAATAACGGAGAGAGAAACTTAATTCCCAAATGGTGTTCTTTTTCACCACGCAGGCACCAATGCAAGAATGACTTTTTTTTAAATATTTTTCATTAGTTTCATCATTTAGACGGATAAAATTTATTTTACACATATTTTATCTTTCTAAAGGATGAAATTAGTACACTTACTCATGATGGTGGTATGCCAAGTACACTTACCTACAATGTAATAATTTTGTCATTTTAAAAGACAAAATTAATACATTTGCCCACAATGGTAGTGTGTCAAAATACACAATGTACTAAGTACACTTGCCCACAATTATACTCATTTAATCCTTTAAAAGGATAAAATCTATGTGAAATAAAATTTATCTTTCTAAATGATAACTCATAACAAAATTTAAGAAAAAAAAGCACACAAGCGCCCATGCATGGCGAAAATGAACAGTACTATGAGAAATATTTTTCTTTCTCTATTATTAGAAACCCTCATAATCTTGAAATTTTTAAGGAGAAAACAAGAGAAGTGGCTTCCCCTTTCAACAAGGATGTCTCTTAAAAAGAGGCACGAAAGTGGTGGGCAAAGCCTACCCTTGCCCTAAGATGATTTTTCCTTGTGTGCTCAAAAGCGGTTGGCATAATCTCCCCTCACCCCAGGACAATCTATCCTTTTAAGCTCGGAAATGACCTTTTAATATTATTTTACAACCCATTTCTTGGCTCTTTTATGGAGTATTTGTGAAAGATTCACTCAAAATTGTGTTTGGCTGCACTTTTTCATACTAAAATGAGTTTCTTGGGTTGGATGGTTTCTTGTCTGGCAACATCAATGTTCAATTAACGCAAAAATGCTCCATGAATGACCTTAAAATGTATCATCTATTGAGAAATGCAAGTCAGGTCACAACAGAATGTCCTGAATAAACATGTTGCTATGAATGAACCATTAATGAGTTTCCTGGCTTTTGAAGCCCAGTCAATTGTCACAAGGCAACAAAGCATGCTATTTATGACACATACTAAGACATACACATTCATAGATTTGTTATATACTTGACATGCATACATTACCAGAGCTGAGCTGATCGCAACATTGTGCTTAAACGTGTTATAGGAAAATCCCGCAATGTTGCCCGATCATATGTCCATTCACAACAACGTATGCAAACCAAATAAATAAAACACCTACACATATGCACCCTAACACGTGTCACAAATAATACACTTTGCTACCCAAACAATGGCCATCACATGTTCTTTCTTCCGTAAATCATTTGTAGCCAAATGTTCATTTCATACAACCTTAAATGAGTTATCAAACGCCCCTGTATGTGCATTCACCATCGCTAAAAAAACATTTCGTGCAATTGTTTGTGTATGTTGGGTCAAATTTAGGTAGGAAGTTACCTATTTGCTGCGCAGGTCATGTTCAACAGAACTTCTAAAAAGAAGATGCACTTCCTTTACAAGAGGAAGCAGCTCAATCCAATTCACCCAATAGAAATGATTACAAGTCTTGGTTGAACAGATGCGGATTGGCCTGTTTCACTGGAACTTGTTCCGAAAAACATCCTGTAATCAACCTTCTACAAGTGTTTCCCATTCCACGCTCAATGACATTACTCAGAAATACAAAACTTTCATATGTTATTCTGAAGTACAAAGAATAAATGTCTGCATTAAGAGAACAAATTATATATAACTGTCGATCAGAGATTTTCTCATCTCACCCATAATGGCACTGGGCTGAGCTTCACGCAACTTAAAGACACTCTCAATGACAGAGAGCTCAGTTGCAGTGGTGTCAGACCCGCAGAATGCTGTCCAGTCATTAACAATCATTCCAGCTGCAATTACTTCACTGCCTCTGTTTACCGTACCAGCGACAAGGGGAACCTGAAGGAGTGTGGAAAGCTCGTCTAGATCTTGTACTGAGGTATGTGGGTGGACCTGCATTGTCAATAAATATTGTAATGCAAAATCAATGCAAAATATATTAGCACTAGAAGGCTCTAAAATGTACTTCATTCCTTACCAATCCACCTCTGTTAGAGAAGGCACAATAACTGCCTACAAGAACGTTACCAGCAATAGTCTGTCTAAACACTTCCACTCCTAGAACATCAGCAATCAACTCCTCAGTCTCCTGTAATTCATACAGAAATGTGTATTATTAAAAGAGAAAAAAATAAACATAGATTTCGATATTCCAAATCAACAAGAGAATAAAAACAAGAACCTAGAATTTGACATTCCAAATCAACAACAATCTGACCACAGAATGTATTCAATTCTGGGATATCTATCATTCACATAAAAACTGCACGAGTACATAGGCTTTTGGGCCTATTTCACCTGGTTAAGATCTCCTGGGCAGGGACCAACTCCGAGTTGAAAAGAACTTAAAAAACTAGCATAACAGGATTCTTGACCGTGAGCAGACTACTGCTGCAACCAAATTGACTTTTAAGGAGAGAAAAAATCTTCAGAATCACAGAACGGAAACACCCACCAAACTAATTTGATGCATCATTACTTATATCCTACTAGAAAGTTCAAAAGTTGATACCCTGTCAAGATCCGTATGGGTAAGAGCAACATGATCATTGCAAGCTATACCATTTCCCAAAGCTGATAGTCTTTCTTCAATTCGCTGGACAACCACCTGATCTGGTAAGCTGTTTCTTAAATGTTGAAGCTCTGGCATCGAAAACATAAAAGGTAATTTCAAACACAGCATTCATAGGGCCCCTTGAACAAATATTTAAAAGTTCCAGATACATTAAAACATAAATAAGGCCTATAACCATATATATTTGGAAAAAAACGGCATTTAAACTTAAAACAGTCCAGCCACCCAGAAGGAACTGTTTTTTCGGAACTCGGACAAAGTGAATTGGCTAAGCCCAAGTACTGGACACCATAGATTAATTTAGAAAAACAACAATCAGAGGATCTCTCCAGCTCATATACTTAACTGTTAGTCTTACTTAGCAGTCGTCAATCTAAGAAACTTACACAATTAGAAACAGAAAAAAAAAACTGAAGCAATAGCTAGAAAGGCTGTACCTATGAATCTGACTGGTCTTTAGGCACATGAACAAATGCAAAAAGTTAATGCAACAAAGGACATGGATGCAATGTTCTGCAATCTTCATCCAAACAAATTTTAAGAGAATAACAAATGAGCCATAAGCAAGTAATTAACAAGTTCTAACTTTCTATCAATGGGAAAATGCCAGTACTTGACAAACGGGAGAAGCAATAATAGTTGTAGTAAATTTAGGAATAATGGCATTAGTAATGAATTAGAAAGCACTTGAAATTTTTTTTAGAACGCCAACAAAATCCAGGATAGGATTGGATGCAGGCAACAATATGATATCTGACGAGGAAAAAAATTCATATAACTCATTCCAATTTCAATGTTACCTTGGTCTGTTGTAGTATGTGGCACAAGTAACCCATTCTTGTTCCCTGCCACAAGATCAAATAACAATCACAATGAAATTTGTCATGACATAATAAGCATGGGATAGGATGCTTATATAAGTAAAGAGCACTGCATTTCCTATGTAGTTATGATGACAGGAAGAGAACTAACCAGCACATAATCTTCCAATAATTCTGGTGCCAGATATGGAGGTTTTGACAACAGGCATAACATCAGCCAGCTCTGCTTCAAAAGTACTAAAAGAAGTCCAACATATCAAAAATCATTTTCACAGATACTATAAGCCAAACAAGATCAAAACATTAAAGAAATGTACTGACCTGTAGAAATTTTCAGATCCTCCAATTGCCACCAAACAATATGCATTTGTCAACTTTGAAAATACTCCCACTTCACAAGAGTTCTCAAACTGCAGTCCTGCACACATTTCATAAGATACCTTTAGTATCAGGAGACAGACTCAGTTTCTGTATCAATTATATCTGCAAAAAATTTCATCGAAGCTAAGCATCAAAGCTGAAGTGTATGATTAGTAAAAGCTCCTAGGCCACTCTGATATACAATTTGCATTAAAATATATGACACAGGTGAAGCTGTAAAAAGATTATATGCCAGCTCTGTTTATGGTAATTTCAGATTCACTAATAAGAGTCCATCTGCGAACAACTATAGCCATTTCTTTGGAGGCTGACAACCTGACACAACTCCTAGGATCTATCCAATGAACGAGATGCTAACAGCAGTTCCTTAAGTAACCATCTTTAACATAAGGTCTCAAGCTAATGTTACTTTGTTAAATGAAACATTAGCTTACTCAAGATCTATAATTAATCAAAAACCAAATCCAACTAATTAGTATTATTTTTCCTGCTGCTTCATCCTCTCTTTATGGTAACTTCTATTATATTTTCTATTATTAACTAAGACAATCCATACATAAATCTTCTAACTTGTGGATGCAGCTTGGTTGATGAGGTTCACTTGACTTCAGTACGATTAACCAATGGGAGCACATGCATCATTTAACAAGATCAATAACAAAATCACACCAAACAAATAAGATGCAGGAAAAAAGGCACTCTCTGCCAATCTTCTGCAATTAAAATGGATTAGCATGTGGTTTTATGCATATGTCTGCAGTAAAATAATTGAAACATTATATGTAAATCACCCTCCAACATTAATCACAAACGATTCAGAAAATACTTTACTATAAGCTTATTGCAATATTTTACATTACTATAGTCTTGTTAGCAAGTTTGAGTAAATAACTAAACAGTCATGTTATCATACTCATAATGAATCTCTTATATTCTAGAAGAAGGCACGCTTCCTAGAAAACTGCTTTGAAAATTTATATTAAAAAATACAAAAAATTGTACAGCGCTGAAATAAAAATAAAATAGCAAAAACTTTGATCCAAGATAAATATATAAAAAAGTGATACAAATACAGACGAGCTGGATAACTTCATCCGATCAAATGGTGATGTAAAAATGACAATAAGAACTATATTTGTCTGCATATTTCTCAAAATAAATATAAAAATTCACACAAATGCAAAATCTAAAAGGAATAAGCAGGAAAAACTTACGGGTTGCCATACTAAATAAATCTTTAAGATTATATAACCTGCAAGGACAACAAACTTGATGACTAAGGGATCACAAAAAAATAATATCAAATTATTTACAAATACAGGAATATAAAATGAATGAAGAACATAGGTACCCTCACTATATCAACATATGATCAAAATCGCACACAAATAGATAAAAATATCATGCTTCCAGATGGAGATCCAAGTAACAAAAATTGAAACAAAGTCAATCAAACCCCGCATAGTCAGAGTATGCTACTAAGCTATATATACACTTAGAATAGAATAAAAAAAGATAAATATGTTATGCGTGAGGCAAGCCTCAAGGCCTTCCATCTCCAAAAATGTAGCCGTCGGGTCATATGATGGAAGTCGCAATTCCACGCGAAGGAAAGCCGAGCCGGCAAGACAAGTGGGTGGAGTGCGGATTGTGAGGACTCCTGCGACAAAAAGCAGAGGAAGATAACATGAAGAAGAGACCGCACCTGAAGATGTGAATGGATGGTTCCGGCCGGCAAGGATAGTAGCTGCGACTACTGGTGGCAAAACTTCGGCAGGCAGCTGGGGTTGCGGCGGCCGGGTCTGGACATGACCAGGCCACCGACAGAGAAGATATTTAGGAATGTGTCTTTGTACACCCCAAAATATAATCCCCTAGTACCCCGTTTCACAAAAATTGGAGCAAACTTTTTTTTAGAAAAAAAAGCGTCGCCTCCAATGGGCAGGCTTTTTCTAGCATGATCTTATAACTTTGTAAAATACCTTTAGGGTATATCTGGATTGGCGGAAATTAGGAGAAAGGGAAAAAGAAAAAGAAAAAGAAAATAAATCTAAGTGAAAGAGAAATTATGAGAATCTTAAATATTTTTTACTGTTTAGTTGTATAAATGATGTTAGAGAAAATTAACGGTGACAGTGACGGTGGTGGTAGAGGTAGTGGTGGTAGTAGGAGCAGTAGTGGCAATGGTAGTAGTGGTGGTGGCGGCGGCGGCGGCAGTAGTGACAACGATAGTGGTGGTGGTGGCGGCAGTAGTAGCAGTGGTAGTAGAGGCGGTGACAGTAATGGTGGTAATAGTAGCGGTACGACGTAAGTCTTTAGTGCACTAATTTTCTCTCAAAATCCATGGGTCAACAAGTGGAAAGTTTTTGGGCAAAATTTTCATTTATTTTCTCTCAGTTTTCACTCTAGTTTCTCTTTGCGTGTTGCACCAAATAGTAGAAACTGAGAGATTTTAAGAGGATTCCTTTCATTTCCCCTACTTTTCACCAATCCAAACAGACCCTTAAAGTCCACACGATTTATTTATTTTTTGATAAATTTACCTTCTTATCATATTCTTTTCCTTCTCCTCACGTTTCCGCTTCTTTCTTTCTTCCACTTCCATCCACATTGCTGCTTCCTTCCAACAACTAGCTAGGTTGTCATTAGGACGCCTCCTTCACTGTATCTTCTTCCCTTAGAGCACAACCACTCCTCTCCAATGACAACTTAATCGTTACCATCGCCACCAATGACATCGTTATTATCAGCCTCACTACCTCTGCTAAAACTAGCTTTTGGCCCTTCCCCACCTGCCTCAACTTTAGCCAAATTTAGAGCTTCACCATGTAGTACTCACACTGGCACAACACCAACCCCTTCCTCCTCTGTCTCTCTCTTCGTCTGCACCAACTTCGGTGCCTCCTCCACTGCACTATCCTCCTTTGACCACAAGCCTCTCGTTGCTGCCTTCACTACTCTTTCATCCTCCACAAGCACATCCTTCTCGGTGATGACCCCACTAAAATTGTCGCCACCAAGGACCTCTTATAAAATTTCACTCTCTTTGTATATAACAAAGAGACTAAATATTTAGTCTCTTTGTATATAACAAAGTGAGTAAATATTTATGGTTTACATTGAAGGAGGCAATCAACCCTAAATCTGTGGCCCAGGTTTATAAAGCGTATTCATATGTCGCAACAACCCTCGTGCCCATTTGCAGCCGGTGATCCTTCAATATTTTGGCTTCACAGTGAATAATGGGTCAATAATCTAATTTGCAGGAGATGGACATTTGAATCTGTTGGAGGAAGGTGAGGTCCTAGGGATGGTCCTTCCCCCTCACATACCCCTTGGCCTCCTTCTCGGTGTAGCTCTAAAAGCCCAGGTTATCGTTCCTCTCTCATCTCCCTTGCATAGCTCTGCTGGGGCATAGTACGCATGGGTGCAAAGGGGGCAGTGGGGGGGAATCCGGGTGGAGGAGGAGCACCTAGAGTGGGAGTCACTTGTAGTGGCTGCGGGAGGTGCCTTCGAGGTCGACGAGGCAGGCAAGTGCATTAGCGGAGATGGAGTACAACTCGCCGAAGATGGGGTGGCCGGAGCTCGAGAGGTTGAGGAGGAAGCGGGCGTGGTAGGGCCTGCAAACTTGGGTGTAGGGGTCAAAGGTGGTGCAGGGGCTGAGGAAGGTGGTGTCGCCAAAGCGGGTTGGTGCTGGATTATCTATGAGGGGCATTTTTATCTTAATATAAAATTTAGAGTTAGTGTCATATTAAAAAAATTTCTTGTAGTTAGCACCAAAAACCCTTTTTTAACGAGGAGTCTTCTGCCCCTTGTTGTATCTAGCCCACGCCACATTTATACAATCGGGAGATATCCACTTGAGTTAGTAGGATGAGGTCCAAGAGCTCATACGGGCTTAACTTAGGCATGAGATGGAAAAAATCAAATGTATTTACTCAATTTGAAGCAAAAAATTTATGATTTTGGCGTGCCAATAATTCGTTGTTTAAATAGAATTCAATTGGAATTTAGAATCTTAAATTTAATTATCAAACAAAATTTCAATTCTAATACATTTTGCCCAAATCAATTCAATCGAATCAACATTTTGATTTCATGTTGATTTGCTATTCAAAATCTCTTCCCACGGCAATTAACATATACATGATACTTAGACATCATGTCCATGCCTAAAATCACATCAAAAATCAATCATAGGCAAGATAATCAAATCAACATGCAACTCATGCCCATAAATCCATATAGAGACCTTCTCAAGATATTACTCCGCTCGAAGAGAGGGCAAATGAGTAGACACATGTAAGGGAATTGATAGCATTTTATGTTCAACATCAAGCTCACGAGCAAAATGCGGAGAAATGAATGAGTGAGATGAACTGGTATCAAATAACACCATAGCATAGTGAAATGCAATGATGATCATACCCTCCACTACCGCTAAGGAGTTGGCCGCCTCGTAGGCCGAAATATCGTAAACTTTTCTCTCGTTGACCGACTTCTTTCCCTTTGCTTCTTGCTGCCCAGCTTAAGATCTACCCTGAGGTCCTTGGTTATGCAGAACAGGTTGATGCTTAGGCACACCACCTTTAGTTTTCCGAAGACACTCACTCATGTAATCCCCTTTTTATTTGCACACGAAACAATTGATTTTGGCACAACAGTTATTGCGATCCCGCTGCACATAGTGTGTATTGTTCCTCCCATATTACCACCACGATGTTTTTGGTTCCTATGTTCATAAGAGTCCTCTTGCCTTGGCCTCTTAGGTTGCTGCCCCTTTTTTCTTCAAGTATTCCTCCGAATCTTTCTCCATGACGATGGCGGTCTCAATAACCTCCACCAATGTCTTGTGCCTAAAGGGGATCACTCGACCTCTAATGAACGACTTCAACCTGTCCTCGAACTTCCTTGCTTGCTCGTATTCATCGCAAAAGAAGCGAGGAGCAAAACGTTCAAGTTCAACAAACTTAGTCTCATAGGCCAATACCGACAGGGAACCCTGTTGAAGACTCGAGAATTCCTTATTCTTCTCCTCCCACACATGCAATGGGAAGTACTTGTCATTGAAAGCTAACAAAAACTCTTCACAAGGAATGTCCACCCATCCCTGGAACCATGGTCTCTCCATAGACAACCACCACCGTTGTGCCTCGCCCTTAAAGGTGAAGACTACAAGGTGAGTCTTCTCCTCCTCTGCACACCGTCTAGCGCTGAAGATATTCTCTATATGGAATCTCTAATTATCCACCTCAGAAGCATTCATCCTCCCCTAAAAGCTAAGAGGATTAAGCTTATTGAAACCTTCCAATGAAAGAGACTCAGACCTGCTGCCTCCTGCATGCTTAGATTGGATGACCTGTGTTAACCCCTCGATGGCAGTCAACACGTTTCCCAAGCCACATGGTAATTATTAGTGCATGCATGATTAGATCCAGCCATCTACACAACAAGTAGACATTAATCATAAGGCCTAATAATACACAACAATACACGCTTCAAGCAACACATCAAGCAAACAACAAGACAATCAACTAATGGAATTTCACCATTGATAGCTATGTCTAAGTCTTTTATCACCTCACACCCCATTATCATTCAAGACTCATTACTTAACCTCATTTACTATTGAACAAAGATGTGTTCAGATACCAAAAACTTACTTGTCATGCCCCGACACACGCCAACCCCTAGTCGAACCCGGTCCAAGGGGAGGACGGAGTGCGGTACAACGAAGTAGCATCGACACACATGCATGCTAATGTTTAACTGGGCATCAACAACGTATCAATGATGATGTTGGCAAATTTGACTCTTCTTAGTCTACTCATTGTCAGCAGAGGATTGACACATCGATGATAGTGTTGATAACCATTGACACCTACATCGATGCATCAATGGGTTGACCCATGGTATATCAGTTTATTATTTATATGCAAGGTTTTCATCAATGCTTTAACTACTTATGAGATGTATAATTTACTTGCATGATAAATGTAGGTTAATATTCAAATATATAATAGAAATATGTATATGATTGAGGGGTAAGTAAACCCTATGTTTGAATCATGTTGAGAGTAAAAAACCCTAAGGCATTGTATATAACACTTAAGGACAAATGAGCCTAGTGTCATGTTAGACTCGAAAAGCAAGTTCTTTAGCCACATAAAGGAGTTTTATGGTAACAAACAGGACTATGCCTTGTGGCTCCCCTTGGCATAGGAGTTTTTAATGTAGATTCTCTCAATGGGGCATGAGATATAGTTTAAATAGGTTATAGCATTAAAATATGTAAAACTCCAACGCAACATAACAAAAGAAGTTCTAAGTGTCATGCCCCAAGATTTTTAAACTCATTTTTATAAATAAAATAATAAAAATAATTATTTTTAAAACCTTTTGTTAATCATTTGACAAGCTATCTTGGGTACAAGACAACCATTTTTGAACACATGTGTACTAAATCATAATACATTAATAATCAAAGTCAAATCATATATTAAATTACATAGGGTCTTGCTAAAGTACATGTTTGAATATCTTGATATGCACAAATATAAATAAATTGACACTCGCATGCCTAAAGTTATCTACCTTAAAGTAAGAAGACATTAAATATGTTAAGTTGCCTAGCAAAATCGTCCTTACCGCACATCTAAGATCCTAAAGTTACTTTAACCTTGCAAGGAACCTGCATCACACAGATGCAAGGAACCTGCATCATATCCAATATCTAAACAAGTATTATGTAATAAAAATGTACATAATTAAACTACATCGTCACAAAATCAACAATTATCATAACCAATATCAACATTATCATCATCACACATAAGTAGAATAAACATAACATTCAAAAAAGCATTTCTCATGATTTCAAACATCATAACGTGACTCCCACTCAAAAGTCTCTAATTTCATAAGTGCAAGTCAAAGGTTCTCTATGGCACGGTAGCCACATTTAGGAGAACAACTTTGCTTCAATAAACCATAAACTACTCACATTCGGACTTTAGGTAATTAGGTATTCTAAAGTCTTTCCGCTTCATCTACGCTATGAAGTTAAGGCTAACAGGGGCTCATGGACCTAAGTAGTTGAAGTTCCGACTTCTATAATCATTGAAACTTCTTGTATTGGATTACACGGGACTAGTCATCTTTTAATGATCTACTCCATTTTAACATCATTATCAGGTCAGGGAAGCACTTCTACATAACTTCCATTTTTAGAGAGTCAAAAGACTTTGGTCATTTTTTATACCAACCCCTTTTCATCCACTTGGCTAAAGACTCACTTGAGGAGCTAAGGCACTAATGGTTTTTTTAACCTCAGATACTGAAAGACATAAGTCTTGGGGTGCGATCCATTAAAAGGTCATTCACACAAAAAAGTACATACATTCAACCATAACATCATCACATATAGATGCACTTTGGTGCATATAATAACATGTTATTACTTCACAACAATTCTTGTTAAAAATACCCAAAACCGACTTACTATTGGTGGACTCATCAACGTGTTGATCAAGTCATTGATGACCATCAATAACTCATATTATCTTAACATAATCATGACAAAATATCATAATTATCCTTTACAAACTCATATTGACGTTAAGAAAATATTTATGTATACTTTCTAAACTGAAAATTTTAGATTAAAACTCATCAGGTAAAAAAAGTTATAATCTTAAGAACAACCAAGGGTCAGACCAAGGGTCAGATCAGCGAGGGTCTGCAAGTCATGACTACACCTTAGGTCCAACTTTTAACAATCATAAACCTTCATCCAAACTCCGATTTATGCATTATTAGATGCATTTTGAAGCTATGTATATTTAGTTTATATCTTTAAAGTTTCACAATTAATTTCAACCCACATAGTAAGTTATTGTACTTAAAATGACCAAAGGTCAAATTTATTGTTTTCCACATGTACCCCAAAACTTGCTTGATGTTGCTTCTATCATAATTTCCTCATCTGAGATTCGGTTTGTGCACTCTTGGTAGTTGTAAAAAGTTCTTTATGTCTACTATTTGATAAGAAATTTTCATATCCAAACTTCATGTATAAAGGAAGTTATTATTCCAAGAAGACTATACGGTCAAATTCACTTATATCATCATGGCCAAGCATAGGGAAAACCACTTCCAAAAAGTTTCAAAACTCTTTAATTAAAACTGGAAGCATTTATAGGCAGTGGGGATTAGGGTTTATAATCTCCCTAGGATTTGAGCTACTAAACTATCCTTAGGTCACCCAAAATGACCCCTAAAACTCAATTCTCGTTACTCAATTTAAATGAGTCCAAAAGGCTAAGTAGAAAGCCCAAATTTAGGTCTAATTGAGATAATCGGGTCCGGGTCCTGTGCATGTAATACAATTCAACGGGTCATAACTCACATATTCAAACTCTGATTTGTGCATTATTGGTTGTGTTTCGAAGTTCTTTTTGTCTAGATTATAACTATACTAGTTTTAACCCTAAACTTAACCTACTTAGGGAGTTATTCAACTAATAAAATTAAACGGTCAAACTCCTTAAATTTTAACATGTTCTCCATTAGAGAACTAAGAAATTACCAAATCTTACTCCACTCCCTCTACTTATGCATCCTCAAAGTCTGATGTGGATTCCCAATCCCTGACTCAGAGGAGACTAACTCAACCTTTAGAGAAGAGGAAGGCTCCTTCTACCCACAAGGTGCCCCTGCCAAGAGGGGGAAGGCGGAGCTTCCTCCTCTAGATTGTCTACGACATCTTGCACTCCTTCTACTTCAATTCCATAGCTTGACACACAAGGGGTTAGCGCTGTCACGCCCAGGCACTGCCCGACCCGAGCCGAACCTGGTCCAGGGGCCGGTAAAGCATACAGGGGCGACAAGGAGATTGAAAACGATTAGAGAAGACTTATGCCCTAATCACGAGTGATCTAAAATTTACGAAGTCAACGCACTACTTTGAGCAAGAGTAAATAGGTAGAACCAAAAGAGTTACTTTAACTCTAAATTAAACCACAAATCTCCAACCCACATATTAATTAATTCATAGCCCACGCTAGGCTCCAAAACTAAGTCTCAGACAATCTAAAGATATAATGTAGCACAAATCAGGAACAAGAACTACTCCACATGGGTTCTAACGTCATAACAAAAATCAAAGAAACATGCAACATCTAGAGATCTCTACATCTACTCCCAAGTCCTCCCCGACCTTTCCTCAAACAGAGGATTATGCCCGTCTGTGTGTCACACCACGTGGCCCCAAAACAAAAACACAAGAAAGAGGGGTGAGTATAAAAACTCAATAATGATTTTAATATAACTATAAACATTAGAGCCACGATGACATAGTAATATAACAATTTAGATCAATGATTAACAAGATATATCATTTTCTGATCACATATACATATCACCTAACCTACATAATAGTGTCTAAATCACACTTTCTGATTCATGCATTCAGATCACATAACCCTGCATATAGTGTCTCAATCACATTTTCTGGTCATGCATTCATAACACATCTCATACACTCTGCATGACAAACATGTCTCAATCACATTTTGCACAATCATGCATAGCATACATCATATACATGCATCAACATAAATGATGAATGCCTCCATCAAGGAGTAAACACAATCATTGCCGCAAGGCTGGACGTGGTCCAAATTTCTTAACTAGAAACTTGGGGCATTGCCCGCTCAGAACACAGTCTAAATTCTATAAGAGAAACCAAGATGTAGGGGTAGTCAGCCCCTCTGCTCGCTAAGGATAATCTACACGGGAAATCCAAATTCCCCAAAGGGAACTTAGAGCAAGTCTGTTCGCTAAGGATAATTCTGGCCAAGAACATCCAAATTCCACGTAGGGAACCTAGAGCAGGGTGTTCGCCAAGGACATCTCTGCGGTGGGGAGAGTCCAAATTCCCGCATAGGGAACCTAGAACACGTGGTAGCCGGTACATGAAGGCATACAACTCTGGGTGCTCAGTGTTCAGATGTGTCTATTCTCAATAAATCTCAACCGCAACAAGTATACGACTCGTCCTCATATAATCTCATTTTGACGCGACTTAACCTGAGGAGTATCCATGTTCCACATAGGAACTCAAATCGAAAACATGTCCTTTCGAACCAATCAAGTTCCGATTAAGCCAACGACCGAATAATCTGGCATGTAATTTCACAACATTGCATCTAATCGATCAAACTCGGCTAATCTCAATAAAGTCTCAATCGGAAATCCGTTTCATGACACATGCAACATGGTACTTACATGTGCAAAGTATACATGAATCCTAATTCATGATAAGTGCTCTCATTGACCCCTCATGCATCATTTATAATCATAATACTACACATCATCATAATCATTAATCCCACATATGTGTGTACATGGTAGAAACGCCTCATTCGATGTATATCAACATGCTTTGTAATTAACTCGCCATCACACTACACATGCACATTAACATTTAATTATGGATTCCAACTGAAATCATGGGTGAAGAACCATTAAAAACCATCAATCAAAACAAAACATAACCACAAGCTAAACATGTGTAAGCACATTCACCTCATGCTTGAGTCTAGGCATAGCACTAACATTCACCCATCATTTACCTACATCCTATAATGACATATCAATCCATTAGCATGTTATAATTCTACTGAAGACATGCTTAAATCATAGGGAATCAACCACTCATATGTTCAAGATAGCAATTCTAACATATATATATATATATATATATATATATATATATATATATCCAACTACAAGTCATTTTACATAAACTTTAAATATACGCTACAAATTCTAAACATCAATAATATGCTCTTCCAATAGCTTATTCTAGCTCAAAATACTCCACATAAACATAAAAATGATATTTCAGAATAGAGATATCGAAATAAACAATATACATAAAATGGTCAAATTCTGCAGTGTAGCCGTTAGAACGCCCTGATAGGCCGTTCTAACGCCAATAAAGCAGTTTTGACCTTCTTCTTCATTTCGAATTTCAATACCGAGACTCCATTAAAGCAACTTAAAACCTTCATCTATAGACCCAAACACCATTAAAACTCCATCAAATTTTCAAGAATGCTAATCTACACCATCTTAAGATAAAACCCTAAGAAATCGGAACAAGAAATTAACATATACTAATCCTACTATTAGAGCACTAAATCAAGCAAACCCATTCCAAATAAACCATGAAAAATTGAGATTTTACCATAAGAGAACTGAGATTTTGAAAACCCATTACCTTGTCACTTGTTTAGGTTCGGATTTGACCTTCACCCTTCTTGGAAACCTTCCAAAAACATAGTGTCTAAGTTAAACTCCATTAAAAATTGGTTTAACATTGAAAACCTTAAAGAAATCTTAGATCTAGGGTTTGTTAAGCATAAAAAATAAATTTTGAGAAGTAGGGTTTGAAGTAAGGGAGTAAATCAGTGATTTTAATGCTTGAAATCGAATCAAATCAAAGGGGAAATGATGGATTAAGAATGAATTAGAAAAAAACCTAGGAACCTAGGGTTTAGGCTTAATTAAATAAGAACATACCTCAATCCCTTTCTAATTCGGGCCTAATTGGGGAACTAGGCCTTAATCACCTTCTCTCAGCCTATTTCCAAAAGGGAAATGACTCTACCCTTTCTCTTTATAGTAAGGCTTGAGGTGTACATAATTAATTAGTGGGATATGAATAGAAATTTGGGCTAATTAAAAAATAGGTATTTTGATCATTTGAGCACTAATTAAACCTGAAAAAAAATTAAATTTATTTACATAATCTTGTGTTGATGCTTGGGTTAATGGGGTCCAAAAACCTCAATTTCACTTGTGGGGCCCATAGGGGGTCCCGCCAAACCCTAATTTTCGAAAAATTAATGAAAAATCAGAAAATCTCAAAAATTCAGGTTTGACCTAAAAACACTTAAAACCAATAATTGTAAAGTTGGTTTTGATTAAAACTATAAGAAACATCATTTATTTTTGAAAATCACCGAATTAATTAGAAAACACTTAAACCACACGATAACCGATAAACAATCATTAAAATAAACTGGTTCAAGATCAGGGATCTTATAAGGGCTCTCGTTTAGCCACTCACTCTCCTGGCCAGTACTGCTTGCACATCCCCAACAACTAGTCCTTCTACCGCTAACCCATCCATCACTAATTCATCTATAAATAGATTTCTTTCTTATCTTTGATAAAAGAGTAAATGTAAGGATGAAAGGGTGTCAATTATTTCAACTTATTATTATATATAATGATGTAATGGGAGACAAGTTCCTTACTAGTGGATCCTATGTTTTTTACTTTGACCTCAGTTAAATTAGCAATATAACTACTATGATAACTCAATTGCATATGATTATGCAAATGATTACTCATGCCCCTTCAAGTCATGATTTGATAACCAAGTTTAATTTTTTTTATTCCTTGTTATATTTATTCTGCAACATATTTTATTTTAGAACATATAAAATATTTGCATGCAAAATTTGGGGGACAACCAATTTGAAACTATGTCCCATGCTACCAAATTTTTTGGTGCAAGATAGAATAGATGAAGAAATATGCAAGAAAATGGTAAAATAGATGGAAATTTTACTTGAAAATGAATGGGGAAATATTGCTTTTTACTCCATATGCAGAAATTGAGTACAAACGAGAGATGATGGAGTACAAAAGAGGGAAGCAACTTTCAGCATTCTAATTTCTCTTACAATATGACAATATCGTTGGAGAATAGAGTGAATGAAAAGATGCTATTTTGAATTTTCTAGACCCATGTAAGACCCTATATTTTTAAAATTATACTCCCCCCGTCTTACATTAATAGCTCCATTAGTAAAACAATTTATTCTATATCAATAGCTTCATTTTGTTCAATTTAAGTGGTTGGGTACTTAAAAAAATCATAAACTTATTTTATCTTCTCTTAAAAGTGGGTTTCACCGTTTAATAAAAACTATTTTTTCTAAATATAACTAATCATATAAAATAGAGTGAGTACCTTTTAATTTGTCCCTCTTTTAATCAACTAGCCCGCATGTTAGTCTAAGGTGAACCAATTGGTGTTAAGGAGTCACTTGTCATCTGCATGCAACTGTAATCTACTCAATTGTCAGGGGAGATTAATGAAGTGGTACTAATAGGGATGCCACTTCGGGTCGAGTATATGGTAAAACCCGACCCAACCCAACCCTAATCGGTCGGGTTTAGTTTTTAAAATTTAACCCAAATAGCTATTCGGGTCAGGTTTTAGGTGATCCAACCCGACCCGAATATAATTATTAATATAAAATTTTAATTTTTTATATTTTTTAATATTATTTAAAAAATAAAAAAAATATTTTTTTATTCTAAAAGGGTCAAGTTTGAGTTGGGTTTATTCGGGTTGGGTCGGGTTCGGGTTACAAATTTATTAAGTGATATCGGGTTTAAGTTTGGCAAAACCTGACCCGGCGGCAACACTAGGTACTAATGCATGCGAACTCCATACCATTTCTTTGTTGTGGACCTAATCTACTTCTTTACCCTCGTACATTACTCAAATGATGCATTTAGTCTAGTGGAACGAAGATTTTCAAGACTGGAATAAAGAAGTCCACATTAAATGTACTTATAATGGTGTTCAATTATCAGGTGCTCTTTTACCTTGGAAAATCACTCTTCGGGATGGAGTGGAAGAAGGGAGGAGATTCTCGAACGAGGAAAAAGATCCACTTACTTCGAAAGAATTGAACGAGGAGTCGTATGAGGTGAAAATCTCATGTACAATTCTGTAGAGTGACAGTAAGGGTGACTTCTGGGTTCTATACTTTTATGATTAGTGTGCGCCCGTGATCATGAATGCTCTTGATATAGTATATAGGGGTCATTGCGGACTTTATGTACCATGTTAGAGTGATAGCCTATAGCATGCTCTATGTACTGTACAAGTTCCCCATGTAGCATGGTTATGCTAGTCTTGGAGCCAGTCAAAAAAATATTTTAGTTACTCGGAAGTATTGGCAGAAAGTCTCTTGAACCATTGAAACACCTGAGAGATGCCAGTGACTAAGTGTAGAGAAATAAAGGCACCTATGGTGAAGTAGTTATTACAGAACTACAACCTAAGATATGTTAGTAACAGAAAAGAAAAATAATTATCAACCCAACGAATTTTTTAACAAATCATCTGATTTTTGGTTGGATAAAACATATAGGCCCCATAAAACCCGATTAGATGGTTTGTTGATAGATTCGACAGGTGTATGCGACTAAATTTTTATAAGTTCTGGACGAACCGCGAATGAGGGCTTAGCCCCACTTTTCGGGTGTAACCTAATTGTTGCGTACACATGGAGACGGAGTTGGAGAGACGCCGAAGGGTGAGGAGTTACGTGAACATAACTGCACCAACTGATCAAAGCGGAGGAGTTTACCGACCCGGAACCAAATCACTCACTTTTTTACCCCTCCCACGTCGCCCGCCGTCTCCACGACGAGCATCATCCTCCCGGAGCTTCAGCCCTTCGTTTGTTTTTTAAGTACAATGTATATAGACTGTGCGTAAATGGAAAGGTTCTCAGTAATATCTCCAGCAGTCATCACACCCCCCGCCCTTATAGTGCGTCCCCCCTTCGCCCTAGAAGATGAAGCCCAACGTTCTTAGCCCGTCTTTCAAGTCAACTCGTCCTCCAAGGATGGCCGAAGGTGTCAGAGGCAAGGTTGTGGATCTTGAGGAGGGGAGGCTGTCACTGCCTGCAGACACTCGTGGCGTTTCGCGGGATTCCAAGGTGTGTAGTACTTTTTTTTTATTTTATCGCAAGCATATTGCTGCTAGAAGAGCTTGGCCTAGGTTTCATTTGTTTCTACTTCATTCATTTGGGTTTGTCTGATCTTTACATGAACGTTTGGAATTGCAGCAATATCGACGTGTTCCTTTAGAAACCACCGTTCCCCGGGTATGTATATATTCTCTTCCAGCTTCTTTGAGCATATTTACTTATCTTTGTTGGGAGTTAAAGGCCGGAACCCATAATGCATGCATTGAGAAAACCTAAAACACACGCACACACACGTACAAGGAGGGAGTATGTTGACAAGACTATCTCCAGTTGGGTTTTTGGTTGCATTATGTTCTTGCCTTTTGCCTTCTAGGGTTTGTTACTTTGTTTTAGTAGCTGTTTCATACCATTGAGCGCTTGGCAAATTCATGGCAGCAGGTTGAGTTAGATAATCGCGAAACTGATGTCGGATGTGAAAGAATGGATCACATATTATCATCAGAAAAAAAAACTCTCTATTTGTGATTATATTAGAATAGGATTGCTTTCATGATAACGTAGCTCTAAAGTGGGCATAAATAGCTCTTGCTTTGATCATGCCCCATTAAAACTCCGTTTACTCAGGAAGACTTCGTCACCATATATATACTATGGCATGGACTATATCGCGGCAACGCAGTGCCGAAAAAATTCTAAATTATGATGTAGTATGTAGGGAAGGATCATGCATGTTAGCAAAAAAGAAAAGGAAAAAGGAAAGAAAAAATGGGGAAGATCATATATCAATATAACTAGTTTCCCACATTTTAAAGATATGGTTGCCTATTAGATGGATGGGTTAGAAAATGAAGAATCGGCTTCCTAATGTTCTAGACTAGTCTCACGAACTGCTTTTTTTAGATACTAAGAGGATTAGCCAAATAGGGGTTATTTATTATGATTTAAGTCTGGGAAACTCAAGACCGGATGTTAGTCAAGCAAAACAGTCAAGAGAAGAATGGGTTGCTCAAGCTAGCAACAAGAAAATTGATCAAGGGCAAATAAATTTGATAAGTAGTGTGTCATCACGAATGTTGCCTTCTTGGTATATATGACAAAGGGCGACTGAATGAATTTTCTGAGATGCTGACGAGTTTCTTGAACGATATTAGCAATGAGCCAGGAATAGCGTGGAAGCATTGCAATAAGGTGAAAGAGTCAACTTGTAACCAGATGTGATCAAAGAAGCGAAAGAAGAAAGCCACTTGAAGACCTTGACGACAGGCATGAGCTTCTGCAAACAATGTTGTGATAGCTCCAATGGAAGAAGCAATTGCAACAAGGAATTTCCTATGATCATCGCCGAATACTCCCAGAGACTACTTTGAAGTGGAAGTTTGACAAGCTCAATCAAAATTTACATCAATCGAGAACTTCTTGGATACTTCTAAGCAATATAGGAAATCAAGAATGTTTCTATTTCCCTTCGATATCATTTGTTTTTTTTTGTTGTTGATCTTTTTGTTGGGATTGTTTTTGAATTAAAACATAAGGTAGCTCAACTGTCTCATTTGACACTGGTTTTGGGCTTCCAAAATTGTTTCGATAATGGGCTTGAGTCAAAATACCCATTAAACTGTGGTTTTAGTAGCAAATTTGGATGGTTGGCTGACCTCTGGATGGAGGGTTAGGATATTAAGGTTCTTAATAGTGGTGTATTAGTTTAGTTATAAGTACATCATTAGCGATCCTAATATGGTGTCTTAAGTGATAATTACTTTCAATCAAGTTCTAAACCAGAAATACATTGTATTCAGGCTTTAATGGCTACATGTAAGCTTAATCCCATTGTATTTTATTCCAACAATTGGTATCAGATGCAAGCCTAATCCTAACCCTAATCCCCATTTATTCTCTCCCTCGTATATGTCCCCTTTAATTTATTTCTCTTTTGCCAGTGTTAGATGCAATGCCTATCACGTCTTTGATGACAATGTCAGTGCCAATATCGTCACCGACTATGCTTTTACCCTCAGCTCACCGACTGCCATGAAAAAGGAAGAGAAGAAATAAGAAGAGGAGGAGGAGAAAAAGGGGGGAGGATAAGATAAAAAAAGAGGAGAAAAATAAGAGAAATGGGTGGTTGAGGCTTTGCAGTAACCACATGGTAGTTTGTCCTACCTTGGCCTGTCGACAACTAGGAAGAGATGGAGGAGGAGGAGGTAGAGGATATTGCATCTCTTCTTAACTTTTTATTGCCTCTAAACTTCATCAACTCGACCTTTTTAAGATGCCAGAGGGACCCATATAGTGCTAATCCCAAAGGTGAAGACCTCTACTAGGGATACCATCGGGTCGGGTTCAGGTCAAGTTTTACCAGACCCGAACCCAATACCAATTTAGAAATATTAAACTCGAATCTGACCCGAATAGCTATTTGGGTTGAATTTGAAAACCCAAACCCAATGCATTAGGGTCGGGTCGGGTTGGATTTTATCAAAATACAAAGAACAATAAAAAATTATATTTATAACCTTATTCGGGTCAGGTTTTGCCAAACCTGAACCCAATACCATCTAAGAAATTATAAACCGGAATTTGACCTGAATGACTATTCAGGTTGAATTAAAAAACCTGATTCAAGTGGTGTTAACAAATACCAGATACGGGTTGAATTTGAATTCAGGTTGGTGTTAACATATACTAGATTCGAGTAGCATTCCTAGCCTAGACAAGCGTGGCAAAGTTTTGGCTCATCAGTTTGTACTATGTGATCTATAAGATGGGTTCCAAAGTGGTAGCTAATAGCCTTAAGGTGGTCCTCCCTGAACTGATTTCGGAGCATCAAAGTGCTTTTGTCCCACGAAAGATAATATCCTTATAGCTTACGAGACCCTTCACCACATGAGGTGGAAGCATAGGGGGCTTGGGCGGGGGAGAGGGGGGGGTGTCCATTAAAGTAGACATTAGCAAGCCATATCATCGGCTGGAGTGGCAATTTATTGAGGGGGCCATGCAAAAAAGGGGTTTGTGGATAGGTGGATTGATCTCACAATGGGGTGTGTGACCACAATCAATTTCAAAGTGCTGATTAACAACCACCCCTCACCTATCTTAATGCCCGTCCAGGGGCCTATGCCAGGGTGACCCTTTGTTGCCCTATTTATTTTTGTTATGTGAAGAGGGGCATCCTTACTTATTGCAACTGAGGCAAATGGGGAAATTACCGCTGTCCAAATATCTAGACCTTGATTATCTTACCTCTTCTTTGAGGATGATAGCCTCATCTTTTCAAAGCTGATTTAGCTGAATTATCCATTGTGAAGAGGCACCTAGAAGAGTACGAGGGGGCCTTGGGTCAATTGGCAAACGTGGAAAAGATGGGACTTCATTTCAGTCGGAACACGCTAGGGGCTGCGAGGGAGGCTAATAGGAAATGCATCATGCGTGGGGAAGTCTAGGGTGAACTCCTTCCTGGAAGTAAGGGACAAAGTGTGGAATAGACTTTGGGGCTGGAAAGAGAGGTATCTATTTCAGGTGGGTAGGGAGATCTTGATCAAATCCGTGGCCCAAGTGATCCCTACTTTCACGCTTAGCTTCTTCAAAGTCCTTTAAGCCATGTGTAAAGATATCAGAAATGGGTCATTAGCTTTTGGTGGGGGAACATGGGAAAAGGGAGGAATTCTTTGGCGCAATTGGAGGATTTTTTGTGAGTAGTGATATTACCGGGTCTGATTGAGGTTGGGTTTTATCAAATCCAAGCCCGATACTATTTAAGAAATAATAAACTTGAATTTGACCGGATTAGCTATTCGGGTTCAATTTGGAAATCTAAACCCAACTCATTACGGTTAAGTGGGGTCGAGTTTTCTTAAAATACAAAAAAAAAATAAAACATTTATATTTATAACTTTATTCGGGTCAGATTTTGCCAAATTCGAATCCGAGACTATTTAAAAAATGATAAATCTAAATCTAATATAAATAGATATTTAGGTTAAATTCAAAAACCCAAACCCTCAAGGTCGAATTTTTGCATATACCCAATCCCAATGACATCCCTACGACGGAATAGGGTTTATGAGACTTGAGGGCTTTTAACCTCGCCCTTCTTGCAAAACAGGGGTGGAGGTTCATTACTAACTTGCAAATTTATTAATGTCAAATATTTCCCAAACCGCCATTTCCTAAAGGCCCCTCGGAAGAAGCATGCCTCCTTATCTTCGAGGGGTGGAGAGTGTTGGATAAGGGGCTTAACTCGAGGGTGGGTAATGGTTGGATGGTGAGGGTGTGGCGGGAAAATTTGATTCCTGCCCAGGGTTTTGGAAGGTGATTTCTCCTAGGAGGATATTTGGTGAGGATGCACGGGTGCGTGGGCTGATTGTGGAAAACCACAGTGGTGGAGGTGGGGGGCCGCGGTGGAACGAGGCCTTGATCGATGAAATGTTTGAGGCGAAGGATGCAAAGGCTATAAAGGAGATCCTTCTCTGCTCGGCAGCCCCTGAGCACGACCTCATCTTATTGAGGAACAAGAGTGGGAGGTTTGAGGTAAAGTCAGCCTATTATGTGGCGTTGGACCTGTTGAAGCTGAGCCAAAGGGAGGGAGGTGAATGTTCAAACCCAAAACTAGGTGTCAAAGAGGATCAAGCTCTTTGCGTGGAGCCTATGAATGAATATCTTGTTGACTATTTGCCAGAGTATCAGATATCTTTTGGACTGAAGGAGTACCAGCAGGACTGCTACCTTGTTGAGATGGGCTCCTCCTCCCTAAGGGGTGGTCAAGATTAACTTCGATGAGGGGAGGGGGTTGCTCGGGGATTGGTATATGCGCGAGGGGGCTTGACCTTGAAGAGGTCGAGGCGTTAGCAGCAAGAGCATATTACATGTGGCAGTTAGGCTGGGGTTAACTGAGTCATCTTTGAGGAGACTATGCCTTCGTGGTGCAGGACTTTGCCCCGGGGAGGAGGAGTTGGACCAGGGTGGGTCATCTGGTGCAGCATGTCGTGTCCATTTTGGAAAACTTTGTGGAAGTCCAATTTGTAGCAGTGATGTGGGTGGCCCATTGTCTGGCAAGGCATGTGGTCCTCTTTAGCTTGTTTAAGGCGTGGGTGTAATGCATGCCCGACTTCTTGCAGTGGGCTGCTCTATATGACCATTATGCCGGCTGTGTTTAAGTGTTTTGTTGTTTGGATCTTCCAATGTCTCAAAAGAGAAAATTCATGAATTGTACTGCTTGTAACCAGCATTCATTGGTTTAGTTTCCTGATGTGAATCACTTTGCAAAGTAGGTAGTACTTAAATTATTTCCCAACTTAGATTGCCTCAGCTTGCTTAATTGGCCAACACAATGTGTGAAACTTTCCTAATTAGCGGAATTTGTTCCAATAGGCCCTTGCTTTGCTTAATTGGGTTCTTTCTTTAAAGTTAGCAATAGTTATATAAATGCATCCTAGACCCATTAATACTTCCTTTCAGTTTACAAGTGTAATACTTAATGGGCCTACAATTCCATTAAAATTTAGGCTAATTGTAGACATTAAATTTAAATCCCCACAAGCATTAAACTCATATTCAAGGGTTGTTTAGATTTACAATTTTAAAGAGGCGGAAAATGGAGTGTCTACCCGAAACATGTTTAGAATGATACTTTTCACTCGAAAGGAAAATTGACTTTAGAGGCAGAAAGATAATTTTTTTCTAAGAAAAGCATTTTTCCACTTTTTAGTGTACACTAGCGTGAAGGCACATGCAAAATGCATGTGCAATTGGACTTTTAGCATATTTTTTTTAATTATTTTTTAAAAAATTAAAAATATATGTCACATAAAATAAGTACGCTATACTTGTAATACTATATATAACCTTCTGAATATATGTATAATAAAAAAATTTGTTGGTATAATTATTGTTTCAATCATCCTTTAGCAAATTCTTCTACCATTTTTTGAGCAATTTTGCTAGCTAAAGGCTCAAACATGCACATTATGAAGGCATGATTTGAGAGGTGAGGGAGAGGTAACCGATTGTTGGCTACTTCGTGCTTTTGCATTGTTGGAGACAAAAGAACATAAGATAGGAGATTTTTTTACCATAGTGCAAAAGACTCTCTGATTGCTTGATTTATGCAACAATAGCAAATTGTTTTACCATCAATTTCTTAGACAAAGCCATATAATTCATCTAATAGTATAGTCATATTCGGATTAGCAACTTACTTGTAATGTTTTTCTTTAATTGGCTCATCTTGTATGGAGTTCGATATTAGCCTAACGTTAAATTCTTGTTATAATACATAAAATTGAAAACACTTTCTTCAAAATTTAGATAGAGGATCTGGGGATAATTATGTTGGTGGGTTAATTTAGTTATATCTATATAAATGTAAAAAGCATCTTATACTATAATAACATGACACGTTTATATATGCCCGATACATGTGTACATGTGGCCCATAATACTCAAGGGATAGGCAAGTTTGAATCTCCTACCCGCCCTTGGTCTAACTCAAACCATTAGTTCACAATTCGGTGGCTTGCATTGTTGAACATATATTTTTCACTATACAACCTGACAAATATTAAATTTTTCCTTGAAAATTTATGCTTAATAATCAAAATCCACAATATTAGAGAGTGAATTCTCAAATAGAATGTTAACGAGATGGTCTCATTTACCTAATTACATTTGCTACTCATGCAAATAAAGTAGTGAATTTGTAACTATTAATTCGAATCTTAAATGTGGACTATTGAGGCCATCTTTCATCTCTAGAGCTCTAAGAAATGTTTTCAATGGGCCCAATATTATAAGAAATATGCATCAAGAGTGTAACTTAGACCTTGAGAAGTGTGGGACCTAGTGAGGCCCACTGAAAAAGTACAAAATAACAACTTCATGTCACTACTCATTTGATAGAGTTTGATGAGACAAATTCACTGTTACAAAAATCAAATGAATCCCAAGTTCAAAAGTGCAAGACATGGCTTCGGGAAGTTGCAATGAAAAAATGGGAAGTTTACTTGGTTGACAATAGCATAATAGAATCAATTTTTGTATTTAAATTTTAATTTATTGTGAGATATTGAGGATATATCACTAATTATTGTGGTATTACTATTTCACTATCAATTTTACAATGAAGCCCTATAATTTGTATGATGATGTATATAGTTGTATCCATATCAACAACTTGGTTGTAGTCTTCTTCTTTTATCGGCTCATCCCGTATGGAGTTCAACATCAGCTTACCATGATTATAATAAGAATGCCTAAAACAAAGATTAGTTTCTTTAAAATTTTGAGAGAGAATCCATGGATAATTATGTTGGTGGCTCCTAATTTAATTATGTGGCTCATTCATATGCATCTAGAGCATGTAGATGCACTCCCCATAATGCTTAGGGGAGGGCAGTTAGGTTTAATCACATGCTCGCCCCTTAATCTAACTTGAACCATCATATTGTGCTTCGGTGGCTTGTGTCATGACAAACAAATATTTTTCAATACACAATTTGACACATAAAATATTTCCTTGTAAATTTGTACTTGATAATGAAAATCCATAACAATTATGGTTAGATAAGGGATTCAATCTTGACTAAATTATATAATTGTGTTTACTACTCATGAAAGTAAAGTGGCAAGTTTTTAACTACTAGTTAGAATCTTCACTCAAGAGAACAGCTAAGAAGGTCACCCATCATCTCCTATAGTTCTAAGAAATGATTCCAACAAGCCCAAGATCATAAGAAACACACATTGGGGGTGTTAGTTATGGCCCTTAGAAGTGTGGCTTATAAGTGGGGCCCACTAAAAATACAAAATAAGAACCCTGTCTACCATTCGTTTGATAGAGCATGACCAGATAAATTTGACGCCATCAAAATTGCAGGAATTTGTATTGAAAAGTGCAAGATATTGCATCGAGAAGTCATGTGGAGGAAATGGACGAGTAGGGCCCTCTTTTCATGGCTGACGTTGGCGAAAGAAAATCATATCATACCTTTTTATCTTAATCAAAACATATTGCGAGATATTGAAGATATATACCTATTTATCACGATATTTTGATGATAAATATAAGTGTAAATAAAAGTAAAGAGGCATAGATAATAAAAGGAAAAATATAAAAAATTATAGGCATTACAATCTTTAGACCCCCTTGGTGCTTTTTACAATAGTATGTTTTTTACCTTTCTCTAGGAACCCTCATCAGGGGAGGACTCACCCAATAAAGGACATTTTTGTTATTTTTCCTTGTCAAGATATTAGCTGCTCCAAACATCTCCCATTTCCACTTTTATTTCACAAATATAAATATAGGTAAAAGTCACTTTCATTTCTTTACCAAGTGCATCAGAATGAGCCTTCAAATTGTGATATTTTTAATTAGGTCTTCAAACAAATTCAAACTCAAAAGTAAATCTTTTATGGAATTGGGCCAAACCCAATTGTTTATCTATATCACTTAGAACTTCCTATACTCTTTTTTAACAACAAAGCAATGCTAATGCGCTTTTTTTCTTCTAAAAGAAATTAACACCTCTTTCCCTATTGGATTTGCATAAATTGTCTCAAGAATTGGTGTGTGCCTTGTATATAATTATGGTATCACTAGAAACCATTGTTTGAAAACTAAAGACTACTATTCAAGTCCAAAATTGTTTGAGTGCATTTGACTTGAAGTTGTTATGGTGTTAAAATGAATTGGTATGTCGAAATGCAAATATTTTATACAAAAAAAATGGTTAAAATAGATAATAAATTTTATTTTATTAGCTAGGTACAAAAATATAAACAATTGTGCAAATATCACATTATTTAAAAATATTTAATTTACATAAAGTTAAAATAATCAAGTTAGAATAATTAAGATTAATATAATAGTTAAATGAGTATTTTACAAATATATTACATAAATTTTGAAAAAAAATGAACAATAAAAGAGGAAGACATACTAGCTGTTGGAGTTTGTTGAGTTTTTTACTTTTACTTGGGAAGTGACTTGGGGGAGTCAATAAGGTTAATCATGAAATTATGTTGTGAGTCACCATAGAACAAACAATTGGTGTAAACTTGGGGAGTTTTGTAGAGTTGAAATGGAATTTAAAAATACAATAGAAATAACATATTTTTTGTTGCAAACCTGGATAGATAATTTAAAACATATATCAAATGGATCAGCTTACCCATGAAAGCATATGCAATCAATGTATCTCTACCTAACTTGCTAAACATTGATGTCTTCCACCCTATAATTGCATAGTCCATGCAAGGAAGAGTGGTAGAGCAATGATGCTTATGAAGGATGCAATTAACAATTAGCACTCCAAGGTAGGACTTGATGTCAACTTGTCCTTTGATGCCAAAAAGGTTGCTTAATTTGTGCCTTAGCATGACAAGATATATTGGGGTTAAATTGGATATGGGACTTACTTTGATTAACATCAAGGCCACCCATTGTATAATGGTTTTGATGAACCCATTGTAGGACTTTGCATTCAAGAATTTAGGCTCATGCAAAGAAAATGACATTGTTAGTATACATAAGATATGAAATTGGGGGAACCTTTTTTGTAATTTGCAATCCATAGATGACAGGTTGACCCTCTACTTAAGACAAAGTAAAATGTAAAGCTTGTTGCATAATTATGAACAAAACAGGAAGAGTGAGTATCTTTGTTGAAGATTATGGCATGAAGGAAATGCAAGAGATAATAAGTTGAATTGATTAGGATGGAAGCATAATGAAATGAGAACATTTTTTTTATAAACAACCACTATGTTGTGTCATAAGCTGTAGCACATTAAAATTTAGGGTAAGAAGTTCACCTTTTATTTTAGTTTTATGTTGCTCCAATCAATGGCGTGGAATAATTGTTGAGGCATAAGAAGTGTTCCATTTGATCTTTGAGTTCCAAAATTTGATTTTTTTTTTCAAATGAAAGAAGTTGGTGTTTAGGTTATGAGATTTGTGAGCTCACAAACGTTCCTAATTCAAGAGTAAAACATTCCTTTTTAAGAGTAAAACAATGTACTTTTGAGTTGTAGGAATATGTGTAAACTACTTAATGTTTTCAAGTTGTTTAAGTGTTTTGAGAAGTTTGAACTCTATATTCCCCACCTCCTCTTTATTTGAATTTTATATCTATTATAATGTATTTGAATTTGGTACATAAAAAGTATGTTTGGTATATTTTGTAATAGGGGACAAGGATGGCTTGGAAGCATGAAAAATCATAAATGAATAGGAGGCATGGTCTATATAGGGAGATATTTGACAATCTAACTTAGGGTACTCTTAACAACCAATTATTCATAAGCTTTATCAATTATTTTATAAGTACGATTGAGACCACCAACACCATTGGTCCAATTATAATGAGGTACCTAAAAATGAATTAAGTCAATCGACAAGAATTAATAGAAAATTGTAAAGTTTTGATATGCCTTAAAGTTTAATTTAATCTCATCAAGCTTATCTTTGACAACTTAGATATCTTCGAGAACTAAACTCGACAAAATATAAAATGACAAAAAAAGAAGGGAAATAGTGTCATTCAGTCTATAACCTTTTTCTTCGTCAATTCCTACACACCTAGGGAAATATCACCAAACTAGAGAGGTAGAGAGGGTTGACATAGGTCCATAAGCCTGCACTTTTTTTTTGCTAACATATTGAGCACATGTATAATGTGCATAAATACAAATTACATATATTATATAAAATAAAATAATTTAAAAGTGAAATATATATTGAATAGAGGTCTCCCTTGCATGATATAGTTGTAATATATGCTTTTAGGATCATAATGATTATAAATAATACATACAAACTCTATATTAACCTAAATACACTCATAATAGACAATTGCAAGTCCAAATCTCATAGGTTAAATATAATGTTATAAATCGGCAAAGACAATGGTGTTAAAGGCCTTTGTGTCATGCAACACGCTATTCATATTCACGATTAGTTTTGAGCCAAGTCTCATCTAATAGAGCTCTTTGGGAGTTTTCCAAGGGTGTCAAAAATACAAAATCTAAACATGAATATAGGCAAAATTTAAAAAAATATTATAGAAAAACATGTTGTAAAGTGGGCCCCATAAAAAGATTAAGAAAACATAGTCATTGGGATCTTATTTGATAGAGTTTATCAAGAGGTTCGAGAGTGTAAGATATAGCATTACCGAGCTAAAATCAACATAACTTTAAAAAAAAATCCATGTTATATCATTTTTTAGCATTATGTTTGACATGTGGCTGGCAATCTAAAAGAATATAAGTAAATAATTCATTACAATATATTCAAATCACATATCAATTCAAATTTGTATTTAAAAACATAAAGATTTAAAACATAGGTAAATTAAGAATTAAGGGCAAAAAAAATATGGTAAAATAGTCCAAAAAAGAATATTCTATAGTCACCTAGTTTTCTCTATATGACAATGCACATTGCACATGCCAACAACTAGAGTTTATTATTTTCATATTTACATCATTATGCCAAAAAAAAGTAGAAGCAAAAAATGGTGCAAGTTTAGTTTCTTACTTACTCGACCTATTGTACATACTAGCTTAATTATGGTACATATATTAATTGTAGCAAAATCATTCTAAGGTTGGGTGGAAGTTACACCACAAGCCCAAGTACCCAGGCAATAAGTCATCAACAAGGGGAGGACCGGGAATGCACGCTATCTTTATAGAATCTGGCCAAAGATCATGTGGAACAGGCGTCTTCCTCCCTCGCGGAGTAGGAGCAGAATCTCAACCCAACAAAAAGCCAGGTACTCATTATAGATATTGCATCTTGTTTTCATGAAAAGTATGGATTTTGCATCTTTAAGAGCAATTGAATTATTCATTTTGATTAATTATTATTATTATTTCTTTTCCTAATTTGATGGGGTTAAGGTTGCTCCACGGTTTTCGTTCCCTCTAGGGTAGTTCAAGCTCTAAATCTCAATGTCCATGAGCTTGGCTCTTGCCTATCGTCTCAAAGGAGTAAGCCATTCCACTTGCTAATTAGAATTTTAATTTTTTACTTTGAGAAAATTCTAATTTAGTTGCTTATTTACATTTTAAACAGAATTGCAATCCGATGTTAGAAGCAAGAAGGAAGTTTTTTCTGAAGGAAATAACAACAATGATTTGGAGAATGAACTAGTGCATGGCCAAAAATCTTCTCCTGAGAATTTTCTTCCCAAGGAGTGGACTTACTAGCTTAACATGGATGAGCTTCTCCAATCTTTGTTGTTATGAAGCCCCTTATTGATATTCTTAAGTTCCTTACAATAGTAATATGTTGGCAACAAAAATTATATGTTGTGCTTATTGTTGAAAATGTAGCTAGTAAATGCTAATTTTATTTGGAATCAATTAACATTTGGTGACAATGAGAGCTTTTTTTTGTCACATAAAATTTATATATATATATATTGGTGGTTTGATAGTTTTATTTTTCTCCATTTCTTCCTCATGTCCTAAATTAATAGCTCTAGTTAGCAAAAAAGTTTGTTCCATATTAATAGCTCTATTTTATTAAATTTAGGTAACCCGGTACTTAAAAAAGAGTATCATAAGCTTACTTTCCCTTATATTAGATGTGAGTTTCACCAATTAATAAAAATTACTATTTTTTCATTTGTAGTTATTAATATGGGACAAAGGGAGTATTATTTAACCTTCCATGTTTGCCTACATTACTTAAGTCCACTTGGACATAGTGTCATTAGAGGTCTCTTAGTGCAACTTTGCAAGGCCTGCTTTCATAATATAAGCCGTGATTAACCATGGGTGAGCATAGTGAACGGAAGAGAGCCCTTGACAATGATGCACTCAATTTGAGAAAATTACTAATCTCAAATTTGCCATAGCACACCTTAGAACATACTTACTATTCACATCATGCGTTTTAGGATTTTGTTATTTTTATTACCAAGATTGTGAGGAAGATAGACTCAAATTTGCCAAACATTGAAGATGTTATCATATTTAGTACTTTCTCCATCCTTACCATTTGGGGAAAAAAGTTTTTCTCTTATTAATGGCGTCATTTGGCTCAATCTAAGAGATTAGATAGCTTGAAAAGTGTTTTATAAGTTATTTTCTATTCTCTCATGTATGGGCCCCATTATTTAATAAAAAATAATAATATTTTCTAAATGAAGCTATTAATATGGGACAGGGGAAGCATTTACAAACTAAAATTACTCTATATTTCACTGACACGAAGCTTAGCTATCATAAATCATTATATGTTCTTTTAAGAGTTTGTTATTTTCATGAACTTGTTTGATACTTGATGAAATTACTTCAAAATGTAAATACCGTTGATTAGTGAGGCTCATTTTTTAGGTCTCATCCATCAACGGTATTTACCTGCGTAAAGTTTGAAGTCGCTGAAGCATTGCTCCTAAAAATAAGCTGTATTTTGAACGAGTTAAAACATCAAATTTTTAACATGAAAAGGTTGGAGGGAAGGCGGGGTTGCCGTACAACGGAAATAAAAACGAACGAAAATTTGGAACATTGGAACTACGAACGGGCCCACAAGATAGAGGGTTCGGATTTACTTTGATATTTATTTTAAAGCAGGTGGTACGAAGTTTGTACGAAGTTTTTGTACGAGGTTTTCAAGTCTTCCATTTAAGACGGACGAAGCTTTGTGCGTTGAGCTGGAGCGCTTCGCCGGTGCTGCTTGTTGGCGGCAAAGCAGCAGGAGCAGCAGGCTGGCCGCTCCGTCGTCGGATTCCGTACGATTTCGTCGCCATGCAAGCTACACTCCCCTTCACTGTACCTGCTCTCTTCCTTGTCAATCGCCTGCAGAACAAGTTAGCCATCACCCGAGGCCAGTCTCTTTTCCTTCTCCTCCCGTTTTATCCTCAGCGGCCGCAAACGCTTGCGTACCGTGAGCGCTGTGGCTCGCCTTCTCGGTTAGGGTTTCTGTTTGTTCTAAATTGAATTTGTGGAATTCCTGAAACTCACGTGTTCTTGGCTGTCCAGACTCGGTTCTATCTGCACTTTTCCATTTTGCTTAACTTACGAGTTCTATTGGCTTGTACTAGTTTCAGTCTACTTATGCACAAATATTGAATAGAATGGTAGGGATTTTGTTCTGTAAAATAGAAAGAAAGTTCCTTACTTTTGCCTTGGCTTGTATATGTCATATCCGGATATCCTGGCGACAAACTTCACTTCCTGATGTTTTCCGGAATACATTTCCATCTATCGACCGGCTTCATGTAATGTAATTCGGTTTAGTATTTGTGCAAAAACTCGAAATGAAACGACTCCTTATTTAGGTGTAACAAGTCTTTAGATGCACGTGTGCAAATTATGTGGTTAATTTATTTCCTTGTATTTAAATGTGCAGGTAGGCACTCCCATTCACCATTGCTCACAAAAAGGCATTCCAGGCAATTGTTTGTGGACATGAGGTCAACTTTTAGTAGGACGTCACCTGTTTGTTGCACAAGCCGGCTGCAACAGGACTTCTTAAATGAAGAGGCACTTTCTTCGCAAGAGGATGCACAATCTCAATCTAATTTACCAGATGGAAGTGATTATAGGTCTTCTTTTAGCAGACCTCTAAGATACAGGAACAGATTTTTGATTTTTATTCAAATGGGATCACTGATCAACAGTGCAGCTGAAAACTTCTTTAAAAGCGAAATAAGGCGGAGGCTGTTCATAACGACTGTATTAATTATTGTTAGTCGTATTGGTTATTTTATTCCACTACCTGGCTTCGATAGGCGGCTGATACCTGAAGATTACCTGAGCTTCGTCTCTGGTTCTGTTGGTGAGTTCTGCTATACATATCAGGCTTAAATATGATTTATTATGAAGGACATATATGCAGTAGCACTCTTTCCAAACTTACATCTTAGAATTAAATGGATCTCCCTTATATATCTTGAGGCATTTTGTGCAATACCTTGAACCATCACAATGGTCTCAAAGAATGCCGTAACAATATTAAAGCATGACTAAAGGACTGTGAAGTTTATCCAATAAAATGAGTGATCACAGAAATCTTAACTAATAATCCAAACTAAATCTTAGAATATCAAATCTAAACCAATTAATAATCCAAACTAAATCTTAGAATATCAAATCTAAACTAATTAATAATCCAAACTAAATCTTAGAATATCAAATGGAAGATTTTTTCTCCAGTAAGAAAATTATTTGCACCTAATTAATTCAAAGTCTGATTAGTCTACAGTGCTTCACAGAAATATTTTTGAATGTAATCTTTGTGACATGACCTGTCTCGTAAATCCATGCAACAGATGAGCTCGGTAACTTGTCTTCTGAACTTAAGCTGTCACTCTTCCAGCTTGGAATAAGCCCTCAAATAGCAGCATCGATCCTTATGCAGGTCTGTAGCAAATATTTGGAGTTATACTTGTTAAGTTTTATAGACCAGATAACCTATTGGTTTCCAAATAAATAAAACAGGTTACAAGTTATAATGTGTATGGTAATCTTTAGGCATGTTATCTGTCTAAACTACTTGTACTTAGTCAATTGTTCTTTTCACCCGGCCATTAAACTTAAAAGAGCAAAAGCATTTTTCCTGTTTATGTTGGGTTCAAAGTTTCTTTTGGAATTTTCAAGAATTTCAAAGCTGACTTTTGGCCATAATGTGTGAGGAAAGTGAATGAATAATGATGTGAACCACATATTAGTTATCATGTGTAGTCCATCTAATGAAGCTTTGATAAGTGGATGTTTTAAATGGTCTGTTTTCATTGAAAAGCCACCCTAAAGTTATCCTAACTTCAAGAAGGTGAGACATGATCCTCAAGTTTGTGGCCAGTGGCATACCATCTGAATTTTTAAATAAATTACCAAAAACCAATTAGGAAATTGTCAATGATTCTCATTCATAGCCATGAGACATCAGCTTTCAACACTATTATAGTATATATGGCGAGAGAGCAATAATTTAAAAAGACTGAAAAGCAGTCAAATAAACTTAATTTCTTCTTCCGATTAGAATTAATTCCTGCTTACTGTTTTTCGTCTATCCTTTTTGGTGTGATCTGAGGTAGGTGCACATTTCAATAGATGCCTTGACTACAAAGTAAAGGCCCATTTGGGAATCTATTCACTGGTGTAGGGAGTCAACATTTACAATTTTTTCATTTGTGAGGATCAAATTTTGTGCATGGAAATGTGCGAAACCCATTTCTAAGTCATTTCCCACAAATGTCCTCCCCAGGATATTTCCCCGACAAATGACATTCAAGGTTTTTTAACACAACTTTATATTTTGAGGTTCATTTGTGTGGCATTTATGGGAAATGGGAGCATTTGCGGGTCAAACAAAATTTCATTCATCCTGTTTGTGAAAAAATTAAATTAGACACAATAAATTGCATCCAAACATGATTCACCCTAAATGGACCACAATTGGGCCTCAAATGCACTAAGTTTGTAGATGACAGTGGGTTATCTCTTCTCTTAGTAGGAGCTCTAGGTTTGACTTTATATGACAATCTGCGAGTGGAGGATCAGAAAAGAAGAAGAAAAATCACCTTGACTTAGCTGCAAAGTAGTTTTGCTTGACTGCAAGGGGTTTTATTTTCTCTTAGTAGGAGTCTCAAGTATGGGTTTATACAGCCACCCTACATTGCTGGAAAGTCAAAAGGGAAGAAATGCATTGATTTACCTAGAAATAGGGATGACCAAGGATTACAATCTTTGATCTTGGTCCATGAAAGAGTTGAGAGATGAGAGAGATCTCAGAGTGTTTGGGTATCGCAATCTCGGTAACAAAAAATATCTTTTATATCAATGACTATATGTGTGTGTGTGTGTGTATATATATATATATATTACCAACTAAATACACTAATACAAATGCAAAATAATTTTTAATTCATGAGTATTCATGAAATTGAAGTGTCAAGTAGAAACTCTGCACTTCCATAAACTAGTCATATGTGCTTGTGTGTTTTTACCAGACTAAGTGCCACTACACAATTACACAAGGCTATACATAGAGAATAGTGTAAAACTTAAATATTTCAACCTTGAGTTTTATTTACCCTTATTTGATGCCTTTGGCGTGTCTACAATGTTTTAGATTCTTGCTTTTCTTGTGGGATGCAATATCTTGGTGAGATAACACCAAGACCTTGTGAAATTGCAAACCATGGATGTGACCTCGACCTGAAAATCTAAGTCTGATAGAATTCAAATCGGACTATCTGACACAAGCTCCACTCCAATAATTGGTAAAATGATGTGTAGGGAGATTCAAACCTACACCATGAGTCCCATTTTCAATAAATTATCTGTCATAACACTCAGTTGCCCAGGTGACTATCTGACAATATTCTTTTTTTTCTTCTTTACTCTAATTTACACTTTGTACAAGTTTCTTCATTTCGTGGGCCTGCATTTGGATGAAACAAATGTGAAAAGAAGATGTATGCTTTCTACATAATGTATTAACATTATTTTCACTCTTTAACACAAATTAATAGTTTACAATACAAAATCTGTAATGAAACATATGACAAAAATTGGATATTCGACTGTGAATCTGAATCTGAGCTGGAGTATATGGACACGGAGTCAATCTTTGTACTTTGAATTCAGACTCTCATACTGGCTAGTCCAAATTAGCTGGAGTCTAGTGGCAGCCCTAGCTGCAAAGTAACTTGGTGGAGATAGCATAGGCTTCAATTTTTCTCTTATGGTGACCTACATTGCTCTGAATAAAAGTGGAAGGACATATAGATGATAAACTCCACATGCTAGTGATTTTTGGACAATCGCAATTTCATGCAATAATTAAATAGTCTCCAGTTCTTATAAGTTATATAGACAACTATTCTTGTTACATTTCTTGAAGAGACAACTGGGAGTTATCATCCATTAGACGATCATCATCATCATCTAACACCTGACGCTGTTTCTGCTCCTTTATTTGACCCTTTCTACATCAAAGTCATACATTCCCAAATCTTTTCTGTATGGTTTCTTCAAAGTCATCTTGGGTCATTTTCGTTTTCTTCTGAGGGCCTTTATAATCTATTGAACACATTTCCTTACAGAAGTTGTTTGTTGTCTCCTTTGAACATGTCCCAACAATCTCTATTGGCTTTCTCTCAATTTATGACTAATTGGGATTTGGGGCTCCCCCTGATATATGTATTTGCATTATGATCCCCAATAGTCTCTCCCCCTCCCCCCACCCATACACAAATCATCTTTACATCTTAGTTTAACATTCTCCTCATTGTGACCTCTGATCTCTACGGCTTTTCTTTTTTATCCAACAAAGACAGGTCATATTATTTTCTTGTAGAATTTTCCTTTTAATTTATTATCCATGCATTTGTCACAAAAGCTGCTCTCCATTTAAATTACTCAACTGGCTCCCTGAATGGTCGGGGTCATGCCCAATAGAAGAAGATTTTGCCAAACTCATCTCAAGTAAAAACCTCCTAATCTTTTGAGTAATATCTTTATCTATTTTCCATTTGCATTGCTTAGTGTACCAAGATATCTAATTCAATCATGCGTAGGTGTTTTCATCCCTGTGACAATCAATGCATATAAAATTATGTCCACAAATTCACCATGTGGAAGGTTTAGATAAAAAAAAGGCAATAAAGTGGGGGAACATGTTCATTGTAAGGACATAGGCCCAACACCCCAAGAGGGCGGGGGGGGGGGGTAGCTGATGGGTAATGCGTAGTTTTTTTCCCTCACTTTAAGTTTGGCGATGAGAGAAAACCCCTTGCAGTCTTGGATTTGTCCTTATGATACTGAAAGGACAGAGGAATGGAACACATGGGTGGCACTTGCTTATGTGTTCCTGCAGAGGCATGGTATATGCATCTTGTTTTCAATAAGTTTATTTCACAACTCTGTGGTGTTGACTCATAATAGATAAGGTTACTATTAGAAGCAACTCAACTTTTGCGCAATTTACAAATTGTGCTTCTGTTGTAGGCTTGAGTTATATAGCAAAAGTATTAGAAGTTCTGTTTGTTTTTTTTAACTTCTATTATCTTAATCTCCCAAAAATTCTCTCTCTCTCTCTCATAGCTATCACCTATCAATTTATGATCAGGTACTTTGTCACGTGGTTCCTTCATTGGTGAAGCTTCGGAAAGAAGGCTTAGATGGCCATGAGAAGATTAAGGGCTATATGTGTGTACAAATTACTCCATCTCAGGCAGTGAGATAAATTTTTTGTTATTTCACCCTTTTATCTCTTGTTTAAGGTCTATAAATTCTGAAAATATGAACTCTTTTTTATTTTGCCATGTATCAGATGGTGGATCTCTCTGGGCTTTGCTATCCTGGAAGCGGTGGTACTTGCTTGTTATTCACTTCCTTATTCAATATATGCAGCTGGTTATAGGTATAAATAAAGCATCATTTTTGGAATTCCCTTTGCTACTCTCATAGACTTAATATGCAAAGTAGGCCATGTAGACAAATATTTTTGGGAACGAATTGGTGTAGTGTTTGTAAATTCCATTTATTTCATGAATATCTCTACCTCCTTATAGTTAGTTAGCCATGGATAACTTTCCATCATTCGGCCTTGTGAATCTTTTGCTGCTGGAAACCTTTTTGTCTTAATCATGTAAAAAGATGTTACTGACAGGCTGTGAACTCGTGCATATGCAGGTTCAAGCATGTGGTGGTAACTAGCTTCTATCTGGTCGTGGGTGCAATGGGTATGACATGGATTTGTGATAAAATATCAGAATCTGGATTTGGTATGCTTCTCAAATGGCTGCTGCTCTTCTTGCTTTCACCTCTTTCGCATAGCACTATCATTGTGCTTGCTTCCTTTGTTTTCCATTACTTGTAATACATTTACTTATGTCATTATTGTTGATTGTGTTTGTAGTTAACATTGATTTAAGTTAATATCAAATTTATGTTTCTACCTCATGCATCTTGAGATACTGCTATTAGTTTTAATTTGGTCATGGAGTTTTACATACTGATAATAAGTAAGAATTTTATGTTAACCGCATAGCGTAATGATATCAATTCTTCCAAATGCAATTCGAAGTTTTAGGTTTAATATATCAAAAAATTGAAAGGTATACTTGCTTTGATAAAATAGCCTTCTGGCATTCTTTGCTCTGAAGGGGGGTATCCTTCTGTGAGCCTAACACAGAAAGTCATTGTACGATGACTGCCCATTAGTCTTAAGTGGTTTAATTATAGAAGAGATTGGCTTATGGTCTTCTACAATAATTTCATGCCATGATTCACCACCGTGGTTTACTCAACCAAAGATGTCATTCAAATCTCAAATATTTATTGAATTAATTTAACTACTTTTGTTCACTATATTTATTACAATCTGCTTTTGATCACTAGTTACTATGGTTCCTCACCTAGTATTCCTTTTGCAACTTGGAGGATAGTTTGCTCTTTCTAGCATTTCATAACCATATGCAATTTTTTGATAAAAAATATCCATCTGCAATTTGTATTGTATATTCTCTTACATTCACTTTGTTTTGATGTTTCCCATTTGGTTGATTTGTCTAATTTTGGTCTTGTTAGGTCAGGGGTCATCTTTAATCATATGTGCTGGAATCTTAACTGGCTACACAGACACTTTGTACAAAATGCTTTTACAACTCTCAGGTTAGTTTAGTTACCATTCTGATATCTCAAACCCATGGAGTGTTTTTTGTTTCTTTTATTATTGAACTCTTTAAGTGTTTGTTTGTTCAAGAAAATAATTGGGTGGGTTTGGGTTAGGGGTGTGGAGCTGCTCGAGGTTAGACCCAAGTTAGCTAAAACCAAAGCTTGAACTTGAGCTAATGGAGCCAAATTATTACTTGGCCCAGCTCGAACTGGCTTAGTTTGAATATTAGCTGGCTTAACTTTTTGGCATTACAAGCATAATTTACATATATAATTTGGAAGAAGTTTACATGAGCCCGGGCTCACACGTGACTACATGAGCCAGTGTGAATTATCCGAGGGCTGTCTGCCCCCTGATTAACATGCGCTGTCAGATCAACATCCTATGGCCCAAGGTATATCAGCTCACGTAGTCACGCACGAGTTTGGACTCATAATAACGTGCCTCTTATAGTTTGGTACTCTAGATAATAGTTTATATATAAATTTAAAATATTAAAAAGTTACAAATTGAGCCAAGCTTAAGCTCAACATGCCATTCTAGGCTCTAGCTTGACTTGGCTCAAGCCTATGAAAGAGGCAAGCTTGTGCAAACCAAAACGTAGTTTGACTCAGCTTGTTAGCTTACATAGTTTGGGAGATGGAAAGGTGACCAATGAAATAAGGTTCTCCAATGATATGGCCCTGTTTCAGAGCCTGTAGGCCCTCCATCAAGCCTCAAAATCTGGGCACTTGATTTGAGGATGAAAATTCAAGTGATTGAGGCGCCACACCCACATCTACAAATGGGTGCAAATCTTATGGACTCTTGATTATAGAATTTCCCTAACTTCTAGCATCTAAACTCTCCTCCCTTCACTCCCTCTAATGCGTATGCATATAGATATATGCACATCTGTATTATCTTGTAAAAATTAGATTTATCACTTAAAGACATAATTGCTTAATTGTTGATGTTATTTTGTTTTGCAGGAAATGGTGCAAATTGGTGGCCATATGTACTTGCAGTGGTGGGCATTTTCACGGTTGTTACTATGTGGGCAGTGCTTGTGACTGAAGGTTGCAGGAAAGTGAAGTTGCAATATTATGGATTCAAACTTGCTTCTGCGGCCAGGTTATTCTGCTGCTACCTTGGGTTTATCATATTATGCTGTTTGCAATTATATTTTTTGCTTTTCTTTTGAAATATTCATCAGTTTGAATTCAATTATATCATATTATTCTCTGTTTTTAGTTGATCTGACTACAAAATATTATCTATTTGGATAGAGCTGATTCCCCCATCACTGAAGTGGAGCCCTACATCCCATTCAACATTAATCCTGCGGGAATGCAACCTGTCCTCACCACAACTTACCTCTTGGCTTTTCCAAGCATTCTAGCTAGGTTATATTCGTTTAATTGTCCTTTTTATTAACCTTTAGGTGTTTCATTTTAACATATAATTAATATGGAATCTCTGTTGGCAGTCTTTTTAGTTCATCATTCTGGGAACATGTGAGGGAGATTTTGAACCCAGAAAGCTCCATCGGTGCAAAGCCATGGGTTTTCTATACAATTTATGCCTTTTGTGTCTTCCTCTTTAATATATTTGACATCGTAAGCAATTCAAGAGCTTCTCCTTCTATGCAGCTTAATATATGACTTCTAACTCAAATCATATATTTACTTCTGTTCACTTCTGCAGGCCAACTTACCGAAGGAAATTTCTGATTACATGACAAAAATGGGCGCCAGAATACCCAGCATTAAGCCTGGAAGGGCAACGATAGAGTACCTGACAAAAATTCAGGCCTCAACTCGATTCTGGGGTACATTTGAAAAAATATTGATAGAAATATGCTTATTTGAGTAATAGAGGCTTTGAGGTCCACGATAACATATTTTGATGGAAAATTACAGGTGGGTTACTGTTAAGCATATTAGCTACCTCATCTACGCTACTTGATCATCATTTGCGCCGGATTAATGAGGGGTTTGCACTTGGATTCACTTCAATCCTTATTATTGTACATCCTCTTACTCATATATCTTTAAATTGGTGCTCATGGTTAATTTCACATTTAAAGGTCATGTGATGCTGTTCTTGGTAACTATTAAAAAATCCCGATTTGATTTTGTTATCATATAATTATTGTCTCTGCTGGTTTCAGGTGGGCTCAATTATTGAACTGAGGAGGTCCTATCAAGCTTATAACGTGATGCCAACTTTAAGCAAAGTATTAAGTCGATATGGTGTATGACTGGTATCAAAGGCATCAGGTAGTCAAGTAATCTTTAGGGGGTAAAAAAGATGTTACGACACGCACATCCATTATGCACAGGAACAGCTCATCCATGGTATAAGAGGGCAACCTACTCGGAGTCCTATCAAGCTTTAGCTTATTCATAAGCTTTGGGTCAGTCAAAAAGGCCCTTTACATGCAGTGGAGCCAATCAATTTTCCGCTGCCGAAAAAGGATTTTTATGGTAATGACTTTTTATGTCTGATATCAATGGGGTTTTATGAGGGGATGAAGAGGCTGGGTTCCCTGAAAACTTTGATGGCATTCGATGTAACAACCCTTTTTAGGGCATGTTTGGATGAGAAAAGGAAATAGCTTAAAGGGCCTTTAAATCAAAACTCTACTTGGGAAGAGGGTTAAATTTTAAAGGCCCTTTTAAGCTGATGTAACATTTTACATGGTGATGTGACCTAAAATTATTTTCTTTTAAAAACTAAAGTGGTACCCAAATGTGCCCTTAATTTTTGTTTATATGCTATTAAAAAACATCATGTGGACACCATAAGAGACCTACTTGTGAACGGTCCAAAATGCCTCTTCATATATGTCATTTCTCTGTATTTAAGATTAGATGAAAGGGCCTTACAACTAATGCAGCCTGACTATGATTGGTTACACTCTACCTGCAAAACTGCATTTTATATTGCAACATGGACAAATTACTTGCAGCTTCTTCACAAGGGCAAACGCAATGCAACTTTTAGATTGGATTGGAAGCATGGCGACAATGAGGTGCATAAACTGTAGAAAGGGCAATAAATAGTCTTTCGTATATCTTGTCTTTGGGAAGAAAATTTTCACTGGAGATGCATGCAAATTGAGCTGTAGGATTAAGTTATATTTTTTTCAGCATAAAATTATCAATAAAATGCACGCTGAAACGTACTTTCAAAGCACTCCATTATACATGAATCATTCTAAAAATAACATGTGGGTGAAACTTACAATTGAAAACTACTATAATCTCCAAAAAAAAAAAACCACAATCTCATAATAAATTAACCAATTGTGAAGGCATAGCAAGAATAATGTACAAACAATAAATTGCAAGCTTGCATAGATTTTGATCGTCCTGCCAACAGCTCCGCTTTCACTGACCTGCCCGTGGAGTTGTTGGACCTGTAAGTCTTCAAGCATATAAGCATGGTATATGCATAACTGCATGATCTGAGGCTTGAGCTACTAGCTTTTCACAGGCTTTCTCGGTCGCAAAATTCCTCCATCAACACTATGGCAGGGGCATTTGGTAGCTCTAAAGACGATGAATAATCTCAGTTAATCCCAATAAGTATTTGCAAGTTCACTTTAGCCAACATGGATGTGCAACAAATGTGGTGGACTACAAGAGATCTTGTTCGCCCAGAAATTTGCCAGGGTGAGGAAGTATTGTTTCCCTTCCCAAAAAACCACTTTCATTTCTGCATTATTAAAACAAAAATGATGAATTGCGGACATGACGCTAAAATCAAAGTCAATCTTTTCCCTAGCTATCTAGATACATCTTAAACAGTTACCAATCACTGAGAAAAAAAAAAGGATGCATCTTAAATTGTCTCAAAATTCATTACTGGCATCACTGGGGCTTTATATGACTTCGAAATGAGTTCATGCCATGAATCCTGCTGCACCTTTTACTTAATTATCAATTATTTCTTCATCTAGATGAGGCTTTCTGTTAATAAATATATAATAAAAAACAATGATAAAATAAAAAGACAAATTGTAATGACCTTTTGAGACATACCTGGTATCAAATTCAAAGATAATAAGGACAACCGACATAATGGCCCATCATGGCTAAGCACATGATTTTGCAAGGCTACCTCATCAAGATCACAAATAAATTTGATGGATTCTAAAAGCGTCTGAATTGAGACATCACAATCATGTTTTAAGGGATCAGAAATGTCTTCAAGAGCATCTCTCAGCCCTGAATCTGTCCACAAACTCCTGCACTCCTTCAAGCAGGTAAATATGTTGGAAGAAGAATCCTCAGAGTTCAACAGTATCCATGGCTTGTAAAGTGTTGCTGAGCTTCTTAAAACCTCAGTCACTCTATATATTTCCCCAAGGGCAATAAAATATCGCTGGCCTGCAGCAGTGATGTGTAGGAAGGAAAGCATTAAAATTTTGAAAATTAAAATATATACACACACCACACATACACATCCTACACAAAGACACATTTATTTATTTTTTATTTTAATGTCAACACACATTAAACTTCTCACCACAAACAAATCAGTTCAGTGCGTGGAGCAATGAAAATTTTTAAAAAAATTAACATTTGCATATCTGCCTCATATGCAGAAGTTTCCCTTTCAAAATTACTTTCACCCTCGGTCATACTTATCGTGATAATCATAACTACATATTCCTCCATCAAGAGCAAAGATGAAGAAGGGCACCCTAGATCTGAAGCATTGATCAACTTTGTCACTTGAGCACTAGTTGGAATCTAATATATATTTAACTAGACCGTACTGATCTATATCCAGATAATACATGCAGACAATGATGAAATAAAGAAAATAGAAAGTGTTTGCAGGGACTGAATAATGCTTTCATGAATAAAAAAACATGAGGTGAAAATATATCTCCTTGCATTCATGAAATGCACATAATAGACCAGATGAGAAACCCCACTCAAGAACCTCAGTGTGTGGAGAGAAGCAAAGAAAATGGCATGCATAGTAATAATAAAAAAGACGAGAATTTTCTTCTGTCAATTTTAAATCTGGTATTATTCTCCATTGAAACTGCTTTTTGCATACCTAGGCGCTAAAAAGTGATATAAAACTTGCAAGACACTAAATAGAACATAAGAGAAAATTAGGGCCACAGGGAAATTTCAACAACAACAAATGTTGAATAAACACCAAAACTAGTGAAAATTGCACCTTGAGGATTCATTAAGATTTGGGTATTAATATTCTTCTGCAATGATTGTTTCCAAATCAGTGAACCATGTTGCAACTCAAGGGAACAAGCCAAAGCCATTTTAAACCATGAATCAATATAACTGATCTGCTCGTCTGTGGATGCCAAACTCAAGATATGCAGTACCAAATTCGCATGCTCAAAAAGCCCAATTGAATATTGCAAATTCTCCTTTGCCTAATCACATAATTAACAAAGTACATAAATTAGTCCATTCCTAACCATGAAGAACATAAATTAGAATATCTTCTAATTTTCAGTTCCGTATAAGAAAAAATAACAACAGAAAAAACATCAATGGGACATCATAAAATATAGATGTAAAGGTCCTACTCTCTTTTATTGGGATATAAGAACTATATAGGTTTTGACCAACAGCCATGCAAATATTCAGCTAAATCAATGTTTGCGACCACTCATTCAAGCCCCCCTTTTTATGTAAAGTTCATCTAACAACTGCTCCTACATAACCCACTCATAGCTCAAATAAATGCCGCTCAACGTGTTATACAGAATCATAATGCTAGAAAACTGATCTTCTAGTTCAAAAACTCCACCACCACTTTTGCATGACAGAAAAAGTTAACTCATCCATGCAAAAATAACATTAATATTTCCATCATCATAATACCAAACATCCCAAAAGCCATAGTCCACCTATCCACACACATGAACAACTTTATGATTTTTTGCAGCCACCAAGACCTAGCCTCACAGCCAAATGCAGATTCTGAAGGGAGAAACAAGTGTAGTCTCTAGTCAATTCTACTCCTCCGCATGGGGATGTAAATTCTGATAGATCAGCAGTGATAGCTTGCAGTGGATAACATGTGGTTGTACAAATTACCTAGACAAATCCCCTCACTCATCCCAATTTAACTGGCTACAGCTACAAAGAATTCTTTTACCTTTTTCTGTGATTCCTTAGTTTATTGCATGATATGAATCATGGAGAATAAAAACTACAAATATTCCCGTACAAGCAGAATCATTTTCCTACTTTGGCTGTGATAGATCTTTGATACAACGTGGCTTACAACTAAAGAGGAAATATAGATAAACAGTGACACATGTTTCAAATGAGTCAAAGAAAGACAGTGAGCATACCAATGCAATTTGTTTTTCCAGGTGATATTCAAACTCAAGCGCTTGTAAGTCGGGATCTTGTACAAGTTCAAGCAACTTATCAACATCACCCACTCCTAAAGGAAGCTCGACTGGGTGAACCTTTCCCGAAACCACATTTTCTTGCTGTAATTTCTTATAAGAAAACTGGAAAAAGGATAAAAATGAAAAAGTTCAGCATTGGACCATCTATATAGATTCGGAAATAATACTTAACTGTAGTACTAACCTGTATTTCCTCATTCATGGCTGTCACTTCCTCATCTTTCCCAGACAGAGCTGCAGCAACTTTTTTTCTCTGATTTGGACCATTTTCACAATTTTCAGAGCAACAAAACATTAAGATATCACACCAATATTGACGTCAATTAATTACTGACCTTAAGCTCCTCCAGATGGTAAAGTGCCATAGCACGTGATTCTTCTTTCAATCTACAGTAGAAGTCATTGAACTTCTTTTTATTCAAATTACAAGAAGGGTGTTGAGGCCTATATGTTGTGGATTTGGTAACCGTTTCTTCAACTCTCACATCTTCAAGAGAACCTTTCAAGTCTAAAATTTTTTCATTCAAATTATTCCCATCATCATTTACATTGGATATTGAGTTCAAGTGTAGGAAATCAAATCCCTTGTCTGAGGATACTTCAGTCCTATTTATACAGGATTCAGGCTTATCCTCTATGTATAAACTGGACATCAGATCAAAAGCCAAACCGGAGCCACTTAAATCCTTTCTGTCGAAAGTGAAGGGTTGAGAAAGAGGGTCATTTTGTACATCAAACATATCAAACTCCATTTTTCCGTTGGTATGAGTAGTCAATTGCACTGTTTCAGTAAGATTGTTCTCATATTCCCTAGTGTCCTGCAAAGTCAGGAGAAAACTTTACGGTAAAAAGCAATGCTCTAAAAACTGACAATTCCTGCTATCCCATCAGAAGGTGATAATGAATTTCCGCATTAAACACAACTTCTGACCAAAAATACCATTCCTTTCTTAACAAATGAGGGTCTAAAAATACACAACATTGTGCACTTAGGAATGAAAAAACACTTATTCCGGTCTTACCTGAACATATCTGCCTAACCTAAATTCCGATAATGCATCTTTAAATTCCCAATCATTATCATCAAAATCAACGTCTTCTTCAATATGTTCCCCTGTCACACCATTCTCAACCTTTGCCTGCCGATCCTGAACCAAGACGTAAGAAAATCATTGAACTCTAACAATAGCTATACGAAAATCAAATCTACTTTTCACTGCACAACCAGACAAACGAGTCCATAAAAGAAAGACGAAATGTAAGCAATTCATATCAGCAAGAAAAGCTGACATGTGCATTCCGTATACGCACTTGTTTAGATGATATCATTTTCATGAATTTCAGGCTCCTGTTAATAATGTTGCACTTTCCTATCACTGTTTCAGCATATAACATTACGAAGAAAGTTGATATGCATAAAAATCACCTTAATTTCCCCATTGGGTAGTGTTTCAGCTCCAACAGCAATCTTCTGCTCTTTCTAGGATCAAAGTGGCAGTAAATTTTAGAACGGTGTTTAATAACGCCAAGATTAACAGAAAATGGGTGAAGCTAATTATGTAGAAAAAGTATCTACCTCTAGGGAACCAATACTATGAGCTCCCGCCACTGAACCTGCGTCCTTGTATTCCCAGCCGTTCTCATCAATACCATTCCCATCACTCAGATCACCAACTTTCACTTCCTCGTTTTTCACTTCGATCCGAGGAGGATGGTCGTACAAATTCGCGAGAAGATCAGTAAAACTCGATCTGCCCGCCGCTGCAGTAGACCAAGTCGAGCCCTTTTTCGCCGAAGGCTTCGGCGCGAACGCATCTGGGTAGCCGAAGAGAAGATCCGCGGGGTTGGATTCCTCGTCCACGTTCTCCTCGCCGAAAATGGACAGGGGGAGAGCGCCGTTCGGCTTCTCCCACGCCTTCCTTGCCCCGGATTCGGCAGTGGGGGGAGGAGGGGAGGGACTGTGGGAGGATCCGTGATTACGGGACGCATCAAAGGATGGATTCGCGGCGGCCAAAGGGTCGAAAGGGGCCGCAAAGTGATGGCTGAACTGGAGGGGGCTCTCGACGAAGTCCCCCCATTCGTCCTCGGGTGGGGGCGGCTGTTTGACAGAATTGGAACCCAAAGAGACGGAGGAAGGGAAAGAGGAGACGAATTTGAAGTCTCCGAAGGCGTCGTCGTCGTCTTCCTCGTCTAGCATCTTCCTCTACTTCTGGTCTGGTTCTGCAGCAGGGGACGAGGGACAAGACCAGGGGAGAGGCAGAGGTGTTAACGACGATGATTATGAAAATTGTAATTACACCTCTTATAGTTATCGAATTTGACTTATTGTTATGATGAAATGCTCTACTCCGTACACAATTAAAACTCCTCATTTTCGGGTGTCCGGAGTAATAAGAGGAGGGGTGTACAGTTTAACAAGAGCACATTTCAAGGGTTGATCTGCAATTTATCCATGTTTGTTTTGCGATGGCGTCCAAGCTGGTTTTCCATTTCCAATGTCGGTAGTATGTCGCCTCCCACCACTCTACTCAGAAAAATATTAGATATAAATAGGGTACCGTGTAGTACGAATTAGAACGTATATCACTGTGTGTTAGACTATTTTTACGAGAGTTAATAAAAATATAAAAGTAATTAATAATAGGCACGTAAGTATGTTATATTGGTACCTTAAAAAACATTTTTATACTTTGTGGCATAAAAAATACATCTAAAGCGTTTATTTTCGAGATGGATTGCGTACATACTAACTTGTATATTTTATTTTATAAATTATCTATTTTAAAAGCACCTCATTTTGGGGTTTATGTGATAATAAGAGCATACGTCAGGGTCAACCTGCAATTAGCCCATGATTTTTTTGGAGATGGCGACCGAGCTGGTTTTCCACTTGCACCTGATTGGCCAGTTTCCGAATTACACGTGTGGAATGAATGACGTACGCGAGTCACGTTAAAACAGTGGAGCTGACGAGGGCGGTTTAAATGGGCGTTTCGAATTTGGGCGGGCGCGGAGCAGAGAAGAGCGGGGCTGACCGCCGAGAAAGGGGTGGCCGGTGGGATTGACAATGGAGGAGGCGAAGAGATGGGTTGAGATCGAAATAAAGGGGGAGGGGCTGGAGAGGTCGACGATACTTCATCTAGTCAAAGAGGTTCTCGGATTCGTCCTCTTCATGCACCAGCAAATCCCTTCGTAAGTTCCCCTGGTTGTGTACCGCTTGTGGTTGTCGAATTTGTTCGTTTCCTTTCTTTTTTTATGGGATTCTTTTGGATAGTTGCACTTAGGGGTTTTCAGGTTTCATGGGCATTATATTTCATATTTTGGCTGTCCAGAAAGTCTTGAACAAGGAAAAACGTTTTTTTGCTCGGTAATGCTCTATTAAACGGATGCTTTTGACAATTATCCTCCACCTTAATTAACTGTCGGGGAAGTGCATATCAAATTTGCAATATTATTTTCCACCTTAATTAAATGTCAGGTTAGTGCATATCAAATTCACAATTTTGTTTTCTTTTTGTTTTTGGTGATCTGAAAAGAAATTTTATCTTGTTGTAGAAATGTGAATTCCATACGAGTTTGATAAATTTCGCTTTGTTAGTTGTTATTTGCCTCCCTGATTGTGGCCATTCTGCATTGTTACAAGTAATTCCTGAAATTTTCATTACGTGTTATTTAGCTTTTACTGCAGAGTGTTCTGTCCTTTATGAACATTTTTATATTGACTTAGGGAGAACTTACCTTTGCTACATGATGAAGCGAGTTGGTGGTTTATAGCCTGATCTGACCATGGACGAATCATGCCATGATTGGTTTGGCATTTCATTAAATTAGTTCATTTTGAAAAACCAAGTGGTGCTATTAATGTGGGACAGAGGGAGCATACCCCAACCGTTTGCTTTCCCATTCTATGCAGATTTTTCCCCCTTTTCTTGGCCAATACTTTTTTTCCATCCATTAAACCTAGCCTGAGAAGTTGATGTTTTTTAGTTGATGAAACATTTAACTACTCTAGAACAAAAGCATTTATAGTCTGAATATCTTGCAGGAATTGGTTTTTCTACTTTGACACCTGATATCTGTTATTAAATTTCTCCTCTTTAAGTCTTTTCTTATTTCCAGTGTACTGCAGAGTCTTGAAACTGAATTTGATACATTGAAGGAAGAATATAAAAATTTGGTAAGCTTGTGCAAACAGGAATGTTGTAAATATTGTTTTATGTTTTTCCTTTATTATTTGAATAAGCTGGATATTATGACAATCTAGGGCTTGACGCATGCACAAACGGAACTTAAGGTCACCTCAAGACGGCAGCACAATGGGAGAATAAGAGATGTGAAATTGCACATTAGAAGGCTTGAGAAGTTGATGAGCCACATATCTGATCTACTCTCTGCTTTTCAACTTATGCTTGATCAAATCCCTAACATTTCTAGAATTGCTTTGGTTCTTGGAGGAAGCCTTATACGCCCTCTTCATGTTTACGAAATTGTGTTCTCTAAACAAATGGTGATTTTTGAAACTTTAAAGGACTGCAACGTGAACAACATGGCAGAGATGCTCTCAAGAAAGGTTGTTTCTTTTTCCTTTGCTTTTGTATCTGTAACTGATCAGGTACAAACTTTGGTTAGCAGTCTCAAGTTGTAACCCATGTTTTGCCCTCCAGGCTATAAGAGCATTGTTATCAAATGGTGCTGGTAGCATTTCTTATCCAGGTTTCTTGCTAAGCTTGTCTCATCATTAGAAGCTATTGCAATAACAATATTCCATCTCAAAGTATTACTGATGTTGTAGGACCTATGAAGCTGTTTCTTCTTGTCAGAGCTCCCACTACTCTTAATCTGTCACCACATTTTCTTCCCAAACGCGAGTTCAGATTTGGTAAAAAGGTTGGGTATCTCTTAGATGGGAATAGTTTTTTAACAGAAAGTGTAGAAATTTTATGCAACTGAATATAAGAGAACTACCATATGTACCCTGGCTGGGATTTTTATTATCATGTTTCCAATTAATTATTGCATGAATTAGCGAATTGTATAAATGGATCATGCCATGCATTATTTCTTCTGATGATTATATAGCTCTAGTTTTTTCTTCCAATTACAGGTAGTCCCTATGAGATTGCACATCAAATGCAGGAGTCATAATTTAGACACGGAGTCACATGATAATTATGAAGCTGGTGATTGTGCAACATCAGCAAATTTCTCTTTGAGCAATATGATCTGGTAGTTGGTTACTTTCTGGACTCGTTGTTTGGTTGCTATACAGCGTGCCCGCAATGTTGTTCATTCATGTTGCATTTCTTTCTGTCTAGTTTTTATTTTTGTCACAGACTGACTTCTAGATGTTTATTTATGCACAAAAACGTGGGCTTTGGCTAAATAAAGTGGATTCCGTAACTATCAAAACATCAGATGACCCGAATGTATACTGCGTTTGCTTTTTGATGTATGCCATGCTAATGAAACATTTTCATTTTTGTCACACAGGTTTCAGTGCAAGCACACCGTCAAAGGTTTGGCTGTAAATGCATCATCATTTGAAGAATAAATAATGGCTCCATTTGTTACTTTTCTTAAAGATATAAACCAAAATGCTCAGGTCTTGAATAACGAATAAAGGCATCTCCTAATGTTCTTTCTTTGCTATAGATTCCTGGTTGTGATCTCTCCTAGCCCCCATAATTTTGCCTTTCATGTTTTCCAGTAAAAATAGTTTGTGATTATCTTGAATGGGTTGCTTCTATGAGGTATTCTAAATATGTCATTATGAATTAGCTGCAGGCAAATAATCAACATTTTATGCATTCAAGCTCACCATTACAGAAAAAATACTCAAATGGTCAATGTTAGATAATGCGATTTGCCACAACTTCTGTGTAGAACTAGAGTAGGATATTTTCAGTGCGAAATATGTAGAATTTTCTAAAATGATGTTTGTTGATGAGAACAAGGCAGTTATGTTCGTTCTATTGCACCATTTAACCTATAAATATACGGCTGAAGATAAACATATACAAGTTCAGCATTAAGACTTTCTATTTTTGTAAGCCACCAAACAATCATATATTTATGCAATTTTGCATAAGTTATGACGTTATATATTTTATTTGGTCCTCATACTTTACATTAAGGACCAAACAATCTCTGTTTAAGTGGTTGGCAACGAATTGCATTTTGATCTTTTTAGGACTTATTGGTGGTTAATTAAGATTTAGAATGTCGGGTTTACAGTTTAGTGGTACTCTTCGAGGTATATAATACCAAATTTGAAATATAGGGGCAGTGAATAAATCCTGGTAATTAGATATTGTTCAAGGCAGGATTCTGGTGGTCCTAAACCGTCAATATATAGTTTTGGACCATTTGTAGGATTTTAGATTGGGATAGAAAAATGTTTTTATATAATTGTCACGTGGATAGATGGTATTTTGAAATCTGGATAAAGGGAAGTAAAACCTAGTCTTTACCTTCTAGTCTCCTGCTCCGAGCTACCAGCCACGCCAAGCCATCAGCCATGACAGTTGGGCCAAGGCCAGTGCCTAGTGGCTCTTGTTGGTCATCGTGGCTCAGCAGTCATGCCCCCTAATAGACTCGTGATCACACTTGAAGTAACATATAATTATTGGAAGTCTTGTTTATTAATTAATTACCTCTTAGGCAATTGGATAAAGGTTGAAGTGGTTAAAGAGAATAAGAGTGGTGTTAACGACTTTAACTAAGAGCAGTGTTAACGACTTATGGCGTTTTCCCAGTCTTTTGCTTAAATGTTGTATGCTGCTTAAAACACCATAAGTAGCTTAGAATAGAGAAATTGCATATCTCTAAATGTGACATGTTTGCAGTTTGGAAATATTAGCTTCAACAATTCTAACAGTGTCAACCAAAGGGTTTCAATGTGACCGCCCTTAATGAGTATTTAATGCTTTAATGCGGTATGTTGCTTGAAATGGTGTAAGTGTGGAACTAAAGGTGATTTCATAAGGTGGGAGTCAGCTTAATTCGTCCCTCAAACGTGATAGATAATTCATCCCATCTGAGTCCGACTCCTCTTCCCTCCCCACTCTCCTCCATCTCTTTTTTAACGAGGACCATGGCTTTGCCATCAACACCTACCACGGCTTTTGCGAGATCTTCTGTTTGGATTTCGACTACAGTTTTGATGCCCCCTAAAGGGTGTATCGGCATCGTCGAAATACTCTTTCGCTACAACATCATTGCTCTAATCAGCCCGACGACGCCAACGAGATCATGTAGATATTTATCCCGCATAGTAACAACAACTCCATGCACAGTTTCATGCACTTTTTAAAATAAAATAAAAATATTATCGTTGAAGTGGCGATTTCATTGTTTAGAAAGACGAAATCGCCTTAAGGTGATTTCGTCCTTTTAAATGACGAAATTAGGTCAAGTTTTTTAAAACATTAACCCAATTTCATTATTTAAAAGGATAAAATTAATTTAAATTTAATTTTGTCATTTTAAATGATAAAATTAATTAAATTTTTTTAAAAAAACCACATAGGCGCTTGTTGCTTAGTTAGGAAATATTTCTCAAAATAATCTAAATTAATAAATAAGTTTTTTTAAATTATTAATTTTTTTATTTAAATTATTAAAAATTTAAGTATAATAAAATAATTTTAAAAATAAAAATTATCCTCAAATATATATAAAAAAAGAAAAAATTTATATAAACCTTGGATACGTTTACATGAGCTTGGGCTCTATAAGCCTTTGAATTTACATTCAACGTCTCATAATATTTATAGGTATTTAAATCTATAAATACCACTAGATATAAATTCGACGGCCCGGCTCATAAAACCGGGGCTCACGTATATTATCCCGGGCCCGAGCTCATATAAACGGAACTCAGAGTGCACATTGTATTTAAAAGCAATGCACGATGCACGTCCGCGTATCGTGTTCATTTGGAGCCCCCAAACAGGCCTCTGGAGCTCGGGGTCGGTGCGACTTCCTCTAACTCGAAGAGTTAACAGGATATCAGGAACTGCACCGGGAAGAAGAAGACGAAGTGGAAGAAGATGAAGTTCCAGCTGGAGGACATAACGGTGTACTTCCCCTATTCGCACATCTACCCGGAGCAGTATGCCTATATGTTGGACCTGAAGCGGGCCCTCGATGCCCGCGGCCACTGCCTGCTGGAGATGCCGACCGGCACCGGCAAGACCATAGCCCTCCTCTCCCTCATCGTTTCCTACGCTCTCTCTCGACCCTCCTCCCCTCCCAAACTCCTCTACTGCACCCGCACCGTCCACGAGATGGAGAAGACTCTCGCCGAGCTCAAGCTCCTCCACTCCCACATTCTCTCCCACCTCTCCTCTTCTTCCTCCGCTCCTTCCTTTCTCGCCCTCGGCCTCTCCTCCCGCAAGAACCTCTGCATCAATACCTCTGTCGTCTCCGCCGAGTCCCGCGACTCCGTCGACGCCGCCTGCCGCAAGCTCACCGCCTCCTGGGTCCGCGCTCTTGCTGCCGAGAACCCCGCTGTCCCCACCTGCCCTTTCTTCGAGAACTACGAGCGCGCCGCTTCCAACGCCCTACTACCCCCTGGTGTCTACACCCTCCAGGATCTTCGGGCCTTTGGCAAGGAGAAGGGCTGGTGCCCTTATTTCCTCGCCAGGCATATGATCCAGTTCGCCAATGTCGTCGTGTACAGCTATCAGTACTTGCTTGATCCCAAGGTAATTGCTTTTTTTTTTAACTAGACCGACCTACTGCATTTCCCCCTTCTAATTTCAAATTCCTCCGACAACAATATTGGATTCAGTTTGTTTTCCTTTTTTAATGTATGCTTTCTTATCGTTCGTGTAACTCTCTTAGTAGGTAGCGAGCATTATTTCAAGGGAGATGCAGAAAGAATCTGTTGTCGTGTTTGATGAGGCGCATAATATTGATAATGTGTGTATTGAGGCTCTCAGTGTGAATGTCAGACAGCAGACTATCGAAGGGGTTACCAGGAACCTGAACAAGCTTGCACACGAGATAGATAGGTACAATTCTTCGAATGAATTGTCTTTTTTCCTTTTTCTGTTTTGTTGGCTTCGCCATCCTTACCTATTGATGATATTTCGAGTTTTTTATGCAATTTTGCATTTTCTGGTAGTTGTGAATACTGAGAGATGCAAATGAACGGAATGGCATCTCTCAGGACTCCTGCTTTTTGTAAAACTCATACTGTTGTCATTCGTAGGTGCTTATTCTTTTCTTTTTATTGATTGCCATAACGTTGATCAGTTTCTAACTGCCTTGAGCTGGTAGGAAGGTTTAAAAAAATAGATGCTGAAAGGTTGAAATCAGAATACAGACGTCTAGTTGATGGTTTGGCTCAGAGAGGAAACTTACCCGGTATGGGACACCCTATCTTTACTGACAATGATCTGTTTTATATCTTTGCAGCCTTCTAACTACTCTCTATTCTCCAATTCTAGTTACGGATGCTTGGCTTGCAAACCCTGCCTTGCCTGATGATATTCTAAAAGAAGCTGTCCCTGGAAACATCAGACGCGCTGACCATTTTCTGTCTGTACTGCGAAGATTAGTGCAATATTTGAAGGGTCGCCTCCAAACAGAAGAAGTTGAAACTGAGGGACCTGTAGCATTTGTTGCTTCTGTTCATTCCCAGGCTGGAATAGATCAAAAAATGTTGAAATTTTGCTATGATCGTCTCCATTCTCTCATGTTGACACTTGAAATTACGGATACTGATGAATTTCTACACCTTCAAACAGTCTGCAACTTTGCAACTCTGGTTGGGACATATACACAGGGTTTCTCCATCATAATTGAACCATGTGATGAGAGAATGCCACATATACCTGATCCTGTATTGCAGGTAGGACTCAGCATCTCAGTACAAGGGTATCATGTATGCCTACATCCGTGCAGGCGCATGTTGCTTTACTATACTCAGTGCAATTTAATAGTCAATGCTGTGAATAAAAGTCTTTATTATGATGATGCAGCTGAGTTGTCATGATGCCTCTATTGCCATAAGACCAGTATTCCAACGGTTTCAAACTGTTGTCATAACTTCTGGAACATTAAGCCCGATTGATCTCTACCCACGGCTTCTTAATTTCAACCCAGTCATCAGTCGGAGCTTTTCAATGTCTCTAACACGAGATTGTATATGTCCGATGGTTCTTACTCGTGGCAGGTATGTGCTATGGTTGAAAATTTTAATCTAATTCATTGAATTACGTATTATCGGAAGTGTATGAGATATCTGAATTTCAAACGCATATTTGTTTCTTCTATCAGTGATCAACTTCCTGTGAGTACAAAATTTGATATGCGGAGTGATCCTGGTGTTGTGAGAAACTACGGAAGGCTTTTGTTGGAAATGGTAGCTGCTGTTCCAGATGGCATTGTTTGTTTCTTTGTTAGTTACTCATACATGGATGGAATTGTTAATAGCTGGAACGAGATGGGCATTTTACAGGTTTTATATACTTCTCTTTACACAACAGATAAATATTGAGCTTGAATACTTAAATTATGAGGGGTTTGTTCATATATTTTTAAAGACATAAGCTGCTTGGGGAGGAATGGAACCAAAGGGGCCTTAGCCACTGGATTGCTTATTTGCTTTATCAAAATGGAAGAGGGGGGGAAAATGGAGTGGAGAACTTATAGGGACTAAGCCTGGTTCTGCTTCCCAATTATTCCTATCAGTTTAAGGCATCTCAGCTTTCAACTCATCCTAGTGTTTCTTTTTGCAAATTAATGGGTTTGCTATTTAGATTTTCACCACAACAACGATTGTAGTAAGTAATTGCTGGCATGCTTTTCTTTATGGCAGGAAGTCATGCAGCATAAGCTCGTTTTTATTGAAACTCAAGATATTCTGGAAACATCATTAGCTCTAGATAATTATCGTAGAGCTTGTGATTGTGGGAGAGGAGCAGTCTTTTTCTCTGTTGCCAGGTAAGAATATCCATTTATAAATGCATTTTTTTTTTGCTTTGGTTATACTTTGTTAATTGCTTGAGGACGATTACATCTGTGAGAATCTATTTTAACCTTTCATGGGTTATTGTGAGGTTGCCACCAGGACCAAGCCCGACTTTGAGGCTGAATGCATTCAGTTGAACTCAATCAGGGTTTATTACCAGCACAGTCAGACTAACTCAATCTTTCTTGCTCAAGGTTGGACTTGGTTCGTGTCTGAGTCCCACCAATAAACCTATGTGGCCGTATGTTATTAAATTTACTCCCCCTTCAGAGCCTTAAACTCAGCATCAGTAATTGTTTATTTAAATAATATGGTTATTAATTGTCAGAAGAAGAAAAAAAAATTGGTTATGATCTTGCCCCGCATATGTGATCCACTTTTTTGGGTTTAGTGCATTGAATTACATGCAATAATAGAATAGTAGTTATTTCAAAGTAAAGAGAGTAAAATCTTATTGGCTTTTTACGCAAAACAGATAAGATTTTGTTTTGGTTAAGTTTGTTGTCATGTAAGCTGAATGGAATCATGCTTGAAGAACACTTGAAGCTTTATTTTTTATGGCTATTTTGTATTGGTGGGTTCAACAAGAGACATCCTTGAACTCGATTCCGGATTGTTGAAGAAGTAGTGAAGCTACAATTGTGGGCCCTGGAGCCTTTCTATGAGGATGAGGTTTTGGGTGGTTAAACGACAGCTGTTGGCAAAAGGAACCTGCATATTGGGGCCCCATTGAAATCAATATCTTGTGCATCGGGCCTTGTAATATTTAACATAATTTGGGAGATATTAACTGCAACCGGAGGGGGGGCTTGCCCATTAAAATGGGTTCTAATTGTGTGTGAGCTCTCTACGTCAATAGTCTTGTCCATTTGGCATCCCAGCACTGGGGTACCAGCAGTTAATTGTAACCTTCACCGTTTAGGCTGTGCAGACAAGGATTTACCTTGATGTAATACTGACAATTACTACCTCGGTCACTTTCTAACTTCAAAATTAGCTTCCTGGAATCTACTCTTTGAATGTTGATTGCACAGAGAACTATTACTGTATCAAACAGACGAGTCATTTGTCCAGGGCTCCAGACCGTGTATAAATGTACCATATGTAACTGGATAATTCGTGTCACTTAACTGCACATCATCCATCTGTTTTTGCATGCTGAGAATGTGAAGCTAGAAATTGAATCACATCATGTATCTGTTTCTGCACGCTGAGAATGTGAAGCTGGAAATTGAATGACTTGTGTACTACTGTAGAGGCAAGGTTGCGGAAGGTATAGACTTTGATCGGCATTATGGAAGACTTGTGATCATGTTTGGGGTTCCTTTCCAGTACACATTGAGCAGGTATCTGCCTGACGAATATCAATAGCTTTTCAACTGATTCTGCATATTTAGAGTGCAATCTGGATTTGTTACTTTTGATACTTATATATGTTGATGTCATTGAACTTTTTTTTTTAGAATATTACTTGCGAGGTTAGAGTATTTACGAGAGACATTTCAGATCAAAGAAGGAGATTTTCTGACTTTTGACGCCTTGGTATGATATCTATAATAACGATCCATAGAACAGAATTTAAGCTAGAAAGTTGATCTTTTGAAATACCACAGCATTTGCACTAATGCTTGTCAAACTATGTAGAGACAAGCTGCCCAATGTGTTGGCAGAGTAATTCGGTCAAAGTCGGACTATGGCATGATGATCTTTGCGGATAAAAGGTAAGCTTACGTTTTGTTTCATGAGATACTATTAACTTAGAAATTTTTGTCTATGGCTTCACCAATATAAACCACCCATCGTCACAAGTATTGAGAAAAAACTTACCGGGTCCAAGGCCCAATGGTGAATTTGCTGACTTATGATCTGTGATCGACGTTCTGATTATTAGTGTTTATGCACGGAATTTTTTATATCCTCAATGCATCTTTTGCTATCTGCTTGCAGATATAGCCGTCATGACAAACGATCCAAGCTGCCCAATTGGATACTTTCTCATCTGCGCAATGCACACCTCAACCTAAGCACCGACATGGCTTTACATATAGCACGTGAGGTATGTCAATTTTAAAATAGCTTGAGCAACTATTTAATGTTTCACCGATTGGTTTTTGGCCTGGAACCTCTTCCATATATAAGCAATGGATGGGTAAGATCTGCTTTATGGTAAATGCAGTTTCTTCGTAAGATGGCTCAACCTTATGACAAGTCTGGTGGTAGTGGCAAGAAGACTCTTCTATCAGAAGACGATGTGAAAAATATAGAAAGCATTCCGGATATGTTTTGAAGTTCTAGGTGATTGTCAGAGAGCGATCGTTTCAGGATACCCTTTTCTTTTCTTTGTCCTTGTTTGTAATCATTAATGTGCATGTTAAAAGGTCTTATCCTGCAAAATTTTGTTTACTGTAATTATAATTGGTTATACAGCGCTTAGTGCATTTTGTGATAGATAATTATAATGCTTGATAGTTTATTACAGGCATACCTCCAGGATGCGAGTAAAAAACTTTGGGTTTCTGAGTTCTGCCCTCGGGTATTTGTTGTTATGGAGAAAATGTAATGCGAGTGGCATGCAGGCAGCAAAAAAAAAGTAATATGATCAAACCAAAATTTCTGTTGGCTACTGATTGTGGATTCAAACATTCAGTCAGTACAACCCTGTGGAAAACGCAAAACGGTCATGACTACAAACATTCCTGAAAACATTACAGTCGGTCAGGTAAAAACATCAACATCAAGGATATCATTATTAAAGCCATCAGAAGTAGGTCTTGTTCCAGACACGCTGAGCCAGAGGTTGTATCCTTCTCAAAATCTCCCGAGGGAGTATTTGTGCTCAAAACCGCCACGATCCAGTCATTTTCTGAAGCAATTCCAACGCCGACATACTGGCTATCATTCAAGTATTGGGAGTACTGGCTCTGAGTATAGTTGGACAGAACGAGATCGGACTTCAAGCCCGGAACGCACGCTGGCAATATGACTCCATCCCTGGTGTTAGATATGTTGAGATCGCAATGTGCTAATAGCTGTGGATAGTTTGGAAGCTGAGCCTCCGTGCCTGGAACAGTAAATGATCCAGTCGAATTTGTGCAATCTTTATCCTCGAATTGCTTACTTATTTGATCGGCCAGGCATTTTGCATTGTCGTTTTCTACCAGAGTGCTCAAGTTCAAGGATGTCCTGTATCTGTTGATACCAGAAAAAAGTGCGTCCACCTCATCTGATAAAAATGACATCAGTTGGCATTGAAGAATACTCCTATGAAAAGCCACATATTCATGGCGTCCACTAAGAACGGGTCCCATCAATTTTAAACAAATATGATGCTAATTCATAGAACAAGAAAAATGGCATGTAGATTTCGTGCTATGAGCCTCAAATAAAGGGCTGAAAAAATAAAATTAGAAAAGCACATCTAGTTTTTTTTCTAAAAAAACACACAGATTGGTCACTTCTAGTTAGTGGCAGCTTTAACAATGCACATAAATGTACGAGTTCTGAGTAGGAAAGCAAAGAACAGTTACAAGAAAATGTTGTAAACCTTGTATAATCTGAAACAAAGAAAAATAATAATGAAGCTTTTGTGCATTGTTGCACGGTTGAACAATGCACAAATAGAAGATAATGGCAAAAACTAGATGTCCTCCTTTATATTCAGCTAAGTATCGTACAGTTAACTTATACCGTTAATGAATAGAAGAGGAATAATAAGTTCAACTAATAACAGATAACATTCCAGGCAACATTCTTTAGCAAGGCGAAACAGAGTTTGGGGCGTTCAAGAAAGCCAGTATAGAAATAAGAATGTGAAGTTCATTAGTGTACACCTTTTTCAGGACATACTCTTTAACTAGAAGCATATGCAAAAGAATACGAAGGATTGAATTTTGAATTTGCATGCCTGATATTCGTCGGCCGCAGCAAAGAAAGTTCCAGAACTGTAAGACAAAAGTTTCGAAATGGAGGGCAGAGAATGAAGGCAGAAGACCAAAATTTCAACTAGCCTGCCAAGTCCATCACTTTAAGTTGTAGAGGATAAGCACGCTTACTGAATAGATTAGTACCAGAAGTTTTCGTCATAAATTATTTACATTACTGCATCTGCCAAGCAAGGAATGTTTTTTCTTAAAAAAAATTAGAGCTGAGGACAGTATTTGCTTAGACTCTTAATCCCTACATTCTAAAGCCCGCTGAAATTGCAAGAAAAGATCTCAGATTTATTTATTGTACTCCCTCTGTCCCACATTGATAGCTCCATTTGGAGCTATTAATGTGGGACGGAATTATTAATGTCGTTGTTCTCCCCTGAAATGAACTAATAATCACTCCTTTTAACATCAAGTTTGATAGTCAACACTCTTCCGTTTCAGATATGAGATGATAGGGTCACCAGCACGAGATGTACAGATTCAAATTGAATCACATTATTCATGGAGTACATCAGAGAAAACATGCCATTTCACCTCGGGGGGAGCCACCAGAGTGATAAAATTTACACTTACCGACGATGAGACACCCAACGACAGATCTAATGCAACCCATCAAAGCTGGCAAACACTTAAAACATCGGTCGTAATTTACATGATTTTACGATTTGCAACTCACAACAAAGAAGAAACAGCGCCACCCCCAGCTTGGCAATCTCAACCACATGCAAATCAATAAATAAAAAGCACAAGGACCTCAACAACAGAGAGGAGGTGGAGATCAGCTTACCATCAGACTTGACCGCAGAGGAGAGCAGAAGAATGGCGGCAAGAAGGAAGAAGAGGCGAGGAGCCATCGGCGGTGCAGCAGCCAGGTCAATAGAGATGAAACCGGAGACGAGGGAGGAGGAAAGGAAGCCTCTGGGGGTTTAAAATCTTATTTTTTTGGGATATACGCGATGGACTGGTGCCCGGTGGGGTGTTCCACTCGGGGAGGGTGGGTAGGTGGTATTTGTAGAAGAGCAAGGCAAGGATCAGCGAGTTCGAATTTTCGAGGAAGCAAAGCGGCCCACCACCTGGCGGGGGAAACGCAACACTTTGGGGAAGGCGATGGCGACACTTGCCTCTTCCATGTGCACTGTTATCCCTTATTACGTCTCATCACTTTAAGCCCGGGTACAATTCCGGGATTAGGTACAAATCGAAGGGATTAGGTGCAACATCTCACCATGGTCCATGTGCCTAGTCTCTGTCGATTGGATTGGTTTAGGTACAATTCTGTGATTTGGATCAAACAAAGCTCTTCCTCTTTTTAAGCCTAGGCAGTGTTTCCCTTAATGTAAGTTTGTGAGCTCAATTCGATGTGTATTTATTCGGTTAAGCTTGACATTTAAGTTTGAACTATAAACTAGTCTAAGTCAAGTTCAATTATACCTATATTCGTTTGACTCGACTTGAAGCTAAAAAAAACTTACATTCATAATATTTTTATATATATTTCATATCTTTCACATTTCAACTTTTTTTATAATATTTATTTTTTTTATATATAAAATAAGTAAAATATATTAGATGAAAATTAGGATATTTTTTTACTTCTATAAATTTAAACTAATTAAAACATACTTATAATACTCTGTTATGTCCTACGTTAATAGTGTGGGGTTAGGAATAAAGTAAATTAAAATTAACTTATTTTATTTTTAAATTTATTTTTTTTCTTATAACTTCACCAACTAACTGCTTATATCCCTGTTATCTGCATAATACACAAAATGACCATATGGACATTTGACATTCATAATGATTGCGTGTTTAAAAATAATTTTTTTTATTTAATTTATTAAGATAGTTTCTTATAAATACTTATGGATATATTGTCACTCATAATACTGTCTTATATCCCCATAATTAAATAAATGTGATTATCAACTGTCACTACAAGGTTTTGCTTAGCATTGAAAAAATTCTTAATCATGTAAAAAGAATACTCTTATTTTTGAATAGTTTAACATGTGTATGAATTCAATTTTTAATATTTGAGCTTAAAGGAAAAAAAAGAATTCTTAATAGCTATGTTAGCTAGTTTTGTGATTAGTCTTGATATATTTATGGAGGGAGAAAGATGAGGTGACTGAGGAGAAGGAGAGAGAGGAAGAGGAGGGGGGAGGGGATGAGGAAAAGGAAGAGAAAGAGGAGTAGGTTGTGGCAAAACAGAAAAGGAGGAGAAAGCGATGATGGAGAAGGAGGTGAGGACAAAGTTGGATGAAGTGGAGTCGATGGTGAATACAACAAAGTTGGAAGTATAGGAGGCAGTCGATGGCGGAGGTAGAGCATGTGGCAAAGTCAAAGTTGAGTGGAGCATGTGGCAAAGTCAAAGTTAAAGCTGATGAAAATGAAAAATAGTGGGTGAGTGAAATTACAAGGAGAAAAATAAGAAAGATGCATTCACATGTGTGAATTTTCAATTTGTATGGTGCAATTTCGTGTATTACTTGAAAATATGAGGCATTTTATTTAATATGTTGTTTCTTAGGGCCTTTTTGGCAACTTTTTATGCCCCCTCCATTATGAAATATATCCCCTATTTAAAAAATAAATTTGTCTTAACATAAGTGTCTCATCTGCTTAGTTGTTAACCACTCATTCTCTCCCATGCATATTAATGTATATTAAAATAATTTTTATTATTTTTTATATGTAAATAAAGAAAAAATAATTTTGAAAACTTTTAGGTGCAACATGGTACTTTAAATATTTGACTTTTTTTTAAAGTAGGACACTTATTTAATAATAAAGGGGGTATAATTTTTATGTATACTTTTTAAGTATGATTTTTTTAAAATTTTTTGATTAATATGAGAAAATTTTAATCTTTTTTTAAAGAAGACACTTATTTCAGAACGGAAGGAACACTAAACATAAACCTTTACCTTTACCATCCGGTATAAAAAACTTGATCTTGTAAATTGTATCATAAATTTTGTTTCCAGCTTGGATTGGTAATAGTGATAGGTTATCACTGTAGCGATAAATTAAGATTGTAAATTCGGTCAGCCATTCAGTGTTTTATGAGAAGAGTAAATTGGACCGTCCTGAGGTCAGTCTTTTTTGGCCGTCCCTGTATAGCCTCTGGTGAGTAGTACCCCTGTCATCTTCATTACGAAGAAAAACAAAAAGTAAAATCCAATGTGCATTTTGCTTCAAATCCTAAGGGAGAAATCTGTAATATCACAATTCAAGTCTGAGGGTCCAGAGACAGGCTTAAAATTGGTGGATGTTGTCAAGTCCGGATAGCGTGGCCTGATCTCTGCTCATCAGAATACACTGTCCTCACTGGTAATGGAGAATATGCTCCCAGTTCCATAGTATATACACTTTCCTCTTCTTCACTTATTTAGGAGGAATTCTCCTTCCTCCCACCTCTTGGTGAGCAAGCCCCATGGCCATCTCCGCCGATGCTCGGTTCTCGCTGTCGGCCGCAGGCCATTTGCGCGGCCAGACCAGGCTGACGAGTAGGAAGGGGAAGCTAGCTCCGGCATTCATAGATGGGGAGCTGATGGGCAAGAAGGTGAAGGGCGACACTACAAGAACCAGCAGGGTCGACAGCAGAGCGGGCCAAAGCTATGTGTGCATGTCCATTGCTACGAACATCGCTCCGGAGACCAAGGTACGTGAGTGTCACTTCTCTTGTTATCTGCAATTCTCCTATCATTCTTCCCCTCCAGGCTCCAGCAGAGAGAGAGAGACGTGACATCACCGTAGACCGTACGGTAGATGGCTACATGGGCCTAAACTAGGTGGTTAGATTTCTGATTTTTCGCAATTTTGGGCCATTCCAGTGAATGAGTTCCTTGCCAATTCTCATCTAAAATCTAAACCGATAGAGTGGGTCCCCCTGTTACATCAAAGATTCACTTGATGGGCTCTCGTTTGAAGATGGACAAGGGTAGATTTGTCTAGCTAGTTACACATGGGCCGACAATCACTACCCAGCCTATACGACAGAGCACATTTTGGGCCCTTGAGCGATGCAGGAATGAGGCCCATATTGAGTTCAGACCGTTGCCGGCAGCCGGGGTCGGCTAGGCTGAGACGGGTGTGTATTGTGTTGAGCAGAGTGAAGTTTCAAAGTTTCGTTACTTTCGTATCGTAAACTGTGGCGGCAAATGTTGACGGTGGAAAGGTTGTGCTTTGCAGTTGAGGGATTTGGAGATGGAAAGAAGGAATCCTCGGACGGTTGCGGCAATTATATTGGGAGGTGGTGCTGGCACTCGTCTCTTTCCGCTCACCAAAACCAGAGCCAAACCCGCTGTAAATCCTCTCTCTTTAATGATGTCAGATATGTAAATGCTTAAAGTTTGCCAAATTTTCATTATTTGCTTTTCTATAACCTTCTGAATCAATGACGTATAGTAAGGTCAGCAATGTCAATATCAGCTTTTAAAGCATTGAAGTAAGTGACCTTGTATCTTGTATGTCGCAGGTGCCCATAGCAGGAGCATATAGGCTCATTGACGTTCCGATGAGCAACTGTATTAACAGTGGCATCAACAAAGTTTACATTCTTACTCAGTTCAACTCTGCCTCACTCAACAGGCATCTGGCTCGCGCATACGACTTTGGCAACGGAGTTAACTTTGGAGATGGCTTTGTTGAAGTATATATATATATATTTTTGTATTTTGTGTATTTTATATCTAGTAAAGTTCCAATGATGACATCCGAGTAGCTTGTTAAAGGGATTTGCACACCAATGTTTCATGAGTCACCTATTTGAGCTGCATTACAATATAAAGGGTTTTGGACATGCCATCGAGCTCACAACAGGTAGCAATTAGCTGTGTGATGAAGCTTTTTATAGACACTAGCTTCAGTGACGATAAGCATGTTCAGAACTTCTTGTTATCAAATGGTTGAATTATATGGATCTACTTTGATTCTTGGTTTGTTTCATTGAACAAGTCCTTTCCGGCACCCACAATTTTATTGATGGAATACCGGTCCTTCGGAAGAATGGCTTTCACATGTTCATGATGGCTATCAAACAACTCCACATTCCATAATGACATTTGCCGATGTTCAGTTCATCTCTGTATATGCAGAATTTCTTGGGGAAAACCATTCTTGCCTTACTGTTTCAGTTTGAAAACTCAGTCTTCAGTATATTTTCACTCATTAAGCTTCTCAATTTATTTACTTCAGGTCCTAGCTGCCACTCAAACCCCAGGAGAGGCAGGGAAGAGGTGGTTTCAGGGTACTGCAGATGCTGTGAGACAGTTTCATTGGCTTTTCGAGGTATCACAGTTGCTATGATTAATTGCTTGCTCAGGATACATCAGTGCTCCACATGTAGACAATCAGATTTAAAGAATAGAAATCGAGATCAAATGGCTAGAAATTAGGCATAGGGAGTATTTGTATTACAAAGGAATGCCACCTCACCAAATAGTGGTTAGAAATATTGGGGTGTAAACATTAGTTGATTCTTCACTACTTTCTTTCCATATTACAATTGGCAAGTTGCAAGAGGTCAGCTAGAAGAAGCCGTTATAAACTTATAGCCTTTTGTATTAGCATTTTGGCATTTTCATCACTATTCATTGTGTGACTTGTGTTATAAGTGTAGGACGCTAGAAGTAAGGAGATCGAGGATGTGTTGATTCTCTCTGGAGATCATTTATACCGTATGGACTATATGGACTTCGTTCAGGTGCCTTATATATGCCTATTATCATAATTATTGGAACTTAATTAAGATGCTTAAGTCACTTGTGTAAGATAACCAAGCTTCCTAAAAGCTCGAGCTGTTAGGAAGAGGAAATCTTATCTCTTTCTTTTATAATCTAACACCCCCCCTTACGTGCAAGTCCACCAAGTGCGGCACGTGGAACATAATTAGGGTATAAATGCCTCCAACGAGACTTGAACCCAAGACCTCCTATAACCTGGAGCTTTGATACCATGTAAGATAACTAAGTTTCCCAACAGCTCGAGCTATTAGGAAGAGGAAATCTTATCTCTTTCTTTTATAATCTAACAACTTGTTCATCTTCAGAATCATCGGGAAAGTGGTGCTGATATTTCAATCTCGTGCTTGCCCATGGATGATAGGTAATTGATGCATTTATTCACTTCCCTGGTTGAAAATGCCAGCATGGCATTTTTTTTGTTGTACTTTACAAAATCGTGATTCCATCAACTGATCCGCATCAATCATGTAGCTCTAAGCCTAAAATTTTTCTGATTCCACATTTTATACTATGTAAAAACGTTCAGACAATTGTAACATCTAAAGTTGGATGTTCTTTCTATGGCAGCCGTGCATCTGATTTTGGATTGATGAAGATAGATAACAAAGGAAGAGTTCTTTCATTCAGTGAGAAGCCTAAAGGAGAAGAACTGAAAGCCATGGTAATAAATTCTTCACATTAAATTCTGCTTTGAATAAGATAAATGTTGTGTTGCACTACTGGGATATCGCATGATATTGTGTAGGAGGTGGATACTACAGTTTTGGGGTTGACTAGAGAAGAGGCTGAAAAGAAACCCTACATAGCCTCCATGGGAGTTTACATATTCAAAAAGGAGATACTTCTAAATCTTTTAAGGTACAAAGAGACAAAGTGCCCATTTTAATATTACTACATTGGAAAACAAAGTATCAGCATTTAGGATACGATACAACCTCCTCCTGTGGACTTGAATAAGATTCCCAAAAGTTCACCTCTAAGTACTTAGTCCGTTTTACTACTCTTCGAGTGAAGTAAAGATGCTGACATTCATTTTTCTCTTAGGAACCAGCAAGTTATAAAATTTTTAGTTCAATTTTTAGCAGGTATGCGTGATATACTTTAGCATCACATTCAAACAGTGTCATAGGGTTGACATTCATTTTTCTCTTAGAAATCAGTAGCACACATGAACTTTCTTCTCCCTTGGCTTCAGTTGATTCTATCCACATATTTTTATTTGTGGAAAGGCAATTCTGTGGAACAGGAAAGTCCTGACACTATGAGTTATCTTCAGGTGGCGATTTCCAACTGCAAATGACTTCGGGTCTGAAATCATCCCAGCATCAGCCAAAGAATTTTTTATCAAGGTCTCTATCACTTTTTTGTTTTTGCATACAAGGAATTTCTGCTAGCAGTATTACACCATATAATTACAAAACCTACCTTTGTTACTAGGGTGAAATACCTACTGAAATCCTGGATAAAATGGTTTCTAATAGAACATATATAATGGGCAATGGCTAGTTTAGTATTTTCCGATTGCTCTCTAATACAAATTTGAAACAAGCATTTCAGTGTATTTTTTCATTGCTTAAATTGACATATGATGTTTGCGGCAGGCATATCTATTTAATGACTACTGGGAAGATATTGGTACAATCAAATCCTTCTTTGAGGCGAATCTGGCACTAACAGCACATGTAAGCTCCACTATCACGATGGTTACAGCTTTTAACCAATCCAACACTATTCCTGTGGTAATGGAACTTTCTTTCTTTCTTCTTCTGGGAAATAATAATTAACTGTCATGTCTTGCAAGTGTGCAGCCACCAACTTTCAGTTTTTATGATGCAACAAAGCCAATATATACCTCAAGAAGAAACTTACCGCCTACAAAGGTTGATAATAGCAAGGTAAGTTTATCTTCTTTCTTTCTTTCTTTTTGATCTTGTGCACGAGTAAATTTTCTTTTGAACTGCTTAAGCCATTTTTGCCTATTTCTCCTGAAATTATTTACTGGTTGTTCTTTTTAAATGAGCTCAAATTGTACAACAAATTATTAACAATACTCACAACTAGTCCAACAGGTTTTCTTGATGTTATAATCTTTCCCAATTTTTCTCTCTCAGATTGTTGATTCCATTGTATCGCATGGAAGTTTCTTGAATAACTGCATAATAGAGCACAGCGTTGTAGGAATCCGGTCTCGTATTAATGCTAATACCCACTTAAAGGTTCGTTTTCTTTTAACAAGTCAAATCTCCAATACGATGACATTCCATTTTAATTTTTCTAACGGTTACATCCATGCGGTTCCTTTATAACAGGACACTGTGATGCTTGGGGCTGACTATTATGAAACGGATGCTGAAGTCGCTTCCCTGCTTGCTGAGGGAAGGGTCCCTATCGGAATAGGAGAGAACACAAAGATCAGGTCAGTATCGTACAACCACAAATCTTGTTACTTGTCCTTTTCATTTAGTACCTTGTTAAGCTTCTCACACCGTTAATTCCTGTGTAGTGGTTGTATTATTGACAAGAATGCAAGAATTGGAAGAAATGTTACTATTACCAATTCAGAGGTATCATGTCGATCATTTTTTTAATCATAGTTATCAACGTAGAGGACCTGAAAACTTCTATATTTTGCTTATGGAGGTATGTATCTGCAGGGTGTACAGGAGGCAGATAAATCTTCTGATGGCTTTTACATCAGATCTGGCATTACAATCATTTTAAAGAACTCAACCATCAAAGATGGCGTTGTTATATAAGAAATATAACTCTTGTGATTAAATTTTTGACACAAAAAATATTGGCGGCCTGTAATCTTAGAAGTTACTATGTATTAGAAAATGATTTTCCTCAAAATGACTAAATCAAATCTTTGAACTCTCCATTGCATTATCGCAAATTACCGTAGTTATATTTAGGTGTTGATGTAAAATTACAAATCATACTTTGTGCAAGGAACTATAAAAACCTTTATGGAACCAATAATCAAGATTCAATTCAAATAGATTTCTTCGCATTGGAACATCAATTCATTTTCAAATTTTTGCAGCACAAATCGCTCCTCTGGTGTTATAAGGTTAGTAACGATACATTTTTCATCTGAAAATGGCTGTCGACCAGTTCTTCCTGCCCGATGAAGGTAACAAATTGCAGTTTTTGGAAGATCAAAATTGTAAATATGCATTGCTCCCGGCAGATCAAGCCCTCTACCAGCAATATCTGTAGCGACCAGAATGCTTTCTCTTTGTCTCACTTCCTGCAAAAGAATGATTCCGTACACATGTAAATGCTCTTGTTCCATGCCTTTAATTGAAACCGGTGTTCTGATACTAGAATGGACAATCAGACTGTGATCAGAAACACTATTGGTCCAGTTTCTGTGAAGAAGTGAAATTTCTACTGGATTGCCTACCCCCGCCTCACAAATGAGAGAGCTCTTATCCTATGGGGGAAGCCTAGTCACATCTATCTATCCTGCATCACTGTATAAATGGCTGGGTTCAGCTGGCTCTGTAACTCAGTCCAATCAGAATTTGTACCCTTCCAGTTATTGGATGTTTCTTTGTCAAAACAATAATTAAATTGCAGGGCTAATATAACTCACTACTACATAAATGTACAGAAAGGACAATAAGTATACCACTGCCATCCAATATCTATTGACGAACCAAGAGAATAACATCCATGTCCTGTGATTACTAACAACCACTTACCTCTAGTGAAGCAGTTCGAGCATTAATATTCATTTCTTCCTCGAGAAGAATAACCTCTGAACATTCAATATTGTTTTTGAGATATTCACAAACAGTGACGGTTAAAGGGGGGGTTCCAGCCTTTTTTGACTTCTCTGACTGCATAGACAAGGAGACAAATTGGTTGTAAATCAATTAGATACCTGATTTAAGCTTTAGATATATACTATTTGAAGTAGGCAATATGCCACAACCTATGAAGAGACCTAGTGGTACAGCCAAGGTCTCAACAAAATCTGCCACCTCTTCAATGGACACGTAATCCATTTGAAAGTTAACAAGATCACATCTAAGAATTGGAATTTGATACACACTGTAAAACTCGCCACCTTTTATCTTTGAGGCTACTTAATTCTAAATGAGAGTCGCATGTGTAAATCATTGAAAAATGAGCAAGTGGCTTGAAGAAGTACAACTTCAGGGAAGGTGATCAAGTTCGTTTATTTATTAATGTTATATGAGTGCAGTACAGCTTACCTGTTCATTGACAAATATTATGCCTGTTTTAGGTGCATCCCTCTTTACCATAGTTAGCAATGAATTCAGCTTTGCCTTTTTACCACAAATCTGTGACATGTAGTAAATCGGATAAGCATGACAAGATACCAAAAGTAGTTCAGCTCCAAAGGGTTTAAAAGAATGATTAAACCATCGTTGGCTACAACATGATTGCATATACAACCAAAACATTGCAACAGTTCACAACCACCATGATCAAGATAATGGTAGGAAAAAAAAAAAAGTGAACCATCGAAGTTGAAAAATTTATCTGAACACAATATACATCAGTGTCTCACCTTATAATAACCTTCAATGTTAAATTCGTAGTATCTAGTGCATTAATAGAAATCCTCAAATTCTCACAAAACATCTGAACTTTTGAAAGAAAAAATGTATGGATAGATATGGAAGAAGAAAGAAAAGATGTTCCAAGTTCAAATTCGACTCACCAAAAACTTATGACATAGGCGTGAGGGCATGGGTTCTACTGGACTCAAATGGACACGAACCACATCATTCTGTCAGTAGTAAGGATTTTAATGAGTAAATCGTTGTGTCCATCTCAAATTCTTACTGAAAATTAACAGAGGAATTAAAACAGAAGAAGCAAACCTTGGTCCATTTCTGCTGAATACAGTCATGAATAAAACGGTTGTGTTGGGGGATAGAAGCACTCGCAAAAACAGTCTGTCGGTTATTAATACTTGAATGTGATGTCAACAGCTTCCGAAGATCGTTGGCTTGTTTTGATGAATTAAACATGAAATCAACCTATTTCCATGAAAAGAATGGCATCATACTGGGATTCGAAAGTGATTTGCAGTTTTCAACATTTTAAAATAATTTGTCTCATACATGAAAACGCAAGCATAGGGCAGTCATAGCAAAGATAAGGACATGAAATAAGCATGAAATATCCAATACCCCAGAGATTATAAGGTCTTGAGATGTTATATAAGAGAAAGGAGGAAACAAATTTATCTACAATAAGAAACGAGAAAATCAAGTTAAACCAGAGAAACAAGTCAATGATATTGAAGTATAAGGTCTAAAGACTAGGTCAAGTAAAAAAATCACAGGTTCACCAAATTATAGATTATGTCAACTGACCTCATCAACAACCAAAACTCGCAACTTGTCAAGCTTCAGAATATGCTTCTCTAGCATTTGAGACAAGCTTCCCATAGTAGCAACGATTATCTCTGGAGGTTCTGCCTAATTCCAATTACAAACGTGACAGCTGAATCAGTTCTTTTATGCAAGTGACCATTATTTTATTTTATTTTGCGTTAATATACCAATGGCCAGTTTGTAAGTAAAAAACTAGAATATTTAGAATGATAAGGCAAACACATTTTCGATTGAAATTGTTAAATAAATCTCAAGGTAACATGAGTAGGTATTCCGAAATGAATGAAACACAATGGAGGAGTAAATCACCTTTAGCCAGCTCTTATGTCGTTTCAGCAGTCCTCCATCTAGCAGAGCCATGACAGTGTAGGTCTTCTGCTTACTGTCATCTGCCGTAGGTTTTGCAGCTAGCATTCGTGCAACTTTGGTAACCTTTTTTTTAGTTACAATGAACATTTAGGGCCAATTTTAGTCAATAAAGAACACAGACTTATATAGAACGGACTCAGCCCTCAAATTGTATCTAAATTACCCCATCTTACTTGCATGCCAAGTTCCCTTGTGGGGACTACAACCAGCGCTTGGACAAAAAACTTGTGGGTATCAACAAGTGAGAATAATAAAAGCAAATACGCCAGCGTCTTCCCTGAACCTGTCTAAAGTGTAGCGATATAAGGGGCATAATTAGACCTATTATCTTGAATAAATATCTTCAATCAGGAATGTCAAGAAGAAAATAAAGACTATCTTTCGTGCCCAGACTCCATTACTTGCTGAGAAAACTAGAAGTAATGGCGGAACTGAAAGCATAACAATAACCTGAGCATGAAGAATGGAATCACGCCCCGAAAGAAGAACCGGCAAAGATTGCCTCTGCATATCCGTGGCTACCACAAATCCAATTTCTTTGGCCCTGTTGGTTGGAGAAATTATAAATTAGTCACCTTCCTTAAATATTATCAAGCTCAAAACTACTAGTAAGTCAATTGTCAGCATGAAAAATAAAAAAGGCCGAATAACCAAAGAATCACGTAACTTAAATGATATACTCCAACATACCCATTTGATTGATAATTTAGCTAAACGATATCCGCAAAAGCCTTCGAGAAAGCCAGACAAAAGAGATTCAAAAATTCTTGAAAGCCAGAGGTTGTGAACTTTTTTTTGTTATTTAGCTCACCCATGACTGCAGTTGTCATCTGCATCTCTCACCTATTCAGTATGTGGTCAGGGACACGGCCACGGCAGAGATGATGTAAAGTTTGGGGTTCCTGCGCAGTGCTGCAAAGAGCACTGCTCGTTGGTGGCCGCTTCGAGGGCCTCGTACACGGGCCAATGACGGACACGGCGTTTGGGCATCTGGGTGCGAAGCCGCTTGGGCGGGGCGACGGAGCCCGAGCCCATGCCAGAGAGGGAATGTTGCGGTTGATGGTGACGGAAGAGCAGACCAAGACCATGAGAGCTGCGCGGGAGAACGAAACAACTCGAGGTCCTATCCCATCGGCTCTTGCCACTCGGTATAGCTTGTGCTTTCTGCGCTCCCGACCCGGCGAGTCAACCAGGCCACGTCGTTGAGTCAACCTCGTTTGGATTGTCGAGAGGTTCAATCGTGAAAAACGCATCGGAGTACCGCGGGATCCAGGCTTCCCTGTTTACACTTCAGCCAACCGTGTCCGCGGACGTTGCGGCTGGCGTCTCTACCATCGTCGGCATTCTCATCTCCGTCGGTCTCGTGTTCCGTCGTCTCTGTAAGAGGTACTCTCTTCTCCTCGCTCTCAGTCCTCTCTTTCTCTCTCTTCTCTCCACCTCTCCTGTTCTCTCTCTCTCTCTCTCTCTCTCTCTCTCTCTCTCTCTCTCTCCGTCTTCCTCTCCCTCATCTCGCCGGCATTGCGGGAATATGATCCGATTGGGCTGTGGCCTGCGGATCTAGCCTCTTGAAGGATCTTCATTGCCTCTCTCTCTCAAGCTCTCCCGTTCTTTCTCCCTCTCTCTCAAATGTCAGACGTTGTTGAAGGCAACAGGATTTGGCCGGAATGTATTCCCATTGGACTATGGCCGTCAGAGGGGAACAGGGCATGTCATCGTCGACAATCACCACCTTCTTCTCCATCTGCTAGTACTGCTTTGTTGTATTCTAATCCTTCTCCTCTGTTCTCAATTCTCATGCAACGCTCTGGCAAGCCCCCCTACCGGTTGCACCGTCCCCTCCTTCATCAACTCTTATGTTCCCTCCCCGCCGTCCACGCTGCCCGAATGTGTGAAAAAGATATGAATTTTTTTCTAAGTTTCTTTTCTAGCAAAAGAGAAAGCATATCACATGTTACAGTAGTAAATCGATTTTTCAGTCATGTTGCTATGCTTATCAACGGGCTTTCCTTCGAGGGGGATTAAACAAATGCCCTGGAAGACGTATGCTCTCGAGATGCAGCTACTTGAGCACTGCCTAGATGGCGTTTGAAGGGATGTCCATATGAAATGTGGTTTGAAAAAGTGTTTTACACGTTGACATAGAAGATGGTTGCCAAAGAAAATAAAATGAACATGGAAGATGATTTTTTTCTTCTTCTAGGGGCTCGTTTGGCGACCGCTCTAACCCAAAAGCTGTTGGACGTGAAGACTTTCTCTGGGCCCACTTGGGCATGAGCCTCTACTCCTAAGCATTGTGGACTCTCATGGGCTGTTTGGGTGTTGAATCTTTTAGAAACAGAATTAGAAATTTTTAGAATTAATTATAAAAATCTACCGCTACATGTGAATTATGTTTGGCAATGAAATTTGTTATAATAAATTTAGATGTTACGTCAAACCTAATTTTAATACTTTAAACTAATATAACTCTTTCTCTCGAACTTAGATATGCATGTTCTTAGTACCATTACGCTTATAAATTTGAGCTTTATCAAATAAGATCCCACTAGGGTAGGTAATTTTGAACTTTCAAAATGGGCCCTACCTATATGGCATGTTTCTCGAGGCTTAAATCAATGTGAGATAACTGTTAAAAAATAATAGAATCTGTAATTCTCAAAATGGGGGCTAGGAGACCGAATCGACTAAATCCTTGAATCAACTTCGGAGTTGAATTTTTAATTCTACCCAGCTTCTACATACAAATAAGATTCTAATAATTCGAGCCTGAATCAACTGAATCTTACAAAAATTCAGCACACAAACAGCCCCTTAACCTAGATAGACATGTATCTCTCTTGTAATCTTAGATAACTTGAATTGGGTTGTGCTAATCCTTACTCAAATAGTCATGCCAATCCCTACTAAAAGAGAGGAGAAGGTATTAAGTGGAACTGTTCTACTATGTGGCCATGCATAGGTCCATTCTTGTTTTAACACGTACAAACCTGAATTTACTGACGTTCAAATACTTAGAAACCATCGAAACGTGTCAAACAGTAAATAGATGTATCTACCACATGGCTTATGGAAGGGTTCCACTGGATAATTTTTCCTAAAAGAGGGCTTCATTTGGGAGAGAAAAAGATAGAGGAGAGAGTGGCTTGAGGCATGGTGCTTGTAAGCCATGTGCTTGTGAGATTTTGAGCATTGTAATGCTCCTTGTTATCATCTATAGAATAGTGTACTAGTGTGATCCCGTGGGCGTAGGCATCCATTGCCGAACCACATAAATCATCTCTCTTGTATGATTTTTTCATGTCATTGTTCCCCACAAAGATCCGTAATCGATGCATAGATTATATGCTAGAGCGTTCTAGCGGTCCTTACAATCACAACAAAAGCAGTTCCGCTTAACACTTAAGATGATTCTTGTATTGGCTAGTTATGTTATTCACTTAAGTTATCTCTTTGGTTATCACTCTAGAATCTATGTTTTCCATTCACTCGTCATTTACCAAATGGTGTTTTAGCTTAATCACATTAAGAGTTTGAAACCGAATGGAAATAGTAGTTATTAGCTCCAGCGTCAATCTGGCAGCCTGTTCGACTTGATGCGGCAGCTCAGCTTTGTATAAGATGTGATTTGCGCTGATCTTGATTTTTCAAATTAATTCCTACCTTTTATTTAGCTCCTCCCAATTTTCTGGTTTGTTTGTCAGATAAATCATTGCAATGGCCGTTGGATTTGGAAAAGTTAGTGTTGCCAACATTTTTACAAGCTGAGGCCTTGGTCCTTTATCCCACACCTATATTATGATGTCCAAATGTTCAGTTGTGTTATGGCTGGTTTGAACGTGTAGACCCAGTGAAAATATTGGCTAACAAATTTATTCATGGATTCTAGCCTTTAGGACTACATGAACAAGCTATCTTGTTTCAGCAGCTTGCCCTTCCACCTCAATTTCTTTTCTGTTTTTTTACTTTTATTTGGTAAGCGAGAGTGAATGTCCTGAAATTATGTTCTTTCATCTAAAATGTGTTTAAACTTTAGATTCAGGGAAGTAAAACTGCATGATTTTTCTTTCTTGTTGGATATTGCAATTGTCTAAACGAAATACTGGTTGCTCCCAGGGTTTCTTTGATTCTCAAGACAGTGAATGTGATCAGAAATAGAGAAAGTGAGCAGAATGGTAGTGCGAGCTCGGGCTCCAGGGAAAGTCATAATCTCTGGGGAGCATGCCGTAGTTCACGGATCCACTGCCGTTGCTGCGTCCATTGATCTCTACACCAATGTTCTTCTTCAAACTCCTAGTCCCTCAGGTCGATATTGGAGTTATTAATTTATTTGTTTTTCTGACAATTTTTAATTCTGATGACTTTCTTGTTTATTCATTTATTTAATGAGAGGCCAAACATATCAGGCTCTACATCTTGAGTTTGAAATGGCACCCGAATATGTTACTTTTCCCTGAGATCAGCCACATATTTGTAGTAGAATGATAACAGCTTGATGGTGATAATTATTAATTATCTATATATTCATGTTACAATTCCCTTGAACTTAATCATTTTTTTATTGCAATTCATATTTTTTATTATTTGTTGCCATTGTTATACTTGTATAAATCTTTTTTAAAGCTTGTGTATGATCTTTACTTCTGTTATAAATTGTTTGCTAAAATTAAGTGCAGATAGTGACAAAGAGCTCTTAGAATTGAGGAATAAGGACTTGGGATTAATATTTTCATGGTCAATCAAGAGAGTTAAGGAGACTTTGTCAGATTTCGTTGTTCCTAATCCATTGTCAAAAGAGACATGTTCAGCAGATACCTTGAAATTAATAACCCTTCTTGTTGAGGAGCAGAACTTTCCTGAGGCGCAAATTGGACTGCCTGCTGGAGTTTCTGCCTTCCTCTGGCTATACACCTCAATTCTAGGGTATCTAATTTTTCCTTCCACCTTTTACTGGTTCTTGGTTTCTTTTTTTCCTCCTTTCTTTTTAGTATTTTTTAGTATAATTATTTTTAACTGATGGTGTTCTATATATCTTTTTATATCTTCTTCGTATTGGTGTTAAGGTTTAAGCCTGCTATCGTGATCATCACTTCGGATCTGCCTCTTGGATCGGGCTTGGGTTCTTCTGCTGCACTTTGTGTCTCACTCTCAGCAGCTCTACTTGCATCATCAGGTGTTTTGAATGTTAACTTTGACCGACATGGCTGGTTATCCCTTGTGCAATCCGATCTTGAATTGGTAAATAGATGGGCTTTTGAAGGTGAAAAAATAATACATGGGAAGCCCTCTGGAATTGACAACACAGTCAGCACATACGGTATTGCCTTCTCTTAGTTTGATTCATTTTGATACTGACTATTGCGTAATAGTATATGATAAAGGTTCCTTTGCTTTGACGAACTGGAAAAACTTGTGTAATGTCACAACTCATCTTACTTTACAAATGTTAAAGGATTTCATCTATAAAAAGCTTGTGTGATATTTTGTTTGTCACAATTTTTCTTACTTCGCAAATGGGCATTAATTCGTACATTTTGAATATGTAACGAGATCTTATCTATCAGGAAATATGATCATGTTCCAGTCAGGGAAACTGTGCCACATTAGCTCCAGCTCACCTTTGAAGATGCTAATCACAAACACTAAAGTTGGAAGGAACACAAAAGCATTAGTTGCTGGAGTTTCTGAGAGAGCCTTAAGGCATCCAGATGCCATGAGTGCTGTGTTTTCAGCAGTAGATTGTATCAGCAAGGAATTGTCTACTATCATCCAGTCACCTGCTTCAGATGATCTATCTGTTACTGAAAAAGAGGAGAAGTTACAAGAGTTGATGGAAATGAATCAAGGTTTACTCCAATGCATGGGTGTTAGTCATGCTTCCATAGAAACTGTTCTGCAAACTACATTGAAGTATAAGTTGACATCAAAGTTGACCGGGGCTGGTGGTGGAGGCTGTGTTCTTACGTTATTACCAACACGTATCCAAAACTTTTTTTAACTTTCTTGCGTTTCATCTTCAAAGCACGAGAACATCCTACATAATGGCAAACATATGTGCAAGTAAATAGTATTAAATGCACTTTACATGCCATATTCTATGGTTATTCTTTTCATAAATGGTTCTTTAACATTTCTGTTTCTCCTAACTCCTTGCATTGACTTTCTTTGTGCTGTCTCTTGAGTTTTTTCCACTGTGTCCTTGACATTCAAAGTGTTATCTAGCCTAGTTGTTGATAAAGTGGTCATGGAGCTAGAGCAATGTGGATTTCAATGTGCAGTAGCTTCCATTGGGGGCAAAGGTCTTGAAGTTTGTTTTGATGCTCAGTCCTGACTGTACATCTCTGACATAATTTAGCAAGAGTAAGATTAAGCTCGATTGCTAATTTAAATATTTTTTTGGTGCTGTTGTAGTGACCACACTCCATTTTATTCTTATCAACATACAGGAGTTCTCAATATGTTAGTACTAACATATAGAGTTGTTATTATTTTTAAAAGTTAGCACCTTAAGTGTCAGGAGAGGATGGGACCAAGGGAAATTTGGGTGCCATATGATTTACAGTCCCATTAATTGCACCATGCGTACTCCCAAGCTCAAATGGAGGGGGTTTATGCATCTGTAATGGGAAGACATTGACAGCCCACAATCATACGTGGGTCCTCAATGATTCCTTGGTCTCTTCCCCATCAGATTATTGAAGGGTTCAGTTTTGAACAGTGATGACAGTGAAGATATATGTCAGTATATTAATAAGTATGCTGATGAAAATTTTGGCATTCTGTATGTGGAGTCTATACTTTTTTATTAGCATCATGATTCAGCTAATTTGTTATGTTGCATTATTGTTTATGATATTCATTCAATGCGGTAACTGGTGAACACATATTTTCACTGGAAGTTTGAAGGTATTTGTCAAGCAACCTTTCTTTTAGTTTTAGTTAATTGTCAATATTTGCTTATGTTATTAAGAGTCTTGGGAGGCCTCCTGTGCCAGTGTATGTTGTTTGGATCACACACGTGTTATTTTAAGTAAAACTCTAGTTTTTACATTGGGCGTCTGGTATAAACCACTTTGGTTACATAACATTCTTGTACAGATTACCCTGTAAGTGGGCCAACTGGTAAATATAATTTTTGTAGTGCTTTAATAATTTTAACATTTTTTTATTAACTATCTTGTCATTTATTGGTTTCACACAACCCGGGCTATGTTGTAATGAATATCTGGAACTCGCTCTGAGTCCTTTTATTGGTTGTAGTTAATGTTTTTTACCTAATGAAGTAAACTGTGGAGGATGAAGCCAGGTAGGTGCCTTTTTGCATCGTAATAATGACTGCAAATCCAGGTTTAAAGGAGTTTTGTATTTGTATCCTTTCATATTGAGAGAATAGAGTGAGGTCTTCAGTTGCTAATGGTGAAATAAAAATTAGTTATCTTAAATTTTGATGTTAGAGTGATTTGCCAAAATGTTTTTCCTTCTGTTAAGTACTAATATGTACCCCTATTGTTGGTAGTTGGTGGACTTCTTATTTGATGGCTGCAACATAAGAGGAGGAATTGTGTTTTTTCCGTAGCTGCTTGGGCAGAGATATCAACGTCAAAGGAAAAAATGTGGGCCTTTTAAATGGGAGTAGTTTGATTAATTGTGAGGCTTTGATGGGCTTATGCATGTTTTTGTACTTTCAAGTATGCCATGATGGAGTCTCAGTCAAAAAACTTTTTTGACAATTCATACACTGATTCTTCAAGTTCTACATTGCTCGGGATGAAGATTCTAAGCCTGATAAGCATGATCGATAGCTCAATGCTTCTGCTAGAGATGAAGAGCCTACTTACCTATTGGTTTGGTTCAGGGGTTTATTTATTAGTGGAATTTGCTGCGGATTATGCTGTCTGTTATAAAGTTCATCCAGAGTGGGTTTAGACCTCCACTTAGTTTCACCACGAGTCTTGAATTTTGATGTATCAATCGGAGTCATTCAATTGCTTATTTCGTGTTGCTTTTCTAGATTTATGCAATTATATCTCTATGCAAAGACTGACGCGTTTAGGTTTGCATCAAGAGGAAATCTCTTTTTCATTTGAATTTATCAGATCATGCATAATATTTAGATTTTTTTCAGAGGAATATACGAAGTCTAGAGCACACCTGTTCTGCCCGCCTCTCCCTTCCCTTTTCTCCTCCCTGCTTCAAGTCAGTCCTTCTCTCCGATGAGACGATCACTAGCTCCAACTTAGCCCGTGACCCTTGTCCGTGCCTAACATAGGAAAATTTATCAGGTATCAAATGTGCAGGAGAAAATCGTTCTCATTGGCATGCAGTAACGTGTGGGTCCATAATCAAAATGACACTTACGTATTTATCTCTTGTCTCTAATGGGTATTAACCATGATTTTCTTGTACGCATAAGTGTGTGTAATAATTTCTACTCCCAAATGACCTCAAAACCGCTGGTGAAATGGAGTAAAGTACTAGAGGTTGATAATGTACAGAATCTATAGAAAATCATAAATGGTACGTAAGAGCTTACCGTCGATATGAATTCCTTCCATAGAGTGAATGACGTAGATTCAACGTCAAATTAAAGACTAAAAATTATGTATTTTATTTTATAATCAAAATTAAGTAACATCTTTTTTTAATAATTTATGGTAGATTTTTATGTCTTTATTTTAGTATGTTTTATGTCAACACTTTTGTAAGAGATAATATAGTAATATCATTTTTTATTAATTCCATCTAAGTTTTTTTTATGCCCTCATTTCCCTCTTTTGATATCATTTACATAAAACCCTTTTAATGTTCTTACCTAGGTATATATGGCCTTGTATATGTCTATACCAATGTGACCTACATTTTTTGAACTTCTTTCCTAAAGTTGTTACCCCTAAATTCTCACGTATACACAGGGTCTATGGAAGGGCAAGCTCGTGGCCGGGGAAGAACAAGAGGGTGTGGCCCCTGATTTGCAGGGGTCAACAAGGAAGGCCGGAGTTCATGCGGGGAGTGCGGAGCCCGACCTTGGATGAGGGAGGGGGTTGGGCCTGGGGAGAACTAGAGACCCTGCCTCCTTGAAAGGTTGGAAGTGGTAGGACATATCAAGCCTAAGAGGATCGCCGATTGATGGTTCTAAGAGTGGAGCGCTGGTTGAGGGGAGGGACGGACGGAAAGGGAAGGGAGGCAGTCGGACAGTGAATGAACCACCGACCCCGGCCACAACTCCTGATTTATCGGCCGGGTTGGGAGGGAAGGCGGAGCCTGAGCAAGGGAGGATTGACTGCCAAGAACACGAAGGAGTCAAGGGCTTGGTTCAGGTAGGGAGCTCGAAGTACTCTCCAGTCTCTTCACTTTGCCCAAAGGTCCATGCATGTAACACGGCGAAGACGGGTCCTCAGCCACAATCGCCTGTAGGCGGACGCCTGCCGACAAATGGGAGGTGGGAGTCACAGTAAAGCTTTGTTTTCTTTTATACCTATCTATTTTCCAACCGTCGCCGGAAAATAATTGAGGCTCAGGGCTGGCCGATCAACTGGATCAGGTAGAGGCTGGTGGTCGAAAGGTGGAGGCCGACGCTTTTCAGCCGGGATGGATCATGGATAGCAACTGTCGAGGCAGTGACGTGGGCCTTGATACATGTGAACATGAGTTTTCACGTGAGAATCTTGTCTGCTATATAGCACCACTCTAATCATATATACCATATTACTAGTGATATCACTCTCTTTGTGAATAATAGAGCCCAGATATCATAATTGCTCATATCTTGACACTTTTTACTTAATCTATTTTGGCTAAAGTTCTACAAATAGTTATAGTAACCCTAAAGTTAAATTTCATATACTTCGTCTTTATTTTGTTTATTTTAAAACTCTTTAATTTTTTAACTCCCTTCCACAATTTTAGTTTGACATTTAATCTTATTATAATATATTTAACTAAAATTACATCATTCATAAAAAGTATGCACCAAGATAACTTATTTACAATCAATTCATTTATAAGTAGAGCAAAAAGATAAAAGTTTAAGATTGACCTTGTGACCGGAAACTCCTTAATTTTTCTTAATTAAGTATTTTATTTAATTTTTTAAAATAAATTTATTTTAAAAAAATTAAAAACTATTAATATAAAATAGAGTATTATGTCAATATGTTTAACGCTAAACCCGAATACTTTCTCGAGACCGGTAACAAAAACATTGTGTGAAACAAAGTAGTGTCCCGTGTCTAGACTCCATAGAGATCAAAAGCAAGTCGCAATGCAAGTATGCAACCCGAACATGTTGGTAAAAATATTTTTCTTCAAAGAATCATGGTTGGGGAAGATTTTTTATCCTTATAAAAGATATCCACCAAGATATCTTCCATTAAAAAGGAGAGATCGATGGCCATATGTTAACGTATATACACTAATATACGTTTGTCTATTACACAGACTAATATGCATTTAACGTGTACACACCATCGATCTTCACGATCGATGGCTCCTCTTGTAAATGATATCCTCCTGATGACCATAAAGTTTTCCGAAGGTTGGAGCACGCACCATTGGATCCTCCTCGGCGGGGTTCATGGCCCATCTTCCGTTAACCTGAGCAAACGGGCGATGAACCCGGGCATGTCCGCTAGTTTTCCTCAGAACTGGACTGTACCGCACATAAGATCGTGTCAAATTCTCAAAACACCTGGACACGTAGACTTCAGCAAATGCCAAGTGAGAGGCACGTTTCACGTCCCTCCTGAATCATCTCCTCTAACTTCTCATCGTAGATGATGATGATATAAGCCTTCTAAGTTCCAACTTCCATCTCCACCTCCACCCTTCTTCTCCATTTGCAGTATTGCATGGTTTATGCTCTCTCGCAGACTTCTTTGTTCAAGAACCTCTTCCCGGCTAAATCCCTGTTTCCCACTTCTTCATCTTCTGTCTTGCCTAAACCAGGTTCTTCCAGATCAATGGCATCCAAATATGAAGCCTTCCCACCCCAAAAGCAAGAGACCCAGCCGGGGAAGGAGCACATGATGGATCCCAGTCCTCAGTACGCTAACCCTGATTACAGGCCTTCCAACAGGCTCCAGGGGAAGGTGGCGTTGGTGGCCGGAGGTGATTCCGGCATCGGTCGAGCCGTCTGCTACTGCTTCGCGCTGGAGGGGGCCACCGTGGCTTTCACCTACGTCAAATCCCAGGAGGACAAGGACGCCTCTGATACTCTCCAATTGCTCAAGCAGGCAAAGACGAACGACGCCAAGGACCCCATCTGCTTAGCGGCAGACCTGGGCTACGACGAGAATTGCAAGAGAGTGGTGGATGAGGTGGTGAATGCGTTCGGGCGCATCGATGTACTTGTGAACAACGCAGCCGAACAGTACGAGTCCAACTCTGTAGAGGAGATCACAGAAGAGCGGCTGGAGAGGGTGTTCAGGACTAACATCTTCTCTTACTTCTTCACGCTCAGGTATTGTATATAAAAAGTGCAACTTCGCTTCTTACATTTCTGTGGTTTTAGCCAGGAAAATTTGTTATTAAAGGCTAGCTAATGGTTTATTAATTGTTTCGTGTTATGATTTTTTCTTTCTTATTTTCGATTCCCTGGTGTTTGGCTTGATGAAGGCATGCTTTGAAGCACATGAGGGAAGGGAGTGCAATTATAAATACGACATCAGTGAATGCCTACAAGGGCCACCCGACTCTGCTCGACTACACCTCCACCAAGGGGGCTATCGTGGCCTTTACAAGGGCACTTGCCCTTCAGCTGGCGCAGAGGGGGATTCGGGTCAATGGTGTGGCGTCGGGGCCTGTGTGGACGCCGCTGATTCCAGCTTCCTTCAGTGAGGAAAAGATTACAAACTTCGGTAAGGAGGTTCCCATGGGAAGGGCCGGGCAGCCCAGCGAGATCGCGACGTCTTTCGTGTTCCTTGCGTGTCAGGATTCTTCTTACTTCACTGGTCAAGTTCTGCACCCTAATGGTAGGTTACTTCATTTTGTTTGCATTGTCTTGTCCGTGGATGATCACCTAGTATTTGTTGGCTTGACTGCAGTGTAATGCTTGTGTGTATTTGATGGCAGGTGGGACGATAGTAAACGGCTAATGGATGCCAACCATGGGTGGAACCTAACCAAAGTGAGCAGAGAATGGTAAGAGTATGTAGCTGTGGATGAGTGTTTTGTTTTGCTTGCTGGTCAAGTGGGTCTGAGATGTAGTGAACAAAAGTTGTCGTCGCTTTAAGAATAGAAAGAGGAGACGTCATGATCGTGTTGGGACATACTTTTGTGATGTTTATGAATGTAATAACCGTAATGATGTTTAATTTACTCCAATTGTCGAGTGGCATGACATTGATCGCCCGGTTCAGATCCGCTGTCTTGACTCTTGAGCGCTTCACAGAGGATCCGAAGCGGAGCTCGAGAAACGTAACTTCGGAAGTACGGCCTTGAAATTTGCTGATCAACGGTGAACTTATTGTTCTTGGAGTCGCCAAAGCGTGTGATTCGTTCATGGATTGTATCCACCCCACACCCGAACGAACGGGCTACGCTGACCTATTTAATAATTAATACGTTAGATAATTTTAACTGTTTTAAAGTGAGTGAATTGCAAAGTGAGTAAATTGCAAATGAATACATTCCCTCCCTTCCCCTCCCTGTAGTAAATATTCACCATCTCGATATATATACGCTAATTCCATATGCACAAACAGACTGTGTTGAAGGGGTTTCGATTTACAAAAAATTATTTACATACTGTTAAAGAGGGGTGGGCTGGCAGACGGATTTACACTGTATTAAGAGAAAGAGAGAGAGGGAGGGAGGGAGGGGGGGAGAGAGAGGGGGGGGAAAATGTCAACACCTATGAAAGGTGGCAATTGTCCAACATGCTGTTTCTTCCCTGAAAAATTGTGTTGAACAAATGGCTCGTCGATGATGCTGTTGAATTAATTCTCATACAACATGATGGTCTAGCAGGTTCAAATTTTAAGGAAAGAGTTTACTTTACTGAAACACAAAAACATCATGTACATTCGACTACGAGAGAATTTGATGACGATAACATGCAGATTCAAATTTTAATGAAAGAGTTAACTTCACTAAAACACAAAATCATCATGTACATTGGACTTCAAGATAATTTGAAGACGATAGCGTGAGTAATAAAATGCAGAATTTATAATTTTTTAGAAGATTGTGACAACATCTTACTTCTGGCTGATGACATTTTACAACGTACAATCGGAAAAGCGATCTGAAACGAGGACATGGAGGCTTTTTGATAAAACAAAAGCATATATGAAAAGACTATTTATCTTAATCATGCAAGTGAAAAATGTCTCAACAAAGTTGAGAGTTCACAATAATGAAATTCAAAACTTAAAAAAGATGGTAGTCGACAGAATTGCATAGTTTAAACAAAAAGACTATATATATATATATATATATATACAATTATATTTAATTACTATAGAAGATAGAGAGAATATATCTAGTGCATATCAGGGCCAGTATTTTTAGGAATAGTCAAAATTTGCCAGACATTTCTAAAAATACAGTCATGCTATTTATCAAAAATGTTCTTTAACAAGTGAAAACTACCCAAGTCAATATATTCTAAAAGCAACGTCGTCATCAATCAGCGGTAATGCCTCAATGAATATATAAGAGAGAACAAATCAAACTCACCCATCACAGAACAAACCTAATCTTCCAAATATCCAGCGATTAAACAACTGAATTCTCCATGTGGAGTAATATACATATTCCACTTGGTCATTTATCTCACTGAAAGTTAAAAGACATTACAAGCTCAACAAATTAAGCCCAAATCAAACCGATCCATCAACCGATTTTTTCACTAATGTAAACCCTTCTCCTTGTTTACCATTCAGCGCACCTAAAGATGTTAACGAGCCGAGCTGAGCTGAGTATTTGGCTTTTACGAGCTCAAACTCGAACTGTTGAAGCTCGGCTCGAAGATCGAATAAGCTCCAAATTTCTAAAACTTGGCTCGAGCTCGAACTTAAGTAACTTGAGTAAGTAAATCATGAGCCTAGGCTAGAACTAGAAAAATAAAAATAATATATATATATATATATATATATATATATATATATATATATAAAGTATCACAAATACTAATGTACTTTTAGTATTAAATATTACTAAAAATACTTCAACAAATATTACGACTACACCTTGAACATCTGATTATATATAGTCACTATGAAATAAAAAAATTATGACAAATAAGTTTTAGTTACATATGCTCAAAATAAACAACACTACTATTTTCCTCTCTTTATGTACATATAATCACTAAAAAAACTGAAGAAAATAAAAACTCACTTAGGCAACATTACTATATACTTTTTCGTATTTTCTTTTCTTTACATGCTTATAAATCACTTATAAAAGAACTATTTTTTAGCCTTAGTATGCCTCTAAAAAATTTCAAAATACATGTAAAAAGATATACATTTTGTAAGCTGATGACGGTCCCAATTTCATGCTTCAACTTTTAAAAAAATATCTAATCATTCTTTCGTAAACTAAAGTTGGTCATCCTAATGTTATGCTTCTTTTAAAAGTATTTTTAAGCATATTAGTATGATATTATGTTTACCTTCTGTTATATACTTATAGCTCCATTTAGTTTTTCAATTGAACTAATTTTAGTTCATCTTCAAAAACAAAATGGAGCTATTAATTTGATATAGAAGGAGTATATTAGTCTTTGTGTCTCTAATATTTTTATTTTTATAAAATATATTTCATATATAAAAATTATATATTTATTACAATTTAACAATGATATATATAATGAAAAAATTTTATATACGTTTGGGCTCATGTATATTAGTGTGAGCCAAGACATTATGTGCCATCAGATCGAGACCCGAGGGCACAAGAAGACATAAACTAATCTGCCTCCTAAGTTATGTGTGTTGTTGGATTGTAATCTAATGATGTACGACATCGAGGCTCACGCTGTCGTGAGTGAGCCTTGGCTCATATAAATGGGTCTCATATATCATATATGATACATGATATCAATACATATATGTGATTGTATGTTATTTTATATATTTCATTCATCTTAGATTAATAGCTCTATTTGAATTTTTAAAATGAACTAAGCAAATGGAGCTACTAATCTTAAATGGAGGGAGCATGTCATAAATATATATTTAAATTAATAACTATATTTATATAAAATATGCATATATATATTATTTATTATATATATTATTTATTATATATATATAATTTTAAAATTATATTTGAATTCGAGTTCGAGCTCAAGTTCAAGTCAAGTAGCATTGAGTTCGAGTTTTATTCGAGCCAAGCCGAGTAGAGCAGGGGTCTGCTCGAACTCAGCTCGAGCTTATTCGAGCTCAAATCGAGTTCCAGTTGAGGCCGATTCGATCCGAGCCTAATTCGAGCCGAGCCGAGCTGGGCCTGCTCAACGAGCCAGCTCAGCTCAATAATAGCCCTAGGCGCACTCTAGAGAAAAAGACTAAATTTAGGTAATTTTCTTGGTGAAATCCTACGCGTTATAAGCATGGACAAACCTTTGATCACGGGCTTATAATGATCTATTACACTAATTTATGTGTAGTTGATCTTATTGAGTCTTAGGACTTTTGCGTTTGTCAGTGGCACGATCAAGAGGTTCCCGCTATGTGATTACGTAATTGGTAGTTATATACTCACTCCATCCTATATTAATAATTATATTTAAAAAAATAATTTTTATTAAATAAGAGTATCATATTCTACGAATAAAATATTTTTATTCTACATGGAGAATTCAGTTGTTAATATGGAACAACTTTTTGCTACATGGAACTATATTCTATGAATAAATTTTTTTTTATATTCTCTTTATTTTATATAAATAATTTTATTTATTTTTTTAAAATAATTCAAAAAACTGAATAGAGATATTGGTATAGGATAGAGGGAGTATTATATTATTGAAAATTCTTGCCAAAAAGGATAAAAAAATGCTTTGGTCTCATATTAATAATTTATTATTTAAAAAAATAAATTAGAATTTATTTATTTTAATTTAGATAAAAAAATGTTAATGTGATATGAAGTGAATAATATTTTAATTGGTGGGCCTAGGAGTTCATGAAATAACCTAAAAAGGCAGATTAAAAATTTTAAAAAGCAATCACTCGCAGCACAAGTACAATTGTATTGAGAAAGGGAAAATTTTATATGAGTTTAGACCCATGTACAACAGTGTGAACATAACACACGATCGACCTAGACATCATGTGTCATCGTCTTGCCCCCTAATTTATGTACGCCATAGGATAGGCGTCCTATCCCATGCTCATATAAAAAAGGGCTCGAAAGAAACTTTCCCTAAAAAATTTGGAAAGTAGAGTTGATGGAGAGTTTCTCCTAACGTGGATGATGGGCCGGTTACACCTCGCACTTCCAATACTATAATATTCAATGGTCCTTGATTGCACTGGGTAGACGAGACCTAATGCGTCTCATCCATCTAGATAAGGTTCTTTTGTTCAGTAAAAAAAAACTTGATTTGCCGCACCCAAGGAAGGGTGAAGCAATTGATTATTCATTTGGCTTCCAAATTACTTTAGGATGAGGTATTCAAGTGACAGTATAAAAACAAAAGGAAAATGAAGGCCGGCCTCGTATATATTTTACATTAATTGTGTACACACTTGTGTTTATTCTAAAGATTTTTCTTTTTTTCTTTTTCATGTTTATGATACAACACAGAAAAATACCTGCCCCGTCTTGCACCGGGCAGGTCCGAGGAGGGAAGGGGAAGGCTGGCCCTGGCTCGAAGAAGGAAGAAGGAAGAAGGAAAAAGGAAGAAGGAAGAGGAAGAGTGACGTGAGGTATAAATGATTAATGGAAAGGTGGGGGTGAGGTAACTACTACGTACTTGAATACCTGGAATTTTCTCTTTTAGTGGTAATTGACAAATGCTTGGGGTACGAGTACAAATATTCGACTGTATAACTCTCTGTTATGTGTACATGATAGTGGTACAAGTACAACAAAGTCACCAAGTTAGATATCACAAGTTTTATTCTTACAATATAGGATTTACACGTACAAACCTTCGACCGTGGCATTTATCTCTATGAATTAATTAAGGACAAAATTCAGCAAGATGGCCGAGGTCATCCACTTCCTTGATCAATCTTTCGACTTTTTCTGCCATATCCAGTAACGTAAAAACGAAGCTCATGACGAGTCCATTCCCAATTAATGCATTTTCATTTTCCACTTTTGACGTCAAGGAACTAGAAAGAGCTAATCTTAGTTCTGCAGTTGTTGAGTTTAGCCTTTCCGTCGTGGTTTCCTTGGGTGATCGACATCTCTGCATGTTTAAGATACTGTACCTGAGTTCCATTAGTGTGGCACTCAGCTGATTGCCCAACGCTACACAAGGTTCCTTAATAGCCATTCTTAAGGGAAGACACGAAATCTGTATAAAGCAGGGGATAAAGTTATTATAATTTTTGGAAACTGTACGTGTCCTACCTCCTCCCATTGTTTAAATTGAACAGTGAATATGACTAGATAAATTTGTGCACATGCTTTACTATATACGTGAACAATATTGACTGCTTATATATAAGATATCAGTGGATTCATTCTTCATGAAGAAAATTAGATATCCATTCATACCTGTTTATGTGAATGTAGGCATCCTTTCAACGTGAAGATACATGCAGCCAACTCCCTAAGCAGCTCTCCAGTTTTCAGGTACTTGTCCCAAGGATAGGAGAAACCAAATTTACCATGCCAAGGCTCCCATCTCGCAAAATTGGCCTGAAATACAGTAAAGAATCGGTATACTTAGCTTTTTCGATCGGGAAGTCACATGAATGACAAACACAACAAAACTGATATGGAGGGGGCCTACTCACCAAAGTTTCATCTGTAACCTTCGAGTATAGCACGGAGGTGCAAGCTCTGAGATTAGCACTAGCTCTTGTCCCATTGTCTGGGTTATAATACTCTTCCAAGCTTTCTGCAACACGATCAACGAGCAATCTGAACTTTTAACATGCAGATTCGAATATTCAGATAAATTTTGAGAATTAGACATGACAAACTTGAAGATTTGAGCCTCTATGGGATAAAAATGGAGCAATGGCCGGAACTTTTTACATGATGGGGCCATCCATTCTTTGGTTGATCAAACCTTCAAAACTCAAGGTTTAACTGACAATGCATACCTTCTATAGCCTTGGCAAGATTGTCGAATTTGTTGGCCATGGAACTATGAAGCTCGTCGCCGGCCCAAACGGGGAAGAAGAACAAGCTTATTAGAATACAGACAGCGAACCCTATGACGATGGTCAGCAGGCGATCGCAAGCTAAATGGATGATCTCCTCAGCGCGGAACCCAGAAACTGCGACTAGATTGAAGGTGAGGATGAAGATCACGATACCATAGTCGTACTTTCTTTTGATACTAGGAACCATGCGAGTGTAAGTAGCTGCTGCCCCTGATCAATTCAAATGTGTCACTACGCTTTGTTATATGACAAAGCAGAAAAAACAAAACAAAGGAATACTTGTATGATAATTAAAAGCTTCTGTTATAGTCGTAATTAGTACCGGCAATGAAGACGAAAATGGCAATGGACACAGCCTTTGTAATCTGGCCAACCTCTCGAGCTGAAAGTGCTGCCAAGCAACCCAATCCACCACCTGCTATAGTGCCCATCCCACGATTGAGTCCTTTGCTCAGCGTCGCACCTAACACGAAGTTTGTCGTCATGATTAGACAAAGACAAGCACGATAATCATCATTATCTATATTTCACTAGAGCCTGAAGCAAGGCCTTTCTGTCATAATTAATTTAATTTTAAAGATACTTTTGGCACTCATGACTTCAAGAAGATTTTAATTTACAGGACGGAATGTCGCCTAAGGTCACTTTCTATATATCGTTGATTGACGTAGGGTATACTCCCTCTAGGAATCTCAGTGATTTGAAGCACTATTGAGTGGTGACATGCATCATAAATGTTGGAGTTATGGGACGGTACTTCTTAGCTAGTGCGAATTGACATGGCAAACTTTGTACCAATAAAAACACATGCTTAGTGTAGATAATTTTTTGAGTTACCACAGCCTGGGAAACGTTTTTTATGTTTGCACTTACAATGAGCTAAGTTACGGATGATAGTCCTTAATATTTAAAATCCATGGCGCACATATTAAAGCATGTTAACTCAGTAATATTCGCTAGAATAAGGCTAAAATGGGGTACTGAAGAGATTATTAGGGTGCATATAGCCTCATTCTATTGGCTAATATGGGCTAGCGTGTTCATGAATGAAGAGCTCTCGTGTGTGTAACAGTGGAAAATATGAAAAACGCTTTCCACAACCTAAGCTTTGTAAGCATATTCATTCAAATGCGCGCTACGTGCAGTCAATAATAGCATGGTCTCTTGTCATAAAGCATCTAGCTTTCACCAGTAACGTACTGAACTGCTGCTGTTTGCTGTATGCATATATAGACTGTTCAGGTAAAGCTACAAAAGATAAATATATGCTGTCTGCGGATGTCTTACCTGCAGAATACTCGAAAATAACGACCACGGTCATGATAGCCCACATGGCGTTATCGCCAACTTGCTCATAAAGAGGTTGGATGAGATAGAGAAGAGACACAACGACCAGAGCGAGGCCAACCTTGATGCTGTGCATCACCTTCTTCCGGTCACGTACTGCAATCTTGTGCAGAATAGACGAGCAAAAGGATACAATAAGCGTTTGTTTCGTCTTGGTAGTTTTAAGAGAAGCTTCTATAACCTCGTCATGATCTCCAATGGGTACAACAGTCTCCATTTTCTCCATCTCATGAGATTGGAACGTGTCTAGCTATAGCCTTGGGGTAGCACAGAGGAGAGTACATATATATCTATTTATAGGCATATATGGGAGTCACTCGGAGCAATGACATGGGCAAAAGCGACAAGTGGAAACACACGCACACTCGGGAAGTTGAATATCACCACAGAAAATTGTCTTCAGTCACTGGAAATCAAGTGGCGAATTTGGGTCTAGTGGGGCCCGAAACCTACACTTGCACACTTTGTCCTTGGGATATGTGACATCAATCATGGCCAACAGCAGAAAAACATGAACGGTTTGTAAAACGCTGCTAAATTTTGTAGCGTTTCAATAGAGCTTTATTGGGAAGCACTAGGTGTCTTTCCATTTAATTCTTCATCTCCAATCGGGAATGAGGAGAATAATGCGAGTTCAACTGTTCTTGATAGCTTGCTTCCCCCAAATTAGATAGCGCTCCTTTCATGTCTGTTTATCAGTTATCAAGAGTTGTATAGTTAAAGCATGGCCACTATGAGAGTGGAATTTAGGTACGTTTTTTCTGAAAAGTTGAGAAGTGACTGAATAGTCGTGGGATGGAATGAGGTTTATTCTACGGTGGGCCTCACCCTCGTCATGTTCGCAATATTGAAATAGATAAATCACATGGGAGTTCACATCGTAGAAACATATGTCACATTGGTGAAACACTTCAACCTACATAGACAGAAGCACTGACCACTCTAAATGTTCTTTAATTGCCATATTTTTCATAGAGCACTACTGATAATGTGGCAATTCTCAATGATAGCAACTGACATTTTTTTCTGGTTACTTACTGGCCAACCAAATGAAAGAAGGCTTCGCCTATGGAAAATGATATTTATGCTTTTTTTATTTATTTTATAAGCCTTACAAGTATCTATAAATAGATAGATTTGGCAGCTACAAGATAGAAATAGAGGAACTGAATACACGTATGATAGAAATAGAGCAACTAAATACATGTTTATGAAATATTGAAATGTAGAGGTGTAGGTAGTTTCAAATAAAGGGTTTATGTGCGTGCACTCGGAATGGCCGAGATGAGTTCCTCTTACACCCTACATGCATACAGATACAACACAAACATACTTGGTTGGGGATTGGTGAGTTTATCTTTGAGAAGATCTTTTTTACTCCCTCTGTCTCACATAAATAGTTTTATTTTTTTCATGATGAACTAAATGAAGGTATTAATGTGGGATAGAGGGAGTATTTTTTTTTTGGATAAGTGAGATATATTAACGAAAGACCTAAACTAGGGAAAGAAATAAAAGACAGTTACCCTATTTACAATGTCATCTTAATAAAAGAAAAGGGAATTTATTAAGAAAGAAAATTAATTTTAGCTCTCACAAAATGTACTTTCTAATTTCATATTCATAGCACTAAAGAATCTTGAATTTGTACATAGAAAACCCCTAAAATATTCCAGCATTACACTCCCGCCATACATGATAAAAGATTGCATGCATTAATTGACAAAGATCTTAAGAATATATCCAAACTTGGTATTCTTCTCAAATACATGTGAGACATGGCTGATTAAGAGATAAGGATCTTGAGGAGGGGGTTCACACGTTAGACAGAGGGAGTATTATAAAGCGTCTAGGTTAGTCCTCCTATATAAAATTAAGCTAACTACAAATTTCGACAATGATCATGAAAAAAAATGCTATGTCATCATACATCTGATATTACATACCCAACTTCAAACGACTTCTCATATTTATTCATTTGTCCATTGAATTGAAACTCGCCCCCACTGTGAATTGTAACGTACGATGGACCTCCCGGCCGGCATAGGGCAGGATAAGGTATACGAACCCTAACAACCCTAGTTGCCCGAGCCTTGGAAAGGACAGCACCAGGGGGGCACCATCCAAACCAGTGCGGTATGGTGCGTTCGGTTTGGAAAGCAACCACCAAACCCTGTCTAGGCCTCTGGCCCGTCAATCTGTGGCACTCCAACGGCCGTGCCTCATTTCTCATCCTAATAGAAGATGCTGCATGCCATGCAGCAGTTTCCACATTCCTCTTTCTTCTCAAGAAGATGACAAACCCAGAAACGTGATAGGTGGAATGGGGAGAGGGGAATGTGACTGATAGCACCTCCGGAAGATATTCTTTTTGAATTCCGTTCCACGGAGAAGAACGCTTTATAGATGTCCTTTCCTCCGTACATGTTGGCAGGAGTGGGCAGGGACCACCATGGTCACTTTCCTGACCGCTTAATTGTGTTGAAATGCTTTACGGGTCCATTTTTGTAGTTTTCCGTCGGCGCTTCAACTAGTCACCTCCCCACTTGCATGTTCTTCTAGAGGGTTTTATCTCCCTGGATTCGGATGTCTCATGGCGTGAACCAACATTTTTAATGCTTCTTCCGATTCTGAATCTGCAAAGTCTGGAATAATTAATTTAACGGTGAGAACAGCAGGTGGTAATTTAATAGAAAGCATCTCGAAGTAGGTCGAACACCATACACGTAATCTGGTGTGGTGGACGGACTTCATGTCTCATCCAGCCCGGCGACGTACGTCTCCGGCCTACTAAAAGCCTAGCCGCAAAAGCAGAAAACGAACAATGACGCAAACACATGGGACAGCTGCCGTGCCTGTGCAAGTATCTTCCATCTTCTGATCATACGGAATTACGGATGAGACCAACTTCAATGAATTGAGCTGATTATCTTACTGTATATTATCAATGAACACAAGTACCTTTGCATTGTTTAAATTGCTTCCGCTGCAGGTATGAGAAGTCCATGAACAAGGTTTACAACGAGATTGTTTCCTGCTCTTTAAACTAATTAAAGCTCTTTTGGTTGCTCTATATACGTATGTCAGATGATTAGCTTCTCCTAAATGAAGAATCTGTGTGTGTCCGTGTGTGTGGAGGGGATTTGTCATTAGCTACTGATCATTGATAGCGCGACAATAGTTGGCTGGATAGTTTGGCACTTCAATTGGGCAATGGGGACCCAATTATTATAATGAAATTGATTATAACATTCTTTGAGGAGAACCTAAGCAGACAGACAGAGCTGTGTGGACAAACAGATCGAGGTCTGTGGAAGACAAATCATCAGTTCATCATTTAACAGCTGTCAACACTCAAGTCGAAAAGAAAAATGGAGGAATATGGCTCAAATTTTGTTTAACGTCAAGAAAGACTTCTATGTAGTGGACGCAGCTCCAATTAGGCTCGGTTCTGCTAGTTTTATTTACAATCATATTAGGAAAATGTTTTCCACATTGGCTCCATGACGAGCGCACGTGACCCTGCTACATAATCTTAATTCGCCTTGAACATGGTATATGGAGGTTGTGTTTGCCTATGTGAACTAAGTTAGGGTTTCTATGTATCATGTTTTATGAATTTGATAATGAAACTTTCACAGTTTATGTCACGCCTTGGCACTGCTTGATCCGAGTTGAACCCGGTTCAAGGGCCGGTCAAGTGCATAAGGGCGACAAGGGAAATTGAAATACGATTTAGCAGAAGACTTATATCCTAATTATGAACGATTTATCAAAATTTCGGAGTATGCACACCACTTTGAGAAAAAGTAAATAAGTAGAAAAGAAAAAGTTACTTTAACTCTAAGATAAACAACAGTCTCAAACCCACATGCTTAGTTAAACCATTGCTCACATCTAGGCTCCAAAATAGGTCTTAAACAACACAACTGTATAAAGTAGCATAATTCAAAATGAGAACCATACACAAGGTTCTAATCATAAAGCATAAACCAAGGAAAATAAGTCACATAAGAGGACTCCACGATCACTCCCAAGTCGTCTCCGACCTTTCCTCAAAGAGGAGATCCTGTCCATCTGCGTGTCACGCCAAGCAGCCCCAAAGCAAAATATAATAAAGATGGGTGAGTTTAACAAACTCAGCAATGGTTTTCTAATATACTATCATCATCGAAAATACGACGGCATAGCAACATAACTAATTAAAGCAAAGATTAACAAGATGTATCATTTCCTGATCACATATACACATTACCTAAACCTATATCATAGTGTATAACCCACATAGTGCCATTCACATCATATCAACCTCTATGAAATGTATCTTTAACATACATATCAAATCATGTTTCAACATCATATCAACCTGCATCATAGTGTATAATCCACATAATGTTATTCACATCATATCAACCTTCATGAAATGTATCTCTAACATGCGTATCGAATCATGCTTCAACATCATATCAACCTGCATTAAATATATCTCTAACATACATATCAAATTATACATTACATCATATCAACCTGCATGAGATGTATCTCTAACATACATATTAAGTCATGCATCACATCATATCAACCTACATGAAATGTATCTCCAACATACATATCAAGTCATGCATCATATCATATCAACCTACATGAGATGTATCTTCAACATACATATCAAGTCATACATCATATCATATCAACCTACATGAGATGTATCTCCAACATATATATCAAGTCATGCATCACATCATATAAAAAATGTCTCCATTAAGGAGCAATCACAATTTTATGTCACACAGACGGGAACATATACAAGGCTACGAAGGTGTGTCATGGTCCAAATTCTGCAGAGTAAGCACAATTTGGTGTCACACAGACGGGAACAAAGACGAGGTCACGAAGGTGTGTTATGGTACAAATTCTACGAAAGAATTTAAGAAGTTTGGGGTTGTCAATCCCTAAAGACTGTTTACCCCAGACGATCCTGGCCAAGGATGTTACATTCTTACGAAGAAAACCTAGAGTAAGGGTGTTTATTTTGGGACATCTCCTGCGATGGGGAATAACCCGAGTTTTCACATAAGAAACCCTAGAACACATGGTAGCCAATGCACAGAGCATACCATACTGGATTCTCAGGGTCTAGAAGACAATAATAATCTCAAATCGCAAGACAAGTACACAACTCGTCCCTACATAATTTCCATTTAATTAGACTCAACCCAGGGAGTGCACATGATCCATAAAGGAACTCAAATCAAAACATGTCCTTTTGGACCAATCAAGTTTCGATTAAGCCATGACCAATTAATCCGGCACGCAATTTCACCACATTGCATCTAATCGATCACATTCGATTAATCTCGATAAAGCCTTAATTGAAAATCCATTTTCATGATACATGCAACATGGTACATACGTGGGTAAGATATACATGAATCCTAATTTATGCTAAGTGCTCTCATAAGCCCCCCATGCATCATTCATAATCATGATATCCATCCTCATCATCATCATTAAACCCCACATGTGTGTGTGTACATAGTAGAAGCAATTCACTCAATGCCTCTTTAACATGGTTGTAATCCACTCACCATCACACTACACATGTGTATCATCTAATCATGAATTCCAGCGAAAATCATAAGAGAAGAATCATTAAAATTATAACTCAAGTCAAAGCTTATCCATAAGTTAAACTTATATAAGATCATTCAATTCATACTTAAGCAAAGATATACACCATCATTCACACATCAATTAACCACATCCTTACATGACATATCAGTCCATTAGCACGCTATAGCTCTACTGAAAATATACATAACTATAGAGAATCAACCATTCATAAATTCAAGATATAATTCCAACATCATATAACCAATCTCAAGTCATTCTACATAATACTAAATATATACCACAACTTTATAACCTTAATGATATACCCTTCAAGTAGTATAATATAGCTCAAAACACTCAACATACACATGAAAATGATATACTAAAGTAGAATTAGCGAAATAAATATCATGCAAATATTATAAAATCTGCTATGTAGCCATTTAAACGCCTAGTAGAGCCGTTCGATCGGCTAAACGAAAAATCTGTCGAACTGATAGTGTTGCCGTTCGAACTCCCAATCAGGACGTTCGATCAGCTAAGCGGAAAATCGGTCGAATTTACAGTGTTGCCATTCGAATGCCTAGGAGGGTCGTTGAAATGCCAACAAGGTAGAATTGACATTCTCCATTTCAAAATTTCAAACTGAAACACCATTAATGAAACTTAAAATCTCCATCTAACAACCAAAATGTCATTAGAATTCCACCATAACTTCTAGATAGCTAATCCACATCATAACAAGATAAAACCCTATGAAATCAGGATTAAAGATTACCATTTACTAATCATGTCATTAAAATACTAAATCAAGTAAATCTACTTAAAATAAACCACAAAATCAATAGTTTTACCATAGAAAAACTAAAATTTCGAAAGTCCATTACCTTATCCCTTGATTAGGCTTGGATTTGATGGTCACCCTTCTTGAAAACCTTGCAAATACATAGAGTTTAAATTAAACTCCATTAAAATCGATTTAACATAGAAAACCCTAATGAAAAACTTAGATCTAAGACTTGTTGAACATAAAAATCGGATTTTTAGATCTAGGGTTTGAAGTAAATATGCAAATCAGTAGTTTTAATATTTAAAAATAAATCAAAACAAATGGAAAATGATAAATCTAGAAAGGATTAGGAGGAAATTTAGGGTTTAAGGCTTAATTAGAAGAGACTTACCTTAAACACCTTCTAATCCAGGCCTAATTGGGGAATTAGGCCTAACCTCCCTTTCCCAGCCTATTCCAAAAATGGAAATAACTCAGGTGATTTTATTTATAGTAGGGTTTGGGTGTGTGTAGGTAATTAGTGGGGTATTAATAGAAAAATAGGCTAAAAATTGGTAATTTGGCTATTTGATAATTAATTAAACTTGGAAAAATTGTGAAATTTTTTTTGTAAAGGCTTGTGTTGATGTCTAGGTTAGTTTGGTCGAAAAACCCAAATTTCGACGGTGGGGCCCACAGGGTCCCGCCAAACCCTAATTTTTGAAAAATTAGTGAAAATTTAAAAAAATCACAAAAATTCATATTTGACCCAAAATCACTTAAAATCTATAATTATAAAGTTTATTTTGATTAAAACCATAAAAAATATCATTTATTCATGAAACCACCGAATTAATAAGAAAATTAGTTAACCAAGCAATAACAGATAATTAAAAAGAAATGAAGACCGGTTTAAAAATGATAGTCCTTACAGTTTAGATGCATCTATTGTATAATTATCATCCTACCAATCAAGGTGACTTATTGGCAAGGGTAAGACTCAAAGGAGATATATTGAGCCATTAGGAAGAGTTTTTTATGTTCTAGTATGACAATGAGCTCATCATAAGGAATACATTCATTTGAGGCTTTTATATTTGAGATCGATTATAATTAATTTGGATCAGGCCAACGTTGTTTTGCCGTTGTTTGCCTACGTACGAATTGGATAATATTTACAATATTATTTTAATACAATTGGATTCGAACGTAGTTCTACCTAACAAGTATTACATGCATCAGGCATCACAAAATTATATATGTTAAAAATATATATATTCTTATATTCAAATACATCATTTGGAGTTGGATTAAAATCTCATAAATTATCATTATCAAACAAAAATCATAGAAGTTAAACAAAAATCTTATAAATTATCAAAGTAAGACAGAAATCTCATAAATCATATTAATCATCGGAGTTAGATAAAAATCGCATAAACCATTAGAGATAAACATAATCTAACAAATTAATGGAATTACACATATTGCTCTATCACATAGCGGAGCAGAACACAATAGAATAGATTAGATAACATCAGAACCCATTGGATCACATTAGACTATATTAGAGCATATCAAATTATAACAGAGTCTATCATATCAAAGCATATTAGGACGCCTCAGATCATGTTGGATAAAGCATAATAATTCAAATAAGAATATATTAGAATACGACAGATTATAGCAAATTATATATCTTAATTAATATATTAATATCACTAATTAAGATGTGCATGCATATAAGCCATTTAACATCCTAAGTTAAACTTAGGATGCCTATGTATTCTTAACTCATATTAAAACAAAATATCAGAAATGTTTACTCCTATGAGGTACAGGAAGTGGCAGCATTTAGAGTTGTTCGTTTCTTTAGGGCATCCTCCTTTTAGGTCGGGAGATGGCAAGTAGAATCTCTTCTAGCTTCGGACATCTTTCTCACTATATCTGAAGGTGGCAATAGAATCTCTCTTCAACCCGGAACACTTTATGCTCCCTGTGGCCGTAGGTGACGAACAGAACATCCCCTCAACTAAAGACACTTCTCACTTTCCGTGCTTGGAGGCAACAGACAGAGCATCCCCTAACCTGGGGATGCTTCTCTCACTGTGTGGTCCTACGGTGGAGAACAAAGTCTCCCTTACTCTGGGTCACCTCTCTCGTTGTGGACCACTTTTCTTTCTTCAGTGCTCGAGGGCAATGGGAAAAACTTCTTCTTGCTTCTGGAAGTTTCTTCCTTATATAGTCACTAACTCAAAGAATAAACCCCTCTATTATATAGAACACTTTCGATTTTGTTAAGAATACCTCTTCAACAGACTAAGTCGGACTCAGAATGATCATCAGAAACAGAGAAAAGAAGTTATGGGTTCAAAATGATAGAAAACGGGTATTAATAGCCTTCAACTACGCCAAAAATGCGGCGTCACGCCGCCATTTTTGGTGTCGGCACCCGCCGAAATGTCACCTCGCTCACGTAACGAAAGCGGCACCTACGCGTTCATCACGCATGATATTTTTATTAATACTTATCTTCAAACGCCCGTATCTTTCTATCCCAAACTCAGATTCACACGTTCTTAGTACCGTTGAGCTCGTATCGACGAGCCCACTTAAAGTAATTTAACCAGTTTTTTTTAAGTGAGTCATGCCCATATTACACACTTCCCGAGGTCATAACTTTTGCTCCATACCTCTGTTCCATGCGTTTTTCAATTTGCTAGGCTTGTTTCTTCGAGCTCTACTCATATATAGAGGTTTCAACCTTCGAAACCCTATCATACTTGTCTAAAAATTATCTAATGACCCCAAACCTCTTGGGTTAAACGTAATTGGAAAAATGAGGTATTACACTTACACTTTTATAAACAAGTAGAGAGTCGATGTTATAGAAGGAAGAAGTCGTTTGTTCCCTGACAAGCCAAGTAGTTTCGTGTAGGGGAAAGAAACTCAATGTAATATCTATTAGTTTTACTGTTTTTTTATTAGTGTAAAGTTGTACTATTTTTTGTTTGATTGATTTTTGGTGTAATGGTTTGGTTTCATCATGATTTTTTTAGATTATTTTGATTTTAGTTAGAAAATATTAGTATGTAGCTTAATCCACCAAGTGCCAAACTAATTGTTATCATTTGCCATTTAATCCTTAATTAAAGAAGTAGGCCCCACCTTAAGACCCACGTCTATTTTGGGCAAGGTGCCAACTTCTTAGGCCATTGTTTCCTTACTAAGTCAATTCTAGACTCATTTACTTAACCTATATATAAATAGAAACATTGGTTATTTTCCCATTTGGGGTGGGCTGAGATTTGAGAGGCTTTAGAGAGCTCTATCCCCATCTTAAGAAGGAAAATCTTAATCCAGTGTACAATCTCTCTAATCCTTCTATGTTTCTTTTGATTTTTTCCCTAAATCCCATATTCTTCTCATCTTACATGTGATATTAGGTTTTTCTTTTTCTCAAGTTTATTCTTTTCCCCATGTTTTGAAACCTAGATTCGGATTTCTTACTTCTACTCTAATGATTTTTATTTTGGACAGAAGAGGGTGTTAGATCTATCATCTATTAGTGGTTGGAATTGATTTTTGCTTAGGGCTAATGTAACCTAATTTATTGGGTAAGGTTTCCTTAAGCTTTGGAAGTGATTCAAGGGTCTAAAATCTCATTTGAGGTAAATGATTTTTGTTTGATGAAGTTTTATTTGGATTAACACCATGTTTGTAGGTGGATTCATGTTTTTGAAGCTTATCGATGAGTAAATTTGAGTCTTCTTAAATAGATGATTTAATGTTGTTTTTACATAAATGTGCATGAGAAATGTTAGATCTATCATGTCTTAGACTTAAATGATTATATGAAGTTTCATAAAGTTTTATGAATTATTACTATATTTTGGAAAGAATTCGATTTGGTTTCAAGCATGAAAATAAATGTTTTAAGAAACGTATGGGCTGGCTGTTCGATTGCCTTGTCAGGCTTATCGAACGGCCAATTGATCGACTGGCTGGATAGGTTGATCGATTGGCCAAACAATGATTTTCATTGTCTTTGGTCCCGATCAATTGCCCCAAGGGGCCAATCGATCAGCTAAATAGAGAAACGACTTGTGGGTGACCAACGGGCTTGGGTGTAGATGCAGGTGACAGTTGACCTTGTTGGAGGATGGTTTGCCATAATTGGTCTAAGCGTCAATCAAGCTTGTCAAAGTGGCGATCAATCGACTTGCATTTTTGGTCGAGGGATATCAACGAGCTCGTGATCCACCTTTTCGATTCCCATTTTTAGTTGAGACATGAGTGAAGTCGTGTGAGAGAGGAATTCAAGACTAGCACATCTCATAGCATTGATTAGGGTTGTTAACAAGCCGAGTATCATCGAGCTTTAGAGTGTTCAAGCTTCAGCTTGAAACTTCTATTTTAAGCTCGAGTCGAGCTCGAATCGAGTTCAAGCCGAGTCGAGTTGTTATACTTTGTGATATTTACTTAGTTTTGTAATTAGTGACCGAGAGGTATTTAGAAAAAAAATTACTAAAACGAACATAGTTAGTAACTAGTACAATGTGTTAGATTAGAAAATCAAATAAATTAGTCTTTATTGATTTTAATTTCTAATTTAGATTATTAATACATGACAAATGGAGTAAAGTTTCATAAAAAATGGTTTTAGATCTCATGAGACATACTATATAATTCCTCTAACAAAAAATATCATGTAATAGTACATGAAAAAAATAAAAATGGTATATTAAATAGAAAGAATTAAAACTTTGGAGACATAAAATCTATATAAATCAAAAAATTAATGTACTTAATGTGAGTTTAAATTTTTATCGAGCTTTAAGCCGAGCCAAACACATGTATGTTTGAGCTTAGCTTGACCAATTTTAAGTTCGAGCTCGAGTTAAATCGAGCTTACTTTAACACCCCTAAGCATTGATGGGTCCAAGGTAGCAGAGGAGGGCTCAGTTGTCGAGTCTAGGCTCTCCATCATGGCCTTGTCTTGCCATCAATAAGGAGGGTGGGAGGGCATATGACACTTTTAGCTACTAATATTGTAGACCGATGTTTACACATGTCAAATTAGAGAGAAGAAGAAGGAGATTAGGGCTAAATTAAAATAAATAATCTACTCTTTCCTTGGTTTCTAAATGACTAATTAGGTCATAACCCTTACACAGATTTATATATCTCTAATAAAAAATTTAATCATAATAGAATTTCTAAGCAGAATAAGCCTTTAACATTAGCCTAAACCAAATAGGAACAAACTCCTAATTACCCTAAAATGTCATTATCAATATTTAAATCCTAATTATAATAAACTTTGAAATCATAACATACTAGCTCAATTTAATTTATGTTATTTCCCGTTTTCTACTTGGGCTTCAAACTATTCATGTTAGGCTGAGCATGGCTAGTTTGAACCCAGTAGTACTACCAAACAATTAAAAATGTTGCCCTTTGTTCACAATTTCATAACACAATAAAACGCATACATCTGTCCATCCGATATTACTAGCTTCATTTAGTTTTTTAAAATAAGTTATTTTTAAAATTTTAAAAATTAAATAAAATTATTAATATAGGATAGAAAGAGTAATAATTTATTCAAATATACAATCTAAATTTGGAATCATTATATACAAGGAGATTTACTTACTGAGTCCTAGGGCGTGTCATCCAATGAAATCACCCACAACCACACCTTTTTAATTTAGTAATCCCTTGTCCTACATTAGTTGCCCTACTTACTTTTTCAAAATGAACTAGTTTATTCAAGCTTCAAAGGGGATTACCTTATAGATATGTGACGAATTTGTGGGCAAACACCAAAGCCCATTGTGTATGGACAGGAGTCAACTTGAACCAAAACCCCTCCACCATAGAGCCACCCCATGGTAGAGATAGCTGACTGATATAGAGTGAGATTGATGAAAGAGAGAGAGAGGTCATTATTCTCTCGAGAGAGAGGGAGAGAGAGGTCGGGAGAGTTGCTTGTTTATTGTGACAATTAGTGTGGAGAACTTATGACCTCTTTATATAATTGTACCTCTATCCTCCCCTCACTGGGCCTAGTCTAAAGGCTCATTACAATTCCAATTCAAGTCAAACTCTCTTTGGGCTTACTATTAGTGTCTACTCTCAGAGAGTCTATAAAAGCCTAGCAACGTACAGCCATGCTTTTGGTCGTACTATCCCCACACACTTCAAAGTGCAATCGGGCCCATATCATTGACCCTGTGTAAACTATGAGTCGTGGCCTCGCGGGACCATGCCGGCTCATCCAAATCGGCCCACAAGAGCTCATGTGGGCTGAACTATATATATCTAGAACCAACCGTTCAACTACTTACTTCTATGGGGATTTATCTCCCCCACATTGTGTGGATTCTGATCTCGGATTACAAGTTATTTTATGCTTCTCCGGCTTCTCAATTTGCAATGGGGGGCAGGATTAATTTAAAGAGTCTACTTTGAAGGTCCAATTTTGCAAGCCCGTTTCAGTACAAGCCCAGCATATGTTGTAAGCTATTAACACCTTTTTTTTTAAAAAAAAGGGTTTCCAAAATACCTACTCTATTTATTAATTTGTTATTAATATTTAAATAATAACATAACACATCCTTAATAAAGTTTAGTTTTCTATTTATTTCAAAAATAAATGGTAGCCAAATCAACAATGATGATGCCCTTAGGATTCACCCAACCCCCAATTGGGTTTAGTTAAAAAAACTCGACTGCAGTTACCGAATGAGGCCCTAGCCAGGTTGTCGTGTCGCAACATGCAACTTGGTACCCGGAGGCGTTGAAACATATATTTTTTTGTAAAGTCCCGTTTATATGAGCCTGAGCTCATATTCGCCTACGTGAGCTCAGACTCTATAATGAGTATTATGGGCCGCCGGATATAAATCTGACGGCCTATAGAGCCCGAGCTCACGTAGGCGAATATGAGCCCAAGCTTATATAAACTTTTTCCATATAAGATTGTTGACAAAATAATACATTGAGAAATGACATGATTTTAAAAAAATTAAAATAAAATAAAATATTTTTATCTTATCATAGAAAAAAGTATAAGGTGGAAAACAATTTGTCTTGGCACTTAATGTTCATTTGTTAATGTAAAATTAATCTATTGGGAAAAGCCGATTAATTTAAGCGGTGAGAAAAGCAGGTGATAATTTTAGTAAGGAAAAAATTACTCAAAGCTACAACTTTGGTGAGCTGCAGCTCTATGACCATCATGGCCAGGGAGCTGCAGATTTAGTGAGCAGAAAGACCAACACAGGAAATACGGTGTTGAGGAAAGACCCCATCAAACCATGGGGGCTCTCCGGCCTGCTAAAATTCCAAGCCACAAAAGCAGAAAATGAACGATGACATAAACACTAAGGGCCGTTGGTGTACATGCATATTTCATCTTCTGATGAAACCAATTTCCATTGAAGTAATTATCCTACTGTTTTATTAAGGAACAGATTACCTTTGCCTTATATGTTGTGGTTGCAGGTTCTCAAAAGATGTTTATGAACAAGTTTTACAACGAGATTGTTGGCCGCTGCTCTTGAAACTAACGCTCGTTTCGGTTGTTCTATCCAAAGCTGAAGATGATTAGGCCTCTACCTAGTTTCTAAATGAATGGGAGTAGTCATTAGAAAATACTCTATCTGTCTCATATTAATTGTCCTAAACTAATTTTAGTTTATTTTAGATTTATAATCCTGACAATTAACGTGGGTCAGAGGAGCAGCAATGAATGTGCGACATTAGTTGGGCCCTTAAGTCCAACCGTAGGGACTCAACTATTTTATAAGTTGATAGAATTGATTGTAACACTCTCTGACGAAAACCTAAGCCCAATGTAATCAGGGCTATAGAAGACATTTTATCAGTTGATCAGATAGCAGTGGTCAAGATAAGAACAAAAATGGCAGTATGTGGCTTGATTTTTGTTTATCATCATATATAGGAGATTTTTATGAAGCCGACGCAACTCGATTCACGTTGGTTTTTGCTTCCGTAATGCGACAGTTGCATACCGGCCGGCCATATTAAAATTGATTTAAGCGGCTTAATTATTTTCTGCCTGTTCGCTTAGAAACTGCCTCTCATTCTACCAATCCACGTGATTCATTGACCATTGTTAAGTTATAACTCGAAGAGATTCAGTCAAGCAAGATTAACCGTAGTTCCCTGGAAGTCTATCTCAATGTCAGCTTGAAAAGAACCTGTATGTAAATTTTATCAGTCAGGCTGAGCTGTCTGAATCTCTGAATTGGAGCTTTCATGATCTCATATTAGGCAGTTGCAAGTGGAGCTTTGTGCCAGTCATGCATATGTAATAAACCAGAGATTTTTTAACATGACATTTTCCTTATTTTGTCGCTTGAACTTTTTAACTGACTCTAGCCTGGCCCTTGGCTTCCAAAGTTCCACTAAAACTGCTCAGACAAACTAGACAGCTTTCTAGTCGACCGGCCAAAACTTCCCTATTAGAAAGTTGATGATTGAACTACACAAGCATGGAATATGTGTTGCGTGCCTTGAGCAAGTTAAGTGAAACTTCACGTGATTCCATCGTTCCTTTCACGGTGGATATAAAGCTGGACAGCGAGATCGCGGCCCTCGCATCACATTATAAGATCGATCCCGGCATCATTCGCTATAACACGTTACAAGCAACAAAAAGATTTTGTTATAACTGTCCCATATTAATCATTCTATTAATTTTTATAAAATAAATTAAATAAAAATTATATCTACATAATTAAACTCCCTAAGCTGGGGACCTACCGGATTACCCTGAATCTTTCATCTTTTTTAACAAACAAACAAATGAGTTTATATGCACTCCAATAAACCCCTCGGTACCTCAATAACCCCATAGACTCCTTTATAAATTTATAAGTAAGACGGGGTATTGAGGAAATTAGTAGGGTGTATATAAACTCATTTTTTAGTAAATAGCACATCTTGAGAAAGAGGGTGATAATTCACTTATCTGTAGTAACTGTTGATGTAAACGCACATAAATTTCTTTTTAAATTCAATTAATTAGTTCCAATTTAATTCTATGGCCTCATCAAGTTAATTCGTTTAGTAAATAGCACATCTTGTTCCAATTTTGAGGTCAAGTTAATTCCACTTAGAGGTTATGTTATCACTATTTTTCTAAAAAAAAAGTAGGTAGTATTGCTTATGCTACTACTATGAGGGCAATGCCCCGCATGACTTGTATTGTTTTTTGAGAAATTGAATTTACCCCCAATGCGCATTATCCCACCACCACCTATGGAAACCTTCACGTCACCCCATATAAAAAATAGATTGTTAACTTCTGACAATGGGTGATATTGCCAGGTTAACTTGATGGAATACATGTGTTATATGGTTTTGGTTACATTAGATGTATTACATGGAATACATGTGTTCCTCTTTTACTCTCACATAAGAAATAATATAAAAACAGATATAGACAGAGAAAGAGAAACTCTTTTGCTTCTTCTTTTTAATATCAAATTGTCAAAAATAAAAAAACTGATCCAGACAAATGTAATATCAACACTATATATGAGATTCTGATGTCTTCTTCTATACCGACCGCATCACTAGGGGACCTAAGAAAACCATAATATTTTTTTAAATAAAAAGCCCAATACAAAAGAATAACTGCAATACTTGGCGGGGTTTATGCGCATCTTCACAAAAGGTCGGAGTACGTATGAATTGTATTTACCCTTATATTTTTTATATTATAACTTTAATAGCTCCATTTGGTTTTTTAAAATAAACTAATTTTAATTTATTTTAAAAAATAAAACTATTAATATAAGACATTAAGAATAATATTTTTTATTGAATGGCAAAACCCACAATTATGAGAATAGAAAATGAGTTTCATTTATATGAGCCTACACTCACGCGTCACTACATTACCCTGGCATCATGCACTGTAGAATTTTGATTTGATAGGCTCATGCAGTCACATGTGAGCCTTAGCTCATATAAACTTTTTCCATATAAAATCCTTTTTATTATATTTTTTTAAGTCCTCAACTACTTAAATTGAGCTAAATGAAAATATTAATATGGAATAAATTTTTTATCTAGCTATTTATATGGGATAAAGGGAGTATTACTTTATAAGTTATGATCTTATTAATTTTATTTATTCATAATTACTATTACTTAGAACTATTTGCTAATCAACTACAGTTCGGCATTGTTACGCTTAAGGTCCTACCTCCATCTTGCAAGCTTTATTATATGGTGGTCATGCCATAGATCATAGATGTATTTTCTTTTTATAATAATCTCACCAACTAGTCAGAGGTTTATAATCTTATCCTTTTATTTAATGCAATTCAATAGTGTATAATGACAATGGAAGACAGATTCAGTATCTTGAATTTACACCTGAACGAGAAGCGAGTTGACGCCTTGCTTATTTTGGTTTGACTTTTCCACTATCTTATTTTTATGTTTAATTTTTCTTTCCTATTTCATCTCTCATTCCGTGTTCGTTTATTTCTATTATAGTTGCATAAACATTGCTCCATGATATAATAAAAAAAAGATGGATAAAAATATTGATTCTTCTCCTTGTTCTCAGGTTGGTAAGGCAAAGTTGTGGTTAATATTTTAATGAGTCAAATTACAAGGAAATTAGAAACATGAAGCTATCAATTGGAATACGAGTTTGACAGGTACCACTTAGTTACGTATAGACATGATCATCACTCATTAGGCAGAAGAGCATTGTTAATGTATATGATCAGCGACACTATCACCTCCGAGCAGTTACATCTTCTCCACCTTGTATTTTTGCTTATCTCCATGATCCAGAGGATGTATGGCCATTGCAAAAGTAGAGGGAAGCTTGCTGCTCTACTTTCTTTGAGTGGCTTCATTTTGTGTATCGCCATTGCAAAAGTGGAGGGAAGCTTGCTGCTCTACTTTCTTTGAGTGGCATCATTTTGTTAACGGGACGAAGAAATCATTATCAATAAAATGAAAAGCAAGGAGGCCATTATGCACATCCAGTGAGTAACCGCCCATCAGCGAACTTGAAAAGGGGGCAAATGGTTAGCTGTCTTGGGCCGGCTTCACTAATTTTTTTCTATTTAAGGGGAAAATATTAGGTACGAATAAGGTATCGACGTGACATATTTATATGGTGCTAATCACCAATCATAAAGTGACTTGTTCATGCCTGTTTTTATTAACTCTTTTAAAATAGCCGACGTAATAAGAAATACGATATTAATTCCTTATCTGTACCTAATATTTTTCCTTATTAAAGACTGAACTGGTACAGTAGAGACCAGTGTTTTAAAAACCGACCCGGACACCGACCCGGATTGGTGTCCTAGCCGGTTCAACCTGGGTCAACCGTGGGTCAACCCGGGTTGACCCGATGTATATATAAAATATTTTTTTCTACACTAACCCTAATCCCACTGCTCCCTCCTTCTCCTTTCTTCCTCCTCTCCGACCGTCCTACTCCCTCTCGCCGGCAACCAGACTTCGACGATCACCTCCTCTCCACGACTCCACCCCAACCGGCAGCCACCCTCCGGCGGCCGAGCTCCTCTCCACGGCTCCCTCTCCACCCCGGCGGCTAAGCTCGACCACAAATGGCGACAGAGGCATGGAAGCAGGAGAGAAAGGAAGGAATGGACGGCAGCCGCCAGCCCAAACTGCCCAAAGTTTCTCCCTTTCCGTTGAGCGCAGTTTTCTTTTTCTCCGTCTGTTTATATCTGGCTTTCTTCTATAGCTGGAATCGATTCCAACTCTTTGGGCGAATTCTGATTTCTGGGTATAATGAAAGCTGCAGATCTGAATTGAGGAATAACAGAGTAGAGATCTGATTTGCGGTTGAGTAGAGATATGATTTGTGGTTGATATTGACATCTAGGTTTCAATTTGTTCATTATTTTGTTCATTCCTTCTGCCCGATTGTTCTCATCATGGTCCCAATCAAGTTATAAGGATGATACTTTGGTGACCAATATCCTATTTGCGAACTTGAGAAGTTTCTGCCTTTGTGTGAGACAATCTTGGCATTGAGAGCCAACTCGGTCTCTGCTATCTGTACTCTATTGGTTTCCCACCATTCATCAATCTTTATTATGTTGTTTTTTTTTTCTTCAAAAACCGGACCGGACCGGAACTCAGGGTTCACGGTTTAACCGGCCGGGTCATACTAACCCGGCCGGGTTAAACCAACCCGGAAATCTACTTGAACCGGCCCATTTTTTACAACGGGTCCAGTTGAACCCAATTGGACCGGACAGTCCGGTCCAGTTTTTAAAACACTGGTGGAGACCATGATCAGGGACCTCATTCGTGGGCTGGCCCGGGCTCTTATAGAAAATATTCAGTAAAAAAAAGCACACGTTTTGTTGTGTAGCTGGCATATTGGCATTAACATTTGACAGCTTATCCTTACACTCATAGAATTTGCAAGGGACTAAACTCCGGCGTGCAAGTTAAAAAATTCTTTGTTTCCCCTTTTTCTTTTTCTTGGAGCACCCATCCTCTAAGACCTTGTTTTGTAGAGGTTCTAATTACAACGCTCCCAATAATGGTTTATAATTAATTCAAGATGCCCCGGATCCTCCATATATCCGGCCTCGGCACTTTTCATGTTTTAAAATTCAGCCTTGCTACTAATCAGATTGGTGGCCGTGACGCGTTTAACCCGATTTAAGTGGAGGTACCGTTCCATAAGCCATGTGGTAAGTACGTCTATTTACTATTTCACAAGTTTTAAAAGTTTTTACGGGTTTAAACTTAAACATATATGTTAAAATAAATGGATTTATGCACAGCCACGTAATGAAACGGTTCTTTTGTCCGTTCAACGTGTGGGTCATAAACTCGTACTCAGCAGGTACCCAAACGAACTGGCCTCATTTTTAACCGGTCCCAGTTAAACCCGTCAGGTCCTAGTTTTAAAAACCGCCTGCCAATTGCCATTTCCTCCCCGGCCATTTGCAGTAGCCATCGAGGAGGAGTCCCGTCCGGCGGTCTTCACTGTCCTCGAGTCATTCTTTGACGAAACCCGGCTCATCGAAATCAACGTAATTGGTGGTGAACGGTAACGTCTATTCTCCCTGGTCGTCGTTGTCGTCAGTGGCGCTCAATTGGTACAAAGACAAAGAGCAACCTAAACATGATCAGCGTCTTGTGCAAGGAGCCAAGGACTGTATGCTACAGCGGCGAGCTCGTATTATTAGACCAGTCGGGACGCACATTAAAAGCCTACTTCATCTTTTCATCACTGAGTGTGTTTTTTAACGTCACATAAATAATTTTCTTAAAAAAAAAATTACAATGCCTAATGAAACCTCGTCGGTGGACTTTTTCTTGGACTTGGACGCGGGGTGGTAGGGCCTACGCCACTATTGTTGAATGTTGGGGGCCCCGACATTTTTATTTTTCTTCTCCTTCTTCCTTTTTTTTTTTTTATTAAAACTACGACATTGTTCAGTTTGCGCTCTTCGTTATCCGCATTCTCTTCCACACGGGACGGAGCTATGATACGTATTTTTGTCTTGCTCCTCCGTCAGTCAAACAAATGTTTTTTTCATTTTCTAAATAGAAATCCCCTCTCCTCCTCCGCAAATTGCGATTAATTCTTCGTTTTGTTGTCTCGCTCGTGACGACTTCGAAATGAAGACAACAAAAGTGGGGTACACCGCCCGACGTGGTCGTGGAAACATGCGGAGAGAGAGACATGGGGACGTGGATACGGTCGTGGCACCTTAATTGCACCCGCCGTTCCCCATCTCCCACTGTCCCAACTATTAATTACCCCCTTCACAGCCATAACTCCTCTCATTATTCCCCTTAATTAATTACACCAATTTCAATCCAATCGAATTCCTAGGCCCTAATTAATGAGTCCCTTGACAATCCAACTTCACGTGAGAATCCCCTGAGATGCTACACGGCTCAGCTGACCGGAGGGGAGCGTTACCTACGGAGTGTCTTGCTTGCCTCTCACGGAGATACCGTTGAGGATAGCACCCAAAGCCTGCCGTTACAAAATGGAAGGAAGAAATTTTCAAAAAAGAGATAAATGACGAGCATGAAATATAACTTCCCTCGGCAGAGGTGGTAGGTGTCAGTCACAAGGCCCGACAATCACAAGGAAAAGCGCATACTCTTACAAAAACAATGAAAGTGAAGGAAAAAAAGGCTAAGCATTTGGTTAGAAGCTAAGACCCAAAACTCGCTGACTCTCATCGTACAAATATTACAATGTATTCATAGTTTACTGTAGCTAAACGATTATAACATGTCTTTCACCATGCGTCACTATATACAATTATACACTAGAGTGTGTAGCAACCACTTATGTAGTAGGCAACAACTATCAGTCATTACTATATTTTTGGCTAAGATATACTTGGGTCTTAGTAGAGATCGTGCTAGCTAATTATACAACCGCCAACCTTGATATGTCGCTCATATAACAATGAGAAGGAGAAGACATAACCACACCATTAAGATGCCTTTTACTTATCTTCTATACATCTGTGTATGTACCTCTGTGTATATGTTAAGCTTCTTTCCTCGTCCGCACATAAACTCGTCCCGTATATCACTCCTCCCGTATACCACGAACGAACAAGGGTGTTACAGTAAGACAATGCCAGAGGGCGGAGGTAATTTTGACAGTAGGCGTTAGAGACACGGCAAAAGTTGTTTTATCGCAAAAAAAAATAAAATTGAGTAATGGCCTCAATTACCATTGCCATGAATGCATAGACTTGCTCATACAAGGCTGTGTGTGTATTTAATACTACTTTTTCCATTCCCGCTTGCTCGTTCCAATCCCCCTCACCTCCCTCTCTCTAATCGCAACGTCGCCATTATTACAGACACAGTGGAATATTTGAAGAAGAGAAGAAAAGAGAAGGCAACAATTCTTATCATCTGCAAACTCTCTCTCCTCACAAGTTGTCTGGTACCTCTAGCCAGCTTTTCCAAAGAAATTGAGCAACACCACCCAAGAGGGCCAAGACCCACTTCTCCAAATTTCTCACAGTTTGTTCAGTAGATTCAGCGGCCTTTTCTTCTTGGACTCCACTCATTCCTCTTCTTCTTATGTAAAGCAACGGGATATTGTTCCAAATGAGCAAACACCCACCCACACCACCTCAATCCCCTGTACAAAAGTTCAATCCTTTCTTCCTGCCCATGGAGTTTCTCAGCAAGCTAAAGCGGGTAAAGCCACTGGACCCAGCTGGGGTGTTGGGCTTTTTCTCTCTCACGGTCGTCTGCTTTCTCTTCTGTTTTTTCTACTTGGACTATAAGGTGGTCGCAAAAGGCTTTATGCTCCATGCTCAGTCCGAGAGGTTGCTCAGATTAGGCTTCGGTGATGGTCGCAGGGAGATAAGACGACCTAGATTCTTGACGATGGGAGTGAAGATGTGCGATATCTTTGATGGGGACTGGGTTTGGGACGAAAAATATCCTCTTTACAAGTCCCGGGACTGTAAATTTTTGGATGAAGGCTTTCGGTGTTCAGAGAATGGACGTCCCGATGACTTCTACAGCAAATGGAGATGGCAACCAATGCGATGTAATCTCCCCAGGTTCTTCCGCTTGCACCTTTTTTCTTTTCTTTCCTTTTCTTTTTGTCCTTTTTTTCTGTAATTTATCAAAATTTTTCTTTAAAGTATCAAATTAAGAACTTGGTTATTACTTATTAGAACTTTCTGTATGAAGGTTCTTATTTTTATATTTTAATAGTAGATTCTTACCGGCTTGTGTGTAATAAACTTTATTTAACGTAAGGGCTGTGTCTAAATTTCAGTTTCTTTGGAAAATTTCGAATTTCTCTATTGATTTGTCGTGACCAAAAAATTGTATTTTGTTGGCACTATACCAAACAATTGTTTGCTCCATCTAAATTGTGATATGTCAAGTACGTTTTTTATCATTAGCTTACAAATTTTCGTCCTTTTTAATCTATAAACCCATAGACATCCAATATGATCTCCTCCTTCTTTGGGCTTTTCTATATATGTTGACTATGTTTGTATGGAAAGAAACACTTAATTTTTTAGATAGTTACTTTCCAACTTTCTATTGGTATAGGACTCTTGCACGGTCTACTGGTATAGGATTTAAAGGGATATGAGGAAGATCTCTTCGTAGAACAAAATAGTTAAAATTCTCTTACAAAACTATCCTGGTGGTGATTTACACCGCATTGATTCATAATATCCTGGTGTTGATTTACACATTAGCTGTGCATGTTTTCTTTCATTTATGAAATGCTGAAAGTTATTGTTAACATATGATTGTCTATACATTGTGAAGTTTTTGATAACGTCACTCATTGGATAATTCTATACTTAGCACTCAATCTAGATAAATACGAAAAGAAATTTGATTGCTAATCGGAGATAAGTAGATTTTATTAGTATTTGAAGAACAGTGGCTATATTTAATTTGAGGTTTCTCATAATTTGCCCTTTTTATATATTGATTTTGCAATAGACTCCTTAACATTGACGATTGATTTATTCTGAAAGATTTACTTCTTTGCATACATAAATCAATGCAGAATGTCTTGAATTCCCTTGAGTTTTGGTTTTTCTTTTTTTGCATTTCTAACTACTGTCCTCTTTAAATAAAGGTTCGATGCGAGTAGGATGCTAGAAATACTGCAGAACCGCAGGTTAGTTTTTGTGGGTGATTCAATTGGCAGAAACCAATGGGAGTCACTTTTGTGTATGCTTTCTTCAGCTATAGCAGATAAGGATACAATTTATGAAGTGAATGGAAGCCCAATCACAAAGCATAAAGGATTTTTGGTATTCAAATTTCGTGATTTTAACTGCACCGTCGAGTACTACAGGGCTCCATTTCTAGTTCTGCAGAGTCGAGCCCCCATCACAGCTCCAGAGAAGGCCAAAACAACTCTGAAATTGGATCAGATGGACTGGACTTCAGTGAAATGGAAGGACGCAGATTACATAATTTTTAACACTGGACATTGGTGGAACTTTGAGAAGACCATTCGAGGGTAAACTATATTATGATTCAATTCTTCCTTTAAATGACATGTACAAAGTACCAAAATTTGTTAAATGATGCCTTTGTTACTGTTTACCTGAAAATTCATGGGAATAATCTTGGAATTGAATGATGTTTCTTTCCCTTCTATTGCACAGGGGTTGCTATTTCCAAGTGGGACAGGAAGTGATGATTGAGATGAGCGTGGAGAGTGCTTACCAAAGATCCATCAAAACGGTATTTGACTGGATCAGTCGAGAAGTAGATTCCAATAAGACTCATGTCATATTTCGTACGTATGCTCCTGTTCATTTCAGGTTTGTTTTATTTGCTCCTCGTTATTTTAATTTTTGACTTTATGTTAATGTTGTTGGTTTTTAGTGTCTCGAACATGCTTAGAGTTTATAATGAGAGCACTATGGGGCAAGCTTTCGTGCCCAACTTGATTTGAGCCATATCAAGCCAGCTTGATTTCAGCATAAAGCCGAGTCAAGCTGGCTTGATTTTAACATTGAGATACGGGTTTAGTGCTTTTTTTTAAAAAGAAATGTATCAAGTTTATATTTCCTTTAGAATGGACATTGAGATTTAAATTTGTAAAATGATAAAGATAATTGTAGTGTTTAAAAAGTGTTGTGTTAAAATGATGAAGATAATTGTATTGTGTTAAAATGTACATTGATCATTAAAAAATCTATACAAATTTTTTTTGACGCATGCCAAGTCAAGCCAGGCTGATCTTGAGCTCGGTTCAACTTAAATGGGCTAAATTTCAAGAAGCTGCCTGGCTTGTTATCAGACCTAGCCGTACCCAAAAAATGTACTTCCTTTGTCCTATATTAATAGCTACATTTGAAAAAATAGTGGTTTTTATTAAACGGTGAAGCGAAGGAAAAATAAGCTTATATAATACTTTTTTTAAGTACCTAACCACTTAAATTTAACAAAATGGAGCTATTAATATGGAACAAATTATTTTGCAAAATGGAGCTATTATTTTAAGTAGGGCGAAGTATATCATTTGAGCAGGGGTGGGGGCTGGGGGTGATTGTTTATGTTTCTACTGTTAGGTCCTATGTATATGTTTCCATCTCACTTCGTGCTAGAAGTGTATACTTTGGTCGTTCTGCCCGTTTCAAAGTGGTTATTGATCACCTGAAAAAAACTGTCCCATTACAGTGGTGGAGATTGGAAAAATGGTGGAAGTTGCCATTTAGAGAAATTTCCGGACTTCTCTCCATCAAAGCTGCCACCTCAGTCATCATGGACCCAGTTGCTGAACACAGTCACCGCCATGGCTGGAGACAGAGCTCACTCAAAAAACTTGGAGGTGTTAAATGTGACCCAGATGACGGCTTTGAGAAAAGACGGGCATTCATCTCTATATTACCTCGGCCCTTCCTCAGGGACTGCGGCTCTTCACCGGCAAGATTGCAGTCACTGGTGCCTACCTGGTGTCCCAGATGCTTGGAACGAGCTTCTGTATGCATTAATCCTCCGGAGAGACTCTTCGGCCAGCAAATGAACGAGGGGAGGTTTAGGTTGTAAAGCGGCAAACAGGGAAATGCAGTACTGGGACAGTATTATTGGTTAAACGGGAGGATAAGCAGTTAAATACATAGAGAGATGCGGAGTAGAAAGCTCCAGTGACGAGTGTGTATACATATATAGATGATCATCTCATTCTCGTTGATTATTTTGTATAGAAAAGGCCTTCACAGTTTACAGTTCAAATCAATTCATTAATAGTTCCTCTTTACCTCTATGGATTAAATAATGGATCACAATTCCCACCATGAGCCCCGCCATCGCCATTCGGTCGAGTTGTCCCCGAGTCATGTACGATCCAACTCCCCAGAAGCATGATACTGACGCAGCTGTTGATTACCAAAAACAAAAGAATAAAATGAAATTACATTTTGTTCGAGTAGATAGTAGGAAAGATACTTAGTTTGCAAGGTAAAATCTCGCAAGATATTATCTCGAAAAGAAATTTTGTTATTTAAATTAGGAGTTTATTCCGCTAACATACCGATTGCAAAACACAAACTCGCATTTTGATAAAGCTTTTCCGACTTTTAGTTGTCCGAGAATAGTAGTGATGTTCTCACCACCAAGTTAATCCAGTGCTGTTCCCACTGAGGCGGTTCATTCTCTATTAAAAGCAAAGGCAAATGTCCACAAAAGCGTTGCATAAGATGTTCGGTTGAATAAATCGGTTAGTGAAAAAGAAACTGGTAGAGGCTATATTATATGTAATGTTTCCTATCTGTCGCGGCCCCTGCTACCTTTTAAAAAAATTACTAACGATTATATATTTGAAATGTTAAAAGTGTGAAATGCCATTTTGCCGAAGGAGTGTAAGTACAATTTATCTTCTTTATTTTTTAATGAACAGAAACCAAAAGACAGACGAAAGAATTCCTACAATCGAGTAAAAGCAAGTGTCGCCTAAAGGCATACAAAATTTCTCTACTTAAATTTCTGTGTTACCAAAATCCCCTCTTCCTCTTCCTTCTTGAAACCCTGTAAGGCGCAATGAACTTCTCCAAGCCTTCAATTTCCAAGCCAAGGGCAATGGCCATCAAAACGCAGAAACAAAAGAGCCCAAGAATCCGATGCCTTCCCCAAGCTCTCATGCCACACCCCAGCAAGGATGAGCCCCAGGTCCAAACCCTAACCCCCAAATCCCTATCTTCCGGACGTCTCCCAAATACCAGCAGAATCGTAACCGACGCCAAGACGACATCGAACCCGAGAATGTTCCTCCTCCAGTTCCGATCAGGTCCTCCCGATCCGAACCCCCTCCAAAAATCCGACCCCCCGCCCTTTCCACCGTTGCTGCCGCTGTAGTTGAAGAGCAGGCCCAGCGGCTGCCCCGATAGGAGCCTCAGAGTCGAAGCGGCGGTAGAAATGCATTGCTGGATCGCCTTCTCCGGCTTGGCGGACCGTTTCCGGCCACGATTCCTGGACCCTGCAGAGACGATTCCAGGGACAAATCTGTTGAACGGTATGCAAGCGGGGATCTTGATTGCGAGAGCTGGTCGAGTCTGCGTGAGGAGCAACTGGCGCGGCAAGCTCAACATCTCCCTGCTTCGTTTCGTCGGAGAGACGGAGACTCCGGAGCCGGAGGCCTCTTTTCTCTTCCTGCTAAATTTTTTATTGACTCCCCCGAGGCTCTTTTAAGCCAAAGAAGACCGTTACGGAACGATACGACTCCGAAGCCCAAAACCCGAGCGTGACTCATTCAAGGTAGCGATGCATTTTTGAACGTTAGTGGGACCCGGTCTGGAAATCAACCACAAGTCCAGTTGTGGTTGGCTGGTGGCCAGTGATGTGGTTGTTTTTCATGGCCAGAGCCCATGGGCCTAGCCTCTTTTAAGTTTAAAAGAAGCAGTAGGAAACGTGCAGAGCCCACTTGCCCCAGTTAACGTAGGCTACATTAGGAGGAAAAGTTTCTTTCTGAATTCAAGCCCATATGCGCCATTCTTTACTTTTTGTACGCCTAGCCTGGTTGGGCCGTATCATTATGTAAGAGTATTCGAACGCCTCCGTCGATTACGTCCTTTTGCTTCCGGCCTCACGGCTCTGCAAACTGTCATTTACATACGAACGCGTTTATATGCACCGCACCCTGAATTGTAATCCCAGTGAAGGACGCCCCTGGTGAAGCTTCACCAAGCAACCATTTTATCTCATGTGAGACCACGTGATGTCTCCCGTGATAAATGTACGTGGTTGTCTGCAGCTTCACCAGGGGATTAGACCCTTATAGTCCTTTGGAAGAATTTATGATTACGTATTTGACTTGGTTTCAATTTCAAATTAGTCCATCTGTTGTTGTATGAGTTTTGTATTTGAAATTTCTGAAAAGGATAATAATATTACAAGTCTACCACCGATTGATGTGTTTTTAAATGCCCAAAAATTAGATCGGGCGAAAGACGTTGTCCGGCCATGCCCACCCAGGCTGTTGGCCATGGCCAGCCGGTTCTTGCTATGGTGAGAGCTAATAAATCATAAAATTTTAGTGTTTCAAAACTATTTTGTGCGGGGTTGATACGTTGTCATCCTCGTCCTCCTCTCCCTCCTGGTTTGGTGACCATTGGTAATCAGGATTTTGGCCTTGGCCTTGGTCTTCAGCCCAGGGCTGACGCCGACATGCAAAAGCCATTAGAGTCTGGGATGGGAGTTTTGTTGGGATCGTCCATGGATTTGCTCCGGCTATGGCCATGCGCTTTGGCCATGGTGAGGGCGGCCATGGCCGTCATATGTTAAATTTGATTCTACAAAGGGTATTATGGTATTTTTATCGCAATATCATTTAAATGTCCTTAAATGGAAAATTTTATTCCCATTAGACTTTAATGTATTTTTTAAATAATTAATATCCTTATGTAATAAATTATCATAATCTTTTCAGTACCTTGTTTTAATCATAAAGTCACGAGGAGTTTATGTAGTTATTAAAGTATTAAAGAGATTATTGAGGTGTATATCGACACATTCTTCCAGAGAGCTGCAGAAAACGCTGGCTTTCTTAATGTATTTTGTCGTTGAAAATGTCAGCAAATTTTTTAGTCTCCAGTTGTACGTGTGGGATGCACGGAGAACTCTTCCCAGAGAATAATGCCGGATTAGGAAACAAAAATCATTAAAATAGATTGATTTTAGTTTTTTAATTCAGATAATTGTTATGGAATGGAAGGATCAACTTGCAGTCCGTGAGAAACACTGAAACAGTATGAAGTTAGGAAAAACTTTATCTCTTAACCCTGGAAAAGTGGGTAATAAAGAAATTTGCACGCAAGTTGCCTTTCATAGTCTGTGATTGAAACGTGCATCTGCCCCCCTTCAACCTCTAGTGCCGAAAAACCTAATTTAGCCAAGGGAACAAATAGTTTATCTTTCAGTTGTACTTTTGTCATAAGATTCAATTTCTGACATCTGTGTGTTCATATTATCTAAGCTGGGTCGTATTAGCATTACATAATTTATCCACTAAACTCATTTTGGTAAGCTTGTTCCCTTTTAAAACCCAGGCAAGAAGCTAGAAAGTCATTAAACTCTTTTCCCAAAAGTCAAAATTTTAAAATAATTTATTTATTTAATGATTTTTTTAATATTATTAAATTAATAATATAACCCTTCAACTTAACCCATCCTAATTTAGAGTTAAATTTTTTATCCTAAAAAAACTTGTTGCAACAGTGTGTCCTTGGGGGGTTTCATCTATCCTCCTTAGGATTAGGTTTAGTTTTTTTTTTGTTTTTTTTATAAAATAGTGGTTGCACCCAGATTTGGCCCTTTGCGGCAACTATTGCAATATAGAAAGAGGGGAGGTGGGGTGAGCATAAAATTTGTTTTTAAATTTAATGTGAAATGAAGGATTCTTTTTTTTGTCTCGGGGTTCATAGAGTGTGCTGGAGATGGAAGTGTATTTAACTATTTTTCATTTTTTTTGGGCTTATTGATTAATCTCCATTACTTTTAAGAGAAAACAATATACTCAATTGAACTATAAACCAAAAAGTAACACAGTTTAAATAATCCATGAAGTTCCATTTAAGTAGTGTTCAAATTTCAAACACAACTTAAGCATGAAAATAGTACTTTTACAAAAATAACCTTTCAATAATTGATTTCTTCACTAATCATTCAAATATGGATCGATTCCGTATCATATGTTACTGTTACGAATTGGATTCGTGCGGAAAGCAGTCGGCATCCGCTCACTCGGTCCTTACCGTCTTTCAAAGGCCATGTTCCAGCCCGTTGCCACTCGTACGTACTCCAAACTCCCAAGATGCCAAACACAGCATAGCCAGCACATGAAGTGAGAAAGAACGGTGCATCCAGTTATTGGCCGCAAAAAGATGGCTACTGTACATACTTTACATTGCATTATCAAATATCGGATGGAAGAAGGCCATGGCAATAATCCAATAATTGAAGTAGCTAGGCACAGGCATACCTAGAACTTGCTGTACACCCGCAACAACGGGACCCATGGCCATGGGTAACTTACAGTTCATTTGTACCACAAAAGAAGAAGCTACATAACATGGGTGGGGTCCAGTGCCACCAGTACCGCATCCTCAATCCTAAGGCTCCAGTAGTGCTAGGGCGTCGACACCCAAGTGGGTGTATTTCAGATAGATAGCAAGTGGATAAACAGATGAGATGAGAAGAACAGTATGGGGGAGGAGTATCTAACCCGCCCATTCGCAGCCATGTGGGTTAGACTTCGAGTCTATCTTGGTTTCATGTCGTGGCATGGTCATTGCCGGCGTGCACCTCTATCCTTGCCGACCCGATGATATCATAATTCCACTTAACATGATACTTTGTGGGGTCTCCGACAGATCGGCCAACTGCCATCATGGCCCACGCCCTTCAACTCCTTTTCTTTGACACCTATTAAAGCACATCCATGCACCGATTGAGCTGAAAAGGTTAACTGGCTTCAGAGATACAGCAGAAGAAAAGCCAGCAGAGGTAGCAGTGGCATAAACAGTGAAAGTTTTGTTCAAGTTACGTCTCCGTTCAATATCCCTGCACTTTCTTGCTCGAAGTGCGTTGATTATCATGGAAATAGATGACGACGTGCTCTTTGCGGACCTAAGCAAGCAAATTGCCCTCCTTATTATGGATGATGATGAGTATTCTCAGGCGAATTGCCCTGCGGTATCCTCAGTCCAGGTTTGGAGCTCTCTCTCTCTCTCTCTCTCTCAATTTTCATGTAGTACATCAAATCATAGTGAAAATCAACTAGTTAACTTGGTTTCTGACTGAAAAGGCTGAGCTACCATTGATTAGGCTTTTCTTTGTTGAGTTAGGCATTCCCTCGTATCTGCCAGGGAAGTACTGCGGCACCTTCTCATTTCAGTAATGGGCAGATGTACACCAGGGAAAGCAAGGGTACTGGTGTTTTCATTCCGAGATCTTCTGTGCCACGAAGGAAGAACAGATCTGGAAAATTTGCTCCCGTCAACACGGGCTCGTACAGGCAACTCGACAAAGACAGTGAATTCCCTACTCTGACTGACGCTTCTAAAAGATCCAGTAAATATTACAGGCGCTAGGAGCCTGGAGACCAATAAAAGAAGACTGAAATGCAATAAGTGCAACTGCAAACCTCAAAATGTGGTGGTGCTGTATGCCTGTATCTGCATAGCTTGTGCTTTCTAATATTGCTCAATTTATTTGGTTTGCTGGTCCTTCAATTCATGTTGACAAAATTGAGATGCAATGTACATAAAAGTAATTTTCTATTCTTTAATTTGGCTGGTTTTGGTAGGTTCATGTCTGATGTCTTAGTGATGCTTACTTGTGACTTGACAAGGACAATATCCTCATTAAGCTACCCGTGACCTCAGTTCCTGTACGAGTTACGTACAATGATTGAAGTATTTATATGACATTTCAGTTAGGCTTTGAATTATTGTTAAAATCCCTAAGACTACCGTAGCACGAGTGAAGATTGTCCGTTACATTTACATAAATGGCTCAAGATGTTAATTAAAAAATACAAATATATTTCACCGAACAGTGTCGAGCTTGAAGCATATGACAGTAAACGTAATTTACGCTTCAAGATTGGAAGATTGGACATGCTAATTGCAGAACTGAAAGTTCCTAATAAGTAAGGGGGTTAATTAGGATCAATAATGCTATCTATTCTTTTTCAAAGGGTTAAAAAGGACTCGGAAGGTAAAGGTAAAGGCAAGGTAAACAAAGATTGCACTCAGAGCAATTGGGGGAGAAAACCGTCAAATTCTAAACGTGGCAAATTTTTAATGGACTGCATTCGAAAGACTAACTGAGCAGATTGACGGCAAGGAATCCGCCAACACTTAGCTCATCCCCTTGACCATTTTTATCCTCTAGTTTCTTATAGCAGGTCACAGATAAGATTTGGGCAGTACTGGTCTCTATCATGAATCTGTGGACAACGATTCGAGCCCGAGATTCATCTTTTTTTCACCAGTTATGCTCCTATTAAGAATCTCGATAAGGTCCAAATACCCCACTTCGCCAGTCAGTCTCTCCTTGGCTGCGTTTCATACAGCAAGGCTCCAACTAGACTAAAGTCTCATAAATGAATGCGTGGATGGAAGCTGATATTCCTATTTTATTTTTTCTATATCAAAAGCTTACTTTAACATGGGAATTTACTTTTTCTTATCCAACTAGAGGTGGAGTAGATTTTTGATGTAGATAAAGTAGAGTAAGAGTATTATTTTCCAAAGAAACAAATTAGAATTTTTATAGACCTTATACACTGATGGAGGGTAATTTAGCATGTCTCATCGAAAAAGCTAAGAACAGCATAGTTAACAACTTTAAAGAAAACAACAACTTAAAAGCTTGGTTGATAATACCAAAAGCTCTACCTGCGGTCAACTGATAAAGGTCACTATCCGAAGTACCATCCTCACATACCGAAAATAATCGAGCTTTTTCCTGTCAGTCATTCACTGGCAACCTTATATTATTCCTATTCACACGGAAACAATGTTGTTGAAGCAGCACTATGACCCACTTGTTCCGTAGGCATGGTCCCCTATAGTTGCAATGACAAAGAGAGGGGCATTCTCATCGCTTTTGGATATTGAAACCAGTATCTCTTCAGCCTCACTCGTATTGGAGTCGGTGAGAGCACTAGACACCAAGATGGTCTTACAAGAGGGATGTCGGTCTCCCAGAATTCTAAAAAGGCAGCCTCGACTATTTCCTCAAATTAAATGCCTAGCCAAACAATTTTGCTTGTACAAAGCAAAATGCAATATTTTTCATTTTTTTTTATGTCATCGAAGAACTCTATCAAATAAACCCATTGCCAAAGTGATTTTGAATTTCAATAACATATTCTATGACACGAAGTCTTTATACTATTATCTTCGCCATTTATGATATAATATTTTACTTTTGAAATTTGATCTCCTAATTGTCTACTACGATTATATTTGACTCAATACAAAATTTATAAATAATAAAAGTATATATTGCAAATATAATCCTTTATACAATACATTTTATTTTATTTTATCTTACCTAATCTATACATGTATGCATACATTCTTGCTAGTTCTACCTAAAGAGGGCTTGCAACTTGGCATCAAGACGGGCATCCCACTATAATAATCTAATACGAGTGGGGGATAGAAGCCACATGTCAATCCTAACAAACAAGAATGAGGTGTTGAAATGATAACGATGAGTTAACAATATGCTTTTCCTATTAAACGGAAAATATTACGGTACCATGTACAATTTATACAAATATTCCTCTGAAAGGAACACATTCTGTGCAGATTAAGACATCGCTAATTTCACAATCTTACTATCGCGCATGAGGTTCGGGATGATGTGTGGTAGAGCTAAAAAAATGCCCCTCGCGTAGGATTTACTGAAGGCCTCCACGGAAGCAGGGTAGAACCTGTATCATAACAAACGCAGCTAATCTCAGTCCTTTGACGTAGATATCATTTGTCATAACAAAATCCTAGCACTTTTTCCATACCTTTTTTCAGTTTTTAAGATTCTTTAAGTTTTTATACATACTTCACGATGCGCTACTTCAGTCAGTCCTATCAAATTCCTCATCCAAGAATTCCAAGTATAAATTTCGTGGCGTTTCATCCATACCAACAGAAGCTTCCAAACCCAGACCTTGCAAACACACTTCATCATAGGCTCTAATATTTAAACCAGAAACGAGAAATAGTTCAACTTCATTTACAAACCGATCTGTTCTTCTGAGCAAAAAAGGCCTGGCTGCATCAGAAATTGAAGACTGCCACTCTTCTCGTATTTGCTCAGGTGTACCCTTCACACGCTCCTGCTTGTCTCTAAAACAATTAGCAAGTTTGTTTAGATTACATCACCAATAAAAAATGGTCGATAATTAACAAAAATGTCTTAAAAGACAACTTAAGAGAAGTCCAACACGGAAACGTGCGAAAGTGCATGGACATGTGCCCAGTAGATCCTTTGACAATGTCTTTGAGAGATGGGAGTCTATAGCTAGTTGAGGATCCAAAAAGGAAAAGAAGCCCGACTGCTTATAAATTTGGTAGAACCAATAATAGAAACCCATGTAAAGATAAAAAAGGTGAAGGTGAGTCTGCTAGAACTTTAGAGAATTGAAAAGAGTTGAGCACTTGGATTGAGCCTTTTGAGAATTAAATACGCTGAGAATAAATAAGAACAGACATGAACGGACAGCAGGATAAGAACTTAAGGTTATCAGGTGATAAGTAAGGACCAAGAAACGTTCTAATAATCATTAATCACTTAGATCCGAGTAGCCTACCCAAATACATGAGCAACCTGAAGCTTTTGGACTGTGGCACATCCATTCAAGAGCAAGTCTATGTTACACTTGTACGTCAATTTCATCAAATCAGTCATGAATATAAACGAGGTATGATACTAAAGAAGACTGTTTACTTTCCTCCTTCCCCATCAAGCAATAACAAAAATAGTTCAAAAATATTTAAAAGGAAGCCAATTAGCAAAGCAGTCTAAGGAATTTACCTTTGGACAAAAGCATCAAACACACCAAGTATATGATGCACAATAACATCAACATCAGCTTCCTATAAGAGATACAAACTATGTAAAGTTCCAATTCAAATACAAAAAGATATAAGCTGGAGTGCCCAAGTGAAGAAAATGACTGAGAATACAATAATGCACAACAACTGTCAAGTGGTGTTAAAGCAGACAGTTGAACTTGGTAATTTCAAATTTGATATAACTCTGCAACCTCAAGCTACTAAATAATTGTTATGGATTGTAGGATTCTTCTAATTATTAGGAAGTCTAAGTTATTAGGCAGTAGGACTCCTGTAATAAGGCCTTAACTAGTATTAGTTTAATAAGGCCCAGGCCCATTAAGGGTATATTATGTAAGGGGTTTCCGCCCTAATGGAAGATTAAGAAAAGATTAGCCCTAATTCCCCTTCTCTCTTCTCTGTCGTCCCAAATCCTCCCCTTTCCTCCGCCCCAACTGGTTTCCACGCCAATAGGGGTTCCTCTTCCCCTCTTCATCCTCTATTCACAACCTAAATCAACCTTGTAAACCCTAGGGTTTACATCAATAATCTAAATAACTTATATGATTGTTGTAATGCTTAGAATTTTATGGAGTTTTTATCACATTAATAGTAGCAAGTAAATTGACAACGTTTTCCATATGGTAATGGGAATATAAGATAGATAGCCAGGCTACCGCCCATTATGGAATTTTCATACTAAAAGTTCGGTCCTGTGATGTTAAATATGTTCTGATACATAAGTGTTGCATAAAAGCTTTGCTTATATTCTCTGCTTTGTTAACTAAAAAGCTTTTCTCACTTAAAGCTCGTGTAAAAGCATAACTTAAACAATATGCCTAAACAGTTATATTGAATAACACATAAAAATGAATGAGAAAGTAGATGCTTCTAAGCACAGATAAAGTTTATCCCATGTAATCTGAGCCCACATAATATCATTGCTCATCTTCTGATTTATTTGTCCATGTTTCTTATTTAGTTATTACAACCTTTAAGAAAGGAAACAAGCTCTTAAGTATATCCTCAACCTCTAAGATATTGGATCGTCATTATAATTGTCAAAGATGAAGTGAGATGCCATTGTTAAGTCAAGCATAAAGAGGAGGACCTGAATAAGTGCTTGAATTTCTCTTCTTAGCCAACATTCAAGCCACATATGTGGCTGCAGATATCTTCTGCATCTCCAATACTTGTCAAAATCAAAGTTCTGATATATATCACCTGCATGTAAGTGCTCAGAACAAGCATACAGAGAAGAGAACAGAGCAATAAACTCAAACCAGAAAAGGACAACAAAATAAACAGAAAATTACACTAACCTCTCTCACTGGAGTAACACTGCAACCTATGCTTATGTGCTTCAGTTAAAGAAAATCTGTAAAGTTATTAGAAGATCATATGAACAACTGTATTAAATTATATATAATCATGAGAAGAAAGACGTAATAGCAACGTACCCTTTCTCCTTGCCTATGTAATGTTGTTCAAAGAAATCCCCATCGCAACCATGTATTATACAGAAGTTTTCCCTCTGGGTATCACACACAAAAAGAAAAGAATAAAATAACAGATAAAGTACGTCTCCAAATGGTCATAACAAAAATTTCTTTGCAATTGATATGCCAACTTGTTTTATATTGTCCAATATCACCAATAACATTTTTGTTAATTTCAAGAAATGAAATTAATAGGACATCACAATAAAATGAATAATGTATTTATATCAAAGATAAGCAGACAACAGTACATTGCAATAATGATTGGAAGCATGCACGGCAAGTAGCAGACCTTGCAGATAGGGCACTCAACAAAGGAGCGCTGGCATACATTCTTGTTTGATGTCAGTTTGCTCCACTTTGTAATGCATTGATAGCAAAATTTATCTGCAAAAGGAGAAGCGAAATTATGATATAGGGATTGCAGTCAGCCATACAATGAAAATAAGGATGATTAAGAACACAAGATTGGCCGGCTGGTTGATGGAAAGCGTCCTAGCATCTCTTCAGGAGATATAGGTTGCAGGTCCCTGATAGATAATATACATCAGTTCTTTGATTTTTCAGACTTGTAGCTAGCTCTGTCACAAAGTCATAATTGGGTTCAATTCGGGAAATTCAGATAGTTCGGGAAAAGTTCAGAAAAAATGTAACATTAAACTAAAGGCATAAACAATGAAACAACAATAAATACGATAAAGATCCAACCAAAAAACTAAAAGTAATAAGAAATTTCACTAGACTAGAGAAAAATACCAGACTTATGCAATATAAGAGGTAAAAACTAATCAGCAAACTTTGGTAGTTTCCGGTTTCTTCCTGTCGCTTAAGCGGGAAAATACCAAATATTTGGTTAAAATTCGTATTATTTAGATAAAATTTGTAAAAATTCATAAATTAGGAGAATTGAAAACATAATCGCTCAACTATTTGTTTGAGCTGCAATTTCTAGAATCTGAAGGATATTTGACAAAAATTAGCAGACTTTGTGACAGAGGTAGCCAGCATTAAAGGAGAAGATCCTATTCAGGCTGCCACCCCATGCATCAACCGCCAGCCGATATGCAGGGATGGCAAATGTCAAACTAACCGTACGTTCTTTGGGACGAGGCAAGAGGCTTTCAATGTATCAAAGGAACGTGGTGTTGTTTGCAGCGCATGTCATCCTTGAGATTCATGTACTTTCGTTTTTTTTTAATAGAATTCAGAACATACAGTGCTCAATTTAGAATTCATCAGCCAATATGTCGCAGGCTTCAGTTCAAGAAGCAAACTGAAAGCTTAAGATAAAACATCCTCTATCCCAATATAGCGACAACGTTTAATCTTTCACCGAGTCCAACAGTTTACTTTCAACTCACCATTATCATTCTCAGTCTTGATAACTTACAGCAAAAACGTTGGAAGCTCCATCATAAACATTGTCTTTCGATTTTCAAATGTGAAAAAAGGGCCGTAGACCTGATTACAGTCTTCATCACAGAAATCTCCTTAAACTACAACGATTAAAAGTAACAAAAAGAGAGGCAGAAGAGCTCACGTAAACAGCGGTCCAAATAGGCCTCGTCCTTGACGGAATCGAGGCAGATGGGACAAGGATTCGTCATGGAGCCTGACGCCGGCCGCAGAAATTGGAGGAGAAGCGGAGCCGACGGTTGGCAATCAGGGATTTTCACAGGGTCCAACGCTTGTGGGCCTCAAGTTGGGCCCAACGATGAACTACTGAAAATCCCCATGGATTTGCATTTGGGCCCATATGGTCCATGCATGACCGGGCATTGCCGCTTCGTCGCCAATGCACACGTTCTCCACCACGAAGGTCCAACTGTTCTCAACGGCAGAAACTCCATAATGAGCCCACTCAGTTACGCTTTGAGGCATGAGCTTCCTTTGATAGTAATATCACTGGAGAACTTTATGAAATGGAGAGGGGCTTCAACAGGTTGGTCAATGAGGAACAAATGAAGGAGCAAGGAGAGGAATTGGATTAAATTCCTCTTCTTTTTCATCGGTTTTTATCTAGTCAATATCAAGAAGCTGAGAACATGTTACGTAGTTTAATCGGGTACTTTACTAGGTACTCACAGGTCAACTTCATTGGCTCTGTAAGTCCAAGTTTAATTTGTCTTTTTAAGCGTTTTACTTCTAAAGATCCATTCCTTTGAAAACTGAATGAAGATAGGCTCATTCGTCATTCCTCGTCGTAGTCCTTTGCAGCTAGCCGCTTCGGTTCATTACTTCCTACAATTGCATTGCCAACTCCCTACAAATAATATGAATAGTCTCAATTACTTAATACGCGGAAGGATTCATCCTGATTACTAGATGCCATACGAAAATACAATGATGAAAGGCGTTTTGATTCTGGCCTTTTGTTCTTCCTCCACTGGTATTTTTTTGCCATTGAAAAAGAAATTGCTCTTCTTTGGAATAGTAGCTATAAACCAGTTCCCATCACGTACGTCTGTCGTTCATAGATACATCAAATGCTTCTTTTCTCTACTAATACGAACGCTTTTTAAGTTGGATCCAGACGTGCACAAGCTTCCATTGATCAGCTGATTCACTGCCAAGAAATGATTATCACTGAAAAAGGCAGGCAACTACCAGCAGCCTACAATCCACAGAATCACTCGGATGCCAAAACCCGCAGTTGTTTGGTGGATGGCACCAAATGTCAAGTATTCGCAGTGCGCAAAGGGCAAGAAACTACATTTATACGTCGTTGGCTTTGCTGCAGGAACTAGCCACCGGCGGCGCACGAGGGCAGTACTACGTGGTGACCCATCCAGGAGACGAAGACCTAGACAACCCAGCCCCAGGGACTCTCCGCTTCGCTGTTAACTTTGCAGGATCAAGGAAAGGTGGAGCATGGATTAGATTCAAAGAAAGCATGGCGATCAGGATGAGGGACAAGCTCTGGGTCCATTCCAACACGACAATAGATGGAAGGGGTGTGAATGTCAGCATCGTAGGAGAAGGCCTCGTGCCGGCAAAGGTGGAGAATGTTATCCTCCATAACTTTGAGGTGATATCCACAGGGCAGAGCGATACAGTCCATGTGTTTGATGGGTCACGGCGCATATGGATCGATCACCTGACCTCCGAAGATGGCAACTTGGGGCTGGTCACTGTTCTCCAGGGCTCCACTGATGTGACGATATCCACTTGCTACCTTTCCCACTTCTTCAACATTCTGCTGATGGGGGCGTCTGATGAAGATACCATGGATCGGGCTCTGAGGATCACCGTCTATAGGTACTGGCTCGACTCATCTAATTAAAGAATATATGCCACATTGCAGGTATTGCTTGTTATTCCTACTAGTTCCGTTAAGAAAAACTGAAAAACAGCCACCTTAAGGCTTTAGCACTGTGACTACTATCTCTTCTTCATGGTCAGGTGGGGTTATTGTCATGTGGTGAACAATTACCACAAGGACTGGAAGTACTACGCCATGGGGGGTTGAGTGCATGCAAAGGTGTTATCGGAGCTGAACGTGTTTCGAGCGAGGGAGGAAGTTGGAGGTGACCCCGTGGTTCGGAAACTACCAACCATTGAGTCGTCCAATGATCTGCTGCTCAACGGTGCAACGTTTCATCAGTCCGTCCGGTTTGGGACACTCGGTTCTCCTCAGGACGAGTTTCCGTTCCATGAACTCCCCACATGGCCCACTAATAAATCGGTCAATTTCAAAACCAATTGTGCCGGGTTTTTGCGTGGTCCTAAACTTCTCCGATGCCTTGCCACTCCATAGAGAAGTTAGAGCCACGCCCTTAAGTCTTAAGTTAGATGGTTGATGTTATTCTACAAGGAATAGTGCTAGCCACATTCTTCACCAAGGATTTAGTTAGTTCTGATATGTCAATTTGGTGATAATCATTTAGTATTTTATCTGCCGAAGACTCAAACAAGTAACCAAAACAAGTCACTCTTAACTGAAGCGTAGCTCATGTGACGGTACATAACTGTTATTGATAAGAAGGCATACAAGGTCACATGTACCAAAGACCGAACAACATGTTCAATTCATCATTTCATCTCTTTATCAGTTCAGGCCTGCTGTTGCAACAAGAAACGTTTCTGTACAAGGCACCGCCAACCACAGTAGTTTCTAACCTATCCACGAGTGCCATGAAAACTCTTACCGTAAAGCTGTAAAGAATGGCGCTGTTTCCACCTGAAAAAAAAAATTATTGAGGACGAGAAAGTTTTAGATACTATCACATAAATGGCATATCAAGTTCTAATAATAGCAACTATATTAAGACTATAACTCTTCCTCTTATGGAACATCACCTTAAAAGTGGCACCACAGATCTCATCCTCTCCAGCTGGGACGGCAGTGACCTTGCTCTTTGGGTTCTCGTAGCACATCAGTTTCCCCAAAGCAGTGGATAAGAAGCATCCTGACATTCCACGACTTGCAATTGTTCAGACAGAAATTGACATACAGATGTCCACTAAATTAAATCTAAACTTGGAGGTCTCAAGTAATTTGTGGACTCAATTACCTTGAGGGAAAGGTGCAAGTGATTTGCCACAGGCTCCCTTGAGCAGGTCGGCGTCGTCGGCAAAGGCCACAAACCCATCGGCCGTGATCCCCCAGAAGAGTGGGACTTTCCCATACTGATCCTGATAACCAAAATGTAAAGGAAATTTTTACGGTGTGAATGCAGATAGATAGCTGAAATTTAGTCAGATGAGCTTAGGAATTGTAGGTGCTTTGTTTATTCTTACAGAGGCTACAAAGAGCCCGGAAGTGGACTTGTCAAAGACGACAAAGGAGAAGCTGCCGGAGAGGTGGCCTACAACATGGGATGCAGGGTATGGCGCCCTGTCCCTGAGGGCCTTGTAAGCCTCGATGAGCAGGACGGCCTCGTTGGCCGTCTTGGACAGCCCGTATTGCTGCCTGAGGCGTCCCAGGTTGTCCAGCACCCCTTTGAACAAGCACATGATCTCGTCCTTTGCAGCAAATGACCTGCACAGGCTCCTAATTGTTATTACCATAAACATTAAACTGATACTTTTGTTACTAATTCAAGGTTTGTGAATGTCATGATTGCTTTTAAATTAGGTTGACAGTATCTTAACCACCATATGTATGATGTACCTGGGATGTAGAAATGATTCACTTTGGTGGGTGTAGGCGAAATGGCCGAGGTTCCCAATTCTGAGGGACACGGCACCTGGGTTTTGTTTGCGAAAGCGGTCCACCAATTCGGAGGCCACCGTCTTGGGTGATGGAGTCCGGCTGCCGGCCTGGACCAGCTCGTCCGGCGGTGTAACGACTGTGCTGCTGAAGGCCCCCAACATCTTCTTCCCTTCCTTTCCTACCTCCGTAACTTACTTCTTCTCCAACATCAGGAAATTCTCACGCATCAGAATGGAAGCTTTGGAGCTGGCTGTTCGGAATTTATATTGAGCACAGAAGGCGATGTTGTGACTTGTTGGTTTATACGAGTATCATTTGGTATCTCTCCAATTCCTGCCAGAGCTGGCAGGGAGGGAGATCACATGCAAGTGGACCCGTTTGGCGTGGTGAACTTAGCCGGGTAAGTCACCACTTCGTTGTATGGCTTCAGTAATATTCCCTCCGTCTAATATTAATATAAAATAATTGTATTTAATTTTGAAAAAACCGAGATGGAGGGAGTATTGATTGGTTTAGAACGTAGCTATTTAGACCTTAATTTTTTTAAAAAAAATTAATTTTTTATTATTTTGTTCCCCTATATTTTTTTTCCTATTTTACTCATACTTTTTCCACCGTTAAAAACCCTACCACTTTTTCTTCTTACTAGCTTGTGCACATGACCAAATTTAGTCGTGCATACCAATTTAACCCTTGGCTGGATCTCTCCACACACAAGCTAGTCTGTTGTGCAGGCCAGATCTAGCCTACGTGCCAAACTAGTCATGTGGGCCGCATTTTGTATGTGCACTAGATCTAATCATCGCACGGGTTAGATCTAGCTAGCATTAGCATTGATGTCAATTGGTATCGTCATCAACGACCAAACTTCTACTGGAGGAGGAGAAGAATAAACCGAGGATAAGTGGAATAAGAATTTTTAATATTTTTAAATAAGAGATAAATGAAAAATTAGTAAGAGAAATTGGGGTAAAAAAGACATAGAGAATATAGGGAGAAAAAAAAATAAGTCCGAATAGCTACGTTCATTGGTTTAAGCTCATTTTCCCTATACCGTATGGCATTACGCAGTAACGTTGGACACTTGGACTACTCTACGGTCTATCTGGATTCTGGGGGACTGCGTCGGACTTGGAAGTTTGTAGGCAGCTTTGTTGGCTATCGCCTATTGGCTTCAAGCCAAATTTGATTGTTTAATTAAAGTAATCTAGAGTATTAGTTTAGAATAAACTGGGTGATGTGATGCTCATGCTGACGCTCGGCGCAAGAAAGAATTCAAAGTTGGGGCGTCCAATACCATGGACGGAACCACTGTTTTTCAATCACGCCAAGGTTCCGTGTCCTAATTTAATTTGTATTAAAGAAGAAAACCGCAGTAAAGATGTGACCTTAGTAGATTATGCAGGTGACTTCATTATTTAATGAGCGTAGCAATTGTACCAACTTATTAGGGGAATAATAGCTGTCTGCTATCAGATGACCGGACCACAATGCTTATCCCGTTGCCCCGAAAGTTAGAACGTATACAGCTTGTAGGAAAGCACCATTGGTGATTAATGCTAGTAGCTATGGCAAAGTAGATGGGAGGATCCCACCTTGGTGGTCACGACAAAGAAAAGTTTTAGCTGAAGAGAACTAGAGAAGTGGGTCATTTTTTTGCCTGTATTAAAAAAAAGAGAAGTGGACGTTGCTTGGATGTGATTGAAGTAAAGCAATTTTACTTCATATGTTATTTATACAAAATGTCACATCTAGTTTATTTTAAAATTCTCTTCTAGATGAGATTTATGATAAGTCGCTTTGTTTTCTTACCCGAACGCCTGACTTGACTACTGGTGTTAACGAGTATTAGAGTTTCTTCGATTTTAAATTAAACTACTCATTGGCTATAACTGCTGAACTGATCAGCAAATTAAAATTTTTATTTTTGAGATTGTCTTAATCTAGAAATATGGAATTCGACACAAGTTCAAACTCGAACTTAAGTGAATCACAAGGCCGGGTTCAACTTGGGCTCAAACTTTAAAAATTTAGTAAAATATATTTATATTTAAATTAGATAAAGTGTCACACGTAGTAAGATACTCTGAATATTAAATAGTGATAAATATTCTTCAATAAATATTACGATTGCACCTTGAACAAATATTTATAGTCACCGTGAAAGAAAAAAATATCACAAATAAATTTTAGTTACAAATACTCTGGTAGCATTACCATCTACTTCATTGTATCTTTCTCTCTTTACATACATATAAATCACCTAAAAAGATATATAAGATATAAACTCATGTTAGAGAACTCTTACTTGCACAAAGAAAAACAGCTAGGCTATAAACTGAGGTCAGCCCCCCTAATATCATGTCTTAATTTTTGAAAGAATATTTTAATTATTTTTTAATAGTAATAAATTTAATTTTTTTGCTAGCAATGAATGGTGCAACATTTGATGAGAATAACATTTTGTGCAATTTTTTCTTTGGAAGACCTCAAGTATTGCTAGCAAAGATTAATTCACAAATGTGGCCATAAAAGAAGAAAAAGTTTATGGTTAAAGAGTAAAAATAAGATGAAGAAAAACTTGTACCTAATGTCATATTCTTATATTGGGCGTCACAAGAATAGAGTTGCGCCAACAAAGATGCCAAGATGATATGAAATGAATCGACCATATAAGAGACTTTACTTGGTCATAGTACAGAATAATAAACTTATAGACATAGTGCTATAAAGATGAATACTACTTGTAAGTTTTGCTAATAAACATTTTTTAGATATTGCGTCCTCTTTCATTAAAGCAAAAAAAATTGAGTCACTTGGCAAAAAAAAATCACTGTCACCCTCTTCACATAGTCATAAAACTAAAAAAAAACATCTAAATATAGTCAAATTTTATATTAAAAATTTGTGCCAGTTAAGCAATTGACCTTTCTTTGTATTATTTAAGAAGATAGTCTTAGAAAGAGATGCACCTCCAAACTTCATATCTTCTTAAAAAAATTTTCAAATGCATACAAATTGTTTTTATTAATAATAAAAAGCTTTTCTAAGGAAAAAATATTTTGGAAGGATTAAATCTTTACCATCAATCTTCAAAATTGTAACCATGTGTAAATCAATACATGATACATGTGAATATATTAGTCTTCAAAATTTTTATTTTAAAAAAATATATATTACACGTGATATATGTCACTATATAGAATTTATACATTTATACATACATTACAATTTAATAAGAATATATATAATATATAATGCAATATATATATATATATATATATATATATATATATATATATATATATATATATATATATATATATATATATATATATATATATATATATATATATTATTTGTTTTGCATATGCATTACATTCCAGTTGAAGCTGAATTTTAGCTGAGCATGAGTCAGAGTTTAAACTTTTTTTATTGGTGATTAATGCTAGTAGCTATGGCAAAGTAGATGGGAGGATCCCACCTTGGTGGTCACGACAAAGAAAAGTTTTAGCTGAAGAGAACTAGAGAAGTGGGTCATTTTTTTGCCTGTATTAAAAAAAAGAGAAGTGGACGTTGCTTGGATGTGATTGAAGTAAAGCAATTTTACTTCATATGTTATTTATACAAAATGTCACATCTAGTTTATTTTAAAATTCTCTTCTAGATGAGATTTATGATAAGTCGCTTTGTTTTCTTACCCGAACGCCTGACTTGACTACTGGTGTTAACGAGTATTAGAGTTTCTTCGATTTTAAATTAAAGTATTCATTGGCTAGAACTGCTGAACTGATCAGCAAATTAAAATTTTTATTTTTGAGATTGTCTTAATCTAGAAATATGGAATTCGACACAAGTTCAAACTCGAACTTAAGTGAATCACAAGGCCGGGTTCAACTTGGGCTCAAACTTTAAAAATTTAGTAAAATATATTTATATTTAAATTAGATAAAGTGTCACACGTAGTAAGATACTCTGAATATTAAATAGTGATAAATATTCTTCAATAAATATTACAATTGCACCTTGAACAAATATTTATAGTCACCATGAAAGAAAAAAATATCACAAATAAATTTTAGTTACAAATACTCTGGTAGCATTACCATCTACTTCATTGTATATTTCTCTCTGTACATACATATAAATCACCTAAAAAGATATATAAGATATAAACTCATGTTAGAGAACTCTTACTTGCACAAAGAAAAACAGCTAGGCTATAAACTGAGGTCAGCCCCCTAATATCATGTCTTAATTTTTGAAAGAATATTTTAATTATTTTTAATAGTAATAAATTTAATTTTTTTGCTAGCAATGAATGGTGCAACATTTGATGAGAATAACATTTTGTGCAATTTTTTCTTTGGAAGACCTCAAGTATTGATAGCAAAGATTAATTCACAAATGTGGCCATAAAAGAAGAAAAAGTTTATGGTTAAAGAGTAAAAATAAGATGAAGAAAAACTTGTACCTAATGTCATATTCTTATATTGGGCGTCACAAGAATAGAGTTGCGCCAACAAAGATGCCAAGATGATATGAAATGAATCGACCATATAAGAGACTTTACTTGGTCATAGTATAGAATAATAAACTTATAGACATAGTGCTATAAAGATGAATACTACTTGTAAGTTTTGCTAATAATTAAACATTTTTTAGATATTGCGTCCTCTTTCATTAAAGCAAAAAAAATTGAGTCACTTGGCAAAAAAAAATCACTGTCACCCTCTTCACATAGTCATAAAACTTAAAAAAAATCATCTAAATATAGTCAAATTTTATATTAAAAATTTGTACCGGTTAAGCAATTGACCTTTCTTTGTATTATTTAAGAAGATAGTCTTAGAAAGAGATGCACCTCCAAACTTCATATCTTCTTAAAAAAAAATTCAAATGCATACAAATTGTTTTTATTAATAATAAAAAGCTTTTCTAAGGAAAAAATATTTTGGAAGGATTAAATCTTTACCATCAATCTTCAAAATTGTAACCATGTGTAAATCAATACATGATACATGTGTATATATTAGTCTTCAAAATTTTTATTTTAAAAAAATATATATTACACGTGATATATGTCACTATATAGAATTTATACATTTATACATACATTACAATTTAATAAGAATATATATAATATATAATGCAATATATATTACACGTGATATATGTCACTATATAGAATTTATACATTTATACATACATTACAATTTAATATGTAATGCATATGCATTACATTCCAGTTGAAGCTGAATTTTAGCTGAGCATGAGTCAGAGTTTAAGCTTCATTCAAATTAAGCGAGTCAAGCATACTTACGTTTGAGCTTGATTTGAGTCTCTTCGACTTCGAATTTAAGCTGAATTCGATTCTAGTCAAGCCTGGCTCGAGGATAGCAATAGCCGAGCTAAGACAACATGAACACTCTTCGGACTTGACGGTAGCTGGTCATGACGTGGGACTCTAGCATCCTCTAATCATATTTTAATAATATAATAATAAAAAATAGACGAGGTTGAAGTTGCATAGGATTTTGAGTCTATCTAGGCATAGTTTTGTTTGTTTGCAAGACGAACTGGAAAAAGAATATTTGCGTAGGCTCACCAGAGACAGGAAAGTCCATATTATGTGGCAAAGTTTCCGAACAGAAGCGACGACTGCGTGATGATGATGTGTCCGCTGAGACCCTAAGCATTCACGATCAAAACCAGTTCTAGCTGGAGAGGACAACAACTGTTATGCTTTAAGTTTCAAAACCGGAAATACAAGAATCACAAACCGAAAAAGGAAAAGAAGAGTTGCCCACACTACGAGCAGTTAGTTGGTGCTCATCACAAAATGGAAAGTGGCATATAGAAGCTAGAATACGATCTTTCCTTTTTTATTTTATTTTTCTTTGTGTATTTGGTACTATCACTGCTTCAAACTAAGTTGAAGGTAGAGATGGAAGATGTAATATGCTCCAATATGTGAGCCCTCTGTAAACATAAGAGAGAGAAAGAGAGAGCTTTATAACCCGAAAGGAACATGTGCATAATTCATACTCTTTTTATCCCATGTTAATAGTTATATTTAGAAAAATAATAATTTTTATTGAATGACAAAACACACATCTATTATGAAGAAAAATAAACTTATGATACATTTTAAGTACCAAATTACTTAAATTAAACGATATTATTAATATAAAATAAATTTTTTTGTCAAATAAAGCTATTAATTTGAGACAGAAGAAATATTTCAACAAGCACGTAAAGTGCATATTCTCTAGGGCACGAGGGCTGGAGGACTAATTTCATGAAAGACTGCCCTCCAAAGCTCAGCCATCTCCAATCTTCATATAAACCTGGCTCCTAACATCTCAATTTCTATTGACAATTATCAACTATTTCTTAACAGTACACTCCTTTTGCAAATTCTGCCCAAAAAAAACTCAATTTCCACAATTTCATACAACATAGCAACTCGAACCTTCGCGAAGTCGGGTCATTGGAGGAAAAAGGGCATGCAATATTTCATGGTTAAACTAATAACATGAAACAGTGATATGACGTACTGTGCTAACGATGGTCCAACGGAATTGCCAGCTTCATGCATAAACCTTGGTGGGATAATGACCTTGAAGGAAAATAATCCTCATCCCCCTCATATTTTCATGTTTTTTGCCTTTGTATCGAGTTCATTTCCTAACATTTCCCCTGCGATATACAGCCATAAGCATTCACATAATTCGTTTAATATGTACATAGGCTCTTTCAAAAGAGCAAAACATAATGCACAAAAATTCAGAGACAAAAGGAGGGTGGCTGTGCAGTGCACAATTTAAGCGTCAAGAGGTGATGTAGGGAGGATGAAACTTAAAAATTTTAGGTTTAGAAGTGATAATTGGACAAGACATGTCAATTTTTTGAAATATATACGCGTTGTCAGTAGAGCTCTTGCATATTACGAGTATTTTAAGTAAACTTAATATATTCCATTTTTCATGGAACAAAAACTCAGAGGAGGTAAAAACGTTGTCCAAATATTATCACGTCAAAAGTTAGTATTACAGATCTTAATAAATAATCTGCCGATACAATCGCCATTTCTTCATGGTTATGCACTCGCATTCAAGATACTCCCGTTCATTATATCAGAAAAGAATTGACGAGTATTAAACCTATTTTTTTTGCTCATCTCTATTTTCTTCACCTGGTAACATTAATCATATCTCTCAGAGTAGCAGGACGGAACAACACTACTTATAACTACCGATACTCCTCTGGAAGGTGATATCCTGTCATAACTATTTTATCTGCAAACATTTTGCCCGTCTTCGGCATCACGTGCCAGTGCAAGGTCAAGTTAAAGGCCCTCCCGCGAAGGGTACTACCCTGCACAGGTAAAAGTAAGAGAATTGTTTCAAAGTGAAACAGACAATAGCAAGAATTGAAAGCAAAAAACCATCCATGGGCTCTAATTTTCTTAGCGAAGGATAACATTCTACCTTTTGGATCTGATACTTTGAGAGATCAACCATAGTATAAAAAAAATACATAAAAGTTAAGAGACTAAAGATATACTCCCTACGTCCTATTTTAGCAGTTCACATCTGAAAAAATGTGATATTTAAGGCAAGCTACAATTGATAATCCACTAATCCTTTCTACTCAATCCACCAACTATTATGAGAAGGATAACATAAAATTGGACAATTAATATGGGCCGATTTTTTTTTTGAAATGGGATTATTAAAATGGGACCATTTTTCACTAGAAGCATATAGAGAAACATGTCCTGCAACCGAGTATCAAGTGGTTGAGCCGGCGGTTTTCCCAGTTTTCAGGACAAAACTCTAACAACATAAAATAAAAACCTGGAACATCAGTGCCATTTTTTCTTTCCAAGGTTCTTTCTCTTTTATAATTCTGATGTAAAAATCAATACTAGAATTGGCCATTAAAACCGTGGCAAAGATCAGCATACAGATTAGAAGGCACAATTTCTGCGAAGAACCTAGTATGTCTTGGCCACGAACCCAGATACATAAACTAATAAGAAAGATTATCTCATAAGTTTGACAGTTCAAGTTGTATGCTTTCCACAGCCTTCAATACCAAATTCGCATAAAGCAGTAACCATTAAAAAAAACAGCATCAAAACTATTTATGCTTCCTTTGAAACTTGAGACAGACATTACATCAATCAAAATATCTCCTGGATCATTCACGGCCTTTTCTGTCCAATTGAACACATACCTATTCCCTAAGTCACTTTAACAATTCAAGCTTCACAACTGATTAGGAAAGCGAAGTTGCATACCTGATCAATAAAACGGTATTTGTTTGTTGTGTGAATCCAAAACTTAGCATTCTCCTTGGCTGGTATAATACCATCCCAGAGAGAAACCTGTCAGTGAACAGCCAAATATTAGAATATAAACGCCATCCTGGAAACATTTCGTGCACTGGCTATTATCATTTCATAGGCTTCCAATTTGTTGATTCTATGTGGCACACTTTAAATAACATGTAGAAAGATGAACCGGATTTATGCAATCAGTGATCCATTCATAAATTGGCACCAAATCATGGACCCAGTTCATAGCAGATTGTTTGAGGACAAGACAACCATGCACAATTGGGGGAATAAAGAGCCCCGCCTGTGGTTAGTGAAGATAAGCTTTTCCAGCAATTTATAGAAGTGTCGAAGCTTCATTCATGAAAAACATCAAATCCTAGGATCAGGGTGCAGTGCTAAAAGCAAGAAATGCATTAAAGTGACAGCATGAAAAATAAACTCTCGCCAGATATCCACAAAGAAAAGGCTAGAATCTGACCCTGAAAAGCTTTCCTTACAAAGAACTTCAAAAAGAGAAGTGAAAAATCATTTTCATCATAGCCACCACCACCACCTCCTCCCCATTATTCGGAGAAAACAACAAGAATCATGTTCCTCCATCCAGCTCTATTATACATCCATATACCATGTCCTGTCTCACAGAGTTCATCCATGTTCTCTTTCAGTCCTTCACTCATCCCACTTCCCTCTCTTGCAGAACTTGAAAAACTATTGCGTGTAAGTAGGGGTTGCTATAGAGACAACTTAAGTCCAACTTTAAGCCTGCTTGATTAAATCAAGCCCTCTTGCTATGTGAAATCGACGACTAGGTTTACAGTGCTGGCCCTGATGCATTAATAATAATAGTAACAACCATTCTAGCAAGAGAATTACATTTAAAAATGACAAGAGCCTTGCTCAGCATTTTGCTCTTCCGTCTACAATAATCTTTTTTCAGTCATAGATGTTTAGTGATTCCATAGAATTTACATGGCTCTAGTCATGTTTAGTCATAAATATGCAATGGAGTAAACATATAGCCATAAATTAGTTGACTTGATCTGACACAAGCTAGACTGAACCAGAACTGATCAACAAGCTGATTTTCAACCCATGACTAGAGCCAGGAACTCTGTCCAGTCAAGCTGGCTTGAATTGTTTACACCCTAATATGTATTTCCTCACTGGATTCAATGCACGTACCAACAAGCAAACCAAAAAAATAAAAATGCACAAATATGACATGACTGACAGGAAAAAGGAGCACATATCACATATGCCACAACTACCACCGACTGGACAAGAGAAAGCAGACATAAAGATGTCCCAAACAAAAGCTCCAACTCTTAGAAAATATACAAACCTAAGCATACATCTAAATTACATAGACGCATACATGAAAATGACAAGATCTGTTGGAGAGTAATCTCCATGTGGTACGATCAAATCATCAGTTACTATCATGAATATCTTATACTAACACATAAAGAATATACCATGCAATACAACTTCCTTAAAAGCAAACTAGAAAGCATCAGTCTGAAGAACATCAAAATGAGGGCAAGAAAAATCATATATATTGAAGAAGATGTCACATAATACAAGTCAAATATACAATTCTTCAAATACTGCTCTGAAGAATATGCACAAACTATTACCTGATTCAAAGAATTCTTTGGCGTCTCATACTCAGCAGCTAGAAAAACAAAAACCTGAAAGAAAAAACGAGGCAAAATAAGGAATTCTCTGAAAAAGGACTAGTAGCTTAAACCTGTCAACAATTCAATGTAAATGAAACAAACACTTCACATGGGAGTAAAAGAAAGAGGAGAAAGATATGGCATGGCACACACTTTGCATCATGTTTCTACCCAAAAGACTACAGAGAACATTTGTAGTGGTTAACTTGTATAAAAGAAGAAATAATTTCTCGAAATTTTCCTCAACTTAAGAAGTGGAGTTAAGGAAAATCTCATCTAGAAGCCAAAGACCTAGTAAGTGCTACATGTAAATTTTTCAAATTTTTTTCACCATATATAACCAATATAAACAAAGAAATTCAATATATCTTCCTTTATTTGCTTCCATTTTTTGCCTGTTTTCTTTTTATCATCTCTCTCTCTCTTTCCAACCAAATACCCTAACAAGTATAGGGTAAAATATTACGAAAACATCACTATAAACATTGATCAAGTTCAATCAGATAAATCAAACACTCCTAACCTTGAGTTTGAAGAATATATGAAATAGATATCTGTCTAGGGGGATTTCGTGTATGTAAAATAATGAAAAAAGGAAGAAAAGAATGCACATAAATGTGTGTATGAACTGTTGGGCATGGAAACCCTTTACACAAGTCAATCAGCAATCTCCCTTCTGTAATGTTTCTACCACCCAAAAGTGTCTATTTTTTATTGAACGTCAAATACAACTTCAAGTGGGAGGCCAGCCACTCATCTCATCCTTTGATCAACTTCGACTCTGCTTAAAAACTCTTAAATTTGAGATCACAATGTGATAAGTAGAATGCAGTATTACAACTTATTTCCAGATATAATCACGACTTAAATCTGAAGAATCCTAATTTGTGTATGCTTTCTAAACAAAAACATTGAAATTTAGTAACAAACTGGTGTAATGAACTTAAGATGTCCAAGTAGCAACCATAAGATGCATTACTGGCAGAATCAGGAGCTACACTCTCCAAACTAGCACACATTTCCTATTTTCCAAGAAACAACAATCCTCGTCCAAAAAAAGAAAAAATTGTCCTATTTCCTATTTTCAAATTGACCTCGCTAGCAAATTACCATATACCCCCACAGCATGTAACAAAAATTTAACCTTTAAAAGCTATTCAACAGGTTCGCCAAAGAATACCCTGACCATCCTAACCATCAGAAAGTATCACGAATTCTCAAAGAGCACAATTTCACTGACAAACACAGCCGGAATTATGGCGTTATGTATTATATGAAAGTTGAAGTTAGCACATAAATGTTTGGCAGATATTTTCAGAAACGATTCAGCCGTTGAAGACACAAGATTTTGCCTAATACACTTTTCCCATTGCCAATAAGAAAAACTTATAAAAGATGTTTCATAGCTGACCTGTTTTGTGTTCCAAGTGAACAATGACTGGAGATCAGCTGATATATTCAATGTCAAGCTCACCTGCAACATATGACAGTAGAACTGTTGGCTCTAACAGGAAATAGGAGAAGATCTCTTAAAAAAGGGACCAGAAAGGAAGGAATTAACAACTGCATAGAAAGTTAAGGCATCAAAAGTATGGCGGCATCGCAACAATTCCATGAAAACAAGCTACAGACAAGAAGATTTGCAGACCAGTTTTTTTTTTCATTTTAAAAATTCATTTAAAATTTTACTTTTTACTGCCTCAGAACTCAACGATAAAATTTCTAGTAGCACCATGAGAGACCCATCATATCAAAAAATTCAATCAAGACTGTAAGAGTGCATGGAGGTCAAAAAGAAGCAATAAAATATCTTTGACATTTTCTTCATATCATCCTGAACTTATTAAAGTCATTCTCAATGTATACATTTTTGTCATTTGAGAAAAGATCGAAAAAAAGAGTTCCATGCCCCAATTCTGAGGCATGCAGAAAGTCACCACTCTTCCATCGAAGTACAATTAGTTAAAGGGAAATCTAATGTTGCTTAGGACTGTAAATACTACATAGCACCCTGACATTTCTCATAGCATCACGTTCCACCCTCCCAGGAATTGAGCCATTCCAAACAGCATTCTTTTTAGTTCATCCACTTACAGCATTCATCTACAGTAATTTCCCATAAGAAAATGTTATCAAAAGTGTCAATATGGAATTCCTTACTTTTAATGTTTTTATCACCATCCTCAAAATATCTGATTCATTATGCTTTGAGGTGAAAGAGTTTCATCGGTAGAATAAAGGACAAAAAAGATTCAGCCAAGAACACAAGAACTCTAACATGAAAAACGTAAAGATGAGGCAGAAGAAAGAGATAAAGTCTAAGAGGCCCAGATAGCACATAAACCATCACAAACCATCAACTTTTCCATTTACAATATGTCATCCTTAGATGACTACCAAATAAACAGCAATTTTTTTAAAAAAAATTAATTAGTATCTGCTGCAGTATTTCCTATTGTACCCTGGTTTAGCACTTCCATTATCTATTTCTCTAAATCAAGCTTCATATCTATAACACTCAAAGCATCTTTTAGCCCTATTATTTCATATAACTGGCTGCCCATTAAAGAATCATATAAACTCATCTAGAAATAACTCTCAGCTGCATTTAAAATGAGTATTTAAGCTGTGCTAATACATGCTGTCTGGTTTTTCAAGAAGTACGAAACTAGAAAGGAAATTTTTTAGGTTGTACGAAAGATTAAAAATGAATTTACAAGTTAAATTAACTATATATATTAGCACTTATATATCTGGTGATGCCATGAAATAAGAACGAGAAGGAAAGGCCACCCCAAGTACTCCTTTGTCATTGTTTTACATATAAAATATTTTAAGGGGGGCAACAGCATGCAAAATTGAAGTTGGTATTCTTTCCCAAGTCCAAACATTCTCCACCGGGCTTTTGCCCTTGTTATTGCTACTGGACATATAACTTCCCCGCAGGAAGGTCATATCCTTTATCTAATGCTTCTATGAGATGCAAATCAGCTAGTAATGAACATTTAAAGAAAGAAGATGAGAAATAAAAAAGTAGTACCTCATCATTGCCATTTGGTTGGTTCTGGAACCAGTTTACATTCAGCACCTAGAATGACAATAAAAAAAAATCAGAACCTTGAAATCTATTATTTCTTGCAGTAAAGCACTTCCAAAGCAGGATAAAGCATTCCGACATGAAATGAAGAGATGAATACAAAAAGTGATAACTCTCATATGGAAAAGTTTCTTAATTTAAAAAATCTGAAAGATTGGTTATATTTTCAACCAAAAAACCGCACTCCAACAGAGAATCAAGCATTACATTTACACTAAACTGATAAGCTGAACCAGGGACCTTAAAAGGTATTAATACAGCAAAGTCCGCATCATCATTGATAAGATGGGCGTTCCATGTTTCCTAAACGGCATTAAGACTGAGGGCCTGCTACTGACAAAACCACATAACAAGTATGGAAAACATTGAACCAACCATTTTTTTCCTAACCTTATTCCATGACAATCTGAACCCTACACAATGTCACTAAGCACGTAGGCAATAACAATTCACCAACATGACCTTAATCCTAGAGGCCTTATACGCACAAAACAACATAACATAATATCTAAATGTATATGACAACCATTTTTGTCGTCGTCGTAATGTAATCAGACCCATCCTCTATGGCTACAAAAAACACATATATCTTACAAAAATTAATTGATAATAAACAAGATCAAAACAAAAATATTGCCATAAAATGGAGCTAGAGACCATTATAAGGCAAATATAATGAATCTAAGGGAGCTATAAAAAATTACTTCTCCAAAAAAGAAGAAAAAAAACTAAAAAAGAGGACGTTTGTGCCAAGAAAAGAAATCATTAAGAGGAAAAAGGGAAGGGTGGGCGGCGCGCTGCTGGTACCTGGACTTGGGATGTAGGAGCGGGGGCATTAAGATTGTCGGAGAGAGAGGCCATGGCGCACATCACTGCCAGTATCGTCACTGCGAAAGTCAACAGCGCATTCGCTCTATACCCGAACGAATGCATGATTCTTCTTCTTCCGGATTCCCAAGTCCCTCACTCCCTCCGGCCTCCGAAGTCCTACTACCTCCCCCCCGCCCCTTTTTCGATCGCTGAGGAAAATTCGGCTGCTGTCATTGCGTCCCTTTATAGCATCAGCACACTCAGTTGCAGACAAGAGAAAATTTGCACTTGACCGGCGGGGATGCTTGACGAACCAACAATCTCCGCGAAACCCGTATTTGCCGGCCCACTTGTGTGAGCCCACAAAGCTGTGGGACCAAGGCGCACAGAAAGAAGACCGTCAAATCGTCTTTCGGAATCCAAGCGACATTTGGTCTGGGCCGGGCCTTAACTAGCTTTGCATTTTAGCGGCCCAATACAGTTCACACTTTTGAATGGAGAGACAAGAAACGTAAGCTTCTCTTTGTAAAGAGTTGCGACGAAATGAGAAAATATTAAGTACGGATAGGGTACCAAGGTGGCATGCCTATCACTAATTAGAATTTAAGATAATATTATATTTCTTATTAAGTAGGCTACTTGAGGTAACTCAAAAAACGTATAAACAAGTTCATTTGTGATTGGTGATAGGCACCGCCACCTTGGTACTGTATCCGTACTTAATATTTTCTCGAAACAAGAAATTTGCCAATGTGCTCATGGCCTAATAATGGGTCATCTTCATGGGCTTAACGAGGGTATAGCTCACAAAGAATCCTATGCGGTTTCGTTGGGTTTTTTTTAAGGTTTCCTTGATAGTTGAGTGTCGATTTTTCTAAAACATAGGATTTGTTATATTTTTTTATTTTATATTAATAGATTCATTGGTAAAAAAAATTATTTTATATTAATAACTTTATTTTATTAAATTTAAATAATTAGGTACTCATGTGAGTTTTACTATTCAATAAAAACTACTCTCTCAATCTTAAACTAATAACTTCATTAGACAAATTCTTGTTTCTATATTAATAATTTTATTTTATTAAATTTAAATATTTAAATACTTACAAAAGAGTATCATAAATATATTTTTTATATGGGTTTCACCATTTAATAAAAATTATTATTATTTAAAATATAATTATTAATATAAGACAGATAAGTATTATTTTTCCATATTTAGTTATTATATTAATATTAAATGGAAAGAATATCAAATTGGTACAACAAGCCCATCACCCAACGCACACAAACTATGGTGGGTGGCGCAAAAAAAGTACTGATATAGGGACATTGCTTTATATAAATCTCGGCGGCAACAAAATAGTAATAATTGGGTTCGGTATGATTGTACGCTATAGCCTATATAGTCGAGTGTCAATTTATACTTGTATACTCACAAAAATACCACCCCATGTGGCAATTAATTGTTGTTTTTATTTTGTACACCCAACTCCCGCTTGTGAGAGGTGCTGATACTGAACCTTTTGGGTACTCCGGTAGTTTCATGTGGGGATTTACTCATTTAATGGTCAACAAATTGTAAAAAATAACATTAACTTCAAGGGTACCCAAAGAGTGCTCAATAATTTTTTCAAAATCACCAACAATATCAGATTTAAAAGTTGAAGCTTGCAATATCACATTGGGATTTTATATCAGGTATTAACATAATTGATTAAATGTCGTAACTGATTCATAAATCATAGTTGTTATAGTACTTCAAGCTATTTAGCTCTCCGACTCACTGACCAAATTGCTTGAGATTTGAGATACATTTTCTGAGTGTCTGTTGCACTATTTTTTGTTAAAATATGAAACAAATATATTGACAATATGTTACTTAATAACTTAATTAAACTATTAAAAAATATATATTATCTAATACAAAGGTATAGTTCTGATTGCCTGGTCATACGAACTGGGATTAGTTTGCTTAGTAAATGTCACTCCTCCTACTTAATTAATGTTCTAAAGAATCCAATTGATCATGATTGTACATGTTTTGTATTGTATTAATTAAGTAGGAGTCGTAACTTCTATTAGGGGTACGATTATAGTAGTTACTCAAGTCGTACAACCAGGCAATCAGGACTCCTATGTATGTATACCCCACATTTGTGTTCCCTTAGTTAACTAAACACTTTTTAACTAAAACATAGAAAAGATAATAATAATGCTCTCAAATTAAGCCATTTGTTTGCTATATTCTTTTATGAGTTTAACATGATGGACAACTGTGAAATAAACAAAGTAGTCGCCGGGAGTTATCTCCTCCATATCTTACAAGTCTCGGAGTCTATTAAATTTGTACCCCTTGGTTCCTGGGACGGTTTGGTGCAACCACTAGTTTCATAGAATGTGACTTGTTGCCGCTTAGTCCCACATACCTAACTTCATCTTGCGAGCTGTGTTGCATTTGGAACAGAAGAAGGTGACGGCGTGACATTGGGGAATTTCAATATCCTATAAAGAAAAGCACCGGCTACGGCTCCGATGGTTGGAGCAGCAATATATAACCAGATACTGTCAAACGTCCGAGAAACAACTGCTGGTCCGAACGACCTGGCCGGGTTCATGGATCCTCCTGACACAGGTCTGATAAAGAAATTTTGTTAAGTCGTCAATTATGTTCACGAGACCACCAAACTAATGAAGGAAACTTCTGACGCAAGACAAATTAGATTAATGATACTATGTAATTACTTGCAGGAAGGAAGCAGAATATGGACATCTGTGTCAATTTGGAAGTTGCTGAATCTACTTACGCTGTGATTAGAATTGCAAGCGAAATGGCGGCCCCGACAATGAAAGGTGCTAGATGCCCGACCTGAAGCACAAAAGAATACATATTTTGATTTCCAGACTGAACTCGGGCAAACCACAAATGGCACGGATACTCCATGGATTTTAAAGCGAAAAAAACCATAAATCCTTCTGATTTATATTCATGGCCGAAGACTTACAGTTGGAGCATGGTTGGACAATGAAGCACCCAAGAACATGAGCACAAAAGTGGCCATCAGCTCCGCAAAGAAGGCCGTTTTAGTTCCCTGCAGAGGTTTGGTGTTGGCGAAATCGGCTTCCATGTTGTAGACGATCTTTCCCACGTACGTCCCAAGCACTGAACCAACCATCTGAGCTGGTACATAATAGAGAACCTACAGCAGACAAAACTTAGATCCAGCTTCCGGTTTGCAGAAGGCAAGTTTCTCGGAGATCCTCAGACTGTGGGTCTATATAGATGGAAGTCGCAATGTACCTTAGACCAGGGGAAGTAACCCAGAACTGCGTAGGCTATAGTAACCGATGGATTCACATGTGCACCCGAGATCTGTCCCACTGAGAACATGATAGAGACAACCGCAAATCCGCCAGTGAATGCATACTCCAAGAGTCCAACGGAGCCTCGGCTGAGCTTTGTGCTTGCTATGATTCCGGAAACGGAGAACAACAGGATAAATGTGCCAGTCATTTCTGCGGCTGCCTGACAAACACATAACCATAACATTGAAGAGACTTAATCCTCTAGAAGAGAATCAATGTTAGTGCTTTGGAAAATTGATAAAAAAGCACATTTAAGTTTTGACCCGCAAGCAGGTGTGCACAAAGATCATTAGTTTCCCTAGGTTGCATTGTATGACTACAAGCACATACGTAGACGATCACTGCAGGCTGCTTTGTTCATACCATCCGTAAAACCTTTAAGTTCATCTTCCTACGGATAAAGCTACAAAAGCCTCCATCTTCCTCGGTTTGGTCCCCTGCAACTGTAAACATGGAGTTGGGCCAAATTTTGACAAGCTAATGTGTGTGATCTGTGCTCTACTGCTTGAGCATCCTTCACTGGCCTGGATGATTTTCACCACAAAAAGACTTTGCTGGCGTAGGTCCTTTACCCTGATACAGGGGACGAGAGCATGTGCTTCTATTTGTTTACTATGTTTATACCCCCAGCTTAACTTCCTCCATGGTAGACAAAATCATCTTTCGGTTGTGGAGTTGTTTCTCAATGAGAATTGCTTCATGGAGTTTCGAGAGGGTAGGTCATGCTTCTTTCATGTTAATTAAATTAAGAGACGAGGGATGTGTAGAGAAGAGAGCTACAGCGAAGTCATGGAATCAATGTGAGATCGAAACACTGCCGAGCCCTGTTTTATCCTACACCGTTGCTATGGCACCGCTTACTTTCTAGAACACGGCTATATACACCCTAATAATCTCTTCAGTACCCTGTTTTAGTCATAAATTTATGAGTAAATTCATGAGAGGTTTATGGGGTAATTGGGATGCATATAGACATTCATTTTCTTAACCTTAACGACCTTAATTTAGAATTAGTGGGCTCTGCCACTGGTCATGCTTCTCATCTGGGAGTCGAAAAGAAGGCAAGCTGGTGAGGCGATAGGTAGAACAAGTGGTAGTATTACAATCGCTTTCTACCTGCGAACAAGTATAAGGTAAGAGGAGAGTTTTTTATGCTCCCCTCTTGACAATGAGCGAAAAGTAAGCTACACATGGGAGCTATTAATATTTAAGATTGATGATGTTTATACGAGCACACATTAGTGTCCTTAATATCCAATACAAGTTCTTCATGTACTCACCTGAGACCCACTTTTTTCTCTTTAATCAAAACATGTTGTAAGATTTTATTGAACACAAAATGCAGGGTTTAAGGTTGTCAACATCCCTACTGGAATCCAACTATACCAACACAAAATATGTCTTCCTGTTGACTCTATGCTATGTACTGCCATTAGTTTGGATTTTATGGATGGGGACAGTTTGCAAGTTATGGAGGCAGCTCACGATAAATTTTGTGATTTATCTCCTTGAAGCTATGCTATGATGGCGGGTTTAAATGTCACGACCTGAGCCTTGAGAAGGGTCCAAAGACCACCAACACCGTCGGAGTACACATAGCTCGAGCTGTGACAAGACAATAACGTGTTTTGCAAGGGATAAAGAATTTAATCTGAAACATAAATAACTTTATCACTAACTTTATTGAATCAAATAGAATGTGTTTCACCCAAGGGGTGTTCATCAGCAATTAGAGAATATCTACTAATGTTCAAAAGAAATCAAACTAATCCTAGTTCCCTTTATTATCCCTGTGAACGAAAACTCTCGATCTTCCTTGTCGTTTCTACGCATCCAAATCAGAAATCAAACCTGCGCGTAAAAATATGCCCGGTGGAACGAACGTTCCACCCGTAAGGTAAAAGCTTCGTGAGCCTCAAATAAAACATACATTATAATCTTAGCAATCATCGCTCACACCACAACAACAAATAATCCATCAATTTCGACAATAATACATTTAAACATAACTGTTGAATCTATTCATATGCATGCATCTCATTTAAACTTAAGAAATCATCATATATAATCACCATATACATCGTAATTCATAACGTATAATCTACACAGCTCATTCCCTATAACACCCAGAGAATTAGCTATGTGATCCGTGATTTTTGCTCCAGTGCGAATGCACCGTGGGTGGTCATACGCGTGCACTCGTAATGACCCATGAAACCGGATGGGAACTGCCAAAGGCTGGGGTCCACCCTCATCCCTACGTGGCACCTGGGTAGTCTTATTATCTTGAATCCTGAAATTGAGTCACCCAACCCAAATCTTAACTACTCGTGTCAACCCGTCACTCTTACGTGGGTTCTTAGTACCTAGTCTACCAATTAGGCAATGTATTCCTCTCACATGCCCATCTCATGATCGGTCAATGTAAAGCCCCGACCAGCAAAACCCGACCCGGACTGGGGATTAGATCGGAACACAGAATTGGAGTTCATAAATCAGCGGAAAAATTAAAACCAACGGACCAGGAGCTGCAAACTCTGAGTGCGAGAGTCAGAACATTCTTCCGCACACTACAGAGCTTTAACGTTCTGTTGTGTGTAGATCAGAACAAACCTAATTTTATAACTAATTTGGATCGGGCCAACTTTATTTATCGTTGGTTGCCTACGTACATATTGGATATCATCTCTGACGTTATTCCAATACGATCGGATCCGGCCGTAGTTCTGCCTAACGGCTAATACATGCATTAGGCATCACAAAATCATATATGTTAAAAATACGTATATCTTTACATCCGAATAATCATTCGGAAACAGACAAAAATCTCATAAAACATCGGAATTGAACGGAAGCCAGTAAATCTGCGGAATACACATCTCACATAGGTGAGAAGACATAATCACACATCCCACTCTATCATAGAGCGGAGCAGAACACACTACTGAGCATATTGGATCATATCATATCCTATCAGATCATATCATAATGGAGTATGTCAAATCACATTATAGCAGTTCCGAGTAATTCGAATCACAACAAAAGATATCAAAGTAGATCGAATAGGAACATATAAGCATATATCAGATCGTAGCAAATTATATATCTTAATTAGTATATTACTAATTAAGATATACATGCACATAAATCATATTAAATCAGAAGGTCAAAAAAGCATACTCCCCTGCAGTTCCGGAAGTGGCTACGTTCGAAGTTGCTTATTTCCTTAGAGCGTCTTCCCTTTTTGATCCAGAGACGGTGGCAGAACCTCATGTCACCATGCATGCGCTCGTAGGCGGTGGACAGAACATCCCCTTACCCGGAGACACCTTACCCATTTTGTGCCCGTAGGCGACGGACAGAACCTCCCCTTACCCAAAGATACTTTTCCCTTTCTGCGCTCATAGGCGGCGGACAGAACCTCCCCTTACCCGGAGACACTTTTCTCTCTCCGTGCCCGTCGGCGGCGGACAGAACCTCCCCTTAGCCGGAGACATTTTTCCCTTTCCGTGCCCGTAGGCGGCGGACAAAACCTCCCCTTAGCCGGTGACATTTTTCCCTTTCCGTGCCCATAGGCGGCGGACATAACCTCCCCTTGCCCCGGGATGTTCCCTTTATCTAGAGTTGCTAACTCGAAGATTTGACGCTTCCATTGTGTAGAACACCCTCGATTTAGCTAAGAACGCTTTTTAAACGGAAGGAAACGGATATAGAATGACTCTAGAAAGTTCTCTCCAAAAAAATGAACAGAAATGAACTATTTATAAGAAACTGGCATGCGAGCATACGGGGAAAGAGAAAAGATGCGCGCACGTGCTCGCGCCATGTGGTGCGTTCTAATTGGGCCGCCAAAGTGGTTGGCACGCCTGACGCGCGCCTGATGCGCCTGTCACGGCGCTGCGCGCGATCCACCACGAGATCGCGCGTCACGCGGCTCAGCTCTGATGATGTCAGCTATTCCGTCTTTTTATGAATATTTTATTCAAATACAATTTCAACTTCAAAACGCGATAACTTTTTATCCCGAAGTCGGAATTGCACGTTCTTAGTACCGATGAACTCGTATCGACGAGCCCTTCAAAACTAGACCCTACATGGGTAGGTTTTCTCTTACTTTCAAAGTGGGTCCCGCCCATATGACACGTTTCCCCATGCCATAACTTTCGCTCCCTACCTCCGTTTTTCTCATACTTAAGTTCGTTACGCTCGTTACTTCGAGCTCAAACTAAATACGGGGATTTCATCCCTTAATTCTCCTTTAAAATTAACTAAAATTACCTAATTACCCTTAACCCTCTTAGGTTAAACGTAATCGGAACACAGGGTGCCACAGTCAACATATCATTCACATTAATACACTTCATCATAATATCATTCATCCTCAATGAAGTCTTCAAAAAAAATCTCAGCATAGCATTATTGAAAACGATCTATATCACGCATTAAAGTACAACTGATTCTACTTGAATTAAATCACAAGGAATACAAGTTCCAATTCATTCAGAAAAAGCTTCCCACAATGGCCACAAATCCTGCGAAGTGAATCTAATAGACCCACAATGTCCATCCTTCACAGCTCATATTATTCATATTGATATAACTAACCCCAGCCTATATTTCCCAAACTAAGAACACCTCCAACAGACCCCATCAGCCCATTATTAATTACTAAGCAACTTCTTCTCATACTTACATTAAGGCATAATCAAATATTTTAACTAAGTGTATCTTAGTCAATTGAGCCAAAACATAACATAAGAAATTTCTGATTTAGACACCTGAAAAACAAATATAACAGATCCTGCATGTACAATTCTGCATATACAATTTAGCTTCTCCCATAATTAGATATAAACCTAAACTAGTGCAGAACTTTGTGTCCACCTGTGAATCAACTATTACCCATATTAAAACAGAGTATATGAACTGCCCCAATTTCATTTATTTCACCAACTATTCATAATTGACATATGATACATCACCAAGAATAATTACGGGATTAGATCTGTAAGTATGATACACTACCAGATCGGCAACATATTCATAATTGGCATAGACCCACAGTTGCATATACAACATCATGAATTAATTTAAAACCCATATCAATATATAAGAGAATTATATCATTGCTATACCATCTCCAATTTTAGCTCAGACCAACCCATGCTCCACCCTTATGAATCACAGATTATTTCTATGAGAGTATTTCCCAACAAACATAAGAGATTTCATATTTAATCAAAACATATAATACACCTAAGATCAAAGTATAAGTATAAGCATGATATTAGGATTTCTTTCGTCACAACAACGATCATAAGAATTTATGCTGAGAGAATAATTCATGTTTAAAATGAGGAACCTCACCTTAGCCTAATTTGAAGCACAAAATGTCCCTAATATCACTGCTCTTCTTAAATCTCTAATGAAATCCACAACCAAACTCTAATTAGTGGCTGAAAACATGTAATTAACACAAGAGAAAGAAGATGATGTGATTTAGAAACTTTTGTACGATTCTTCTCATTGTGAACAGTGATTCCGAAACTAGGAAGAGGGAATTAGGCCAAATCCAAGAGAAGGGAACTACAAATCGTCAAAAGATCCTACCTTTGTGTCTTCCCCTCTTCAGCCCGGTCCTCTCGCCACCCAGATTTCCCCCTCGTCGCCGCCGGCGGGCTGCCGATTTGCTCCTCATCGAACCAGGGAAGAAGGGGCTGTTTTGGGGGGAGAGGGAGGGAGGAGATGAGGATTATAAAGAGGAGGGAAGAGAGACGTGAGGGCGAGAGGAAGAGAATCATGGAGGAGAAAATAGGAATTGTGGGGGAAAAGGACTCGTAGGGGAGAAGGAGTCGTAGGGGAGAAGGAGATCATCTCCCCCACTTCGACTGACGCTGGGGAAGGAAATCTATTTCCTTCCCCCGACTCTCCCTGTGAACAGACGGGTCTGAGTTGGACTCAGACCCAGACCAGGTTCATTCTTCTATTATAAATGCACACACGTACACGGGGTTACATTAAATCAGTTGGTTTTTAACCGCATTCACAGGGATGACAAGGAAGCCTCACACTGTCTTGCCAGGGGTGTCAACGTCCTACTATGTGGAGCAACGAGGCTCCGAAGCTCATTATTGTTAGTATGTGATTTATTAAGACAGTGGGGCTAATCAGAGAGGAGCGTTTGATCGGCTCTTCTTCGATTGTTCGTGATTTAAAGCCGAGAGTTTTGTCCATCCTGGGTTTCTCATATGCTAGTTTTCCTTCGATCAACTGATCGTTTGTTGTGGGAGATCGATTACAGGTCATGGATTTTGTTACAGGTCATGGATTTTGTTACCGAATTGGTCAAATTGGTATATTACTCATTTTTATTCACAATTAACACTAGAATGTGGGTTCTTTAGACTAGATAAATAGGGGATATCCCAAACCCTTCTTCTTTAAGAGGGAAGAGTTTATCATGCTCCACTCAGATAATAACCCTATCATAAGAAATATTGTGGAGCGTTCATTTTTAAGATCAACGAAGTACAAGCTAATGTGCACTAATACCACTATGTTAATGTGCACTAGTTTGTGAGTTGTTGGTCTTAAAAATGAATGCTTGATAGGCTTTTTTTACATCGGGCTCATGGTGGGTAGGGAGTGTAAAAAACTCTTCCCTCTAAGATAAAACACTTATCTCTATAAAAAATATCTTTGATTTTCTTCCTTCAACATTGGCTTTCATTTTAATGGAATCAATTTTTTGCAATTAGTTTGTGGGGCAACAAGTTCTTTTTTAGAGTTTGCATTTGAATCATTGGAATGGGTCGCCATATAGCATTGAGTAAGATAACTAAGTTTTTCAAAAGCTCGAGTTATTAGGAAGGGAAAATCTTTTATATTCTAATACCCCCCTTTACGTGCAAGCGTCTATCAAACATGACATATACATTACAGTTAGGGTATTAATGCCTCCAACTGGGCTTGAACCTAGAACCTTTTGTAACATATAGTATTAATACCATGTAAGACAACCAAGTTTCACTAAAGCTAGAGTGGTTTGGAAAGGGAAATATTTTATATTCTAACACCTTACACTAAGGCGGTAAATCTTATTTCAAATTCAGTCTCTTGAAGGCATCAGACTTTAATGATTACTCAAATTTGCTTGCTAAAATTCTAAATGGTAACTCTACCATCACCATTAGAGTAACTCTGGTTCACCCAACAATTATGGGAGATGCACAGTCCATAAAAAATTTGAAAAAATATGCTTTGATACTTAGCTCACATATTGGACGTTTGTTTCTCATTAGAATCTTTTAATTTTTTTAATACAAAATGCTTATGTGACGTGAGGTTTATACATAATGAGGCTACTTTATTATTCACAAGACCCCACTAATCAATAGTTTCTCAATAATGAAGAAACCTCATCATATATGAAACCTCGCGTCAACATAGTATTACTATTTTTTAATAGATTATGCAACCTAACCGTAAGAAGATGCAAGGAATGGCCTCCATGATTGCCCTGTAAAACCTGACCAGACCTATTAATGGGTCAGGTTTAGTTTTTAAAACTCAACCCAAATAGTTGTTCGAGCATGGTTTAAATTTTAGGTGATCCAATCAGACGCGACCCGAATAATGTTATAAATATAAATTTGCTTGCTATCTAAGTGGTAACTCTACCATCACCATTAGAGTAACTCTGGTTCACCTAACAATTATGGGAGATGCTCAGTCCATAAAAAATTTGAAAAAATATGCTTTGTTACTTAGCTCACATATTGGATGTTTGCTTCTCATTAGAATCTTTTAATTTTCTTAATATAAAATGCTTATGTGACGTGAGGTTTATACATAATGAGGCTACTTTATTATTCACAAGACCCTACTAATCAATAGTTTCTCAATAATGAAGAAACCTCATCATATATGAAACCTCGCGTCAACATAGTATTACTATTTTTTAATAGATTATGCAACCTAACCGTAAGGAGATGCAAGGAATGGCCTCCATGATTGCCCTATAGGACTAGGGATGTCACTCGGTCAGGCTTATGATAAAACCCGACCAGACCTATTAATGGGTCAGGTTTAGTTTTTAAAACTCAACCCGAATAGTTATTCAAGCAGGGTTCAAATTTTAGGTGATCCAATCAGAAGCGACCCGAATAATGTTATAAATATAAATTTTATATTTTAAATATTTTTAAAAAATAAATAATTTTTTAATTCTAAACGGGTTAACCGGGTCGAGTTCAGGTTATTGTTTCTTAAATGATATCAGGTTCGAGTTTGGCAAAACCCGATCTAATGGCATCACTACGTAGGACCTCCGGAGAATGACCTCAATAATTGCTATGCATGACCTCCAAAGTGGCCAATCCCAAAACCAACAGTCCATTCAAACCCCCTTCTTTGACCAGATGCCTCCTGCTACCCCTCCTAGGCTGCCAGGAGCAGCTCTTCAACAACTTCCCACTTGTCCCCAATGACAACCACCGTGGCCCTTGCGATGACTTTGCCCTCGTGGCTCCCATCGCACCAGATTAGTGGAAATTCTTTGCTTGTTGTGCTGCCCAGGATGACAAAAAAGATTGTTCTCACTTAGCAACACATGTTCACGCAAATAGCTCATGTTGTGTCAATCGGCTAGATGCTGGGTAGGCTAGGGGCCACGACAGGTGGGGAAAGATGGTCATGGCATGGCCTAGGCTTCAAATGCACCTTACCATTATCGGCGTGGTTTTTCCCAGTGAGGCTGTTGTTGGCACAACTGCCCCTTTTAGCCAGCAACGAAGAAGGAGAAGGGGGGGAAAAAGAAATAAAAGGGGTAGACATAATTAATTTTTTTATAGAACGCATCTATGTCCCCCCAACATATACTCAAGGGCCCCTAAAAGGAAAAAAAATATTATATTTTTTTTATTGCTTAGTACCCCGGCGTCATCCACTTATTTTCTACTGGACACCGCAACAAATAAAAAAAACCTTCATCTCCTACTGCTCACCATTCTTTTGAGTGTGAAGTTTAAAGTTCGGACAACCCGTTCCAACGGAAGGAAATATAAACATTAATACTCTCTCCCTCTTAAATTAATGACTCTATTTAGGAAAAAAGTTTATTATATTTTAATAGATTCATTTTGTTAAATTTAAGTGGATAGGTACTTATAAAAAACTTAACATGAGCTTATTTTCCTTCTTAGATGTAACTTTTATTATTAAATAAAAATTATTATTTTTCCGAATGTAACTATTAATACAAGACAGAGGGAGTATTTCTTTGTCAAATAATTTTCTAATTTTAACTCCTCACTCACTTACTCAAAAGTGGGGGGTTTTCTTTGGATAACTAAACTTTTAAATCCCCCATTTCAAATACATAATTACGATAAAAAAATGCACTTCAAACCAGAAAAAAGAACACCAACAATCCACTCCTACCAAACTGACTTGAATTCCAAACTATCAAAAGAAAAAATCGCTAAACCCAAAAGGTAATTTTTTGGACCAACATAAACAATCACAAACACATTGACATATACAACACACGGAAGCTACAAGCGGAACGATAAGCGGTGAAACACTTACAAAGTATCTTCACACAGACATCTCAATCCAACGTAAAATGGTATCATGGGTAAAGACCAAAGGGGCAAAAAGACAACGATCAAACAACACGAGAACTACTCAGAAAGAGGGAGAAGGAGAGAATTCATGTGGGCACATTTGGATGCTCGCAAAAGCCATGATACCAAAAGCAAACATCAGAGTCAATTCAGAGAATGCGGATTCCAATTTCCACCTTTCGAGCGCAGCTTTGCTTAGCAGAGATGATCGGAGAGATAACCAGAGAAGGAAGCCAATGACCGGACTAGAGATGATCGAACAGAAATGAAACTGAATCAAGCTGAAACAGAATAGGGCCATGAGTATAAGCTGGGGAGAAATAGACGCGTTTTTTTATATTTTATTAAGATATACAAGTATTAGGGGCTACGAGGATATATCGAGAGGGAAAATGGGAAATAGCAGCGTTCTATTCCTAAACCCGTTTGTCGGTGCTCATGTCTAATTGAAACCCTCTTAATTTTTCTTGTTTTCTGCATTTCGGAGACCTGATGAGAGCCGTTGAAGCAGAGTGAAGAGGTGAACTTCCCAGTCAACTAAAAGATATAGTCGAATATTCAATCATATGCATTTCGTATCTCATTTGGCAGATCTACTTTCATTCCAAGCACCCAAATTGGTATCTGATAAGGCACAGTGCACTGCGATTATTGTCTATATTGGAATTAAACTGAAGTCCACCAAATTGAACCCTTGACGAGCTTCTCCCTTGGGAGATACGACTGATTCACAAGAGTCCCATTCAGAAAACTTATGGGTACTCATAAATCAAAGCTCCGTGGATCTGCTACAGATGTATAATTACATTGGTCGAGTAACCGTGTAACGTGATTGTAAAAAAACAACCAAAAGAAAAATCAAAATGAAACTTCAAGCTTCCGACGAGTTACGATGTTGCAGACTTGAATGGGAGGATTTTAGTGGAAGAACAAGCAGTTGCCCTTGCTAACAGGGACGAGCTAAACCCAAACCTGGACGCGCCAAGGTCGAACTGGAGCAGGTTGTCCTCCAACTGGTGGCCCCCAAGGACAATCGAAGTCCTCGGCGCGCGGCCTCCGTTGACAAACGCCAGGCACATAACATCTTTCTTGACAAAGACCATAGAGTTGGCCCCGTGCAGCTTCCAACGAACCGTCTCGCTCTGCAGCACCAACTCAATCGCCGGGACGGCCGGTCCCGCGCTAGTCATCGTGACGTTCTCAACGCTAAAACACGCTCCAAAAGGCGCCAATGGTGCCGTACGGGCGATGCCTACCCTGCTCGCTGCTGCAATAAAAGCATCTACAAGGGCCTCGTAGATGGTAGTCTCCAGACTTGTAAAGGCTGAAATCGAACTGATTTTGGTCCCGCCCCTGCCAGTTTGGTCGATCGACAAGAGCGACGCGTTAACGGGCAGTGGCCTTCCGGCAACTTTGATCGACTTGACCCCAATGTAGTAGTTTTCATCGTGGGAGAGCTCCTTCTCCCGGGCCGGGTTGAAAATGAGAGGCGTGTACATAAGGGACTTGGTGATGTCCGTGTCGCCGGGATGAAGTAGGTACGGCCCATCTCCGAGGAAGATTGCACCATCGGATTCGGTGGTCGAAGGCAGGCATATGGCGAATTTTCGATCGAAGCCGGAGCCGGCAGCCAACTGCGAGGGCAGGGCAATTCGGGACCGCCCAAGCCCTATCACCCCTTGGACTCCGGCTGCGAACCTGCGGAGAAGGAAAGGTGGCGAGCAAGCTAAGAGGAATTGCGGAATCCCGTTCGGTCGGCCTTCGGGGGATTGAAGGGCAAGCAGCTCTTGGGCGAGATCACAGGATTTACTTCCGCGGGTAATTGGATCCTCCAAAAAGATGTTGCAACGATTACTGCTCCCACAACGTGGATTGGTAGGGTTGGCGTGGGAGCACAGTTCATTGCGGCAATGGGCCGGCCGGTAGGAGGACGACGATGAGTGACCGGCTTCGCAGCGAACCCAAAGAGAAGGGCCGCCGAGGTCGACGGTGAGCTTAATGGGTACGGGGGGAGTCGGCTGGAAGAAGCGGGTGAGATACTGGCGAGTGGGGCCGTCTTTGGTCACAGGCAGGAGGAAGGCGTGGGAGTAGGAGAGGAGGAGGAAGAAGGAGAGGAGGAGAGCTGCCATGGAATGAAGGTGGAAGAATGCGAAGGAAGTCAAGAGTGGACCGCGGATTGATATGGATAAACCCTCCGACACCTATAGGCAGGTGTCGGCGGCGGGGGTTTGCCGCGGATAGGTATTTGTGAGCTGAAAAGGAAATTAAGGCCCCACTGTACACGCTCTTTTCATTCCCATCGGATAAATGGATAAGAACCCGGGCATTTCTGACTCAGAATCATTTTTTTTTTCTAACCTACTTTTGACGGTTTAGGGGGGATGAAAGTTGGAAGGGTCTGGGAAGCGTGATAATCGTGTTTCTTTTAAAAATAAGTAACTAAATAACGTTTGTAACAAGAGTATACATACACTTCTTGTTTATCATAATGGTCTGGTAGAAACCGAGGGAAAGAGAAAAAGAAAAAGAAAGTGAATTAAGGTAAAAAAGAAATTAGGATATTTTTAAAAAAATTTATTATTTAATTACATAAATAATATTAGAGAAAATTAACGATAACAATGGTCAAAGTTATGGTGGTAGTAGTAGGGGTGGTGATAATGACAGTGGTAGTAGCAGTGCTGGTGGTTGTAGCAATGATTGTAATGTTGACAGTGGTGGCAGTGGAGGCAGCAGCGGCGGTGGTGGTGGTAGCGGCAATAGTGGTAGTGGTGGTGGTGGTAGTAGCAACAGTGATGGTGATGGCGGCAGTGGTGGGGGTGGTGATGACAGCAGTAATGGGGGTGGTGATGGAAGTGGTAACAGTGGCAGCAGTGGTGGTGGTGACAACAACAACGGTGGTGGTGGCGGCGACGACATCGGTGGTGACAGTGGCGTGTCACGGGGTAGCAAAGCGGACTATCCGTGGCACGTGCTGTGGTGTACACACATATGAAAGTGTTGTATACTAGGTGTGTATGCATTGTGGGAATTGCCCATAGTGTTGCACATTGTGTGTGCAGGCCTTGTGGGGAAGGCCCGCAATGTTGTGTAATATGTGTATGCAATGTTGCACAGAAAGCACTCAACGATGCGCACACATAGTTGGCTATGTTGGGACACTTGGCCGACTAGCACTTATTTGGATACTTTAGATGTCCCTTTCCCCCTATATAGTGTTGGAGTGTATTTAGGAGTGATCTCGGGCCGTTTGGCAAACTTTTGACAAACTATGCCCATACAACCACTTTGGCTGCTACTCTAGCAAAATGAGAAAAATCTTTTATGCTATATAGGGGGGAACATGGTGATCTGAAATGACAAAGTTGTTGGTATGATGTCTAGCCTTACAACTGGTTGTCTCGGATGGTAACGTAGGCTTGTTGCCTTGCTAGTTGTCACGGGCGCGAAGCTTTGCCTGGCATTCGCACACATAATGGCATGGCTACACCGCACAACCAGCAACCACTATCTTCCCTTCCCACCCTATGCACAAAGGAAAACAGGAGTAAAACAACACAAACATAGCACAAGTCTGTCCTGGTGCAAGGGTCTCCGCCCAAACTATATTTATGTCCGCTGAAATATAAAGTAGGGAGAGGGCAGGGGCTGATACACTAGGCTGAAAGCTCTCCTCTCAGCTCCCCAGTTCGCTGTGCATGAACAAATCTGTTGCCCAATCAAGTCATGGCTGCCTTGCTCTCCCCCTTTTATAGACTCAGCCTGAAGCTAGTCGTCCTAGTGCTACAAGGAGTACAAAACTCACCCAATACAAGAGTCCTCACCCTAACCAACTCTTAGCCCATAATCATTCCGCCCCTAGCATAAATCAGGAAACCTACAAGAGTCTGTCTTCTGCTAGGAGTCCAATGCCATGCTGCCTCTAAAAGTCCGCCCATCCAAGGAAAATAGCCACTCTGACTCCTACCCGCCCTAGGAGTGTAGCTAGCCTGGCTGTGTGAGTCCTGTCCATCCTAGGAACTTGTTGCCCGGACTCCTACTCAAGCTAGGAGTGCAACAATCCTACATAAGTAAATCTCGTCTGCCTTAGGAGTCTTCTCCTAAGTCTAAGTAGTGCTCAGCTTCACTGCTAGAGTCCCACCCGCGCAAGGACTCCTACTCAGCCTGCTCTGCAAGGCGAGAGCTCATCTGAAACATCTCCCGCGCTGTCCCAACATCCATTCGTGCTGAAGGGGCTTACCTAGGTTGTCCACTGCCAAGTAAGGGGGTAGCCGCCCCCTTTTCACATCCAGCAAGTTAAGGGGCTAACACTAGCTATCATGTCAGGAGCCCCGTCCGCTGGGGGATGGGGCTTTTCGACCGATCGGGAGGCCGTCCGACCTTATGCCGTGTTGGAAATGAAGACCCTTGCATACACTTGGCTGAGATGGATTGTCCGGGTTGCCTATGTTGAATTCGTGAGGAGGTGTCCCCCTCTAGCCAGTTCGCTTGGGAAATGTCCCGGCACGTTCGCACGTTTGCCTTGGGACAGGTTCGTTGCTTGGCTTCGCGGGCTGGACACTTGGTCGAATGACACAAGGCCGTGACCTTGACGAATAATGGCTTACTCGCTTGGCTGTTTGGCCTTGTGAGTGCCGCATGGTGGGCGTTCCTCGGGCTCCCCCGTGACAGGCGGTGGTGGAGGCAGTGACAGTGATGGTGGTGGTAGTAGCGGCGAGACATAAATCTTTAGTATGTTTATTTTCTCCTAAAATATATGGGTTAATGGGTAAAAAGTTTTTGGGCCAATTTTTCATCAATTTTCTCTCAGTTTTTATTCTAGTTTTTCTTTCCCCATTGCACCAAATAGTGAAAACTGGGGGATTTTAAGAAGATTCTTTTCTTTTCCCCTACTTTCCACCAATCCAACAAACCCTAACTTTCAGTGGACGATTATTTTCTTTTATTGAATTCCTCATTTATTGCCCCTTTTTTTCCTGCAGTCCGAAGGATCTAACCAAACAACAAGAGTGGAAGCCATGAAATTTTAAAAATGTGGAGGCTGAACTGAAATGTTGTGGAGCCGATGAATTGAAAATTAAAACTTGAATATGGTGAGAGTTCACAGTATTAGATTTAGCAAGGTTGATTTAAGGAAGATCAATGTGAGGATTGAGAATCTTGAGAACTCTTGAATTTAATTTTCAACTTTCCCTCTCACTACTTTAGTCTGATCTGGTTGGGTTGACTTTGATATGCAACACATTTATTAAAAAAATATAAACTTTCAAACTTATTTAGGTTGCATCTGGTTAGATATTCACGTAACCCTACTTTTTTTAATTAATTTTTTATCAACTTGGTATTTTATAATTTATCTTTGTAGGGGCCAAATATAAAAATAATTTAGATGCATGTATTATTATAAATAGATATCAAATACTTTGTATGATTTGGGAGTGAGAGTTAGAGAGAGAGCATTGCTACATTATAACACACGTCTAAAATCAAAAGAGTCTCACAAAAGTTACTAATTGACTATCGAATAAAAAACTATATAAGAAAAATATAGTTATAAGAAAGTTTCTTTTTAATTTTTAACCTTTAGTCATGACATCATTAAATAATAAGGTCAAAGTTGGACCCTATTTTTAAAATACATAAAATTTTAAAACCCTAACATTGACCCTTTTTTTAGTTGAGTCAATTTGAATACAGGTTAGGTGGGATGAGTTAAGGTCAGGTTAAATTTTCCCTACCTTAGCCCCTATCATGGTGAGTTGTCACTTTGGGAATTGCTATTCACCACCACATACGTGGAGTGATGTTACACTTACGTCCATTTATCCACGGGATGAACCCATGCCCATTTAAGTAACCATTGATTTGTGGGACCTCTATTTTTAAAAAGAAGGGCTAGCTAAAGTTGTAGCTCACTATAGCTCTTGCAAATGTGCTATGTTTAAAACACGAACATGATTTCTTTGATGAACTGTAGGTCATCACGTGGACCCCAACCCGTAATTTTAGCATTTTTCCACATACCTGTGTCATCATGTTGGGATGCACTCCCCTAATAATTTATAGATTGGCTAATTTTTTGTTGAGCAATTAACCAAACTAGACTTACTCCTAGTCTGGTCATATACCTAAATTATAAGAAATTTTTTACTATTTACTTAACTAGACTTAAGAACGTGTGACAGTAAACAATACTTAGTTTATCAACAACTAAGTGAGAAACAAAAGTGGGCAGAGAAAAAACTCTTGTATCTCCCATCCTCTCGGCGGGGGAGGGGGCTTTCTCTTCTTAGGCAGCTTGCTCTTCCTCGGTAGCTTCCTCTTTCACCAACAACTTCCTCTTCCCATATGGCTTCATTTCCCCGATGGCTTCCTTGTTACCAATTGAGCTTAGTTTTGTACTTTACATCTATTTTTATTCTTTCTCCTTGTAATACAATTCATTTCTATTATTCCCAAAAGTTTATAGTGTTTTGGATAATAAAAAAGAGATGATAGTTAAAAGGAAAATGAATGCATTAAGTATAAGGTGAAAGTATTAAGTATAAGGTGAAATATATAAATAAAAATGAGAAGCACTATTATCATTATGGAAGGATTAAAGAGCACTTAGAAGGATTAAATAGCACGTTATATAGATTTTGCTACCCTTGTAGATTTTTTGGGTAATGAAAAACTAGATAATTAGAAAACTGGATATCATAAAGAACATGGAAATTAATATACCAATTTTGTTGGGTGTTTGGGACGTCCATTGGGATGTAAATAGTAGAAATTTTAATTATAATAATGTAGCAATAAAACTTATTAAAGTTTTATGCAAAGGCATATTAGAAGAAGTGACATTCATATAGACATTACTCGTTGAAAAGCATGTTGAGTGAGGGGGGCACCGCTGATTTTTCAACTCATCACTTCCCACTCAATGCAATGATAATCATTTGATTTTACTTGTGTTCTATTATGGGAGGTGCATATGATTTATTTTTGACTTTATTTACTATAGGGATGTGTTGTAAGGGTATCATGTTCACTTGAAGGAAATACAGAACCTTATCCCGTTAATCCTAGATAAATTTGAATGGTTATTGTTTGTTTCATGGTAAAAACTGAACGGATTTTAAGCTAGAGATCTTTTATTATAAATTGAACTACCACAAGCATAAAGTAATTGACTCTTGGGGCAGTTCAAAGGGTGACGCATTTTTCAGATGTTGCCCGCTGTAATTGAAATGAAGCAATGTCACTCTAACTGAGATCCACTCATTTGCTGAATCACCAAAAAAAAAGAGATCAACTCATCGTGCTACATAAGGTGCATGAGAAAAGTGATGGTCAATAAGTGGAAGCATTGCTGAATGGGGATTGATGGGAAAAGAGGTTTAGATCGAGGCTAGAGTACTTGGGGAAGCTGGGTGAGCTTGGCACTTTGCTGCTCATTTAATTAATAAACTAAAATAAACTACTTTTAGTTCACTATAGTTTTAAGATTATTAAGACGATTGAAATTGGACGGAGGGAGATCAATCACGACGGGAGCAAAACTGGGAGTTTTGGTATTTGGTGATCGTTGATCATTGAAAAGGATGAAGGTAAAAGAACACCACTTATTATCGAAGAAATAAAGGTAACAAATCACTGAATTTAGCTGGATCCCTCATCCCGGTTGGAGGTTGGAGCCATGTGAGAAGTGGTTAATAGAGTTATTAAATTAAAAGGAAAATAATATTTATACTTTGTTTGTCCTACAACATAGGCTTAGGGTTGTTAACAAGCCGAGTTTGCTTGTCGAGTAGGCCCAGCTTGGCTTGACTCCAATTAGGCTCAGCTCGAATTTAATTCAAGTTCGAATAGGCTTGAGTCGAGTTCGAGTATTAATATACTTTTCCTTGATTTGGCTCGGCTTATATAAAACTCAAACTCGACTCTACTCGGCTTGAGTTCGAACTCGAACTCTAGCTCGTACTCGAAGCTAAAAATAATTTTAAAATTATATAAAAATAATATATAAATATAAATAACATATATTTTATATAAACATAATTATTAATTTAAATATATTTATGACATACTCCCTCTGTCTTAGATTAATAGCTTCATTTTATTAGTACATTTTGAAAAATCAAATGAAGTTATTAATCGAAAAGAATATACAAGAAGCAGATGGTAAAGTTGACTAAGTGAGTTTTTATTTTGTGCCTCTTTTTTAGTGATTATATGCACATAAAGAGAGGAAAATGGTAATGATGTATTTTTGTGCATATATAATTAAAACTCATTTGTCATAGTTTTCTTTTTTCCTTGTGACTATAGTCAGATACTCGAGGTGTAGTCATAATACTTGTTGAAGTGTATTTATTAATATTTTATAGTGAAAGCATCTTAGTATATGTAATACTTCCTGTACTTTAGATTTATATATATTTTATTTTATTTTTTTAGTTTGGGCCTATGCTCATGATTCAATTATTGTAGTTTGAGCTTAAGCTCGAGTCAAGCTTTTGATTTTTAATTTAAGCCGAGCTTGAGTTAAAAATTTCAAGTTTATTCATGCTTTGAGCTGATCTTGAACTGAACTTCGGCAGTTCAAGTTCAAGCCGAGCAAGCTTACCAATTCAACTTGGTTTATTAATACCCTACATAGGCCTTAAACAATTTTTATTTTGACAGAGAAGGTGAGTCTTACACGACAATATGAGATTTACTTTTTTCTATTTAATTATAAATGGTGTAAAGCTTATGGTATAGAAAAAATAGAATAAGAATATTAGCTAAAAGTGGTGTTCACTGAACTTAAATTGACTGAGGGCGACAATATGCAAGGCTTTCTTTCTGGTTTTGGTTTGCCTTTCATGAGGCCTTACTCTGGTTTAATGGACTTAGGGACCCACTATCTCTAGGCTCAATAAGGAGAGGGAAATGATCCTTGGTGACCACAATGGGATTAGAATTAGATGAATGGAAAGTGGGCTCTTAAATGTAAGAAATTGGAAGCCGATATCCATGCTCCACTTTTTTTATATAAAAACTCTACTCCATTTAATTGGATAGAGAAAGTTTAGTCAATAGAGAATTTTACTTTTCTCTGTCTTATAAGAGGTTATTGTAGGGTTTTAATATAGAAAAAATAAAATATGAATATCATTTTCCTAAGAAATTATTGAGTACTCAAACTTTTGGGGAGTTACTCCGACTTTATAGTTGTTAATTTATAAGATGGATGGTAATAGGGCTAAGAATCAGTTGAGTCGGCTTTGACTTGCACTTAATCTGTGTTAGATATATATGTAATTCTATTTTTTTTATTAATTAATTTTTTCCTTAACTTTATATAATATATGTTATCTTTGCATGGGTCAAACATAAAAAGAATTTAGTTACATCATAACATTATAAATAGATGTCAAATATTTTTTGTCGTATTTGAGAAATGACACTCGGAGATAGAGCATTGTGGTACTATAAGACATATGTCTAGAACTATAAATATTCTACAAAAATTACTAATTGACTATTGAATAAAATAAAAATAGAAGATAAAATAAAATTCTAAGAGAATTTCTTTCTAATATCTTTACCTTTGATCATGACATCGTTAAATAATAAGGACGAGGTGGGGTTGTATGGATTATGCGGGTAAATCTTGACCGTACCCTGCTTTTAAAATGGGTAAAATCCTAACTTTAACCCTATTTTTAATGAGGTCGAGTGTGAGTTAAGTAGGTCAGGTGTTCAGGTCTGGTTGAGTTTAGACTACTCTAACAAAATTAGAATAAATCCCACAAAGTAAAGTACCTAATATTTTTTCTTTTAAAGATCACAGATTTAATCATATTTCATCAAATGGGTCCTTTCGTTTGGGCACTTATAATTCCAGCCCTTCGAAATTTCAAATTAATGGATGCAATTTGACTAATTTTACATACAGAAATTTGTCAAATTTGATTGGTGTCTTAATGCTTAAGGTTCAATCTCGAGCATTAGTTTGCTTGTGTTTGGCACCGCTGAGAGTTTTCTAACGTTCTCGATTTTTGGAGCTGAGTGCATCTAAAAGAAAGTGCCTTCGGTCGACCCAAGTAGCTTGAGGTAATAAATTTTCATTTTACACAGAGCTTCAGAAAGCAAGAATAAAAACTCCCTTCTTATTTCAATTTTTATGTTAAATAGCTTTTTAGCTAAAAATACCCACCCTCCATGTTCTCTTGCGAGCCTAACCTCCCAAAATAATTAATAGTGTAAAGTTACATAGTAACATTTTAAATAGATGTTAAATATATTTTCTGCTATTTAAAAAAATAATAGTTGGAGAGAGAACATTGCAGTGTTATAAAACACAAGTCCAAAGCCATAAATATCCAACAAAAATTATTAATTAATTTAAATATAATAAAATAAAATTTTAAGATTATTTTTTTCTAATATTTTTACCTTGAATCATGACATCATTAAATAATAAAATTGAGGTTGTATTGCGGAGGTTATGCAGGTAAATCTTGACCCGACCCTATTTTTAAAACAAGTAAAATTTTAAAACCCTAACCTTGACTCTATTTTTAATTGGTTAAGTAAGATGAGAGTTAACTGAGTTGGGCATTTGGGTCTGGTTGTATTTTTCCGGGCCTACACGGTACATCTATTAGCCCGTGTTAACTAATTAAAGTGTAAGAGATGGCTCTAATAAAATTAAAATAAATTCCATGAAGTAGAGTACCCAATATTTTTCCTTTAAATATCACATATTTAATCATATTTCATCAAGTGGGCCCTTTTCGTTTTGGCACTTATAATTCCAGCCTTCCGAATTTCAAATTGATGGCTGCAATTTGTCTAATTTTACATGCAGAAATTTGTCAAATTTGACTGGTGTCTCAATGCTTAAGGTAAAATCCCGAGCATTAGTTTACTTGTGTTTTACACCGCTGAGAGTTTTCAACTTTCTCGATTTTAGGAGTTGCAAACGAATTTTTGGAGCTGCAAATGAGTGCATCTAAAAGAAAGTGTCTTCGGTCGACTCAAGTAGCTTGAGGTAATAATTTTTCATTTTGCACAAAGCTTCAAAAAGCTAGAATGAAAATATTTGTTTAAATAGTTTTTAAATTGAAAATACCCACCCACCATGTTCTCTTGCGACCAAAATAATTGATAGTGTAAAGTTAATTTCTTTTTGTGATTAACTTCGGCTTTGAAAAATATATGTTTGGACTTTTTATTCCAAAAACTTTATAAGTTTTAAAATACTTATATTCGATGAGAAGATCATGAGAAACACCAAACATATTGCTTAAATCTCATTTGACAACCAACTCCTGTTTAACTAAATTTCACTCCGTTAGAAAGTGGTTAAGACTAACATGGGCGGAGCCAGGATTTTTGCCAGACGAGGTAAAGACTTTTTCTATGAAATATAAATTATAGAAAAAATTATGATAATAGACAATTACAATTATATGCAACTAATTCTCCTATTCTAAAAGTTTTTTTTACTTGAGAAGGAGTTAGTAACTCACATATCAACTTTTGTTAGAGAAATTTATCCATATTTTAGTATTGAATAAAAAAATGTTTGTACTTTAGACATAAAATATAAATAGTATATTTTTGTGAAAATAAACAATCTAAACTAAGTTATGAAAAAAATTGCATTTACGATAGTTATATCTATATTTTTATTTGTATTATAATTTCTAAGGAAAAATAAATATGATTTTAACAATAAGAATAAAGTTGAATAATAATACTTATTTCTACATAAATGTTTACATGACATGTTAGTATACCTTGCTCATGCATACTCATGACTCATAATACTCAGGGGATGGGCGAAATGTGAACCATTGGATCATGTTCCAATGGCTCGCATCATGTCGAGCACATTTTTTTCAATATGTGACGTGATGCATGTTAAGATTTTCCCTATAAATTTGTACTTTATAAGAAGAATCTATAATTGTTAAGGTTAGTAAGAGAGCTAGGGATAGATTATTCATTATTATAGAAGTGGACCTATTCATCTAATTAAGTCTACTACTCATAAAAGTAAGTGGTAAATTTGTAATTCTTAAAATGCTCTAAAAGGATATTATAAGAAACAATTTTAACATGTCCAAGATCATAAGAAATAGACATCAAGAATATAACTTGTGATCTGATGTAGCTGAGTGTAACAAAGTGTTTAAACGGAGTGTTCAAATAGGCGTTTTTGGTTTCTGTTGGTGGTCTTTTTCCCTTTTAATAAGGCAGTTTGGTCTTTACACTAGGGTTCATTTTGGAATAGAAAATGTTGAGTTTGGAAAAGGGGACAATTGATTATTTTGGAATAATGCCTATGTTGTTGATTTGCCCTCTAATATGGTTATTTAAAAACCTTCAATGTTTATGATCATTTTGAATATTTCCCACCTGATGCTACTCTTATCTAATTTTATAGCGACCCAACTTTTAAAATAACTTAAAAGTCAAAATCGCTTTAATTCGGAATTAAAAGGGGGTCAAGATCAACAATATATAGAAAAGAAACTTTTTATTAATTTATATAATTACAAAACTTATGAAATATACAAAACAAGGCTCAACGTACCTTGACGAAATCAAAGTAGTGCAAGTGTACATAAATAATATGTATCAAAAGAACTTGAAAAAATAAACCCAAAGCGTAGATCCTTCAAAGTTTTGCGGTCTATGTTTATTAAAATCATCTCTTTCGTTAATACTGACAACGTCTTGGGGTGGGTGAATATATTTATAATCAGTAGGTAGAGTTAAATTTTATTAACATGCTATAACATAAATCATAATAAAAACATAAAAAATATTATTCTAATAATTCATGTAATTGACATTTTAAAGTTTACTTGAAAAAACTAAAAATATTCTTACTGACTTAAATGGAATCCAAACGTATTTCTTTTACAAAAAGTTGGATAAAATATCCTTTCACAAAATCCAATAAATTGCTCAAAAAATCGGATAAATCACTGTTTACATAATTCGATAAACAATTTAAAGTCTTATAAAATACTATTTACATTATGTCACTGATATCGAAGTGACATACACTCATACTTGTGGGGCAACATGATTTAAATGAAAGAAATTTTCCCACAATATCCCATTTTACGAGCACACCATATGTCTTAATAAGCGGTACTTAAGAGTTATAACTCTAATAAATTTTGGGCTTTATACCAAATAATTACTTTTTAAATTCGATTAAAATTATTCTTAATGTCAATAAAATAATAATAATAGTATTTTAAAGTTCGTATCACAATGAAATTTCACTAAGAGGTATACAAGAGGCTATTATTTTAGCATTTGTATTTCCCCTAGTAAATACCCTTTTTTGAAATAATATTTTATGAAAGAATTATAAAATCGTATGGTCTAGTCGTGATGTGGAATTAGAGGTTAAAGCCACCGACCATTTGTTTTAAATTTTACAATCAGCTAGCGGTCCGAGACTTATCTTGTTCTAGGGCTTAAGTGCGTCAGGAGGAAATTCTCTTTGCGTCAGGACATAATGTCATTTTAGGCTTAGAAGCGGCAAATAGAGCCTCCCCTTGCACTGATACGATTTCTCCTTTCAGCCTGAAAGTGGCGGATAGAGTCTCCCCTTCTATTGGGACGTTTTCTCCTTCTAACTGGAAAGCGACAGATGGAGCCTCCTCTTATCCTATATCATTTTTCCCTTCTAGAGCGACTAACTCGAAAAATTGACCCCTCCACGATGTAGAGTGCCCTGGAATTAGAGAGGATCAGTTTTTAAACAAACGAAATCAGACGAGAAACATCTTAAAAAGGAAGAGAGAAGGTCCATGGAGACTGGTAAAATCAAAGAGGAAGAGGGAAGAAAATGACATGTGAAAAAGAGTTTTCCCTCCCCTTCAGTGCCATTGGATGTGTGCTACATGGAGAGCATTCAATGGCTGAATGGCCATTAATGGCAAGCCACACCACTGCGCAACTGCAGGAGTAGCCTACGGCTTGCATGCAGAGATGCTGCCTAGTAATGATGTTCATGCATCAACAAGGCCTTTGAAACAAGGCCACACGAAGGTATCTTATCTCACAAATTAAAGTAGTTTATGACGCACTTCTCAATGTAGTAGCCAACGACTATTGAGCCTTAAAACTCGATATGGGTCCATAAGTAGTTTATGATGCACTTCTCAATGTAGTAGCCAACCACTATTGAGCCTTAAAACTTGATATGGGTCCATAAGTAATATTTTTTTAAAAATTTTCAAAAATTCTCGGTAGTTGTAAATTTGCTTGCTTGAGGTTGAGCTTCTTTCAGTGGGTGGGGAAAATGATGTAGCTGGTGTACTACAATAGTGTTCAAAGAATTCGGAGGTGAGTATCTTCTAGGTCTTAATTTGTGCGTATGTAGAGATGGAGCTTGCGATCCAAGCTTAGAGAATAGAGAGTGACAAATTAGTGCTCATTCTTACTTTTTAACGTTTGATTTTCTTTTGATTTGGCAAAGCTAAGTTGTAATCTCAGTTTTAAATTCTGTAAAAATTGTAAACACGAATTTGCAAGTTCTAGAACTTGTTTGCTCATCGTAAATATCTGAACTCGTATTTTGAGGTTGGAAATGAAAACGGTTTGTTCCTTTGTTTGTTTCTATAGTTGAACTACATGTGGCACATAAATAGAGCACACTATGAAAGTTAAAAATAAAAACATCATGCTACCACTCATTTAATAGAGCTATGTAAAACGAATTTAATGCCCTCAAAATTTCGGGAATCTGAGTTCATAAATAGGTAAATCGAAATAAAAGTAAAAAAACATGGGTAATAAAAATATAAGTATTATAGTAAAAAAATCCAAAATTCTATTGTACCTTTGGCGCTTTTATTAATAGTGTGATTATTGAGGGGCGGGGGGGTTCAACGCCGCAAATGAGCACCTGTCAAAAAAGGAAGTGCGTTATTAAAGGTTATTTAAAGCATTGCTTTCTCGTTTAGCATGTGACTCGAAGAGCTTAAAAACGACCGCTCACTGCTCAATAGATTTTTTAACATCTTTAATGCCATACTTGTTCTCTTGCCAGTTGCCAGTACATCACACAAGATGCGTGCTTGAAAAGATTCCTGTTTGTAATTCGCTTCTTGTAAGTGGCTTGAAAAACTACTAATGAACTAGCAATAACTAATAAGATTGTAATTCCAAAGAATCTTAGATATTAGAAATATTCTTTATGTAATAAAATTTCATAGAGACTGTTACCATTTAAAATGACCACGAGCAACGCCGAACATACGATAAAACGCTCACATTGCTCCCCGTGCTTAAGTTCAGTTGTAACTTGTAAGTTGTAACGAGAATTTCTTACTGCCACTGCCAGGCTGGGTCAATCTTGGGGTGACCCTTTGGCGTGGCGCCACTTCTTCGTGGAACTTTTTTATTTTTTATGACACGATTCTACATGCCCACTTCTTTCTCCGCGTGCTGCAGTTGCCTCGGTGGGCGCAGCTACGAGCCCACGCGACCCATGATGCTTCTGGCAGAGCATCTGTTTGTAACTATCGTTTTGTTTTTTATGAGGAAATAGAGTGTCTGGCATTTGGTAGGCCTTGTTGATGGATATGAATATTGAGGGTCGGTACGCTATAAAAAGATTTCACTTCTCACAATAGCACTGCTCGGTTGATGCATTTTCTCCTACTCGAACCCTAAAGACTTGCGATAACCAACATTACCATGCTAATTGGCATGGTACATGCTCTAAGTTTTTTTATTTTACTCCTAATATTTTCAAGTTTTAACATGATTTCATCTTGTACAGTACTTCCTTAACACAAATTTGCATCATTTTACTAACTAGATTATCATACCAAATCTATTAGTGAAAGATATACTAAATTTTGATAAAAAGACAATATAACTCTCTCGCAAATATTTAAGAATTTTTTAAGTTTTTATATTTTTAAGGATACTTTAAATAAGTATATCTACTACATGTTGTTGGGCACATTATCACAAAGTAATAAGGCATAATGCTCATTTTACATGTTGGGACGAATATATGTACTCATGCGTTCACACATGATATGCATAGACTACTTACAATGTTACGCAACATATATACATATATTATGAAAGGACCTATAAAGTAACGCAACATGTACGTGTAATGCATAAATACATGTGTATGCCTCAATATGTGTCACAAACACTACACCTTGTTGTTATGTGACAACCTACTCTATACGCTTTTAATTGTGTGGCTTGTGTTACACTCATAGTGCTAGCATATTTAGATATGCTCACCCTCTCTCTAATACATAAGTATGACATATTTTCTGGATAAGTAGAATGGAGTGCCTAACAATTGGATGGTCAAGGAAGAGGATGGTGACATGTTATATAAGTTGCACAAACGTACACTCTTGATTTCTTCTTATTTTGGTGATATTGTAACAAATGTGTCCATGGTACTTATTGATTACAACTCAATGTTCTCATTACAAAATTTTATTTTCTACTATGCTTTAAATAGAAGTTTTATAATATTATTTTATTAATTTTGTATGTATATTACAATTTTTTGTATGAGTCTTAGTGTGCACTTAGCGTATCATTGATTACCGATATGAGCATCAATACCAATACAATCTTCTATGCTCGACATAATTGATATTAGTCCTAAGTTACAAGACTACACCAATGAGTCTTGCCCACATTTAAGTACTAGAAACCTAATAGTTTTAGTTTAGAATACAACTATTGAGACCTCAATAAATAACCCTCCCCTCCCACCTAAAAAATAATAATAATAAAATATTTTTTTGTTATTTTTTAGCTCCATGTTACCTCCCCGACCAATTTTTACATTACTATGATTTCAGCTGACTCTCACCCGTTATGATAGGAGGGGCCAACCATGCTATTGAAGGCACTTAGAAAATGCGTTGGAATTTGGGCCAAATTTCACTTAATTTCGCAGCTGGTGTTCTTTAATTGACCCATCCCGCCAAATGGGCGTATGGAAGTGCTTCACAGGCGATGCCCATCGTTGCCCCGCTCTTCGAAGTTCGACCCATTTTTATTTTCTTTTAAAGGCCGACAAGCCACCCCAAGCCGTGCCTCCCACTTTCATTCTGGGCCCCTCCCTTTGACTTTAAAAATCTAAACCGGATCTATTAAGGTCGGCTGGGGCTAGAAAAACAATATAAAAATATTATATTTATAACTTTAATTTGGTGGGGTCGGGTTTATCACCTAAAACCTAAATATATTCGGGTTAAATTTGTAAACTCGAACCCAATCATTAAGATCGAATTTACCATATAGACCTGACCCCAACTCAAGCACCAGAATCCACACTTCTTTGATAGTTCGCTATCATCATCATGAAATAAAAACATACTATACAGCAGGGGGCAGCACTCCCCGGCTGGAGTACAGGAGCATTCATTATTTATTTTATAGGAGTCGCAATGCCACTAATTACTACCCATGCTGCTAACTGCTAAGTACGAATCCCCATTAGGCCATTATGAACCGCATGCTATCGTTCATTCTCTTTTATCAACCAGATAACAAGTAAGCAAAAGAAGGGAAAAAACTAAAACACAAAAGCACTCCCTCTGTGCACCAGTAAATATCCATAGCGTTTATTATAGTCACAACTCACACCACTCACACCACAGCAGGGAGCGTGTTGCTGAGAGCCCCCTAACGAGACCATCTGAAGTTGGAACATGTAGTCTGCTGGAACAAGAGTGAGGAGCTGAATCCCAATGTGGATTTTTCTAGATCAAACTGTAGAAGGTGATCCTGCAGCTGGTGCCCTCCGATAACAATTGAAGGCACAGGGGTTAATCCAAGCGGGGGACTTATGACGCCACCATTAATTATAGCCAGGCACGCCACGTTCTTCTTCGTAAAAACCAAGGAATTAGCGCCGATGATGGTCCAGGTTCGCTCCTCGTTCTTCTTTGTGCCCTTGAGCACTAGGTCAATCGTAGGGACCGAAGGGCCCACCCTCGTTGACGGCATGTTCTTGGTGCTGAAGCATACTTCCAATGGAGACTGCGATTTCACTCGCTTGAGATAGTTGGCCGCTTTTAGGAATGCTTCGGTCACGGCTTTGTAGATGGACTGCTCCAACCGTGTGTACTGGGTCACCGAACTAATTTTGGTGCCAAAATTACCATTCTTGTCGAAGCTGAGCAGTGTAGCATCGATTGGAACAGGCTTACCATTCACCTTGATGCCCTTCACCTGGATGAAGTACTCGTAAGACGGCTCTCCCTTCATGGCGTTGAAGGCCTGGCTCACAGGGTTAATGAGGAGGGGGGTGTATGCAAGCGACTCGGATACGGTTATATTGGGCTGCAGAACGTAGGGCACGTCGCCAAAGAACATGACTCCCCGGGACCCTGCTCCGCTTTCGGATGGGAGGCAGATAGCAAACTTGCGAGGAAAGCCAAAGGCTCTGGACAACTGGGCGGGAAGCGCGAGTCGATGGATACCGAGGGCAGCTATTCCTTTCGACTGTTCAGGGATTCTCCATGTGAGGAACTGGGGTGCACAGGAGAAGATGAAGCGAGGTGAATGGGCTAGAAATCCCGGCACGGTGCCATTTGTGGAGCTTAGGGCGAGCATATCCACAGAGACATGGCCTGCGGTGTCCATAGGGACGATGGGGTTCTCGCTGGTGAGGGTGCAGCTGTTGTTGTTACAGCCCGGCCTGAAGGCCCCCTCATCGCAGTCGCCGCAGCCTGTGTACCCGGCGAACTTGCACATGGGGGTGCCACAATGGACATGGTGGTAGAAGACGGACTTGTAATGTTGGTCGCAAACGACCCAGACGTAGCGGCCACCTAAGTCGATGGTGAGGTCGAGGGGTATGAGTGGGCTCCTCATGGACAGGGTGGTCATGTAGAGACTGGTGTTGGCATCTTTGACGATAGGGGCAACCAATGCGTATTCGTTTGGGGAGCGGGCTTCCGAGAGGGGGACGGAGAGGAGGAGGAAAATAGCTGAAGGGAGGACGAGGCGACCAATTAGAGGAAGCATGGCTGAAGGGGATTGGAGGCAAGGAGGTTTGGATCGTGGCTGAACTTGGGAAGTTAAGGTGAGCGTCGCTGCTTATATAGACAAATCACAATAGTAACAAAATCAAAAAGTAGGGCCGTATTGAATTTTTTTTATATAACTTTATTGCTTCATTTGGCCAAGTACGCACTCTCTTTGTCCCAGTTTAATAATTCTACTTAATTTGTTAAAATAATATATAATTTTAAAAAACTAAAACTAAATAAAATTAGAACAAAAAAATTATAAAAAAAATGAGTTTATATGCACCTCAATAACCCGGGTTGCACCGACTCTAAAAAGAGTACTTCGTTGCAACATTATCTGCTCATCCCATTCCCAACCGAAAAGAAGAAAGCAATCTACTCATCCGAGTTATAAATCATGTTACAGTTGGTATAAAGATCATGTTACACCGACTTCTTGAGTTTCTTATCAGATGAACTGACAAAAATGTGTCTGCCACCTACAAATTAAGGTAAATATGGGCCCTACAAAGTATTATCCTTACTTTTTTATAAAATCAGACTATAAGATCCAATAATACGTAGGATAAAATTTTTCCCTAAATAAATTATATCATATAGTACTAATATATATTAAAAAACAAGTGATATAAATATGTGGGACAAAGGAATCTAATATAGTAATATGTACCAATGTGACGGGACTACTTTAAGATAGTAATATACCCCATGGGACGGAGGGGTATAATATAAGTACAGTTTGATACCATGAAATAATAGATTGTACTCACTGATTTTTTTATTCTTCCAATAGTTATGTTTTACTTTGTTACTCCAAGAAATATATGGAAAAAACTAGCTAGTCAGTTGGAGTTTATTTACCTACCAAAGGGAAATGTGCCCACTAATTTATACTACTTATATGTATTATATAGTATATTCATAAGTAAGTGATAGAGAAATATGTGGGACAATGGATTCTAATATAGTAATATGTACCCATGTGACGGGACTACTTTAAGATAGCAATATCTATACCCCATGCATGCATGGGACGGAGGGGTATAATGATAAGTACAGTTGGATACCATGACATAATAGATTGTACTCACTGATTTTTTTTATTCTTCCAATAGTTATGTTTTACTTTTTTACTACAAAAATATATGGAAAAAAACTAGTCAGTTGGAGTTTGCCCACTAATTTACTATAAATTTAACCATAACATAAAAGAAAGTGTCATGCCTCTCTTGGGGCAATTTTTCGTTGGGTATACTCTAGGGGCAATTCTAAATCAAAGGTGACACAGACGGAATAGGATTTCGAACAGCAATTACCAATTGAAATGGAAATTGGAAGGGAATACAGATTCTATCACAACTTAGGAACGCAATTACAGTAATTGACACCAGATCCACCCTCGCCCTCTGAATCCACACGGGAGTTCGTTGAGAATCCACTCAACTCAGGAAAGTTTCACAGAGAACAAATCATCGAATACCCTCTCAGTACAAATTCATCCTATTTATAATATCCCTCAAAGTTGTAGAATCCCACAAAAGCCCTTACAAAAATAAAAAAAACTAAATTGACATGTATCATTTTATCTTTTCATATGTAAGTCATAACTTGTTTGTCTGAACCTGTTTGAATTTATCCGTAAGAGAACATTTGTTTTCTGGTGGAGAAGACAGCCAGCACAAGGGCTGGCAATTGGGCCCTGAGCCCGTTTGACCAGCCCGGCCCGAGCCCGAATAACTAATTACAAACGGGCTGTTATCGGGCTCCCGTAAAATGAATCGGGCTCGGGCTCGGGCTCCACCGCGGGAGCCCGATAAGTCCCGTTAGGTTTTTCAGTCTTTGGCATCCTAATCACTCCTTCGCCCGAGTTCTTCACCGTGGCCTGAGGTCTTCGCTCGAGTGCTCCCAAATGCTCTTCGATCACCGGCTTGTGAGGGACGAGGGGATGCGGACGGCTTCTCCGGCATTCTACTGGGGGTGGTGACTGGTGACCCCCCCACTCCCCAGTAGAGTTGAGGTCAGATATCCTTCCAATTATCCCTCTCTCCCGTTTTCACACTCTGCTTGGAACTCGGTTTCTCTTTTGTTTTCTTCACCTTCTCCAGCCCTCTCTATTTGTCCAACTTGTTAGTTCCATGCCGGAAGCATCTGGTCTCGTTTCAGGCTATTCTTCAATTGTGTGACTTATGTCTTCCATCATTTCAGGTTTCATGGCGAGTTAGCATCTGGGTTCAATCAGAATTCAATCACATAGAGCCTTATCTGTCCTACAAGTGCAGAGTAGAAGTCAACTGAGTCCAACTCTGGCGTTTCCGGAATTTAGGTCTCTTCATTTTCCTTCGATTGTGGTTTTCAGTTCTGTTTTTCTTTTTTCCCTCATGAATAGAATAACATGCGTTTTTGTCTGTCTGCCCCGTTTTTGTTCTCATCTTCATCTTCCCTCATGAATTATATACATCCAAATATTCTTCTCAATTTATTCTTTTTTTTTCATCTTCTGCTCTGCGTATGTATTAAAAACTTGATTTTGAATTTGTACTTTGCTTGAGCTGATCAAATTAGTGCTTTTACGCTGTTGTTGATCCCGATTGAAGAAGTCATGAACATAAAATTTCGGGGATAATGAACTCCCTAGTCTTGAGATGTGACTTGACATATAAAAGTATATATTTCACTGATATTACTGTCGATTTCCTTGTCTCTTTGACAAATTTACAGGCAAGGCAAACACTTTTAGATTTCTGTATCAGGTTCATAGTTGATTAGAAGTATTCACGAGGTGGAGAAGTATTTTTGGGGACTTTTCTATTGCTTGTTGTTCATGGATGTAATGTAAGCTTTTCTACAAAGTGATGCTGATTTGTTTGAACTGGTGGTGGTATGGAACTTGTCTTATTGTGTCTGATTATTTTTGTGAGCTTTCTGTTGGTGCTTGCATGTGTGGATTATCTTTCCAAACATTAAGACAGATGCGCGATATAGCTTATACCTTTTTTATACTTCCCTGCTTTTGTCTATGCATTTAGATCAAATTTTGAACATTAACTGTCTATCTTTCTTTGCTCATGAGCCCCAGCTAAAAGACTAAAAAATACAGGCATGCATTATTGTCTTCATTCAAAGCATTGTGAAACTGAATATTCTGGGTATTTGTCACATCTATAAGTCTATGTCTGGAGCTTTTTAATCTATACTGGTCCAGACTGTCTCTCCTCTATAACCAAGTTGATTATCAGCTTCATTAGGATTTCTTAAACTTGCAACAACAGGGAGGTTGCAATTGCAAATACTGGCAGTCCTAGAAAAAAAATTATTCTGGACCCCTACAAGCTGTACGTGCACCTTTCTGCTGCTGAAAGATAAGAGGACCCCAACAGGGAGGTTGTTGCCTTGTATGTGCACCTTTAAGATAAAATAGATTCTATTTTCTATCTATCATATATCACTTACCTTTGTTGCCATTTGAATTTAGAAAATCTTAATTTATTAATGTCTGATATTTGATTAATGGCAAAGGAAAGCCGTGATGAATGTGGATAAATTTTTTCTCACTTGTATTTTAATTTTCAAGCATGCTGCTTTGATATATAATAGCTCTCCCTAACTATTACTGATTCTTACTGCACATGCATTTTGCAAAAGGTGCTGAATACATAATATTATCAGTAATTAATAGTAACTCACTCACAAATGGCTAACCTTCTTTATGTATGGAGTATGTGGTATACAGTTCAAATGCTTCATTGGCTTTTGAGGGAGGGGTGTAACTGCTTACTGCAGTTTGATTGTTATTACAGTTTCACGTGCAGAAAGTTATTCGGGATAATTAGGAGGGGTGTAACTACTTTTGATTGTTCCTACATTGCATGATGGTATCTTGTTATGGGAACATGTAACTTTCTTCGCTTTATGATATTTTTCTTGGTCATCATTCTCATCTTATGTACTTTTCAGTCTTTACACTGCAGAAGCAGCTGAGAAAATTACTAACTTCCTTGTTAACTTCCGTGCTGATGAATTCCTCGTAAGGTGTATCCATCAGACTCCACAAATTTATCAAGGATTTCCCAAGTTTGATTAGCTGGAGATTCTACTCAATTGCAATGCAAAACTCAGCCTTAATGCTAGAAATTCTACTCTGTTTAGAATGATCCAGATGTGTCTCTTACTCTTCGCTGATCAAAGAAATTTATTTAATGATGTTTTTCTCTTCTGTAACTTACAGACTGTAAGAGATGAAACAGTACTATCGAGTTTAGCCAAAGTACTATGGCTTATGTTTTTTGATTGCTTGGCATTTGATCTGTCTAAACTGGGGTGCACCTTGATTATCTAAAAAATCCATTCCCAAAATTGTAGAAAGGTTGCGGATCAAACTTGTGTACTCTTCAACCTTCCGGAGTTTGTTATTTTTTTTGGTTGTTTCAAATAATAATATCCAGAAGTTATAAGTTAATGAACTTAATAATTGTCACTAGCACTAGTTTATTTGTTAATTTACCACTCCCATAAGTGTTTGACTACAAAATAATGTCTCTGTGCTGAGTTTTCCTTGTCCTCAACTTGTTAAGCAAAAAAGACCATCCTTTGGAATGAGGGGCATAGTGAGATCCAACAGGAATCTAGAACTTCCTTGCTATTGCTTCTTCCAACAAGAAGTTACATCATAGAAGTGAATTTTACTCCTGCTGTAACTACTTCATCCAAAGAGAAGCACAAACAAAACAACAGATGTACATATCATTCGACATAGTTAAATCATTTTCTGAGTATATGCCATTCATAGCGAGCGTTATTCTTGTAAATTTTATAACTCAGGGACATACAATGTGTAAGAGAATAATACTTCCTCCATCCCATATTATAAATTCTATTTAAGGTTTTTAAATAAATTTATTTTATTTTATTTTGAAAAACTAAATAAGACATAGAAGGAGTAGAATACTTAGGGACTATTTGATAGCGAATCAACTCTTTGATTTAGCCCATTTCATCCCATGAAATTGAGTTTGGATGCACAAATTAAAGAGAAAGAAGTTATTCTAGCATTGGAAAAAGTTACATACTTTGTCAGGTCATTTACGGCGTCTAGGAATTTTAAGGTTTTTTTTAATTTTTTTTAGAAAATGACCTTTAACCTCGTAATAATTTAAAAATATGAAACAATAATTACATTAGCAAGAGAAACTAAAACCCCTTTAAAAAATATATTAAGTAGGCTAATTTGTTGAGATGGTTTCATATCTAAATAAGATTTAAGAATTTATATTTATCTTTTATTTAAAAAATAAAAAAAAATTTAATAAATATTTAACTCTAATAATCAAAATTTACGGTATGTTCAAGTTATATCTCATTATGAGGTCAAAAATAAATTTTTTGAGTTGAATGTAGTTATAGCCTGTTAAGAGCCCGTGAACAGTTCATGACCGTTTGCCTTTAAATAGGCTATGAGTAATCGGGCTTAACGGGCTCGGGCTCTAAAGTGCATGCTCATCTTCGACTTTCCCTCTTTGGGTGGTGAAGAAGACACTCAGCACTATAGTCCTTGTTACATATTAATTATGTACATTATGTAACTTTGATTTAGTTAAAGTATGAAAAGCCTTATTTTATAAAATTTTTGTAATTACATAAATTAATAAGAAGTTACTCTTCTCTTGATCTTTACCCACTTATAATTACGAATTGATGTATTTTAACTTTTAAAGTAAATTAAAAAGTCAAGGGACTATTTTTTTATTTTCTATTATTTATTTTTGCACAAAAGATATATGTTGTATACTTCAATGAACTACTCACACTTCAATGGGGTATGGCAGGGTGTGATAAACACAGTGTGACACGTAAAAATTTCTCCTTCTTTTGAGACCTAGACTATACAAAGGATCATGCATTAGTTAGTAGCTTCAATCACCTCATAATTAGTACCCCTTGCCCAAGTACCCCTTCGATAGATAGTTCTTAATTAGTAACTTAATACTCTTCGAAAGCCTCTTGCCTAAGTACCTCAGGTGGCCTTAGTACTGCATGGCTTTTTCAAAATTAGTTCCCTAAGAAGCCTAAAAGCAACTCCAACGGCAGACGCCAAGGCAGCGTCTGCCATGGATAGAATTGAAGTCTCTTTAGATTTACGTGAAAATGGCCTCCCTTACATGTAAAAACTTCAAATGCTTACTTTTTAATATTTTCATTACTATTATTTAAAGTTTTGATTTTTCTTATTTAAAAATGACATCTATGGTTATAATTGATGGTATTTTACTACATAGGCAAATAGAGATGCTATTTAAAGACATCCAACAACTAATTTTAAAGACTCCTATTGAAGATGCTCTAAGTACCCTATCGTGCTTATGTGCAATTGCCCAAGCACATTCAATATTGGACTGTCAATTAAGATGTTTGACAATTTAGATAACTTAATGTTGACGTATATATAAGGAAACAGTTTATGTGAGCCTGGTTCAAGCGCCATGTGAGACCTTCATTGAATATCAGGGGATAAAAATCAATATGCGCGCCTTATGTACACCTTCAAATTTATGTTCGCGCATAAGTAAATACTTATATAAATAGAGCTGAAGGGAGGGCGATCGGAACCGTTAATACTTATGCCATAAAAAAGAAAAAGAAAACGTTACACTCATGGAGCGCTTATTTCTAAACTTCCATCTACAGATCTTGAGACAAACCGCGCCCCCTCTCTGCTCTCCCCACGCTCACACATCTATATCCGCACTTGAGCACATTACGGATAAACCCTCACACCTTCATTAGACGATGGACGTGAAGTTGAAATTGGCGCATGTGGTTTGTATGAACAAGAGCGAGGAGCTAAACCCTAGCCTGGAGTTAACAAGATCAAACTGCAGGAGATTGTCCTCCAACTGACGACCTCCGATGACGATCGAAGTCCTTGTGTTTAAACCTCCGTCCAGAAACGCGAGGCATGATATGCCATCCCTCGCTTCCACCATCGAATTAGCCCCGAACATTCGCCAAACAGCGTTCTCCCCCTCCAGCACCAAATCGATGACTGGCACAACGGGCCCTGTTCTTTGTATCCCCATGTTCTCCATGCTAAAGCAAGCCTCAAATGGTGGCACGGGTCTGACTCGAGTCAGGTCCATAGCTATGGCCTCTCTGACAAAGGCATTTGTGATGGCCTCGTAGATGGAGGACTCGAGAACGGTGAAGGGAGTGGTCGTGCTTATCTTTGTGCCTCCAAAGCCTTGGCTATTGATGGAGAGCAAAGAAGGATCTAAGGCTACGTGTTTTTCACCAACCATGATCGATTTCGCATTAATGAAGTACTCAAAGGATGGCTCACCATGCGCTGGGGCTACAGCTGTGCTCACAGGGTTGACAATCAGTGGCGTGTACACAAGACGATGAGATATCTCCTTGCCTGGCAGTAGCACGTAAGGCCCTCCACCAAAGAACATGACGCCTGGGGACGTGATGGAGGACGCTAAGCAGACGGCGAAGATGTGAGGGATGCCGACTATGGTCGCTAGCTGTGACGGGAGGCCGATCCGAGACCGCCCAAGTCCAAGCATCCCACTTGCACCACTGGAGAGGCCATGGAGAAGGAAGGCCGGGGCACAAGAAAAGAGGACGCGGGGGACCATGACGTAGCGGCCGGAATGGTGACCTTCCGTGGAGGGGATGGCGATCAAGTCCTCGGCCAGCTCTCCAACAGCGTTCATATGCGTGATTGTGTTCTCCGGGAAGAGGCTGCACGAGTTGTTGCCGCATCCGGGCCTTTGGCCTCCCTCGCAGTTGCCGCAGGCGGTTGACCCTGCGTTTTCGCACTGGGGCGTTCCACAAACCGATGGGTGGTATACGTTTGAGACATATTCATCGTCGCAGTTGACCCATATGAATCGGCCACCAAGGTCAACTACGAGCTTCAGGGGCACGAGAGGGTCTCTCTGATGGAGCAAGGTCACATGTTGGTGTGTGGCCGGATCTTTGACAACCGGAAGGACGAGTTCATGAGGTCGAAACGGGGGGGAATGGATGGGTGGCAGTGCAAGGGAAGAAGAGACGGAGTACAGAAGCACTAGCAGAGGAGAAACAAGAAGCAGTCGGAGAAGAGAAGCCATGCAGTACAGACCAGTGTGCAAACTGATGAGTGAGGAGTTTGCAGTGTAATCAACACATTTTGTTAAGTTATTATATAGAAGCACATGGCGCTAACGCTCAAGAACTTATTGTTTGCCAGCTTGAGCAATGAAAGAGAAGAGGACACTCCGAGTGTTGACTTTGTACGGCGCATGATTAAGTGAAACCTCGACTATCACAAGGAGATGAAATAGAACAGATAAGAAAAGGATTTGTGGTGCGACACCTGAAACTGCGAGCAACCGCGAGCTACATCATTGTTACATGCTTCCAACATCTCACGTCCAATACCATGTGCTCAGGTTTGATGTTTTGTAATAATAATATTAAATACTATTCGACATGCAAGTGACAATTGGCGAGGCCTACTCAGATGGGGCTTAACATTTGGTAGATTTGCCTCTCTTTATATAAACGCAAGGGCATCGCATAGTAGAAAACAATTATAAAATTCTGGGACTCATTTGCTTAGGCGGCTGCATGGAGCAATCATATAAAACGTTCACTTACTCGTCCAAAACAAAAACAAGTGTTTGATCGTGGAGAATCGCAACGGTTTCTGCTGAAATCCATCATCTCTGCCCTGTGCTTTTCATTCCTCGCTTGCACTGAATTGGGAGAGAAAACGAAACCCAAACATTCATTTAGAAGTTAATGAAATTTGTATCAAGCCGTGGAACACTCGACTGGAATGTCACTGGTGCTTCTATTTACTTTAGTCACCGGTTGTGACTAGAAGATAGAGGAAGAAATAAGGTAGCACTATAAGAAAATAGATTATTAATAATATTTTTAAATACGGTTAATAGTAAAAAATATTAATAATTTGATACTTTTAAAAAAGTGTCGCAAATAGTTATTTTTTACAATGCTTATTTATATGTCACAAAAGTAATTTTTAACAATATTTTTTTATTATATTACTAATAAAAAAATATTAATAGTTTTTTTATTTTAGTGTAAACAAGGAAGGAAAGTGACAGTTAGGTCATAAGGCGTTGCCATTACTTGATTACTGCACAACCTAGACGGGTTCAAGACTGTCATGTCCTTGTTAGACTCTATTCTATATCTTAATTCCTGCCCCGAATTGGCTATTTGATATCATATCTGCTTTCTGAAGCTTTATTAAATTATTGGTTCTTCCCTCGTATTATTCCTTATTAATTATTTTCGTTCAAATGGTCTACCATATATAGACAGCCCGGCCCAGTGGACGATGCATAGAACACAATTGAGAATTTGGATGAAAATTCACTTGGTAATTTATGTGATGAAAACTCAACGCACTAATTGGGCCTTCAGTCATGCAAGTCTCAACTACTTTGTACCATTTTCTGAGGCCCAAACATGGTTTCCTTTCACCTGGCCATCAATGAAGTTTTTCGAGAAAATTATAAGGCAGTCCATGGTAGTTCAAGTCCACGTAAAGTCAAAACTTAATATTTTAAACTTAATACCATTTAAAAAATAAAAACCGAACCCGACCCAACCCATCCCAAATAAACCTAACCTATTTAGAATTAAAAAGGGAAAATTATTTAAATAATAATTAAAAATAAATTATTTACCAATTTAGACCACTTTGGGAAATATTTTCCAAAGTGGTATTCCTTTTTGCCACACAAGCGCCAGCCAAGCAGCTAGTGCCTGCGTGGCTTTTTTTTAAAAAATTTTAGATGATTTCGTCGTGTAGAAAGATAAAATCAGGGTTTAAGTTGATTTCGACGTTCTAAACGACAAAATTGGTTTAACGTTTATAAAACTTAACCTGGTTTCGTTGTTTAAAATGACGAAATCATATTAAGGCGATTTCATCTTTCTAAACGACGAAATCACCCTGAAGCCAACCGATTACGTCTCCACTTTGATGCTTTCCACGCAGAAGATTTTCTCGTTGCATTTGCTTTTGCTGCAGGAAATTTATTTCGGCGGATAGGATTTCCAGCTCGGTCCCACGGACACAGCCATGGTAGGAAGATGCCGGAGCCGAGTCGGGGGGTCTTTCCCGCAGCGCGCGTGAAGTTGTCCAAGCACGTGGTGACCACCGTGAAATTGATTTTTGGTGTGCGGCAGTTGGCTCGCAAGTTTTCGGCGCCCTTGAGCGTCAAGTCAGTGACGGGGTCACCGGAAAGCGACTTATTCGATGAGGAACTATCAAGGGCCGCTTTCCCGGAGGGGAGTAGACAAGGGCTCGTCGATCATCTTTCTGAGCGACGACGAGGAACTGGCTCCAGTAGTGGCTGTCGGGAGCTTGCATGGTGCGATGAACAAGTCTTAAGAGGAACACACCTGCTTGTAGAGGGAAGAGCGGGGGCTGAGCTCCTCAGACCCACCCCATCATTTAATAGCTTCATCCTTCCAATGGCATGCCAACACCAACCATGTGCCAGCAGCCAGCTCAAGCTCAAGCTCAGCCATGGCCGTCCCCTCACCTCTTTTCTTTATTGCTCGCCGTCCCTACCACGTTTGTTGCTGTTATGGGCTTACCGCCAGCTTTTGCCCCCCCCAAAAAGGAATGAAAACGAGAAAAAGGGTGGCAGACATTTCGACCTTGCTCGTTTGTTCCCACTCAATACTCCTTCGTTGCCATCCAGCTCTTTATTAAACAATCACGGTTGTAGATCTCCTTCCCCCGGCCTTGGAGGGAGATGGCTCACCTTCATGCGTTTGGACTTCTGCCCAGCGCCGTCGCGGCGCTTCATCGAGTGCGGACCAACCTTGCTTACTTCCGGATGAACTATGCTATCGTCGTCCTAGTCGTCATCTTCCTCAGCCTGTTGTGGCACCCCATCTCCAGTACACTGGAGGTGTACTGCTCCATGGAACCAGTGGCACCCCCCATACCCTCGCCTTCCTCTGCTTCGGCAGTAGTGCAATCCCCAAAGTGCCAATGAACCACAATACGTTGGACAGCACGTCCATGCTGGTGAAGAAGGCAATGAAGCAACTGCAGATGGTGATGAGCAGCGTGGCATTCACGGGCGTGCCGGTCTTGGGGTGCACCAGAGTGAACACCGGCGGGATCATGTGGGCATCGTGCGTTCTGGGTTGTGTACCTGGCCTGACCCAGTGCCCCGACCAGCATGCCAGTCGTCATGCCCTTGAGCGAGGGATCTGCGCTTATGCTTCCGCCGCTCTCTTGCTTTGTGGTTCTGAAACCAATAGAACACATTCTTCCCTTCAATCTTCCCGTACTTCCCCAGCTGGGCTGTGATCTGCTAAGCAGTGGGAGTTCTCATCCCTTCTCGGTATAGCATCTCCAGGGGAGTTCTCATCCCTTCTCGGTATAGCATCTCCAGGATCCATAGCTGCTTCTGGGCCGGGTTCCACCTTGTTCCTCCAGCTTGAACCACAATTTGCATGAATTATGTTGTGTCTTTCAAGCACTTTCAGACAGAACTGATCAAACTAGAGGAGAGATAAGACCACGGTAACTGTGATGCTGCTTAGCTTGGGTGCATGTTGGGGCAGTCTCTTGCATCCCAAAGCTAAACACGGCTCCTGCTGATCCCAGTTATCCACATATGCAAAACAGTCAATCTTCATGGCTGCATGCCTTACAATGAAGAGGATGGTGATTAACTGATGAGGAGTTAGTAGCTGAAGTAGCTGGGGCAGGGGTGCGCATCTTTGCTCCGGAAACACAGAACAAAACAACCAGTTAAACTGATTGCGTCAAGGTAGCAGTCCCATGGCTTCCTAGTGCCGGGGCAAGGGTGGTCGGTGGGGAGCTAGCATTCACCAGTGCAGAAATTGGAGACCTCGTTCATGTCGATCCAAAGACCGTCGACGGGGATGAGCCCATGAAAGCGCTTGATCTCGTCGGCCCACCAGGAGATGGTGCGTGGGTTGAGGTAGTCCGGGAAGTAGACTGGTTCGGGCCAGACCTGGGCCAGGAAGGGCTGGCCATCGTACTTGATGAAGACGTCGTTGGCCAGCCTGCATTGAGGACTTGCGCGCGAATGGGTTGGACATAGGCGACATTGACGTCGGTTTGGGAGCAGGAGTCGAGAAAGCCGAGGAGGCAGAGGCTGAGGTTTTGGGGGGGGAGGAGAAGTCGCCCTTCTGGAGGGCAATGTCGGCCCCGAAGAGGAGGGAGTGGAGCCTCAAGGGTCAGCATGGAAAGCATCGAGAAAAGCTTTTGCAGGGAAAACATCAAAGTTGACCAGTTGTGGGTCGTCGTTTAGAAGGACGAAATTAACTTAAACCTTAATTTCGTCATTTAAACGATGAAATTATCTAATTTTTTTTAAAAAAAAGTCACGCAGGCGCCAGCTGCTTGGCTGGCACCTACGTGGAAAAAAAGAACACTAATTTAAAAAATATTTCTCAAAGTGGTCTAAATTGGTAAATAATTTATTTTTAATTATTATTTAAATAAATTTCTTAATTAAAAATTATATTTTAAAATATTTTTTAAAAAAATTAAAATTTTATTAAAATTTATGTTTATTCTAGTTGGTCATCTAAAACAAACCCAACTTAAACAACTATTCAGATTAAATTTTATAAATTAATTTTAACCTATTAAAGTCGAGTTAGGTTGAGTTTTAGTATAAACCTAACCCCGGATAGCATCGCTAGTCCAGCCATCCGGGATAGGACCCAGAAGGCCAAGAAGCCACTACGCGTAGCGTCGCATATCTCGTGTTTCCGGTTATTTTCACGAGTGGTCCCGCTCCAGCCTCCGAGTGGACGAATTTCGAATTGACAAAAGTATCCCTACGCAGTGGATGGGCGGAGGAGCGCGGGTGCCGTGAAACTTCTCCTTCGAAGTTGCAAATCCGCGATCAACTTATACCTGTTCCATCGTCTGCAACACGTCTCGTTTGAGTGAACTGCGGATGAGATTTCTCCTTTTTTTGACCACGCATTTTGTTCATTTTAATGTTCGAATAAATTCTTCCGAAATTTTGTGGCTAGAATTTTTTCTTCCTATTCAAAAAGAATCACTTGCTCGTTTGACATTTTAATCATTGCAAGAAGCTATCGGGTAATCATCTGATCAAATACTATTTTCGAATTCGAATTTTATACTATCAGATGAGTCTTTTGATTTTTTTTTATGTGTTTGACATTAGGATCGTCTTTTTTGTGTTTTTAAACTGATTATCTATTATTCTTAATGTTGAATATTCACATTAGAGAGTGGAGGATTCACCTCTGTTATATTAGCAGTTAATTGGAAGGAATTACAAATAGAGTCCTTAATTTTTTTGTGGCAGTTACGATTCATGGGTTGCCTGCTCTTAATAATTTAAGAGAAGGTCTTCCCACTTCTGGCACTTGCATTCACAAGACGTGTGTGTGCGCATGCAAGTTTGTGCTAAATCTTTATAAGATTGCCGTGTCCTGGCTGCCTACCTACGGCCCATTTCCGGGTTCATTTCGGTTTTATGAGCTAGCTAACTGCTCGTTTAGTCCACTCAGTGATGCTATCTATGCTTTTGTTTGAATTGACTGTATCGTATTCCAGACATCGTCCATTTCGATTGCTAATTGTGGATTTTCTTATTGAGAATCGATTCCTTTCCTCTGTATACGTTGCAGACGTGACATCAATTAGTCGTAATCAAGGGCAAATTGAGGGTTAGTTTTGCTTCTTACAAGGATATCATTCTTGTGAATTATATCTTTGTTGTGAATTTTCCTGCTGCTGGCGATGGAACAATTTGAGGAAACATATAAACAGAAGGTTTTGAGAGTTTGCCGAGGAATTTTGGTGGCAAAGTATGCAAAAGAGGACAATATACCGAGAAAAATTGAAGAGGTATTCCAGACAATCAGTTTTTCTCTGTGTGTCATAGAATAATATTACCCTAGACATGCATCTATATCTTGATACTACCCATCTTAGACGAGTAATCCCTATCTGCTATTTATAAGTCAATGCTGCTTACTAAAGAAAGATATATATTGTCCCCTGCACAGTGATGTCCTATAAAGTTAATTTTCATGAAACTCTTACTTATTATTCGTAATGCCAGTAGAAATTATTAATAATTCTTTTGAATTGTTCGTTCTGTACCATTTTATTACCTGTACATGTGACCATATTTTAGATTATGATATGATGTCTGTTTTTATTGTGGTAGGGGCTTTTCCTGGGTTCTGTTGGAGTTGCGTCTAACAAGGAGGCATTGAAAGAAGTGAATATCACACACATTTTGACAGTGGCTCAGTCACTGCTACCAGCTCATCCAAACGATTTTATATACAAGAGGATTGAAGGCAGGATAAATTTTCTTACTAGTTTCATGGGTAGTTACCAATTATGAAACAACCTATCTCTTAACAGGAAATGAAAAAAGAAGGTCAAATCTAGATATTTACCAGTCAAATGATTCGTGTTGAAATCACTTAAGATGATATTGAAGTGCTTATCTATATATGCATCTTTATACTGCATTTTTTTTCCCTTTCACACGAATGTGTTATATCCCCCTCTTTTATCCTCCTTTATTTTATTGAAATCTTGTATGTATTTATCTTCAGCATAGTTCATGACCAATGTGTAATTTGTTTTGTTTCTTTTAATTTTGAAATATAATTCGTAAATTGTTTTTTCATAATTGCCTTCTTCCTTTTTTAATGAAAACTGGCATGAGTTTAATCTTTTTTTGTAGAAAGATATTACTTAATCTATGCAAAAACTTATTTGTACATTTCATCTCAATTACTTGTAATCAGTGACAATGATGAAGAAAGCTACATATTTTGTAGATAAAATGAATTAAACAAATTAAAGGAATAATGAAATTGAGCATTTTTAATAGATAAAAGTTTGCACGGCTAAATTTATTGCAAATCGCTTGAATGTCTATGATCTATTTACACTAATACCTAGTTGTCTCTTTATTATATGATTGGCTATATAATTCTTGAAAAGTAGCATGTTACATATTTAATTTGGTGTATTTGTTAATTCTTACCTTGTACCCTGTAATTGGAGGAGCTAGTGCTCGACTCTCCGGATACAAATCTGGAACAATACTTTGATGAGTGCTTCGATTTCATTGACGAGGTCAAACGGGTTGGTGGCGGTGTTTTGGTGCACTGTTTTGCTGGGAGGTCTAGAAGGTGTCTCTCTCTCTCTCTCATACACACACAATGATAATCATGATAATTGACATTATAATATAACAATAATAATAAAATTTACTATTGGTATTATTTTTATTTGTTTGTTTTAGATAACATGGTCACTTGGCTCTAAGTGAATTTCAGTCTGGTTATTGGTCTTTTAATAGAGAATTGATTGAATACAACATGTGAGAACTAACTTTCTTCTATTTAAGCAGAATTGAGTCAGGAAATTTTTTTTTTTCACTTAGTGCAACTTTATTAATTGAGTCTGCCAGGAAAACGGGGGATAGACTTTGCATTGGAAAAACAATAATTCAGGAGGGAAAGATGCAAATGCCTGTTATCCAAATGTGGTTTTTATTTATTCCTTGCAGACCACATATCTGTTGTCTCATGTTGAGCATGCCATGCAAGCAGTCTGAGCTTGTGGAGTGCTAATTCACAAAGTTTCAGAATAAAAAGATGTGTGGGCGTTGTATGTACCCAAGGGGATGGGAGGGAAAAGGTGCTCTAAGAGGTCGTTGCCTGCCCCTTAGCATCGGGTCCTAAGGACTCAGACTCCCCTCCCCTCCCCTCCCCTCCCCTCCCCTTAATAAAAAAAATGTGGTCGGTGATATCCTTGAAAATATGCTAATAATTTGATTTTATTATCAAATTGCATGCATTCCCTTCTATTAATAAAAGATTTATCATGAAGAGCTTTTAGGATAATATATATTGTGTATCAAACTATACGACAAATATGCTTATAACCTTTTTTTTCTACCATTAGTATTTCATGCCAAATAAAATAGCGTTTTTCATTTATATGGTGGGATAATGCCTACAGAAATCTGTTTTTGTGACTCCTGTTATTTTCTAGTGTTACGGTTGTGGTTGCTTATTTGATGAAAAAGTATCATATGAGCCTATCTCAAGCTCTCATCCTTGTGCGGAGCAAGAGACCGCAGGCAAGTCCAAATCAGGGTTTTATGGAACAATTACAGAAGTTCGAGAAATATCTTGGAGGTAACCTGATCATATATATTAGTTAGTTGCAGTGATAATTGGTTAGTAGTCATTTTCAAGTTATTGTTTGTAGAAGTGCACCAATTCTATATGGTATTTAAAATCTGAAAGGTTTTTAACCTGCATAAAATGCATATTTTTAATGCATACAAAAGGTTAATGACGTTTAAGAGTCTTCTCACAAACTACCCCTTATTTATAAAATTTAAAATCTAAGAAAGATTGAGGAAGAAGTATTCACAAAGGAGTGTAATTTTATATTGTATTTGCTCTTCACATAGGCTTGAAGAGCTATACTGAATTTGTCTGCCATACATGATTCTTTCACATGTTAGAGTTATTGGACGCTTCTAGGCAATTTGCTTATATTTTCTTGTGAACTCAGCAACCAATATTATTAAGTTGTGGGGATTTTGAAATTCTAAGAATGTCAGTAACCTGTATATGAAATTTTTTGGATAATTTCTTGATACATTTTACATGTCAAACATCATTTTAACCTGTGAACTATCACTTTGAACACAAACGGCTTAATTCAGGAGCAGTCAACTACAATATAGAGTTGGAACTGTGGCAAAAAATCATTTTCCTTCTATATCGAAAGCTGCTTGGATAAATAATAATGTCTAACACTTTGTGCTTATGCAGTGGCCAAAGTTATGGAGACAACTAAATAAGTTTCATAGCAGCAAGATCTGCATTCTGCATTAAACTCCATTCCTAGATCTTCTGCGGGAGTGACATGTTTAATGAAAATTTAGCTTTAACTTTTCCATGTTTATTTCGAGACCTTGAGCAATCAGCCAGAGCCAAAGTGCTGGCTTGAAGTTCTCATCTGAAGTATAAGCCTTTCAGTTTTAATATTTTTCTTATTGGAGTTACTACCATAAACATTATAGGCCATTTCGTAATTCTATTTATTATATATATTTATTTGGAGATGCGAATGGGGGGGTTGTTTTGTTACACAATGGAGAAAAATAGATCTCATGTACAAAGTTTGTCTGCCTTTTAGTGAAAAGTTAGGAATTCCACTTCGCCTGCAATGGATTCATGGAAAGATGTGTAAATTTTATTTACGAGGTTCGTATTGCTGCTCAAATATAGCTGCCAGAAGTTAATTCGCTCTAATGCGCTGAATATTTTGCCCTGTACCAGCTTGTGGGCATTGATTTTTTTTGCCCAATTTTCAGTTCCATCCAGTGCTTTTATGTATTTTGTTTGAGTCGTTTTGATTTAAACCATCATGCCTTTCGTCTAAAATATTGCGAACGGCCAGAAAGAGCAAGAAACGGCTCATCGGTGACAGGCTCTACAGTTGTCATATTTACCTTATACTTCCTCCGGCCCACGGCCCACATTAATAGCTCCATTTGGTTTGGTTAGTTCCATAATGGACTAAATCGGGAGTATAAAAGAAGTGTTTACCTCTTTTTTCAATTTATTGAGCTCAGTCATTTCCAGATACGTCTCAAATATCCAACTTACCCTAGTTTATTACAAGTTTTTGTTTTTGGCACTTGCAAAACAGACAAGCCTACATGTAGAGTAGAGGGAGCACGAGTCAGATGTGTGGGCTTCAGGGTCTGTCCCTACGGGGTTATGCAACAATGATACTTAGTGTAAAAAAAAAAATAATTTACACTATTACTAAATTTTTATTGGATAGAAAAAATGATTTTCTTAAGGGTTTTTTTAGAATAAAATTGGATGTTACATTAAGTTTAATTTTAAAACTTTAAATTAATATAACTCTTTATTTTGAACTTGGTTATGAATGTTATTAGTACTATTACACTATTAAATTTGAGTTTTATTAAACAAAATTTTACAAAGATAGGTAATTTTAAATTTTTAAAATGAGCCTTATATATATATATGGTACATTTTTCGATGCTCAAATCGATATAAGAGATAATTATTAAAAAATAATAGAATTTATAATTTTTAAAACATGGGTTGGGAGTCAAAATCCATCACCTCGTAAGGTGATTAAGTTATTCTTGTCGATTTCAACTTGAAACGGCCACCTTCAACATACAAATATGATTCTAATAATTCAAGCTAAAATTTTATACAAAATTAATATAATCTTACACAAATTTAATACATAAACAACCCATTCTTATTGTCGCAGGAGATTCACTAGTGTTAAGTTTTGTCGTAAAAAATCTTCCAAAAAAATAGTAATGAAACTCTTAGTAGAACTCTCGTACATAAAAAAATTTCCGCTCAGTGGGCTTTCTTCCGTCAGACACTCAGACCTTCTCCGCGTACAAGACATGAACCTGGGCCTAGCTGTGCCAGTGGGCTGTCTAATCAGGCCCACGTAAAGGAGCTGTTTCCTTGATCAACAAAATGCACACGTTGTCCGCACAAGTATGACATGAGGCAACCATTTGAAATTTAAGGGCACCAAATTGGTTCGAATTTACGATCAGTTAAAAAATTGGGATTCTCATTACCATTACACAATGCAGCTGTCATATGGAGGTGGCCGGGGATGGGTACCAACATTGCTAGAGAGCAAAAGCATACCCATGTGACTTGTGAGGTGCTCACCATTAGGAATGATAAGAGAGAAAGGTAACATTTATCGGGTTGTATATTAAAAATACATCATGCTTGCCCTTTGAGTTTCATATCGCACGGCTAGTATGTGATCTCGGCATTCACCAGGCACATACTAATGGGACTCATGATAAAATTTGAATTGTTACCCGATTTTTACTTGGATGTTACAAACATAGAACAACATACAAATTTATGGTAAAATGTTGACTGGTTTTTTGTGTACTATAAAAGATGAACATTTACATAAGGCTGGAAGCATTTTTTATGCTAGGCTTGGGAGGCATTTATATGCGAGGTAACACATATTAGTATCGGTTCACTACTGAAACTAGATAGCCAGTCAATTAATGTGTAAGACTGAAGTCGTGCAAAATGTTCAGTAAATGTATAAAACATCAGTAAATACGTGATAGTGAGTAGTATATTTTACTTCTTTCTCATTTTTCTAATCCTGTCAAAGTGTTCTAGATTGATGCCTCGTCCTCTGGGACAAAATAAAGTAAGATGGTAAAGGGAGAAGGGGAAGAAAAGAAATGCGGTAAAGTGAAATCATGTTGCAGCCAGGGGAAGATACCAATCGTATGAACTGAAGATGGTGGAAATTCAAAAGATGACATGAACGAGTCCACATCCCGGCCTAAAGCGCCTCCTGCTTGTCCTTGGAACGGAAGACAGGAAGTCTGTCAAAAACTCTAAAGTAACCATTTCTTGTAATCTTGTACCCATAAAAAAAAGAAATAAACAATTATTGCCAATCTTTTCAAATTTAAATAGCGACCCAATCGCTGTTCAAAACTTTCAGTAAATAAGATGTCCTGATTATTATTTTTTAAAGAATCTCATAGCTACCAAAAGATATTGTAAAGAAATGCAGAAGTTCTGAATACGAAAACCATATACGAAGGTAAGGTCTCTCTCCCACTTGACCGACATAAGCCCGATCTGAATCCTTCCCTCAGATCCATTTTCATACCCCTCCAAATACTGATTCACGTTTGGTAGCTCAGCGTAGGGCCGTCTATGCAGTACAATAACAACTCACAGGGGCTGGCTGGGACCAACTTGATGCCACGGTGAAGTCAATTATTATGGCCGTGCAAGTGTTCATCCTGGAGTTGGGGCTTTCAGTCACTTTCTTCACGAGTCGTATCATGCTATAGTAAAAGTTGGTGATAGATTGCGGTCAAGGCATATCTAGCTTTAATTGTAAAAAACAAGTCCTTAATTATTTTTTTATTTGCTGTTAAGTTCAAACTTTCATATCGCATCCTTTGCACGGGAAAGGGAAGCGTTTTTCATGACCATAGCGTAAGCTAAGTATCCACAACGATGGGTTATCTTGAACAGCTTATACTGGCTCATTGTTAATAAAACCTAAAAAAAATAGCGTTTGATATGATAATCTTTTGTTTAGCTAAAGCATTTGGTAGGATAGATGATCCATTACCTCCTTTGGCTGACCAGCTACAGTTTGTTTTTATGACAACACGCCCACATGTAATAGGGGTTCATTGCAGGATGCCACATTTAAAAATTTTCCCTTAATCTGCTCTTTCTTCTAAGCAATGAGTAAGAACCAAACCTGCTCCCTTATTCCGTGCGGTTTTTTCTTCTTTTGTTTTTCTGGAACTATTGTTCCGTGCGGTTATAACAGCTTATTAACGACATGAAGGAAGTATTTCAATAAAGCGGAATTGCCACCCATCAAGTGGTCCAAGAATACATCACTATGGCCAGCACGCTCCATGAAGTCGGCTAATTGTCATTAACGGCGGGGATAAGTGAAACACACATAAATTATATCGGTACATGTAGATTAAGCCCGGGCAGAAGATACTGAGAAAATTAAGACTAAGTTGGCTGTTTCACAGACATGCAGGAGTAGATCTGGCCATGTAATTCGAACAAAAACGTTCTGCTCGAATACAAAAAAGATGGTGATTTTTTCATAACAAAAACACTTACAAAAGTTCACACGAGTTTGGGGTAATTAATAATTGAGCCTCACATAAAGTCCACTTGAGCTCATTTATCCAATCAAATCATAACACATGATGTAAGTTTTTGTTGTGTATTTTTTATGTATAAATATCATTTCCCTACTAAGCTGTAGAAACCAAATAAATAGTGTTTGAAATCACGCATTGAAGACTAGAGAGACGATTCCGTGCTTCCAAAATGAGCCATGATTTCAAATGAATCAAGATTCTTATTTAGTAACCAAAAAAGGCCACCAACGAAGACCCACTAGGCACCAAGCTAGACTGACAGAGGTGTTGCAGTGCACGTTTCAAGAGCACGTAAAGATATCGACGAGCCCATTTGAAAACACTGTTAAGGGCCAACCGCCGCCCCGCCCCACTCCCCATTCAGTTCCCCTCCATCCACAGGTGGTGTGCGACAAGGTGCAGAAGGGACAGGACACAACTTAGATGAGATAACACTACAAGAGGCGAAGTGCCCTTGACTGTATAGTGGGGCATGGTGATCAATTAATGCATGGAGTCAGTTGGCATACAATATGTCTTTATGCCCCCGGGCTAGCAAATTTTCACTCAGCTCCCCGAGAAATAAAAACCCACAAGTGGCTGGGATGATGATCGGGATCCTGGTCTCGGCATTGGTACATTGTGAGTATAAATATGCGCATATCATTCTAATTTCATTATGCGGCATTTATTTTTATATACACATTGCTCCCTATGGAAGCCTAAAGCACATGCTTAGTACACGTTATCTTACAGGGTTCCACTTTTTTTAAATAGAGAAGCATTATCTTATTAGCATGATAACTATTTCTAGGTTAGCAATAAGATATTCATATTCATATAATCATTAGTGCAGTAGTTGCAATTTGCAAAGTTGATCCTTGAAACATGGCCTAGTGGAAGTGTGGCCACAATCACAAGACCCAGCTAAGATTATTGAAAAAGGTCATCAACATCCACATCTGCCAAATCTATCTCATGAACGCAAATAGCGAAGACATTCATCTTTTGCAAGCGGCCCTATGATAGAAGCCGTATAAACAACTTCTTATTTTTTGGGAAGGCATTATACATCAGGCAAAACACCCTAACACTAACACATACATGAATCAACCAACAAGGCCAGCTCAAGAAAAGGAGTCTCCCCCAACCACATAGCTGGGCTCTCAAAAAGCTTTACCTTATGGGCAAGACAATGAGCTACTTTATTTCCTTTCTGCTTAATGTACACAAAATTAATTTAATTTAAGGTTTCCCCTCGTATAAGTGTAATGCCTCATTTTCTGATTACATCTAATTTAAGAGGTTAGAGGTCATTATAAAATTTCATATACAATTTAGGAGATTTTAAGTGATGAAATTTATGTATATGGGTAAAGCTTGACCTAACGAGTGTAACAAATTAAAGAACAAGCGAAATAGATGTCAGGAGTAAAAGCTATAACCTCGGGAAGCGTATTATATGGGCAATACCTACTTCAAAAGTGTAGAATAACCTACTTATGTGTGGCTAGTTTCGAATGACTCGTGGATACAAGTCCATTGGTACTAAAAACGAACAATTTTGATTTCGGGGTAGGAAGATATCATCTTTTGAAGTTAGAATATCATTTGAATAAAACAATAAGGGCGAAGGACGAATTAGCTGACACATGTGCTAATGTAAGCAGCTTGCATCAGCCGTGTTGGTGGCGCCACGGAGCTGCGGTGCGTGGCATTGAGCCCGCGTCATTGTGAGCCACCCCGTACTTCGCTACTGTGTGCAGCTCAAGGCGGCCGTGTCACATGCCACACATGCACGCAATGCATGGCGCGCACGTGCGCTATTCTGTTTCGTAAGCTTATGGGTTTTCCCTATAAATAAGAAACTCGTGCAAACTTTTGGGAGAGTTTTATGGTCCATTCTAAGTCTGATTTCACCCATCGTAGCTAATTTGAGAGTGTTTTATGCAATGTAAATATTCACTCATTGAGTTAGTGACTCTAGAGTGGGGAAATGACCTGGGGTAAGGCCGTAAGAGGAGGCTACACCCCCGGGCCCAAAGAGAGAGAAAAGTGGCCCGAAGTGAGAGGAGGTTCTATCCTCTACCATCGGGTTGTATCAACAAAAGTGGCTTGGAGTAAGGGGAGGCTTCGTTCTTCATCGATAGGCGACGCAATGTAAGACACGTCCCCAGGAAAGAGGAAGTTATATCCTTTGCCTACAGGCGCTAAAAGAAAAGTGTCTTTGGGTAAAATGAGGTTCTGTTTGTTGCCTACGGGCGTGGAAAGTGAGAAGCATCTCTAGGGTAAATGGAGGTTTTGTTTGACGCCTACGGGCGCTGAGAAAGAAGCATCTCCAGGCAAGGGGAAGCTATGTTCGTTGTTTATGGATGTGATGAGAAGGAAGTGTATCCGGGTAAGGGGAGGTTATGTCCACCGCCTATATACTTGGAAAGTGAGAAGCATCTCTGGGTAAGGTCATGTCAGCTACTTTTTAGCATGCAAAGATAAATATATCTTTGAGTAAGGGGAGGTTTTGTATGTCGCCTTTGGGCACAAAGAATAAAAAGAGCCTTGAGAAATGGGAATGTTTGTTCTTCTATCGCCTTCGGGCTGAATGAGAGAAATATTCAGGAGCAAGAGGAGGCTCCGTCCACTGTCTTCAGACCTAAAGGGGAGGACGCTTTGAAGGAAGGAGCAACTCAGAATGACACTACTTCCAGAACTTCAAGGGAGTAATCGTTTCTGACATTCTGATTTAAATACATGATTAGATGAGTACATATGCTAAATAATATATAAGCTTTGCTCTGATCCAATGTGTTCGGATATGCTTTGATCTAAAATGGTATAATAAGCTTTGTTTTGATATAATATACTCCAATCTGATCTGATATGGTCGGATGAGATTGATATGGTTTGATGAGATTTGATATGATCTAATATGCTATGTTGTGTTTTGCTCTGCTTTGTGATAGTGAGATGTGTGTTACTACTAATTTATTGGCTTCCGTTTGACTAATTATATTCGTATGACTCCGATTAAATATTTAGATATATATATATATATATATATATTTTGATGTATACATATTTTTGTACTGCTTGATGCATGTAATAGCCGTTCGACAGAACTATGTTTGGATCTAATCGTATTGGAATAACATCATAGATATTATCCAATATGTATATAGACAACTAATGACACGACATTATTTGTCTGGTCCAAATTAGATAAAATATAATTTTATTCTAGCCTACACATGATAGAGCACTTAAGTTCCATGGTGCATAGAAGAATATTAAGGCTCTTGCACTCAAACTCCGCCGCTCATGATTTATAGATTTAAAAATAATTTACCCAAATTTTGTGTTTTTAGAACCCTATCTTGGGTCGGAGCTCCGGCCAATGTGTTACAATAATAGTCTCTTGCAGGAAGAGGCCTTGACAAGAAAAATCTATAACTTGATTATGAAGCTTTTGAATAACCTACAAACATTCACCCTTCACAATTGTATCCCTCAAGCCCAGCTCCAAACCGCATGCACAACAGTGTATGTCTCAGCATTTAGCACTGCCTTATCTCTTTAGCTCATGCAAGCTATCACTTTGGTGTCTTCATTTCTTATACAGACACCTATGCTAGACCTACCTAACTCTTTAAAAACTCTGCTCCATCAAAATTCATCTTTACTTTTCCCATTGGGGGGTGGGGGGAAGAGACACCAATAACACTTTCAAAGACATTCTCCAACGTCTTCACACCCCTACACTAATTGAACAAATATAAATACCCATCCATCAAAGAAACTAACCACCTCGGGTTCATATGCTTCCCCCCATTTTCACTGTGTTTCACAGTTGCCAAACAAGCCATACAAGCAAACAAAATTTCTCTATCTCCCTCGTGTTTGCATAACGTATTAGAAGATCAAAAACCTCCACTGGCTCCCACCGTTGGTCTAAGACTATATTATACTCCTCAATAGTCTCCACCCACAGACTATGAATGACTTCACATCTCTAAATAGCATGAGTTGTAGTTTTTGGACATTTCGCACACAATTCACACCATCTGTCTTGGGCACAATGTCTTTTCCACAAAGTTACCTCTGATGGAATGATATTTTTATACAATCTCCATGCGAACACTCGAATCTTTGGAGGAACATCAAGATGTCATTGTATTCTAGATCTTTTTCATCTTTTCAACATTTGAACATTCACTACGTCCCCCTCGAATAGTCATCTTCATATTTAGGAAGTATGCACTCTTCACTGTGAACATATCATGCTTTGTTTCTGTCCAAACTAATTTATCCTAGGGAAGACTTGGACAAATTAGGATATCCCTTTCGTGCCGTAGAAACATCTTAAGACCATAGGCAACCTACACCCATATCCAGCATCATCAATCAATTCTGACACCTTTACATCAACCCATAGCAGTTTGATTAAGGACTGAATCTTATAAGAACTAGGAATTGGGATTTACCTGTCACTCTAAATCTTTATTTGCTCACCATTCCTAACGTGCCATTTCATACCTCGATGAAGAAGGGATATGGCCCCTAATATACTCCTCCATATGAAAGAAGCTCTTCTCTTTACTATTGCCAATAAAAAAGAAGAATTATCAAAATATTTTACTTTTGAAACCCTTAACACAGATATATTATTGTTAAACAGCGCCACCCGTGCTGCTTTGTTTGTTAGAAGAACTTAGGTAAAAGCCTTTGAAGTTTCTAAAGACTTTAAATAGCATAATTTATCCCGAGCAATCTATGAGATTTTTGTCTCCTCTCTTTTCTGGCCCCAAGAGCCATATAAACAGCTTGTACCATAGTCTGGGGCGGTTTTAATGCTCGGAAAGGCACGAGGCAGTATACAAACCATTCTGGAAATGGAGTTAGTGAGCAGGGACCAGGGTTTGGTTGTGAGAGCCTCGGTTGGTGGGAACTTGAATGTGAGGAGGGCGGTACAAGAGAAGAAGAAATCATGAAGGTATACAAATATTGGGTTTCCACTCTTCGAAATTGGTATTAAATATAAGGGCCCCGTTAAATACCCATATTACACTTATAGACTTTATATTTTAAATATGTAATTTAACACATATTAACTTTTTTAAAACATTAAATTTTTTTATTGCAATCAAATATAGAGTAAAATTTTTGTACCAAAAAAAAAATCAAAATGTAAGGTTTAATTCGCGGTACTCGAGGGTCGCTGGGTAGAATGGGAGGATTTTGGCTGTGTATGCGAATCTTGGGCGGGTCTGGGCACATGCTGTTTCTGACGAGGAGACTCTTGACCAAACATGGCAACAGGTGGGACCCCGTTCGTCCCTCGGCTTTTGCAGGAATTTTGGATGATTGTGAACCGAACGTACGTCAGGCCCATTTACAACCTTTTCGTGCCCCAGGCCCGGAGTTTTACGGGAAGAAGACAACCCTTCCAGTTTCATCATCATCGCAACTACCACCTAGCCTTAGTAATTTAGGCTTTAGAGTTCTGAGTTGTCCTCGGCCGCACCGCCCGGAGGCAAAGCCTTCCTCTCTAGCATTTTCAACTGCGAGGCCATACTGGCCTTGTGTTTTCCGGCTTATGTTTGACGAATTTTATTTGCCGTTCCTTGCCATCTGAGCATAACAAATAGGAAGATCAGTGTCATTACTTTGGTGACCCCCGGGGTGGTGATTGCTTTCCGCATTACTTAAGTTGTAATTGTGTTTAGTTGTAATAAAACATGGTGGGGATTGGGAAAGAAGACTAAATGAACAGAGCAGGTGAGAACACAAAAAGGAAAAGCGAAAGAGCAGTCATGATTTGCAATGATTCCAAGTTTGGGATACCCATGAAAAGAATTTGCCTCCCGAATAAAAGAGCATCTTCTCTTTCTCTGCCATTCCCAGGGATTTCTTCCCCAAGATCGGCTTGCAATCGCAGCAAAAGAAAGCCAGCTGCGGCAGATGAATGATGAAAGTTGTCGAGGGAGCTCCGCATAAAGCATAACGAGGACCTGCCTCGACGCAGCTGGCATCCCTACGCCACAACCCATGAGGGTTCTTTCCTTCCGACCGGCCAGTCAAACCTTTCATTACTAACCCACCATGAAGATATCTTAAAACGTGTGAAAAAGCAGATGTGGGACACTGCGTTTTGCATACCAAACCTCCTTCCTTCCTTCAATTCAACTTTTTTTCTTTTTCTTTTTTGATTGGTAAACTTCACTTCAACATTCTGCGCGCTCTAATTCTTAAATGACAAGTTTGAGGTGTTTAAGGCGAAGAGTCCTCAGTACTGGTCACTCCTCGGTCTGCTAATTGGTATCACGGGCACGACATTAAGGTCGGCCATGTGTGGGCTTTGACTTCATGGTTGCTAATTGGAGGGAAGGCTTTAGTTGATTAACAACTTTGTCCTTATCCATGTAACCAGATTTGGATGTGTATCGAGTTTTGACTAAATGTGTCTGCAGTTTCAACCGAGAACTAAAATTAATGCGGTGGTCCCCTGCCATATGCATGTGAACAGCAGTGATATGATATTAATATCTTTCCAGTGCCAAAAATAATATTAATATCTTCAATATAAGAGTATTTTTTTCGGCAATAATCTTCAGAAAAGAGTCAGCCAAACTTCCACTGCCTCGACAACTATTTTACAAATCGAGAGCATTGGATTATTGTAAAAAAGAAGAAGAGAGCATGGGACTAGTCAGTGAGGAGAGAGGATTGGAATTTGCTCATGCAACTACCTGAATGGAGTGGAGCCTTGTGATATTATTACGCGTGACCTCGGACCCGGATAGAAATAGTTAAAACACTATTTGACAATTGACAGTGACTCAAACACTCGGAGAAAAATATGATAATAGCACCGAAGAGCTTTCAACTCATAGATTTCTTCAATCAAGTCATCTGCTTAATAAAGAGCTTTGAACAGCCATTGGGGCTTCGATTATGTTTTAAGAAACAAAACTCCAGTACAACTTCTTTTAATTGTAAAGAGAAGTGAGCTACCAGTGCCAGTTTTGATTAGACTAAGACAACGACCATTCATGGCACTGCAAGGAGTGAAACGAAACATGCGTGGCATTTAAACAGCCGGATGGTACCTCTTGGGCTCCTGATGGAGTGTGCGGCAGCCTGGAGCCATTTGCTTCTCTCTTTCTACCGACATGAACTTTTGCCTGAATGAGCCGGAGACAGTACTGCTTCTTCACTTCAGCTGTCTCACTGCCCTTTTTCTCCCTGTCCAACCTCCTCCTGATTCTGGCGGAAGCATGTGTCGAGCATGGTAACAACTAACAACAAAGAATCACCTCCTCTTTTTAAGCGTGAAAAAACCTTGCTAGGCTTGTAGAAGCGGCTACTCGATACCCCATCCATGCATGCTTTTCATCGTCCCATTGGATTCCCCCACCTTTTGTCCTCTACATGTCTCAACCAAAAACTTACTTGTACTATCAGATAGGCACCAATCAATTCTTTGCCCGGACGGGTAACTTGTAAACTTCCCATAAAAATCTCAAGTTCTAGAGGCATCAACCTCATCACAACATGTTACATGTCTCAACCAAAAACTTCCCTGTACAGATGTACTAACAGATAGGCACCAATCAATTCTTTGCTCGGACGGGTAACTCGTAAACTTCCCATAAAAATCTCGAGATATAGAGTCATCAACCTCACCACAACGTATTACATTATATACTCTTCTCATCTTCTGCACATACATGGAGGAGAGGATAGAGAATGGCTTCAGGATAGACTAGTCGTGCCCTTTTCTCATTCAAGCAAAAGAACCTTAAGGAACCAGTTTCGAATGACATGAAAGGCTTTTTGCCATTTTTATTACCAACTTATAAACACATATCTAACACATCTCAGTGATGGTAGAGAAGCTCTCTATCCTCATTACAGCTTACAATTTTTATAGTAAGAAATCAAAGACAGGCATAACATCTTTCATCAAATAGATAAACTAGAACCTTATATATGATAAATAGCCTATTTATCTTAGTAAAAAAGAGAGAGAGAGAGAGAGTAACAGGAGTTTGATTGGCTAAAAACCAACAGAAATTGCTTTGCCAGCTCTCTACCCCGATGCTACCGCTACCACCACCCCCCAAAACAAACATCACCATTCACCAGAACTAAGAGAAGCAGCTTAGTGATGCTCAACAAGCTTCTTCACATCACCGAACAGCTGTTGGTGTTCTCGTCGCTGAAGTAGTGGGCATACTCCGGCGTGGGTGGGGGGTAATAATGGGGAGGCATGTAAGGCGCGTAGGCTACGGCCGGTGGCGGCCGGGCGTATGTCATGGGCTGAAACCCTGCGTTCTGCCTCTGCTGCTGCTGCTGCATCATCATCATTTGCGCCATATACTGTTGCTGCTGCTGCTGCTGCTGGTAGGGGTTCCCGGGCATCATTTGCGGACCCGTTTGCGGACCCGCACCCTGGAAGTAGCCACCGGTGTTCATGGGAAGCCCTTGGACTGCCGGAATATTCCCCAATGGAGGCTTACCGGCGTGACCCATCTGGCCCATCGGACCACCCATCATCAAACCACCTGCCCCACCAGCATTCCTTTTTAGATCTATCTCATGAAACCCCGGCCCCATGTCCTTTGGAGGTCCACCACCAGCAGCACCACCGCCTTTCTTCCCTCCATGAGGGTTGTTATTTCCTCCACCACCACCACCACTAGGCATGTTGGGGACATTCTTATTGTTCCCACCACCATTTTTAGCTCCATTTTTGCCGCCACCATTTTGATTCTGATTTTGGCTTTGAATCTGATGTTGATTTTGATTTCCTCCACCGTTTCCGCCCCCCTTTTTCCCACCATTATTATTTTTTCCATCGATGTTGTTTCCACCACCTTTAATGGGAGCTTGAATATTCTTACTGCCATTCTGATGTGGATTTTGATTACCTCCACCATTTCCGCCCCCCTTCTTGTTCATGGGATGGGGCGCGGGCGCTGCGTTCATGAGTGGATGACCCTGAGCAGGACCCTGCCCATTCATCGATTTCATCTGTATATCCTTGAAAGGATGGATCTTCATCGGCCCCTCATCGTCAAAATCGTCATCAAACTCATCATCCAGTTCATCATCATCAAACTCGTCAAACTCATCACTGAAATCGTCATCCTCTGGTAGACTGAATTTCACTGATTTTTGGTCCTTGAATGGAAAGTTTAGGCCCTTAAACTGAGGCAGCTTCAGGTCTTTTAATGCTTGCAATTGCTGCGGTTGTTGCATTTGCGGTGGGAGTGGGACGGCCTTTTGATCTTTACCACCACCCTTCTGGGGTTTTGCATCTTTCTGGCCTTTCTGGCTGTCAATTTGCATCTTCTGGAACTGATGGTTGAGCTGCTTGTTATTGTTGTTTCCGCCCTTGGGCGCCGACCATAGCTCTGCATACTTACCAGATTTTACAAGCTTTCTTATAAGGGTGGCTGGATCTACGTTGCCTGAAACTGTCACCTTCCCCTGTTCGGAATCTATGATTGTAGTATATACTCCTGCAAGCACGGTCACCAAAATAAAAATTAGATAAAAATTATCGAGCAAAAAAGTTAGATAAAATTTAACGATTATTTCCACAATTTAGTATGATGTTTCATCTTTGTTGCTATTTCATTTTTTTAGAACGAATTTACTTCCTGTTTCATCAATAGTGAAAAAATATATATGGGAAATGAAAAAAAAACTAAAATACATTGAAACATCAAGTATTTTCAGGATAAAAATATAGGCGAAATGTACCTGTAAATCGGTAAAAAATGAACAAATGTTAACAGCCACCATTAAAAATCCGTAAAAAAATAAAACATATGCAATTGCAAAACTTTCTAAAGGTTGTAGCAACAAATAAAACAAAAAACTACAACCATAAAGATGTCCGCTACAAGTATCTCGTCCAAAATGAGTACAGAAGACTTTTAAAAAATTAGAATAGGACAATACCCGCGGTAACGGATCATGCCTTAAAAAGGACAGAAATTGGTAGACGAAATGCTACATGTACAAAATATTTAAGAATACTTGCGGCATTTTGATGAAAAGAAATTTACTCCAAGCGCTGGTAAAAGATGAAAAAAGCGTAAAAATATCCTGTTGACAGATGCAATTGTTTGAAAAAAAAAAGCGTAGAATCGAAGTTAAAGACATACCATCAATCTTCTGGAGCAGTTTCTTCACTTTTTGCTTGCAGCCATCACAGTGTATATTCACTCTAAGAACACAAGTCTGCAAATGAAACAAGCCAACCATGAGAAAGCAGGACAAGCAAAGTAAGAACATACGAAGCTTGTAAGTTGAGAGATCGAAAACGATATGGACTTCAAGTTTAGAAGAAAACAAAGCCAGATAAGTACCTGGATTTTCAAAAACTTGATGTCTTCTTCTTTACTCATCCTGTATGACACAGAACAGACCCAAGACTATGTGGAAGAGATGGGAAATAGGAGAAGCTAGAGGTGGAGTGAATGCAGCACTTAATAATAGGAGGTGAATGGCAGAAGGCAACCTTCAGGCCTCAAGGAGATCTTTAACCTTCAGGCCTCAAGGAGATATTTTGCCTTGGAGGGTTTTCTCCAACCAAAGAGGAAGACCCAGAGAATGTGATAAAAAAAAGGGGTGTGTGAACTGTGAACTGTGAAAAAAGGGGTGTGTGAACTGTGAACTGTGAACTGAAGGATAAGCTTTAGTTTATTGGGTCCAGAAACAGAGGGGGAGGGAGTGAGGGAGGGTCTCGGTTAGACAGAGAGAGAGGGAGATGGGGAGAAAGAGAGAAGAGGAAACAGGGAAGGATCATTCAATAACGGAGACAGCCAGCACTTGCGCTCTCTCTTTTGCTTCTTATTTATATTGCTTTGTATCTGGAACTGTTTCTTTAATTTTTTTAAATATTTCCCTTCTTTTTTTATTGTTCTCGACCTGGGTTTTTACTTGGACGGTGAGATAGCGCAGCAGGGCTACTTGGCTCGGGTTACTTTGATAGAGTTGGTTTCTCCTGGAAGTTCTCATCTCCTTCACGCAGGTAAGGTGAGATGACCGAATGTAAGCCAAAAAAATAAAGGGTGAGATGAATGATGGGATCTGCAGCTTCTAGGGTTTAGGCAAGCATGAATCATTAGTCTATTAGAAGATGAAGATCACTGAATGTTAATAATATGTACATAACTGCTCAAGTCGTTTCTACTTTCCAAGCAGATTTAACTTTCCCCCACCTACACAAACCCCCCATGAACTACTCAAATACTCGTTAAATTCGCATCTTGTTATGACTGCATAGTTTGGATAAAAGAAGTATGGCCGCCGACCATAAATAGATGGACAGCTCAAATCTTAGTTGGGCAAGCATATGAATTATTTGTATATTAGATCCTGATTAGGGTATGAATCTAGCAGCCGCAGGATGCAATAATATGTGGATCACGGTAACTGCTCGCATGTTGGCGTCCACATTTACTGGGCACAACGGGATGGCTGGGCGGATGTGTAAACGGGAGTGAAGAAGACATACACATCTTTGAGTTCTTTCCCTCGGATCTCTCTGATTTCAGGCATTGAATGCGGCAGGTTTCCATAGGTAGTCGACTGGCACTCTCACGGTATTGGTTATGGCTATTTAATGTGCAGTACAGAACAATGTCGAACTAGGTAAAGCATTGCATGTAACTAGATTTGTATCTAAACTAAGTTGTACTACGGAATTTAGAAGAACCCAGCTGCAGTTTTACGGGTTAATGGTGGAAAATAACGTTTCGTTAGTAACCCTTAAAAATTGAGGTGCAATCTGCAAAATCTTTTTTCAATTAGTGGCTTGATTTGGTTGGGTGGGTGTCCCTTTCGGAAGTATTTTTTGTACTCCTAACAGTGAGCCTAGTGTAAGAAAAGCAAGAGGGCCGTCCATCAAAAAACTGTTTGGCACATAAGCTAATGCATATTAGTGTCATAGCCAATGACTCTAACATGTACTTAGCATATATACAATTAATTTTAAATAATAATAATTTCTACGTGTTCCTTTAGTTAGGCTTACTATCATTAGGGAGCATTAAAAATGTTAGACGTCTCTTCCCCATTCTCACTTTAGATTCTTATGTTTTTGTTAAAAAATCTAACTAGTTCAGATACGGAATCGAAAGTGATTATAGGCGGCACTGTCAAATCTCGTTTTAAGTGAAAAATGTAATCGCGCTTTTAGTTCACGCTTTGAATGTAAATGAAAATTTCTTTACTTCGAAGTTAGAAGTCTTTTCAAGCACTAAATGGTCAGTAGTGCATGTAAAAAAAATTGAACTTTTGAGGATGTAGACTTTAGAAATTGTTTCAACAGCTCAATATTTTCTTTGCCCCCGAGTGATAAATAAGCACAAAATCAAAACTTCTTTTCGCAATCCCACTAGCATGTTTGGTGATCTCAATCAACATCGTCGACTACAGAACTCTGTTCCCATAGACCGTCGACTGTGGGAGTGATGAAGATGGGGGCCTTTGTGCAGAACAGTCGGGAACTGATCACTCTACCACTGCCGAGTTTAAGCAGTGAGCGCGTCCCGCAACAGGCGACCCAGAAAGTGAAAAAGTTAATAACAGTCATAATTGGGCCGGAAGAGATGTTACAGGAATTGCTCAATATGGGTCAGTTGGCATGCGTCTACAGACCCCGGATTCAGTGAAAGCTAAAGGAAGAAATTGATTTAACCGTGGTTTGGTTCTCTATGTCGATTTATGAACAAGGCGTATTATTTCACTTTCTAAGTGTGCAATTGATAGGCTTATTAAATTCTTTGAAATTGAAGAAGTTAAACTGTAAAGTGCAGTAGTTATTTTCAGAACTTTTGTTCAGAGAGGGTATATGGAACTATTAAGGTCTACGTTTCAAACTTTTTAAATGCTTCCATATGCCCCCAATATTATGTGTTGGGATCCAATATGTACCTGTTGCAAGAGTTAAATGCAGCAAATAATGGATCCAACCACTTATCTAGAAAATACTCATAAAGGACAGCCAGGAGGCGTATAAAGGTAGTTACAGAACAGTAATGTATGGCTTTAATTTTTTGGGTAGGATTTCTCCAGAATTTTAAGTCAATGGTTAAAAGCCTAAATCACCACAACTCTATTTAACGATTGCTTGCCCCGTAGTTACTTTTTGTTTTTCTAATATAATAAAATCCCCGGAAGTTACTTATGACAAGTGATGTTTGGTAGCTTAAAGTCAGTCAATGACGAATAGAACAGTCAGTTGCAATCCTCTTGCATATATCATATGCGAGCAGAAGTAGAACTCAAGAGGAATCCTTGATACGCATCAGTTTGCTGTATGCTTACAAAAGGATCACCACGCTGACGACCAAAGGAGAAAAAGAAAAGTAGGGACGGAAGGATTTGGAAGGTCCGTCGTCCGGCCCAACCCATGACAATCTAACCATGCATTTGGGAATTGGGACAGGCCCATATGCCTGCCTCTCTAGATAGGTAGCGTGCCACTGGCTACCACTAGTCATTAGTCACGTGGCCGGGGTGTTATATATATAAGCATACCGCAAAACAACCCAGTAACTAGCCCATTGATCCTTATAATATAAAATAAGGAAAGTATTTTTAACGTTAGCATTTTAACAATGAGCCTAGTATAAAAAATGTATTAGAAGTACTTTTAATATTTGAGATTAAGGGTACATATGTTAGTGATAGTATTATTGGCACTAATATGCATTAACGTGTGCGCCATCAATCTCATAAATAAAAGATTCTCGTAAATCTTTTATATTGGGCTTATTATGAGTGTGAAACGTAAAAAACTCTTTCGGCAAACAAAAGTTAAGGATTTAGGGACTTTGTTCCCCCATAACATAGCCTTGGAACAAAGTTTAGAATGCCTCGCAAGGCAGTGAACTCAGGGGCCTTCTTGGTACTTAATACAGTTCATAAGCACGTTACAGAGAATGCAGCCCCGGCTTCCTTAGGATATACTACTTACTAATCAACTTTAATTTCATGGTAATGATAAGCGATACCTTTCTTGTCTGGCAGAGTTACCAAGACCGCTATTTTCTAGACAGGGAAGTTCATAGCTTATAGAAAAAGGGAACGTTATGGCTGTCATCCTCCTTTCGAGAAATAGATTATAGCCGTTACTCTTTGACGCATATTTCTTCCCTCAAAAGAAGAAAAAGGCAAATCATCAACGTGACCTCTCGTTTCTGCCAACTTCATCTGATAATGCACTTTCCAATTGATCTGCTGTTGCTAATGCAACTTAACTGGAGACTGCAAACTGACAAGATTTCTTTCGAGGCCACGATAATGTTGAGTTGGGTTCGTTCGTGGCTGACTGAATGTTGAAGAAATTTGCTAGCGTTTTTATTTGCCCATCAAACGAACCTGCATATATGGTCCATTTATGCGACTCTACTGTCTTCAATCGGATTATTTCACATAAGTCAGATTGCTAATAGTTTGGGCTCCCTTGATATTGACAAGAAGAACAAGTGAAAGCCATAACCATTGATCCAAAAGGTCATCCGTGAACCATTGCCACTTACGAACATACGAAAGAACGAGAATTTATCCAACCTCACTCGTGTCTCCTCCAAATGCAACCAAATCAATTGAGGAATTCACCCACTGGGCACTGTAGACTTACTAATAAATTGGACTATATGGACTGACCCAATAGAATCTGCACTTTGAAGGTTAGTATTTTAAAGTAATTATAATTTTATTCTTATTGGGCTTAGGCTAAATATTAGAAGCCCATTATGATTACAAGTTCTATTAAGATTAGAATTCACAATTATTTATAAATGTACAAGGGTTTTGCCTTATTTTATTATCAAAAAATATTAATAAATAAATAATTAATTATTTTAATTTAGCATCTTTGTAAGGGTGTAAATGGACAGACATAAACCTGGATAAGGTATGTTTGCAACCATCCATTTTTATACGGATCATATATTTGTCTATTTATATATGTCCATGATAGACACATACACGACCCAAATAAATGTAAAAGTTTAACATAGACTATTTTCTTCTCAAATTAATGGTGGTTAGTAAAAATTGATTAAAACATAAGTTATAAACTTAAAATAATTGTGGGATAGTCTACTCTAAAAATAAATAAATATTATTGATATAGAAAATATGTGAGAGTATAATATGTATTTTTTTACAATATTTGTATGAATATTAAATATGTTATATAGGCTAGTAATTTAGGATAAATAAAAAGAATAATAATGATAAAATATATAATTGGCATAAGCAAATGGCTGCGAACATGGACGACCCTGCCTACATTAGGGATGGATAAAAAATAATATTATTTATTTTAGTATAAACGAACTTGGATGCGGATGGACACCAAGCAAATAGACATCATTTACACCACTTATATCTTGAGCATTAATCCATCTCTTTTATTTCTCTCTACTTTGGCTTGTGTAGACATAGTTTACAACATTAGTAGTCGATGGTTTTCCTGTTCCATCCCACCCTCTCCCGCTCATCAATTGAAGTCACAAATAGATGAATTTTGTTAGGAATTAGCCGTTGTCAGGTGCTCCATAGCTTCGACTAGCTTGATCTCCACTTCGACCAATTATTGCAAGTCATCCTCGGGCTGTGTCCACCGTTGCCCGCATCTTCACCCAAGCTGTTGGACACCCATGCATCATGCATGTGTGTTGGTCATCTCTGGCTACGATGCCATGTATAATCCACTGACAACTTTAAAAGGGATACTCATGGATGGTTGAGAGGTTGACAGGAGCACCCACAATTACACGCCAGGTGTAATTGCCAGCCTTGAGGAAGTAGGTGATGCGACCCATTAGGAATTGGCAGCAGGCTTTTTTGGGAATAAGAGACTGACTTTGATGACTTGGGCTTGCCCCTCTCACCTTTGTAGATTTCACAGAACTCATCTTCGAAATCACAAATAGGATTTTTGTGTCCCACGTATATAACGGCTCCCACCATGTTAGGGCCAAGGGGTGTAATTGTGTCATGTTTGCCCGGGCCATGCTTGAGCATCCATGCCCATGGGCCAGCAGGCCTGGTACCTCCAAGCTGAGGGCCAGCCTATCCCGATTGACAGATTTACATGCCTTATAGCTCGGCCGGTCAAGTTGCGGCCAAGCCAAGTAGCGGCCAGGTGGAGGGGGACGTGACCATTTATTTATTTAATTTTTGGCACGCATGGTGAGCCAGCTCACACCCCCCTTAGTTGGTTGTGGATGGATAATGATATTCCTACAACTGATCATCGCAACAGTTACTCCCATCGCCAACTTGTACCAATCTTATCTTTCCATGTCAACCCACCCTCCAACTTGGATAATATGTCATAATTGCTAATAAATTTAAAATTTGAAACCCAATAAAAACCCGCGCTTCCCTTTTCTTTTCTCCTCCCTCGGATACGTCACATCTCCTTCCACATGCGCGGCAGGGGAGTGGAGGATGGCCAAGAAGCAGTGGTAGGGGAGGAGGATCCTAGTAGGGGAGTGGCCCTCCTGTCGCCTAGTGTGCTCTGCCCATCTCTACATCCTCACCATCACCGGCAACTTCGATAGCCAAGACCTTCCATCAACAACATCGTCGTTCCCCTGATTCTGGCGCCCTCTTCACCACGAACAAGGGCCACTACTACAACGCCTGCAATCTGAATCAGTCGCCCTCTCCCAGGCCACCCTCGCCCTCGTCAGCGCAAGTTTGAGGGCCTCCTCGCCACCCTCACGAAGCTGCGCCTCCCCACCTTCGCTGCCATCTGAGGCCACTGCAGGTTCATGGATTGCTTTTCGATCTATTCGTGTCAAAATTGTCAGCTTTCTTCCTCCTCTTACTCTAGATTGCTTTCCAATATGTTCCCGCTACAACACATTCTATTAGGAGGATTTCATCGATCCGGTCGCCAATGAAGTGCATCTTCGTTCAGTCGGATTCCTGGTAATAAATCCCTTTCTTTCTTTGTCGTAACATTTCATTCTCATTTTGTTTTTGTTTTGTTTTGGCTCGTATATATAAATATTCCCTCTATCCTAATAATGCACCATCTTTCGATCTCACGTAACTAGAGCATCTTAATTGCATTACAACTATCTTTAAGCTAAGGCTTCCTTCATCTCCAAATTTGAAATTAGTTCTGAGGATCTGTTTATTGGCCCCCCCTCTCTTCTTATGGTGATGTCTTGACAGCTTCAAATTGTGATGTTTGTCTTCATCTTGACAATTCATGGTGTTTCTTATATTTCAAAAATTGGACAATGACCCTCTTTTTCTAAATCCGATCGAGAGATCGGATTTATCATTCAAATTTGGCACAAAACCTAATTTTCATTTTATTAATTAAGTCATATCTCAGAATTTGAATTTTCAGCAGATTAATTTTTTTTTAATTTGCAACATAATGACAACTCAATTTGCTCTAGCACTGTGGGGGAAGCGGTATTTGCGTGCAATGAGGCAGGGATGTCATATTGGAGAAGCAACTAAGTGCTCATCATGTGGATAGTTCCATCTGTGCGTGGGGCTATTCTCCCTTAGGGATCTATCCAAGGTACATGTGTTTTAATATTATGATAACTTAGTAGCTGTCAAGCATGGTCTTTCAGTTATGAAATACTTTCTTGATAAGCCTCTTAGAAAAACTTATGTGCTAAAGCTCTCCCACGCTTTAGAGGTTCACTTTGTTTTTAACTTGAACTTATGTTGAGCTATGAAAAATATGTCACTATTCATTCCTAGGAAAATTAGCATCATTGAAGAAATGACCCAATTGGATTGCCATTCTATTTCAAGGCAGCCATTTAGGTGATGCTTGAAGCACTCACGATCTTGCTATTTTATGTTGAGATTAGGTCAATCTATGTAATGAATGTCTTCTCTTATAAAACATAGTTTTCAAAACTAGGTGCACTCCCCCCTATTGTGTACTTTCTCCGTCCCATCCTAATAGTATCATTTGATTTTTCACATGAGACTATTAATGTGGAACAGGGGAGCATTTAAATGTCAATAGTTTGAGGCAATTTTCAGAGTCTATTTGTATGATTGTACTCTGTTGCTTCCGCTCGCTGCCCAATTATTTCATGACTGAATTATCTATGACTTTGAAGCTTTTGTTACTTCAGCTTACTATTGCAGGTTTGGGAAAATTTTTGGGGTATATGGAAATTCATACATTCTAGTCATATCTCTTTGCACTGGTTTGTGGTACAATTGCTTGAAAGTTAATATTGCCTACATAAATCTTATTCTTGTTTGATCAAGATTATGATTATATATATTTGTAGAATATACTTTATCATAATCATAATCTTGTATTAGATTAAATAATCATAATCTGGGTAGATTATACTCTACTATAGATAGACATAATGTGAATTATTCAAAATAATTTTTGTCTTTGGTTATGTGATTACGAAAAAGTGTTTTTCTAAAACTGTTAGTCTCTATTCAGAATTTTTGCTGCCTAGTTGTTATTGTCTTTTATATGGAGGTTAACTAGAATTTGAGGTTATGTACTTAATCAACTGGGGATGCACATTATTAGCAATTCTATTAGTAGAGAGTTTAGCGTTGGCTTTATGAACTCAACAAATCCATTCCAAATATTATAAGGATAGGAAATGGCAAATTTGATTTTTGTTTACCTCTCATGAAATGTTTGAATACTGAGCAGGCAAGACTAGAATTGTCCATCTACCTTTTGGGAAGACAATCATCTCTGAAGAAGACCTTTTAATAAATTTATTGTTGTAATTGTATAGGTGATTACATAACAGTTGTATGACAACTTTTCTTATTAGTTTTGCTACCTCCTTCCCTGCTCATTTTTTCTCTTGAAGCTCTTTCTTACTTTTCCACCTTGTTATCATCTTCACCTCTTCATAAATTTAGATTTTATTTATGTCTATAGCTATACTGTGCATTTATTTATGCTTCTGATGTGTTTGCTGACTCTAAATGGTAATTCAACAATGAATTCTCCATGTTGATATGTTTTCTCCTTCTTTCTGAATCTGGGTCCTGCTCTTTTGTCTCCACACTCCACTACAACTGAAGTCTCTACAAGATTGAACTAATATTTAGCTCCAATTTATTAGACTTCAAAGTTTGCTGATTGTAAATAGATATGATAAATAAGGATCATGTTTGAATCTATGCTCTGCATATGGGAGCTTCTTTCCATGTCCAGCAAATCTTTGAAAGAGGTAGTCCCAGGTGAAAAGCAATAGCCAAAAGCGCCTGACTTTGCCCATTTTTTGAACTGGTGACAATGAACTACTTGATGGGTGGCTTATATAATGACCAAGTACACGAATTATATGTTTCTTTGTTTGGGTTTGTAGAGTGGTTGCCTAGTATTTGCACTCTTTACATGTGACTTCTTGTTTTTTTTTATCGTGTGATGTTGGCTAGAGCATATCTTCACACCATTAGTTGGGAACAAATTAAATTCATGTACTTTTTCTCCTCATGATAAAATTCGACAAGCAGAAGTGATGAGGCTTCTAAGATCTCACTAAAAAGCCAAGAGTTCTATAATCTGGGAGATAGATAAATGATATGAAGAGTAATGCAATGGAGGTTGGTGCTTCTAAGAACTTGGAAATAAACATTGTACCTCTTGTAGGAAGTATGAAAAAAATGCATGTCTATGTTCATTTTTCATTTGCTTTTCTCACAGCTTTAATTATTATGCAAAAAAATTATTTGAACAAGGGTCTCTTGTGCAGTTCTTAAGCCATGTCCAAATGTCACTGTTGTTTGGAGTTTTTAGTTGTTAACTTAGAGATATAGGTGTTGACTCCATGATCTATCCTTGTTGTTGACTCCATTTTTCAAACTTATTTTTCTTGAAATGAATACTAAGTGTATTGAATTGATACTCTTCACGTTTTTTTAACCTGGGTTCAAATCATTGTTCAAAGGAATAGGATTTGCCTTTTAAATTATGATTTCTTAAAATTTGTTGACTCTTTAGCTCAAATGGAAGAGCATTTAGGATTTGCATCCTAAGAAGGTGGTGGTTCAAGTCCACCAAGAGTCATATAAGGGAAAATTTTAAATATGTCAAGTGCCTTTTTCCAACACCTACCATCCATGGAGTGAGTTTGCATATTTTGAGTGCATTAAATAAGATGTAGTTCTAGTAAGTAGGATTTGCAAGAGGTTATTATTAAAAGCTCTATATTTCATTTATATGCATGATATAAAGAGAAGAGAAGATAACTTTCAAAACTTTTACTGGTAAGGACTTTACTGATATAGGAGTTTTCTACTACTATTTAATAAGAAAAAAATAATTATCAAACTTTCTAGCCCCCAAAGGAAATAATGGTAGATTCATATGCATCCAATAAACAAAGTATGACATTTCAAAGTAGATTTAATTGATTATACACAAGGTTGGGCAAAATTCTTTGGAAGTACAAGACTAGTGGTATGCACTAACAAGCACAACCCCCTCCTTAATGTTGTGATTGTGTTGAATTGCACTTGTAGCCTTCAGATTCACATCAACCAGATCTTCTTGCTTAGTTGAAGAGTGTCTCCATTCTTAGTAAAGTTGTAGTAATCTTCCTGAACAGAGCTTTAACAATAATTTTGCTTATCAATTATTGTTCCCATGAGATTTAAGAGCCTGCTTCCTGATTGATAGAGGTTCCTACATAATCCAAAAGAGCAGTATTGAACATTACAAATAGACAATGACCTAATAACTTAAAAAAAAATAGTTGAGGTTTCAGGTCTAAACTATTTGAACCAAAGTTTTCTGAACTTGTGGCCATCAATTTAGATAATGATGCTATAAAAAAAAACATAATTCTACCTTGAACCATATAGAACTTTCAGGGCCCCGGTTAACCTTGAGAGAGATTGTTAGGCCACTCTAGTCATATTTTTTTCTTATTCTTTTTTTTTGCCACTCTGGTGATCTTATCTCTCTTTACGTGTATTGTATAATTCCACCTTGAACTGGATAGATTTGAAATTTAAAACCGATGTTAACATCATACAAATTATTTCTTACAATAAATCGAATGCTCCAAATGAGGTTTGAACCAATTTCACTGATCTTATATTTTTTAATCCTGCTTCCCTTCCAAACAAATCCTAAAGCTCAAAACATATTTCCCCCCTTCCATCCATCTAAATACTCTTCGCTACCAAACATTTACTGAATCTCTATCACACCAAAAACTTGAACGAAAACCAAGTCTCCAACAGTTATTTTCTCTCTTATTTTCCTTCTCTAACCCCTTACCTTCCAGTTTCTGTTCTTTACGCTGCAGGTTTCGATCTTTTTCTTTGCCTAAAAAAATAAATGAATAGGACAATCTATAACATCGTACACAATCCTTGAACAACGTTGTCTAATGCATATACCATTAACCCCCTTCTTCATTACTGCCACACCAAATGGACCTTACAACCCAAACTGGTCTTGTCAGTTTGTCCTAAAATAAATCCTTTGTCATACAATCTTCTACAACTAAAGGATAAAGTGCAATGCAAAAGGAGGTATAAAGCCATAACAAAATTACCTTTGCGGCATTTAGTGAAGCCAACAATGTTTGCAATACTGAGGGTCAAACAAACTCCAACTACCAGAAGATAGTCAGCTTGAAATCTTATGAGTGAAAATATTCCAAGGAATATCCATGCAACTGCCTAAAAAGAACACAATTTGCAAACTTAAAAATGTTGACACAGTTTCACACTCTTCCCAGTAGATGGTTAGAGTCAACTTAAAAGTAAAATCATCTTGTTCAAGATTTATTTGTATAATTTCACTCCACTTACTGTGAGGTAAAGTGTTCACCAAAAGAGCCACGAATATAGCTGGCATTGGAGTAAATGTTGCAAAAAGGTCACCTGGAGTAGAAAATGCAAATGCATATTAGAATTTTGTGTAAAAAGTCAACACTAGTTCTAAAATAAAGGATAAACAAGTACCATTATATTCATTTTGCACTTTGTTTATAGTACTTCTCTTATTAAGTTTTTTATTCTCTTTTTATAGAGCAGTATCCCGGATTAGCTACTACCGACCACCAATAAGTGACATGATTGAAAACGTAAAAAATGCAAATAAAATTGTAAAACAGAAGATGATGCAATAATATTACCCATATATTCTCATCTTATATTTAACATATGGTTTAAATATTAAATGATGAATTAATACAAGCAAACAAAACCTTACCTAAAGCATTGGATACAAAATTTGAGAGGACAAAACTCGTGCTCCATGAAACTCCCAACAACACTAGGAATTCCTGCAATGTGAAATCTGTCAACAGTAATAAACATCTCACATAAGAATATCAAGCGTGAATATGATACCTAGTGTAATTATGAAAAATAATTAGCATAAATGAACATAACAGTTGTCACAAAAGGCTATCTCAAAGAAATTTAAATTTACATGAAATTTACTATTTCATCAATAGTTAGAAGCAACAATCAATGCATGATTGTATGAATAACTAGCTAGGTTTGACTTGCACCCTACTAAATACCCAAGATGTTCCATGATGCTATCAATATGTATCAAATATATAGAAATTTGTGATCTTTTTTTCCATGAAGTAAACTCATAAAATGACATATGCAAATAATGAGCTTGTGCATATTTTCAGGTTCCAACATCCATTGAATCCAGCAAATGATGCAAAAGGGTCACCAGCAGAAGAAGATTGCTGCAAAAAGATTAATACTTGTCATATTAAAATAAAAGTCCACTACAAATTAACTGTCTTCGTAATAATATAAAAGATCAACACTAGCCATTTTAAAATATGACAAAAAAACCATTATTTACACTTGCCTCTAACTAATAAATCGAAGCCTTACTACTGATGGCAAATTCCATTGATGATAAGTTCCCAAGCTTTGAACTTCATTTCATCCCAAGCTTCAAAAATCATCAGTGACAAAAATGGTGCGAGCTAGAATAATATCCCAAACATCAAAAATCAAAACTTTTGTATAGAACCTTCAGTTAGTTTTGTACACTATGCACTTGTGTGTTGAATGATGCTTTTGACTTCTTCATTTTGGCAAGTTTCTGAATAACAAACAAACTTTTTAGCTAAAACAATCACATATTAAATAATCAAGGAAATAGTCAAATGTAAATTATTTACCTTTGCCTTTTCTATTGCTTCCTCTGCAGCACCAACCTTTCTCTTGACAGGCGGACGACCTACTCTCTTCTGTTTGGCTGGACTTCGTATGTTCATAAAAGGTAATGTACCATCTCCACCCAGCAGCCTCTGATTAGATGAAAATGCAACAGGGTTCATCGAAGTCACACTTTGAGTTGTTGCATCCAATGTCCGAATAGTATTAATCATCTCCACCATAGCATTCAACACAAGTTTATATTTAAGTTCATTAACTTGGCCTATGTCAACTGCCTCCATCACCATGAGGATGCATTCCTTGTACAGTTTATCATACCGCTCCACTTGTGAGTCAGGGACAACGGTACTTGAAGCTGAGAGTATTGAAAGTCACCTCTTACAATCTTTGCTCCACCGATCAAGCACATATCTATCTGGCAATTTTCTCACTCCTTTCACAAGTAAGACCCGCAATGCATGGCGGCATACTAGCCCTTTAAATTCAAATGCACGACAAATACATTTGACTTCCACCTCTTTATCATTGTAGAAAACATCATATTCTCCTATTTTACCGTCAATGCATTCTTCAACTTTATATGATGAAATTACCCCTTCACTTTTTACTAATGTAGCATTGCATCCTAACAACTTCATAATCTCCTTTTGAAATAATTGGAATATGTTGATTGTATAAACTTCTGCCAATTATTTTTCAAACTCAAAAGTAGAAATGAGTGTTCGGGTATTATCTTTTGAATGACAGTCCTCTTTAGCTTCCTTCTCATATTTATACTTTATTGCTGACTCAAACTGTTGCATAAACTCTCTTAGTGAAGATTTTGATGTCAAATACCCATCAAAAAAAGAATTCATTTCCTCACTACGCTGAGTACTAGACATCCCAGCCCAAAATATGTCCTTCATATACACAGGTGCCCAACTTCCTCTTTCTTCATAGAGTGATTTCAACCACTTGTTATTGTGTAGTTGAAAATCTTCAATCATGCTAGCCCAATCCTTATCAAATTCACTTGGAGTCAGACTTTCATACATAATTCGACTTAGTCTTTGTCGAATGACATTGTAAGCACCATTTGCCCCTAATTTTTCGGGCACCTTCTTCATTATATGCCAAATACATAGCCGATGTCGTGATGTAGGAAACACTTCTGCAATAGCTTTCGCCATGGCTTTACATTGATCAGTAAGAATTGCCTTAGGGGGGCAATCGGACATACAAGACAACCATGCTCTAAATAACCAAACATATGTCCCTGTGATCTCATCTGAAATCAACCCGGCTCCTAATAAAATGGAATGCCCATGGTGATTAACTCCAATAAAAGGTGAGAAAGGCATATCATATTTGTTTATCAAGTATGTTGAGTCAAATGTTATCACATCACCAAAATATCGGCATGCCTCTCTTGACCTAGCATCTGCCCAAAACACATTTCGTAGCCGTCCTTCATCATCCAGATCAAGTGTATAAAAAAACTGTGAATTTAATTAACTTTGCCTTAAAAAATAGTGAAGAAGGGCTTCAGCATCCCCTACACCCAAATTTAGGCGTATAATCTTCTGAATGTGGTTTCTACAATCCCTTTCTGTGAAATTCAAGTTATCATACCCTCTAGCTCTTGTGACAAAAGTGTGAAAGGATTTGCTAGGTGGCAAGCCAGCCTTGTCATTTAATTCCAATTGTATTTTCACACTTTCCCCTAACATCCTGTTGTTCCGTATGAACCGCATCTCAGCTTTATCAAGCAACTCATGATTATGCCCAGAAACCATCTTCGTGACATGAAATAGACCATCTTTATCTAGTAGCTTCAACACAACTCGTGCTTTACAACCTGTTTGTGCATAGGGCTGCCTCCTCATAGAGATTATTGTTTCCTTTTCTCTTGGCTTCCCATTTTTTCGACAACAAAATAGGTACTCATAGTGGATACCATTTACATCCTTCTTGTTTGATCGTTTCATAACACAAAAACCTAGACTTGCAGCATGCTTCTTGTAGTGCTCAAACCCCTCTTGTGCAGTAGCAAATACCATTCCTTCTTTCATCGGTATGACATCATTATTAGCATTTTGCTCAATGTCAATACTAATCACCTCTTTCTCACTAATTTCTTCCAAGTGTTCCAATCCTCCTTTTCCATCCCTAATGACAACCTCTTGCTCCTTAGTTTTTTCCAAGCCTCCTAATTCTCCATTTGGAAGTTCACAAGATATGGAGTCTTCAACTTCTTTTGCATGGGATGTGGTCTCCTATAATATCATTATCAAAATATAGTAAGTAGTGTTCCAATTTGTAAACATTCAAATCCAAATAATATCATATAGGACATATCAGATTCATACCATAGATTGCACATGGCTAGTTGTCCTTGGCTGCAACGAACCTATGAAAGGGCATGGCAGAAAAAAGGGAGATTGTTGGCACACAATCTGCCCTTGTGGAGGTGGGAAATATGAAAGTTGTTGATGCATAAGTTGTCCTTGCGAATGTGAAAGATATAGAGGAGGTTGATAACTTTGTGGAGTTGAAAGAAATAGAGGTAGCTAATCCATAGCATGTCTTTGCTGATGTGGAAGATATATAGGTGGCCGATACCCTTGTGTAGGTAGAAGAAATGGAGGTTGTTGATCCATGAACTACCCTTTCCAAGGTGGAAATCTAGATACTTTGGACAAGCAAGAAAAACAAAGAAAAAGTTTGATAGAACAACAATAAACCATATTTATTTGGAAGTTAAAAGTCCATATTTTAAGAAGCAATCAAAACAACATGATGGAATTAGCAAAATGAAATGCATATCTATAACAACCTACAAAGAGGCTATTCCCTAGAGTCAACATCACCGTAAGTGAGTTAACTAGGGTTTGGGTAGCATAATCCTATTCCAAGTTTCCAACATCCAAGCTTTGTCATATGCCAATTTAATATTTACAAAGCTCAAAAGTAAATTAGACCCTAATATAGAGTCAATTAGCATATAACAAACAAAAAGTTGTTTGCAATTAATGAAATCAAATGAGCACAGACAGAGCCAGTAAACTTCTTCAAGGGGGCCAACCTACTGTGTTATTATTTTTAAAATTCTAGTAATGTATTTTTTAATTAATAAGTTGTTAAAGAGTACAATGGGTATATATGGAAGTCAAGACTAGGGAGGTCAAATTGGTTGTGGCATTAAAAGACGCAAGTATTTCTCTAGTGCTAGCACACACAAGGTCTTGTAAAAGGGAAATAGGTCTTCCTCCTATAGTATTGTCTTTGTCTCAAGCCCGACATATTTAGGGCCTTTGGTATCAAAGGTAAGAGGCCATGTGCTTCGGTTCTAAACAAACAACGACAAATTTGACGATTCTAAAATCCATAAAAGCAATATCACTTTTAGCTTTAAACTTGAGAACATGATGCAATTTTTTTAATTTTATAAATGCAAGTGGCCTTATAAAGAAGCAAAGTGCACTAGAACTAAATTAAATGACTTAGGACCCTAACCTGAGTTAGAGAAAAGCATGGTTTAGTTCGATAATATTAACTAGCTTTACACACAAATTGATACTAAACCATTGTAATGGGAGGGAACAACCACAACAATCTAGTACTCACTATCATGTGAGAGAGATATGGTTCTCAGACATATTCATCAAAGACTTAACAACAAATTGTGGGGGAATTCTAGTTAAAGAATTAAGACCACCACTTACACCGTGCTTAACTATGCCCTTCATTCCTCGGCATGATTTCATATGTGAGTGCAGATTCTCTAGCTTAAATCCCTTGCCACATTGCCCACAAGCATAAACATTTTATCTCTGAATCAATAAATGAAGAAATGACCAGCTCCACCTACAAAGGTATAATTAAAATTATGATTTAAGTGTAAAATTATAAATAAATTTAGATACAAGGGATTAGCAAGGATGTACAAGGGAAATATTAAGGCCTATAACTAAAGTTGAGTTGAATGAGTAGTGCTTCTTTAAACTATCATATACCAAAGCACCAACCCATTGCATAATTAATCTCTACCAGGAACTATCTGAGTACTTGGCTATGAAAGGCCATATATTAGCAAATCACTACAGTTAGGTTAATCTAAAGGTAATTTCTTTTTTGGTACAAAATCTAAAGGTAGTTTGCAAATAATATTTCTAATTCTGTTTATAAATTTATGGAAATCAAGCTCAATTTGAACAAGTTTAAAAAAACTATAACCTCTAGTCACTGCGGTAATAAATAATGGTATATAATTATTATGTTTATTTAGGTTAGAAATTTGAAAAACAAATATGACACATGTATTTCAATCCTAGATAAAAGAACATACAACATATGTAGACTTGGGGGGGCTAGTTAATAAGAACACCATATAAATGAAGTCACAAAAGCTAAAATCCTTTGGCGTCCCCTACTTGTGGGTTGACAATACAACAAAAGCCTTTCAATTGGAATGACACAAATGACTGTATATAACAAAAGAGAATGAAATTAAGACACTACGAACATGCAAATGTAAATAGAGAAAACAATGGACCTGCATCAATCAAAACGAGAGACCACTGGAATACAAGATTACCTGAAGAGCTCATCTCTGCTCGCCGACACTTGAAAAAAGTTAACAAAAATAGGACTACTCCATGCATGAACCACGAAGAAGAAAGAAAGAAAAACGAACCTGGAACAATGACCGTCATATTCGTGGCGAATAAGCGGACAAGGGGATAAACACAATACCAAAAAACAGAGGTAGACGAGAAGCCCTAAGCCACGATGTGCGCAAGGAAGTGCCTTTTACAGGCTAGAGGCAGGCTTTGACGTGCTACAAAGGTAGACAGTATTAGCCCACCTGGAAATAATGTTAGGAAGGTCCAAGTCCGGACTCCGGAGTTTGCCGGGGGCAGAGATTCTAAAATGGGAAGACGAAGGAGGAAGTCGAAAATGGGGAAGAGGAAGTGGGGAGTCCAAAATGGGGAAGAGGGAACCTGGGAAGTGGAATGGTGGGGAGAGGGGCTGGCGGTGGGTGGGCGGAGTCGATTATGGTGGAGGGGGATGGAACAGGAGGAGGAGGCGGGCACATGAGGTGAAACTTTCGTAAGCCTGCCAAAAAACTAAAAACAAACGCAGGGAGGAGAGGGTGTTGTACCAGGTTGGATATGACGTAGGAAAAAAATATAATGTACCATGTAGGCATTGGGAGTAAAAGTTGTGAGATCCGTTGGGAAAATATCATTTTCCGTTGTGTATAGTGATTGCCTCGCAGCCCAGTGCACTGGACCAGCCGCTGCCAACCTTATTTTAACGCCCGATAATTTTTATTATATTTTCTTAAAACTTTACGTAAAATTTTACAATATAACAACTATATATTTGAGAAAATAACGAATATGAAATCTATGAAAATAGTTTTATAATTTAAAACATCACATATAAATTTTTCTCATATATATTTTTTTCTTTTTAATCAAATATTATACGGCCAACCAAATAATTTTAGGCGATACTAATAAACAAATATATAAAATACATTGTCATGATCATGAATTTTAAATATGAGTCATCCTAGGTATCCTTAAGTACAAGTCTTATAAACAATTTATAGTCTAATTTAAATTACAAGTTTAAAAGTATAAACATTTTTATTTTTATTTCACCTAATATATCTAATTATGCTAAAATTAATATTTGCAAAAAAACTTAGGATGTCACTCCTTTACCCTGCACATGCTTTAAGCACGATATGAGGGTACATTATTTACTTATTGTTCTTGGCAAAACTTTAGATACGACTCAGATTTATTCCTGATGATAGGCATACTTTTTGAAACTGGTCGTTAAATTTTATTTTGCGAAACTTCTATCTATTGGTTCATCTTTAACCGAAGCGGGGATTCTCTGGTAGTCCTACTTTTCTCCCATAAGGAACAAGAGAGCGGTATTGATGACTTCGTCACTGGCAAACATTAGTGTGTAAACCGAGAAATAACTGAAGTGCAACTACATCCAGTTCTTAGCACTTCAAAGGAAGGAATGAAGGATCATTCGTCCCTAATTGTTCAACTAGGATTTCATCTGCACCAACAAAAGAAACAATCAAGATTCAGTTTTGGGCCATTTTGTTTGGGCTTAAAATATCTGGAAAATTGGTCCCTTTATTTTTTATTATGATCTTTTTTTAGCCCAGTTGGGTTAGGCAAAAGTATGATATATGGTCCCTGCCCGGTCCGGATAGCTAATAATGCGATACGAAAGAAAGTGTGGTCAGTGACTCAGTGGCAAACGAAGGATAAAAACCTCCATCTGATGTTAGCGCAAAAATAAAAAAAAATCCTACCGATCATGTATATATTATCCTCGTAATAACGACCAAGCACTTGTACACCACATTCTAATATGAGCTTTATTTTTTACTATAGACGGTCAATAGACCCCTTAAATACATGGGGTGGAAATGATGCGGAGCAGTAATTCGATCGAATAGATGTCCAATTCTTGCAACAGAATATGAATAAAAAAATCAAAACAAAGTAAAAAAACTAAAACCTCTACTGATGCCCTAAGTCCACATGCAAAGAAATAGGGAGTTCAGCTCTCAGCTTCGAGTCCTAAATCCCCAATCTGAAACACTCAGATTAATTAATAGAATTAATCACATATTTAGCATTTTTGAAGATTTGAGACTCCTTATGACTATAAACCTATATGTGTATGTAAGACTGCTCAAAGTTATGCTTAACAGCTTTTATTTAATTTTTTTTATTTTTTAGTAATTATTTTTGTACAAAGTGATGATTGTATACATCAATATAACTCTTATATATGTTAGTAATGAATTCATTTTATCACACTCTCGTATTTTTTTTTGCCTAAGTTCTAATAAGGGGCCGGGGCACTACATGAACATGACAAATCATCAATTTTGAACTAAGGAATTTATTTTAACTTAGATTAATCGGATGAATATTTATCCGTTAACCGTGCCTGATAGATAAAGATGTGTCAAAGGTAACGATGAGAGAAATAAGTACCATAGGTAATGATAGAAAAAATAAGAAAATAATAAAACATGCTTGAGTGACGTTTAATTTTATACGTCAAAAGCCCACTTCATTTCAATGGTCTACTTCAAAAGCCCATTTTATTTGAATGGTGTTGAAGTGGGCTTTTGAAGTATAAAACTTGACGTCGTTAGGATTACTCGTAAGTAATTGGTAAAATATGAATAAAATTTTAAGAAGTATAAATGTTGACCTTACTGCAACCCTAATTGAGCATGGGTATGTATCACGACTGACAGGAATATCACTATCCCTTTCTTTCATATTCGTTCGCAGGAGCCATGAAGAAGAGATTTGTATGTCAACCATGAAGACGAAATTTCACGTGCTTGCCAATTTAATGGGATGGGCCAACCGTTTGGTCTGGGTGGGTGCCCTCTCGAACCCAGAGGCCAGAAAGAAAGACCAAAGCCCTCATCAGCCAAACGAACAGGCCCATCCCCGAATGGCATTCCATATCCCCGCTCTGATCCGTGTGGGTCCCTGTGTCCCTAGACCATTTGACTACCTCGGGGCCCGGACCGACATCATCGGGAGGGACTACTGGTGGACGTCGCCACGGACTCTCAATCACTATAATATTTGCCTCACACCGACTCACGTCTTGCTTTTACTGCTATATCGGGAGAAGTGTTCTTGCCCTTTTCCGTCCGCAAAAAAACTACTCTATCTTTGTCGATATTCTGGGGATTCCTTCCCAAACGGAAAAACGAGACTCTTGGGGTGGGGTTCGTCCGGGCTGTGTCTGCCCGCAACAGGGGAGGGAGGGAAGGAGAGAACGTGAGCCAGGAAAGGAAGAGGAGTTGGTGGCGGTGGAGATAAAGAGCTTTTCGTTTTGCCGCAACTCCTCCTCTGTCCTTTTTCCTGCTTTACCTGCTCCAAAATCCTGTTTTCCTCTTAAGGATATCAGAATACTCGCATGTACTTCAGAAAACCGCTGTTTGATGGAAAGTTTCTTTCTTTTGCGTCCGTAATCGTCATTCTCGTCGCTACATCAGGTTACAGCGAAATCCCGCAAGAACCCAAAGACTAGAGAGACAAAGGCGATTTTTCCGGTAAATCCTACCCGGAGATTCCGATTGCAGAAAGCTGGAGAGGTATTTAAGCTGTCTTCGGTTCTAATGGTTGGAGAAACACACCCACAGATTCTAAGTTGTAGACAGAAGATTCCGACCAAATTTCCATTGTAAACAGTTTCATCCTTCCACCCAAAGCACCTGTAAGGCCTCCGCTCCTTTTTTCCCTCTTTTTTCTCTCTTTCTCCCATTATTTTTGATAGATATATATTTGGCACGCAAATAGCCTTGTCTGCTACAGGCTTACCTTGTCCTTTTGTGGAAACCGAAAATGGCTGTCGGTGTGATTATTATATAGATCCTTAAATAACATACATGGGGTAGAAAGCATAATTTGTTATACATGGAGGTGATTTTTATATTATAATACTTCTTAAAGTTCTCTAACACTGTATTAGAAAATTAACTTGTGCTATCTCTGGCTCTCTGCTACGTCATACATGTGCCTGATGACTCTGGGGTCGTCCTTGCTGTCATCATAGCTGGTCGTTTGCCAGCCCTGACAGCGTCAACATTCCATTCAATCCCATTTTGGGGCTTCGGCATTAACCTAAATTAGCTCCTAACTTTGTTCGTAATTAGTACACAACCAATCCCAATAATCAGACTAACTTGGTGGGGGGGTTGTTGCTCCATTTAATGAAAATTTCTACTTCTCCATGTTGTCATTTGCCCAACGCCCAGACCCCCAGCCAGATAGGTAAATGCCAAAATGAGGGTCGGTATTGGCACGTGCCGTGTGGGCCATACGATGGAGAGTCATATGATCGGGAGGCTCCAAAGCAAAAAAGACTGTCTAAAATCGTAGTACTAGTATAGGGTTCACACGTCTCGCCAGCTCTCTCAGATGTCTGATGAACTGGTGATGATCTGCGTTTGACAATTCAATGCAGGCCAAAAGACGCAAGATCGTGAAAAGCAGCGAACACGTAAAATACAGCTTTAAAGCTCGTTAGTAAACCACGCCAACAAATCCTCCTAACTTTCACATTTTAATCAGAAATAGCTCTTCTTGCATTTATTGAAAGCAGAGCCGTAGAGATTTCATGTCGCTCCTGTTGAAATCAGATTTCCGATGGCCGAGAAGGGTTGCAACCACAACTCGAGGCTGGCCAGGAACTTGTCGGGCTATGTCGTGGGCGCTCTCTTCGTCGGCGTGATCCTTGTCTGGACAATCGATAGCTGCACCATCCGCTACGGCCTCCGCACCCACCAGAACCGCCAACAACAATTCCTGGGCGCCGCCCTCAGCCTCGCCCCTAATACCACTAATACAAGCACTGCATCATTTCCAGCGGCACCGCCCGAATTCAACCCGCATGAGCCCCCCAATCTCACAGCTTCGCCGGCACCCCGGCCATTGTTGGCGGATTGGATCTCCGTGCGGTTGGAGCCCAACTATACGTCCAACCTTCTGGCGCGGTGGCTCACTCCAGGAGGAGATCCCTGCAAGGACTTGAAGACGACGAGCATCCAGATTCCTCGACTGGACGATAGCAACGACTTCCCTATCGAGCTCACCACGGGCGACATCCACGAGTTCACAATTCAAGCCTACGCCGAGGACGGGACGCGGCGGTGCCTCGGCGGAGACTACTTCGAGACCGACATCTCGGGTGAGCGGTGGAAGTCGCGCCCGCCCACCACCGACCACGGCAATGGCTCCTACTCTTTCACCCTCCAGGTCCACCCAGACTTCGCCGGCGACTACAACCTCACCGTCGTCCTCCTCTTCCGCAGCTTCCTGGGCCTCAAGTTCTCCCCAGAGCGGTTCGCGTACCGGAAGGAGCTCCGCCATGTCCTCATCCGATTCCGGACTGGCTCTGCCCGATTACCCGAGATCCGCCCCTGCGGGTGGTCGGATTTCAAGCCGGAGCTGTGGTCTGGGAGGTGGACCCGGCACGGGCGGAACGACAGCTGCGAGATCAGCGAGGACGGGCGGTTCCGGTGCATGGACCCGAAATCCCCGTGCGAGGCGCCGTGGTGCGCCGGCCCACTGGGCTCGCTGGAGAGCAATGGGTGGGTGTACTCGGCCCATTGCAGCTTCAGGATCTTCACGGGGGATGAGGCGTGGAAGTGCCTCAAGGACCGGTGGCTATTCTTCTGGGGCGACTCGAATCACGTCGACACCATCAGAAACATTCTCAACTTCATCCTGTACCACCCGGAGATCAAGGCCGTGCCGCGGCGGTTCGATACCAAGTACAGCAATCCGAGGGATCCCTCACAGACGGTGCGGATCACGAGCATCTTCAACGGCCACTGGAACGACAGCCTCAACTACGAGGGGCTAGACTCGCTCAAGAACCAGGGATTCAGGGAGCTGGTGACCAAGTACTTCCAGGAGGAGCAGGTACCGGACGTGATGATCACGAACTCGGGCCTCCACGACGGGGTGCACTGGAGCAGCCTGCGGTCCTACACGCAGGGGGCGGAATACGCGACGAATTTCTGGGACGGGGTGCTGAGGTCGGTGAGGGAGAGGGGGAAGAAGGCGCCTAGGTTCGTGTACAGGACGACGGTGGCGACGGGGGGTTACGCGAGGGACATGGCCTTCAACCCGAACAAGATCGAAGCCTTCAACAAGGTATTGCTGGAGAAGCTTAAGGGGAGGGGGCTGCTGGACGGGGTGGTGGACGAGTTCGACATGACCTTCCCCTGGCATTTCGACAACCGGTGCAACGACGGGGTCCACTACGGGAGGGGCCCTGCCAGGGCGCCCTGGAAGGACGGGCTGATAGGCCATCAGTATTTCGTGGACTTGATGCTAGCCCATGTGCTCTTCAATGTGATTTGCAGCTGAACACGATTGATGTTGCACCAAATTGTGAATTTGGTCGGGTTGCATTCAGCTTCTCAACTCCGTCCGGTCAGCTGCTTAGTCTCTCACTTGGCACACCGGGGTTAACCAATGCAAGTAATATCTGCCCACAGCATTTAGTCCCTTTTTACAAGGGTCCAAATTCCCAATATTGGTTCCATGGGGCAAGGTTGTGCATGCAGCATGCCACTAGCTGATGGGCCTAGTTTTGGTAAATATCTTGTTTGACGAATGACAATGCAGAGAAGATTTATTTTACCGGTTGTCCACATTGTACCTACCAAATTGCCACTAAAAAAATGAAAAGAGCATTGTAGAACACATTTTTGTATACTATATACATACGGGGGCTGCATTGGGTGCACTTTTTGTTTGCTATGGCGCTCTTCATCAACTTATTCCCTCTGTCCCATATAAAGTGCCTAAATTAGAAAACCAAAATAAACGGATTACCAAACACTTGTTACCGGACAGAACGAGCATATTGAAGTCAATGTGATCCTCGCCAATTATGCTAACATGCGATCCCTCCCGTCTCTTATGCCTTCGGCTCTTTTGAACGAGTTGTTTAACGGGAATTTATCCCGTAAAAACTAGCAACTAAGAACAGAATTGGGCCATATTATGTAATCAATCGGTACTTTTTTAAATCCTCTTATAGGTAAAGCTCTTTCGGTTGAGAACTTTAATAAACTATGGTCTCAATTTCCCTGTTGGATTCTCAGTCATCAACTAGAATGAAACAAAAATGTTAACTATTCGACTGGTAGTTAGTAACACGATCAGTGGCGGAACTACGTGATTACAGTGGGGGGCCCTGGCCCCATCACTATTTTAAGTTTTTATTATATAATTAGTGGATGTGTTTGGGACTGGGCAATAGAAAAAAAAGTTTGGGTATATAGTTGCCCTCCTGATATTTCAACTCTGGTTCCGCCACTAAACACGATTCTTATGTTTTTCATTAAAAATTTGAAAATTTAATAAAATATCATGGGATAAAACACGTATAGGGTAGAATTTAATGGCTTTTTTTATGGGTATTCGGATTGCTTTATAGACTTTTGAGAATGAAAACTGGTTATTGTTCCATATTAATAGAAATCAATGTCATCAATGTAGATGCATACAACAGTTAAAAGAATCATATAAATCACGTTTTATAGCAAATCTGCTAAGAAAGATGCTTCAGTGACGTCAAATTTCACGTGACAAACACTGTAGGGCTCACTTGTGCATGATTAAGTAGCTTCATTACGTATAAACGTGTATAACATTACTAGCTAAATTGGTCCTGAACAAGGTAACACACAAGGCGCACCATCTGGATGTGACGAATTTTCTTCTTTAAGAACCCGGGGCCCAACTCGTGCCCGGCTGTGCATAAGGTCCTCCAGCAATGGTATTAGATTAGTAGAGTCGCAGTGTGGAACAAGATTCCTCACCAGAAAACCTTAGTAGCACACAAATTGGATGACGCTTTAATTAATCCATTCACATTTGAGCATACACTACGCTGAACCTCACCCACCATCCATTCTTGTCCGACCGTCTCTTTTTCTTGGTAGAGAGCATACCGAATGTTCACTTAATTTCAATATCTCAACCTAAAGCTGTGTTCAATGGTCATGTTGTTGCATCTCATTCATATAACCAAGATCAGACAAAGACTGTGTCCACTTTTCATGCAGTTTCAAATGTCATGTCCTGATTAAAATAGAAAATGTGAGACGTTCATACTAATTATAAATAAGCCCATTGTTAGAGACCAGATCATCGACAGATTGAATTACTTAACAAAGGACTCAGGAGCTACTCATGGAGAGCCTAAGGAGACAAGCGCTATCCACCCTAGCAGTCCTGTTACTCTTGCTGCCACTGGCCGACCTCTCAAGAGGTGCCTCCAACCGTCATATTGTTTGCATTAGTCAGTTCACACTAGTCAGTCAAGCTTGCGCCCCGCTCTACAAGATCAGGGACGACCACGATGATCATGACGACGAACACCACGATGATCATGACAACGAACACCACGGCCATGAATCTCATGGCCCTGAATCCCATCGTGAGCCCAGCGATCATGACAACGAACACCAAGGCCATGAAACCCATCGTGAGCGCATCGATCATGACTCGGATGAGGAAAACTGCTGCAGGTGGATGAAGCAGATGGACGACGATTGTGTCTGTGCTCTGTTGATCCGACTGCCCCCCTTCCTCACTAAGCCCAGGCACAACTACTCGATCACGGTGGGGGACGATTGTGAAGTCAATTACTCTTGTGAAGAAATGGAGTAGAGTACGTACGGACGTTACGTGGTGCTGCCGAGTGAATCAATAAGTTGAGCCAGAAGTAATCTGGAAATTGAATCACGCCCCTAGTTTCTTTGTAATGTGTTACTTTTTTATAAGGAATTATGTTCAACAACCCACATTGTATCAAATCATAAAAATTGCACCAGTATTTTTCAATTTCATATCTTTTTATCTTAAATTAATAGTTCCATAAAAAAAAAAATTTCAATATTAATAGCTTTATTTTGATTAATTTAAGTAATTGTAAACTTAAAAAAACACTATACATATTTTTCCTTCTTTTAAATATACACTTCACCATTAACTAAAAATTATTTTTTTTTTAAATAAAACTATTAATATGCATGGGACGGAGGGAGTAGATGATAGAATTCAATATTTTAAAAATAGCATACAAATACCCTTGGAGGGAGAATTTTCCGGTTGAATAGTGAGTGTGATGGCAGCAAAGTCCTTTCCTTATGCGCATTTTTCCATACAATTATGACAGTTTTTTTCCCTACCAGCGTTTTGATAGAAAACCGCAATTGAAATCCAGCGGCTGGCATTTTCCCCTTAGGGGGGAACTGCCACAGTGCCACTTCCCTCCAGGTGACATGTCAGCTGTTGGATAGGGCTGCATCTCAAGAAATTATTATGTATGGATAGGGTACCAAGGTGGCTATCTTTATCACTAATCACAAACTGACTAGTTTGTAAGTTTTTCAGTTACCTCTTTAAAAGTAGCTTATTTAATAGGAAATTGAATGATGGCTTAAATTCTGATTGGTGATAGGCATGACACCTTGGTACCTTATTGGTACCTAATATTTTTTCCTGCGTCTCGGATTCAAGCCGACCCCACCCAAGTTATAACTTACTTTGGTTTGATTCGAAATAGGAACTGACTCAACTTCGAAAACCCGTGATTTATCCCCGGTCACGTTAGTACCAGAACTGAAACTGAATCCAGACCCAATAAAAACCCAGCTTGGGTCCGTTTATTACACCTAAACACAACAAAATAGAAGTAAAAATTTAGACAAGAAAAAAGCAATCAATTAACATGCTACAACTTATGGGCCTGTTAGGGGTTTTGGAAGAAGAAATTTTTTTTAAGAAAAATTACTTTCTAGGAAAATTATATTTCTAAGAAAATAAATTTCTTAAAAAATAAATATTTCCATGGTTAGGGGTTCATTTGAAAAAATTTCCTGGAAAACTTTATTAATGTATATTTTTCAAAATAAACTAGCTAAAAAATCACCTTCATAAAAAATAACATATTTAGGTCTTTTGATACTTATTTTTTAGCTAAAAAAATTATGTCTTGTACTCAAATACACATTCAAACCCTTGATTTTAAAATTAAAGGTTTTAAAAGGGCCCATTCAAGCCACCCAACACAACAGCTTTCCAAATAAGTAGGTTGAATAGGCCCAATTGGCCCTTTGAATTTAAAAGCAAAGGTTTATTGTGTACAAGATAAAATAACCTCTATTATATATATTTTTATTTTTTTTATCATTTACCCTATTAGTAAGTGTAAAAAATTATCTCCATAGGACCTTTTCCCCTTTTTCAAAACGCCTGAACCCGTTTGATTTTTGTCACTTGCCCTGTTCTAACCTCTAACTTGTCATCTTCTCATATTCCTTCGTCCCACTCCCACATTACCTCTATTCATGTTTTCTAATTATTTAAAAATAAATAAATTTATTATTATAAATTAAAAGAATATTTTTTTATCTTAAATTAATAATTTTATTTAATTTTTTAAAATAAGTTAAAAGGGATGAAGTATTATTTTACAACAACTCCAATTAGCTTTTTTGGCGGCAAATTTTGAAGAAGGTGCAAGTCAGGTCGGGAACCAGGCGAGTCCACTTTCATAACCATTTTTTATACTTAAATCTAAATACATAACCATAAAATAGAAATTTTAGAAGAACATGACATGGAAGAAGAAAGACGGAAGTCGGCCCAGATCTACAAAGAACACGAAATCTTACTGACCTAGGGAGGAAAGAGCATCATAGAAATGAATTTACAGCTTCAAACGTGTCTCATTTCCTCCTCTTCCATTAGTTGCAACAAAGGCATTTTTGTGAAGGAATATCCACTGACATTCAGTGTAATAGTGATAGGTCTTGCAATAAAGCAAATCTAAATCACAAATCAAAGATCCATCTGCTTTTACCTATCTCCAGACTCACAGAAAAAATATTGTTAGCAGTCCATATCAAAGTGGTTCCTCACAAATCAAATTTCGGTTCAGTTATAAAGCAGTTTAGCAAATGGCTTCTCCTCCACCTTACTAACAGTTCTCAATCAAAATCTAAACGTCACAAAAGTAAGTACTCTTTAAGATACGAACATGTAGTTGTAATCCCAAGGTTTCTAAAAGCTACCAGATTAACTAGTCTTTAAAATTAATACAACACACAACAGAACAAAATATAAAAAGGGATAACGAACTCTACTTCTTCAGTCTTTCTTTCTAGAATTTTTAAGTTGCCCCTTCTTCCGAATGTTGAGGCAGAACCGAAGGCGCCACCAATCTACAACAGACTCCAGCAATGTGTAAGCCAGTTGTCACATAATAGAGTGTGGCCAGTAAGGTGTGCATCGAGGTTCATAGCCAATTCAGCGCAAGGCAGCCCGGGCATATGCATCCGATGATGGAACAAAAAAGCTGGATTTTCTTATCGATGCCAATTTTGTTGCCACATACAGTGGGGACCTATAAATGAGAGGGACAAACCATAAGTTGATCAGAAGAACCCTAGCAACTAAGTCCTAAAATAACTAGAATCAATTCATTTAAAATTTTATAGCAAATACGTAATATTGCAGTTTTACAAACAGATACGACCCATGTGCTAATCAAAAGCACAAGTTTGAGAACATTGAAGCCTCAAAGATGGACTCTACCAAAAAAAAGCCTCAACGATGGACCAAAGCACCATTTTCATGCATAGCCGTTGTTTCAATTGCTAGTTGATTAAATGCTGGAGAAATATATATAATGAAAACTGCAACTATGATTTTCAGTTTGGTAATGAAAGTAGATCAATATATAAAACAGAAAAGACCGATAAACACCATTAGGAAATTGTAAAAAAAAAAAGTGAAGTACTGAACGGATAAAAAAGGAGACTTGTGAGTAGAAGCACACTCCAGAAAAATACACAATCTTCCAAGTCAAATGCTTCAGTTGTTTAGTACTATTTTAATCATCAGAAGCTTTGAGACTGTGAGGACTAGGTGAACATTAACATGGAAAGCAAACGGCATTCCTTTTGTCTGGATTTCAAATTTTGTTTTAAGAAAATGAATTTTTAAACTTTATCATGCTATTAACATTAACTCCTTTTTACATGTACTGCTCGTAACTGAGAGCACCACATATGAAAAAAAAAAGAAGAAGTAAAATCCCGAAAGTAAAAGGCAAGGTCATGCCTAGAATCTCACAAAATCAGCATGAATAACTGCATACCTGACATTGCACGTCAATTCCCTTGTTCTTGTATTCAACAGAGAGGCATCTTGAGAACTGATCAATATAACTGAATATAAAGGAAGAAAAGAGATAATTAGTTCTATTTAAAAGATCAATTTAAATAACAAACTTCCCACCATTTATACCAACAAAAAAAAGGATCCACTAAATGAAAAAAAAAACAGATACTAATGAATCTATACTATCTCAGGATCCTACAAGTAGTAGTTAGACAAACAAGTACTTGAGCCTGTGAGTATTTAAATTCACGTATCCAGTGAAGAAAAAATAAGAAAAAAAATTCAAGCATAAAGAGGGATAATTCATAAGAATTATCGCACACTTGGTATCTAGTTATAATATCCTTTCGCTTTAAGATAAAAAAGGCTCCTGAGGAAAGAGCTTGTTAGTGTTCCCTTCATTAGCCACTAAAATCCCATCTTTGTTTCATTGAGTTTGAATCTAACCAAGTTATCAGCAATAAACATGAGGAAAATTCGGTTCAAAATATCAAAATGGATAGGAAAAAGGAAAAAAGACTCACACTTTTGTGGCGGCATAAACAGCATAGAGAGGATCCGAGGGAACGACAATGGCCGCGCCGGATCCAATACCATTAAGGAATATGTGAGAGCAGAAATTTGCCATGTGTACTATACTTCCCCCAACCGAAGCTAAGGACTGTTGGAACTTGAAGCTTGTCTAGCATAGGCTTAAATTTAGCAGGTTCAAGAGTTTTGCTCGACGTCAACAATTTGGCCTGAAAAAGAAAAATCACAAATATCCAAATTATACATAATTTTTCTATGAAATAGGAGAAAGATAAAAAATCAAATGTAAGTTCAACCTACAATAGTAATTTATTACAGAAAAGTTTCAAATTACCAAATACAGTCAAAATCTATTCGATTGCCAATAATTAGGAAAAGAATCTAAAACACCTAAATGCCAGAAGTCTCATACCCACAATTCCAAATCCAATCAAATGACATAAAATTGAATAAACGAAAAGCAGCATGTAAGGAAATAAATTGAAATCGCAAAACGCCATAGAAATGGATCGAACCCACCTCACTTCTAGTACCTACCTCCCTGGCAATTTCTTCCTCCTCGACGGCCAAGGCGAGCTAAGCCCTGAGAAAGCTGTCGACGTCGAATGTCTTCTCCTTCATCGTGCATTCGACGTTGGGCTTGCAGAAAATGGTGCGGCGGTTGCGGCGCTGGTCGACGGGCTGCAGGAAGTGGGAGAGGAAGGAGGAGAGGTAGTGGTGGGCCACTTGGAGGGAAGCGAAGGCACGGTGGAGCAGGGAGGGGTCGGCGGCGGCGGAGGGGAGATAGCGAGTAGCCATGGCCGCATCGCCATCCTGGTGGAAGGTGGCTAACTCCGTCAGATTAAAGCGGAGAGCAGCAACTCGACGACTATTGGAAATTTTATTTCCAGAGGGTAGAGGGGTCGGAAAATAAATCCCACTTTTCCCCCCTTATTTCCATCGGTCAAAAAATAAAATTTTTCTATATTTTATTTTTCACAACCCCTAACCACGTGCATTATACTTTCCCAGGAAAACTTGTTTTCTAGCTGTTTTTTCCGGAACCCCTAACAGGCCCTATGTGTAATTTGAATTTTTCATATAGGGCTCGTTAGGGGTTCTGAAAAAAAGTAGTTAGAAAATAAATTTTCCTAAGAAACGATATTGCAACTAGTTAGGGGTTTTGGAAAATTAAGATGTCAGAAAATTTTATTTTCCGACCTCGGAAAAGAAGGTGGAAAAGCGAGAATTATTTCCCGACCCCCCAACCGTCTGGAAACTTTATTTCCGAGCGTCGGGTTTGGTCCTTCCTCTCCCGAGCATCGTCGGGTTTGGTCCTTCATCTCCTGCACTCAAGACTTCTCTTGAGCAGAAGGCTGCAGCAGCCGGTGCCCAGCCCTGCATCCGACGCCTCATCCATCGTCCCCACCGTCTTCGCCTCCCTTGCCGCCCTCCTCTTCTTCATCTGAGCGCATTTACTCCTCCCCCATTCCTCACTTGTTTACAGTTCTACACTTCTTTCTCTCGAGGATGCCCCCACGAGCCGAGCTTGTCACGACCACCCACCTCACATGGGGGCGGAGTTACTTTGTTGGTGCTGTTAATTTTATTCTTTTTCTCTCCCCTTTTGCTTGTAATTTAAATGTGTTGGGTTGGGAGGTGGTGATATGATTTGATTTATGACGTTGTTGTCTGTGGATTTTGTTCTAAATTTTTGGGGCTTCTATTAGCGATGATGGGTTTACAAATACTTTTTGAACTTTTTTTCTACTTTGATTGCACAATCTTGTAAATACTTTTATAAGGGCAGTTGATCTAATTGGGGTATTCTAATTTTATGAACATTTTTTTAAAAATTTTAGTTTATCTTGTAAGGCTGTAACTCTGTCAATTTCAGTGTGCATGTTGATTGATTGTGTTTATGTTTACAACTTACGACTTCAGCTCTGTTTATACCACAGGTCGGTTAATGAGGTTATTTGTCATGGAATTCCAGATGCCAGGTTTGAGCTCTAAATTAGGGATTACTTGCATCTCCCGTGACTGCACGTTTATCGTTTTTTGTTTAAACATAAAAAAAATATTATTTTTTTATGTGCTCTAACAATGAACGCCATCTTGAATCTGCTATTATGCCAGATTCAGGTTTGACTATTGCTGAAGTTCAGAGATTTAGCATTCATGACATATCTCCCGAATGGGCTTATTCCACTGAAAGAACGAAGGCATGCACATAATTGCATTTGGGATATTAATTGTGTTGTATTTTTTTTTTCACACAGTTAATCACTCATCTCCATCGTCATGAATCTTTCTCATAATGGTTCAGTTTATACTTCCATATGATGATTATTTTTCTGTAACCATTCATTGAAGTTAAGAACTTTGGCATTGTTAAATCCAGGTTGTTATTGTTGGGGACTTCCTGTGTAATTCTTCAACTAGTTCCTGGGCTTGTATGTTTGGTGACATTGAAGTCCCTGTAGAAATTGTGCAAAATGGTGTTCTCTGCTGTTATGCTCCGCAACATTCTGCTGGAAAGGTCAATTTATGCATAACAACTGGGAACAGAGAGGCTTGTAGTGAAGTTAGATAATTTGAATTTTGCAGTAAAGGAGAGACACTTCCAACAGAATCTAGCTCTCCACAAAGACATTCCAGTAAGTCAAAAGATGAGCTTGTTTTGCTTAGCAGATTTGCTGAGATCCTTCTGCTTGGAACTAATACTGTACCAGTCCAGAAAGAAAACTGCATGGAAAGTGGAGGTGATGTTTCCAAATGTTTAAAGATGGCTAATAATTCATGGGAAGGTATTGGTGTCGTCCTGTTATCAATATTTTACACAGACTGCTATCATATAATCCCTAATTCGTATGATTTTTCTCCTGAATAGTACCTGTGTTTTGCATTAAAATTTTCCATTCTTATTCGTGATGCAGGTGACTCAGACTGGAGTTGAAGTTCTTACTGCATGATTGCCCACATCGCCCAAAATGTTCTCTTGGTTAAACCCATAGAGCAGCGTCAAAATTCTAGTTTTCGATTTTCTTATAAGATTTTGCGGTTGCGTACTTTTGAGCTTATCATTTTTGACGGTGATGTTTGCTTATGACTTATAAATTCCATGTTCCAATTCGTTTTCTACGTTGCATTCAATTTTCTAGTTTTGGGCTCCTCCCATTACCTGCAGCAGTTGTATGCGAACTTTTTTTTTTTTGGTGTGAAACTAGTTGTATGCCGACAAATGCTTGAACAATATGCTGTTGGTTCAATAAAACTTCTTCTTTCTTCTACTTCTTTTTTAAAGGTACTGCTGTTTTCTTGCCTTTAAAGGGTCTGAAATTTTGAAAATTTTTTCTACTTTGATTCATGGAGGGCACTGTCAATTCCATTGTATGAATTTTTTGTGAACATTGCGAGCCTGGTGTCGATGCTTCACAAGCTGGCCTTCTCCTTTGAACCTCTAGTGCAGGTTTTTCAGGTGGAGAGAGGGGCGGAGTTCTCTATGGTGTACATGGAAATTGTGACGGCTCATAAAGTTTTAATGGTGGATTACTGTGCGAAAGTAAAGGGAAAGGTGGGGTTTTGTGTGTTTCCCGGATTCAGGGTTGGGAAGATGGTGATTCAGTCTCGGGTGTTTTTGAACGGCTTGAATCGTGAACCAGATGTTCATAAGGCTGAGAGGTAGCCTCTGCGGCCTTAGTTTACAGCAAGTCTTGCTTAGCATCTTTAGTTGCAGAGCTCATGAAGGCTATGATCCAAAGCTACGAAGGAATGGTAGTGTGTGTACATTCTAAAGTCAAATGTAAAGAAGGAAGATAGGAATAATAGTTTTATATAGTTTCATGTGCATAATAATTAATGTGTATTTGAGTTAATGTGAATTTTTTTATTAATTTTATTTTAACAAAAATTGTGTTCAAGATGACCAATTGGTCATCAAACACATTTAGCTGAAAAAATGGTGCCAAATAATGGGTACATGAAAAAAAATTAAATTATTATTTATCATATTTTTTTAATAAAATAAAATTAAAAAAAATACATGAGAGGCCATTTTTCTACTCATAGCCGTGCAAGTGATGACTAAAAGGGTTACCTAACCCAAAAAAGAGTGTGAAGGACATGAATCTCATATTCTTCATTAATATAGTTTTTCTTATCTAGTAATGTTTTTAAAATTTATATTAATAAAAATTTCTAAGAAAATTTTCTAAATAAACCCCTAACCATAGAAATATTAATTTTTATGACAATTTATTTGTATAGAAATATAATTTTCCTAGGAAGTTATTTTTCGTGGAAAATAATTTTTTTCCTGAACCCCTAACAGGCCCATACCTAACCACAGAATTTAGAAATGACTGGTCTTGAGCTGATCGAGCTGAATCCAGTGGTGACGGGTTATAGCCACCAACACCACATAGTTTAACTCTCTTTTTTTTGTTGGTTCAAATTACAAAGTTACGACCTTGAAGTTAGATGGGGTACTGTTTTCCGAGAAATTAGCCAGAAGAACTGTTCCATAAGACAGGCGGTGGTGCATTCCATTCACTGTTTCATTTAGAAAAAGAGTATCAAATACTTACTTTTCCTTCTAAAAAAGATGTGAGTTTTATCGTTTAATAAAAAATTTTTTTTATAAATATAGTTATTAATATAAAATAGAGAGATTATATTTTAATAATTTTAATGTGTCTAAATATGTATAAGGGAAATTTATTTACATAATAATTTTTAAAAAATTATTTACCAATTTAGATCACTTTGGAAAATATCTCAAAGTTGTGTTGCTTTTTGCCACGCATGCGCCAGCTTAGCAGCTAGCGCCTACGTAGTTTATTTAAAATTTTTTTTATTTTATCAGTCTAAGGACGAAATTAATACTGTGTACTGAGAAGGACGAAATCAATACTTATCTCTCTTCCCTCTCTTCACTCTCTCTTCTCTCCTCTTTCTCTCTCTATTCACTGTCTCTCTCTTCACTCTCTCTACTCTCTCTCTCCTCTTTCTCCACTCTCTCTCCTCTTTCTCTCCCTTTATCTTTGTCCACTCTCTTCACACTCTCCTCTTTCTCTCTCTCCTCTCTTCTCTCTCTCTCTCTCTTCTCTCTTCTCTCTTCTCTTCTCTTCTCTCCTCTTTCTCTCTCTTCTCTCTCTATTCACTCTCTCTCCTCTATCCCTTCTCTCTCTCCTCTTTAAGAGAATGAATAGAGAGAGCAAGAGGAGAGAGTAGAGTGAGAGAGGAGAGAAGAGAGAGTGGAGAAAGATAGAGAAGGGTGAGAAACAAGAGAGAGAGATAGTGAATAAAGAGAGAAAAAGGAGAGAAGAGTGAGTGAATAAAGAGAGAAAGAGGAGAGAAGAGAGAGTGAATAGAGAGAGAAAGAGGAGAGAAGAGAGAGAGAGAGTGGAGAGATAGAAGAGAGAGAGAGTGGAGAGATAGAGGAGAGACTGAGAGGAGAGAGTGAAGAGAGAGAGCGAAGAGAGAGAAAGAGGAGAGAGTGAAGAGAGAGAGAGAGGAGAGAGTGGGGAGAGAGAGTGAGGAGAGAGAGAAGAGAGGAGAGAGAGAAGGTAAAGAGAAGGGAGAAAAATATTGATTTCGTCATCATAGTATTGATTTCGTCCTTTTCAGTCATTGTACTAATTTCGTCATTTAAATGAGTACAAAATACTAATTTCGTCATTTTAAAGGACAAAATAAAAAAAAACCACGCAGGCGCATACGTGACAAAAAACAACACCACTTTGAGAAATATTTCCCTAAGTGGTTTAAATTGGTAAATAATTTTTTAAAAATTATTATTTAAATAAATTTCCTTATAATCTATTAGCAAAGAAATATATTATTTTGAGAAGCAAAATCACATGTTGGAAAAACAACAAAAAAAATAGGAAAAATCACATAACAACACCTTTCATGAACAAAAAGTGAAACGAAATGACGGATTTGAACACAAATATCAATATAAATGGCATGATAACCTCATCTAAGAGTTCTCACTTGACTAGATTTCGGAGTATCATGAAATCGACCTCAATATGTGCATGAAGCCTACCCAACCCCATCAACGACATGAAATAAGAGCTCATGAACACGGATGCTGATATTTCATTTTTCATGATCATCGAAATCTCTACTATTCTAGACAATCAATTGACCGGAGAAGAGGGGATGGAAAAAAGAAACGCAAGTGTCTCTCTTTCCTCTAGTAAAAACCTATGCCCAAAAACTATTAGTCTGTGGTGGCCAGAAAACCGACATGATTACGGTGTCTGACTAGTGACTGGTAACGGGTCAGCCAGCCAAGCTGTCGGCCAGTGGCTGGCCGGTAGTCGGCCAGCAAGTTTTTAAATAAAATATACTAGATGTTCAATATATAAATTAGAAATATAATTTACATTCTAATTTACTTAATAAAATCTCTGCTAATATTAATTCAAAGTCCTACATTAATGACCGAGTTGTTGTCGATCCACCGCTTTCGGAGCCTTGCCGTCGACCACCTTCTCTCATGCCTTTAGGGTCAAAATGTAATAACCCTAATTTCTAACACGATCTTATTATAAAGTTTGTTATTTATAAATTTTCTAAGTGTTGGTTAGAGCTCATGGAGACGAGCGTAACAAGTAGTAAAACACGTAAATTGAAGGTCGAAAACAAAAGTTATGACCTCGGCAAACGTATTCAACTGGCGGGACCCACTTTTAAAATTCAGGTAAAACTATTCTTAAGAGGTCTAGTCTCGTAGGGCTCGTCAATACGAGCTCAACAAAACCGAGTTCGGGATAGGAAGTTACGATTTTTGAAATTTTTATGAAAATTAAAATAAATAATAAAAATATTTTGATCGACTCGGCTCGGCGTGGTGTGGCGCGCGGCTCAACCGCGCGGCCGTGCTGGACGCGCGTGTCACACGTGATGATCGCGCATGACGGATGTGCGCCCGGGTGACGAATGCGCGTTCATCACCCGCGCACCCTGTTTCGGCGGCGCCAGTGGGCACCAGGCATTTCACCTACATCCGATTTTCAACCTTTTTCACTGTTTTCACCATTCCCAACTCGTTTTAAGTCTGATTTTCACGTTCCAAGACCCGTTTCCTACTAATTCAAGGGTGCTCTACGCACCGGAAGGGTTATTTTCTCGAGATGACCCTTCTAAGACCTCAATAAACGTGCCCATTCCCTAATCCTCCACTTTCATCTTTTTACTATTTCCAGACCATTCTCAACTCTTTTTAGCCCGTTCCAAAGCCCTACCCTACTAAATCAAGGGCATTCTACACGTTAGAGTGGTTATTCTGCCGGAATTCTCGCTCGAAGATTGATATCTTAAGGAGGGACTTTCTTTACTTTACAAGGAGATTTCATTATATTTTGCACGTGTTATAGGTAGGTAGCTTTAAATTCTAATCGTATGCCAAGATTTTTACTCGCCAAAGTTTTTAAAGTTTTCTGCTACTTTTATGAAAACAAAAGCTCAGATTTTAAAATCATCTCCTCTTTTAAAAAATTTCTTCGAGTTTTGGGCAATCGTGCCGTATGGATAGTTCTCGGTTCCTCGGAACTAAGAATTATTATGATTTTGGATACCGCCAAATTTGGCATCTGGCACGCACAGGACTGGGATATCATGGGTAGATTCCTTTCCTTCTGTCTCCCGTTGCCCCATGAGCGCAGGTGTAAGTCGTCTGGTATCGTGACATTCTGTGATCGTATTTTTAGATTTTCTAAATAATTTCAAAAGAAAAATGGTACGATATTTTCTTATATGCACAGAGTATATTCTTAGAACTTAATCTGACCTACTGAGTATGAATTTACTCACCCACCCTCAGATTCTACAGGTGAATTACTCAAATCTGAAGGAGTCGACAAAGAATTTCCTTAAATTACAGTCTTGTAATGTTATTTTTGTACTTTATGTAAATTATTGTACTGACTAATGTATAAAGGCATGTGATGCCCAATTTTGAAAATCTTTGTATTATACAAAGTGTTTTGTAATTACTTATTTTAGTAGACGGTGATCCTTGGGAATTGTAATTAAATTTTGTTATGTTTTAAAAAAAAATTATTTTCTTTTATTTAAAAATACGAGGGACATTACACAAAAACTCCCCCTTTCACCGCCTTAAGCCCCTATTAATTGTGCCTTAAGTATATTTTTTATAAGCATAAAGATTAGAGTTCCTAATCCCCTTAAAAATAAGAAAATATTAGGTTCATATAAGGTACCAACCTGGCGGTGACTATCACCAATAATAAATTGACGCGTCATTTATTCATAGCCCCACACTAAAAACGTTAGTAGCATGTTACTTCGTCAATGGACCGCCGTATTGGGTTTGGTTCAAATGGACGAATTAAATGCAAAATTTCAAATTTCATGACCGATCCAATTTTGCCCTTCTCTGATGCAGCAGCAATAAGAATTGACAATTTAGTATTTCATCTATAAATTCTCAGTTCACAGATGTAAATGATTCCTCAAATGAAGAAATTTGAATTTGATTTACAAACTCACTGGACTAAAGCAAATCAGCTTTCAGAATGAATTTTCACAAATGAAACAGAGTCATTCGAATTACAATCCAGACAACAGTTTCCCTTATAACGAAATAAGCTTTTAATACATTCAAAACAGTAAATTCGAAATTACAGATTAAGCTTGGAACTAAAGGAAACACTTATCGATCTTCACTGGAGCTTTGGTTTAACTTGACTAGGAGCGCCTCATGCTAAACATTAGAATCAAGCTTCCTTCGAAGCTTCTGCAGCTTCAGATCTAGAAACCCATTCTCAACGCAGCTTGCGGAGTTGCAGAATTGGAGTCAGCAATTTGAAATTTTGAAATTCGTCCATTTCCCCTTCAACGTTTCCTCTTTTTATACTTCCCGCTACCAGCTGAATGAGAAATCAAGTTGAATTCGAAATGGGTTTGCTGACATGGATTGTTCTTCTCGATTCTTCGAATCTTAATCCACCCTGCTTACTGTTAATCTTCCCGTCCAGAGGTTGAAGACAGAATTAACAAACTTAACGGTCAAGCCAAAATGTCAATCGTATACCTCGTCTGTTTAAATCGTGACCCTCCATTTATAATTGCGTTAGTGATTGACGTTCTTACCCCTTATCGATAAAACTGATTTTATGTGTTTGACGATTTGCCTGAACAGTTCTCCCTTCTTCATTTCTGTCTTAACAGAAGAACAGAGCTGCTGATTCAGCAGCTGACTGAGCTCCGCCATCATTCTCTCATCCTCTGTAGTCTCCTTGCCCGTGGCTGATCCGCACGCAGAAAGCTCGTTCTGGGAAAGTTCAGATCCCGCCCCCCCCCCCCCCCCTCGTCTTCTTTATCGGCAGTCGTCGTGTTAGGGTTTACAGATGGTGCAGTAATCACTGGTGTACTTCATAGCACGGGGGAATATGATCCTGGCCGCTCTACTCTCTTGTAGGTACACTCTCTCCTTCTCTTCTCTCTCAGTCCTCTCTGTCTCCATCTCTTTATCTCCCCCTCAATGTCTCATTTCTTCATCTCCATCTCTTCCTTTCATCATTTTCTGCAGTTCGCTATTTCAAGCGTGTTATTGTCAGAATACTTATGAGATGTTTGTTGAAATGTCTTAAAAAAAACTATGAGCTTTTCTTAGAATTATGGATTGTGGCACCTGGAAATTTCATGCCCGTCCATTTCCACCAAGCAATTTTGTCCACCCATTTCTTAAGGAAATGAGCTCATTTTCATTTCCAACAATGTCTAGGACGACTACGAGTCTCTTTAAGTGCATTGATGAAATGTCTAGATGAGGTGGAGATATTTGAGCTCTAAACTTGTCCGGTTATCAAGAGTTATATGAGAAGCATGTACCTCATCTTGGTTCTTTTTGGTATCATGGAATATATGAAGCAGGTTAAAAATGGACAACATGTATACTTGCTTTAGCTATGCATGGTGTAAGTGCAGTTTTTTTATGAAAGATTTTGTTTTGCATTTCCATCTAATTGGAAACCATGTATGCTTTATTTAGATATGCATAGTGAAGCTTGCTGAGGGTACTCTGACAAAATAGAATTAAAATGTTGTGCTATGATAATAATTTTCATGATGCAGATTTGCATGAGTTTAGAGGAGAGTTGGAATCAATTCTCTCCTTGTAAACTATTTTTTTTCCTTTAACAATCTGAATAATATAAAAACTTAGCAGCTTAGTTATCTATATGGAATCATTTAACTTCATGGGACTGAATCGTGTGAACCATCTTCATTATTGCTCCATGTTTACTGTTTGAACTATGTGATTTAAAGATAAGTATCTGAATGATGGCTAACAATTCTTTATCTTGTATTTTGTAGGTTGAAGCATTTGATCATTTGCCAAAAATACTTATGAATGGAGATTTAGTGAATCTAATGCCTGTGAATGCAAGTGAGAACGGAGATTTTGTCTAAGTAACAAGTTGCAAGTCTCCAAATTGTGTCATCCTTGCTAATTATCTGTCAACAAATAACTAAGTTGGGTCTACTTTGAAATGAGAAGACTATGCTGAGTGCCATTGTAAATGGTGCTGAAGTGACTATTAATGTCAAGTGACTATTAGTGTCAGACATAAATTATTTGTACTAGACTTAGGCTTTGTTTTGAATTAATGAGAATCAGACAGAATTTCTTCACGTATGCACTAGATTACTTGGTATAAGTCCATGGTTCTTTCAGTATTGCTACATAGTTTCCAATAAATGCAGCTCATTCCAAATTATTCAAGAACTACAGGCTGCAAAAGGATACATGTTTGACAACTCCAATTAAACGACAATTTCTTATCTTTTACAGAGAAGCCTGTTGAAAGGTATTTTAAGCAATAGACATTACACTTAGAAGAAAACCTTAAAATGAAGGTAAGTACAACCTATGTAAAACTACTGTGAACTTCCATTAACAACAGACTGCACAACCACTTTTCATGACCCTTGCTCCTTGGAAAATATGTAGGGAATGTCGCAATGAGCCACAAAATTCGAGAAACAGGATCATGCTACCTGTAAATTCAAAAATACTAAGAAAGATAAATATCACTACCAAGTAGAAAAAGCATAAAATAAAACAAATCACATGTAAACTGCAAAGGCATTTGTTATGAATTAGGTATAAAATATTAGTTTGACAAAAATTGAGTAAAAATAGGCATAGTAGCAAATATTGCAAATGTCAGAAGAAAAAAAAAGAACTTTCAGACAGATAATTACTTTGAGTGCAAAAACAGAAATTAAATAAAATGAAACTGAGATAAACAAGGATAAGTTACCTAATTCCTCTAGGTGGTGATTTGATAGTCACTTGTGAAAAATACTTAATAAATCCCTCTGCTAGAATCCAAGAGAACTGTGGGCATTAAATAAATCTAACAAGGATAAGTTACTAATTAGATATCAACCTACGTGCAAGGATGTGATAACATTGACATGCCCACCGAATAAAACATATAGTCGATATGATACTATCCCCAAACAACTTATTTATTTGCACCGGAAAAAAAATATAGTTAAATGAAATTTCATAATAATTGACATGTCCACTAAACAAAATATATAGTAGAAATTATACTATATTAAAAAGGTTAATTTTTGTCTCATAATTTTTCTTTTTAAAAAAAAAGAATCAAGCATTTTTAAATGCAAACTATGTAAAAAAAATTAATTATGAATATTCTTCCCGATCCCAATGAGACAGAGATATCATAGACTCCAAACTTTGTATGACTTGTAGATCAACGATAAGCAATTTGTAAGGATCACTTAGCACTTCCCCTTTCTATGCAAAACAAAACAAACTGATTATGTTCAGATTAAGAAATCAGCAAATCACCGGTCTATGAAGATTAAGTAAGCTATATCATTCTAACTATAAAATAAATCAAGAATCAACATTTTGAAAGAATCTACCATAATATAAATCAAGAACTGGCCAGCAAAATTTTGAAAGAATCTATGGTACTTGGTTAGATGATACAATAAGAAAACCCAGCCATATACTTAAATCATTTTCTTCTGTAAGACTCATTTTAATAACTGATTTTATGAAGGATCAATATTAGATGATTATATTTTAAGCCTTTACCAACTTTGCAAAAAGCCTTGTTAATTGCTTCATACTATAGGCAAGGAGCGTGCTTAAAAGCCTCTCATATAACTCTTGATAACTGGACAAGTTTAGAGCTCAAATATCTCCACCTCTTCTAGACATTTCATCAATGTACTTAAAGAGACTCATAGTCGTCCTAAACATTGTTGGAAATGAAAATGAGCTCATTTCCTTAAGAAATGGGTGGACAAAATTGCTTGGTGGAAATTGACGGGCATGAAATTTCCAGGTGCCACAATCCATAATTCTCCGAAATCTCATAGTTTTTTTTTAAGACTTTTCAACAAACATCTCATAAGTATTCTAACAATAACATGCTTGAAATAGGGAACTGCAGAAAATTATGGAAGGAAGAGATGGAGATGAAGAAATGTGACATTGAGAGGGGAGATGAAGAGATGGAGACAGAGGACTGAGAGAGAAGAGAAGGAGAGAGTGTACCTACAAGAGAGTAGAGCGGTCAGGATCACATTCCCCATGGGGGGCGGGGGCGGGATCTGAACTTTCCCTGAACGAGCTTTCTGTGTGCGGATCAGCCACGGGCAAGGAGACTGCAGATGAGATCGGTCATGAAATTTGAAAATTTGTATTAAAATTCGTCCATTTGAACCAAACCCAATTCGGCGGTCCATCGACGGAGGAACATACTACTAACGTTTTTAGAGTGGGGTTATGGATTAATGACGCGCCAATTTATTATTGGTAATAGGCACCGCAAGGTTGGTACCTTATATGCACCTAATATTTTCTTTTGGGTCAAATTTACTCACTTAAGAAAGTTAATCGGGCCTTTAAAAATTAATTTTATAACTTTAATTAATCAGGCCCACAAGATGACTTAAACGGGCCAAATACATGTCTAAATCGGGTAATAGGCCCTATACAATATGTTTAACTTCGAACAGTCGTATCCCACGTCCGAACTCCGATTCGTGCAATTTTTATAACATTTCGAAGCTCTTTTTGTTTACTTTCTAAACACAAAGTTTCAGTCACAAATTCCATATATTGAAGAAGTTATTCTACACAAAAAATACAAAGGGTCAAACAACCTATTTTCTACGAATTTAATTTTTGAAACCTAGAAAAAATCTGGGATATTACTTCTAAGCAACAACTTTCTATGCTTCCACATAACTACTCATATCCCATGTTAAACATGTGTAAGGGTTTCTACTTTTCCTTTTCACAACCCTTTGGAAAAGCTTAACTAGGGTTTATGAAACACATAAAATCTACGTCGTCCCATCAACTCTAACTAGGTTATAATCTTGAGATGACTTTAGACTTGTAATTAGAGGAATGCCTTAGCTATCAACTACCAAGACCTGGATTTTAAAAACCATTTTTAAATAAAGGACACATGATAAATCAAACAAGCAATGTCATACAATGTCATTAATAATCTCTCGAACCATTGTTCGATAATTAATATCCTCGTCTAATCCTAATAAAAGATAGACTCATCAGATATCAACCTAAGTGACAAATGATACACTCTCCATAGACCACCCTCAAAGGTAAATCCATGATGAAAACCCTTTAATCCACTAGGACCTTTGAATCCATGAGGAAGTACCATCACCCATCCTAGCGCATAAAGGACCTGATCGGAGTAGAAGGGCATGACCTACAACTGCACATAAATAGAAGTGATGAGAAAAGCCAATTAAGCAAGATATCAGCTAATCTAAATATGTGTATACTAAATGATCTTTATTAGATTGGAAGTGAGCCCAGCTCACACAGAGCTCCCTCCAACGGGGAGGTTTAACTACACGATCAAATTAGCAACTCCTCAATAGAGCTAAAACTCAGCAAACCATTATAAACCTTATCTTCCTCATCAATAAGCAAAGATTTCGAATAACTATCCCAAACCCTATTAGTGCCTTATAGACTAGAGTTTAAAACTTGAAACTGTCATTGGTTCATTAACAAAGGCAAATCGTCAGGTCAAAGGCTTTGTTCACTCTATGAACTAGTCGTAGACCCCTCTAAGGTATTTTAGTATTTGTCTTGATTAAGTATTCTCACCTAATCCAAAGGTATCTAACCCCATTAATTAATCTTTCATTAATCTTAAGCTAATGATAAATTTTTATCACAACAACAATCGTAATCATCAAAACAAAGAACAACATAAACAATATAGACCCCCATAGGTCCAAGCAAATCATAATATTAAGAATCAAACTCGATAATGATATTAAAAATGTTCGAGCTCTCTTGCCCTAACCCTCCTTAGGTTAACTCATTAAGTCTTTTTAAAAACTAGTCAAAATGAACATAGGGGCATTAAAGTAATTATACAACATAAGACACATTCCTCTCCATTCTCGAGTAAGTCACAACCTCTCTAAAGGTTTCATTACCACATTGGCCCATTAATTCCATTCACACAAATGTGGGCCGACTTGCATAAGGGTATTTTTATTTTTTTATTTATGGCTTCCCTAAACCCTAATGAGTCTAAAACTAATCTCAAATGTACACCTTCACATTATGAACCCGAAGTAATTTTCTTGCCATTTAACGGGGTCGTAAATTCAATTAATAGTCTTACCTTAACCTTAGGGGTAAAATAGTTAAATATCTATTTATTGAGATTTTCCCCAGATCATGCATTAATCTATAATTAGGGTACACATTAAACTATCACTTTGATTTTTCTCAATTTTTAAATCTACTCATTGGCCCCTGAACAGGAGCCCCTACGTATGGTAATTAAATATTATTTTACGTTTCAACTTTAAGGGTAAAATGGTCTTTTCATAGCATCTGGGATTTTTACCCGTGTTGAAACTTAGTCAAAACACTCTTGAAAGTCTTTAGGTTTAATTTTTACAAATTTTTTTCGAAATCTACACCCTACTAAACTGGACCCGGTTCAGTGGGGTTCTTTTTTAAGGACTGGGTTAGCGGGTTCCACCTGGACCCAGGCCGGACCCGCAGACCCTTGCAGGTCAACTTCCTCTTGGAGATGCCCAGACCCGCACTGTGGGTCTATGGCGATTTGTGCAGGTTTGTGTAGCGGCCTCTAGATGTCCAGGTGACGGTTATTGCCAGAGTGGAATCAAGAGTGAAGGGCAGAAGACGACGATCCTCTTGACAGTCTAACTGTGTCCCTCTACTACTCCACAATCGAGTGCAGAAAAGAAACACGAGAGCCGCCGGGAATGGCTACTCGTAGTTGATGGTGAACAAATACCTCTCACCAGCATAAAGTCGAAGCTTTTGGTTTCCTATCATAGAGGGATGGTCACTATCCATCCACGTTCAACTGACTAGAGAAGAAGAGATGGGAAATAGAAACACAAGTGTCTCTCTTTCCTCTAGTCAAAACCAATGCCCAGAAACTATTAGTCGCTGGCAGCCAGAAAACTGACTTGATTATGGTGTCTGACCGGCGATTGGTAACAGGTCAGTCGGTCGGGCTGTCGGCTGACAGATGGCCAACAAGTTTTTAAATAAAATACACTAATTGTTCAACATATAAATTACAAATATAATTTACATTCTAATTTACTCAAATGAAATCTCTGCTAATCTTGATTCGAAGTCCTATATTAATGGCCAAGTTGTCGTCAATCCACCGCCGCCAGAGCCTCGTGGTCCACCACCTTCTCTCCTCCCATAAGGGTCAAAACTCCCCCTTTCACCGCCTCCAAGCCCCCTTTAATTGTGCCCTAAGCATCTATTTTATAAGCATGGGGATTAGTGTCCCTAATCCCCTTAGAAGTCAGGTCAAACCTCCTCACTTAAGAAACTTAATTGGGCCTCTAAAAATTAATTTCGTAACTTTAATTAATCGGGTCCGCAAGATGACTTAAACAGACCAAATACATGTCTAAATTGGGTAAACAGGCCCTATACGATATGTTCAACTTCGAACGGTCGTAACTCCCTCATCCGAACTCCAATTCGCGCGTTCTTAATGGCGTTTAAAAGCTCTTTCTGTCTACTTTATAGCTACATAAGTTTTAGCCACAAATTCTGTATATTGATGAAGTTATTATATCAAGAAATTCGAAGGGTCAAACAACTTATTTTTCACATGTTTAAGTTTTTTAAACCTAGAAAAAATCTAGGATATTACAGTTTTAGCTTAAGTATGAATATGACTATTCTTGTTTTGGCTTAGTACGATGCTCTACTTAATTTAAATCTTTATTTCAGTTATTTCTTCTTATTTACTATATGACTACTGTAACTTATGATCATGAGAGAATATGAATGTTTACACGTCATTTAATTACAAAATGAGCCATGTTTCAATTGTTTTTAGGTTAATTAAGAACATATCAATGAATATATCTCTTACCTATGCTTTTATAATTTTTATTTGTTGCAAAATGATAATATTTTATTTATTTAAAATTGATTAGGGTATGTTTACCTAAGCTTGCATCCATTAAACATTGCTCATGTATGCATTATGTTGCATGCCTCATGAGAATGACTTTATAATTAAACTAACCCATTACCCTAAAAAAATTAAATCAAACTAAAATAAACAATTTTATATAAATAAAAAAGGTACTCCCTAGCAGTTATGTGTATAAGGCTTTTTTATATTTTAAAAATAATTATTAATAATTTTGTAAATAATAAGTGGTATATTGTGTATGTGCAATTTTTTAAATGTCAAAGGGAGTAAATGCCATTTTGTTAAAGTTCAAGGAATGTAAGTGCAACCTATAGTTAAATAATAAAATTTGTTATCAACAATTTAAATTTGGCAACATAGATCTTATATGTCAACTCAAGTGTATTTTGTGTTACATCTATTATAAGAGATAGTATAAATTAGATTTGTTTTGAAAAAAAAACACCACAAGAGGGGTGGGGGGTTAGGCAGAGCCTTCCCACTATATTTATTAGTATCAGATCTTCTTTATAATGCTCCTTTGAAAATCACCAGTTCCATATAAGCTCATATCCTTCAAATGTGTTTGCTACATCCATGTTTTGATAAGAGGGATACAATGAGAACAATGTTTATGTACACGGCCTTTGGGCTTGTCCAATCTAGTTAAGATCTTAAAAGTCGGGGTAGATTCCCCTGGTCTCCTCATCCCCAATGTTATCTTGGGTGTGAACCTATAGTGATCCCGCTTTCACAGGTAATGCTTTTTGCATTCTGTGATGTCTAGTAGTGGGTTTCTCATCCTTGTGATTTAGGATTTTAAGATCTAGCTTGTTTGGGTTTGTCTAAATAGGTATAGTCGGGTCATACCCATTCGATTTGTATGTTTCATTCATGGGGCGTGTTCCATTCATGTCCGTCCATCTAAGGTTTATGATGACTATTTTACAAGGTATGAATGACCTAATTATAGGTGTTCTAAAGAAATCTATGATTAAGTACAATCTGTAGCCCCTTGGCGTAGAATAGAGAACATTATCTCCTTATACTTTATGTATATTCCTTTTTTCATTTCCAGCCGATTACATATTTTTGGCAGTAGTAATCCTTTATTAATTATTGTTCGAATTAGGTTTATTGAAGTGCGCCTTAAGTCTCGTAGACAAGTCTATTGTATCTTATGAATGGATTGCAAGAAAAGCCTATGCAACAAAGAGCGAGAATAACTACTTCTAAATCAATAGTATAATGCCTCGGAGAACAATTTTATATACTTCTTTTTCTATTATGTCTACATATTCTTGTATTGATTTCAATTATGTTGAAAGGTACAATACTGACACTTGCCTTCTTATATTCTATAATATTTTTCAACAAAACTTAGGGTTTTTTTAGTAAAAATAATTGTTTATGTACAAACATACACTCCCTCCATTTTAAAATAAGTGTCCAATTCAAAAAATTATTTTGTTCTAAAATAAGTGTCCTATTTGCTTAGTCGTCACCCATGTTCTCCTCTTTATGCAATTTTATGTATATTTACCTAAAATAACCTTTATTATTATTATTTTTTGTTTATTAGTAAAGAAATGGTGTTTTGAAACATTTTGAGTGATATGAAGTAACTTAGATATTATACTTTTTTAAAATAAGATACTTATTTTAGGATAGAGGGAGTATAAAAGAGGAAAAGAAAAATATATAGTCATCTCTTTTAAAATTTGTTGTAGTTGAAGGTCTTATGAAACTAAAGCACCAAATTGGGATTTCAAAAAAAAAAAAAGCTAAACTATTTAGGCAAATGATGGATTCTAACCATGCCGTTGGCTGATAAAACACTTTAACGTATTTGGCTACCATCCATCACGGTAAGAACAGAATACTTATATCTTGCAAACCTAAAGTTGTTGTGTTAAATTATTAGTGACATGAGTTTTGCTCACATTAAGTTGTTATACTCGGAGTAATTCTCACTATGACATGTTTATATACTTCCTTTTTCCCAAATTAGTAGTTTTATTTTAATTTATTTTAAAAAAATTAAATAAAATTATTAATGTAAGATAGATGGAGTTGACCTTATACCAAGGAAAGAAAACGTCGATCGCATCCAGGCTCGATCAATAAAAGGGATGTGATCACTGATTAGGGCATTAGGCATTCAGGCTCTCGATTCAAGCTTGACTCACATGACTCTAGGGCTGCCTGCCACTCCGGTTCAAGTAAGACAAACCCTTGGCATCACATCACCAGCTACACCCTAATATTTTGGTGCGGCAGTCGAAGATGACACTTGCCAAACCAAGGGCGACAGGTGGGGGATGAGTGTCCGTGCCATGGTAGGAAAAGGTAGTGTTGAATTTCATGGAGGCTATATTACCCCTTGTATATACGTATCTTTCAAAACATTGTTATAAAATTAAGCATGCCACATAGAACTAACTGACAAGAAGTAAACAATACATAGAAAGAACACAAACAGGAAAATTCATATGGTTTGGTTATTTACTTACATCTACGGGGCAACAAAATAAAGTTTAATCATTATATAATTAGAAAAAATATAAGGATATGCATCTCATCTTATAAATAATGTACCACGTTCTTCAATAAAAGAGAAAGCCCTTTTATTTGGTATATGAAAGTCACCCCAACATCACCTCTTTTGCTGCACATGTAGAGTGTAGAGAAGACACGCTAATTTTGTTTATCTCCCTTATTTTATTCCCTTGATTTTTAGCACTATCTTTTCTAAGTTCAATATGAGTCCCCGTTGAAGGGGAAGGTAGATCATGCTGGGATATTATGTGAGATTTAGTTACAAAGATAGAGCCATATCCCATTCATAGGATTTAGTAGGGCTCTTAACGAGACAAGGTGGCTTATCGAGTAGGCCCAGCTCGGCTCGGCTACAGTAAGAATTAGGTTCGATTTAAATTGGGCCCGACTCGAACTCAATTTGAACTCGAAAAGGCTAAGTCAAGTTCGAGCATCCCCTTGCTCGGCTCAAATGAAACTCGAATACGACTCTACTCGGCTTGAATTTTAAAATTATATATAAATAAAATATATAAAATAAATAATACATATATGTGTATATTTTATATAAATATAATTATTAATTTAAAATATATTTATGTCATACTTCTTTCGTTCTAGATTAATAGCTCCATTTGATTAGTTCATTTTGAAAAATCAAATGGAGTTATTAATCTACGATGAATGGAGTATATAAAATGACACATACACACACACACACACACACACACACACACACACACACACACACACACACACACACATATATATAGACACACACACACACCAATACCACATGCATTATATATAATATATGAGACCCATTTATATGAGTCAAGACTCACTCATGATTACGTGAGCCCTGATGTTGTGCGCAGTGCGCCATCAAATTTCAATCCAACAATATTCATAACTCGGGAGACAAATTGGATTACATTTTCTTACACCCTCTAATCTCAATCTAATGGCCTATGATGTCTTTACTCACATTGACGTACGTGTGCCCAAATTCATTAAAAAAAATTTCATGATATATACCCCTGTTAAATTATAATAAATATATAATTTTTATATATGATATATTTTTAAAAAATAAAAAATTTGAAGACACAAACACTAATATACTCCTTTTGTCTTAAATTAATAGCTTCATTTGGTTTTCTAAGATGAACTAAAATTAGTTTAATTGAAAAACTAAATGGAACTATAAATATATGATGAAGGGTCAACATGATATCACACTAATATAATTAAAAAACTATACTAAAAGAAGCATGACATTAGGGGGACCAACCTTAATTTATAAAAGAATTATTAGATATTCTTTTAAAAGTTAATGCATGACACTGAGACCGTCCTTATCTTATAAATGTTTCTCTTTTTACATGTAATTAGGAATTTTTTTAGAGGCATACTAAAACCAAACAATAGTTCTTTTATAAGTAATTTATAAGCATGTAAAAACAATACGAAGAAGTAGATAGTAATGTTGCCTAAGTGAGTTTTGCAAGCTTTGGATTTCCAATTAAGAGTAGAGCTCGAGGTGAAAATTTCGAACTTATTCGAACTTCAAGCTAAGCTCGAGCAGAGCTTAAGCAGTTCGAGTTCAAGCCATGCAAGCCTAATACTCGGCTCATTTAGGCTCGTTAACACCCCTACTTTAGATATGTGAAAATGTACCATATACCCAAGCCATCACCCATATTATTGAGCCCGAGTTTAACTTAGGATCACATACTTGGGCTATATTGTAGATGCATGTGAGTATGGGGCAGTTTCACATCCCCTACTCTGTTTAGTATATGATCTTGATAGAGAAGTTTATCTTCCTTCCACTTCTTTAGCCACGTAATAAGCTTTTTTAGCCTTTTCTTATGGGGTTGGAATAGACTTCAAAGTAGGATTGAGGATGTAAAACTTGTTTAGCGTTGTAAGGAGGAATTTCATCTTATCCACCCAACAAATGTAATTTAAATAATCAAAACAGACCAATTTTACTAAACTTGGTATCCAACAAAGAAGTCATGATATTTCTATAAGATTATTGAAAATTTTACATTGAACAATATGAATTTGAGAAGAATACACAAAAAACGACTTACATAGAGTTTAACTTTTCTTAAGGAAATATTTTCCCTTTTTGTAAACCAAACTAAGGTTGTTAAGCAAACTCTCCTTCTAGGATAGTCAAAGCCTTATGAAATTTGAATTCAGCAAAAATGAAAAATCTCCTTGTTCTTTCCTTAATTGAGGCTTTTGTAAAAGAGCTGGTTAATTCCGATTTTTAGAAAATAAACAAAATTGTTACATAAATCATACACTCATTATATATTTATTTAAAACCACATAGAAACCCTAAAGGACGAGACACCAAAACCCTTCCAAAGGAGACGTTTCTAACTCTAAAATACAAAAGGGTAAATGCAGCGACTGATTTACCATATATAGTGATTGTTCGCTTTAGTAAAACTTAAATCGATTCACCGATCGATCGTTCAATCACCGGTCAAAAAATCCTCCACAAATTTAGGTAGAGGCGACAAGCAAACAAATTGATTAAATCATTCAATTGTTTTATATAAAAACTCAAGACAATGTTATTTTTTGCGTTAACTACGTATCTATTTTTTAATTTAGCTCTTAATATTAGGCACTAAATTTTTGTCACCAATTAAATCTTGATTTGTAACCTAATTTATCTAAAAACTGCAAATGCATTGTGCGTGAATCCAAATGAACTAATATGCCTAAGGGGTATCTCAAATTCGACTCTTCCCTCTGATCTTTATTGCTCGAGTATGCAATGTTTGCTTATGCGCGTGGGCTGTCTAGTTGCATCTTTTCGCATTCACCTTCTTAGTAATTAATAAAGACACGCTTAGATGTATTGTACCATTATATATATGCTGAATCCTCGTACTTTTTCTCCCATTCATTCCATCTTAGCTAGCACTTATGTCAGAAAGAGAAAATATATAACTAAAAGGCAGAAGGCAAGTTCTCATGAGAACCCAGCAGCTCAACTGCTTTCCATCACAGCACAACACTCAGGATAGTCTTACAACATAAAGGAGTTTTTTGCATGAAAAAAACCTTGCAACTTGTGTTGACTGAAGTGCGATTAGCATAAGTTGTCATCAGCTTGTAATTATATTAATTCAAATTTTATAAGGGAGTAGCAGGTCTCTTGGCCACGGATGTCAAACCAGCAACTCTCTGAAAGTCGCCCCATGTTTAGGATTAAGCACTTGTAATTGTCGTATAGCATGCCATACTCAGATACGCCATTAAACATCAATATATTAGTTCACCGCAAGAAATAGATTCTTGTGTAAAGCTACACCGGCACTTTCTATGGTAAATTAATGGAGGAGGTCCAATCATCCATTTGCATACTACCTTTCGAGTCATCCCATATGCTGGTTCGGCTCTCCCGGCCTCTGCATGCACCGAACCATATGCATTGCCTGGCTAAACAAGCATCCAAACTTGTCCGTCTTTCATCACTTTCTTGTGTATTACTGTTTATAAACATAAGATACTACAGAATTGAAAGAAGCTGGAAGCGGTTGAAAAATGATATAATGTCATACAAAAACTTTGTGTCACTTCATATGACCCGTTGACGACCTTAAAAGGCACCAACGATAAGGTCGGTCTTGTCATCAACAGCGGCGCGAATGATGAGCGCCGTGAATGCTAAGAGGCGTGATTGTGATGGTTAATCATTTGGAATCGGAATAAAAGGGGTGGCGAGGACCCTTCGAAGCTGCAAGGATATCTTATTTTAGCTCTCAGGGGTCTGGCACGAGTGCGTTGAGATCAATAAGGTTAGTCGTTGGACTTTTCTGGCACAAGTGATGCCTATCATTGGCAGTCTTTTCTGCATGCGCACAGAAATGATGATGTGCGGAGAAGAAGTTAAATACATTTTCGACAAAGGAATGCCATTACAACTGATGTTTATTAAACTGAATCTTCATACAGGCTCCCGTCTTCTCAAAGCACCAGTACAAATGATAAGATATCGTTTGAAGTTGGAAGTGATAAAAAGTAGGAGCTCAATAAAATATGGCAAAATGCCCATTATCTATTTCTTCCCCTTAGATTCAATTCGCACTATCGACCGAATTTGAGCTTAAAGTGGCTTTTGACCTGATTAATTTAACATAAATGGCAGTAATAGCTCTGCAAGTCTCACTCAACTATATATGACCTTTCCAAATTTGCATTTAGAATGTAAGAAAGATTTGAGCAGTTAAAATTCATCATTTGCCACTAATGCATGTACCTCGTAAGAGAAGAGCAAAACCCAATGCGTTCTAGTGCTTGTACCTTGTAAATTCAAGAATCGCTTCAGGGGCCCTCCACTCTTGGTAATTATTGCCTCCATTGCTACAAATTACATTTGCGCGCCACTTGAACGATCTAATTATTTCTCCAATCAATACTAGGGGTGGGTTGCAAACCACCAATTTTGTAGGTACCGAACTGGTGATAGGTCCACCAAATGTATCACGCTTCCAATTAAAACCGTTGTTTGTCTTCTTCCTACCCTCCCTCCACTTGTAGCAATTACACTAATCATGGAACATCTAATCTAAGTCCATGATGCAATTTTTAAGAACTCATAAATTCGCCCATATAGTCACGATGCATTTCCATAGCGGGGAAGTGAGCCATTACCTCGCCAAGTGGTGGGTCCCCCGGCCGGCTTCAACAATGTGGTCTAGTCTGGTTACGTGAGATGGGATGATTTTGGAATCCCATCGAGCAAGAGCGGGAAGATTACCGTGTTTGCGAATAGACTCATTGAGTGACATAAAGCTGAAAACGTGAGCCACAAACGGGAACTAAATTCCGACTCCCCACACGGGGAATTATGAAAAGTGTTAAAACCACTAAAAAAGAATACCTTTCTTTCTTCACCCACTGCTTTTGACAAAAACAAGTTGCCGAGAAGCTTTTTGGTGTATTTCAGTTTTTTTTTTTCCGAAGATAAGATCACTGCCCTTAATTTATGAAAAGGAATAATCATTAACTAAACGTGAATGGTTAGCACTTGGAATCAGCTTTTAGATGACTTAACCTCGGTTATAGCAGCAGCTCACCAATGTCTATCGAGATGCCATGCACATATGGTAAAACCAAGCAAAATACGGCCCAGATCTTCTGAGTTCTGATCCTCTAGCCTTTGCAAAGTTCTTAATTAACATTACTATCGGGTTATCATGTCATCTTAAGATTTGATTGCAAAATGATTTAAAAACTGCACCGACCACAGTCAGGAATAATAAACTGGACAACGATGGAAAGTTCAAATTTTTAGAGAGGTGGACCGAACCCAGTGTATAATTAACTGCTATAGTGGTATTTTTGGGGGAAATGCCATAATTACTCATTTCTTATTTGATAAAATAGTGATGTCCCATAGTTCCATTTGCTAACGCAACAGTCTCTCATTGCGAAACGTCACGTGAAATGCATACGATAGAGAGACGCATGCCAAATTATGGAAATAATCTTCCTCATCTGTGATTGGAATTTTACAATTTGAACAATATCAAAAATACATAAATTGATATGTATATGTGTTCTTCATCTAATATTTATAATTATATTTGAAAAAATTATAGTTTTTATTAAATGATGAAACCTACATCCAAGATAAAGGGAAAATAAGTTTATAATACTCTTTTTTGAGTACTCCACCACGTAAATTGAACAAGATAGAGTAAATGGAGCTATTAATGTGGAATGGAGAGAGTACTGTAGTTTTTATTTTCAGCATTGAAATGTTTAAATCCACTGTAGTGCGTATCAAATCAGCATTCATCTTGAATAACTATGCAAATGCAAGACTTCTAAAATAAAATTCCCATCATAAAATTCTGTTACTATCAAGGGCAGAGCTAGAAATTTTGTGTTGGTCCGGCAAGATTGATATGAGGGGAGAAAATATATTTTCTTCTGTAACCTATATATGTACAATAAATTTTTAATATACATGTGTGAATTCTTTAAGTTCAATTTTACAACTGCTCGCAGCTAGTAACATTCGCCCCGTCACACGGGGGAGTGAACTCCATGCACGGGGCACATGCCCAAGTGCAGCCCCATGTCTTCAATTTTATAATTGCTCTATTTGTCCACAATTTTGAGGTTACCCGGTAAATATTTTTGTTTCCATTCTAAATTAATAACTTCATTTGGGTAAAAAATTTGTTTCAAATTATTAACACTTTTTTGTTAAATTTAAGTGGTTGGGTACTTAAAAAAGAAGATTATAAATTTAATTTTCTTTATCTTAGATATAGGTTCCACCATTCAATAAAAACTACCATTTTGGTAAATGTAGCTATTAATATAGGACAGAGAGAGAGAATTTTTTAAAACTGTTTTTGTTATATTATTTACAATTTGATTATATTCCTTTTGTTAGTCTATAATTTTTGGTGGGACTGAATGACAATGAGATACATGTTATTCTCTTGTTGTTGAACTATAGTTTCATGTGTATCAACAGGTGAGTTCCAGCAAATTGTTCATTCTTATACAAATATACACTGGTTAGTCAAGAAGGCTGGGGTCCACTGAGTCCCACACCTTTAGGAATCAAACTAATTTGTCTATTTTGGACATTTGGAAACAATAATTTGAAATATTACAAAATATAACCAGCTTCTTTGGATTTATCAAGGCTGCATTTACCTCTTATTTGGTATTACTACCATAAAATCGATCTTTGTACAATAAACTTAATTTCGAAAATGTTTGCTTGACCAACTCAGTGACTAGATGTGGCACCCCGTGTTTCAATTACGCTTAACCAAGAGGGTTAGAGGTAATTCTATAATTTTAGTTAAATTTTAGAGGGTTTTAAGAGATGAAATTTTCATATTAGTTAAAGCTCGAAGTAACGAGCACAATGAATCAAAGATCACGCAAAACGGATGTCAAGACCAGAAGTTACGACCTTCGAGAAGCATGGAAAATAGGCGGGACCCACATGGAAAGAGCATGATATTTTGCTTTAAATGAGTTAGTATTGAAGGGCTTATCAATACGAGTCTAACGGTTCAAAGAACACGCGAAACAGAGGTCGGGAGTGAGAATTATGACCTTGGGAAACATGCTACATGGGCAGACCCACTTGAAAAGTGCGGGACAACCTACTCATGTGTAGTCTTGTGTCGAAGGGCTCATCAATACAAGTCCATTGGTGCCACGAGTGCGTCATTTTGACTTCAGGGTAGGAAGCTATCACGTTTTGAAGTTGAGATATTATTTGAATAAAATAATATTATATCAGATAGGATTAATGACAAAGCGGATAGGATTGCTGATAAAGCAGATAGGATTGCTGACAAAGCGGATAAGATTGCTGACAAAGCAGATAGGATTGCTGACAAAGTAGATAAGATTGCTGACGAAGTTGATAGGATTGCTGATGCAAGTAGATAGGGTTGACGACGAAGTGGATAGGGTTGCTGACAAAGCGGATAGGATTGCTGACAAAGCGGATAGGATTGATGATGCAAGTGGATAGGGTTGATGACAAAACAGATAGGATTGCTGACGAAGTGGATAAGATTGATGACACAAGTAGATAAGGTTGACGACGAAGTGGATAGGGTTGCTGACAAAGCGGATAGGATTGCTGACAAAGCGGATAGGATTAATGATGCAAGTGGATAGGGTTGATGACAAAGCAGATAGGATTGCTGACGAAGTTGATAAGATTGATGACGCAAGTAGATAGGGTTGACGACAAAGTGGATAGGGTTGCTGACAAAGCGGATAGGATTGATGATGCAAATGGATAGGGTTAATGACAAAGCGGATAAGATTGCTAACAAAACAGATAGGATTGCTGACAAAGCGGATAAGATTGCTGAAAAAGCAGATAGGATTGCTGACGAAGCGGATAGAATTGATGATGCAAGTGGATAGAACTGACACGTGTCAACCTCACATCTATCCTGTTTTTCTAAAAATAGTCATTTGAGTTCATTCTTCTAGAAGAACTTTCTGGAGTCATTCTGAGTCTGTTTTCTTCCGTTCAAAAAGTGTTCTTAGCTGAATCGAGGGTGTTCTACGCAATGAAAGTGTTTATTTTTCGAGTTAGCAAGCTTATATAGGAGAAGTGTCCCTAGGCGTGGGGAGGTTCTGCCCGCCGCCTACGGGCGTGGGAAGGGAAAAGTATCCCCGAGCATGGGGAGGTTCTGCCTACCGCCTACGAGCACGGGAAGGGAAAAATATCCCCAGGCATGGGGAGGTTCTGCCTGCCACCTATGAGCGCGGGAAGGGAAAAGTGTCCCCGGGCATAGGGAAGTTCTGCCTGCCGCATATGGGCGCGGGAAAGGAAAAATATCTCCGAGCATGGGGAGGTTCTGCCCGCCGCCTACAGGCGCGGGAAGGGAAAAGTATCCCCGGGCATGGGGAGGTTCTGCCCGCCGCCTACGAGCGCAGGAAAGGAAAAGTATCCCCGAGTATGGGGAGGTTCTGCCCGCCGCCTACGGGCGCGAGAAGGGAAAAGTGTCTCCAGGTAAGGGGAGGTTCTGTCCGCCACTTACCGGTGCAGAAAAAGTAAAGTATTCCGAAGTTAGAGGAAGTTTTGGCCGCCGTCTCCGGATCAGAAAGGGCGGACACCCTGAGGAAACGAGCAACTCTGAACATCGCCACTTTCGGAATTGGAGGGGAGTATGCTTGTCTGACCTTTTAGTTTAATATGATTTATATGAGTGCACATTTTAATTAGTAATATACTAATTAAGATATATTATTTGCTATGATGTGATACATGCTGATATGTTTCTATCTACTTTGATTTATTTAGTTTTGATCTGAAATGCTCTGTTGTGACTTGACATACTCCGGTCTGATATGACCGGTATGGTTGGATAAAATCTGATATGAGTTGATAAGATCTGATATGATCCAACATGCTTTGTAGTGTGTTCTGCTCCACTCTATGATAGAGTGGGACGTGTGTTTTGTTAGCATTCTTCTCACCTATGTGAGATGTGTATTTTACTAATTTATTGGCTTATGCTTGACTCCGATGATTTATAAGATTTTCATCGGATTCCGAATGAATTATTCGGATTTAAAATATACATATTTTATCGTATATGATTTTGTGATGCCTAATGCATGTATTAGCCGTTAGGCAGAACTACGTTTAGATTCGATTGTATTAGAATAATGTCAGAGATGGTATCAAATACGTACATAGGCAACCAACGATAAAATATATTAGCCTGATCCAAATTAGTTATAAAATTAGGTTTGTTCTGACCTACGCACAACGAAGCACGAAAGCTCGTAGTGCATAGAAGAATGTTATGACTCTCGCACTCAGAATCTGCAGCTCCTGGTCAGTCGGTTTTAATTTTTTCGCTAATTTTATAAACTCCGATTTTGTCTTTCGAGCTAACATCCCGGTCCGGGTTGGGGTTTACCAAGCCGGGGCGTTACACTAGAGCCGCTGACCATATCACAAAGCTCCGAATATGATACATAGAAGGTGGTTATATATACATAGGAGTTGACTTCTATGTACCATGTTTGTCACCTAATGGTGTAAAACCACAGGATCTTTTTGCCAAAACTAAGGGCAGTGCTCAGTGCTTGTTTACGTGTTTTGCTAATATTTCGTCAAGGCATCCTAAGTTCAAGCTATATATATAAATCTTTTTATTGGTAGCTGAAAATCTTATGTAAATTGTATCTTTTTTTAGGTTATACTCCCTTGGTCTCAAATTAATAGTTTCATTTCATGTTAATAGCTCAATTTAATTCAATTTAAGTGATTGAGAACTAAAAAAAGAGGATCATAAGCTTAATTTCCTTTTTCTTAGATATATATAAGTTTGAATATTCAATAAAAATTACTATCTTTTAAAATATAACTATTAATATATGAAAGAGGGAGTACGTCTCATTTTTCATAACAATTGCATAATTAGAGAGTTAAGAGTTGCGAAATTTAAACTTTTAGATTGACAGTCTTTGGATGCTGAACACTGGGGCACTTTGAGACACCTCTTTTAATTCCAAATGTAGCTGAACGTTAACATCATAAGAAGCACTTCCACTGCAGTACTGTAGATGATTGCTGCAGTTTCGGAATCCAGTTCTTTGAGTTTCAGGTAAGGCGGCCGTTAGCAGGAGCTTCTGTCGATCTGTTCCCGTTTTGTTTGGTACATCGAATTGCCGCGTCCATTTGATGATAGCACAAACCCACCGAACCAAAACCTGAATCACCTTTCAAGTTTTTCATTTCAGTTTGCACTTTATTTATTTTAAGTAATTTCTAACCTGCAATTTTCTTGGTTGAGTGTGCAAAGATTACCTGATTCAGCAGTTCGACTGATTCATTGGCGACTCGAACGGGATTATGTCAATTCAAAATTCACTTGGCAGATCACGGCTATTTCCCTTCTTTTTTTTCCCTTGTATATTTTGAAAGCTCGATTATGCATGGCTATTCATTCCCTTCATGAATTGAAGGTAATGAATCATTCCTTGTTTATATATCCAGTAGGTTCATGAGATACTTACTCTACCTCATATTGATACTCTGGATTAAAAAAATAAAAATGAATTAAAATTAATTTATTTTACTTTTCTAATAGATGAGACGGAAGGAGGGAGTCCATGAGTGGCAATTTTCGCAAATTAACAAGAACCAGGGCAGCCACTAACCTCGCAAAGTTGCTCTTTAATGCTGAGAGTGGGGCACAATGGCCTGGGTGGTGGAACCATAGCAGATGTACGGCTGGGATTTAAGAATAAGTAACGAATCTATAAAAAAAAAAAAGAGAGAGAAATATACCCTGAACGTTTGACGTATATAAAGCAGTATGTTGGCATCCAGGCCAGTCCAGAACTCCGCCCCCGCATGCAATTACTAGTTGTGACAATGAACTCGATGGCTCCTTGTGCTTCTTCAGTGGAGCTCGACCACCTTTGGTACCTGACATTCACATCAGCCATCATGGCCTTTGTATTCCACCCCTTCCCTCTATTCCGTTATACCTTCATTTTACTCTCTTGTTTTACTTTTACCAGGCTGGTCGTGAGATTGCCCCTCTCCGATTACCACATGAAAGCACGGGAGCAGCCACGGCTAAGACCATCATTTCCTAACAACAACAACAGCTTGATTACTACTCTGCGTCGTCGGAAGCCGAAGAAGGTCGTGTTTGTTATGGGGGCCACCGGCACTGGGAAATCGAAGCTGGCTATTGACCTGGCCATCCCCTTCTCTGGGGAGATCATAAACTCTGACAAAATGCAAGTCTACGAGGGCCTGGACGTGGTGACCAACAAGGTGACCGCCGCAGAGCGCGAGTTGGTCCCCCACCACCTGCTCGGCGTCGTGGACCCAGACGCCGACTTCACCGCTCTCGATTTCCGCTGCGCTGCCTCGCAAGCCATCGAGGAGGTTATCGCCCGGTGCAAAATGCCCATAGTGGCCGGCGGGTCCAATTCCTACATCGAGGCGCTGGTGGACGACCCGGACGGCGAGTTCCGGAGCAGGTACGAGTGCTGCTTCCTCTGGGTGGACGTGGACATGGACGTGCTCCACTCCTTCGTGTCCGAGCGCGTAGACCAAATGGTGGAGGCGGGCCTGGTGGAGGAGTCCCGGGGGATGTTCGACCCGGAGGCGGACTACACGCGGGGGATCCGGCGGGCGATCGGGGTCCCGGAGATGGACAGGTACTTCCGCGAGGAGGCGGAGGCGGACCCGGGCAAGCGGGTCAGGCTTCTCGCGGAGGCCATTGACCAGATCAAGGCGAACACGTGCAAGCTGTCGTGCTGTCAGCTCGAGAAGATCCACCGCCTGTGCAGGAAGTCCGCCGGGTGGGACATCCAGCGACTAGTGGCCACCGAGGCGTTCAAGGCGAGCGGCGAAGAGGCGGAGGCGGCGTGGCAGAGGAACGTGGCTGGACCCGCCTCGGCCATCTTAAGGCGGTTCCTCGGCGATTGTCAAGGGGAGGACATGCGCGAGAAGGCCGGACCCACGATGATCAGTGCTGCGGCGGCGGCGGCGGTTGATGTTGCTATCATGACCGTTTAAGCTTTACCGTACGGCTTATGAATTTGCCGGAATTTCAGCCTATTAAGAGGTGAAGTACATGCACATGGTATATGTGGGGCCGTACCGTAGAATGAAGTACTGCCGCGGCATTGATTTCTATTTCTTGGTTTTCCGTTTTGCTTCCTTTCTTTCTTTCTTTCTTTCTTTCTCTTCTTCATGGATAAAATAAGTAAGAGAGTATTGACTAATGAGTGTTGTATTGGGCGGCACAGACTGGGCTTACTTTTTCTTCTTTTTCTTGCACTCCTCCTTTTAGTCGGCGTCACCCAATTGTAGTAATCAGAATAATGTGAAACGGAATAGTGAGCCAACTTATACTTAGACTTCGAGGATATATGCCACAATAAGCTAAAGAGATGCCAGCTTGGTGGACAATACTAACGGTCTGTTTAAATTACTGAAAACAAAAAAAAAGTGGGAAAAATGAAATATTTTTTTATAATCTTTTAATTTTTACTCTTTGTTACAAAGGAAAAGACAAATTAAAGTAAAAAATGAGAAAAAAGAATAAAATTGGCCAAAAAATTATTTACCCTTTAATTTATAAATGTTAGAAAAAAATACATATCAACGACTTATCTATTTAATTTTTCTAATATTGACCTTATCGCTACCACGGTTGTTACTACTACCACCCATATTATTATGACTAATTCCACCATGATTGTCACCACTACCACCTACATTATTATGGTTAATTCCACCACCATTACTAGCATTAGTGGATTTAAGCTTCAATTTCTTATTGTAACATTAGTGCAATTAAATAGTGAATTTTTTTAAGGAATATCTTAGTTTCTCTTTCACCCGAATTTACTTTCTATTTCCATTTTCTTTTCTCTCGGTTTCCACCAATCTAAATAAAACTAAAGCGTTGAACCAAATGCATATGCAGGTAGTGCAGCTACAATCATCAAATAAAATTCTAGACCTACATGCAGAGTTCCAACTAAAATTATATTCACTATTGATATTCCAAATTCATCGTCTCATTACTGTATGTGGATGAAAAATGTAGTAGATGATTACATTCATTAGTATGTTAGCATACAAGTGCATTACAACACCTACAACTTACTCCCTCTATCCTAAATAAATAGCTTCAATTGGCACAATAGTTTATTTAATATAGCTTTATTTAATTTTTTCAATTTAAGTGGTTGGATATATACTTGAGAAAAAAATATCATTAGCTTATTTTATTTTTTTTAGATGTTGGTTTTACTATTTAATAAAAAATATTATTATTCCAAATATAACTATTAATATAAGATGAAAGAAGTATCTTTCAAGTACTCAGCAAACCTCATTACTGGCTCCTTGGCTCCTTTCCAGGGGTCGAGCTACATTTGAGCTCCAAAATGGCTTGAACCCCTATAATTTTTTTTGGCATTGAAGTCTTTAATAATATTATACATAGTTTTCATTTATTTTTAGTTTCCTCCCTCTTAAAGGAAAACTTCCACTTGACTTGACCAAATTTGTATTGTAATCTTTTACTCTTTCTGAAGTACTACCTTTAGTAATTGAGTTTGCCCCTCACCAAAAATGATGGCTCTGCTCCGGTTCCCTTCCCTCGGTCGGCCTGATAGAATAGAATTTTTCTTGTGGTCACATTCCATTGCTGGAAACTGTAAGAATAAAAATGGTTAGACAGTAAACACAACATGAGACTAGCTAGCCAGCAGGGGTGCCAAGCGATAGCGTTTTGTTGAGAATAATGTTGCATGAAGCACCAAAGACAAAATATCTTAACAATTTTTTTTTTAATAGAGAAAAAAGGTCTTAAATGGTATGTATGTTGGAACCAACTTCACTAGGTTTAAATGATGAAGCCAAAAAAGGTTTTATTTTTTTATTTTTTATTTATGGTTCCTCGCAGTTCGCTTGTTCTGTTAGAAAAAGTGGATTTTCAATATACCAAAAGGAAAAAAGTCATTGTTCTTGAGTACTGATGAAGAGGCCGTCCTATCAAAGGGAAATGCGGAGAATAGCTCCGAATTGAGGCCAGAATGAGACCTTAGACGTCGTTTTTAGATACATGTCAATCATTTGTTGATCATAAGGAATCTAAGTGTGACGATCGAAGTGATTCCACTAATAATCATCTGCCCAACTCTCTTTCACAGCTTGCTCATGCCAGTGGCAACGTGCCACCAAGGCATCTAGTTCGATATGGTCGTCAACGTCCACGCGCAGTATATAAAAATCTTTCAACTTGTCATGGTACCACCCCTTCGGCGCATGCAGTGGCTGACATAATATCTATCTGATCCCTTCCTGCCCATGTGAACTTGAACGTCTTCTTTCTTTAACAACTCCTTAGATACTTTCGCCTAACCCACAACTTTGTGCATCATTCTATATATTTTGCAATACGGCTAACATGATACACCTGGAATCAATCTTGTCACGCGCGAGTAGGCAAATGGATGTACGAGTTTTGATTTCTACCTCATTTTCGTTTGGACAGTAGCCGCACCTAGCAAGTTTTCACGCAAATTGCTTGTCTGATTGGGAATAAGATCCCTGACCACTACGGCGGTATGGCCGGACGCTGGCCATCGACTTGTCCATTTTGGTATAGACGCAAATTTTTTTATAAATTAGTTAATTATATATATAAAGAAAAAGTTTATATGAGCTCAGGCTCATATAGGCTTATGTGAGCTCGGGCTCTATAGCTGTCAGATTTATATCCGGCGGCCTATAATATTTATGGGTATTTAAACTCATAATAATTATGGATTCGGCGGCCTATAAAGCCTGGGTTCACGTAGGCATATATGAGCCCGGGCTCGTATAAATGGGATTATATATATATACGCCTATGTGAGCCTAGGCTCTATAAGTCACCAAATTTTCGGCGACCCATAGAGCCCGGGCTCATATAAACAGGATTATATATATATATATATATATATATATATATATATATATATATATATATATATATATATATATAATTTTACCATAAAATATAAATTTTAAAACCCAATAGTACAAATTTTGACCACAAAATTAAAATATCAGGAAAATAATAAAACCTAGATAGGAATTCTTAATCAGATAGCATATTAGCATATTTTCTCGAAGATCAAAAGACGTGATTTTTCTCAAACCCGAGACAAGCCCAAGTGGGTCAAATCCAGTATATTGATTTAGATTGCTCTGTTTCACTTCTACATAAAACTATAAATTACGTTTGCACTCATTTCAGATTAATACTACTAACAAAGGTTTATGTCTTCCTTATTTGAATCTTGGGAGGGAAGAGTTGAAGTGTGAGGAAGCCGAAGCAATGATATGGGCGGCGCCGGAGCCGGAGCCAGAGCCGGATGAGGAGTAGGAAGAGGAGGAGAAAGCTACAAAAGCTAGGAACAATCAAATAGAAGGAAACGTTCGCTAGGAATAGTGGTGCCAAATGGTCAGGTCCAGCCCGCATGTTGGTAAGCTGAGCCCGACACTGGCCTTCAACCCGCCCAAAAAAATTAATAATTTGGCTTATTAAACCCATCAAGCCTTAGGGGCTATCCCTAAGGCCTTATGGGCAGGCCCAAAGCCCAACGAGGAAGGCCAATTGGTCAGTCATGGTAGTCATTGACTGGGCCCACGCCAATTCTATTTAGGCCCCGAACCCCAAACTTTGGGCCTAGTATGACCCCCGGCCTGGCCTTGATCGTGAACGGGCCGGGCTTTGCCACCTCTAGCTATGAGGGAGGACTCAAATCTCAATTTAATTTGAGGAGTAGTAGGTGTGGTCCAACCCCTAAACTAAAAAGACAATTTAAATTAACCCAAATTAAATATTAATTTAAATCAGTTGGTCCCATTGTTCAAACTCCTCTTTAGATTATATAATTTATTGAGCAAGGTATTCGGGTTAATGTAAATTTGACCCAATTCCTTGGGGGTCAGTGAATTTTGATAAGGGGTCATTACATGGTCAATATTTTTTTTCCTAATTCAAAAATACATGTAGGAACTAAAAAACTGAAGGACCCCTTTGCTGTAACGTGGGTCCGTCCCTGGATACAGAAAATCCTCCATTTTTGGCAGTGAAAAACGACAAGATTCAACCACATGATCTGGAATTGATAGTAGGCTAAAGATCATAATAAGGTATTGCTGGAGTTGTCTATATAGTTGGGTCCTGATGAAGATGTCCAATCACAGAGGGCATCCCGCATGGCGCCTCCCTCCTTTCTATATATGCGCAAGGTTTACAAGTTGGTGGCAAAGGCGTTCTGGGTTGAGTTTTTAAAAAAAGTGAGAAGTTCAGGGTACTGAATTGACGTCGAATCTCGTCATTTATGGGCTACCTTCTTCTCTCCATGGTGGCGTACTTGGTCAGCTCACTTCAGTAAACCTTTTCCTTCTCGCCGTCGTACCTGCCTTTTTCCCCCTGAATTTTAATTGCATAAATGAACAAAACTAATTGAAAAAATTTTCCAGGAACTTATTACAACTATGGGAAGTGGGTCTCAACTAACTGCCGATGCTCTGCCTCGCCGGTCTAACTCCGCCGTTACATTTTAACTATACCCGATAACATTGACCTCCTTCTCTGCTGTTCGTTCAGCAGATCCTCCGCGGTCGTCCCTTCTTTCTCTCTGCCTGCCTTGCTCGTGTAGCCTCTTCTCAAAGAAGAGGTACTGTTTCATGACCGTCCCCGTGTTTACGACAGAGCTAGACCGGCAAGGTAGAGCGTCGACGGCAGTTCGCTGGGTCGGCGTTGAGCGGGAGAGGGCAGATGAGTGAGGCCGTGACAGAAACGAGATGGTCGTGACAGTGTTTTCTACTTTTCTTACCTTCCATCTGGTAGCTTGTGATTAATGACGTGGCTAGTTTTCAATGGTGACAATGGGTGCTTAGGGAGACCCTCATATTCCAACTCAAAACTATTTTTTTCTACTTGTACCGACCTGCCTAACTCTTTACCGACCCGACTCGAATATAATTAAAATTTTACTTATTTTAAAAGTTGGACCGGGTTAAAATTTACCTATATTATCCACAGAACTCCATTTTTATCTTGGTATTTAATAATATAATAACTTAAGGCGAAGAGATTATAAATAATTCTATTAATTTTTTTAATAGTTTATTAATATTTTTTTATGAATTTTTTTAGTTTTAGACGTGTATTTAATAATGTTACAATGTTCTCTCTCTTCAGCTCTTATTTTCTCAAATAACATTAAAAATATAAAATTTATTTAAAGTATCATATCTAAATTCTTTATGCTTGGCTAATGAAAAGATAATATATAAAATATTAAATTAAGAATAAAATTAATTTAAAACAAAAAATAGGGTTACTCGTATAATCGATTAAAGTAGGACTAGGGTTTGAATTTTTAATACGATTAATAATTGGGTTGGGTTATGACCCGACAGATCAAGGCTGGCCCGACTTAATTTGACCCGACCCGACTTGATTTCTAGCCCTAGACTGAGGCCATGACTTAAACAAGATGGTCGTGACAAATTTTTTACATTTCTTCTGGTAGCATAGGGCTTGATGATGTGGTAGATTTTTAATTGTGGCTGACGAGTGTTTAGGGAGAAAACCTCCCTAGCATATTCATGTTCCCCTTCTCAAACTATTTTCTCTACTCATGTCACAAAAAATGGTAAAGTATAAGAGCTTGTCTAGTCTATAGTGTTAGCTACCGTAACCCCGACCATGCCATCAAATCATGGTTGGGGCTAGTCAACACCAATGAGATTTTACTAAACTATAATTTTTTTTAAAAGACAACGTTACATAAAATATAATAAAATATTTCATTTATTTAATATTAATAATTTAAAAGAATATTAATTTTTTAACGATAAAACTCACAACTAAGAGAAAAGAATATAAGCTTGTGATACTTTTTTTTACGTATCCACTCACTTAAATTAAAAAAAAAAAAGTTATTAATATTAAATATATTATTTACCAAATAAAGTTATTATTGTAAAACACATGGAGTATGAAATGTCATGGTTTAAAAAAGGATGGCAGATCACGTATCCGATATTTTCTTTTATTTGTTGTGTTGAAACTTAAAAGATTATCCACATTTGTGGGCCTGACAAGATATGTTGTTTGAACTGAAGAAATCAAAGTTTGAACGAGCACTAGGAGTAAAGACCGATTCAAATTCGCTGGATTGCCAGTTGTCGTTCGGTAAGTGAACGACCTTAGCAACTAAACTCGATTATTTTTTGATCTCGGCCCGTCAAGATGTAGACCCTAATCCAACACAATGGGCCTTTTTTCAAGCCCAGTGACCGGCCAAGAGTGCAAACGTAGAACCGTCACTATGGTTTATGGCCTATGGGTGTATCTCTGGGTTTGGTTCCCTCCACGCACTCATATTTGATATGAAAAATGATTGAGTGACGTTAACTTGTACACGTCAAAACTCTGCTTCACCGGTTCAAAACTATTAATAAATGGGGCTTGCAAAAATAGGTCCTACACAATAATGGTTTTAAAATGGTGAAATAAAGTTTTAACGTGTAAAAGTTAAATAGCACTAATTGATAATCTAAATTTCCAAATTCCAACTCACCCGGGTTATTTATTTATATTTTTGTGCATCTTATTGACCTCAGTGTCCGTTAATGCTTAGATAGTTACACATGTTTTTTTTCTGAGGAGAACATTACGTTAATACTTAGATAATGCTTCATCACGGAATAAATGAGTGATTTTCGATTTCAATTTCATTGATAATCACATGCTCACAAGTTGCAAGCCCATGCAAATTTTCTCAGAGCATGGGTGACTTCATGACGAGTTGCTTACCACCACCACTCTTGGTGATCCTCAATGGCAAGCCCTTCTCTTTCAGACTTGGGAGGGGACATTTGCAGTAGGGCTAGTTATAGATGTTCATCGTCTGATATCCGGGCTATGTCCGATGTATTTGTGGCTATGTCCGTCTGAATTCTTTTATTTTCTAAATTTTAGATATGGTTATAGATAAATACCTCATCTGGCCGTTTGTCTAAGGTCTGGTTAATTTTTAAATATAATGCATATTTTTTTACAATTGTTATTTCTCTATAACTATTTTTACACATTATTTTTTTATACTTAAATATTTAACCATTTAAATACAATCATGTTAGTGTTATATTTTTAGGCATTCATTAAAGCTAATTATCAAATAATTTTTTGTCCCACATTAATAGCTCTATTTAGTTTTTTAAAATGAACTAATTTTTCTAATAGTAATGTGACAACCCAGATTTTCGGTACGTTTATAATAATATAATTTTAATATATTGATAGAGTACTATTTTAGATTTGTTACCTAAAGAGTTATTGTAGAACTCTAAAAACCGAATTTAAAGGTTTTTGAATCGAAGGTAATGGCCGTATGTAGAGATCGTGGGAGCGCGCATTATAAGCGGGCCCATGGTAAAACTACGGTAAAACATGCCCTTGAGTGGTCTTGTTTCGAAGGGCTCGTTGATACGAGTCCATAGGTACCAAGAACGTATAATTCCAAAATATAGGTAAAAAGTTAGAGTTATTTAAAGTTTTGAAAAAAATAAAGAAAAAAAAGATATTTTATTGACGGCTGACGCAAGATTGCGTTAGCCGAAATTTAACCATGAGACGTTGCGCGGTTCGCCCACGCGGCGGGTCCGCGCAGCGTGGTGTACCATGCTGCGCGCGGAATTGCGTGGCCCGCGACGCGAGCCATGCGCTGGCCGCGGGTCCGCGCGACACGCGCGGTTCCACTTGGCGAAACCATGCAGTGCGCGGTGCCACTGCGGGACACATGGTGGACACGCATCGCGCGTCGAGCCTTCCGCCTCTCCTATAAATACTCTTTAGAATTCACTTTTACTATTCACTTCCACCACAGTTAAAACTTCCGACCCTTCGTTTTGAGCCGTTTTAAATCCAAATCAACCCGTTCAAAAGACGTTTCTAATTAAATCAAAGGTGTCGGACGCTGTGACGGGGCTGGATTTTCTATAGAAGCTCTTTACAGCCATGAACTTTACACCCCAATTCTAAGGTAGGGGGTCTTAAACTCTAGCTTATGCTCTGCTTATATGTTTTACTTTTTATGGATCGTTTTTATTCAATAGTGCATCTTTTTTTTTACGTTTTCAAAAGAAATGTTTTACGTATATCATGTTTTATTTAATCAAAATTATGATATGATAAGTATGTTTTCTGGATGGTTCTAGGGTTATACCTAGAACTATATTTTTTCTGGATACCTATCGAAGAAATTATCGGTATTTGGCGCGCGCACATAAGTATGGAGTATCATGGGAAAACTCATGCCTTCTGAGCTTCATGTTGCCCCGTGAGCATCGGAGGAACGCCGTTCGGTATCACGACTCTGGATTTATTGTCATCGGATGAACCGGTGTTTTCCCGGAATTATTTCTGAATCTGTTCTGCAAAAATTATTATGGATTTTTACTTAGCATCAAATTAGATTTTAATTCTACCTACTGAGTATAAAAATACTCACCCACCCTCAGATTCTGCAGGTAGTAAAATCAACCTAGAGATGTCAACTGAAGAATTATATATGTAGTTTCTTTTAAATATCTATGTAATAATCTGACTTTTATAAAAGGCTGGTTAGGCCTGTATTTTGTAATTTAAATGTTCTACATACAGTGTATTTTGGACTAGATCCTGATTTGCTACTATGTTATATGTAATATTCTAGTTGTGCTTCAACTCCAAAGTATTATAAATTATTATGTTTTATATTTTTGTTATGTTTTCTTGGATTTGTACGACGGGCCGTCACGTTCGGTTTCACGCACGATGTAACACGTGCTGAGCGGAATAATAATTACGTGGATTTATGGCGTAGATTATTTTCTGACGGTCGCCACAAGTAATACTGACATATATAAGTTTAAACTATTATTATATGCTAAGGTACTTAATCTAGAGATCCTTACCCTAGCTACTCTACTTAGTTAAAGTCATTGACACCACTCTCAATCTCTCCAACCGCTTTAACCCTCATCCAATCACCTAAGAGGATATGTCTATGGACAACAATTGTGTCCGCCGAAGAAGAAGTTTTGTCCATGGATAAAACGCCGACAGACAAATTGTTAGCGGATACATATATAGACAAGCCTTGTTCGCCGAAGATTTAGCCGAGGACCAGCCCTATTCGGCTGCGAGACCTCCTCTCCTTGTATCTTTACCTTATGTGTGAGGAGGGATTGTCAACATAATTTAGGGATGCCGAGGAGTCGAGGTTCATCATTGGAGTGGCAGCTGCAAAGAGGGGAGGCGGGGTCTCCCACCTATTTTTTGTTGACAATAGTGTTATTTTTTTCAAGGCCTCCATGTCTGAGTGCTTAACTATCAAGAACTTGATTCACTCATATGAGAGGGTGTCAGGGCAGGTGGTGAACATAGACAAGACCTCTATATTTTTTAGCCGATGAGCATCATAGAACATTATAAAAAAGATCAAGTTCCACTTTGGCATCACAAGAGAAGAATTCCATGAGCGTTACTTGGGTTTTTCAACATGGGTGGGCTAGAACAAATTCAAATCCTTCGGTGATTTGAGAGACAAAGTATGGAGTTGGCTACAAGGGTGGAAGGAAAGGACCCTTTCTCAAGTTGGGATAGAGGTTTTGATCAAGTCCATTGCTCAGGTCATTCCGACTTATTCTATATCTTGCTTTCTTTCCCCTTTGGGCTTGATCAGGGACATTGCCTCCCTCGTTTCTAGTTACCAGTGGGTCAAAGGGGGTTGGAGATGAAGATTTATTGGCTAAGCTGGAAGAAGCTTAGCATGACAAAAGATGACAGAGGGAGGGGCTTCAAGGATCTTAGAGCTTTCAACCTCTGCCTCCTGGATAAGCAAAGTTGGAGGATCACTCAAAGTGAGATTTCCCTCTTCGCTAGGGTATTTAGGGCCAAATATTTCCCTTATGTCTTAATTCGTTAGGCTAGTCTGAAGAGAGGAGCCTCCTTTGTATGAAGAAGCATTGTGGTGAAGCAAAGTATTATTGGGAAGGGGCATTTGTAGAGGGTGGAGGACGGACGTCTCATCCAAGTCTGGGGGACAATTGGATCCCTAGACCTAATTCTTTTAGCGTGATCTCACCCATGTCAACACATGGAGAGGATATTAAGGTGGGCGACTTCGTAGGCGGGTGGAATCTAGAGCATACTGGGGCCACGTTCCTCCCTATTGATCTGGAGGTAATCCTCGGAATCCCTTTGGAGACTAACCCAGGGCCAAACTCCCTTATTTGAGCTATGACTGTGAACAAACTTTTCTTTGTCAAGAGTGCTTTGTGGCTTGACCAAGTCTTGGGTGGCGAGGGGGAAAGCTCAAACATGTCATCCTCTAGAAGGTTTTGGGACAAAATTTGGAAGATGGACACTCCCCCCAAAATCAAGAATTTCGCGTGGAGGGTCTACAAGAATATCACTCATATGTGCATTGTGCTTGCTCATAGGCGCGTGAAGGAGGCAGGTGGTTGCCCATTTTGTGGTGCATGTGATGAGATTGTGATTCATGTGATGTGGACATGTTCTTCAATCTTGGTGGTGAGGGACTCTTAGGACTGGTTTAGGGAAATCCGATTCTCGCAAGCCTCCTCTCCTGACGAGGTAGTCTCTTATGTCATGGAGCATCCACGTAAGCCAGATATAGTGAGCTTCTTCTATTTGTGCTAAGAGGTGTGGCTAAACCGCAATGGGCATTGGTTGGGGAACTCCTATGGGTTTTGAAGTATCAAACTAGCTCTTTGGTGCGGGATCACCCAACTTCCCTTAGTACCAACTCCTCGCTCGCCCTTGGTCTTTTGTCCCCCTACCCTCAAGATTTGTCAAAGTCAACATGGATGGGGCAATTTTCGATTCCTTCATTGAGGCGAGTGCTTGTGGACGAGACTCTAAAAGATCGGTGTTGGCATGTGGTTGCTACATTAGTGCACTTGTCATCCACACTGGGGAGACTGAGGCGTTCGTTGTCTCCAAGGCCATCCTTTTTACTTTGGAGAAGAGATGGAGGAGGATTATATTTTAGGGGGGTTGCCTCCACATTATCAACATTTTTAGGGGGGCCACATGGGAGAATGCTAGGCTAATCTCCTCCATCAACTCAACAGTCAAGGCCTTGGAGTGTTTTGAGGAGTACTCTTTCTCTTTCGTTTGTAGGGAGGGGAACAATATTGCACATGTTCTTGCCAAGAGGGATATGTTTTTCCTACCCTCTCGGGTGTGGACTAGAGGCGCCCCATATCTTATGTTCTCCTCCTTATGCTTGGAGGTGCTTGGGTTGGCGGCTTAATTTGAGCCGTTGTCTCTTATAAAAAAAACTTGCAAATAATGTAATTCTTCCAAAAAAGGCAAAAATCCATGCAGAAAAATATGGGCCACGTTAAAGCTGTGCCAATCAACTTTTTTTAAAAAAACTTGCATGTATGAGGTACGAATGACTCGACTCCTCACTTCCGTTTCCTTTTGTCACGATTGCCCCCCCCCCCCCCCCCCCCCCCCGGGGGCCCAAGCAAGCTTCCCTATGAGTACTTACTGGGTGCACTTCCATCCCAACTGCCTGCTAGTCACCCACTCACTACCATGACAAGATGGGCCCCACATATGGCAGTGAGTGCAAGGCAACAAATGACCGACAAGCACGAGGCAAATAGATGTGCAAATGCACGAATCTCGCGCACACACCTCTCACACATACGTGGCCACACTCCACACTGCACATCATTATCCCACTTGTTCATTTTCTTTGTTTAATAAAGAAGAATAAGACTAATTGTAGTTAGAAAATTGCTTACTTTAGGGGATGACATGCTAGATATCCACATGTTTCTAAATTGTAGGCCCCTTAAATGAGCTCATTATGAATGCTATTTGGTGTGGGTATCCAACCGACTAAGGATGTCACTTGGGTCGGGCTTATGAAATAACTCAGCCCAACTCGACCTTAATGGGTTGAGTTTGGGTTAAGGTTTCAGGTGACCCAACCAAACTCCACCTGATTAAAGTTATAAATATAATTTTTTTATTTTTTATTTTAATAAAACCCTACCCTAATAGGTTTGAATTTGAGTTTCAAATTTTAACTTAAGTAACTATTTGGGTCACATGCTGGTTACCATTTCTTAATTATTATTAAGTTCCCAACTCGAACACGACTAAGTAGTATTTTTAGACTTAACCCAACCCTAATGTATTGGGTTTGGTTTCTTAAGTCACCAATTGATACATTTATTGGACCCTATGCAAAACCAACTTCAAACCCAACCACGGTACTGTTAAATAATTTAAATTTTATATAATTTCTTATATTATATTATGTAATATTAGATAATTAATTATATTTAATTAATTAGTATTGCAATATATGCAACGCTTTTTGTAAGGTTTTGTTGCTTCTTTTAAGTTATTTATGTACGCATAATAATAAAAATTGTTTATTAATTTTTTTTTTGGAAGTTACATAAATAAAAGAGCATATGGTGACAAGTGGAATCTATATATTTTTAACATAATAAAAATATTATATATATGTCTATTAAAAAATTAAGCCCATATTAATCTGATTTGAAATCCGGTCTAATTTGATTCTACCTGATTTGATATTATTTTATAATTAAAAATTTTAAAACATGCTTAAATAAAAAAATATTTTTTTAATTAATTCTTGACTTAAGGCATGAGTGCTTAATACTACGATAAGAGCCCCATACAATATAGCCACATGGCTTTGGTCATGCTAGACGCGTCCTAGTGGAATCCGGTGGCAACGCTAGCCGCCCGTAATCCTTCGAGCTATTTTACAAGTCTATGAGGAGCAAGTTGCGGGAAAAAAAAGGTTTTTTGACTAAAAAAAAGTTGTACGACCAGGGCTCTCGTTTAACTTTATATTGGCCTGTGCCTTTTGTCTCAATATATAAAAGCCCATTAAATATGGTAATAATAATAATGAAGTAAACGCCAAGTGCGTGGGAGGAGGACCATCACTGTTGTAATCACGTCAAGAGGCTCTCAAAGAGCTTGGCCCGTTCCCACTTGGGAGCGTTTCCAAATCGTAGTCGGCCCGACGGAGGCAGTTGATTTCGGCCATGAAGGTGGCGACGGCGCTGGCCCTGACGGGGATGTTCGCAACGAGGGATTGGGTGCTGGAGGCGGACGACATCCCCTTCGGCACCTTCTGGTGGTTCACCTACGGCGGCGTCTCCTGCTTTCTCGTCCTCTTCGCTGGTATCATGTCCGGCCTCACCCTCGGCCTCATGTCCCTCGGCCTCGTCGACCTCGAGATCCTCCAGCGCAGTGGCTCCCCTCTCGAAAAGAAGCAGGCAGGTCTGTCCAGTCATACCTCTCTCTGTTCTTTTCCTTCTACGAATCCACTCCTCGATGCTGAATTCGCATTTGATTGAAGAATTAGGCTATATCTATAACTTTTTAATGTTGGATTTTCACGATTTTTGGATAGTTATTAGAGACTACACCTCTTTTTATACATATATATATATATATATATATATATATTATACATATCTCTGTCAAATTTGACTGTTGCGAGTGCATGTGATCATCACTGGACTTTGGTTCCTAATTTAGAGATTTCAGGTCTATAATATGTGCTTTGTTTAAGGAATTTGGGGATTACAAGCTGGCATTTAGTTCTCGAGTCGTATATGTTTTCTTATTATTTTATATATATTTGGATTGAATCTTATGATATGCATTTCGCAAGTCTGAAGGTTACTATGATCAGATTAGATTTTTATGCCGTTCATAGTAAATGTATGAATTATATTTTCTCACCTAATTACTAATTATAAAGATCGGAAATTTAGATTGTCAAACAGAAACCTCAGTAAGCGCTTTCTCATAGGTAAAGTACCTGACCATTGCCTTTGATGAATCTGTTGAAGTCTGTAATCCATCCATTTTTTTCCATGAACTGCCGATGTCAATTGTCAGTTGCTTTGTAGGAATCAAGGATGGGACCTGGTAACTCATAAATGGTGCCAATGGGCTAATAAGTGCTTACAAATTTTTACATCCATTAAATTTCTTGCTTTATTTTTGTATTGTTTAATTCATGTCCTTGTACTTTTTTTGTGCAGCTGCTATCCTTCCAGTCGTTCAGAAACAGCACCAACTTCTAGTGACCTTGCTTCTATGCAATGCTTGTTCAATGGAGGTCTTCTTGTTTCATCTTTCAGCTTCTTAGAAATCTTTAGCAGTATGTTTGAATTTTGTGGATAAATTTAAGTCGAAATGCATGTTCTCCTCTATCTTGTATATTTGGAAAAGGTAAACAATCATTTTTGCTAAAGCTGTCACTGATCACGACTTTTGTCTGTTCTGTGCATAATGAATTAGAGTAAGTCAGTTACACACTGAGTATTTAGTTGGGCATCTTGTTAGTTTATCATTTAAGAGTAAATGGCAAGTTTTACCTTGAGTTATGGGTTACAGTGTTTTCTTCTAACGGTGTCTTGATCTGAATCTTGATACCTGTAGGCCCTTCCTTTGTGTCTTGACAAGATGTTCCACCCGTTTGTAGCAATTCTGTTGTCTGTAACATTTGTTCTAGCTTTTGGAGAGGTACTGTTCTTGAAACTACCTGTTTACAATTCAAAATAGCAGTACATATCAGTGGGAAAATGAATGATTATTTTTGTTTCTTCTTTCTGTCAGATTCTGCCGCAGGCCATATGCACAAGATATGGACTTGCTGTTGGTGCAAATTTTGTATGGCTTGTCCGAATCTTGATGATAGTTTGTTATCCTCTATCTTATCCCATTGGGAAGGTAAAAATTTCTGATGACTTCTTGCAAATCTTCACAAAGATGCAGTTGTGATTTTTATTGTATAATATTTCGTAAATTGGTTCTTCTGCCTGCAAGGTCCACATAGACATTGATGAAAAAAATCATCCAGGGATTTAATATCTTTAATTTCTTCAGCAAATTATATACTCCTTTTTTTGTGAACTTATATATTGATTAGGTTTATCTTATTGCAATATTATCAATCGTCCACAATTTCAGTTAGCTAAGTTTCAAATTGCATTCAAGTCTAAGAGCATTACAAAGTTACTAAATGTTGAGTTGGGCTGCTATTTGGAAAAAAATGAATATGTCATACCTGACTTCGATTGGTAGTAGTATTTTTGTGTTGTTTATTTGTAATGTGGGGCAGTCATCATCCACTTTCATTTCCTATTTAGATCTATCAGAATATAGAGATATGTCCGTTTCTGTTTCTGACTGATTGTCTTCCAGACTCAAGACATGGTATTCAAAAAAAAAAAAAAACAATTGCTTTTAACTTTAACCCCAAACCATAAAATTTTAAAGATACCATAAATACAAAAATAGAAACAGTGAAAGCAGACACAATCAAGCCTTTTGTGCCTTTGTCCAGCTTTTCTTGGGCTAAGGGATTTTTTTTTTGGATTCGTGTGTTGTACGCAGTCACAGACTGTTTGTTTGCGGTCTTAGGATCGAATGATTTTCAATAAGTTTCCTATGACTGGATAATGCATTGGCATCAATTCTACTAATTAATATGTAAATGCATCAACATGAAGGGCTGGTTCGGATATTGAATTGAAATGGAATTAGAATTTAGATTTATTAGAGTTAATTCCAGCGGAAGGCTATGGAATCGGAATTAGGTTTGGTAGTGGTATTGCATGATTCTGTAAAATGGAATTCAATGGGATGGAATGGCCACCTGACGACTTCCTACTGCTGAGAAAAGTAAAAAATGATGGATGGAAGTGGAATCAGAAGCAGAATTGATGGAATTTGTTGAATGTCTATGCAAGGACATTCGTGGTTTCCACAAAATCAAAGGCGGAAGCTGAATGGAATCAAAATTTTAATTCCATGGCAATTCTCTACACAAACACCAAAATGGCAAAATCGGGTGGAATCGAGGTAGAATCATGGCTAAGTCAATATGCAAACAGCCCCGAAGTTTCACGAAGAATATTTACCATTTATACTGTTACTATTTTAAGTGATAGGTCACTGTATTCTTCCTTTTCATTCCTGTTAATCTGTGGAAGTGCTTTCAGCTTTTAGATTGTCTATTGGGCCACAGTGATTCTGCATTGTTTAGGCGGGCTCAACTGAAGGCTCTTGTCTCCATCCACAGCCAAGAGGTTCTTGCCATATATTATATAATTTCATTCATTAAGGAAGTATTATTATTTATCTTTTTTTTTTTCTTATACTAGGCTGGCAAAGGTGGCGAACTTACTCATGATGAAACAACTATTATCAGCGGAGCTCTTGACTTGACTGAGAAGGTAAGGGTGACAATTGCGACTTTCCAAATTTCATATATTTCTATTGTATGTATATTTGTATACCTTCACTTCTATTCTTCTAAGATTTGGAGGATAGTTTGCTAAAAATATTTCGATTGGAGACACGGAGTAATTGAGTTTGTTTCTAGCTTCTAGTATGTCATGTTTGTAATTGCAACTTAGCTACAGTCAACACAAAAAATCTGTTGTTTTGGCAGAAGGGCGAGGTATGTTTATAGACTGGGATGTGCCTTATTAGTGTTGTTTTTTTAGTTTTATCCATTACTTTTTTCCATGTCAGCTATGCAATCAGGATATGCTAAATTTTGGCTGTATCATCCAAGAAACTGTATTATCCATGAGTCCCCGTTTTTACGGACATATATAGTTGATGCACGTGTAGACATATATGTTCTAGAGCACTTATACTCATTTCATTTGTGTTTAACTTATGTTTTCAGACTGCTGAGGAGGCGATGACACCAATTGAATCTACATTTTCATTAGACGTTAACTCAAAATTGGATTGGTGAGTTTTCAGAAACTATTGATGATTATTCCCATTTGCACAAATGGTGCTTTTGACTTTAACTGTGAACAGCCTGTTATCACTTTAATGACTGTGGATTGTTAGTATTAAATTGTCGTGGCATCAGTTTGAATGATATTTAGCATGTATAACCGTAGCTTAGACGCATATATTTAGCACCTTCTGAACAGTGTACAGTTTGTTGTTATCCGTGGTTTCTGATTGATACCTATCTATAGTGATATTCATCCCTAAGATGATGAGAAACAGACTTTTAGCTAGGTGTGGCTAATCGGGTGTAAAAACTTGAGGGGGCTACTTATTGTAGATCATGAATAGTTTTTAGGCCGATTATATTTGAAAGGTCATACATTTGCACAGCCTTACCAATTTCATGTACAGACCACATGACGGGATTCTTAATTTTTTTAACAATTTGATGCTATTTTGTTGCTTTTAGCAAATAGCTTAATGATATTTTCTCTCTCTCTCTCTCTCTCTCTCATTATTGAAACCAGGGAAGCGATTGGTAAAATTCTTGCTCGTGGCCATAGTCGGGTGCCTGTCTATGCTGGAAACCCTAAGAATATCATTGGTCTTTTACTTGTGAGTGTCTTTAAGTTAGATTGTCTTTTACATCTCAGTAGTTTTGTGTTTATTTCATTCCTCAGCATCGTGGGATTCATATATGGGCTGCGCAAATGTGCATAATCCTGTTGAACAGTTTAGTAGAATGAATATTTAATGCTTTAGGAAATTCAGGAAACAGAAGTTCTTATGTAATATTTTGATCTCAGGTGAAAAGCCTTCTCACAGTTCGAGCTGAGACGGAGACTCCAGTTAGTGCTGTTTCAATTCGGAGGATCCCGCGGTTAGTTTACTTTTAACTTTCTGTTCTTCTTTTTTGGAGAATTGTGTCTAATAATTTTTTTTATTCCTTTTAGTGTTCCTGCAGACATGCCACTGTATGATATACTTAATGAGTTTCAAAAGGGAAGCAGCCATATGGCTGCTGTGGTGAAAGCTAAAAGAAAAAGCAAAAACTCACCACCTGTTTGTGATGAAGAGAAGTTCAAAGAGAGTAAAATACCAAGTTCAGACTCCACCTTAACTTCTCCTTTGCTACAGGAAGAAAAATCAGAGAGCTTTGTTGTTGATATTGAGAAGGGGACTAATAGGCATGTCAATGGAGGTAAGCCGACTCCTCTGCTGCTGAACGACTCGACAACCAATCTTGTGTCACGTTTAACAGAGGATATAGAAGAGGGAGAGGTTATTGGAATAATTACACTGGAGGATGTTTTTGAAGAACTTTTACAAGTGAGTTATAGTTAAAATGAAACTATTTTTTCGATACTGTGTAAAGGAAAAATGTTTTTGCTTATGTATGAACCTTAATATGCAGGAGGAAATTGTGGATGAGACGGATGAATACGTTGATGTTCATAAGAGGTAAGTTAATATGATTATAGCTACTTTAGTTGGTGTCATTTGTAGCTATTCTCATGAGAAATTATTATATTTTGGAAGAAACTTTAGCTGCGGGGCCAGGTGGCTAACCCCTATGATGCATGTCTTTGATTTCCGTTGAGAGTTTCATAATTTTGTTTATTTACTTTTGGCAGAAGAGGTATTGATTTTATTAAAGGGAGAGAAAAAGAGACTTAGAAAACCGGGGCCTTAATAGGATTAGTAAGTACACTTATCAACAATAGATTAACAATATAAATGTTAGTTTGCCTCTTCTCCCAAAAGCTTAAGTTAGGGAGAATATGTTTAATGACACATTGACACTCCTCCACACACGCTGGCACCACTAAGCATTGCACCTAAATACACGCATGGAGGGCCACAAACAGACAATGTACAACACAAGCCACATGAGATTTGAAGCTGGAACCTTTGCTCTAATCCGGTGTTAGTAAACCCAGAAAGAGAAGTATTTATATTTAACACTCTCCAATGTTAACTATTTCTCCTTAAAGCCTAAGATGTTAAGGAAGGGAGAACTATGTATATTAGAGTAATGCTACGTATGCTTGCGCTAAGGATTGCTGATTGCACATGTGCTTTGATGCATGTGTACCATTGGCATGGTATTAAATGTAGCTCTGATATCATGTTAGTTAACCAAGAAGTAGTTAATTAATCTTTTAAGAGGATTGGTTAACTAACATGGAATCAAGAGCAAAGGTTGTGGGATCTAGTCCGTTGGATGCAGGTGTGGGTGGGTCCCTAATAGCTTAAATTTTTAGAAGTGATTGACTAACGAGTCCTCAATAAAAGGCAATAGGATTACTGTTTTTATTAGTCTTGCTCATACGTGGTCTTTAAAATTGAAATATGATCAGTTTTTTGATATGATACAATGATTTTTGTAGGATACGTGTGGCCGCTGCAGCTGCTGCTTCTTCCGTGGCCAGGGCTCCATCAATTAGGAGGTTGACTGGTCAAAAGGTAGCCTGACCTCTTTTTATATTGGCTAATTTTATTTTTAACATTTCAAATAGATCATATTGCTTCTCTACTTTCCTCATTGGTTCTGTCTTAGTTGTATAAGATATGGAATAGAACAAAAAATGGGCAGTGGATTGTTAACTATATGACAATATATTCATTGGTTCTGTGACCTTTCTTTTTTAGGGGGGACAAAATCGGCCAGCTACTATCCCAAAAAAATTTACCGAGGATGATTCAAATTTTATGAGAAACCAACTGAGCGTTCCAGAGCCTTTGATCGGGACCAGATAGTAGAAAAGGAAGATGAGGAATCTTTGTTTGGAGAAAGCTGTTTCAAAGCAATGGAGGTTTCTTGTAATTTGTTTAGCATGATAGGCTAATAAACAATAATGGCCAAATGTACTTAGTCGAGAGAATTTGTTCTTTATACTTAATTTATATTTCTCTATTACCCCTTGACAACTAGTTGGATATGATTAGAGATGTTTTGGTGTTTTTTGTTTGTTAAGGAACGGAGGTAACCTGGTTGGGTGTTGGAGCGTGTGTACATATATCCGCTCCTGTAAATAGAATATATTTAAATAACTACAAACTACTTATGGTATCTTTGGCCGAAAGGGGTTATGTCATATGTGCATCGGGAATGTGAACTTTGGTGGCTACTAGAGTGCATGATTTTTATGTAAAGTTGGTAAATTACCAGCGTCTGCTAACCCTTTGGCGGCTACTTTAGCATTAACATTGCAACGTATAAGTTGTATTAACTGATGAAAGTTTGTCTGGACTTTGAATTGTTGCTCAAACTTGTTATGTACGTTGTCAGAACTGGAAACTAAAAAAAAAAGTCTGAAGAACGGTTGAATCACTAGCACGTGGGAAAGTTATGTAGATTCTAAAGGATGCAGTATTGTCCATGTACCCAGATCTATCGGCACTGAAAAAAGGATTCCCTTCAGAGCCTAACCATCTCATCCCTTCCCCAATTAAATTCGAACCACTCCTTTTACTGCCTTCCAACTGGCTAACGGTGTGCAGGACATTGGAACTACAGTAGTCATCTTGTTTGGTTGTATGGTCTCTTGCTGGGTAGCAGTAAGTTCTCTTCTCCTTTTTCAATGGTCTGAAAGCGCTTGTAGATGCTAATTTGATAAGCTTTTCGCTTCTCCTTTTACCTTCTAGCAACCAGACGCACTTGCATGCAGTAGGCAGCGAAGCCTGGCAAGTGCTTCTGCTTAATAAATCAATTGTGCTCCGACTGTAGAGAGCGACAAATGTAGAATGCCGATCTGTCCCGGCGAATATGAGCTGATCTTTACGATCACAACTAACGTAGATATGGTAACGAACTGTTTTTCTGTAACAAAATGCTTATCATTAATTTGGCACTTACAGTAGATTTCGTATCGATATATAGGCTACAAAAAGTTTCTAGTATGGAAATTCCCACCCAACTGGAAGCTTAAAATGGGCATAAAATATTGTACAGATGAAAAAGTTTTTTTTCCCATATAACGCATACGAGCTTAAGCTTGGGCATCTGATGTTTGAAGTATCGCGACCAACAGACATGTTCTTTACAGCTGATCGGAAGAGTTCCACTGGCAACTCGCTGGATATTAATATCACGGCCACACCAGACGGTCCGCGTGTCCACTTCTTTGTGGATCTTCACCCAGAGGAGGAGGACGGTGCTTTGTCGTGTACATGGCGGCATCTTCAGTCGTGCCAGCAGAGGAGGAGGACGGTGCACCTCCATATGATGTAAAGCCGCGCCCTCCTCTCCCGTGCCATCTTCGAACACCGCTGCCACGACCGGAGCTTCAGGCTTCTGTGCGACAGCAGCTGCGCAGCCATGGAGAAGACTATAAGATACTGACGAACTGAGTGGAGATGGGAGACACAGACTCAGGCAGTTAGGCTAGAGGTCTTCGTTAGGGAGCTTGGATGGGGTTTGGTTACTTATAGGAAGACGAAGGGGGCATGGGGGGGCAGCATTGCTGCATTCTGGGCACCTGGATGGGTCCCATCTGATTGTGAAATGTCATCTTCAATCAAGCCGATCTGCACACACGCTTGATGCGCCAAAATGCCCAGCCAGTTTAAAGACGAAGCTTATCGGCTATGCCTCTTTTGTGGGTCCTTCCTGTTTTTTCCTCACATCCACATCTATTACATATCTTCCAAGTATAATCCATTATTTGAGTAAACCATGTCAACAGAGCTTCTTAGAAAATTCAGCATGGCACGAATCTGGAAGACAAAGAGCCCCACTTAATCTCTTTCGCATGATCTAGTTGGTAGAAAGCTGGCGCAACTGTACATGAATGTCTGAAATAATCAGCTTGCTACTAATGTTGGTCGGCTTATGAATTGCGGTTGACATAAAACTCAACAAGAAAAGCTATTTGATCAAGTTAATTGCTATTGTTCAATTGAAATATCTTGTGTAACGCCGTTATAGTTAGGACGCCCGTTGCGCTGCATCATCTCAAATCTGTAACATTATTAATTGTAACAAGGAAATAATTGAGTAGATACAAGAATTTAAGTCGATGGCTATATACTTCGACTTCTATGCTTATATTAAGATTTTAATCAATAACTTTCATGAGTCCACAGCTGGTCTCTCAATCCATTAAGATTCCCACCACTTTCGACTGCTAACAGATACCATCGTGCGTGCATGTACAGGTTTAATAAGAAATTGCGACGCAGTAAGAAGAAAAAGATGTTATGTACAGGAAGACGATACAGAATGAAGCAAAAAAAAAAAGGTTAGACGGAATAGCTACGTGATTGCTTTCCTAAGCATTCTCGTACTTGTGCCAACACACCAGCATTGAGATACAAATTCTCATAATATAAAGCTTCCCCCTCAGTTGCCTTGCCGTCCTCTTCCACTTACCGCACCTTTGCGCCATTGTAATCCTCCCCAGAGCTTGAAGCCTTAGTGTAAGTCCGTATGTAACTCGTCTGCTGACTTCATGGAAAGGGGGAAGAGCTTCTTCATTATATATAACACTTACGAACTCAGTTCGACAGTGAAGTAGTACTGCATCACAATTCACAGGGCCAGCATGTCTCCGATACACCCAGTTCCAACTTTAGCAGTGGCCCCGGCATGCCGGCCACAGCCGATGGTTTCGGCGACCGGAACAGATCAGAGGAAGCACTTCTGGTGCCATCACCCTTCAGAAGCATTTGGCCGTTTCCACTTTCAGAAGCACTAATAGTGGCTGGGTTAAAAGCCTTCCTTCAGCCTTTAGGAGACATTCCTGGGGTGGTCTCTGTCCCCTGTGGCTCGATGGAACTTCTCACGTTGGAAGTGTAAGAAAATTCTACATCTGGGTCCCACCCCACGTGTACTTCATGCGCTCGTGTCTAGCCGGAAGGGTTACAACATGTGGACCCCATATCTTATCTTGTTTAGTTGGGATCCCGTGGACACACGCTTCAGCTAATTTGCCGTGATGAAAGGCATTGGCGATTAATTATTGTCAATCAAACGGCCCCACTTTTACAGTTGGGCACTTCTGCTAGATCGGATCGGTCTATTAAGATTTGGTAGATGACTGATTGGATGAGGGGCAGTACAGAAGAGAGGACATAAACCACAAGAAATGAATGGTGTGGTATCGGTACAAATGCGTTGGGGTTTTGTTGTACGAAATGAGGTGGAAAAATTGAAAGCTCAAAGCAGTGGACTCCACACCACACGTGTGGGTTACTGTCACTAAAGGCCACTTACACAAGGGCCGGGGTGGACTCTTCTTCAACTTTTGAGATGGGAAGGGGATCAGTTTGAACTTTGAACTTTGAACTTTGAAGGCATTCAATTCAAAGTTCACGTGGGCCGCTGCCGGGCAACTGGGCAACGCAGAAACCCTCACGTGACATTAGACCACGCTTCCAATAAGCTGTCAGCTGTCTGGTTCATATACAAAGCAAATAAATGGGAGTATTATTTCTAAAATCTAAATGATATGTTTATGGTGGGTCTCCCTCCCCTAAGTGATATTGCATCACTGCCTAACTGCCTATTCTGAGGTCTGTATTTGATTGGGGTCTCAATCGCCGAAAGCATGTCGTTTTGATATTTTAAGGCGGATAGATACAGTAGTAGCCAGTTCCAGTCTGTAGAATTCATTCAATAATAATGTATTACTCACATAAATATGTTGATATCATCGAAAGAGTTTATTGCTGGACTTGCGATTTCAAACGACATGAAGGAACATATATAATAATACGCGCAAATGATACATATACAATCCACTGTCTTCCTGACTGCCAACTGAGAGGTCAAATCTCTCTCTCTCTCTCTCTCTCTCATCTGAGATGCCAAGTTTTGCTGCGACAAGGAAATGGGTTGGTTTTAAGTCCTACATAAATATAGGAGTGGGCTGCTTTAGAGCCCATGAAAACATAAGCATAGCCCGTTTTGTAATAAAAATTAAGTAGTACTTTTTGGGCCGAGTTCAGAGCCTGTTAAGGGCAAATGTGGAAAGTGCCTCAGACTTGGGCTTCATTGGCCCCTAAGCACCGTTAATAATTGGGTTTTTGGGGTTGAAAAAGTTAAAAAAAATATTATTTTTTTAATAAAATGAGGTACTAAAAAAAATAATAAGGTGCATATAGACACATTCGAGACTAAATGTAGAGACTTCCTTCACATAGTGAGGGGAAACGTAGCATAGCATGCGGTGTACCTGCAATTATATAATCAAGTAACTCAAAATTATAAAATAACGCAATTTACAACCTAGTGTACTAAGTGTTACAAATGGAGCTATTAATGATAGGGCGTTAGTAACATAATAGTAACAATTAACTATTAATTATTAAATAATTTGTCAAAAAATAGCAAAGAAGTGAGATACTCGTTGCTGACATATCTTTGACTAATGACAATAGTTCTCTACCACAATTAGGCTTGTCACAAGGGTCGGGTTGGCCTTGACCTTAACTTTAAGAAGGATATATTAAGACTCAATTCTAATAATTAAAAGGGTTGAATATATAAACCTTAATTATACTTAGGTAGTTTCAATTGAGTTATGCAAGTAACAATATATCACTTCAATAAATTTATAATATTTACATTTTCAATAAATAATTAGTGTACCTTGTACATATTTTCTTTAGGGTGTGAACTCATATTTAGATTCTGGACACAAACACTTAGAATTTAAATTTGATAATGGAAGGAAGCCAATGGCCAATAAGAAAACAAATTCAGCTTACAAGTCACAAATAGGGTTGGGTCTAAAAATTGGAAATATTACACATCAGGTTAACATGTTTAATTGGTTTAGATGGATTAGTTGGCTAATTACTTGATCTGGTCTATACCTAACCTTTTATATATAAATAAGGCCACATCAAGTTATGCAAATCAAGTAAACAGGTCAGGTCAAGTATTGAAAGCCCTACATGGAGCCTAATGTGCGGTATAGCCAAGTGGTAGAACTACGTTAGGAGCATTTTCTCCAAAAAATGTCTAAATTCCTTATACCTTGGGTTGGGCGAAAGCATGGGTGTTTAGCTGCCCCCACCTTAAAATCAACATAGGCAGTTGACAATTGATTGAATGTAACCCAATACCAAACCTTTCAATTGCCCTTCTTTAATTTATTGCCATTAACTTAAGTGTCTATTCCATCCTCTCTCCATGAGTTATTTATTTGAAAATTACTTGACTGGCGTTAAGTTTTATATGTAGAACCTACTTTATCATTCAAACACCATTGATTATCATTAGAAATTGGTTATCACGGATGTTCGTTGTCCAGTTGTTTATCCATGTTTATGTTCATATTTATATAGTGTCGTCATTTTCTTATGTTTGTGTCTATGTCCTCCTATTTTTAATGTTAATAGGTACCCCGATAAAAAAAAAGAGGGATTAAATATTATGTATTATGTTAGCTACTGGACAATAGTAAATAATAAAATGATAAGTAGTTATGTAGCAAGTTAAGACTTGACCTAACATGTTACATAACTATTTTGACACTAAGAGTTAGGTTTTATAGTGTATATCCGACTTCGTCTATGTCTTCACATGTCTATAACAAACAAACTTGGATAAAACATAATATTGATTGGGGTAGACATAAATGGACAAGGATGAAAAGTATCTATATAGTGGATAGAAGAATCTAATTCTTTTCATGAGCACCCCTAAGTAAAGCCCACTTTTCTTATGTTCTAGACTATAATACTTAACGTAAGTGGAGCATTATTTTATTTTATTTATTTACCAAAAAATACTCTATTTATTTTCCTTTAGCCTACAAAGCACAAAGACGACAAGGGTCAAAACGTCACAAAAGCGTGCAAACCCTAAAAAATTTGTTCGCTTGTATGATCTTCTCACACAAGGTTTATACACCATCATACGGTTTTAATATCTTTGTCTGTTGAAGCTACTTCAGATAGTTTCTTTTAAGTATTTTTTTTATCCTTCGTAATACTTTGATCCATTCTAGTTAGTTTTATTATCTATGGTTCATGATTCTACATCAATGTGATCTTGAGATATTAAGGGGAGCTCAGTTTTTCATGAGAAGTTAATATAGGTTTGTTTAAATGAAAAATCTCTAAAAAGATTATCGGAAGTTGCATTTTGTGTTTTATAAAGTTAGTTTGTAAATAATTTTATAACAATCATTAAAGGTTGTATTTTGGGGTGTTAACAAGCCGAGCCAGCTCATCGAGCAAAGGTCTTTGAGTCGACTCAACTCTAACATAATTAGACTCGGAGTAGCTCAAATTGAATTCGACTCGAAGATATAACAAGTCAAACTTGAGCATACTTGGGCTCAACTCGACTCAACTAAAATAAAACTCGAACTTGGCTCGAACTTAACTCATTTTTAACTCGAACTCAAACTTGACTTAAGGTTATAAAGAAATTTAATAATATATACAAAAGCATATTGACTTATTTATAAATATGCACAATTATCAATCCCAAAGTACATATATAACAAATTTATATTTTATATGTTATACTATATATAATGTTTATATATTAGGTGTGTATATATGTATAGAGAGAGATAAGTTAAAATTTTAAAGACACATAATACATATATGTCCACATGTAATATATGTTAAAATTTAGATGTATCATAGAAATTTGATTTGATAAAGTGTGTATATATATAGTATAATTAATAAAAAATGAGATATACTATAGACTATACTACATATGAAACTATCTGTAGCTCATTAGACAAAAATATATTGGTTATATAATTTACCATATGTACATGTCAAATAAATTATGATATATTTTTTCAAATTTTATATAGAGACTAATGTTAGAATCTTTAGAAATTAAAATTTTATAAAAATTTCTTAAAAATTATTTAGTATTAACTTGTTGAGTCTCTTTTTATTTTATAAGATAAAAGTAAATTATATTTACTTAAGATGGGTGAAAGACGACAAGACTCCAACTTTTCTTTTGGCTAATACAATATATTTTGCTTCATAATTATTATTTGAAAGATGAGAGTAAACATACCAAAAAAGTCTATTGAGACCAAAATTGAAAGTAGTGATAACCTGAAAATGAAAACCCTGTTAACACCTTAACACGAGAAAGGGAAGGTGGTGGTGTTTGGTGGCCTTCAACTCATGCGAGGAAGAGGTACTTGAGATTAACTTAACGTTGAAGGTGGCAATTGTAAATTTCCCACTAATAAAAAACGGAAAAAAGTAAAATCTATAGTATTACACTGAAATCATTGAAAAGTGCTACGTGCGCTCGCATACGTATACATGAACGCTCACAGAAGTCGCGCATCCCTCCAAGCGAGCCACTGCTATAGTAGAAGTATATAATAGAAACTGAAAAGGGTTCACTTTATGTTTTTAAATCATAGTAAAAGACATAAAGCGGATAAATATCTCGAGTGGTATCAGTTAGACAAAGACGGGTACTAATTCCATTTTCCAGACATCAGCTGTCTCCCACCTACGTAACAAGCTCTCCCTAACTATTACTGATTCTTACTGCACATGCATTTTGCAAAAGCTGTTAAATACATAATAACATTGTGTCTTGTGATCAGAACAAAAGTTGTGAGCCTGTTAGTGTGTTTGTAGTTACCGTACGTTAAGGATGATGGCGCAATAAAAGCAGCAAAATTTATGAGTCAAATCACTGTCACTGGGCAGTGGGCACTGCCTGAAGGAAGGATCGCTCCACCTTCTCTCTTATATACATGGGCTTTTCGTACATACTATATATACAGGTAAATGAAATCAGAACACATCTCAATTCACTGTACACGAATTGGGCTCAAATTAAAGATCACCTAGAATAGTCTGAAGGAGTCTTACTTCTTTCTAGCAGGAAAGGAAGAGGAGGAGGGAAGTAACAACAAAAGGAGAAAAACCAAACAAACAGCAATCTCCGACTCCGAATAAATGTAAGAATTGAGCGGTGGTAGAACAAACAGCCCAACTGCCCCTGCATTGTGACATGACTTCCATCCTCATCTGCATCGCCGATTCCACAATATAACATGCAACCGATTGCAGACTTGAATTATGGAGTAGTACTCAGTTGGGCCTACCCGCTAAGAAATCCCTGCGGGCCGAACCAGAGCCGCCCACTTCCTGCTCCACCCCTTTCCCCATCTTCCCGGCCTTCAGTTCAGTCGCTACCTAGCTCCGCGTCGTCGTCGTCATCCGCCTCGTCATTGTCGTCTTCGGAAGATAGTGGAACCAACCAGCAAGAGCCGTGAAGGTGGCCATTGAGGCAGACGAAGTACTCGAGGCCCCCCTCGTGGGAGCCAAGCCTGCGGGAGGCGCTGTGTGGGACGAGCCGGGCGGCGGTCATGCTCCAGACGCGGACGCCGCAGTAGGGGCAGCGCACCCGGGGTTCTAGCTGGGCCTGGGCGCGGATCAGGGAGGCACGCGTCCGGGAGCGTATGAAGGCGCCGAAGACCCCACGGTAGACCCCGACTTCGTCCTGGTGAGGCCCCGTTGCGTGCTCGCAGGGGTCGCTCACATAGAGCAGGTCCCCCCAGCAGCGCCTCGCAAGGAAGCTCCGCCCAGATGTCTTGGAGAAACGGCTGGACCCGGCGAAGTGGCCCGGGGTGGGCCTCTCCACCCGGAAATTCCGGCTCCCTTGGCAGCCGCAGCAAAAGAAAAAGAGCTTGGCGAGCGCGTGCCACCCCCCGCCTACGCGGGCCCCGCCGGTCGTCAGCGCCCCCACCATCCGCGGGGCCCGTGACACGCACAGCTCCTTCCACAGCAACCGCTTCGCCACCGCTCGCAGCCGCCGGCTTACGCACGCTGCCAGGCACAGCACTTGAGGGTCCCAGTTGATGTACTCGAACACTAATACCAGAATCCGCTCGTCCAATATCCCCGCGTTCTCCGCCGACGAGGATGCGCAAGAATCGGCTCCAACGGCCAGGTAGTCCCGCCGCGCTCTGCGTTGATCCATGTCCACTCGCCCGAGCTGGGAGGGCTGGGCCTCCCGCTTTATAGTTTATACCCCCCGCCCCTAGGAATCAAACGTAGATGCGCACGAAACGGCGACTCGACTCTAAGAGGACGCGTGTCCTGCTGATTGCTCACAAAGACACTTGTTCAATTTCTATTGGTTAAGATTGAGGGAGTACGGCAGAAATATCTGTTTTTCGGCTAGAAATATCTCAGGTGTGATGTCGTGTTGTTTTGAACGGAAGACACGCGTGGGGGCAGCTCGGAAGTGCTTTTGTTTCTTTATTTTGGTGGTGGGGACACACGTGACTGCATCGAGCACGTACGCGTGTGCAGTCTTAGGTGGAGGAGATTCCTCTTTTATCTCGATGGGAGGGCGCTTGTCTGTTTGTTCAGTGGCAAAGTGGAGCGCGGGCACGTGGGGTGGACTGCACCTCGAAAGGCCAACGAAACCGAACCCGGTTCCCCGACTAAAGACGGATTCAGCACAATTCCCGGTATTTCGTGCCGCAAGCCCAGGCAATGATTGGGATGCTCGAATGGACGTCGCGATGCCACGCGCGTCTTCCGTGTGATTATCCCCTAATTTAATTGGTTTCGCAGCTTTAGCTCGTTAGAAATCGCTTTTCATGTCGTAAACAATGGTGAACAAGCGGGGATTTTAAGCAGGATTCATTTAAGGTTTTGGAGAAAATCATTTGATCTGAATGAATGCTCAACAACTTTTGAGTTGATAGAGTGTGTTCGATTGCATTAATTCTTGGAGGTTTGAGTAGTTAACATGTGGGGATTAATCAACCCTTGACTTAATTAATTCTTCGATTTTTCCTCTTTTTTTTTTTCTTTTTTAAAACTTTTTCCAAGTAGCATAATGGCGATAGCGTAGCTATTATTGTCGGCCTCATTACCCACGCTTTATTTTTTTTAAATTTCACTATAAAATAATAACCTTTTAGTGAGGGGTAAAAAAAATACCTGCTAAAGGGTATATATAGCAGGGTATTTATCGTAACACCCTCTAAAGTCACTCAGGGGTCTTGCAAGTTTTTTATTAGTGGGGGTTGGATACTTAAGCCGCTACAATAATATCCGTGGAAATCGATTGTATCGCGATTAGAGGGGTGATTTTGCGTTCAAAGATTGGGATTTTGTCGCTACAAAAAAAGAAGTGGCCCCTGCCAAATCTTGATTCCAATTTTCCATGGGTGGAAGAGATTGAAGGTTTTGCCACTACTTATCTTGAGTCATGATTTCATTTTGTAATGACCCGATCCAAGCCAGGCCCACAAAATCACTGCTAGAAAATTTAAAATTTTCCTTAAGCTAGGAATCATCATCTATGTGCGAGAGGTACAACGTTTGTCTACGCACTACGGAGCATTAAGGCTTCCTTGTATGTAGACTTAGGTTGTAACAACCATTTACACGTAACGAAGCTTCATCGTTCGTCACGTGTAAAGCAGAATAAAACATATAATTTATAATGATTTGGATCGGGCCAACGTTGCCTTGCCGTTGGTTGCCTACGTACGTAATGGATATTATTCCAATAAGATCGGATCCGAACGTAGTTCTGCCTAACGGCTACTACACACAACAAGCATCACAAAATCGTATAACATACGTATCTTCGAATATTTAATCGGAAGTGTAAATCGGAGTCAAGCGGAAGTTAATAAATTAACGAAATCATACGTCTCGCTCTACCATAGAGCGGGATTAAAATCACATACACATATCTCGCTCCATTACTGAATCGAGATTGAGCACATCAACCAGCTCGCTCTATCACTGAGCCGAGACCGGACACACACACACACACACGTCTTGCTCTACCCTAGAGCAGGACATCACACTTCATAACATATAAGCGTACATCATAGCATATACGCTCACATCATGGCATAGCACACATCATGACATATAAACACGCATCATGGCATAGCACGCATCATGGCATAACACGCATCATGGCATGACACACATCATGGCATAATTAAGACGGGAGATCAGAAATGCTTACTCCCCTTATGCCTTGCGAGGTAGTAGAATTCGGAGTTGCTCGTTTGAGCATCCTCCCCTTTAGATCCGAAGATATTGGACGGAGCTTCCTCTAGCCTCCATACGTTCTTCGTCTTATGTCGAAAGACTACGTATAATGTTCTCCTTGCTGGAGACTCTTCTCGTTTTCTGCGTTGTGAGCTGCGGACAGATCTTCCATACTCTAGATTACTTTTCTTAATGTAGCCCAACAACTTTGTACAGAATCCCATCTTGCTCTGGGCCCCTATTTCTTGTTCGGTGCTCGAGGATAACGGGCATAGCCTCTCCTTGTCTTGGGGCATTTCCTCCTTATACGGTTGCCGAATCAAAGAACGGACCTCTCCATTGCATAGAACATACTCGATTTAGTCAAGAACGCCTCTTGGATGGACTAAATCGGAGTTAGGATGCTTAAGAACGGGGAGAAAGAAGTTTGTCGATGCTCGGGCAGAACCTCTCCTTGTCTCGAGGCATTTCGTCCTTATACGGTCTCCAAATCGAAGAAATGACCACTCCATCGCGTAGAGCACGCTCGATTTAGTAGGAAATGGGTCTTGAACGGCCTTAATCGGCTTCAGAACGATCAGAAACAGGGGAGGAGAAGAACTGGTTCGAAAAGAGGAGAAATGGGGGTATTTATAACCCCCGAGCCGCGCCGAAACCGCGGCTGCGCCGCTGGTTTCGGGCGGCGGTGCCCGCCGTAACGCGCGCAGCTCGCGCCCGCGCATTACGCGGGTCGTGACCGCGCGAACCCGTGGCCCGCGCGGAACCGTGCGCACGCGAAACCGCGGCGCCCGCGGTAACGCGGGCGCGCGCCGCGCGCCGGCTCACCCATTTCTTTTTATTTATTTTATTCTTAAGCCTTCAAACGCGCGTATCTTCATACCCCGAATTCGGATTCGCGCGTTCTAGGTACCGTTGGACTCGTATCGACGAGCCCTTTGATACAAATACATTTAAGTAATAAAATCACACTATTTCTATGTGGGTCCCGCCTAATGTCTACGTTTCCCGAGGTCGTCACTTCCGGTCCCGACCTCCGTTTCGCACATTCTTCGAATCGTTATGCTCATTATGCCAAGCTCTACCTGGCTACGGGTATTTCATCTAATGAAACCCCTTAACATTAATCTCAAATTACAAAATTACCCTTAACCCTCCCGGGTTAAGCGTAACTGAAAAATGGGTCGTTACACGTTTAGATTATAAATTCCTATTCCCTCTAACGAGAAAAAATTACCATTTACTTGATTGATCACCATTGATCAAAGGTTGAGCCAAAATTCAGGGCAATGGCTCTGCTGTGTTGTGAGGGCTAGATTCCGATGAACAAGGAGGCGAAAGGCAAATGGGCAAAGTAATTTCTTCAGTGTTTCTCAATGCTTTACGAGTTTGTAGCACTCTTCCTCTTCAACTACTATTTTTCCCCAACATAACCCTAATTCCCCATCATTTTGTCCATTTCTAGTCCCTTTCATTTATACTTCTTCGTTTTCAGCTAATATTTCCTTGAAATCCCTCTCTTTTGGCATACTAATTATGGCATCAAACTTAGGTTCACACCAATTGGTATTAAAACAATTTTCTCCTTTTACCTCAAACTTCATGTTACCAACGAAGAGAGCACAACCAGATCACAAATCAAATGTTCTAACTACACTATCTCTCGAACCATTATTCGATAATTAATATCCCCATCCAATCCCAAAGACAGATAGACACATCCAATGTCAACCAAAGTGACAAGTGATTCACTCACCATATACGACATTCAAAGGTAAATTTATTATGAAAGCTTGGAATCCATCAGGACCCTGGAATCTATCAAGAAGTACCATTACCCATCTTAGCCCATAAAAGACCTGACCGGAGTAGAAGGGCATTGCTCACAACTGCACCTAAACATAAATGGCGGGAGAAACTAACCGAGCAGGATGTCAGCTAGTCCAAATGTGTGTATACTAAATGATCCTCAATAGATTGGCTGTGAGCCTAGTTTAAGCAGAGCTCCCACCAACGGGGATGTGTAACTACACCGTCAAATGAATAGCTCCTCAATAGAGCGAAGACTTGGAAAAACCATTTTGAACCTATCTTGCTCATCAACAAGTAAGGATTCCGAATGACTATCTCAAACCCTATCAGTCCCTTCTAGACTGAGGTTAAAAATCGGAACTACCATCGATTCATCAACTAAGGCAAATCGTCAAGTCATAGGCCTTGTTCACTCTATGAACTAGTCCCAAACCCCTTTAAGGTATTTTAGTCTTTATCTTAATTGGGTGTTTCCCGCCCAATCCAAATCTATCTACTCTATTAATTAATCTTTCTTTAATCTTAAGTTAATGATAAATTACTATCACAACTTCAATAGCAAATATTAAAACAATTAACAGCATAAACAATATAAACCAACACATGTCCAAACAAATCATAATATCAAGAATTAAACTCGATAATGAAATTAGAAATATTTGAGCTCTTGTGCCCTAACCCTCATTGGGTTTACTGATTAAACTTCAATAAAAATAATTCATAATATACCTAAGGGCATTAAAGTAATAATTTAACATTGGATATGGTCTTCTATGCTCTCGGGTAAGTCATTAACCTATCAAAAGGTTTCAATATCACATTGGCCTATTAATTTCATTTATGCGAATACAGGTCGGTCCACTAATAGAGGTATTTATATTATTTTGTTCAAGGCCTCTCTGAGCCGTAATAGGTCCAAAACTAATCTCAAGGGTACACCTTAATGTTTTGAACTTGAGGTAATATTTTTGCTATTTAACAGGGTCGTAAACCCCTTCAACCGACCTTGTTTTAATTAACAATTTTACCTTAACCCTAAGGGTAAAGTAGTTAATTATCTATTTACTAGGATTTTTCCCTAGCTTGTGGCTTGGTCTTAATTTAGGATATACATTAAGCTCTCACTAAAAATTTTCTCAATTTCTGAATCAACTCATAGGCCCCTAAATCGAAGCCCCTAAGTATGGTCATTAATCACCATTAATCTATGCATCAAAGCCTTTGGGCAAGGGTAAATTGGTTATTTTAAAGCCTTTGGGGTTTTTCCCAAGTCTAAAACTTAGTCAATGTACTCTACATGACCTCATGGTCATTCTTAAGTTTTTCTAAATTTTTCTAACTGCTTTAACTCACTGAACGGGACCCTATTCAGAGAGTTTTTTTATTTTTTTTGAACTCGACCAAACCGGGTCGGGTAACCAGACCCGGTCCAGGGCCTGACAACCCGCATCGCAGGTCGTCTTTGCCTCGGTCGGCCAGACGCCTTCTAGTGGCGCCACCTATGGCCGCCACGGTGGGGTGACGACCGGGGATAATCAGATTGCCGCTCATGGCGATTTTGATGGCATAGGCTCGCCACCAACCGGTGGCCAAAGGCCATTCTTTTCTTCTTCTTCTTTTCTTCTCTATGATTTTCCCATGGCGGCTGCCAGTCGCCTGTCGTGACCCAACGATCGAATGGCTCAACCAGACCATTGTTGCATGGCAAGTCCGGGAGCCCAGGTCTCGTCGCCGGCCCTTATGTCTTCACCGTAGGCCACTATCCCTTCAATTCCTCAGCAGACCGTCAGAGGGAAATTTCGCAGGGTGAAAAGGGACGAGTCGGGTGAAAAAATTACAATAATATGACATTGTTCAACGAAATTACAGAAGAGTGATTTCTCCAATCACTATTCATCTAAATTTCAAAAAACATAATTGCAGAAATCTAATTTTTATTCAAATTTATTTAATAAAACCTTAATTAATTTTGACTAGAAGACAATAACAATAATCCTACCTTAATTGCCGATTTGTTGTTGATCTACCACCGTCAGAACCTCGATGTCCACCACCTTCTCTCCTCCCTTAAGGCAAAAAAAATTCCCTTAAAAATAAGCCCTAGATGGGCTTTTATAAGTATGGGGTTTAGGGTTCCTGATCCCCTTAGAAGTTTAGCCAAATCTCCTCACTTAGGCAATCTAATTGGGCCTTTATAAATTAATTTCGTCAATTTAATTAACCGGGCCTACAAAATGACTTAAACAGCCCAAAATATATGTCTAAATAGGGTAAACGTGCCCTATATGATATGTTCAACTTCAGATAGTCGTATATCTATCATCCGAACTCCGATGTGTGCATTCTTGGTGGCGTTTTGAAGCTCTTTATGTCTACTTTTTAACTACATTATTCTCATCCATAAACTCTATATATTGAGAAAATTATTCCCACGATAAACTCAATGGGTCAAATACCTTATTTTCTGCTTGTTTAATTTTTGAAACTTAGAAAAATATGGGATATTACGTTATATTTATATGGGTAAAAAAAATAAATACATTGCAACATTATAAATAGATGTCAAATATTTCAATATTATTTGAGAAAGTAAGAGTTGGCGAAAGAGCTTTGCAACATTATTAGATACACAACCAAAACTATAAGAATCCTACAAATAATTATTAATTAATTATTAAATAAAATAAAAATATAAGATAAAATAGAATTCTAAAAAGAATTGTTATATAATAGGGTCGAGGTCAGGTTGTGCGGGTAAATCTTTATCTGACGCTACTTTGGAAATGAGTAAAATTTTAAAACCCTAACCCTGACCTTATTTTTAATCAGGTCGGGCCAGGTGCGGGTTAAGTAGGTTGGGTTATCATCGGGTAAAGTTTTCTCAACCCTAATTATATGGTAAAATAATGCTCCATCTTTCCCACTTTAATAGCTCTATTTAGTTTTTTAAAATAAAGTAAAATTATATTATATTAAAAATAAAATAAAGCTATTAATATGGGACAAATGGAGTTAGAAGAGGGAACAAATAATTAGTACAATTTTTTCTCGTCTACTTAGGGGGGGCAACAAGCAAGGCCTGGCCCGCGGCATGTTGCGGCCCTCTCTTGGAGCGGATTGACTATGCCACAGGGGTGGGAGGTAAGCCCAATATGGCCTGTAGCCCCCTTTGAGGGGTTGTGTGTTTGCCAACCCAGATTGCGGGCCATGCTGCCAGGTCTGTTCTAATATTTTTTTTAATAAACAAAAAACATTGGTAAACTATGGTTGGAGATCTTGGCCACAACTAGTATGGTGCAGTAGCCGTGGTTGCATTGGCCGGCCCTCTCACGCCGTGGGTTGGACCAAGTCCTCTTATCCAACAAGCCAGGCTTGGTCGGGTCTGTAGGTCGCCCACAAATTGGCCACCCCTACATCTACTATTTATTTTTCGCAATCCAATAACCTTTCTTATAATTCTACGTGGCTTGCTAGAAAATTGCGTTGTTTACAAAGTAGCCGGTATCTCACCGCGAATCATTAATGACCTCACCCATGATTAAGAGAAATTATTTGGTACGTGACCTGACGATTATCATGAGAAATTATTAGGTATGTAACACGTAAAGGAAAATAATGCTCATTACATATTCTCTACGAGTGATGGACAAATAGAAAAGGAACACCGAGTGGATTTTTTTTTTTTACTCATAGGTGGCGTACCTAATAATTTCTCCATGATCAATCTCAATATAGCAGCCACTTAAATCAATTAATTTGTCATAATGACAAAAATAACTTTTGGAATGCGCTTTAATAGTGCAATTAATTCAAGGGCTGTCCCAAGCGCACCATATATGCAGCCACTTAAATCCAATAATAATGTTTAGAATGCGTTTTCATGGAGCAAGTGAATGAAGACTTGTCCCAATTAAGCACCATATAAGTAGCTATTTAAGTTTAATGATTTTCCATAATTAGGGGTGTTAATGAGCTGAGTATTTAGTTTGCTGGCTTAAACTCCATACCTCAAACATTTGATTATTGTCACTATGAAAGAAGAAAACAATAAAAAATAATTTTAGTTATAGATGTTTAAAAAAGACAACATTACCATTTTCTCTATTTATGTGCATATAATCACTACAAGAATATAAAAAATATAAGTTCATTTCAACAGCAATGTCATCTACTTTTTCATATTTTTTAAAATACTTATAAATCACTCATAAAAGAACTATTCTTGAGCAATAATATGCCTCTAAAAAATTTTAAATACATGTAAAAGGAAAAACATTTTGTAAGTTGAGGCTGGTCCCCATGTCATGCTTCAACTTTTGAAATAATATTCTAATTATTCTTTCGTGAACTGAGGTTGGTCCCCCTTGTATCTTGTTTCTTTAGAAGAGTTTTTGAGTGTATTAGTGTGATATCATGTTGACCCTCTATTATATATTAATAAATCTATTTGGCTTTTCAATTAAACTAATTTTAGTTAATCTTAAAAAACTTGAAGCTATTAATTTGGGATAGGTATATATTAGTGTTTGTGTCTCTAATATTTTGTTTATATTTTTAAAAAAATATATCATACATAGAAATTATACATCTATTACAATTTAACGATGATATATATTATAGAAAAAGCCATCGGATCGAGATCTGATGGCACAAGGCGATAGAAACCAATTTGCTTCCTGAGTGACATGTGTTGTTGGATCGAAATTCTAGTGATCATGATGTCAGGGACTCATGGACTCCTTAGTGAACCTTAGCTCATATAAATGGGTCTCATATATCATATATATGATACACAGTATTGACACATATATGTGATTATATATTGTTTTATATACTCTCTCTATCCTAGATTAATAACTTCATTTAATTTTTCAAAATAAATTAATAAAATAAAGCTATTAATCTAAGACAAATGGAGTATGTCATAAATATTTATTTAAATTAGGGATGCCACTCGAGTTGGGTATATGAATAAACTCGACCCGACCCTAATGGGTCGTGTTTGGTTTTTAAAATTCAACCTGAATAACTATTCAGGTCAAGCTCAGGTTTTAGGTGATCCAACCCCACCCGAATAAAATAATAAATATAAAATATAAAATATATATATTTTTTTAATATTATTTTTATAAAAAAAATATTCTCAACTGGTTAAATGGGTCGGGTTCTAGTTGGGATTATTTGGGTCGGGTTGGGTTTGGGTTACAGTTTCATTAAGTAGTATTGGGTTTGGGTTTGGCAAAACTCAACCCAATGATATCCCTAAGTTAAATTAATATATATATATATATATATATATATATATATATATATATATATAATTTCAAAATCATATTTAGGTTTGAGTTGGAGCTCGAGCTCAAGCCGACTAGAGTTGAGTTTGAGTTTTATTTGAGCCCAACCGAATCGAGCAGAGGTATATTCAAACTCGCTCGAACCTATTTGAGTTCAAATCTAGTTTAAGCAAAGTCCGATTTAAGTCGAACCTAATTTAAGTTAAGCTGAGCTGAGCTAAGCCGAGTCGGCTTAGCTCGTTAATAACCCTAGTCACAATAACAAAAATGATTTTTGAAATGGGTTTTAATGGTGCAAGTAATGCAACAGCTGTCCCAAGCCCCACATGCCACAATGTCGTTACCAAAAGACCTCGTTTCCAAACGCGGGCCTGAATACCCTTATCATTCTTTAGTAATCTAACAAGGCTGTCAACCCCTATTCTTGAGCTTGACCAGCTTTCCATGATCTTCGCCCATGAATGTTTTTTAGCGAGAATCTTCGCTCATCACTCTTTTTTGGGTGTTAGAATCTTCGTGCATCACTAGCATTTAAGCAAAAAGAGAGAATTTTCGTGAGTAGTGCCACCTCCACGACGGGCTGTTATCCACGGGACGAACCAACGAGCTCGTGTAAAGCGTTGATTTGTTTTTTAAGGCCTCTTACAACATAATTCTAATAATGAGCCAACAAAGATATGGACAAAGGGGGATCTGTCCACCAATTATATACCACTTGCTTATGTCTGTTCGTGTCTGCTTTAGTTTATATCATTCTTTGTCCAAGACCATCATCTATGAATACAAATATATATGAATAGATATAGACAAATACTTCAATTTTATTTTAATTTAAATTATTTAATATCTATATAATATGCTAAAATTATCCTAACATGCTTTATAGGTATTAAATTTATGTTTTTAAGTTGTCTAATATCTATGTAGCGTATTAAGAGTGTCCTAACATGTTACATAAGTTTTGGATATATATTTTTAAATTGTCTAGTACCTATATAGCATGTTAGGACTGTCCTAATACACTACATAAATATTGAATTCGTATTTTTAAATTATAAAGTACCTATGTCGTATATTAGAATTATTCTAACATGCTACATAGGTATTGAATTTTATTTTTTTCATCTAATATACAGTAAACATTAATATTTGTGAGAGTGTTAAATAAGGGCAGCGAACGTGGGCATTTTCAGATATAAATAAGGATATATCCATGTCCATAGTTCTCTATTAGGGTAAATAAAAAATTTAATCCGTGTCCAAGTTTATGTCTGCTCAAAACACAATAAATTATCTATTTTATATAAAAACAAGCATAGATACAGATGGATATCTGGACTAAATATGTCCACTTAGTACCTATAGCCCAGTGTAATTTATACATGAGAGTCTTTGATATTAGGAAAACTCTTCCCACGGGCAACTGAACTTCCGAAAGAACATTCCATCCGAAATCAGTTGACGAACGATAACGGACGAGGGCAATTGCGTTATATATGACTTCAACAAGGTTATTTGTATTTTTGAAAATTCAAAATGAGGAAATTTCGCAATTTGTCGGTTTAAAAGCCAGGATAGGAAGCGCCACCGCAGCGAATCAAAACGGTTCCGAGCTTATTGCTGCTCTTCCTCTCTCTCATCTCCCCAACACAGAGAGGGAGGGGAGGCGCGCTTCTGGAGCTTATTGCCCACATTTCGTTCCTCGTTAATGTTGATCACTCCGTTCAAATCCTGTCCTTTCATCAACCTTTTTGATTAACATGGACCCTTTAACGCTAGCGTCATTGTAGCTTCTGCATTTTGCATTTTGCTTCATGATCAACCACCTTGCCAATATCAAGAGGTGGGTCATCAAGTCTTGAAATGTTAAGTTGCTCTCCTTGGCTTTTCTGAATGTTTTGAAACTGTATTGTTGATTCTATTGGGTGTTTCTAAGCTTCGCTCTGTTTTTCTTCCTTATTTTTTGTCTATATATTTGATTTATTGCTGATTGTGATTCTTCTCATGCACTTGTTTCGTTTGTACTTTTACGAATTTGTTTTCATGAGCATGTGTTTTTCTTGTGTTTAATTAATTCAAAGCAATTGCAATGAGAATTTCTTTTTCTTCCCTTGTCAAAGATACTGAAATGGTTGCATTCATCTTCTCTTTTTTTTTATGCAAGGGAAAAAGAGTGGCAATTTATAGACGTTATAACTTCTATAAATCATCTTCTATTTATCAATTATTGTCCTTTTTAATGTATAATATTAAAAATTCAAGGGATTAAAGTATTCCTCTTTCAGAAAAATTGCGTTATTGTACTTCATCCACTCCTATTGTTAGTAGAAGCCCTCACTTTCAATAGTGAACTTTTGTTTCAGGATATTGAGCCTCCCCCATAGAGACAATGGCCTCTCTTTCAGATATTGGTGTTTCAGCTGCTATTAACATCTTATCTGCGATTGCTTTCCTTGTGGCATTTGCCATTTTGCGACTACAGCCATTTAATGATAGAGTCTATTTCCCAAAATGGTACCTTAAGGGCATAAGAAGTAGCCCAAGACACTCCGGAGCATTTGTGAGCAAGTTTGTCAACCTAGACATAAAGACGTACACAAGGTTCTTAAATTGGATGCCTGCAGCATTAAGAATGCCAGAACCTGAGCTTATCGATCATGCTGGACTAGATTCTGTTGTATATATTCGGATATACCTTCTTGGGTAAGATCAAGCATAATGTTTTATTTTATTTTTCAGTAATTTGCTATCTAATATGTTCTCTTAAATCTATTCCATCTCACTATATGTTTTTTTACTCATAGCAATACTTTCACAAAATAAAATAATATTTTTAAGAATTTTACTTATTTTAGATAAAAGCACAAACTTATTAGAGCTACAACTTCACTTTTCATATCAATTTGTTATATTTACATAAATGCCTTATTAATGCTCTGCAGTTTGAAGATATTTATTCCCATAACTTTTCTTGCCTTTGCCGTTTTGGTGCCTGTTAATTGGACAAGTGGAACTCTTGAGCATAGTCGTGATATAACTTTCAGTGATGTGGACAAGCTTTCCATATCCAATGTCGCATCCAATTCAAAAAGGTATACATTAATGTAGCATATTTTGTTTCTGTTTCCTGTCTCTTGACTTGCATACAGATGCATATAGGAAAATACTATCATGGACGCATGTTGAATGTTGTCATGAATATTATCTGAATATAAATGAAAATGACATTAATGTGTAAAGTTCATACTTAAGTTCATAGATCAGAACCGTAGCTTTTTTAATTATTCTGTTTTTTTTTTAAATTATTCACTTCTCCATTTTTTTAATTCATAGTAGTTCTCCCTTCTTCTTAGGTCATGCTACAGCCTGTGTTATTAACACTAGGACCCACTTAAGTAGCCTGGTAAATGCCAATTGATTGATGATGCTAATGATGACAATTGTAATGATGACGATGATATTAGTAGAATGTTGTTGCTAGATAGACAAGTAGGAGAAGCAAATCATTTGTTGGTAGTCACCATGCTTGTATGAGAATTGTGAAACTTGTGTGGGAAACATGTGTACATAAAACTATGTCTTTTATGCCATGTTCCTAGTTATATTTTTCATGGAAAGCTATTATAAATTCATTTTTTCTTTCTTTTCGCTTTGACAAGATGCTTGTGAAAATTTAGAAAGTAAAAGTTGATTTTAATATGATTTTTACTCCCATTTGCAGGTTTTGGGCCCACCTGGTTATGTTCTATGCCTTCACACTTTGGACATGTTGTGTCTTATATAATGAATACAAGATTATAGCTAAAATGAGGCTGCATTTTCTTGCATCTGAAAATCGCCGCCCAGATCAGTTCACAGTGAGTGTGCTTTTTGAAATGCAATTGCTAGTCATGATTATGCAAAGAATCTATTTTAGCCTCTTGTGGTATATACACAGATATAAAGACAGTTTTTTATGCTAAATGCTAATATTACAGTATCTGGTTAATTGTTGGCAACAACTGAAGTACTTCTAGCAACGACAGCAGCACTTCCTGACAAATTCCTACTTACTGCTATATGCTTTAGGGAGGATGATGTATGACTTGGTCAATGGTTTGTTTCAGGTTCTCGTGAAAAATGTTCCACCAGATCCTGATGAATCAGTCAGTGAGCATGTTGAACATTTCTTTTGTGTAAATCATCCTGATCATTACCTCACCCATCAGGTATTTCCCTTATCTGTGGGTTACTTTAAGTTCTTTAATATAATTAGATCAATAAGGAAAAAGGACTTCTCTACAAGATGTTGATAATGAATTAGCCATTTTAGCAAGTATTTTTAAACATTTAAAACCATACATCACTCCAAATTGTTTTGGTGGACTCCTTAAGTGTAGTTATAGACATCTCATCCTTAGTGCTTAGACGACACAAAGCTATATATGAAAAGCCTATGTTAATAAATACAGGTAACCTTAATGTCGTTCATTTCATCCCTGAAATTCCATTCTTCATGTAGGTTGTATACAATGCCAATAAACTTGCACAGTTGGTGGAAAAAAAGAAAAGCTTGCAAAACCGGCTTGTCTACTATCAGAATAAATTTGAAAGGAAACCTTTAAAGAAGCCAACTACAAAGGTATTTCTCATATGTATTGGATTTATCAATTATTAATGAGTGTGTCATCTCCTTTTTTCTTTTAGATCATGTTCTTTTGGATCTTGTTACCTACTAACTCGTCAGTCTGTGATCTCATACAAGTGTTCAATATAGACAGGTTTTTTAGGCCTCTGGGGAAAGACTGTAGATGCTATTGACTACTATAGTGCTGAGATTGAGACATTATCGAAGGAAGTAAGTTTATTTAGGAACATTGCAAATTTTTCATTACGTTTTTTTTTTTGTGAGAGAGCTTTTACCATGTTCCTCTACTTTTTATCTGAATTGCTTATCCTATGGTTTTGTTTTGGTAATACATTTATTATATTTGATTTCTTGACTGTTCTTTTACTCAGTATTATAAAAACCACGAAATTGAAATTTGCAATTTTTTTAGTTGCAATGTTTTAAGTGTGTCCTCCATATAGTGAAGTTGCTCGGCTTTGTCCAGGAGGTTGCAGAAAGAGAGAGGGTTGTGAGTAATCACAAATCTATTATGCCTGCAGCATTTGTTTCATTCAGGACAAGGTGGGCAGCTGCTGTCTGTGCCCAAACTCAGCAATCTAGCAATCCAACACTGTGGTTAACCGAGTGGGCGCCTGAGCCACGTGATGTTTACTGGGCTAATCTTGCAATCCCTTTTGTTGAAATTACCATCCGCAAGTTGATAATGGCTATTGCCCTATTCTTTCTGACTTTCTTCTTTATGATTCCAATTGCATTTGTCCAATCATTAGCGAATATCGAAGCCATCGAGAAAGTTGTTCCATTTTTAAGGCCACTGATTGAAATGTAAGTCTATTTACTATATTAGGTTAATGGCATGTTTTCTCTTGTTCAAAGTTTATGTTTTCATATATTAAACCTCTACTGCAGGAAGGTTGTCAAGTCCGTAATCCAAGGATTTCTTCCTGGGATTGCACTAAAGATATTCCTTATACTTCTTCCGACTATACTGATGACCATGTCCAAAATTGAAGGTTACACATCACTGTCTTCTCTAGAGAGGAGATCCGCTGGGAAATATTATTTGTTTTTACTGGTGAATGTTTTTCTTGGAAGCATAATTACTGGAACTGCATTTCAACAGCTCAAAAATTTTATGCATCAATCTGCAAATGAGTAAGACTAAAAAACTTGATCTGGCTTTAAGTTTCAATGGATTTTGTTTGTGACTTGTATTTATTGAAATTTATGATGCTTTTGCAGCATTCCAAAGACAGTTGGCGTGTCCATGCCTATGAAAGCAACATTTTTTATCACTTATATTATGGTAGATGGATGGGCTGGAGTTGCTGCAGAGATCCTTCGTCTGAAACCGTTGATTATGTACCATCTTAAAAACACATTTTTAGTAAAAACTGAGCATGACAGAGAGGAGGCCATGGATCCTGGAAGCTTAGATTTTGCTTCATCTGAACCTCGGATACAATTGTATTTCTTACTAGGACTCGTTTATGCTGCAGTCACACCATTCCTACTTCCTTTCATCTGTGTTTTTTTTGGCTTTTCATATCTCGTTTACCGTCATCAGGTAAAGTAACTGTTTTAATTTGCATTAGTTTTTATTTTAAAATTAGGGAAGCCAAATATAAACCTGATCGTTATTAGTATTCAGTGTTATCTAGATTTTGATTACCATAATCTAGGATTTTATTAAAATTGAAGAGAACATTCATTTCTATTAACCAAGAAGGCACTACTGTTATACATTCTGAGCCTACTTGTACTTCCTGAATTAAGATTATAAACGTCTACAATCAAGCATATGAAAGCGGGGCGTCATTCTGGCCGGATGTTCACAGGCGTATAGTTATTGGGCTGGTGATCTCTCATATTCTTTTCTTGGGATTACTTAGTACCAAAGGCTCTGCGGAATCAACACCTTTGCTTATTGTTCTGCCCATATTGACGATATGGTTCCACATCTACTGCCGAAATCGCTTTCAGCCAGCATTTGTTCAGTTTCCGCTACAGGTTAGTCTTTCACGTCAGATCATTTTGCCAATTACTAGGATAACATCTTCAGTTAGCTTTAAATTGCTGAATGAACGTACTTATCTGGCAAATGGAATGTTAACTTATTTTGGTGACGCCTGTTATGTTCACGTTGATGTTTCAATTGCAAATTTTGTTTCCTTTGGCAGGATGCAATGGTGAAAGACACATTGGAGAGGGCTACTGACCCAAATTTTAATCTAAAAAGCTATCTCCAAGATGCTTATATTCACCCTGTCTTCAAGGATAAGTTAATTGAGAGACCTCAAGCCATTGACGAAGAAGAGAACAATCCACTTGTGGCAACAAAGCGTAATTCTCGTAGGAGCACACCTGGACTGAGCATACATGGTTCTGAAGTCAGTTCGGAAACGGCTGGCGATGTATGACAAGAGTTTATTGGTTATTGTCGATTTTCATGGTAGCAGCGATGATTTCATGTATAGATGTCACCCTTGGTTTACGAGGTAAATTTACCGAGCACGACAACGTAAAACTTCAGGCCTCAAGGGCACTCCGTGCAGGCAGTTCGTGTGAGTTCCGGGCAAGATTTACTTGGGTAGATTGACACTTTTTGTTACTTAGTAGCCCTTAATCCAAAAGGTCATTTAGTTTAATTGGTCTCTACATCAGTGTTATTTTCCATAGGGATAGTGAAATCCCTCCAGCTGGGCTTAAGTTGGATGGAATATGTGGGCCTTAATAATCACTTGGGCCTTACATGTTCTTTCCAATTAAAACATAATTAAAGGGGTCTGTTGGGTGATTATAGTTTTTTCTTTTTTTAGAGGGAAAATTTTGTTTTTATGGTTCTCTCGAGAAATTCGCAAACTGATTTTGTAGTTTTTTTCTAAACAATTATTCATAAATTAAAAATGGGGGAATTGCTTGCAATATACTCTTGTATGTTTAATTTAATCCGATATTAGGTATTTCATCGAGTGGTTATGCAAACATACTTTTCCATAGTGTACAAGAATGTCATTCTCAATATTACCTTTGGGTAAACACGGTTAGAGATGTCACCAATTTGGGTTTTGACAAACTTATATCTGATACCATTTCTTAAATAGAAACCCAAACCTAACCTGATTATACCAACCTGATACCAATTGACTTGTCTACAATAAAAAAAATATTATTTAGATATTTTAAATTTTTTTTAGAAAGCACTTGATTATAAAGATAATAAATAAGATTTTAAATAGTTATTTAAGTTTATGTCTTATCTATAAAAAAAACCTAAGAGTTATCAAAATAAAAAAATATTTATTATTTTAATCGTGTTGGGTTGGAGCACCTGAAACCCCCATTAGGGTCAGGTCATATTGGGTTTTACCATATAGCCGACTTAAGTGTCATCTATAAACACTGTGGTTATTAAGGGGTTCTCCATGTTGCCAAGACACAACTTATACAATTTTCTTTGAGAAAATATCTACAATATTTACTTTTTAAACATTTATTTTAATATATTTAGATTAGTTTTTTTCCTTTCAATGTTACCCAGACAACATTTTTTCTTTGCAACTTGGCCTATGTATATTTTTTTTTATTTCGAGTATACCCCAAGGACAAAGCTTGTTCTCATTTGTGTTGGCTAATAATTTATCCCTCGACATTTTGTCCACAAATGAAGTTTCTTATACGGTAGCCATGGCTATTGTCCGTGGATATAGCCTCTTGGGTGATTGGATGAGGGCTGAAACAATTGAAGAGAACGAACAATGTGTTAATGACTTTGAGTAAGTAGGACAACTACGGCAAGGATATCTAAATTAAGTAACTTAGTATATAATAATAGTTTAAAATTATATATGTTATCTTCTTTAATAGTAGTTTTGCGATTAAACAAATTAGCTTATTTAGAAAAACCAATTAGAGCTATTAATATGGGATAAAGGAAATATTTAGTAACTAACTTTAGTGAAAAATTCAAATATAACATTAACATGTTTGTATTTAAATTATTAAGAATTTAAATATAAGAAAATGACACTTATAATAGTTATGGAGAAATAAAAAATTTATTTATAAATAAGAATGCCAACTAAATTTTAAAATGAACTGTACCTTATACAAATGGTCGAATACGATCTTTGCCCATGTTCCTGTCCAAAAATTGGCAGACAAAAAAATTCAACTAGACAGCTACAAATGCCTTGGACACGGGCCCAAATGTTGGATGACGGATGTCTTCGACCATCACTAACGATGCGATTGAATAGTAGCAAACCATCACCACAATGAAGAAGAAGAAGAAGATGATGATGATGAAGATAATTTTAATCATTTTTTGCCTTTTTAATAAAAATAAGAATAGTATTAAACATTAAAACTAAGTGTATTTGAGGTAGAAGTTTGTAATATTGGGGCATGTTGAATGCAAAAAATCAACTTGGGTATACTTAGAATTAAAGTTTTAGTGCATACTTTAGATACTTCGTATTTTCTTACGTCTCCATCTCTAAAACTCCTTTTCTCCGTTGTTGTCTTCTCTACCTCATCCCCATCTCCACCTCCCTTGGTCCCTCCCAGGAGCCCCAACTCCATCCCTCCTCCCTAACCCCAACAACCACCCCTTGTAGGATTGGGTCCGATTTTATTACATACCCAACTGAGTGACATCTCTAGGAGTGTACCTCCTCCCCCTTTGCTATCGCTGAACTCAGTTGGAGCCTAACTTTTATCATATAATTAAGTGGTACATTCGCATAGGACGCTCACAGCCTTCATGGACCCCCATTTGGCATTGGGCTGCCCATCGTTACGAACATGTTGCAAGCCTTTATGTGGGCGGGTGCAGAAACCTTATTGTATTATTAAAACTTGTACATTGGAATGGGAAGAGTTTTTCTTCCTCTTTCTGACAATGAGCCAAGCATAAGTTTTACATGGGAGTCATTTATCTGCGAGATCGATGGTACACACATTAGCATTAGTATCAAATATGCACTAGCATGTGTACTATCCATCTTAAATATCAGTGGCTCCTATGTCATGCTAAGCTCACTGTTAAAGGGGAGGAGGAACAACTCTTCCGATGCTCGTCACTATATGCAATGCCTCATGTAGCATTGTAATATTTTCGCCAGTCAAATACCATGATCAGGGTTGAAGGAGCCCAGAACAAACACACACAATAGACATTTATTTTTGCTCAAACCAGCCACAACTTATGTCTGTTTGGCTACGGCTGCATGTCGGGTCGGGTTAGGCCAATATATGTAGGGCCGGACCTAACCCAAGATAGGAACCGAGTTCATTGGATCCAACCTGACCCGAGATAGGAACTGAAAAAACCAAGAGCTTGAAATAAGAAACGAGTTTCTATTTTGGGTCAGGTCGGTCCTAATAATTAAAACCAAATTGTCACTATTTTGGGTTGGTTCTATTTATAAAAAATTATACAAAATCATATAACTTTGTTCAAATATAATTTTGTAAGTTAATTAGGAACTCGGGTCGGGTCAATTCTTAAATTTTTTATTTGTAAGACCTAACCCGACCTAAAATTTACCTATTTATTTCTTGGACTTGACATGACTTGAGATAGGACCCGACCCAACTTGGCCTGGGTCAATTTCGAGTCGATTCCATCCAAATCGGGCTCGGGTTTCCAATGCAGCCCTATGTTTGACTCATAGTCACTTGAAGTGAGATTCTTAGAGTTTGATCTATGCCTTAGGGAATCGGGGTTGTAATAAATAGCAAGTGTGCTACTGAGGAGGTGACAATTGAGAGTGTGGACCGTGTGGTTGAAGGGTAAAGAAGAGCAATGGTGGTTCAAATGCTCGATAAGGTAGTAACAATTAACAACAAGCATGTTAACTACCATTAGGGGTGCTAACGAGCTCATTCGAGTTGAGTTTTGGCTTCATGCAGTTCAAACTCAAAGTCAAAATCCTTGGCTCAAACTTGGCTCGAGTCTCAAATGAGCTCGAGCTTACTAGCTCGAACTCAACTCGAACCAAAAACACGAGCTTGAACTCGAGCTCAAACTCATTCTAACATAATGACAAGCCCAATTTAAATTGAGCTCGACCTATATATAAAAATAATGCTAATTTTGCTAATTAGTGTCCTATTTATAAGTACCCACATGTGGCAGTGTGCGTGCACTAAGTACTCTCAGGCCACACAATTTTGATTATGTCTAGTGCATGCTAACGAGCATACGATATGGAGCTTATTAAAATTTTTACTATATTTATTATATATATGAAAAAAAATTATATGAGCTCAGGCTCACACGTGCCTACGTGAGCCCGGGCTCTATGGGCTGTTGGATTTATATCTAACGGCCCATAATACTCATGGGTTTAAATGACCATGAGTACTATGGGCCGCCAGATGTAAATCTGACAGCCCATAGAGCCCGAGCTCACGTAGGTGTATATGAGCCTGGGCTCATATAAACTATATATATATATATATATATATAACTCCCATAATCCATCTTCTCTTCGGAGAATCCACTATATATATATATATATATTGAGTCCCCTTAATATGCATCTAAAACGTATAACGAGCACATGCAATTATTACATCATTGTCACACAATTTTGAAAGTGTAGTGGCTCTTACCTTAATATGCATCTAAAACATATAACGAGCATATGCAATTAATATATCACTGTCACACAATTTTGAAAGTGTAGTGGCTCTTACCTTAATATGCGTCTAAAACATATAACAGGCACGTGCAATTAATACATCATTGTCACACAATTTTGAAAGTATAGTGGCTCTTAATCACACAACATGAGGGTTGAATCCCTTGCCCTTCCTGTGATTTGACATGCACTGAGTACATATTTTGATTTATAATAATTTTTTTCTTTAAAATTATATGAAAAATTATAAATAAAAGTTAATATGTGCTTAGAACAAATTGGCTCAAAGCCTCAAACTAGGTTGCACTCCCTTAGTTACTTTTAACTCTCTAAAATATATAATATTAAAATATTATTATTGATTGAGTATGTATAAAAATACAGCAGCTAATTGTATAATCAATGTTGTCCCTTCTTTGAGATTTTATTTTTAGATTATGACTACCCTTAATTTTGGTCTTACTATGCGACGAGATGTCTCGGGTATGTTTACATCTCATACCTTGAATAATGATTATCATGCAAATCATATTGTACTAACAGCAAGAAACTTAAAGTTGTTCAGTCGTTGACCTATCCTAAATAAATATAACTTGCTTTTATTGTTAAAAAAAGATTCAACGAGTCAATGCTAAATAACTTTTAAAAAATTATTATAAAATTTTTAATTTCTAAAGGATTTTAACATTAGTCTCTACGTAAAATTTTAAAAAATATATCATAATTTATTTGACATGTAAATAATACTAACAATACAATTTTGTCTAATGACTAGCATATAGTTTGATATGTAATATAGTCTCTATTATATCCCATTACTGATTGTACTATATATGTATATATTTTATTAAATCAAAATTCTATGATTTTAATATATATCACATATAGACATATATGTATTATGTGGATATATATATATATATAGGAAAAAGTTAATATGAGCCCAGGTTCTATGGGCCATCAAATTTACAATTGGTGGCGTATAATACTCACGGGTTTAAATGCCCCGTAAGTATTATGGGCAGCCGGATGTAAATATGACGGCTCACAGAGCCCGGGCTCGTAGGCGAGCATGAGCCCGAGCTCTTATAAACAGGATTATATATATATATTAAGATTAACATTATGCATGTGTACACATAGGTTAATATATTTTTATATATATTATAAAATATATTTATAAATTTTATTCAAGTTCGAATTTAAGTATGAGTTAAGTTTAAGTCGAGTTTGAATTTTATTTGAATTAAAGTTGAATCGAGCCAAGTATCTTTGAGCTCGACTTGAATATATTTAAATTCGAGTCCATCAAGCTGAGCCGTTTCAAGTTGAACCATATTCAGAGTTTGAGTCGAGTCGAGCAGAGTCGAAACAACCAGTTGAGTTTGAGAAACACCTCGCTGAGCTGGATCGACTCATTAACACCCCTAACTACCTACCAGTCCTCACCGCTCTCACATTTCCGAATTCCCCAGCAGATTTTGCCGAAGACCAAGCAGAGGCCTGAAAATCTAAAATTTGGCAAATTTCTATATTGTGGTTTGGGATCCTGGAGGGGATGTGGTAAGTGCCGGTCTGGAAGTGGGGAAAGATGTGGGCAGCATCGTGTCTGTCTTCTTGCTGTGCGACTGCTACCTGCGGCCTCTGCACCTCCGTCGCCTCCGGAGTCTCCCGGCGCTCCGCCCGGCTTGCTTATTGTGGCCTCTTTGGTCTCTCTCTCATCGTCTCCTGGATTCTGAGAGAAGTTGCCGCCCCCATCTTGGAGAAAATCCCATGTAATTATATATATTTTTTTAGTTATTGCACATCGGTGATCAAATTTATTCAAAATCCATCGCTTTTGGTATCTCAACGGCTGAAGTTTCTGAAAATTTGAGCCTTGATTTGTCCTTTTTAGTAGTTCCCTGGCGTTCTGAGTAGCACTATATTGTTATGCTGACACCTCCGTACTTGTCTGCAAGCCTTTACGGTAGGCGACTTGTTTGTAGAGCTTAGTGAGCCGAAACGTGAAAGAAGTGCTTATTTCTTTCCCTTCCTGTAAATTGATTCAGACGAATGGATTCCTATTAAGTCCCATATTTGTCTAGTTGTCTCTAATCTTATGTTAATTTTTGTAAGGGCTGGGTCGACTGGGCTGGATGCTTTTGTTACCCGCTGTCTGCTCCTCATAGTGTCCTGTACTGACTTTTATTGGCTTCTGTTGCCTGCATCGTAGAGTTTATTTCGATATGGCTGATCTATATGCATAACACTTCAAATTTTTGGAGAATATATATATCTATATCACGAAACATATATCCATCTTGTTGAATTCTTTCTAGTATGCTGCTGGCGGTTCCATTCTCGCTCGAATCTCAGCCATACTAATGTTCTTCATGTCCTTCTGTTCCCCTCTTCACACCAACTCTGCTAGCAATTGATGCTCGTAAATAAGCAATTGATGTTGACATTGACCTCTTTTCTTTAAACCCAGTATTTTAACTCATGAAATAGACAAACAATATATGGTGACTAATATTTTTTTTTAAAACAAGATATGGTTATTACTTACGATTTTTATTTTAGTATCTAGAAAGGAGTACTCTCGACAAATTTTCTTCTCATGGTTGCCTTTCCTAGAGTTGTATCAGTTTCTTAGCGCCCTTCGGGGCCTTTGTATTAAAAAAAATCAAGCTTCTGTCAAAAACTGATAATTTTGGATGCCTTGTCTTTACAGGGATAAATACCTTCTCTCATACCCCTTCAAAAGAATGGTTTCAGATCAATGCAGTCCTTAGAGTGAGTTTAGGAAACTTCTTGTTTTTTGCATTGTTTGCTGCTTTGATGGTTGGGGTTAAGGATCAGAATGACAGACGTGATTCATGGCATCATGGCGGATGGATTGCAAAAATTGTGGTGTGGACTTTGCTGATCATTCTCATGTTTTTTCTTCCAAACATTGTGATATCCATATATGGTAAGCCTTAGAGAATTATTGTTTTGTATTTCTGTTGTGAACTTCTAAAGTGTCTCTGCATTTTAGCAGTTATTACTACTCGCATTTGCAACTTGGAAAAAATTTCTGTGCAGATTTAGTTGAGGGTTCCTTCCCCCCACCCCACCCGCGATGAATCCCAAGAGGGTCCTTAATGTTTTCTTCTGTGAGCAGCACTCGGAGGGGCTTTCTCCTCCATAGCTGCCTCCCGGTTCTTTTATTGCCCATGGATTCCTTACTGTTTTTCCTGTGAGCAATAGAGCTCTTTTATTCTAGACAAGGTTTTATTATGTCACAGTTAGGTCCATTGTTTGCAATGTTTTTCATTAGGAGTTAAAGAAAGTAATATTTTTTTTTGCTTTGAATATATGATGGAAATAGTAGCACCTTGTTTTTATTGCAATAATTTGAGATGCATAGAATGAGTAGCCTTTACCCTGCATGATTTTGTTGTCAGTTCTTATTAACTTAGGGTACCTTCATTTCAGACGCCTATTGATGATGTTTTAAGTATAGGAAAGGTGATTGTGCGTTTGCAAAAACAAATTAGAAGTGTTCCATCAACTGTGACTTGGGAACTGTGTCCTTTTGTATGTTAGAGACCTCACACAATTTGTTATTGCAGAAACACTGTCAAAATTTGGCTCTGGTTTATTTCTACTTGTTCAAGTAATCATACTACTGGATTTCACCCATTCGTGGAATGATGCATGGGTTGAAAAGGATGAGCAGAAATGGTGGGTCACATCAACTCTCTTCTATTTGTCGATTCTATTTGGAAAAGCAAATTTACGGCTTGTAAAAGTTTGATATATAAATTCTGATCTTCTTAATGTGTTCTCCAGGTATATTGCTTTACTTTCAGTGTCAGTGCTCTGCTATCTTGCGACCTGTTCATTCTCGGTTGTCCTCTTTATCTTGTTCAATCCTTCAGGCCATGACTGCGGACTCAATGTTTTCTTCATTGTGATGACTCTGATCCTTGCTTTTGCGTTTGCAGTTATTGCCTTGCATCCGCAGGTAAACTACACTCTTAGGCATGCTAGTGAGATTATTTACTTTAAATTTCAGCAGATTTTTTGTGCCATGATCTTGAAACTATCATTTTTATAAAGCTACTAATGTAATTTTTCTTGAATCAGTGTCAAATAAAAGCCTTGCACATGAAGCTAAACATAAAAGCCAATATTCTGTTAATTCTGGAGGCAAATATTTGATGGTTTTGATGGTTTTGCATATGCAGGTGAATGGTAGCCTCTTGCCAGCCTCTGTCATATCTGTTTACTGTGCATACCTTTGTTATAGTGGGCTCTCAAGTGAGCCAAGAGATTATTCCTGTAACGGTCTTCACAAACACTCAAAAGGAGTTTCCACTAGTACTCTTGTTATTGGCATGCTCACAACGGTTCTCTCAGTTCTTTACTCTGCTCTTCGAGCTGGGTCATCTACTACGTTCCTCTCACCACCTTCCTCGCCAAAGTCGGGTATAATTAGACCAGATTGAACTTAATTATTTTATAAGCTTTTTTCAAAGATTGAACATAATGAGTTTTTACTTAGTTTTATGCACCTTATTCTGTCAATATTACAGGCTCTAGAAAACCTCTTCTTGAATCAGACAACCTAGAAGCAGGGGAAAAAGAGAAGAAAGAAACTAAAAATGCCCAACCAGTGAGTTATTCATACACTTTTTTCCATCTTATATTTGCTCTTGCGAGCATGTACTCGGCCATGCTTCTTACGGGGTGGACCAGCACATCGTCAGGAAGCTCAGATCTAATTGATGTTGGTTGGACTTCAGTTTGGGTTCGTATTTGTACAGAGTGGGTGACTGCAGCTCTTTATAGTTGGTCGCTCGTGGCCCCTTTACTCATGCCTGATCGTGAATTCTCTTAGAAATGTGTCTTGACTCTGGGACAATGGTGCTTGCATGTTGTAAATACGTATGGCTTTTTAATGAAATAAATACGGGTGGTTTTGGTTGGATTGTATGTATGAGCTAAAGTATGCCCCTGTTCCATTACTTGGTGAAATGGCATGAGACAACCATGACAACAATTGCTACTTGTATTGTACTTTATTATGTTTATAATTACAACCATTCTACGAATCAATAGGAATTTCTACACACGCTATTGTGAAATTTAAAGGTGTTAAGGTTGCCAATGGATTGTTGGCCGTAACTTGAACAAGTTTGACTTTGGTTGCCTGGCGGTGTTCGCTAATGTTGTCTTTTAGATTATGAACTCATGAGTGCATTAGAAAATGTCTTCTGCGTTTATGTTTCCTAAGAAAATTATTCAATTACCTTAAAGCTTCATTTAATAAGCCTGACATAAGTCATGTATATGAACTCTTGATATTTAAGATAGGATAGTGTATACATTAGTGCTAGTGATATTGACGCTAACATGTGCTAGTGTGTGCTTTACCAATTTTATAGATGAAAGGCTTTTAAGCATAGCTTACTAGGCTTATTATTCGTGAAGAGCTGAAAGGAAAAACTCTCCCCATTAACAATACCATGCTAATGACACTTTCGATAAACAAGTAATGTAAAGTCAAGTTTTCAATCCATTATTTCAAGTGATGGATGTCATGCATCATCCCTCCATTTTTTTTTTGGTCTTTTGCAAAAATGCCAATGCAATGGATTGCCGCAAAACATTTCTACTCCCTTTATCTCATTTTAATTGCCTTATCTCGTTTAGTTCATTTATAAAAATCAAATAAGATACATAAAGTGGGTTGGAGGGAGTTTTTTTATATCTAGATGCCAAAAGTGTTTGATCATGAACACCACAAAGGCGAAAAATATTGGTAAAAGTTTTTTCATTCTAATCTAGATTCACAATTTTCTTCATTTCTCCTATAAAAGTTTTAGAACTTAATAAAATAGTAGAAGTGTACGTGCATAACGTATGCATTGCACTCCATAGATTTAGAATTATATTATTATATACAAATTAAACTTCAAATTTAATTATATTACCTGATTCATAAATAAAAGTTTATAAATAATTATTTTGGTGTATTAGGGTATTTAATACTTTTATGAAAAAAATATTAATTATTTTTATTTTAATAATAGTATAGATTATGAGTAATTTAAAATTTCTATGACAAAAATCTCTACCCTACTTCCCACTTCAATAAGTTATAAACTAAATACGACTATGAAATACATATGTAGCTACAAGGTTATACTTATTAAAAAAACTATTATAATATTTTAAAACTCTTAAATTAAAAACTAATTAAAATCTATAAATAAGAATTCATAAATACTATTTTTAGTGTATTGATAGTAATTTTATGATCAAAAGTTGGCCCCCTTTTCACTTTAAACCAATAAGTCTATGATTAATATTCATAAATAACAATTCACATATAATATTTTTAGAGCTTTAGTGGTAATACTTATTTGAGAAATCCTTTTAATATTTTAGGCCTCTTGAATTCTAAATTAATCAAGAGCTTTTTTTGAAATGGCAATATAAGTACAACATGCTAAATATCAGTTCTAAACCAAATAAGACTATAAAATCTATATTTTTCATGTAGTTACAAGATTATACTTATTCAAGAAATTATTGTAATATTTTAGGTTAGATCTTTTGAATTCTAAATTAACTATTTTTTTTTTAAAATACAATATAAGCATAACATGATGAAAATCATTTCTAAACCAATTAAGACTATAGAATCTATATGTTTTTGTCGCTATAAGGTTATACTTATTAAATAAATCATTATAATATTTTAAGTCTCTTCAACTCTAAATTAATTCAGTCTTTCAATAGGCAATATAAGTATAACATGATAAAAAAACTATAGCAAAAATTAATTTAAAACTGACTAAGATTATAAAATCCATATTTTTTAATGGCTACAAGGTTAAACTTATTGGAGAAATCATTGTAATATTTTAAATCTCTTAAATTCTAAATTAATTAAGAGTTTATTTGAAAGAGAAATATAGACATAACATAACAAAAATATGATTTTAGGTCTCTTGAATTTTAAATTAATTAAGAGTTTATTTAAAAGAAAAAAATATAAGTATAACATGACAAAAATATAATTTTAAGTCTCTTGAATTTTAAATTAATTAAGAGTTTCTTTGAAAGGGTAATATAAATATAACATGACAAAAATCAATTCTAAAGTAATTAAAACTATGCAATCTATATTTTTTTATGTAGTTACAAGATTATGCTTATTAAATAAATATTTTATAATATTTTAGGTATCTTAAATTCTAAATTAATTAAGAGATTTTTTATAAAGGGCAATATAAGCATAACATGATAAAAATCAATTCTATACCAATTAGAATTATGAAATTTATATTTTTTTAACTATAAGATTATACTTATTGAATAAATTATTTTAATATTTTAAGTCTCTTAAATTCTAAATTAATTAAAAAAAATTCTTTGAAATGATGATATAAACATAACATAACTAAAATCTCTCTTAAAAAGCAATTCTTAACCAATTAAGATCATAACATTCATATTTTTTTGTGGCTACAAGGTTATACTTAATTGGATAAATTATTATAATACTTTAAGTCTCTTATATTTTAAATTAATTAAAATTTTATTTGAAAGAGCAATATAAACATAACATAACAAAAATCTCTTATAAAAATTAGTTCTAAACCAATTAAAATTATAAAATTTATATTTTTTTATGGATATAAAGTTATACTTACTAAAATAAATCATTGTAATACTTTAGGTCTCTTGAGTTATAAATTAATTAAAAATTTCTTTAAAAATGTAATATTAATATAACATGGCAAAAATCTCTTCTCCTTTCTCACTTTAATAATAGTTATAGATTATAGATAATTCCTTATTAATGGTGGGTAAATAAATCATCAAAGGCCGCGAAACAACAAACTGCAAAAGACTTAATTATGCTGACCCCCATCCCGAAGCAAGTTCAAAGCTCTCATTACAGATTACGCACACTTGACACTGAAGATATTCAAACATTATGCAAATGGTCAGTAAGGGATCGTATATTTCTAATATCTTCATACTTCAGAGTGGTGCTACCTGCGGATACGATTCACAAGGCCTCCATAATCCCATAATTTAGATCAGTTGGCAGTAGATTCTGTTACAAGAGAAAAGCCTTGGCACATATAACAGCTCATGACCAACACACTTAATGGTGTGAAGGGCGCAAGCTGCATTACCATGTCAATGTTATGGCCAAATCTAGAAGAGCTTCTACTTGTTTTATAGCACGTTGCCTCTCCTGATGCTTCAATCTCGTTGCAACTGACTCGGGATCTAGTCCTTGTACACTCATTGCATCGCTATGTTCTGAACGTACCTCTTTTAGCAGCTGGTCAACTTCCCTCACAAAATCAACCCGTAGTAATGGATCCTGACCCACTGGTGGAAGCTTCGTAAGGCCTTGATGCTGAAACGGAGAGGAAGAAGTTGTCATCCAAATTAAAAAGTCATCCAGTTCGTGGACAGTACAGCTACACCGAGATGAGCTTGCAGTACAGCTGCTTAACATGTAGTGGGAATAGCTAGTGGTAACAAAGAAAAGAGATCAAACGTAACTATTAGAGGAATATTTGGAGGCAGTGAATTCCCATAAACTTTTAAGGTTGAAACTCGCAAATTTAGATTTGACAATGGCGTAGTCAAGATTCCAATTAATAAAGCAGTGCACCCCTTCAAAAATATTGATAAATAACAGGACTCCCCTCCCTCCAAAGGACAAAAAATGAAAATGGGACAGAAAGATGTTATATGCTTAATTAAGATCTACTAAATTGATTCAGGAATTGGCGTTAGGGAACAAATATAACAGATTACCGTATAAATGTCAATGCCTCCAGGAACAAGTATACTGAAGGGATCCTCTCTTGGAAAAGTCTCAACCATGAATTTCCGACATTTTTTTAGCCATTCATCATCATCAAATCCGTCATGAAGATTCAAAAGATCATTGAGTAATCTCAAGGATGGAGAAGCCTGCCTTTTTAAAATTTCTGTCTGGAAATAGTATCAATGTAAAAATAAAATATTGTGCTACATCCGATTGTCCAAGAAAATATGGAAAAAAATTGGAACGGATAGATGTTAGAATCATTTAGCAAGGACAAATTTGTCAAAATCTGAATTAATTTTTTTATCCCAATGAGGCAAGTGATAAGGAGAAACAAAGTACATCCACGAATCCAAGAGAGCAGAGCACACCTCAACCCTCCGATATAATAGGTCAAGACTTCTAATAGCATCTTTTTCATCCTATAAAAGTACAACCGTGAGGTATTAAATTAGCTTCAGCAGATTTTTACTTTACACCATGAAAAGAAAAAAAGAAACATTGATTACAACTTTAGAGATGATTGGCATACATCACGACGGGCAAGATCAAGGCGATTCCATATGACCATTAGAACAAGTTCAGAAAGTTCACCTTGCTCAGCTGCTTCTTCAATTTGCTAAAAGAAAAGAATAATCATCATGAGCTAAGCTAGCCAAATAAACTTAAAAATATCGGTTAAAACATATATTTTCTGAGCAATAATCCATGGAAAGAATAAATTATATCATATTTTATTCCATTATCTCCATAAAATTAGACTACAAACTCAGCATCAAAGTGCAAAGTGTAATTATACATAGTCATATAGTTAAAGAAATCACCTGTTCAACTTCCTCAGCAGCTCGGATAAAACTTGAAACCAATCTTCTTGCCTTTCTAACTTCTTCATCCGGATAGCCCATCAACCGCATGCCAATCTCACGGTACTCATCTACTTTTTTATTTTCCTCGTCCTCCTCCTCTCGACGTCTTTGATCAAACTCCTTTGTTTTTTCTCGCTGACGTGCTTGCCATTCCTAACCTAGACAGCATAAATGCCAGCTTTATCAAATGTGACTTGCAATACCCGATTAGCTCACAAGCACTGACTTCAAATGTAACTTATCCTTACAAATACAATTATCTTCATTTTTACAAAAAGGCGTCGGATTTTCTGCAAATAGAGAATCAACAGGCAATCGCACACTTCCAGCGTCAGCAAACTACATACATTAATGTAACTACATGCACCTTCTGATAAGAGAAGTGTCGATTGGTCACGTAAATGAAAAACAAATCAATACCAATCCATATTATATTAGTGAATAAGCAAGAAGGACAACATCAGGAAGAGGGGGGGAAATAATAAAATCACATCCAATGGAAGGCGAAGACCGCTAGCAGGGAAAATGGGAAAAACATGAGGAACTGACCTCGTCCCAGACCTCCTTAGCGAGGCCGAAATTTGGGTCATACTCTTCAGGAATTCCATATTCGTCCACCCCTTTCTTGTTGGATGTGCAAGTCACTGCATCACTCAAGATATACTAAGAGTGAGGGTACGTGTAAATCCAGGGAAAACAAGTAAAACGGGGGGCGTAGTCGGGAAGTTTGGACCTGAAAACGGACGCCCTGGTGGAGTCCAAGAGACAAAAGAAGTTGGGCGATGAGGACGGAAGGGCGTTGGAAGAACAAGTCCAAAAAAGGCCGTGACCTCCATTAGCGCTTTAGACGAGCTAGAGGCGCTCCAAGACACTTCCCACACTGACCAGAACCCTTGCTGGAGGGTTTTAGATGTTATACCGATAGAAAAGATAGTCTGAGACCCCTTTTTTTTGCTAGCCCTAAGATATCGTCCGTTTGTGTATATATACTAAGCAATAACATAAATAAGATTAAATAAAGATATTAAAAATAAAATATATATTAAATAAAAGTTTATATTTGTATGTTACGATTATAATTACTATTTTGTAGATTATAATGCTCATTAGTTATACAAATAAGTTTTATATTAACCTATATATATCTATAATTAGCAATTATAAATGTAAATCTTATAAATTAAATATTATATCACAAGTCGGTGAAGACAATACAATTAAAGGACTCTATTTATATTCAATGCATTTGAGAGAGCTCTTTTACAGTTTTTTTAAAGATGTTATATATATATATATATATATATATAGATAGATAGATAGATAGATAGATAGATAGAGGAATGATACAGTGAGCCACTCTATGTGAAGAGCCGTATGAGCCATGCTTATCCTAACCGTCCGATTCGGATCTAAAAGCCCAAAATATGGTGCTTAGAATAGTCAATGAGATTTTAACTTACTATTTTTTAAATATCCCCGTAATGCCCCTCTCGTTCACCTCCCAGCTTGATGCCCTACTTCCCAAACACGACCCCCCCTAGGCAACCATCAGCAGCTCGCTGCCGGCGCCTACCAGCAGCCGCCGTCTCCTACCGGCCCCTCCCTCTTCCGCCATCGTCTACCAGAGCCAAATTGGGCTGCTCGACTTCCCCACACACTCCTCCCTCTTCTCCTGATCTCCTAACCGACTGGCGCCATGCTGACGAGAACCAGAGTCCGCCCCTCCCTTCCCAATCTCCTCGTCTGCCCCAATTGCCTCTCGCCCCTCTTTGTCATCTTCCAGTTCGCAGGACATTATTTTCATATTTAAGAAACATAGAAATGGGAAAGACTCGTGATAGTGGTCTGAATTTCATAGCAAAGTTTCCACATTACAGCTTGTGACCATTTTTCAAGCACTTTTGGTAGAACTGTGAGGTTGGTGTAAGAGAACGTCCTGTTTATAACAGAGAATGCTTCATCAATCTCACGAGAATCATGTTGAACAGCAACTTTGGTACGAAATTCAGACCACTATAATGAGTCTTTCCCATTTCTTACACCGACCACACAGTTCTACCAGAAGCATCGTTGCCATCATGTTTAGTTTCTTTTGACTTTGTTAGTGATGCAGACAGAGGATAGTGCTACTGACAGAGGACATTCTCAGTGACATTTCGTCAAACGGTTTGTTGTTTCAAATTTCTTAAGGGCAAATCTGTCTTTCACTAATGGGGACTTAATCTTAGCCATTGTTTACATCTGACGGTCTCTTTAAAGAGGGGTTAAACTGTCCATTACTAATGGGAGAACTAATCAGGACTGTTGGATAAATTGGACGAATAGAGATGTGGGGTATAAAGGACATTGGACTTGATTGTCAGACGGTTAAAATCGTTGGTCATCTTCAACCTCTGGGAGCTGTGCTTGAAGTTCCAGAAAGTTCGAACACAAATCCAGCTGGCTTACATGTCAAAAGACAAATTAAAAACAACATATAAATAGATCATTTTAAATTGCGGGAGGGTCAGTTGTATTTTGAAAATTGTTTTTCCTCCGCTTAAGAGTTGTTTGCTCTATTTAGTTCTCTGTGTAGAACAGGAAGAACAGTTGTAGCTGTTCTGAAGAATCTCGAGGTTTGAGTTTAATTCCTCGTTATTCTTGTAATTTTCGTTTGTTGTAATTGATTCCTTGAAGATAGAAAAGAGTTCTACTCCCAAATTTGATATCTCTTAATAGATCCGAGATTTACAGATCTGAATTTGTTGAAAGTTAGAACGGCTCTGCCAATTTGGTATCAGAGCTACTGGTTTGATTTCGATGTCGAACCTAGATCGAGCTGAAACTAATGATGAACAACCGACAAAGATGCAGTTGCTGCAGCAGATTTTACTGCAAATGCAGGAAGTTACAGTGCAATTACAGGCTCTAAGAATGGGAAATTCCAGAGTGCATTTTAATCAGCCGACTGCTATACCAAGTCAACCCATACCCAATCGATATAGAAATAATCATCAAGGTCGAGGGTTTCAAAGTGATGGAAGTGGTTCTAGTGAGGAAGATGAACTTCGTACTGCAGCAAATGTGCCAGGTATTCATTCCAATTCAGGTTATTTTAAACCAAAGCTAGAACTACCTATTTTCTCTAGACAGTTGGATATAGATGAATTTTTGGATTGGTTAATTGAAGTAGAAAATTACTTTTCATGCATGGATGTTCCAGAAGAAATTAAGGTAAAACTGATTACCTATAAATTGAAAAAAGGGGCTGCTGCATGGTGGGCACAATTGCAAAATAACCGTTTAGTTTTGGGTAAACATCCAATTATGTCTTGGATAAGGATGAAGAAGCTAATGAGGGATGTGTATCTTCCTAGTGATTATGAACAAATATTGTTTCAGCAACTCCAACACTGTCAACAGGGTAATACAACAGTGTCTGAATATACAGCTGACTTCCAGAAGTTAATGGTGCGAAATTGTTTGAATGAGTCAGAAAATTAGAAGATTTCCAGATATTTGAATGGGTTGACTCATGAACTTCAGGAGAAATTGGCTGTGAAACCAATTCTTTCTTTAAATGAAGCTTTTCAGTTAGCTATTAGAAATGAGTCATTAATGTTCAAGTCTGTAAACAGAATGACTGCTGTTCGAAGGTTTTATCCAGAAGAAAGTTCACAAAATACTTTTATCAGAAACAAAAGTCCTTTCCAGCCACCTGTTTCAGACAGGATTCCAGTTCAGAAAAAAGAAATTACCAGGAATGAAGGGAGAGTTACCTTTTTAACATGTCCTACTAAACCCTACTCTAAACCAGGACTAGACAAATGCTGGAAATGTCAGAAACCTGGTCATTTTTCTCATCAGTGTCCATTAAGGAGAGTGGATAATAATAATGGAATGAAATTGGTTGCATGTAACCATGTTATTCATGAAGAAGAAGGACACAGTTCTGAAGATGTTGTTCCAACTGAGGAAGTTTATGGTGATGAAGCTGAGGAAATAGAAGAAGAAACTTCTGTTATGGTGGTACGCAAATTATTATGTACTGCTAAAATCAAGGATTCAACTCAGAGGCATGCTTTATTCACTACAACAGGTACAATCAATGGAAAGAAATGCAAAATAGTGATTGATGGTGGGTGTACTGAAAATATGATTTCAAAGGCAGTATTAAAAGAATTGAATCTTTCTGTTCACAAACATCCAAAACCATATGCTATCGGATGGATCAAGAATGTGGGAGAGGTAAAAATTTCAGAACAGTGTCTAGTACCATTATCAATTGGAAAAAATTATAAGGATGAAATCTTGTGTGATGTCATAGATATGTCATTGTGTCACTTGTTATTGGGTAGACCCTGGCAGTTTGATAATCATGCATTTCATGATGGGCATAGAAATACTTATCAGCTAAATCATAAAGGAGTTATTATTACATTTTGGCCCCAGTAATCAAAACAGGTAACTGTCAAAACACAGAAAGTTGCTAATGAGACCAGTAAATCTTCTGATAAAGCAGATAGCTACAACAATCAGATACAAAAATCAATATTGTTAGTTCACAATTTATTTGCTACCATGTTTCGAAGTCAACCTTTCTTAGTCCTTATATGCAAAGAAGAAGTTACAATTTCAACTGCTATTAAAAAACTGCCTACTGAAATACAAGAGTTATTAAGTCAGTTTTCAACCATAATCAATGATGAAATACCATTGTCTCTGCCTCCTTTACGGGACATTCAACATCATATTGATTTAATTCTTGGCTCCAAACTACCCCACTTACCTCATTACCGAATGAGTCCAGCAGAATACAGTGAGTTACAGCGACAGGTTCAGGACTTGCTTGATAAAGGTTTAATCAAAGAAAGTTTAAGTCCCATTGTTGTTCCTACTCTATTGGTGCCAAAGAAGGATGGTAGCTGGAGAATGTGTGTGGACAGTTGAGCAGTAAATAAAATTACTATCAGGTATAGTTTTCCTATACCTCGTTTGGATGATATGTTGGATGTCTTAGCTGGTTCTAAATTTTTTTTTGAAAATAGACCTCAGGAGTGGTTATCACCAAATTAGGATGAGACCAGGGGATGAATGGAAGACCGCATTCAAAACAAGAGAAGGACTATACGAATAGCTTGTCATGCCATTTGGATTATCCAATGCTCCATCCACTTTTATGAGATTAATGACTCAAGTCCTAAAACCATTTTTGGGAAGGTTTGTTTGTGTATACTTTGACGACATTCTTATTTATAGCTTGGATCGAAAACAACATCTAAATCATCTCAAGTCTGTATTGGAAGTATTGCAACAAAACAGTCTCTATATCAATCTTAAGAAATGCTCTTTTCTTACTGACTGTCTTTTGTTTTTGGGTTATATGGTCAGTGCAGAAGGCATACAAGTTGATCAGGATAAAATTAGAGCCATTAAAGACTGGCCTATTCCAAAATCTGTGAGTGAAGTTCGAAATTTTCATGGGTTGGCTACATTTTATCGAAGATTTATAAAGGGTTTTAGTGCTTTAGCTAGTCCTTTAACAGATTGCTTAAAGAAAAATAAATTTGTTTGGGACAATAGAACTCAGCAGAGTTTTGATTTACTCAAACAAAAATTAAGTTCTGCACCTATCTTAGCCTTACCAGATTTTTCAAAAATTTTCGAAGTGGAATGTGGTTCATCTGCATTAGGCATTGGAGCTGTTTTATCACAGGAGGGACGACCTATTGCTTATTACAGTGCTAAATTGAATGAAAATAGACAAAAATGGTCGGCCTACAAACTAGAATTGTATGCATTGGTTCAGACTCTTAAACATTGGAGACACTACCTGGTTTTTAAAGAGTTTGTACTTCATACAGATCATGATGCTTTGAAATATTCGCAAGGTCAAACCAAGTTGGACAGACTTCATGCTCGTTGGATAAGTGAACTGCAAGAGTTTACTTTTACAATTAAACACAGATCTGGCATATTAAATAAGGCTGCAGATGCTTTGAGCAGAAGGCACAGTTTACTTACTGTTTTGTCAAATGAGATCTTTGGTTTTGAGTGTATACGAGATCAATATCAGGAGGATGAATATTTCAGCAAGATTTGGGAGTCTTGTAAACAAAATTCTAAACCATATCAAGACTATCATATTCTGGATGGATATTTGTATAAGGGGAATCAACTCTGCATTCCTTCAGGTTCTTTGCGACTGCAGTTAATTCAGGAAATACATGCTGGAGGTTTGGGAGGTAATTTTGGAAGGGATAAGACTGTACATTCTTTATGTTCTAGGTATTTTTTGGCCTCATATCAAACGGGATGTGGAACAGTTTCTTTACAACTGCACAGTCTGTTTGCATCATAAAGGAGGGGCTTCTAATGCAGCTTTATATCAACCTTTACCAGTACCTAATCAGCCTTGGATTGATCTAAGTATGGATTTCATACTTGGACTGCCACGGACCAAGAAAGGAAATGATTCTATATATGTAGTAGTGGATCGGTTTTCAAAAATGTCTCACTTCATACCTTGTAAACGAACTACTGATGCAATTAGTGTGGCTCTGCTTTTTTACAGGGAAGTAATCAGATTGCATGGTGTACCCAAGACTATTACTTCTGATCGTGACAGTAGATTTTTAAGCATGTTTTGGAAGACACTTTGGCACAGACTTGGCACTAAATCACAGTTTAGCAGCACTTGTCATCCTCAAACGGATGGTCAAACTGAGGTTACAAACAGAACTTTGGGTACTCTACTTCGATGTTTGTGTGATCAATCTCCAAAACAGTGGGATAGTGTTCTTCCTCAAGCAGAATTTGCTTATAATGCATCCATTCATAAATCTACTGGTCGTTCACCTTTTGAAGTTCTATATGGCCGCAATCCTCATCATGTCGTTGATTTGGTTCAATTACCAAAACAACCAGGAGAACATGCCACAGCTGTGTCAACTGTGGAACTAATGCAGCATATACATCAAACAGTTCATGACTCTTTAATTCAGGCTAATACAAAATACAAGGTTCACGCTGACAAGCATCGCAAATTTGTCAAATTAGAAGGAGATTTTGTTATGGTGTATCTCAGTAAGGGTCGCGTTCCTGCTCATTTTGGTCATAAACTTCAACAGAGGAAAATTGGGCCTTATCGTATTCTTTGGAAGCTGGGAGATAATGCTTTTGTGATTGATATTCCATCTGAATATAATATTTCATCCACATTTAATATTCAGGATCTTACTTTGTACAAAGGAAATATGGTGTCTGATCCATCTCTAGCCATTATCACTCGAGGACGAGCTTTGCTAAGCAGGGGAGCATTGATGCAGACAGAGGATAGTGCTACTGACAGAGGACATTCTCAGTGACGTTTCGTCAAACGGTTTGTTGTTTCAAATTTCTTAAGGGCAAATCTGTCTTTCACTAATGGGGACTTAATCTTAGCCGTTGTTTACATCTGACGGTCTCTTTAAAGAGGGACTGTCCATTACTAATGGGAGAACTAATCAGGACTGTTGGATAAATTGGACGAATAGAGATGTGGGGTATAAAGGACATTGGACTTGATTGTCAGACGGTTAAAATCGTTGGTCGTCTTCAACCTCTGGGAGCTGCGTTTGAAGTTCCAGAAAGTTCGAACACAAATCCAGCTGGCTTACATGTCAAAAGACAAATTGAAAACAACATATAAATAGATCATTTTAAATTGCGGGAGGGTCAGTTGTATTTTGAAAATTGTTTTTCCTCCGCTTAAGAGTTGTTTGCTCTATTTAGTTCTCTGTGTAGAACAGGAAGAACAGTTGTAGCTGTTCTGAAGAATCTCGAGGTTTGAGTTTAATTCCTCGTTATTCTTGTAATTTTCGTTTGTTGTAATTGATTCCTTGAAGATAGTAAAGAGTTCTACTCCCAAATTTGATATCTCTTAATAGATCCGAGATTTACGGATCTGAATTTGTTGAAAGTTAGAACGGCTCTGCCAGTTAGCCTATCTTTGATTTTACTGATTTCACAGCATTCCTCTAGAGCCTTTGTTTACGGAAGGCAGTGCAACCCCAATAGTTTACAATGTTGTCAAGGATCAAGAATAACGAGGGGAGAACAAGATTCATCTGACATTCACCCTGAGGTAGTAAATCTAATTTTACTTTCTCTATTCCAAATTCCCTTTTGCAGCAACTATAGTCTTCCAGAATAATTTTATGGATTTTTTCTTTGATTTTATGCACATTAGATGTTTGTGAAAATCCTTATGGAGATATGTTTTGACTGGTTTAATCTTTTATGCATTTGATTAGTTAAATACTTAAACAATGTTAAATAGAATGTGCATTAGGATGATGATTTAGGATTTTGTTTGAGCCATTTAGGATTTAACAATGATTTGAGTGATGATTTAGGATTTTGTTATCACCATTTAGTATATTATTTGGATGCTCTTCTCATCTTTTAAATAGTTGCGTCATCAAAAGAAAATTAAGTAATTTTTTAAGACCTAAGTAGATTTTTTTGGTCAAAGTAAATTCTTGAAAGTTGTTTGACTCTTTAGCTCAATGGCAGAGCAAGTGGGGCACATTTTTTCCCAAGAAGATGGTGGTTCGAGTCCACCAAGAGTCTCTAAGTGCAAATAAAAAATAAAAGGGATTTGTGCAGATCAGTAGAGCCATTACAATTTGGCATTATACTAGTCATTATACTTTCGTATGTTTAACTATTATTATTTGTCTGAGAAATGATGAAGCAGATTGATCCATTAAACTATGTGCAGGTCACTTGAGTTCATGAAAGGACCTGAATACAACAAAAATCTTATTGATACAACAGAAATGATACAACCTTCTACATAGCAGAAACATTTCACGTTGCTCATTGTCATCCCAAGTTCCTAGTACTGTTATTGAGATCTTTTTATAAACATGTTTTGGGGTTTTTTCTCCCAATTGTGTTTTTTTTCCTTCTTTTTCAGCAAGAAGTGGGAGTAAAGGTAGCTTTGATCTATCCTCTTTATCAATTATAATCTTTTGGCTTGTCATTTGTAGGTTCCATGAGTTGTTAGAATATGATTATACAAAGAGGAGTTGCTGCAGAATCTTGGCAGGACACAACGAGTATTGCCGATAGAGTTCTTACTCTGAAATGTAGGCGGAGAGCTCTAGCCGCAAGGGTGGCAGCTCGCAGCTGAAGGAGAACCACTGCATGGAGGCTGACCAAAGTGGGACATACTACCAGATATATTTATGCCTGATTCTCTTGACACAGCTAGTGCGGGTATTAAAGTTGGGGTGAAGGCAGGAAGCACAGAAAATGCTTCTATTTCAGGAAAAGCTAATTAACTGAGTAGCAGAGAGGAGCAGAGCTTCTAAGAGGTGGGCAATTTTCTAATCAATTATCGGTAGGTCATCATGATCAAGGTGTTGAACTACCCAGTCAGAAGAGCTAGAAAGATACATTGGAAAGAGATCACCAATTGTGAATAGCAAGTGACATGAAGGTTGAAATAGCGGGTAGAGGTTAAGAAAAGTGGCTGTACAGGCCGTTGAGTATAATTTTCATGAAATAGGCTGCATAAAACTAACAAGTAGACCTCCTTCAAGGGAATAGATAGGTTGGACGATAAAATCTATGTTCTTTTTCTATTTGTGATTAACTTTCTCGCTATTTATAAATAATTTGTTGTTCTATTAGGTTGTCAATCATATACTAGTTTGAACAACAAAATCTTCTCAACACACTTATGTTTTTCTAAATGTTTTCACATATATATGCCATGCAAAGAAAACATTTGAGGTACAAGTTCATTGGCTTTCGGTGGGTTCGAACCACCATCTCCTTGGAACACAAGTTCTCAACATTTCCAAGAGCTCTGCCATTTTGAGCTAGAGAGCCTGGTTGTTATTCTCCTCTACATTAAATTAGAAATGAACAATTTACATGGTGAAAGTATTCCTTCATGTGATTTGAGCTCAAGAGGAGTACCATGGGTACAACAAAAATATCACAATATACAATCAACAGATGGCATTGATGATGAGTGACACCATTAGGGGCACATTCAATCATTGATGGGTAATACCACAAAATCACAGAGTACATGGTTTTTCTACTTGGTTGCTTATTAACAATTTCAAATTAACCGAGATAGAAAAGCACAAAGTTAACTAGCTCACAAACAAATAGACGTAATAATTAGAATTAGAATTTCCCAAATGCAATGAAGATCATAAACTTGAGATCAAACACAAGACCTAAAACATACGTTCATGATACACATAAAATTGATTCCTATCGCAACTGGCAAGTCAAGAAATTTTGAAACTAAAACCCATTTTGAATTAGAACTATCCTTAGAGTCAATCTACCAAAAAAATTTATTTACATGGAACCAAATTTGGACAAATTTTGAAACTAAAACCCATTTTGAATTAGAACTATCCTTAGAGTCAATCTACCAAAAAAATTTATTTACATGGAACCAAATCTGGACAGCGATGGCAGAGGGTCACTGGTAAGGGAGATGTTCTACATGCAGAGTGTAGCATGCCCTTTTGTCAATCTCTAGAATGATTTCCATATGGCGTCGGAGAAGTTTCCACATTACAGCTTGCAACCATTTTTCAAGCACTTTTGGTAGAACTGTGAGGTTGGTGTAAGAGAACGTCCTGTTTATAACAGAGAATGCTTCATCAATCTCACGAGAATCATGTTGAACAACAACTTTGCTACGAAATTCAGACCACTATCACGAGTCTTTCTCATTTCTATGCTTCTTAAATATGAAAATAATATCCTGCGAACTAGAAGATGACAAAGAGGGGCGAGAGGCAATTGGGGCAGACGAGGAGATTGGGAAGAGAGGGGCCAACTCTGGCTCTCGTCAGCATGGCACCAGTCGGTTAGGAGATTAGGAGAAGAGGGAGGAGTGTGTGGGGAAGTCGAGCAGCCCAATTTGGCTCTGGTAGACGATGGCGGAAGAGGGAGGGGCCGGTAGGAGACGGCGGCTGCTGGTAGGCACCGACGGCGAGCTGCTGATGGTTGCCTAGGAGGGATCGTGTTTGGGAAGTAGGGCATCAAGCTGGGAGGTGAACGAGAGGGGCATTATGGGGATATTAAAAAAATAGTAAGTTAGAATCTCATTGGCTATTCTAAGCGCCTTTTTTTGACTTTTAGATCCAAATCGGACGGTTAGGATAAGCGTGGCTCATACGGCTCTTCATATAGAGTGGCTCACTGTATCATTCCTCTATAAGTCTTGTTTATATGAGCTCGGGCTCATATACGCCTACGTAAGCCTGAGCAGTCAGATTTATATCCGCGCGGCCCATAATACTCATGAGTTTAAGCTGTCGGATGTAAATTCAACGGCCCATAGAACCCGGGCTCATATAAACTTATATATATATATATATATATATATATATATATATATATATATATATATATATATATATATATATATATATATATATATATATATATATATATATATATCAAAATTATAAATTATATATATATACTTAGGGCCTAAAAGGGTTTAAAAATATAATTATGTGAGATCTCACTTGATAGAGAACTATCTAATAATACCAATAACATATGCATCCTACTTTAAGAGTACAATATATTATGTTATAAAATTAAAATTAATATATTATAAAAGTAAGAATTAATATTTTAATATCTTAAATTTTTTTAGGGATTAAAATGGTTATATAAGAGTAAAATATGGGTCAAATAGTTAGAATTTTAAAATTATATAATATATATATAAAGAGAGAGAGAGAGAAACACACACCTTCAATGACAGGGTAGCCAACTAAAACTCTTCATATAGCCACATATTCTATAAAAAATAAAAAATAAAAAATTATCTATTTGTTGTAATTTTTTAGAGTTATATTTAATATTTTTGAAATTAGATTTACATGATTTTAATGACATTGAATTCATCTTATAGAGCACTATGAAATAAGTATGACATTAGGCCCTTATCTTGTACTTTTATCATGCCATTAAAATCAATAATCATATTTTTTTACTCTTTTGCATATTCAACTCCATCACAATTACGATACTATATATTATGATTTTGATATCATATACTCTTGCAATGCTTACTCGTTATAATATAAAGTCATCGAATTTTAAACCTCATTACAATTTAAATAACTAAATCATTGCAATTTAAACATCACATGTCATCTTAATTTAGGCAATAATATTATCGCAAATTCTACCATCATAATTTAGATCATTTCGCAATTTAGACACCAATATTATTGTAATTTAACATCATATATTTTCATAATTTAGACACCATATATTATTTTAATTTTTATTGATCCTAGTATCTACTTATCACAATTTCAACCCCGTCATAATTTTGACATGTAATGCACAAAGAGAGGAGGGGGGAAGGGGAAAGCAGGGGGTGGAGAGTAAGTAATAGGCAAGGAGAAGGTGGCAATTGGAGAGGAAAGTAGAAGATGGAAAATGAGAGGCCATTTTGGTAAAATCATTATCACTTTTTTTGCTATTTAGATAACTTGTTTGCGCTGAAAACAACCTTATAAAATCTTATTTTTCCTATTATGATCCAATGGAGAAACAACGTGTTTTGAAGAACATGCCCTTTACAGTGCACAAAGGCTTTATGTGTCAGATTATGTGGGGCTTGTAGGTTCTAACGGCTCTAATATGCACTAAGCACGTTGTTTAACATTGCTCAGTCGACATTTGTCAAATGAAACCTCACAAAAAAAGCTTATTTTGGCGGATAAAACTAGTTTCATGAGTGGGAATATTAGTGTGCACCACGACGTAGCATTTTGCACTTGTATGAAAACGCATTTGCCAGTCTTCTTCCATTTTCCCACCCAAGATCTCTAATTCTTCTATATAAATGTCAGCTTCTGATAGGGTCAGTGTGCACAACCGTGATAAAGAGGGAAACAACGTGCAAATGTTTAGCAGGGAAAGAAAAGAGTATCCCACTTAGCATAAGTGGAATGGTCGGGTTTCAGACGCGACTCAAAAAGTGGGCTCACCCTAGTCCTGAGTTTGACAAGTAATAAAAGAAGCTGATATTGTTATTTTATTTTTTTATATTAAAAATTTATTTTAACTTCTAATTAGATAGAGAATGTGAGTCACTTTTCTCGTGTTAGAATAAGCTTTCGGTGTAAAAAAAATAAAATAGGAATATTATTTATAGTAATAAATAATGATAAGAGCTTTAAAAGAAAAAATTGGCAAAAAGGGAAATCTAAAGAAAAATATTTTTTCTATCTAAAAATAAGTGTCTTAATTTTAAAAAGTCAAATAATTAAGGTGCTCAATGACACTATTTTTTAAAAAATTTTAATTTTTTATTGATACAAAAAATTAACAAATAATATTTTAGGAAAAATATAAACAAAAATTGCATAAGAGATAAAAAATGGTTAGTAGCTCTTAGCAAATAAGACATTTTATTTGAGGACAAATTATTCTTTTAAGTGGGACACTTATTTTACAACAAATGGAATACTAAAATTAATTTCATAAATTTTCTACCAAAATTAACCTCAGATGTACTCCAACTTGTGAGGCTCAAATTTTTTATGAAGCTTGAAATTCTTTTTCAAATTCTGCTCACAAATATAAAACTCTTAATAGGTCCGCCATGAACTTAATTTTGAGGTCACATTTGAGACTTAAGTAAAGGTGACAAAGGGCCGAAGCAAACTTGGCCCTGGCCCATTGAAGGCCCCATGGCTCGGGCCTTGCCCGTTGGAGGCCCACATGAGGGTTGGGCCAGGCCGGGCTCGACCCTCGTCTCCAAAGCCATGTTTGGCATAATTTTAGGGCCTGAAGGGTCGAGCCTAGGGTTGACCCGATCCATGGTCCTTCTCAATTTTTTTTTTAAATGTATACAAAAACAACATAACATCGTAATTTTATATAATCTTATAAATTTACAAAGTTTTAAATATTAGAGAAGTAAAATTTATATTACTAAAATATGAATATATCTCTACTAGGTTGACACCTACTTACCTACTTATTATTTATAATTTAATATTAACACACCTCTACAATTCTATTATAAGAGTTTAAAATAAAAAAATATATTTAAACTTTTTAATAAAGTAAAAATTCATCAAAGTCTTCTTATAGCTCTTTTTTTTTTACAAAAAAACGGAGTTTGTTCTCTCTCTTTTATATCTAGCAAATTCTTTTTCAAAATTATCATCACATAATAAAGAATCAATCATCTTATCGGCACACCATAATATTATGATTTCTTATAATTCATAACAAGATTATAACATTAATGAAGTACTCTTCCACCTATATTTAACATCTACAACAAATTTTTTATATTTTTTTATCATATTATTTACATAAATATCTAAATTCTTAAAATTTAGATGGAGAAAAACTAATATATACTAATGCGTCTCTAATCTTTTTTACATGATCTTTAAAAATATTTAAGCCATATTGAACAAATAAATCAATAATATGACAACAACATCTTACATAAAAAAATTTGTTCCACCTAGGGCACAATTGTGGTTTAAAAAGGTCAATAAAACTTATAATTTGAAGCATTATTTAAAGTAATAAAAAGAATTATATCATTAATATGATAGTCATGTAGAACTATCATTATAGACCTACTAATTACAATTCCATTACAAGGAGATTTTAATAAATTAAGAATAATAATTATTTTATTTAAAACTCAATCATGATAAACATATTGCAATTCAAATATATCTTAAATTTTAATTATTAGTCTAAATATATGAAATAATAAATATTTTAAATTATAAAACGAGTTTCAATGAGCTTACTTTTGTACTTCTTGAAGAGTTTAATATAATTTAACTTAGCTCTATTATATAAAACCTTATCAAAACATGGGTTAAGAGCTTTTTATACAAACCTTTCAAATTTTTTATCATCTACGAAAGAGAATGGTCATTCGGCTTGCACAATATATTTAACTAATTCACTTCGATTTGTATTTTTGGTGCATGTGAAAGCTAAAAATATATTTATCTTTTAAAATCATCAAAATAAAAAAAAAACCGAACATAACTTTATTTTACTTTTTTTATTATAAAAATTATTTTTTATTTCTCCCCTCAAACTGCCCTTATATGAGAGTAGAGAATAAAAGCGAAGCCAGTGAGAAATCAATGAAACGGAAGAAAGAGCCCTCTCCAAAACTCGTTATCACACAAGTGCGCGCAACGCCAAAATGAAAGCATATTCTTCGGCACATACGGACAAACCTGGCACACTCCCTTTCCCCACTTGCCGTCGCTTTCTGCAACGCCACCATGTTCTCCTCTGGTTCTGCTCACCCTTTCCCGTCGTCCTCCGCCACCACCACCGCCGCCTCCCCTCCTTCCAAACCCAGAAAGTCGTCTTCCAACCCCAGCCCCAACCTCTTCTTCCCCTGCAAACACTCCCCTTCCGCCGCTGTAGACCTCGTCATCTTCCTCCATGTCCTCTTTGCCGCCCTCTTCCTCCTTGCCTCCGCTCTCTCCCACCTTCTCCGCTCCCTCTCCCTCTTGTCTCCTTTCCCTGTATCTCCCGCATTCCTCTTCTTCTTCGCTGCCCTCTTCCTGTTCTTCCACCCCATTTGTTTCTTCTCCGGCAAATGCCGTAATCCCTGGTGCAGGGGCCTTAGGAAGACTGCGGAGTTCGACATTCAGCTGCAGTCGGAGGAGGGCGCCAGGTCCGAGGTGGGGTTGGAGGTCGACAGTCTTCCTTGGAAGGACGAGGCCGATACGAGTCATGACTATGAGAACCTGAGGTCCGAGCTCCGGAGAATGGCCCCTCCCAACGGCCGGGCCGTAGTGCTGTTCAGGGCTAAGTGCGGTTGCCCTGTTGCAAAGCTGGAGGAATGGGGCCCCAAGCGAGGGAAGCGAAACAAGTAGTGAGTGATTCTACCTAGTACTTCTAATTATTTATGTTTATTCCGACAACACAGTTTTTAATAAGTTAAGGAAGTTGTGCGAAAGTGATAATCGGTGGATGATTACTAGGGATTTCTATATAAATTTAAAACTCACTAGATATGCGCAAATGGATGGAAATTTCGTATTTGGTTTTGTACACTGTTGCTATCTCTGGCTCTAACACCTGGCTCTTACTTTTTTTGTTCTAAGTTTTAAAATATGGAATCGGTCTATCATTATGTTTACTGATTACTGGTTATTTCCACAATAATGTACAAGAATAGAGTTGATCTACCAGAATGTGGCGTTGAATCCATGATATTCTTCAATGAATGCCTCTGGTTGACTTGTGGCAAGAACTCAACGGTGAAATTTGCAATTTATGCAGAATGTGCGCGATAACTTAATCTGATGAAGTTTAGCAGTTTTTTGTTTTGACCCTTCATCTGTCTTTCATATTTCTTTGTGGTCTTTTCACTATATAGTACTCCCTCTGTCCTAGATTAATAGCTCCATTTGGTTTTTCAAAATAAACTAAAATTAGTTCATTTTGAAAAACCAAATGAAGCCATTAATGTAGGACGGAGGGAGTATTTACTTGCTTTTTTTTTTCTCTATTTGCAATGGCTACTTTGTACCCCATCTGCCGGAAAGACAATAGCAAAACTTTTAGGTCCATGCTTGAATAAGATTTCTTTTTGCTTCTAGAAGATCATTATTACAGTTTTAGGAAATGATTCTATCTTTGTTCTGGCCTCAGTGATAGGATTATTCTTTATATAGGACGATAAGTTCAGTGAGTCAAGAGCACTATAAATTATTATGTGTAGGGATTGTGGTAACAGGATTTGTGTAGATACGATCATTTTTAATTGTGAACGTTCTTTTTCTAGTCAAGATGACAACAAGTTTTTGTTTTCTCATATGAGTAGATTTGTTGCCATGCTTTTTTCATTTTGTTACATTCTCATTTTTGTTCACTGATGAGATCACTTATGAAATATGACGTTTGTTGTTATAAGCAATGGTGCGGCTAGATATGCCCACTAAAACGTGTTTGACAATTTGGTGAAGTCATGTGGTTATTTGCTCAGATCTTTTGATTAATTGAAAAAAGGATGCAGTTCTAATATTGCAAATTGTTTGCAAGAATACTCCTCCAACTGTTTATTCAACACAGGCTTTGTGGTAAACTGGAAATGGGAATATTTTTATCTTTATCTGGCAAACATCTCCCGGTTTTCATGTTTACAGCAGGTTGTTCTTGCACATGCACATGTTTAAGGAAAACTTATATCCTTAAAAGACTTAATCTGCCACTTTTACCATTCTGGCATTTGTGCATGGCTGTCATCTGTGTGATAATCAGGAGCCAATACCCTTATTTGCGACTACTACTTTTTGCGGATTAGGTTTTATTATTTTTTATCTTGTAGCAACTTATTCAATAACAAATATGTCTATGATTTCAGTTTTTGGATTTTACATGCTCTTGTTTACCATAATGTATGCCCCTTTACTTGTGACTGTTAAAATTTACCGGATTGCATATGCCTATTTCTTAAGTGATCTGGCAAATTTTCTTTAGGGGAGTATGACCGGATCGTAGGAAGGTCTGTTGTTTAGCTGCAAAGCATGCAGAAGCAGCAAAAAGTGGATCAGATGGTTGGGATTGGGTGTTGATGATGATGGCAATGATAACATATCAAACTTAAGAAGGACTCTTTGTCACTTGAACTTCTTGGTTTGCGTAATCTTGTCCCTGGCTTTTATGATGCTCATGGTATTTTGTATTTGTTTTTCCAATCCATGTTTCTTTTTCTATCCTCCTTTCGCACTAATTATAAGATGGTTAGTTCGAATTATATAATTTATGGCATCGTGCTAAGCTTCAGTTTCAGTTAGTCGGCCAATTATTTTGGGGTTGCATTGGAGTAATCTGGATTTCATGCTTGGTCGTTACTTTGATTACTTTCTAGTATTGTAAACTTAAGAAGAAAAAGAAAAAAATGGCAAGTATCACTTTTTAACGCCCCATTGTGCTTTTAACTTTTTGGAAATGGATAAAATCTTACTGGTTTGTATTACGACTACTGCTGCTTGTTAATTGGGAGCATATAAATATAAAAGCTTCTTTCCATGGAAGTTTTGAACATATGTTTGTGACAAACTTGGACTGCATTTTTACATATTATTTTTTTATATAAATCCCTTACAGTAATGTGCTGGTCATTGTGTTTGCTTGCAATTATATTGGCGTATAGTTCATTTGATTTGTTCTAACCAGACATTTCAGGCATCAGGTCATTGCTCTGCCTACCTCTGATAAAAATGAAGTACTTCATGGTCAATTTATATGCTCACTTATGCCAGTTTTTCTCGAGTGCACACTAAATAAATCTTTCTGACATTTCTTTTGTAGTTTTCCAGATGGAATATTCAGTATTATATGATGACATTTTTTTAATAATTTGTTATTGTATCTGAATATTTTTATTACAATTTTCCTGTCATAAATATTTGGTGACCTCTCCAGTTTCTTCTTTTATGTAACTTCTCACACAGAAGCCAATTTTTTGCTCAAATACAAAGACAATTAATTCTCATATTTTCAAATGATGGATAATTTTTTACCAAGTGATGGTAGTGCTACTTTCAGGACTGTCAGCTGCTTGGCCAAGGAGACAAATGATCTTAGTGTCTAGTCACTCATCAGTTGATGCTGCTGCTCTTCAATTTCCGTCCTGGATGACCTTACTGTTTTAGGAAAACGTGATCATTTAAAATTTAGAAACAAAATGAAAAGTTAAATACTACGTGTTCTTAAGAATCATTCCTTATGTATCAGTGCTAATGTAGGAGCTGATCAGTCCAGCTGCAATTGAACATCCCCCAGCACTAGGTATGATGTTGAGTATATACAGAAGGTATATCAGGCTCTTGAATTTATACCTTCTACTATGTATATGTTACAGTATATTTGCATCTTAGCATTTCCAATGACTGCATATAATTTGAAGCAACTGTGACTGTGAGCAGCTACTTGCAATTTTGCAGTCATGATTTGTGGCGGGATTATGCGTGTGGTGCTTGCAATTCACTCATTTGACGACTTCTGGAAGGAAAGCTAAAGACTAAGCCTCGATGCAAACTGCCTGATTGTCTTCCAAAACTGATCTTTGTGAAAAATGTATTCGCATTTGGACTGCCAACTGGCCTTCAAGTCAAGTCATGGAGCTCATCCTCTAAAAATAGTGCCTCATTAGTTAGGAAAGAGTTTTTTATGCGCCTCACTAACAATGTGCCAATATAAGTCACGGATAAGAGCTTTTAGCATTTAAGATCAATAGCGCATATATTAATGCATATTGGTCTTAATATTATTTACGTTAAAGATATTAACGCTAATGTGCACTAACAAATTGATATTAATGTGTATTAGTGTGTGCACCGTCTGTTTTGCATAAGAATCTTAGTCTATACTAGGCTCAGTTTAAAAAAAAAGAAAAAAACTCTTCCCATTAACTGACAGCGTTTAAGCTCTGCCACTTGCGTATGCGTTGTGAACAAATTGTTGCAATTAGTCCACGGGTCTCCATCGTCGATGCCTGCTAGTACAATCACACTCCGTGCGCATACAGTCATACCCTGACTACAAATAAAAAAGCTCGTGATTCCTTGGCAAGTAAGGCGTCCCAATATGTGACATGTCAACTGCGCGTCCGCTCCTGTTTTTGTTCTACGCAACGAGGATCTGCTTATTAACATGGGCGGTTGACACAGCGCTTCCGCCTAAGCTGTCTCGTCAGGGAATGGATGAGAGATCCGATAAGCTGCTTGTCTCCACTCTTCGTGAAACGTCTCTGTTCCTAGAGCTGTCAAACTTGCAATACGACACCAATCTTCCTTGCCATCATCCTTCTGAAGGTATAGCGCATTCTCCTTACTTGTGATGGGATAAGGTGTACAAGGGAGTCAGCAGACCCGTGAGTTCTGCCTAGCATTCTTTCAGTAATTGGAATCATGAAGCATGAGAATCCTGATGTTCACTCGTGGTGGTAAATTGTCAAATTCTCAAATGGTCTGCAAGTGCAAACTTGAACAAGTAAACTATATTCCTGTGGCTCATGGGGTCCACCACATTTCTGTCACCAAATGGGTAAGGTAATAGAAGGAAGAGCTTTTCTTGTTATTCACTTATCATGAATCTAATGTAAGTTATAGTCTTTCATCTATAAGACGTAATATTATTAATATTATTTATGTTAATATGTGCACCTTTAATCTAACTTTCATATGTGACTTATGCTAAGACTCGTGAAAAACTCTTCCACCTAGCAAACGGTAGATGTGGATCAGTGAATGATAATACCACTGCAGCTGCAGTCTCAAGGCAAGGATATAGTCATATCGGAAGGAAAGAGATAGCAAGACAAATATCCGGCGGGTTAATATACAAAACATAACAAGAGACGGGTGAAGTACCAAAGACTCGGTCAGAAAGAGAGAGGGCGATGCACATGCACGTGACTCTGTTTTGCGGGTTCATGCGGATATTTTCAACTTGACTTCCTTCAAGGAACCCAACCTCCGGGCCATGTGCTCATCAATCCCTTCATAGTCTACTCTCTCATCCCAAACACCTACTTCCATTACTTCTCCCCTCTCTCTCTCCCTCTCTCTCTCTCATATTCATGGGGATCCGATCCGCTGTAACTGAAGCTGCAACCACGCAATCAGCACCTCAGGACCCCCTACACCACCGCCTCCTTTACCAGCATCGCCACCATCATTTCAGACCCACTGCTGTATTGATCGTAGTTGTGGTTTGCATTGCAGCCGTTGTGCTACTGCTCATAGTTGCTCTTCTTTTCTTGATATATCGTCGATGCAAATCTCAAAAAACAAAATCGGATGTAACTCGTGTATGCAAAGCTAACAAGATATTGTCCAAATTCAGTAATACCGTCGCCACGAGCAACACAAGCCCTGGTATGTAGCCTACACCTCATCGACAGATTAGACCATATATACCGATTTTTGCTAGAAATAATAATGGGTTGTTTGTCTTCCTTATTTTGATATTGATTCATGGCTGTTTCTGGTGACGATGGAAGACGCGAGGAGCTGCCTCTATGGAGGGAATGTTGGGCCACCCTCTCGGACAAGATTTAAGGCCGGGCAGGTTTTCACATATAAAGAGCTTGAAGTGGCCACTGACATGTTCAACGAACAGAATGTGATTGGGAATGGAGGGTTTGGTTTGGTTTATAGAGGGATTCTCAGTGACGGCACCGTTGCTGCAATTAAGATGTTGAATAGGGAAGGAAAGCAGGGAGAGCGTGAATTCAGAGTCGAGGTATTTACTTCTCTTCTTTAGACATTGCTGTCATTGCAATTGGTGTTGTTTGCATCATTATATCTGTGTTATTTTTCCACTTTTCGATAATTGGATTTGGTTTAAGTAGAAAATCTACGGACAGATAGATCAGCCAGGAGCTTTTGGTATTAGTTTGATAAAGAATTCCCAATCGCATTTGTTTAGAATAAAAATCTGTCCTCATTGTTTGCTTGAGACAATAACTATCATATTTTGATATTCGCCTGATTTTGTGCACGAAAACTACTTCAAAGAGTAAATATTTTTTTTGACTTGTTAAACATCATCACTATTTTATAATGAAATTAACGCTAAGTTGTTGTGTCGTTAATAAAAAAGTTGTTTCGCCCGCCCTCGTACAATGCTAAGGATTTTTTAATGGGCATAATGTGCGTGTCAGTGCAATAGTCCTCATGTGATAATCCTTCAATGATTAGCCCGGAAATGGAACAATTCAACTCCATTGGGAAACTACAAGGACTAAGGGTCCCACTGAAGCCCGCACTCACAAGTCATGGTGTGTAAATTGCTGGAATCACATTCTTGTTGTCCTGCCTTTTGGCCGTATCAATATGTGCTTCATAAGTCTGACCCTTCTCTTTTCCTGTTGCCCATCTTTTTATCTCAGCTCTTCCCAACTTCACTTGGTCCACACTTGGGGGCCACACCATCTTTTCTCTTCTTTCTGTGTTTCTGTTCTTCTGAAGTAGAAAGCTGGAGTTTCTAGAAAATTGCATTTCTGGAAATACATTACTCATGAAATGACAGAAATGCAGGTGGATCTGTTGAGCCGTTTGCACTCTCCTTTCTTGGTTCAGCTGTTTGGGTACTGTGCTGACCATCACCACCGTCTCCTCGTTTTTGAATACATGCCCAACGGCAGCCTCCAGCAGCACCTACACACTTCCTCCCACAAAAATTCTCAGCCACTGAACTGGGGAACCCGTTTGAGGATCGCCTTGGATTGTGCCAGGGGACTCGAGTTCCTCCACGAGCAGTCGACGCAGCCCATCATCCACCGAGACTTCAAGTGCAGCAACATTCTCCTGGACCAAAATTTTAGAGCCAAAGTGTCAGATTTCGGTCTGGCAAAGATGGGCTCCGACAAAATCAACGGCCAGATTGCAACCCGTGTACTGGGGACCACGGGATACGTCGCCCCAGAGTGAGTGCTTAAAAAGTTACTTTTGTCTTCTAAGTATCTATTAAATTCCTTCATGTCTAGTTTTATCTGTCTCTTGTTCATATTATTGATGGAAGACTAGATTAGTCTCCCTTAAATGAAAAGCATACAAAAATGATGCTCGTTTACTTTCCTGTAATGTAATTTGCTTATGAAACTTGCCAATGGATATGAAGTTGACGGGTGATCTGCACAGGTATGCATCAACGGGCAAGCTGACAACGAAATCAGACGTCTACTCTTATGGCGTAGTTCTCTTGCAATTGCTCACTGGCCGGGTACCTGTCGACACAAAAAGGTCTCCCGGAGAGCATGTCCTAGTCTCATGGGTTAGTATCTAGCTTATGTTTCATCACTTTTCCCTGCACTACATTACCAATTAATATGCCTAAGAAATCGAAGGGAGTCGAAAATTTTCATGATCTGAAAATCGGCACCGTCCTCTCTTGTGCACGGTTAAACATCAGCTAGAAGCCATTTTCTTCCACATTTTTGCTTCTATAGATGAGAGGCAGAATAAGTTAAGTGGCATAAGTTTGGTTTTGCTAGGCTTTACCGAGGCTGACTAACAGGGACAAAGTTGTGGATATGGTGGATCCAAGTTTAGAAGGTCAATTTTCCAAAAAAGAACTGATTCAGGTATGATATCATGATTTATGTGTGTGCTTTTCAGGGGTCTCATGGTTATGCTTATCATCAACTTCGTTTACATGCTTTGTTTTAATGAGCACAGGTAGCTGCTATTGCTGCAATGTGTGTGCAGTCTGAAGCCGATTATCGACCTCTAATGATAGATGTGGTGCAATCTCTTATACCACTCGTTAGGAACTTTTCCATGAGTGTTCCCAGCACCCCTTCTAAATTTCAGCACAAAAAAGCACCTTCAATGCCTTAAACCTTTGAACAATTGACTGGAGCCAAAAAGAAGTTTATGAAACATGCAAAAGATTTCAGTTGGTTGAACTGTCATCAATGTCTTGAGCATATGGCAAGGAAGAAAGAATTGTTGCCGAAATATGGCATTAGCAGGGATCTAATATTTTTCCACTCTCAAGTTATAGGAGGTCCCATTCTGGAATTCAAGAGTATCAGGGCAGGCGTGTTCTACTACCAGTTACTCCTTTTCTTCATTTTTCCAGTTGGGTGTTCCAGTAGATCTGTACATGAGAACAGTTGATCCGTTAGAGCAAGTTTCAGTACACTACTTGCAAAAGTTTCTGAAGAAAATAACATGTATATTCAAGTAGAGGATGTACCGAGCATCACGTCAGATATTATTTCGTTTGTGTATTGCGAATGAAAATAATTCAAGAGATGTACAATTTTCCATTTACAATATACCACAAACAAAAAATGGCCATTATTTCAAATGAATAATAACTAAAAAGCTATACAGTTTTCCCATCATAATGTACAGCCAAGATTAGTCGAAATAACATTCAGCATTCGTGCAACTTCTGGTTTCCATCTCTCATCAGCTCAAAAGAATCTTTTTCTCAAAATAACACTCCAGGTTTTCTCCCAAGATACACTAGAAACTTATTCCTAGCAGGAGCTAGAACTTCAAACTGGTGGTATCTTTTCTGAACTGGAACTATTGTCTTGCTTCTTTCTTTCAAAGGCTACACCGAAGGCCTCCCCCCGACGTTAAACTAGTTTTTACGAGGCTCAAACAGTAAGGCTCTTCTGGCCAGTGCGTGGGCAACCCCGTCACCGGTCTGAGAATGTGATTGGAGGATACTGCTCTGAGAGAATGAGGAAGTGACTGCGAATGCCTCCTGGACCGAATGCCCCAACCTGGAGGACGTCCCGGTCCTTTCCTTAAACATTGCATTATTCCCTTCAAAAATTACCTCCTGAAGACCATTTGCACGCGGTAGTTTAATGGCTGGAGTCTCAGCGTCATGGGCTGTTGGTACCTCCAATCTGACATGCTTAAACACACAAGCACCTAACCATGGCAATTGCGAATGCGGACCCCTATCCTCGTCTTCTTCTGGGTCAAAAACATGGCTGTTTCCTCGGTGGGGGAGGAGTCCATCTATTCTCACTGCCATAGAAGCCAAATGCTGCATGGTTTTGCAGGGACCCCCAACTCTCAGCTCATTTTGGTGCTACCATAGAACCCAGGCTCGTATAAACATTCTTGTCATATTCATTTCATCCATCGGATTAGAAAGCAGGTGGATCATCTCCCCCCGGCATCTGTTCAAAGTGAATGAAAGGAAACCAATCTTGCTGACGCCAGATCCTCAGCAAAAGGGCAACTCCACAATACATGAGAGGTTGTTTCAGCTGGATCGTCACAAAGAAGGCAGGAGTCATCCCTCCGCATTCATCGCTTGATTAACGGCTGAATGATAATCAACACAGATGCGCAGCTCCTAACAAATCTTAAAAACAAACCAGGTGCTGTACTAAGTAACCCGAACGCAACAGCTAGCTTGTCGCTTTGATAACCATTCAGCCCTTCCCCTTTACATAAAAAACAACTCCTTTTTTTTATGCACGCTATATCAGTTCCCTTATCTCTTGGGCAAGTTCTACTCACGGTAAATATAGTTAACCCGTTCTTTCATGTGATCTGTCTCCAGCAACAAACTCACGAACAATGCCATCCACCTCAATTGAACTGCACCCAGGGACCCGCTTAATCTTCCTTTGTTTCATAAGTCCCCTAATTTCTTCCGCCTTGCGCTCCTTATTGGACTCTGCATAAATGTTAGATAAAAGAATATACCGTCCATCATGGAATTGATCAGATTCCAAGAGAAGGTTCCCTACCCTTTGGGCCATTTCAAAATTCATGTGAAGTCTACATGAGCCAAGTAGTGCTCCCCAAATTGCTTTATCAGGTTCTATGGGCATAGAGGCTATAAATCTTTCTGCCTCTTCTAACAGTCCAGCACGACCAAGAATATCAACCATGCATGCATAATGATCAAGCTCTGGTTCAATGCCATGCTCAAATGTCATAGATTTGAAATAGTAAAAACCCTTTTCAACAGAACCCGTGTGGCTACAAGCACAGAGAACTGCCATGTAAGATATGGCGTCTGGCACGATGCCTTTCCCCTTCATCTGTTCAAAGAGCCGAATGGACTCCTCACCTTCTCCGCTAATCGCCAATCCGGAAATTGCTGTAGTGTAAGTGTGAACATTCTTCTCGTGAGAAGAATTAAACACCTGCATTGCCAATTCGATGCTACCACATTTAGCATACATGTCAATCAGAGCTGCAGAAAGAATTGCATCGATTCTTAAACGTTTTAGTTGAATGTAAGTATGAATCCATTTGCCATTATTCAAAGCTCCCAACTGAGAAATTGCAGAAAGTACGCTCACAAGAACGGCAGTACTGGGTTCTGGACCCGCCACCTGCATCTCTCTGAACAAAGCTAGAGCTTCGCTTGGGCATCCATATTGAGAATAACCAGAGAGCATAATGACCCAGGAGGTAAGACTCCTGGTAGGCATCTCAGTGAACAGACGACTTGCTTCACTCAAATGGCAATACCTGACAAGACCCATTAAAATTAGATTCCAAGAAACCTCGCTTCTTTGAGGCATTCTGTCGAAAAGTTCCAAAGCCTCCAAAATCTCTCCATTTCTGACACATCCACCAATCAACGAATTCCACGACACGACGTCCAAAACACTAAGCTCGTGAAAAACTCGTCTTGCATCGTCCAATACCACACAGACAGAGTAAAACTGGATAATCGAGTTACGAAGAAATATATCAGTTTGAACGGGTTTCTTCGCCACTGTAGAATGGAGCTGTCGACCCAGATGCAAATCAAGGGCGCCAGAGCAACACTGGAAGAGAAAAGTGAAGGTGAAGTTATTCGGCACGAGGCCAAAGTCGGGAATGTGGTTGTATACAGAGATAGAGTTCAGGAGAGAGTCGGGGCGCCCACGACGAGCGAAGCCGCGAATCAGAGTGTTGAAGGGAAAGAGAGCTATTATGGGGGTTCGGGTGCGGAATAGGAGGAGGAGAGCGTAGTCTATGTCCCCGGAAGGGTGCAGGGCGGAGAAGGAGAAGATGGGGCGGAAGACAGACGGGGGGTGGGTCCGGCCGGTGACGACGAGGCGGGCATGCGCCTGTTTGAACTGAAGCATGGATGTGCAGTGGTGGAAGATGGAGGTCAGTGTGAGATGCGAGACTTTGCTGGCCATGCGCGTTTTGGATTTCCGCTAAAGCATTGTCGTTGGCATAAGTAACAGTACCGACAATCCTTTGAACTGGGAAAGGCGGGAGCTATGTTTGGTAAGGGAAGCGTGCGGTGAGTTCTGAAGCTGGGGGACTTCTACGATTTGCACTCATATGATTTGCATCTCAAAACACGATTATACGACTTCTTAAAGACCATCAGGAACACAACATATCTCCAACCATGATTATAAACTTCCTAAAGATAATTAGGAATAGACCATATCTAGATGGATAGTGATATTCGCATAGTAAAAACACTCACAAAATTTTTTATATGACTTTTAGTTAGACTTAAACAAGTGGGCTTCGCACACACTTTACTTCGGCTCACTTATTAGGCATCCACACCCTAATTGAGTCACTTGGCACAAGATTTTTACATATATTTATTTAAGGGTGTAAAAAGTGTTGGCCGGCCAACATATCTAGATCCACAGGTTAAGAGGCCCGGTACCCCGATTCGTTGGTTAGCCCGTATGCTAATTATAATTTGACAAACATATCTTGTGAGCAGGCCGCATAGGCGATTGATGGGGTAGATTGATCACTTTAATGTAAAAAATCAAAATATTTTTTTACATTTTAAAAAAAAATTAAAAAAATTAGGGCGAGCCGGCCTGCTCAACTAGTGGCCCACACCAGGTCCAAGCCTGGCTTGGCTCGTTGCCTTCCTATTCATGATCAATGGTTTTAATTTTTATAATTTTTTTGTTTTTATTTTTGCGTTCATGGAACCATGGAGGCACAACCTTATTGAAAAATTACCACCACATAGAGTAGAGTAGGGTCCGGAAAAGTTCATCACAGCTTTCTAAGCTGTACCCAACCCAACTACAAAAAGGGTTTAGGGTTAGTATGAAAATTTTAGTCGTTTAAAAATAAGCTTGATATTTACCAACATAACCTACAAAACCCAACTCCAACTTGTTTTACTAATAAAAAACTTAAAATATTTTATGTCTTCTTGGTTTTCTCATTTAAGAGTGTCACAACTTGAGCTTTGAGAAGGGTCTAGAGACTGTCAACACCATTGGAGTACACCTGTGCTCAAACTGTGATAATACAATAACATATACTGCAAAAGATAAAGAATTTAATATGAAAACAAAAGCAACCTTCTGACTAAGCTTTTATTGAATTAACTAACAAGAGTTTTACCCAAGAGGTGTTTATCTGCAACTACAAAACAACTACTAATGCTCAAAGAATCAAACTAATCCTAATTCCCTTCATTATTCCTATGAACGAAAACTCTCAATCTTCTTTGTCGTTTCTACGCATCCAAATCAGAAATCAAACCTACACGCAAAAATATGCCCGGTGGAACTAACATTCCACCCGTAAGCCAAAAGCTTCGTGAGCCTCAAATAAAACATACATTGTAATCTTAGCAATCATCGCTCACACAACAACAACAACAATAAATTATCAATTAACCTCCAATGATAATACATTTAAACATAACTGTTGAAACTATTCATATGTATGCATCTCATTTAAACTTTAGAAATCATCATACATAGTCACCATATGCATCATAATTCATAACGTATAGTCTACATAACTCATTCCCTATAACACCCAGAGAATTAGCTATGTGATCCGTGATTTTGCGCTGGTGCGAATGCGCCGTGAGTGGTCATACGCGTGCACTCGTAATGACTCGTGAAACCGGGAGGGAACTGCCAAAGGCTAGGGTCTACCCTCATCCCTACGTGGCACCTGGGTAGTCTTATTATCTTGAATCCTGAAATTGAGTCACCCAACCCAAATCTTAACTAACTGTGTCAACCCGTCACTCTTACGTGGGTTCTTAGTACCTAGTCTACCAATTAGGCAATGCATTCCTTTCACATGCCCGTCTCATGATCGGTCAACATATCATTCACATTAATACACTTCATCATAATATCATTCATCCTCAGCGAAGTCTTCAAAAGAAATCTTAGCATAGCATTATTGAAAACGATCTATATCATGCATTAAAGTACAACTGATTCTACTTGAATTAAATTACAAGGAATACAAGTTCCAATTCATTCAGAAAACAAATATAACAGATCCTGCATGTACAATTCTGCATATACAATTTAGCTTCTTCCATAATTAGATATAAACCTAAACTAGTGCAGTACTTTGTGTCCACCTGTGAATCAACTATCACCCATATTAAAACAGAGTATATGAACTGCCCCAATTTCATTTCTTTCACCAACTATTCATAATTGACATTGACCCATAGTTGCATATACAACATCATGAATTAATTTAAACCCATCTCAGCATATAAGAGAATTATATCACTGCTATAACATCTCCAATTTCAGCTCAGACTAACCCATGCTCCACCCTTATGAATCACAGATTATTTCTATGAGAGTATTTCCCAACAAACATCAGAGATTTCATATTAAATCAAAACATATAATACACCTAAGATCAAAGCATAAGTACAAACATGATATTAGGATTTCTTTCATCACAACAACGATCATAGCAATTTATGCTGAGAGAACAATTCGTGTTCTAAATGAGGAACCTCACCTTAGCCTATTCCAAAGCCTACGCGCAAAAGCTACTCTTCTCCTCTAAAACTTAGCATAAAAAAAATCTAAATAACACTCTAATTAAAGGCTGAGAATAATAAATTGTAATCACATAAAATTGAGGAAGAGAGGACATGATTTTGGGCATTTTCACTTGCCCAAAATCTTTTGTGAATAGTGATTTCGGGATTGGAGTATGAGTGGGTTTTTCCCAATCAGGGAAGAATACACAAAATTCTACCCAAAAACTTACCTTTCTTACTTACCCCTTGCAGCCCAGCCATCTCTTTGTCCAAAACCATCCTCACGACTGTTGCTGGCCGCCGGAATCCTCCTTGAGTGGTGCTGCCCACCAGAGAAGAGGAAGGGAAAGGTTGAGGTGAGTTCTAAGGAAGGAGGGGAAGGGAGATGGGCTGTGAGAAAGGGAGAGGACGCTGGGAAGAAGAAATCTGTTGGGAGAGATGGAGATGGGTCGCTGGGAGAGAACACGCATGGAGAAGATGGTTTTAATTTCCCATCTCTTGATGAACTTAGGGTTGGGGGAGAAGAAGCCTTTTCTCCCCCGATGCTCCCAGAAAAGTAAAGCTCGACGGATCTGAGTGCTGACCTGGGTTCAAACCATAAAGTAAAAAAAACAACAACGCGGGTTTACAGAGAGTTCTCTATTCTCCCATTTGTATGTTGAGTTACCTTTTTGAACAAAATTTCCACTCATCGTCCCTCTCTAGAATTCTCATTTAGATGTTCAATGTTATATAATTTATATTCCATTCTAGTTTATTATTTTTATTTATGTTGGTAGAGACTCAAAAGTTGATTAATGATGTCATTACCTTAGGTGGAGAAAATCATACAGATTTTTTTTAAAAATTCTATTAACATTCAGATTTATGTTTCAATTTTTATGGGATAATTAAGGTGTTAAAAGTATGCATTATAGTGTCGCGATGTTGTCTCTACGACTCTCCTTTTCTCAAATAACACAAAAAATATTTAAAATCTATTTATTGTGTCACAATGCATCTATTTTTTTTTAATATTTGGCTCCTAAAAAGATAAGATATAAAATACTAAGTTAATTTAAAAAAACTCAAAGATAAAAAAAATTAATGTTACCCGCAAACCCGACCTAACCTTACTTAAACTTAAATAAGGTTAAGATTTGCATTTTTAACTCATTTAATAGATAGGGTTGAGTCTTGACCCTACCTAATTTAATTACCGGTCAAGCCAACCTGACCTTTTCCTTTTCCCAGCCCTAGTTGAGAGGAAAGCAGGGTTGGAGGAGATTCGTAGGCTCAATGTGTAACGTCCGGGAATTTTCTAAATTTCCGAAGTCGTATACGTGGAAATTAGGGTGTAGGACCCTTTAATCTTCTCATGAGAATAACTTGATCATTAGTTAGAAGTTCTGGCTGAATCATATATGGATGGAAAATAGACGGAAAGAGCTTCGAAACGCTACCAAGAACGAGTGAAACGGAGTTCGGATGAGGGAGATACGATTGTTCGAAGTTAAACATATTGTGCGGGGCCCGTTTACCCGAATTGGACGTGCGAATTGTCCGTTTAAGTCACTGTACGGGCCCGATTAATTAGGATTCCGAAATTGTGTTTTTGGGGGCTCAATTTCTCATGGGATTAGGAGCCCTAATCCCATGCTTATAAAAAGGATTAATTAAGAATAATGGAGGGGGCTGCGAAGGAAAGGATGAATTTTTCTGGTGAAATTCCGGCGAGACTCTAGCGAAGCTCCAACGGCTATGGATCGACAACAACTCGACCTGAGAGGTAAGATTTTGAATTGAGAACCGTAGAGATATTGTTAATTAATTTTATTAAAATTTATATTGATTTCTGCAATTACTGTTCACGTAATTTAGTGAACAGTAATTGATTTCCCATCGTCGGATCAGCCCTCGAATTGGGGCCGCGGTGGCTCTGGCTGTGGCGACCATGGCCGCGAAAGCCCTGGCTCCGGCGTCTTTAGCGGCGGAGGAATCGCTGCTGCTGTGTGGGCCGCCGTTCGTTAAAAATAAAAAAATTGAAATTGGTGGGAACTGGCGGCGGCACAACGTAGCAGGAGAATGGACTAGGGCTGTCGGAATCGCCGAACGATGGCGATCCGGTCAAGCCCGGCCCATCGGCCGGCCGTGGCGGCCTGCCATCGCCACGGCAACACCAGTTTTAAAAAGAAAAAAAAAAGGGTAGTTGATTGCCCCCCCCCCTGCGCCGGCCATCGAGAGATAGCGGGCCGAGGCTCAACGGAATCGCCGCCTGGCGGCGATCCGGTAGAGCCCAGCCCGCCGCCAGGCCATGGCCGGCAAGGGCAGCACCGCCAGAGGCGGAACGCCTCTGACCGGACGTGGGGAAGACGACCCGAACCGGATTTTCTCAGACCTGGTTTGGGTCTGATGTTTTAAAAAAAAAAAGATTAAAGTGAACCGGGTCCGGTTCAGGGGGTTAATTGTGTCAAAAAAATCCTAGAAAATTACTGTTGAACCTTGAGTGGCGTGGGAGTATTCCAACGAAGTTTCAGCTAAAGAAAAAATCTCAAATGTTGTAAAATGACCTTTTTACCCTTGTTAGTTATTTATTGTACAATATTAACTTACCCAACTTTGGGGCTCCGGTTCAGAGACCTATGAGTAGATCTAAAAATTAGGAAAATTCTTAGTGATAGTTTAATGGGTAACCTATTTATAGGCCAAATATCTAAGTGAAGAAAAATCCTAGTGAGCAGTTAATTGACCCTTTTGCCCTTAGGGTTTATAGTAAACCGTTAGTCAAAACCTGGGTCGGTTCAAGGGGTTCACGACCCCGTCATATGCTACAAAAATTACACAGAGTCCATGAAAGCCAGTAGTACCCTTGAGTTGAGTTTTGGACCTATTGGATGTCATTAAGGCCTTAAACCAAATGACAAAAATACCCCTTAGAGTGGATCTACCCACATTCGTATGAATGGAAGCGCGGGCTAGTCTGAGAGTGGAGCTTTGTGAGAGGTCAATGACTTAAATTAATAAAAGGGTAGTGTGATGACTAGAATGACCCAAGGGAGGGTAGCATAATTTAAGGTGTAGAATTACCTTAATGCCCTTAAGGGCAGTATTTTCCGTTTCTATCGAAACTAATAACCTAACCACTAAGCGTTAGGGTACGTTATAGTTACGTAGAACGACTTCAAAAGGAAGGGGTGTGACTAGTAAGTGACACGAAGACCTTGTCAGGTTATAGTGTCACGGGAAACAAGAGGAATGATCTTCGTTCTCAAGGCTTAGGGCAGCAGATTACTCGTGTCTGCAACTGAGTACATCAATCGACTAGAGTGTTATATATGTAAATCGCGGGATGCGATAGAGTTGTTACACTCTTGGGCTTGAACTAGTTAAGCCCTAGCCTTGCAAATGAGTGTAATAGGCCTTTATTCATTCTTTACGCATTGGTGTGAATATATGTTATTTATGTTGGTTAGGCTGGTGCATGCTTTTATTGTTGATGCTTTAATTTTTATCGGTAACTCAAGATTAATGAAGTTTAATCAAGAGACATGGGTTACCGTTGGATTGGGGGAGAACACCTAATTAAGATAAAGACTAATATACTTCTGAGGGGTCTGGGGCTAGTTCATAGAGTGAACAAAGCCTTTGACCTGACAGTTTGCCTTGGTTGATGAACCGATGGCATTCTCTAGTTATAAACCCTAGTCTAGAAGGGACTAATAGGGTTTGGGATAGTCATTCGAAAATCTTGGCTTATAGATGAGCAAGATAGGGTTCAAATGGTTTCCTAAGTTTTTAGCTCTTTTGAGGAGCCGCTGATTTGACCGTGTAGTTGCATTTCCCCATTGGAGGGAGCTGTGCGTGAGCCGGGCTCACTTTCGATCTATTGAGGATCTTTTAGTGTACACACATTTGGATTAACTGACATTCCTGCTTGGTTGGCTATTCCTGCCACTTCTGTTTAGGTGCAGTTGTAAGCCATGCCCTTCCACTCCGGTAAGGTCCTTCAAGGGGCCTGGTGGATTCCAGGGTGTTTCGTTATCATTTGTCACTAAGGTTGACATTTGATGAGTCTGTCTGTCTTTGGGATTAGACGGGGATATTAATTATTGAACAATGGTTCAAGAGACAATTAATAACATTGATTGATATTGCTTGTTTAATTAGAACAAGTGGAACGATTAAAAGACTTGCATAAAATGTAGGTTGCTTTAAAATACTTAAGCATTGCATGTGTGTTGCTATGCTTCTTAGTATAATGTAGTATTTGGCAGAACTACGTCTGGATCTGATCTTGTTGGAAACATTGAAAATGTTGTCTAATGAGTACGTAGGCAACTAACATCGGATGATGTTGGCCCGATCCAAATAATATTAATTAAACCTCTTGTCATTTGGAAACTCTTCTTCTGAAGGCGGAGATGCTCCATTGTGGTTATGGTTGTTGTTTGGTTTGCTTTGATGCAAATTCTCTAGGCAACGATAAGTAAAATCAAGACAAGCGAGCACAAAAAGAACGTTTCTACAACTCCGGTACGTAAATGTTTCTCTAGCGTGAGAGTCAACTTAATTGTCTATTTTTATATAGATAACAGACTTGTACTTAAATAGATGAACTGGTCTTTATAAATTCTTAGACGTTAAATAATATCATATAATTTAATATTCGTATTTGTGAACCCTAATTATCATGACCTAAATATTTAATCGAAGAATTTATTTTGTATTTAAAGAAATTTTTTTTTCTATTTACCGATTGAACTATTTAAAAATACTTTTAAAAATCTAGGTCGTAACACAATATCTTCCCCAACCTGCAATGCCCATGGGCTGATCCTTATACCATATAAGAAGATATAACAACCATTCAATATAGTCTCTTTATGGATTGGACAACCATGTAGTCAACATTATTAATGAAGAGGAGCTTCCTATATCCTGACTCCCGGCCTCCCAACGTTGCTGACCCCTTAGGAAAAATTTAGATGAAGGATAACGAACAAGCAGCTGCTATACAAAATCTGATATTTGAGACGAGGCCGTCACAAAACTAGAAATCTTCATCCACTTTGAAGACGTAATTCTGAGTCTTATCTTGCAGGCTAGACATTACTGAAGCCTTCTGGTAATCCCCCACCCTTCTCTCAAAGAAATTGGCTTTTCCTCTGCACATAAAATAACACAAGCAAAAGGATATAAGAATCTGCTATATAAATACGTCTCCCAAGCACACAATCAGCAGGAGATCAGGACGTTAACATGGAAATATCAGCAAAGGTCAGGCATGTCACCAAGGCAAAAAAATCTACTCGCCTTGTTACATGCAGCCATAATATGCAGGGAGATAATATTTAATTTACTTTTTGTGAGCCCCATAAAACGGTTGAGAAAACTCGAGATTCAGATTTTTTAAACTTCAATATAGAAAACACTAGTATAACAAGCTAATTTCAAAGAATATGGATTTGTCCAGCACAATTGGCAACATTGCATGAGATGAAATTCTTTTTTGATGAGACCAAAACCGGATGGTCTGAGTCTGACTTTGGTATGCCTATTGACAAGATTAGACCTTTCTCAATCTTGTTGGGCCCTATATAACAAAAACCAAGGGATCCCAAACATTACATGCTACATAATGGCATATAGCATTAGATCAGACACAGAGCTGCTCCGACTACATTCACATATAACACACTGTCGAGAACAAACAAGGGTGTGCGGCATAAGCTGCTAATTAACTCACTGCAAAGATATGAACTCCATCCAGTCAAACGGATTCTCTACATTATATTTCTTTTGGTACCCTAATGAAACCTGTAACATTCAAGATCAGATATATCTCTTAGTATCATTCCACGACCATAAAATATAGGCACAGCTGATCAGACAGAAGATTTACCAGCAGACGATCTGCTACAAACTTGATATAGTGGCTCATAAGATCTGCATTCATGCCAATTAATGCACAAGGGAGAGCTTCACAAACGAACTCAGTTTCTATTTCCACTGCATTGTGTACAATTTGATGCACCCTATGGCAGTCTAAGGGCTTCCTTAACAAGCTAAAATGGAAATGATTTTAGAAAATAGCAAAATTTATCATACAAAACCTAAATAATGTTGGCTTCTGAGTTTTGACAGGCTAAAACAAGAGTACTAGACAACAAGGGACCCACCTGTACAGTAGACAAGCAAAGTCACAATGGAGGCCTTCATCTCTTGAGATAAGTTCATTTGAGAATGTCAGGCCCGGCATTAATCCCCTCTTTTTCAACCAAAAAATTGCACAAAAACTGCAAAGAATAGGAAGGTAATAAAACTATGCGAGAAGACAAACCTAAAAACATAAAAATGACAGAACTTACAAGAGCTCACCAGAAAAGGATATATATGGAGAAAAAAGTAGTACCTTCCAGAAAAAAATATGCCCTCAACACATGAAAAGGCAAGGAGTCTTTCAGCAAATGATTTAGAACTGCCATTGTTAATAGTTATTGTAAGAGTGTGCAGCTGAACACAAGTTTCATGACAAGATGCAAACTTAAGCTGCGGGATCTTGAACTTTTCGTGTACTGAACACACTAAAAGAACAAGGTGTCTTGCATCAACGTGGCTGGCACCTGATACTATATCCACAATGATTTGCTTTCTCCCTATGTTCTCAATACTAATGTTGTACCAAACCATTAAGTCTTTACATATCCCACAACATATCTAGAAGTTGAGAAGACTCATTTGAGAAGAGTAATTGATCTTACTGAATACCTCTGAATCCAATCTAAGGCCCATTTAGCTTTTTTTCCAACACAAGGAATATTCTCTATGGCATTGAATAACCTGAATTTTTCTGCTGAGTCTTTGATATAGGTCTCTAGAAGTAAGCTGTACATCTCTGTATATTACTAAAAAAACATTAGTCATATGGTTGCAGTTTTATCAGAAGCATAAAAGTATTTATCTCATCATCCATAAATTATTACCTGAATGAATGTTCTCCATGGCAATTTGAAAACCATAAAAGGCACGAGCCTGCATACGAAAACAAATGATAAGAATGAAACTAGATATATCCCAATGAAAAGATATATATGAATGAACAAAAGAGGCAAGTAAAGGCGTAATTCATGTGTGTCATTGCATGTATATGTACTCATAGAATAGCTATTCTAGTCTTAAGTTGATCCTACAGCTCTGTGGTAAAGCAAGGATAATAGTTGCCAGCTGAAGGGCTGTAACTGCTCATGTGGAACTCAATCGCTCCCTACATACAACTGCTCAGATCGACCATTTGGAGTACATGCGGGCTCTCCTTGTGCCAGCAGCAAATTCAGCAGGTGGGTTGCAATGGATTGGTTCTAGAAATCAGTTTCAAAGTTTTCTATTTGATATTTTTTGTAACAATTAAATTTCACCAAAGGTGAAAAATTGGAAAATTTTGACAATAAGTAGTTATCATTCAAATGCCTAGTCACTTAAATTTCTTAGAGACAGGCCACATGTGTGGTAAGCTAGTCCTTAAGTGCTTCATATAGAGTGATTCTGCAATAGATATAATGTAGACATTCCATCATGTAAAAAGGGAAGTATCAGAGCTGTTGACCTCTGGGATTTGAATGTCATTTAAAAATCTTGCAGCCAAATTTTCCAAAACAATGCCATCAGAAGCAGCAAAGAAAGCCAACACATGGCTTATAAAATATCTCTCAGCATCAGAGAGACTTTCCCACTGACAAACATCTTGTGAAAGATCAACTTCCTCAGCTGAAATTTAATCAGATCACCATCACATCACTGTTATGAAGATAGCCAATGAAACAGCCACAAAGTTGTAATTAAGAACCTTAATGCGAAAAACATTCTTGATCAGAAACAAATTGTTGCAAAATTACTGCAGCTGTGGTTATAGCTCGGTAACTGAAATAAAAAAAGAATGACAAAGATCGAAAAAAAAATATAAAAACACTAAATACAATGAAAATAAACATAATAGTTAGAACCTTTATGTGATTCAGTAGACTAATTTAAATAAGTAGCCCTCCAAGACATATTCCAACGGAAAAAAGTTAAATAAAACATCTAAACTACAGTAGGACATAATTATAAGAAAAAGTATTCACTCCATGACAAGTTACTTGTTGCTTCAATTGGCAAACTGCTAATTAGCTTACAAGATATGGAGACACCTTTCAACGAATTTTAAAGGAAGATGAAATACAGGCAGGATGCGGAAGAAGGCCACTCGTGAAATTCTAGAAACAAAATACATGTGAGCATGTAAACCCCCGTCGAAATTCGCAGCTATGGTTTATTGAAGGAAAAAGTGAATAACAACGCACCAAATTACCAATGTACACTCTACGCTATGCAGTAGATGAAGGGACTACATACTCAGTTTAGTGAGTCACTGAGAAGAACGTATAGTAAAAAACAGAAAGAAAATTCAGCAGCCAATGAAGTCCTCGATTATGAAAAATTAATAGCGGGTCAGGAAAAACTTGACTCTACAATTAACAATCAATAGAAAGCTTTTGGAGAATCATTGATGAAAAAACCTAATTGAAGAAAGTTGAAACGCCCAATTACCAATTTATCAGTTCCGAAGGAAAACTGGCAAACAGAAACTACTTAACGAAAGCAAGGTTAAGTAGATGTGTCTAAAGCGTACGCCAACTACCATGAGACTACGATGAGAAAGGGAATTTTGAAGCACGTACCTAAAGTGGCAATGCAGAAAAACGTAACGAAAAGTAACTTTACCAGTCCAAAAGCTTGCCTCCGCTTTCTTATACATCTCCCACAACTGCTGGTATCGTAGAGGAAACATGCAGAACCTCTGCGACTTCTGCATCAATATCGGTTCATCTTCTTCTGCTCCTATTTCCTTCCTGAGAGAACCCATCTCAGCATTCAACTTGACAAATCCAATTATCCCCCCCCCTTTTTCTCTTTTCTTTAATTTCCTTTACTCGTAAACCCTCACAAAACCCAGAGACGAGTCCCCAAGGATTCCTGTATGCTTCCTCATATGAATTTGGACTTGGTCGTGATCGATTACAGGACGCCAAGCCCAGATAACCATCATGGGTCCCTTAGGAAACCAACTGGTTGAAGGATGTAATCAGGCCCAAACCATATGAGTGAATACGGCCCACTGCTATCGTGGAAGGGGAACTTGTAAAACAGTGCGGCATTTATGGCCTCAGCAGTGATGTCATTTTTTAGGCTCCGCGCCATGTCGTCCTCCCACGTCCCGGGATATTCCCGTCTGGGCTTTTCTTCGCGAATCTTCGTCTCTTCGCTATTTATTCCATTGCAGTATCTGGAGGTAGCGTTTACAGTAGCCAGTGAAGATGGCGGGCGCTCAGTGCTGTGAAAATCCACCTGCTCTTAGCTCGGCGTGTGGTGCTGGCGTTGTCGAAGAGATCGGTGGACTGAAAGCCTACATCACCGGCCCAGCGGATTCTAAGGCGGCTGTGCTTCTCGTTTCGGACATTTTCGGTATCCATTTAAACATTTTGTTGTTTTTTTTGTGCTTCGTTAAACCACTTAAAGACTACTTGTTTGTGCAAACGACTGTCATTTCCTAATTTTTCAGGGTCCGTCAGAAACAATGGGTTAAGATTCATGTTTTTTTGTGATTTTTATCTTCAATTTTATTTCAAGTTGTATGTTGGCTCAGTGGAATGGCTTTTTTTAAAAATTATACTCATATTCTCTTTTCTTCTACTATGACTGATCGACATCATTTTTTTGCACGTGTACTTGGTCTTTCTTACCCATTCTGATTATTTTCCCCCCTCCTTCCAGGCTATGAAGCCCCGAACTTAAGGTACGAAGTGCAAACATGCTCCACCTAAAAAAAAATTTGTTTTTTCTTTTTTTGTTTTTTTAGACAAAAGTGTTTCTGTAAAAGTTGCTGACACCATTGGAGCGATTATACCTGAATTTGTTGATTATGCTGCAAGTTCTTAGGAAAATAGATTGTACACAGATAGATGGCAGTTTATTTTTGGACCTGTTTTTAATCACATTCCTGATAATGCCTAGGCTGGTTTGAAAGAAAATACATTATGTTATAGGTAGTGTAACTCTTAAGTCATAAATCTTGCGATGGCCCATCGAGGACTGATTTTCATCAGGATTAAGTTTGTCTAGATTCTGTGGTCTTGTATCATCTTTAGGAATTCAGCATGAGGGTTTCTTTTTCTTAATTTATACTCGGGTTCAAATATTTATGTTACATTTCCTGATAGCTGATGGGATCAATTCCTTTGCCCATTAGGAAGCTTGCAGATAAAGTTGCAGCTTCCGGATTCTATGTGGTGGTTCCTGATTTATTTTATGGAGATTCCTATGTTCCTGGGAAAATCTCTAGCGTTCAAGACTGGTTGAAGTCACATGGACCGGTGGGTATATATATTATTAGTCTCTATTTAATTGGCCAAGCATCAATTTCTGAAAGTACTACAGAATTAAGAGGTCCATTTTGTTGACTATTTCTCACTTATGTAAGAGTTGATAATAGGTCTTTTGCTTTGTATCGTTAGATTTTATTCTTTTCAAGGACTTGGAAATTCTAAAGTTAAAGTTGAACTTTTCTGTTGTTGATCACTGTACTCTGTGGTTTAATTATCAGGATAAGGGATATGAGGATGCAAAAACTGTTGTTGAAGCACTAAAAAGCAAGGGAATATCTGCGGTTGGGGCAGCTGGTTTTTGCTGGGGTGGTGAGTTTCCTTATTGCTAGCATTTATAAAGAAGACTTACAGCTGAATGATCGTCCTGTGTTTTATTCTGTAATGGCTTCATTTATATTATACGACTGCAAAGGAAACCTAGCTAACTAGAACCAATTTGTTTTCAGCCAAGGTGGTTGTGGAGTTGGGGAAAGATAACAAAATCAATGCTGGAGTGCTATTGCATCCATCATTGGTGACTCTTGATGACTTCAAAGGTGATAGACTACTTACAAATTTGACAAAGATTTTTATCCGGATTAATGACTTGAGACAAATCTAAGTGGCAACCATAGAGAGAATACTAGCCATCATTTTCTACATGAACAACAACCGATTGCTCATGGTGATTAAATTCATAATTTTAGGGGTGACCTATTTTCAAACTGTCAGATATAATTATTGCTCGTGTTCCATATGGATTTTGTGGCTTTATAAGAGATCAAATTTAGAGTACTAGCCATGATTGTCTACATGTATAATAATTAATTGCTAGTGGTGATTAAATTTATACTCCCTCCATCCAACATTAATAGCTACATTCGGAAAAATTGTAGTTTTTATTGAATGGTGAAACCCACATCTAAAAGAAGAGAAAATAAGCTTATGATACTCTTTTTTAAGTACTCAGCCACCTAAATTGAACAAAATGGAGCTCTTAATATGGAACAAACATTTTTGCCAGAGCTATTAATGTAGGATGAAGGGACTATAATTTGGGGTGATCTATATTCAAACAGTCAGATATAATTATTACTTGTGTTCCACATGAATTTTGTGACTTTATAAGAGGTAAAATTGAGACTGTTGTCAGTCTAAATTATAAGTAACACTGGACATTTTTTCAGAGGTTAAATGTCACATTGCTATCTTGGGGGCTGAAATTGACAAAAGTTCTCCTCCGGAGCTGGTGAAACAGTTTGAGGAAGTTTTATCTGCAAAACCCGAGGTAAAAATGTCTGAAGCATTTCTTAAGATGTTATCGTGTTGCATTTTGTGGCAGTTGTATGGGCTGCTTTCCAATTTATATATGCACAAATTGAGGATATTTTGGTATTTACCAGTTTGTATGGAGAAAGTGAAGAATATCCAAGCATATGTCACTTTGGCTATCTTTTTTATGTTAGAGATTTGAAGGCAAACCATTAGGAATTTAGTGTCAGGCGAATCTTTGGGCTGCCTTGAGGTCTTCCAGTTAACTATATATATTTGTGACTATGATGCAGAGATGTTACTGAAAAATTAATACCTTTTGCTCAGGTCAATAGCTTTGTGAAGATATATCCTGGCGTTGCACATGGATGGACCGTGAGATACGATGTCAGTGATGAACCAGTGGTGAAAAAAGCTGAAGAGGCTCATCGTGACATGTTGGACTGGTTTGCTAAATATGTCAACTGATTCGTATCATTCTAGGTACCACGATGGCATCTACTATCTTGTGCATTCTTCTGAAGGACGTTATGCTGCTCTAATGAGTATTAGCCTATTAGGGGACTGGTATAATCCTTTGAGTCCGTAAAGATTGGAAGTCTTGAGGATTTTGTTTTTATTTTTTTTTGTGGTGGATTTGATATGCAAGTTACGTACACAGACACAGCCGCCCACTTAAAGCGCTGAAATTCTATTATGATTTCTGTGGAGTATGCATGGAATTCCATGGTTAGTAAGGGTGTGTTTTCCCTTAAGAATTTTGTTCACATGTAGATAAATTTCTGCCCATTGAAAAATTAGTAGGTAAATTATAAGGCTTTCACTTACGAATTTTGTTAAATGTAATTCTAATAATTCCCTGCCCATTGAAGAATTAGTCATATATTACACCTTATAATTCAATTTTTCAACCAATTTTCACTAAATTCACTGGTCTATTGAATGTAATTCTCACTTAATCCTTGTGAATACGTTTCCTACGGGAGATCAAATTGCACATCTGAGTAATGCAACGTTGCATCTATTTGCCTTTCACTCACTTCTTTTCTCGTACTAGTCATACTAGTAAGAATGTACACGGATTTGTTAAATATAGATTAAATAATATAAAATAAATTAAAGATAAAGTATGTATCAAACAAAGATTTTTTGTGCATGTTATAATTATAATACATGCTTTTATAATTTTAATAATTATAAATTGCACTTGCATATGATTATAAGCAATGTACTAACTCAAATATATTCTTAGTAGCAATTGCAAGTTTAAATTTTTCATGTTTAAAATAAGGTTATAAGTTGGACCGTGAAGTGCACTTTTCATATTCAAGATTAGCAAGTCTCAATTAATAAAATTTGTTAGGAGTTTTTCAATAGTTTCAAAAAATATACAAATCTAAATATGTGTAATATATATAAAAAATATAAATATTTATTATTAAGAAGCATGTTATATTGATCGGACATGCAAAAAAGTTTAAGAATTTTTACTTAGTGGGATCTCATTTGATAGACGAGTGTTTTAATAGTATAAAAAATATATGAATTTGAATTCAAGAAAACAAAATACAACCTTGCATAGTTAAAATTTACATAACCTAAAAGACAAGGTCTATGTGGTGTTAACAAACTATTAGTCTGACATATGGAATATGGGGGACAATATAGCAAGTTTGGCAAAAATATCATCACCCTTGTGTAATAGTATGATTTGACGTTCATAGATCTATGTCATGGCGACACACAAACAATAGGAGCAATAGAATATGCAATTGGCTAGTTCAATGATTTTTGTTAGGTGGGATGCCAAACGAATCAAGAACAAGAGGTCTAGAGCTGGAAGTAGTTGTTTGTGGCTGAGTCTGATGTTCAAGTTCTGGGAGGAAACCTTGTCCTGCTGAAGTTGGCCATAAACAAAGAACGAGCCATCCTCCACGCCTATTTTTATTCTCCTCAACCACTTCCACATTCATCCCCGCCCCTTGCACCCCTCCCCATTCTTTGCCTCTAATGCTTTTTCTTTACTGCAGGGCTGTTTGGGAGGTGCTTTAAGAGGAGAAATGGATTTTATTTTTTGAGTGCAATATATGACATCAAAGGGGGAAACAATTTCTTCTCCCACTCTCTTAAAGAGGGGAAAAACAATTTCCCCAACCCTAATACATCCTAAACAGCCCCTGCAGTCTATCCTCCCGGTTCACTTGTTTACTCTCTACTTCCCAGTGCTCCCACATCTCCTTTTTTCCCGCTTCAGTTTTTTGGTTTTCTGACAAATGAAGGGCATCAAAGAGTCGCATGTCATGTAATTATTGACTCGCAAAAACAAAAAAAATGTTTGCCAAGCTTATTTGACAGAGTCTACAACGAAAATTCAGCATGAAAATTAGTAAAAACATCATTTATAAGCATTCGCAATAAGCTATATGAAAAGAATTTTCAAATTGATCTAATAGATCGATTTAGTGTCTCATTCAGTAATTGTATTTGATCATTCACGAAAAGCTATATGAAAAGTAACTCTCATAACAAATTTTGAAATGGGACTGAGAAGAGAGACAACATTTAGCTCTTCTTGTAAAACTTTCGACAACCACGTAGGCTTTACGAAAGAGGCTGCATTTTCTTTAACATTTACAGCACTAAAGGCAGAATAACCAGAATCACCATTCTATGCAAACATTCGAGGATGTTTGAAGCAAAAAGCATTACATTTCGTCCTCCATTGGCGTCGCTAGCTGCCGAACAGTAGCCAATCAATCAAAATCCCATGGCCAATAATGCCCATGCTTATGTGCGTTCCTGTATATTTCGGCTCATAATAAGGGGACTCTAATGATAAGGGAAATATTTTTAATATTTTACTCTGACAATAAGCCTAGCATAAATGTATAAGAGCCATTCATCCATAAAATCGACGGTGTACATATTAACATACATTACTAGCACTAATGTGCATTAATGAGTATACTATTAATCTCGAATATCTAAGGACTCATAAGCATTTTTTAAAGTAGGCTCGTTGTCAAAGGAAAAATGAAAACTCTTCTAATGATAAGAGTATCATACATATTTTGTAATGAACTTTTTCAGCCCCGTTATATAAGCATACCATATTCATTACTGTTTTTTTTTTTAAGTTTCTAATAAAACTTATACGAAAACTATTTCCTTTTTAATGTGGCTATATACAACTGACTATACTCTTGCGTCCCTTGTTTCTTGTTTAAACATCCCCCAAAAAAAATTTCTACCTATCTCTTTACCCCACCTTATCCTCTCTTTTATTTTGTACCGGCCTGTGCCACTACAGCTACCCGTTGCCCGGTCTCAGCCCCCTCTTCCCCACCTTGCCCTGCCCTTTCCTTCTTGGTCGGAGTTAAGAGCCAGGCAACCTGGCCTGGGTAGCTGTGAGGGCAATGTAAGTGTGTGTGTGTATGTATTGCATAAACTCTATCTTAGGTTGATTTTTTAAAAAGTCTATATTGGTAGGCCACCATCAAATGGGGATATGGGACCAAGGGGGGTGAGTGAAAAATCATAAGAGAATGAGATTAGTATATTTAAGACAAATTTTGAGGAGTGGAACCCGTTCTTTATAGCCATTCAAAGTTTTAACCCTAAATTAATGACTTAAATTTAACATGATAAAAAAGATAAGCCTCACATATTCAAATGACGTACCCCAACTTTGGTAGACCTTCTTATTCAAATGAGATATTTAAACAGTAATTAAGTACACACCTATCTTACAACTCTAAGGACTCAAATTAGAAAATATAATCTTAATCATTGATTTATTGGTGAGATAAAAATATCATAATGAAGGGGGCTCATACTTCCAAATAGCCCAAAATTTATGGCCCCTCATATTTTACGGTATTCTTTTTATTTCTCTTAGTCTTACCCTCAACAAATATTAAAAAGATCATTATTATGAAAATCAACCCAATATACTCTTTTATCAAGTTGACTTAAGCTTACTTTTTGTGTGTATATATATATATATATACTAATTTTCAAGAAAAATGATACACATAATATAATTATCATGAATACTGGCGCATCATTGGAAGCAACTGAGTGCACCATAATACCATTAGCCAAGGCTTTTTGATTGACTAAATTATGGATTCAGCGTCTTCGGTCCTTCCTAATCGGAGATCCAGTAAAAAAGAGCACTACAAGGAAGTAAATGCCTAACAGAGCTTTCTACATAAGGCAGCTTATGTAATGAAGCCACTCTCATCATCGTGGATATTCAATATGTTCACTTGTAATCATAGTTATAACAGGAGTATTGAGTATCCACGATGATGAGCGACTTCACATAAAGCTAATAAGCTGCCTGAGGCTCCTTTTTTCTTATATGGAGTATGTAGAAACTACAAATGAATGAAACGATCGCATTCCCATTAAACTCTGTTTCCCTCATCCAGAATCAATTTTTACTGTAACTTCGACTGTCTCATTATTCTAAAACGGGTTTCCCTGAGCCTTAGATTCTCAAAGAACATATCAGTTGTACTTGTACATTAGAAAACATAAACAACCCTAAGGGCCTGTTAGGGGTTATGAAAAAATAGTAAAAAAATAAGTTTTCTTAGAAATTAACTTTGTACTAGGGGTTCTAAAAAATTTTAAAATTAGAAAATTTTATCTTCTAACCCCGGAAAAGAAGGTGGAAAAGTAAGATTTATTTCTTGACCCCCCGACCCTATGGAAACTATATTTCCGAGCATCGGGTTTAGTCTGAAGGAGATTGCCATCTCCCTCCCCGGTATGTCTATCTTCTTCTTCCTTTGGATTTCTCCTCGGTATGCCCCTTCCCTCTCCAATCGTCACTGGCGGGGGAGCCCTCTCTTGCTGGAGCTGGTAACGCGAGCTAGAATCTTCTCTGAGAGTTCCCCCTCTGTTCTGAGGCTCAGAACCTTGGTGATCGTCTCTGATCGTCCTACCCATGACTATCGCCAATTCCCTCCTCCGCCGTCCTCTTAAGGACCGCCACCCTTCCTCTCACCCGAGAACTATTCAGGCCATCCTGGAGACACCTATGGGTCCCTCCTCAGCCCTCACTGAATGTCACGAGCTGAGGAGCCCTGTCTCCCTGGAGCTGGTGGCGATGGGCTCGTCTCTCCGTCCTCGAAATAGACAACAGAAAGCTTCCATGCCCGTCCTCCAAAGTATGGTCATCGGCCTTCCCCAAAACCATAGCTTCTTCTATTGCTCCCCCGCTGCTGTGAGGCTCGGAACCTCGACGATTGGATTCACATCTCCAAGAGCCCAGACTGAAAGCCCTGGCCATTCTGCCACTGTTACCACCACCTCGCCACTGCAAACGACCCTAAGACTCTCCAAGCATACTAACAAGCCCACCATCTACCGACCCAGTTGAGAAAAGACACTCACTTTGATGTATCACATGGTTTGAGGCTTCATTTGGTCCATTCCTTTCTCTGAAACTAGATTTGTTTCTTTTTGTTTTTAATGGTATAGAAGCCAGAAGGGGAATTTTTGGTTAATCCCTGAAAGAGTTTGTGCGGGTGAGGCTGCGATTAGGAGTTGAAGGAAAACGATGAGAGATTGTTGCTGGCAGATTTCTTCCAACACCTGCATCTCTCGCTGGCCTGGCTGTTTTCGTCCAAAGCGTTTGAGATTTACAGAGTCACACCCTTCCTTCTTTTTTTTTTTCTTTTTTTTTTTCTATTCCCTTCTTAAACATGCTCCAGATTCTTCTAACTGAATCATTTCGCATGGGGTTTCAGCACTCCGTCCCTGGTACTTTCTTTCGTCTCTTGCCCCCCATTCTTGTTCATGTTTCATGAATCATTCCTCCTCATAATCTATTTTATCATTTGTATTATGTTGTCAATTTTGTTTTTTTATGTTTTTCAATATTTTTAATGTGAAGATTGATTTTTTGCTGCCATGTTTAACGGGCCTGAGATTGTGAAGAGGCTTGATGCAGGTTGGGATTGGTTTTCGCTTCCATTTGCATAATGCTTTTGTCTGGTTTCACTCTATGTACTTCTGGTATTGATCATTCGACTATATGATTGTCTTTCTTTTGTTGAAAGAAGCGGATATGGTTTTTTTTTAGTGATGAGATTCTGAAATTCCCGAAATGGATTGAATTCCTTGGAGAATTTTTTGAAAACCTTCATGAACTGGGTTTCGTCTCAATTATTAAAGTCATAGTCCTATTTTCAAATATGATCCATAGAAACAGTGCCATTTCCAGATAGATTAATTTTATTTTATTAAAAATTAAATTGTCATTGTCACATTTTCTAATAAAATAAATACATAATAGGTCATTTTTTTTACTTATAACCATGTAAATGATTGACTAAAAGGATTACCTAACCAAGTAAAAAAAATATATAATATTTTTTATTAATATAGTTTTTTTATCTACTTTTTTTTAATATACATTAATAAAAATTTCTAAGAAAATTTTCTAAATAAACCCCTAACGATGGAAATATCAATTTCTATGAAAATTGTCTAAATAAACCCCTAACGATAGAAATATTAATTTCTATGACAATTTATTTGTATGAGAATATAATTTTTTTAGGAAGTTGCTTTTCTAAGAATTTTTTTTTTCTAAAACCCCTAACATGCCCTAAAAGGCAAAACTGCGATTGGCATCAATCCAATTTCAGAATACCCGATGCAAACACTTATTCCTTTTTTATGTGCTACCAGAAAAAGGTGATGATCGGTCTCTTGCATCTAGTGAAGAAAATCCAATCCAACTCAGAGAAGGAAAACTCGCAGCAGCACAACAACAATTAAAGGTGTGGATTACGTACCATGTGGGGGTATTTGTCACGCCCTGGCACCGCCCGACCCGAGCCGAACCCGCTTTAGGGGCCGATCAAGCGCACGAGGGCGACAAGGGAAAATGAGATACAGTTTAGCAGAAGATTTATGCCCTAACCATGGGTGATTTAATAAAACTACGAAGCATGCACACCACTTTGAGTAAGAGTAAATAAGTAGAAAATAAAGAGAGTTGCATTAACTCAAGATAAACATAAGTCTCAAACCCACATGCTTAGTTTAACCTTAGCCCACTCTAGGCTCCAAAATAGGTCTTAAATAACACAAGTGTCTAACATAACATAAATCAGAATGAGAACCATACACAAAGGTTCTAAACATAAAACATAAACCAAAGATAATAAGCCTCATCAGAGGACTCCACGATCACATCCATGTCGTCTCCAATCTTTCCTCGAAGAGGAGATCTTGTCTGTCTGTGTGTCGCACCACGCAGCCCCAAAGCAAAACACAATAAAGAGATGTGAGTTTAAACAAACTCATCAATGGTTTTCTATTACACTATCATCATTGGAAACACGATGGCACATCAACATAATCATTCAAATCAAAGATTGACAAGATGTATAATTTTTTTATCATACATTCATAACACATAAACCTGCATATAGTGTCTCAAGCACACTTTCTGATCATGCATTCATAACACATAAACCTGCATATAGTGTCTTATTCACACTTTCTGATCATGCATTCATAACACATATATCTGCATATAGTGTCTTAATCACACTTCTTCAAATCAAGTATGCATAATATATCTTATCCATTTTTGCACGATAAATGTGTCAAATTACATGTTACACAAACATGTATGACATACATCATATACTTGCATCAGCATAAAATAAAAAATGCCTCCATCAAGGAGTAATCACAAATGGTGTCACGAAGACGGGAACATAGACAAAGTCACGAAGACGTGTTATGGTCCAAATTTTACGAAAGAATTTAAGAAATTCGGGGTTGTCAATCCCTAAAGGCAGCACACCCCAGACGATCCTGACTAAGGATGTCACATTCTCACGAAGAGAACCTAGAGCAGGGGTGTTCGATTTAGGACATCTCCTGCGATGAGGAAGAGCCCGAGTTCCCACAAAGGAAACCCACGAACACATGGTAGCCGGTGCAAAGAGCATATCGTACTGGATTCTCAGGGTTCAAATGACAATAATAATCTCAAATCGCAAGACAAGTACGTAACTCGTCCTTCATATAATTCCACTTAATTAGACTCAACTCGAGGAGTGCACATATTTCACGAAGGAAACTCAAATCAAAACGTGTCCTTTCGGACCAATCAAGTTTTAATTAAGCCAAGACCGATTAATCCGGCATACAATTTCACCACATTACATCCAATCGGTCAAACTCGATTAATCTCGAAAAACATCAATTGAAATCCATTTTCATGATGCATGCAACATAATACATACATGGGCAAGGCATACATGAATCCTAATTCATGCTAAGTGCTCTCATAAGCCCTTCATGCATCATTTATAATTATAATATTAATATTTATCATCAACATTAAATCCCACATGTGTGCGTGTGGTCATAATAGAAGCATTTCCCTCAATGCATATCAATCATGCTTAAACTTCACTCACCATCACCCTACACATGTGTATTAACATCTAAATATGAATTCTAGCGAAAAATCATAGTTGAAGAATCATTAAAATCGTAACTCAAATTAAAGCTTAACCACAAGCTAAACACATATAAGATCATTCACTTCATTCTTGAGTCATGACATTCACTAACATTCACACATCAATTAGTCATATCTCAACATGACATATCAGCCCACTAGTATGTTATAGTACTACTGAAAATATAGTAACCATATAGAATCAACCATTTGTAACTTCAAGATAGTAATTCCAACATCATATAACAAATCTCAAAACATATACCACAACTCCATAATCTCAATGGCACACCCTTCTAGTAGCATATTATAGCTCAAAATACTCCAAATACACATGAAAATGATATATCAAAGTAAGATTATCGAAATAGACATCATGCAAATTATACAAAATCTGCTGTGTAGCCGTTTGAACGCCCAATAGGGCCGTTCGATATGCTAAACGTGAAATTTCTGGAAATGCCATGTGGCCGTTCGAACGCTCAGGAGGGCTGTTCGATCGGCTAAGTGGGGAATCGGTCAATTTTACAGTGTTGCCGTTCAAATGCCCAGGAGGGCTGTTCGAACGCCAACAAGGCAGATCGACCTTCTTCTCCAATTCAAATCTTCAAACTGAAACTCCATAGATAAAACTTAAAATCATCATCTAACAACCTAAATGCCAATAAAATCTCACTATAACTTCTAGAAAGTTAATCCTCATCATAACAAGATAAAACCCTATGAAATCGGGATTAAAAATTATCATTTACTAATCATGTCATTAGAGTACCAAATCAAGTAAATCCACTCAAAATAAACCATGAAATCAACAGCTTTACCATAGGAAAACTAAAATTTTGAAAGTCCATTACCTTATCCCTTGATTAGGCTTGGATTTGATGGTCATCCTTCTTGAAAATCTTGCAAATACATAGAGTTTACATTAAACTCCATTAAAACCGATTTAACGTAGAAAACCCTAATGAAAAACTTAGATTTAGGGCTTGTTGAACATAAAAATCGGATTTTGAAATCTAGGGTTTGTAGTAAAGATGCAAATCAGTAGTTTTGAGGTTCAAAAACGAATCAAAACAAAGAGGAAATGGTAGATCTAAAATGGATTAAGAGAAAATCTAGGGTTTAAGGCTTAATTAGAATAGGCTTACCTTAAACACCTTCTAATCCGGTCATAATTAGGGAATTAGGCCTAACCTCCCTTTCCCAGCCTATTCCCAAAATAGAAATGCCTCAGGTCATTTTATTTATAGTAGGGTGTGGGGTGTGTATAGGTAAGTTGTGAGGTATAAATAGAATAATAGGCTAAAAATGGGTAATTTAGCTATTTGAGAACTAAATAAACCTGAGAAAATTATAAAAATTATTGCGAAGCCTTAATTTGATGTCTGGGTTAATTTGATCCAAAAACCCTAATTTCGGTGGTGGGGTCCACAGGGGGTCCCGCCAAACCCTAATTTTTTAAAAATTAGTAAAAATTTTAAAAAATCCCAAAAATTTATATTTGACTCAAAATCACTTAAAACCAATAATTATAAAGTTGATTTTGATTAAAACCTTAAGAAACACCATTTATTCGCGAAACCATCAAATTAATAAGAAATGAGTTAACCAAGCAATAACTGACAATTAAAATGAAATGAAAACCGGTTTAGAAATGAGAGTCCTTATAGTACTTGTCTGGATAAACAATCTTGGTGTTTTCAAACTTTGTGTTGAGGTATTGATCGAAGGTCGTTCTTTAGTTCCAACGTCACCTCCTTAGTCCCTATAACTCTTTAAAATATGAGAAGAAGAACTGAAACAAAAAATTTAAGCAAAAAACACGGTGTAATCACACACAAAAGGATAACATTAAAGTGGAAATGGTAGCACGAGACTCGAGAGCAAATAACAATTGGCTGGCTATCTTGTCACCCATATAATCCATAGGGCCCCTTTTTATATGGGCTCCCTGTATTTAACTATTGCAGGGGCACCCTTGTTGAGTAAAAAAAAATATTTTCAATAACACCCTCATTAAGTAAAAAAAAAATCTTCTCAACAACTCATTAGGGCGGTGATGATCTGGCACATTTGGTCACCCAGGATTTCATACCACTATTTCGGACCCATAATTTATCCTCCATGACCGAAGCCAAGGATGTCAAAGGGGCCAAAAATCATTGCAACGTGTCCATATTATCACTACTGCATGCAACTATTTTTTGGTCTCATATGTTTGGGCGGAGCCACATACTAGATTAAAGGGGGTAATTACCTCTTTAACCTTCCTTTTTAGGTGGTATATTATATATTTTATATGTGTCTTTTATTTATGTTTACCCCTCTTTACCCAAAGTCTTAGCTCAGCCCTAACTAGATTTATAATATTTATGTTATAACTTATGCTATAATAAGGCACATTTTTTCCCCCTCCGATTGCTCAATAAATGTTTTAAAAAATAATGAAGCTGCTAAACTCTATAACATAGAAGGGGCGAGGAACAAGCTGATAGTTAATCTGATATCGAGGGCTACTATGTACCAAAAATAGTCTGCCTAGGGGGGCTTAGTTCATGAAGTTACTTAGGGTTTTATTGGTTATTTTTTAATAATTACAAATTTTATTGTTATTTTTATTTGATAATATTTATTGAGCTTTTAAGCTTTTATTAGTGTGCCTGTTATGATTCTCTATTTAAGTATAAGAGTTATGTTATAATCTGATTAGTAAATGAATTAGTACAGTCTTAGTCTTTCTCTTCTTTCTCCATCTCCTCCTTGTCTCGCCCTCCTTTCCAATGGCCATGCCGCCTTTCTCTCCTATCCCAGCCATTCTGCCTCTGCCTCTCCCTTCCCCTATCCCAATCGTTAGGTCATTGTATTCCATGTTGAGATACAACAAGGGCCTCACGTGTGGATATGAGAGTTGGGAGTTCAGATAGTGGTACCATGGTAGTTCAATAGACCAAGCAGAGATGGCATGGGCAAAAGTGAATTGAGAAGACTAGCACTTATTATGCAATGGGATTCCTTTTTTTTTTGCTAACTTATGTGATAGGATTCATGAATGATTATTACATGGTTAGCATTCTCCATTCTTTTTCGAAAATTGGGTGCCCCTTGGGATTTTAAAAATAGATTGTTATATGTTGGGGCCCCCTCTTGCATGGAATGGGTGCCCATAGGGAAAAAAAGATTTTTTTTTCAAAACCTGCTAAAAATAAGTGAGATTTTGGGGGCCCTACAAATTATATGGGGGTGAGGATAGATAGCCATGGCAATTTTGTGAAAGTATTGACAAAAAACCATACCATCTTTCACGGGGAAGAGTTTTTTTATGATCCCCTATGTTAGCACCAATACCACTGGTACTAATGTGTGCTAACTTGTGTATCGTCGATTTCATAGATCAAGGGCTCTCATGCATTTCCTATGTTGGGCTCATTATCACAATGGAGCATTAAAAACACTTTCCTTTTGCAGTGACAATGGCAACTGAAAGATACCTTCCATGCTTCAGTTTAGTCCGAATCGACAATGGGTTAATGGCATGTCTGTAACACCCCGCACCGAGATCCGTCATGAGCTGGGAGTTTGAAACACAAAATCGGAGTAATAATTTTCTAAAATAAAACCAGGAGAAACGAAGTCTGAGTACAAGAGTCGTAATATTCTTCTACGCACCACATAAATTAAGTTCTCCATCTGCATAGACCAAAATAAAACTATATTTTATTCTAATTTGGATCTAGCTAATATTACCATGATGTTATTTCCAATATGATCAGATCCAAACATACTTCTGCCTAACGGCTATTATATACATCATGCATTAGAAAACATATACGAAAAAATACTTATATTCTAATATTTAATTGGAGTCAGACAGAGATCGTTGGAGTCAAACGAAAGTTAACAATCGGCGTAATCACACATCTCGCTCTATCAAATAGCAGAGCAAAACACAACAGGGCAAATTGGACTACAACAGATCATATCAGATTATATCCAACCATATCATATCAAATCGGAGGATATCAAATCAAAAGAGAACATTCAGAGCATATCGAATCAGAGTATCAGAGCATATCGGATTGGAGCTCAACATAAAATTTATCTAACATATGCATTCATATATTTACTTATTAAATCAGAAGGTCAGAAATGCTTACTCCTATGAAGTTTTTGGAAGTAGTAGAGTTTGGAGTAGTTCCTTTCTTCAGGGCGACCTCCCATTCAAGTCTAGAGATGGCGAACAGAGCCTCCTCTTGCTCTAGAACGTTTCTCTTATTGTGCCTGAGGGTAACAAACAGACACTCTCCTTTCTTAGGGTTCATCTCTCTCTTTATGCCCGAAGGCGACAAACAAAATCTCCCCTTACCTAGAGACATACCTCAGTTTACATGCACGAAGGCGCCAGACAAAACCTCTACTTATTGAGGGTATTTCTTTCTCTACACACCCGAAGTAGATGGATAAAACTTCTCCTTATCTAGAGACACTTTTCTCTCTACGCTCCCGTAGGCGACGAACATAACTTCCCTTTACACGGAGACACTTCTCTCACAGCAACCATGGGGGGCGAACATAACCTTCCATTTCCCGAAGCTCAGTGTCCATAGATGACAAGACATAACATCCCCTTACCCGGAGACATTTCTCACATTGTGTAGCATGTCGGTGAAGAATGGAGCCTCCCCTTACTCTGGGTCACTTCTTTCGGGGTAGCATGATGGCGGAGGACAAAGCCTCCTCTCAATTCAAGCCACTTCTATCTCTCTTTTTTGGCCCGAGGGCGTCAGACATAGCCTCCTCATGACCCAAACATTTTCCCTCTCTAGAGTTACCAACTCCAGGAGTGAATACTTTCATTGCGTAGAACACCCTCAAATTAGCAAAGAATGCCTCTTTAACATGCAAAAATAGATTCAGAATGACCCCAAAAAACTCCTTCACAAGTCTGCACTGGTTTCTTATTTATAGGGAAAACTCATGAACAAACCTGCTTACATGCCCACCACGCGCCGTGCGCATCATAGTTTCCGCACACATAATGCATGTGGTCACGCTGGCCCTGGCTTGCGCTGTGCGTGGGAGCCATCCCACGTTATGCAAGCTTCTTTCGTGGAGAGGCGGGCCAATGCACAACCAATGATGACACAGGCTTGTACAGCTCAGCGCCACGCAGAGCCTTGCAGTCATGGAAGGCAATATCGATACAGGTGACAGTATCGATGATTATGGATATGGGTATGCACCGATGATATGCTTGGTACGCGCCGAAACTGGCATAAACCCTTTTATAAACATAAAAAAATAGTATAACTTATAATGTATCATTATAATACTTATTTTAGAACATAATAAGACCATAAAATACCATATCAACTAATACAAGTACTCTAAAATTAGTTCATATGGAACTATACACTATTATGCTCTCCGTCCCATACAAATTATTGCTCCTTCTTTCCCATATTAAGTGCTCTAAAATTAGTTTATTTTAAAAATAAATAATATGCTTAATATAAGTCACAATTATATGTTTAAATAAATGCATATTTATAGAGAACTATATGTAAAAAAATAATTATGTAAATTGCATGGACTTACCCGTATTCATCTCATATAACTTTTAAAATATTATTTTTAATATAATAAAAAATTAAACTTTTAAAGAAGTTGGGTTTGAATTGCGTTATTGTTTTTAAGAAAAAAAATTTAAAATTATTTTTGAAATAAAAAAATAAGTTTTGAATATCGTATCGATATGTATCGCTTGTATCAATACGGTACATCCAATACGGCCAAAACGTATCGTAGATACATGTGGGGGGCGTATCTCCCCCCGTACCGTATCGGTGTTGGCCGATACGGCCTTCCATGCTTGCAGTGCATATGATTCTAACGTTGTTGTCAGTTATGATGTCAGCTATCTCGTCATGATCCCATTTTTTTTATACTTTCTCAAATTATTTTATTCAAATAATACCCTATCTTCCCTCCCCCCCCCCCCCCTAAATCTTATCTAAAAACTGATAATTATTCCTAATCCCTCAAGTTAGATGTTATCAAAAAAGGGTTATTATAACATTGAAGGCTAAGAATTTTATTTCACATAGCCCAAGGATGTGAAAATGGGGATATTATCAGTCCATGGCCCAGTATGAACTCAATAATAACGAAAACCCTTTTGAATCTTTAGGCATTTGCTCTCCCTCTTGGGAAAAACATATATGGGCCCAATGACCCAACCTGTAGTGGCCAATGGAATTGGCGTGCGGTATAATAAATCGACAAGATGGACCAAGCGGGAAGTATCACTCCGTGGGAGAACTTTAAATGTGCCTTACCCCACAGACAATGAGCTTATCTTAAGCTGCATATGGGAGCCTTTGCTATTTAAGATAGAAGATGCAATATCGATCTTAAATATCAAAGGCTCCCACGTATGATTTAAACAAGGCTCATTGTCATGAAGAATAGTTCTCCTACAATGAGCCCCTTAGCAAGTGGCGCATGGACAATGAAAATTGGAGCAGCCCATGGAGTTAAGGTTGTAGTTGATTTTCATTGTTTTCACTACTATGCATAAGAAAATATTTAGATGTGCTTATTTGCAATAAGGCTCCTATTGCAAGTAGCAGTGTGCTAGTGAGTAATGAGTAGTGAGAATCAGTTACCTCCGAGAGACCGAGTACAACTAATTTTGATGGCTACGTGCCTATTTATAATTTGGGGCTCATTTTGGGCCTAGTGACATATAAAAAAGAGTAGTGATATTCTTGCCCTATAGGCTATAGGCTTTAAATGGAAGGTCCTAATCAAAAGGCCTGTAGTATGGAAAATTTTCCCACTGTAATCAATGACCATTGTTATCTGCAGGATGGCTCATGTGGTTCCCCGCCTTCGGTTGACTCTGTTATTTCGGAAACTCCAAGTCTTCCAAGAGAATCGTTATTTAAGTGAGTCAGAAAGGGAATCGCCCAAGAACAAAGTTAGACAGCGTGTGCAAAACAGGCGTACTTAGAACGTGTGAAGGGTAGAAACCATCAGATCATATAAGGCCCACGCGATCTGACAGTTGTTAATTTTCATATTTCATTGCATAATGTAAGTTTCATGTTGGCCCCACAAAACTGATGGCCAGCCAAGCCTTGGCTTGGACTCCACAAACCCACCAAAAAAAAAAAAAGGAAATAAGAAAAATCAACTAAGACAGAAGAAAGGTCTGCTGAGTGCTGATCATTCATGTGGCCATTACTTTTCTCTGGGTTTTTATTCTTGTAGCCATTTGTGACAACTTAATTTAACCGCTCCTTGGCCGGACCACTAATTAAGCCTGTGATTTGTCCCACCCCACAGTCTCAATCAGAGCCCACATTTGACCAATCCAAGTACCACCATCTTTTGTCTCTTTCCTTTTGGCAAAATCACCAATCTCTTGTTTCTGCTTCTAAAATACAGTAAGTACTCCATTTGCTACCATTATCTCGAATCCATGATTAGCGTCCATGCTATTTACAAAGCAGCGTAATAACTGCAGTAAGCAAAGTGGAGTGCCTAGTGCACCCCGCCGCCCACCCAGGCTGCTGCTTATAGTGCTACGACTTTTGTATTGGCTTTCCAGTGCCGTCGTCCTTTATTTCACTCTCACGCGCTTCCGATTCTCCGACTTTCCCCGGCCGCGCTTTACGACTGGCTCTGCGCTTTAACATTTTACATCTCAGAAGAAGCATCGTCTACGCCCTCAAATACGGGATCCACTCCCTCCCCCCAACGCTTCTTCTAATCTCTCTCTCGCTCTACTTCTCTCAAGTGCTTCGCCCGCCCTTCAATCCCGGCTGTCTTTTCCCTGCCAGAAATACGGAGACCAAAATATGCCACGCTATCTGTTTTCCAGTATTTGTCTTCTTGTTTCAGTTCGATTCCGGTGATTGTGTATCTCAATTTAACTATTTGCGCATTGTGCTTCGGCAAGCTGTCTTCTGAGCTGCATTTTGGCCTCCTCCAATTTAGGGCTTTCCGCCGCCGTTGATCTGAACCGTTTCGTTTCTTCCGTTGCCGGATTTAGTTCGTTCCGCCCCTGTTTGTATTTATTTTAATCTGTGTTCCTGGTCTTGTGAAGTTAGGTATTCTTGCTTGTTTTTGGTTCCCGGATCCGTCTCTTCGTCCCTCGCGAGCATTCTGAAGCTTCTAGTTTCTGCATTTTTTATCTGAAAGGGAGTTGATTTTGCAGCTGTTCAACAGAGTTGCCTGGTTGTTCCACACGAAAGAGGAACTCACTTGTTTGTGCTTGATTTGAATTTGATCTGAACTTTCTTAGAAATAAAAAATCTGCAAGTTTTCTTGCTAGGATACCCCATAATTGGCTTATTACTATTATCTTCAAGTAATTTTTCCTCAACTGTACTTCACAACGCAGTCTTTAACTGTCGTGATGGTTCGCATGGTCTTAATGCTCTTAATCTGAAGCACTTCATATTGAATTATTGATCATCCCTCGTTCTGCTCTGAGGGTCTCTCACTGCCCATTCGCTTTGTCCATTGCCGTCCGTACTGATTCTCAAAGCCCTCCAAGTTTGTTTTGGCTGACTTTTAAAGTAATTTACCTGTTGGCCGACGTCGATTTAGCTTCTGTTTTGGCATTCAGGGATCTCTTGTCATATTCAATATCCATTCTGCTACTGCTCATCTCTCTCTTCCTTTCTGGAATTTTGCTGCAGCCGAGAATTTCCTGCTGGCCATAGCGTTTTAGGGCATGCTACATGCATCATCTTATTTCAGTATTTGCCTGTTTTGGAGTGCTCTGAGAATTTATACCAAATATGCAGGCAGATCAGCGGAGGAAGGTAACTGTTATGATCATCATATAATATTTTATGATCAAAATTTTTTTTGTCCCAATTAAATAGCTCTTAAGATCACTTCAAGTTCAAGGACTGAATGCCATTTATATGTCACTGATATATGTTGTTCATCTGACAATGTTTTCTGGCTAGCTGATAAGAATTGACCATGCTGGGTTTTTTCTCTTATTTTTTCTGGCATGATTTGTTTAATGGAGCCCCTGATGGTGATGGGGTCGAACAGTGGGGACACCCTGATTTTTGGTGGTGAAGTTGAAGATCCTTTTTACCTCAGTTTTTGCATTTTTATCCTAATATTAGTCTGTAGATTCATTTTTATTATAGAGTAAACTGATGATGTTTTCTCATATATATTGACAACATCATGTAGGGTGTATCTATTAAGATCCTTTTTGGTAGTTATCAGTTCTCTGCATTAAATGCTTGCATTATGTCTTTTCTTTTCATGTGCGTGTGCGTGCGCTTATGCGTCTAACTTTGGTCCTTATTGGCATCGAATGCTTCTAATGGATATCCTTGGCCAAAGAAATTCATTCGCTGGTTTTGTGATTCAGGCCCCTGCTGAGGTGGATTTTTTTACCGAGTATGGTGAAGGTAGTAGGTACAGGATAGAAGAAGTAATTGGAAAAGGAAGCTATGGTGTTGTCTGCTCTGCACTTGATTCGCATACAGGGGAGAAAGTTGCCATCAAGAAGATCAATGATATTTTTGAACATGTCTCTGATGCAACACGTATACTGCGTGAAATCAAGCTCCTCAGATTGCTGCGACATCCTGACATAGTGGAGATCAAGCACATTCTTTTACCACCTTCAAGAAGGGAATTTAAAGACATTTATGTCGTCTTTGAGCTTATGGAGTCTGACTTGCACCAGGTTATTAAGGCCAATGATGATTTAACACCAGAGCATTATCAGTTCTTCCTTTACCAACTACTGCGGGGCTTGAAGTACATACATACAGGTAAGAAAATGCTACTAGCTTATGCTGTTTTTTTAAGTTTCATGCTTGTATGGAAATACAATTCCAATATTTTTACCTTTTTTGTCTTTTAAATACACTTACTTTATGATGGTATATGACTCCAAGCTCTGGATAGAATGCTCTAGAAATAACAAAGAACTCCATATATTTTTTTGTGTATCTTCATGAATATTGAAGAAAATGTAACAGCATCATTTATGAATAAGTGCTTTATCTTATGTTTCATGTCTTTTTCTAGTAATAGTGTATTAATCTCTCCTTTTTTTTGTGCTTTGTAATAATGAATGCAGCAAATGTTTTTCATCGCGATTTGAAGCCAAAAAACATTCTAGCAAATGCTGATTGCAAGCTCAAGATCTGTGACTTTGGTCTTGCAAGGGTGGCCTTCAATGACACTCCCACTGCCATATTTTGGACGGTATGATGCTAAATAGAGAATTTTTAGGTTCTTTTCACTTCATATTATCTTTCTTGTTACTAGAATTCAGGGAATGTGGCGATTGATATTTTTCTTGTCCTGCTAACAGGATTATGTTGCAACAAGATGGTACAGAGCACCAGAATTATGCGGTTCCTTTTTCTCAAAGGTGCATAAAATTTAATATCCATTTGCATAAAGGAATAATTCTTTTTTATTATGTTTGATATAATTATTTTTCATGTACTAGTTTGTCTTTTCCATGAATAGTTCTCGAGTAGATCAAGGGGCAGATTCTGGTCTAGACATTTCTAGTTTGGTTTCTTAAACTAAATAATTTTCTTTCGCATTATAAGCCAGTCTGAACATTTCTCTACAATTTTGGTATATCCAAGGCAGATACACAGGGCCAGATGGAAAACTTACTACTGCTGTATATAGTCAGGGATTATATTTACTTTAATTTTACATCAATGCCTGTTACAATATGCTCTAATTATTAAAAGGCACATTTTTGCTGTAATGTAAAGAATTTTAAATTGGAAAGGAGTGCAACTTTTTGCCAATCCACATCTTGTCTGTCAAATATATAGACACAGAAAAGTATTTTCTCTCCTACAGAAGTTGGTCATGGATAAGGGTTGTCTGACTTGTGTTTATCCAGCTTGAAGTTTTAAGTTTTATATTAATTTAGTTGAGAATTAAATCTTGTATCTAACAATGAAAATGCCACCTCTTCCTGTGGTTGCTCATTTCGTGATGTGTATTGTTAATTTGTATCAAAATAGTTGTTAGAAATATTTTATGGTGTGAATTTATCTCTGATTCATGTTGATCTTTTACTGTGCACCTACTGTGCTGTATTTTTTTAAAATTCTTACAGACATTGTTCTTTGGTTCCTGACATCTGGTTTCAGTCAACCACAGGTCCTTTAATATATGGTTTTTATATTTATAGAGTATATGTAAAATTCATGTAGAAAATATTCATTTAATCTTGTAAGAAAATTTCCTTGCTGCAACTCTACATCAAAATGACATGGGATCCTCATTTGTCTTTGAGCTTTTCTTCCAAATGTCCACTGCAATTTTATGTGCCCCTCTCTTTTTATGCCCTTGCAGTATACTCCAGCAATAGATATATGGAGCATTGGATGCATTTTTTCAGAACTGTTAACTGGGAAGCCTCTTTTTCCTGGAAAAAATGTTGTTCACCAGTTGGACTTAATGACTGATATGTTAGGCACACCTTCCGCTGAAGCCATTGCCAGGGTCTCTCCCATCTTAAATCTTTCTGTTTTTATGGTTGTGGAGATTATCAACGAGTTATATGCTTTTTTAAGTGGGTTTAATTTGTATCAATTCTCAATGGCAATTGTTTGTATCTCATGCCTTTACAGGTAAGAAATGAGAAAGCAAGAAGATATTTAAGTAGCATGCGGAGAAAGAAGCCAATACCTTTCTCGCAAAAATTCCCGAATGCTGACCCTCTTGCTCTCCGCTTGTTGGAAAGGATGTTGGCGTTTGAGCCCAAGGACAGGCCTACAGCGGAGGAGGTAATGTTGGCATGTTTATGCTGGATGGGTTTTTTGTTCTGTGCTTCAAAATACATGTGTTTTAAACAGTTTTTGTGCAAAAAAAATGTCAGGCTTTGGCTGATCCTTATTTCAAGAGCTTAGCCAAGGTTGAGAGGGAACCGTCTGCTCAGCCAGTGACGAAGATGGAATTTGAATTTGAGCGGAGAAGAATTACGAAGGAAGATGTAAGAGAGCTCATCTACCGAGAAATCCTTGAATACCATCCCAAGTTGCTGAAAGAATTCTTAGAGGGAACAGAATCAACCGGTTTCATGTATCCCAGGTAATTAATCTCGATTATTATGAACCTTGTCTGTTTAAGTTGGTTTTGGAGGTAGCATGAAGGGCAATAGACCGTGTCAGTGCTGCCTTATGTGAGTTTGCATAGGAAGAAGTACTTAAAGTAGGTTTTCTTTTGCATGTTTCAATATTAGAAAACTCGTGTACTTAGGAATAGAGCTTCCAACTGCGTGAGTATATAACTTGAAAAGTTATGACCTTATGATAATGTTATGAAGAAGCAGAGACGAGCAACCAAAAATGGAACAATTTACAAGAAAAAAAGGTGGTTTAGAATGTGAAGAAAATGTATGTAATGTAGAATTGGGAGTGTTCATTAGAAGCAAAATTAGTGAGAAAGAGAAAGACAAAGAGAATAGGTCAGGAAAGTTTTTGCCCGTAAGGCACAGATTAGGGATTCGATGTGGTACATTACATCCCAAGGAAAACCTGAACAGGCTTAAGTTATAATTATCCACACTGGTCTATGTTTTGTACCGGTTTGTACTTCATTTGAGCCGCCACTTTGACTGCCTATTTAAACTGCAAACATTGAATGTTAAAAGTCATTTGACGTCTTATTAATTGTCTTGTATGAAGCTAATTTTAATCTGCATGACTTCATTTTGCAGTGCTGTTGACCAATTTAAAAAGCAGTTTGCTTATCTTGAGGAGCACTATGGAAATGGTGCTACGGTTGCTCCTCCACCTGGGAGGCAGCATGCATCTCTACCCAGGTCAGCATGCTGTGATGACAAATCTGCTTTTGTTCTTTTTTTTTTTTGGGGATCTGTTTCTGGAAACGAGAATTCTGATACTGATAAAATGAATCTCTACACAGGCCTTGTGTGTTCTATTCCGATAGTACTACTCAGAATCAACAAAACATATCAGAAGATCTCTCCAAATGTGTTATAAAAGAACTTGACAAGCCAGAACCGGAGCAAGGCTGTGTGATTCCAATGACAAGGGTTCCTCTTCAGGTGCCTCAGAGAATACAAAGTAAGCCTTTCCCACATTAATATCAATTTCAGAAAAAAAAAGGTCTTTCCCATTTTCATTCATATAATATACGAAAACAGATTTTATTAGGGTTATGGCCATTCCCTTTTTGTTGTTAGTGCATGTGAGATAATAATGATCTGCAATTAGCATGTCAATATCCATTGGTTTCAACCTTGGAAATACTGCCAGTTCTAGATGAAGGTGTTCTTGTACTTCCCTTTTGAAGGAAGCAAAAGGAAGCAAATTGTTTAATGTCAAAGCAGTAGAACATGTCAAACTGTGATTAAATTTTGGTTTTAGTTCTGGTTAAGATAGGAACACACTTCTGATGGGTCGTTGTGATCTGTGTTCTGAAAGTAGATGCTGCAAAGCCTGGGAGAATTGTCGGTTCAGTGTTACATTATAACAATTCTGCACCATCGGGAGAACCAGCTTATGAACAGCAACGTAGGATGATCAGAAATCCCAGTATTTCAGCTCAGTATCCTGTTTCAAGCTGTTCGCATCCAAGCAGAAATGCTAGCTGCAAGACTGAACAAAAAGATGACGCAGTTGGAGGAACAAATCCTGTTCAGCCAAAGCCTTACATTGCGAGGAAAGTGGCTGCAGCTCAAAGTGGAGGTGGTACCTGGTATTAGTTTTTCAATTACAATTCTGTGTAAGGTGGACGATTTAAGTGACAGAAGACTCTACTACACCCTTCCCTCTATGCCGTGCCTTCTAGTTTGCCATCCGTGGCTTAATTGCTTATTAAGAGGTCAGCTGTCCCATTTTCATGGCCAACTTCCCAAGGTCAAAGAGGAGAATGAGCGGTGGGTGCTTACTGACAGAAGCTAAAATGTGTTGAAGGCTGTTTATGGCTGAATGAAGGAACTTGTTTTTCATTTGGTAAAGGGAATGAAACAACTTCAGCATGGGAAAGAGTTTGGGAGGAGGTGCCCAGAGAAAAAGTTGCATCTTCAGTCTCCTTTCGGGTACAAACTACGTAAATAGTATATTATTGTCCTATGTATGGGATTCTAACCATGTTATTTATATTTGTTGTTAACCCTATTCTTTTCAACAAGAATCGCTGCTAGGAATGCATTTCATTATTTTTGTACGAGTAATCATTGCCATACTGATAAGGGTGGGTGGCGTGCTGGTGAAGTTTTTGCGGTTTCTAACACAATTACATTTTTTGTTATATGACAACCATAGTCTTTTTCTTTTGTTCATTGAACTGTTTTTTTTTTTTACAATAATTGATGGTAGAAACGTGTTCCAGTATATTTCTTCCGAAGAATTGCTGGCGTACGTGGAAAGTGGTGTCACGGCCAAATAGTTAGCAATTCGGCATAGATTATACTGTTTCAAAATATGTTTCAAAATTTGGTTAATCTTAACTTTTAACAATAAAAAAAATATCATATGAAAAATGAGATAAGACATACTTTAAGAAAGTTGTACAAGTTTTACCGAGGAAAGGCTCAATAACAAAAAAATAAATACATGAAAATACAGCAAAAAATATTGGATAAAAAATTAAAGTAGTTTTTAGAAAGGGCAATGATTTTCCTTCCGTGAATTTATTCAATGAAAAGATTTAAATTGGACAGGGATCTCCCTACTGTTACGTGAGACTCACTTTTTTGTATGGAATCAAAACATTCCCAATTTTCTCGTCCGAATGCCCAGTTGGAGGGTGTAGGGTTATCGACACCTTTTTAAAAAGTAGTATACGAGTAATGCTAGATCCGCTAATAGCTTCTTTCTTGTGCAAAACATTAAGCGCTTATTTTTTGTCCTCACCTGGTATCATTCCAACTTTGCCCTATGTTGACACGTTCTCGACCGTGCGTCGCTGCTGTCTTTGCCTAGCACGGCCTTGAATGTAGTCCACCTTCTACATAGATTATTTTTTTCCATCTAAAAAATACCAAATTTGAATGAAGTTTAAATTTTGACACATTCTAAAAGTTTAAATTTAAGTAAAATTTCTTTCCTTCATAATATAATTTTTAAAACCCACTACCCTCCCTGCCTCTCCCGATTTTTCTGCCCCCAACTTTTTTGCTACTGACGACTTGGCCTGCCTGTACTGGCAGGCAGCAGCCAAGTCCACTATTGGGCAAGAGTAGATTTGTCTGAAAGAACAAAAGGCAATGCTAAAAAAAATCAGCTCATGAAGGCCAACACGACTTTTGTCTTAGTTTTACACCAAATTCAAGATTGGTCCCATCTCTTCTTTCTCCTAGCGAACCAAAGAAGTGGGGCCTGTGTTACGAACCATTATCCGGGCAGAATTGATTAATGGACTGGGTTTGAGTTTACAGTCTTACCAATGTGATTGAGTTTTACCTAACGTCGTATGGCAGTAACGAGTAAATACAAGACTTGTTAGTTGTGAACTCTTCAATATCTCAATGTGAGTTCATATCAATGATGTGTCACGTCAATTGGTCTGAGAATTATCCCTTTTGGAGTTTGCAAACAGGGACAATCCGTTATGCAAGAAATACTTGAAGGATGCATGCCGATGATTATTCACCTTAGTGTGCAATTTTCATATTGACATTTCGAATACAGATAAAGATTGGGGTTGGAAGGAACTTAAAACCGCTCCGAATTGAGATAGGTTTGGTTGGGATTTAGATTAGATTTTCCGAAATAGTAGATACGGTTTGGGTTCACTAAAACCTGATCCAATGTTACCCATCAGGCTTCCTATCAAATCAGGCCCTAATAGATTGTACAGATCTTTGTTAACACATAGTGGCCGGGTTGGAGGGCCTACATTTTCCATTTTGCAATGATCATAAAAGAGTGGCCAGCTTCCGAGTCTTTGTAAAAATATGACAAAATAATATTTCAACAAAAATACTTCAATGACATTTAAGGTGTATACATGATAAAATTACTTTATCAGGCAAATATCGTTGATTGATGGGGCCCAAAAAATTAAACCCGAAGTAACTTCATCACATATGACCAAAATTCTATTCAAATCCAAGAAAGCATCTAATTTGCATTTGTGATTGTATATCAGAGAAGCTTTGCCGTCAATATTCGTAACTATTTTGGCATCATATTTTAGTTGTAAAATAATATAACTTAAGGTGTGGACGCTGTGAGTAGCAAAAATATGAAACTAAAAAGGCGAGGATGAACCAGTCATACATTTTGAATGTGTACATGTAACATGCAGCAATACATGCTAACGGGGTAGCAGTAATGACGGATTGATGTAAATTATCTCACAGTCGTTGTTTAACCCGCCTCACATTGACGTCGCGGCCATCAAGCACATCATTTACCAAGCTAGGAAATGTAACTGAATGCTCGCCCACCTTTGCCACGTATTTCAAGAGCTCTGTCAACACAGAAGGGCAACTCACCTTCAAATGCTCGAAACCATCCGTTTGCATGACAGCTGAGGAAAAAATACTAACTCGTAAGAACATTTCACACTACACATATATTATCACTAACCATACCTTCCACACGATAGTCCTCACTGATGAGCCAATCGTGCATACAATGAACAACAATGTCAATCTAAAATGGAAGAGATGCCATTTTTCAATTGAAAATGCCAAACCCGCTCTGAGCATCACGCAACACTGTAGAGTAGTGATATGCATGGCCCCATATATGTGGGTCCAATGCTTGGTCCATGTAGGACCCACGCAAGTGTGCTACATGTGTTCCTGTCCGTGAGCGGGCTTAGTATTATTCTTTTTCATTTGTAACGCTAAGGATGATAACAAGCCAAGCCAGTATCCAAGTTCTCCAGATTGACTCAGCTTCAAAGTCAAGTTTGTCAAACTGTGTTCGAGCTCATCATAGTTCCCTCAATTATAATGCTGCAGTCGTATGAGCTCTACTCAATTATAATGCCGCAGTCCTATGAACTCTACTCAATTATAATGTTGCAGTCAGATCACTCAAGCATAGAGCTCAATTTGAGCATAAAAGATGCATGACCAATGGCAATGACAGTTCAAAATAGGACAGTAAGCCATTTTCCAATGGAAAAACAAGGGATGATAGAAACAAGGGCCAACTTGCAAGTTTTTACAGCTTGATTTGGAGCTTCTCAATGATTAATACAGATTCCAGATATTTAAAACAATAAAATAAATCTAATATAATTCCTTTTAAGTTTTCATAGACATAACTCAGTCATCATGTTTTATACTACAACAGACTGTTTACTTTAAAAATGAATTATTATATAAAATAGACTACACCCGTCTAAATTTAAGGAGTACAGCCAGCCCAACTGGGGCTCAGAGCTTAGCTCCAGCTAGCTCCACTTGGCTCAAAAGGCAATTGAACTCAAGTCAAGCTAGTCAGAATTTCGATTTTTACTTGACTCAGCTCATAATCATCCCTAATAAAAATCACACTACTGAATTCTCCCCTTGCATGTAAAAAATATAAAAAACAAAGCTCCAACTTTGGTTTGCACCACCAAGTGAATGGCACAATCACCAGGCATGTAAAACTTATTTGGCTCAACTACAAATAGCAAATTTGATCAACCTAAAGATTAGTTTGTGAAAAAGAAACACAAAATACCTCTAAGGTTCTCCGGTGATGCAATAAACCTAAGACATATTGCTTTAAGCTGGAAGCAATGGTGCTGTTCAGCCAGAGCCAAGGTGGTGGCAACTGTATTTATAGCAATTTCCTCACAGAGTTGCGCTTCACAAAGCAATCTAAGCCGCTCCAACCCATAACGATCTGCTGCTGCCAGTAAGTGTTGTGCCAAAATAGTGGAAGCCCATTTGGAATCCGTACCAGTAAGTTCTCTGATGTCAGGTAAAGTGTCGAAATACATGAAATGAAGCAACGCCTGACAATTAGTGAAAGGGCAAGGTAAAGCATCAGCTATATCCGAAAGCAAAAGAAGAGTCTTGAGAGGGGGGACAGTGAAAACTTATAACTTGTCAAACCTGAGCCATGTCAACTCACAAAATCTAATTACACCTCTTGGGGAGGTAAGAGCATTAACACGTGTAAAAGAGAGCTTTAAGTATTTGAAAAAAATAAGTGCAACATTCTAAGGTGCAGCATCCAGAAAACATTGCCGGACATCCAGAGCAATGACGTATTCACGTAAAATCGCACAATTTACAGCTGTCTGTACAATCTCCAATACAGTTCCTAAATACAACATCTAAACCAATATATTACTTTGGAATTTACCTATCCAAGACTGACTGTTGAGAGACCTTGCTCTAAAATAATGCCCTCATTTGAAAAACTAAAGTTGGGGATGTTAGGAAAACCATAAGCTTAAAAAAGTAAAACTCCACATACCCTTCTTGACAAATGTTTAAAATGTCCAGTTAAGAATATTATTGTGTTATATTTTAAAAAAGGAGGATCGTACATGCGTGCACACTCAATGTTACCTTTCCTAAGCACAGTCCTTCTGATGCTAGGAGGAGCAGAGGGAGAGAGGCAGGGCCGGCAGTGGGATCGATGTTACTGGGGCGGGGTTAGGAAAGGGGCTACAGCTATGGGCAGGAGCAGGGGCTGGGGCTAAGACAGGGAAGGGAAGGTGCTTGGCACAAGAGCTGTCAGATCTCCATCCTAGCGCCAACATGAGCAAGGCGCAGTAGCCTGCACAGATGCACAGGCTACCACTCCTCCTTAAAAAGATGTTAGAGCAGTTTGTAATTAAAAAAGGGCATTCAACAAGTTAGCAGCTTCACATAATCTAGCGCCAATGAAACATTCTGCATACTACGGGTACCAAAACACCAAAAGAAGTTATGTGGAAGTATATTAATTTAACACCTAATTGCTTATCACATTCTCTACTTCCCACATGTACTTTTATTCACAACCAAATACAAAAAACACGTAATTATTCACCTTGAAACAAAGTCCTATTAACATATTATGAGGTACATGAAAACAGACTCCAACATTTAATAAACTTACTATAAATTTACAAACTAGACAGCATAAGAAGACAAATTAAACCTTATCAATAAAAAAAAGGTGCTAGAACAATTATTGGCATTGAACGAGAAGAAGCACATTACCTTAAAAATTGGAGCTTTTATGTCATCAATCCTCATATGGGATGCGTTCTGATCCTTCAATGGACCAAAAAACTGAGCACAAAACACTGGTGATCGGGCAGCAAGGACCAATTTATGAGCAAGAAACACATCCCCCTCAACTTCAAAACTAATATCTGATCCCTTTCCACTCTCCAGCAATTTTCCAAATTGTTCACCCATATTGGAAGATGGCACAGCTATGGTATATATTTTTGGTACCTCGGTGCAGGATTTGACAACACCAACATTACAATGAACCAGGAGGCAATCATCTTTAAGGTAATCGGATGTCTCTAGAGCAGTTCTCTTGAAAAACCGTTTATATCCCCTGCACATAAGAAACATATATGTCACAGTGTGTTCATCATCCAATAATAGTTAATGCAAAACCTTCTTGGCACCATGTTAACGTTTTTTTTCTAAAGACTAAGAATGATCAAATCAAGACATATTAAGGAAAATCATCACATGTGATTGTGCGCTTGAAAAATATAGTATGTAGAGGCAGTACCAAAGAAATTTCCAAATTTATCTACTGCCGTTATATACATTAAAAAGAAGAAGTGCGCTGTGAATCTAGGCACTTTTCTTCTTCAGCATTTGCCATCACCTTGATTCAACAGGAGATATTTTATCACTGTAGTCATTTCCAACTATGAGAAGCATTAGGCTAATTGCTAAAAAATATCCTAATGCTTTAAAGGTTGTATGATACATCTATCGAAAAGCAACTGCCTTCAATCTATTGCTTCATGACTTTCAATTATACAAATGGATAAAATCTAAAACAATTTATACACGAGTAAATAAACAAATGATCAGGTAGAATGTTCTCGTGTGTATGAGGTCAGCAAGCAATTTGCTCAGAGCATTGAAGCATATACATAACTACATCAAAATTCGCTAATAAACCAGACAATACAAAAAAACAAGGGGCAAACACAGACTCACCACATGCTCCCGCGATACTTGAGAGTGTAGGGGCCGGTCTCAAGGGGCCTCCCGAAATGGGTATGCACCTTGTGCAAACCCTTGCCGCTCTGGTCCAGGAGGCTTAGCTCGAACAGGGCCCTCACGTCCGTCCCGTCGCTCGCCAGCGCGACGAAGAGAGACACATGCGTGGCGTGGTCATCGGGGTTCTTTCCGTCAGGGTAGAAGTAGATAGCCCACCGGTGGCCGCCCACCTCGAATGTGTCGGAGGCGACGTACCTACCGACACCGATGCCCTTGGACAGGGAGTAGCCGACGATCATGAATTGGTGGGATCCGTTGCTGGTCTTTGTGAGCGATGTTGATGTGCTGACGGCAGGCGGTGCCGAGGACGGCTCCGCCGTTCGCCGGCGAACCATTTCGACATCTTCCATGAAAGACGTGAAAAAAATGGAATACCTAGAGGGGTTCGGATGTCTCGTTGAACCGAACCGTAATAGGATTAGGGAAGACGCTTGTATCCCACAAATGGTCGGTGCTGAAGCTCGAGATAGTTCGGACAGCCGACGACAGGGACTATGTGCGGCGTAGAATAGGTGGTGGGTCTCCAGACATGGGAGCTGAGCGGATCCGAATTCCGATGTCCAAACCCTGAAGGGGTCGTTCCAACGCAAACGCCCTGTTAATATGGCTTTTCGATTCCCAACCAGGCGGCGGAGAAGGAAATGAACTGGCTAGCCCAGATCCAGTCGATAAAACGGGCAACCGGGTGGGAGCTGGCTCGGCTTTTGGAGAAAGGATCCGAATATGATGTTGTTGGTTCCCTGCTGGTGGGTGAGCAGTGAGCACTGTTACTAATTTTCGTGAAGAATACGGCTGTTGTGGGTGCGGAAATTGTGTAAAATTTTAGCGATTTTGTTCTAATTTAGTTTAAAATAATTAAAATCGTAATTGGGTATAAGATGGGTAGAATTAAAAATTTTGTCTAAAATTGATTATAGGGCATTTTTGGCTGTTGACTCGAATTACCGAATTACCTGAGAAAAGGTTATGTTAATTTAAAATTTTAGAAATGAGTTTGATACGGCATCTAAATTTATTCTAAAAAAATTTATTACTAACCTTAATTCTCATTCCACAATGAATAAAAGGAATTAATTATAAAAAATTATACTTTTATTTTTTAAAAATTCCACAACCAAACAAATTTGCAGTTTACGGGTCTCTTTGTTTGAAAGACCTGAAGCTCAACACACCACTCTAGGTAGATTAACAAGCGAAAGAAGAATTGGGCATGAACAAATACAAAACCCTCCACAAGTTATTGCTCATGTTGCGAGATTTGACAGTGATGCTTGTGTTCACATTGTCATGTGTGCTCGGGTTCATTTTTTAAAAATATTTGTCAAAATACATTGTGCAACTATTTGAGCTTAATGTTATCTTGATAAATTTTTAGCTTTTTGGCAATAGCAAAAATCCTATGTCCCAACTTGTGGCTTTTGCCAATACCCAATAGCTATGTCTGGTTATTGATAGGGCAGCCAACAATACTTATTCTACCGTTTTGTATCATATTAGTAAGAAGTTAAATGATATAGTTAAATTTATGCGATAGGTAAATAAGTAAATAATTTTATCCGACCATTTTCTAAAATGAAGGGTTACGAAAAAAGTTCTTTCATACTTGTTGTCCATTACATGTTTGGCATGCATGTGCATATATTATACTTTTTGTTATCTTTTGTATAACTCTTAGCCACCTTTAAGTAATAGAACCTTACTATAATATATAGGGTTAAGTATACATATTGCATCATAAACTTTCCTTCATATAAAGGGTCATAGAACCATATACAGGGTTAAGTTTATATATTGTATTATAAACTTTCTTTCTTTAGTTTGAACACAACGACCAATAAAGTTGGACGTGACTATTGTGTCATGGTTAGCAATATTACACTGCCTTCAAAATTTGGGAGAGCAAAGGAGGTATCAATTATTCACAATCCAACAAGGTAGTAACTAAGGTAGGATTTTTCATTACTTGTACAGCCAAAACTCTGTCACAAAGTCTACAAATATTCACAAAATTGAAGCCTCAAAAAATAGTTGTCCACTTAAACAAGCTATTGGTAAATTTTTTGAATATTTGACACTTTTTATGAATATTTGTAAATTCGATGTTTTTTACGAATATTTAGAAAAATCATTGTTAAAAAAAGTAAAAAAACTTGTTTTTATACTATGCTCTATGCCTATAGACCAATCACATTAGAAAACGAATTATAATCCTAACAAAGGCTAGCTCGAGAGTCCTCTACTTAGTCTTCTCTTGCGACTTGTTTTGGCTAACGATCTTTTGTAATTAAATATTTGGTAAGTGCACAAGGAAATTGCACTAGGATTAGTGTTAAGGATTGTTGAAACTCAATAATTAATTAAATTATTACTAAACTTAAAAGGAAAATTTGTTTTAAATTGAAAACTAAAACTTACGATAATGTAAATCAAACAAGAAAGTAATATTATGAAACTAACTTAGACAACGAATCCACCAATTGAATCAAAACGACGCCTTTAACCTCTAATCTAGATTATGTGTGTTTATGAGAGAAATATTTTAGCTATGAGCTAGAACTATTTAGAGAAAATTAATAATCAATTTAATGGCATAAACTATCTTCAACATAACATGAATCATCTACACTAATATAAACTATACATATAATTTATTTAATTTTAGCATAAATCATCTAATTCCTTGATCCCATAAGCATGAATCCTATTGCATAACCATCTCATCTAAACTACAACCACAAGTATTAGATTTGATGTTGAATATTAATACCACATAGATCTGTCATCTACAGATGAACAAAACCAATATAACATTGAATAAAACATTAAAGCTCATTTCATTTAAAAACCTCATGTTATAAAATTGTTATATATCATACAAATATCTAAATTTTAAGAAAAAGATATTGTTACTCATCTATGGCTTTATCAATTCTTATGTTTGAAAACTCTAGTATTTCATTGTTGATAGAGATCCTTGCATCTTCATGAAATCCCTTGATTATCCCTCCACCTTCTCTTCCCTTTTGGCCTTTAGAAAATAGCTTAGAATCCCTGATGCACTGAAATAATGTTCAATAAAATATTTTTAAATTTCAAATTGCAATCCTATTTTGTATTAAGTCATTGCTTATTTGGGTATTTATGTTTTGAATATGTTAGTTGGACCTTATTTGAGTTTACATGTCTAAACAGGCTTCAATAGGATCCAAGTAGAAGAATGAGTGAAGCCCAACTACCCAAAGTTATTTAAAAGTCAAGAATGAGCTCCTAACGGCCTAAACATGTATTGAATGGTAGAACACAACCTTTTGAACCAGTTGGATTTGAAACTTGCATCAAGAGAACTAAATTAGGAAAGAAGCTGATTTAGACAGATTGACACAACCTTGGTATTTCGACCATATTTTTCTATGTATAATTCGGATTGATACTATTCTAGTGGCATTAGAAAGAAGCCTTCCGTGGATATAATTATTATTTTAGAAAGAAATTCTAAATTCACAAGATTTATAGGTCGAATCTGGCATGAAAATGGACAACTAGTAAACTAACCCATGCCAGCACATGAAGAATATTTTCATTGATTATGATTTATATACATAAAGAAAGACAAAGAGTCTGATTGGTTAACTAAAGAAAGATTTAAAGATACTTATTTACTAAATAAATTATTAATTAATTTAATTGATTTAGTATCTAATCATTGCAAAAGAAGCAACTAATCAGACAATCAATCAAGATGCAATCCAGAGATATGATTTGACTTTCCTCTTTGAAGCAACCCCTTCTACTTCTATAAATAGAGGGGTGGACGTGATAGAGGCATCATCCCCTCCTCTTTGGATCTCTCTTCCCCTATTTTCTTCTCTTATTTTGTATTTTTGTTTTTAATTTTATTGTAATGACTTTCTAACCTCTCAAGCTAAGGCCAGGAATTAAGCTTGTACTTGATGTTTAATGAATACTTTGATTCAAGTAAGTTCTTTATCATTTTAATTTGATGTTTCATATTTAAGGAGTTTATAATCTATATAATTATTTGATTCGGCGTTGACAAAAGGCACACCAAATGCTTATAATTCCCTGTGATTATATACTTAATGCTTTCATGTAGTAAACAATCAATTACTATTGTTTTATTTCAAAGTTCTTTAAAAGATAAATTTTCTAATTGAGACGAACTTTCATTTCATCTTAATTGAGTTATCATTTGAATCAAATATACATTAGATATTTAATACAAGTGGATTTTTGATGCCTAAACACTTTCTCTTTGATTGTCTTTTATTCTATATTTTACCTTATTTCTCTATTATATTCTCTTCGTAATAGTTTTCTTTGTCACACAAGGCTTTCTCTGTGGATCGACCTTGTTTACTATAGTTGACAAGTAAAAAAAGAAATTTGAACTAGACTACTTCATAGTCTTGGTTTGGACGTAATAACAATCTCCCCCCCCCCAAAAAAAAAATTGTGCCCAATATGTGTTTATATAAACTCCTGAGAAGAGTTTTGCTTTGAAAAGAAGTAAAGAAATGACCTAAATTGGGAAACTACGCATTGCCCGGTTGAATGCCTTACAAGGCCAACCAATCCAAAAAGTTAATGGAATATGATTTATACATAGCCAATCGATTGCCTCCTAGGGCCGATCAATTGGCCTAGATCCCAATTGATTGCTTTAGTATAATTGTGTAGTAAAATCATCCAAAAATTAACCAATTTAATCAAAAAATGCATACAAGACTCTCTAATCATATTAATTACAATTTATAATTATCTAGGCTATATTACCTCCTAATCAAGACTAGAAAATAAAGTAAATAAAGATAAAATATCATATATAACATACTCATCAGCTACTGATGAGGCGATGACCTGCAATCATGAGTTTCCCCTTACTAGTTCTTAGACCTCTCCTCCACTCCTAACAAGGGCCAACTCGGGAGTCCTCTCCTTAGCTATCTCTTGCCTCTTGTTCCAAAAGTGAACAACCTTTAAATATGTAATCAGAGTCTCCCCTTTTTGGTTCTTACTTCTTAAACCTCTCACCTCTCCTCCAAAGGTCGTCCACGCTCCTTGGCTCCACTGCAAGGGTAAAAGTTAAACTTTGGGTTTTGACTATTTTTCTTTGCTCTACGATTGTCTATTTGGAGTCCTCTATTTGTGTCTATCTTGGTTTGTGGATTACTCTGTTTGGAATTGGCTCCACCTATGACTTTCATTTGCTTTGTAGTTGATGTTCTAGTTTTTTAGTGTAGTTTTTGTCATAACATTAATATTTTTAAATATATGATAGCTTTTGGAATTTGAAGGAGATGAATGTGTTATAGTATTTGTTACTTAGGTTTCATTCTTAGGACTAACTACGTTTGAAAAAACATATAACTATGTTGAATTATCAATCCTTATGAAAGAGGAATGGATCATGGTTAACATATTAACAAACCAAATAATAGTGGATGGAACATATACAAATTAACATATACTATTTAGCTATCTATAATGATTATGATTTTTCTGTAGTTCTTTATATATTTTTTTTGGGAAAATTGATTGCCTTTTCAGTCTTAATAATCATTTATCTCTATAATTGTGTGCTTAGTGTCGTGCTTAGCCTTGGTCATAAGTGAAAAGGGTTTTGTGCATTTTTTTGGGCTCAATGCATAATTTAGGGTTTTCACGCCCATTTTAAGGTTTCAGCACTTGCGAGAGTAGGGATGCTACTTGGGTCGGGTAAATCGTAAATCCGACCCGACCCTAATGGGTTGTGTTTGGTTTTTAAAAATAACTCTAATGGGTCGGGTTCGGGTTTTAGGTGATCCAACCCGACCCGACCCGAATATAAATATAAACATAAAATTTATATTTTTTAATATTATTTTTTTAAAAAAATTTGAAAATATTTTTTTTATTTTATTCGGGTCAAACGGGTTCGGGTCGGGTTCGGATCACAGTTTTGTTATGTGGTATCAGGTTCGGGTTTGGCAAAACCCGACCCGAACTTGACCCGACGGCATCACTATGCGAGAGGGCTCTCAGGTGAAAATGGGGGTTTAAGGGCATTGTGTGGGTCTTTGTGAGGTTGTGGTGGGCTCTCGCGTGAGGAAAATAAGTTTTGACATATGATTTAGAGGTACGACGCAAGAAGAGGGTGTTTTTAAAAATTAATAATGAAAGGAAAAAGCAGAACAAATTGCATAACGCGATCACGTTCTGCTTGTTCCTGGGTGGAAGGAAGAGAACCCCCCCACCCGCCGGACCACCACGGTGATGTGACGCCAACTTGGGTCGCATGCCCCTTTTCCCCTGATTTTTGTCCATCAACCACCTCTCCCCTTTTTCTTTGTTTTTGGCCAAACTACAATTGGAGTCAGCAAAAGCTGTCACCATGAGCCATTTTCGGTTGGCCATGGCTCCGCCACCCCACTCTTGGCCCCGATCTACCTCCCCACAACCCTATTTCCCCTATCTTGTGCCGTTTCGCCTCTCCCCATCTTGTCTCTGTTAAAATCGACCGGGACAACACCAAAACGTGTTGTTCGACAGTCAATCGGCCTTGCCGATGGCTGGTGTCCACCACCACCGCTTTTGTCTCCCTCCTCCTCAATGCACTAACTGTACCCACTCCCCTTGGCCCCTTGTTTGTGGGTGTTGGCCCCAGAACTGCTATTGGTGACCTCGTTACATGGTGTTTCAATTTTTGGTAGTTCATAGAAACCTTCTGGTCACCGGCTAGCGAGCAGAGGGTTGTCTTAACCTTGAACCCTCCTCAACAGCCCTTTTTATGCATGCTTCTGCCTCTAGCTGCCCCTTGTGCGAGTCGTGGAAGGTGTTCGAATCATCATGCGCTGCTTTGAGACCAACCACATCCGCCTAAACCCTTAGAAAGCCTCAACAAACATTTTTCCACCCCAAGGCAACCCCTTTTTTGTTGAGGCAATACTTTTTGTAATAACCCTAATTTCTAACACGATCTTCTTATAGAGTTTATTATTTATTTCCTAAGTGTTGGTTAGAGCTCGTGAAGATGAGTGTAACAAGTCGTAAAACACGTAAATCGGAGATTAGAAACAAAATTTATGACCTCGGGAAACATGTTCAACTGGCGGGACCCACTTTTAAAATTCAGGTAAAACGGTTCTTAAGTGGTCTAGTCTCGTAAGGCTCATCAATACGAGCTCAACGGTACCTAGAACGCGCAAAATCGAGTTTGGGATAGGAAGTTACGATTTTTGGAATTTTTGTGGAAATTAAAATAAATAAAAAATATATTTTCGGCTCGGCGCACGCTGGACGTGCGCGTCATGCGCGACGAGCACGTGCCAGGGTGATGAACACGCGTTCGTCACGTGCACCCCATTTCCGCTAGCGCCAGCCGGTTTCCACGGTGGCACCAGTGGGCAGCCACCAGAAAACACCCCCTCCTCCCCTATTTAAGCCCTTCTCCGGCCAATTTTTCACCAACATTCAATTCTCAACCCCTTTCACTGTTTTCACCATTCCCGACCCGTTTTAAGTCCGATTTTCACGTTCCAAGACCCGTTTCCTACTAATTCAAGGGTGCTCTATGCACCGGAAGGGTTATTTTCTCAAGACAACCCCTCTAAGACCTCAAAAAATGTGCCCCTTTCTTAATCTTTCACTTTCATCTTTTTACTGTTTCCGGACCATTCCCAACTCTTTTTAGCCCGTTCCAAAGCCCTACCTTACTAAATTAAGGGCATTCTACGCGTTGGAGTGGTTATTCTGCCAAAATTCTCGCTCGAAGGCTAATATCTTAAGGAGGGACTTTCTTTACTCTACGAGGAGATTTCGTTATATTTTGCACGTGTTATAGGTAGGTAGCTTTAAATTCTAATCGTATGCCGAGATTTTTACTCGCCAAAGTTTTTAAAGTCTTCCACTACTTTTATGAAAACAAAAGCTCTGACTTTAAAATCATCTCCTCTTTTCGAAAAATTCCTCCGAGTTTTGGGCAATCGTGTCGTCTAGATAGTTCTCGATTCCTCGGAACTAGGAATTATTATAATTTTGGATACTGCCAAATTTGGCATCTGGCGCACACAGGGTAAATCCCTTCCTTTCTATCTCGCGTCGCCCCATGGGCGCGGGTGTAAGTCGTCTGGTATCGCGACATTCTGTGATCGTATTTTCAAATTTTCTGAATGATTTCAAAAAGGAAAATGGTACGATATTTTCTTATATGCATGGAGCATATGCTTAGAACTTAATCCGACCTACAGAGTATGAATTTACTCACCCCCCCCTCAGATTCTGCAGGTGAATTACTCGAATCTGAAGGAGTCGACGAAGAATTTCCTTAAATTACAGTCTTGTACTGTTGTTTTTGTACTTTATGTAAATTATTGTACTGACTGATGTACAAAGGCATGTGATGCCCAATTTCGGAAATCTTTGTATTATACAAAGTGTGTTGTAATTACTGTTTTAGTACACGGTGATCCTTGGCAATTGTAATTAAATTTTGTTACGTTTCCAAAAATTATTTTCTTTTATTCAAAAATACGAGGGACGTTACAACTTTGGACCATCAGAATCATCACCAATGCTACCACCATAGCACGCCTCAATAACAAACTTACTCGGGCGACGAGCTAGGAAACTTTGAACCCCATAATTATACTTTGGCATGCTTATATGGTAGAACACATGTTATAACTAAAGTATTTGAATGCATAATGTCATATGATGTCGCAAGTATTAGTCCAGTATGAGATCACGCCAATGAGAATCAATTAGTGCATTTAATAGTCCGATGAATTTTAGACTATTTGTATGTTCATAAAAAAATTATAAGTATGTTGGTTAATTAAATTGGCTAAATACTTATGTTGGGAATTATTTGCATGTTGGTTAATTGGATTAGTTGAATGTTTATGCCTTGAATATCCTCATTTTAGTTAGATGGATCGGCTAAAGGTCTATGCAATAATTACATTTATGCTAGATGGATGAGTTGCCAATGTGATTGTGTGAAGAGTTACATGTATGCTATTTGCATACTGTGAGTGGTTGTGCGTAAGATGACAATGAGCATGTGTTTGATAGGTTACGATCAATTTGGACCGGATCGAACTTTGAAGTAATGAGTAAGAGGCTTTAGGGTCAAGTGAATAGATGGACTTAGGTTTGGAGCTTAGTCAGAGGATTGTAAAGTAGTAAAACTGCATATTATAATTGTACTTGCATAATGTACAAATTATAAATATCAACATAATAGAAATAAGTAGGTAAATAGTAAGAATTAAGGCCTTATCTAGTTTGACGGATTGAGTTTCGCATTCTGTTGATAGTCAAATGATAGTCGGCTGACCACTCGTGAGATTGACGTAGTACGCACCCTTTGGGGTGTTATCCTAGAACCATGCTCAGACTCAAACGTTGTTGTTCTGTTAAGAGCACCATAAGTTTTCGGCCCAAGCGTGGCAATATATATTTTTGGCCCAAGTGTGGCACCATATATTTTTCGACCAAGAGTGACACTGTAAGTTTTTTGCCAAAGAGTGGTATTATAAGATTTCTGCCCATAGTTTTCTGACCCTTAGTTGGCATTGTATGGCCCCAAAGAGTGGACGTTTGAGCGCTTAAGTAGTATCATGGATTTGCTCTTACCTGTTTGATCTTATGCCTCATTAGCATCGGTATACTTTACCTTCAGAATCCTTTTGGCATATAGGTTCCACCCCGAAGGTTAAGGTGATGCCCTTGTGACATTCCATCCTTTCAACACTAGAGATGATTAATGCTTAATTGGCTTTAGTTGTCGATTGTAAATGTAAGACAGTAAGTGTAAGACAGTAAATATAAGATTGTAAGTGTAGTTTGTAAGTGTGAGTGGTAAGTATGTAATAGTAAGAGTACGATGATACATGATTTGTGTATGATAAAGTAAGGTAACAAGAAAATCTGTAAGTATAAGGTTTAGGGGAAGTGTAAGACTTGTCTTGAGGCTATGTTTATATATTCTCCTTATTTTATTGTATCCTCTGAAATAGCTTTTGTGTAGACTTATAGGGCTCACTAATTAGAATTCTTTTACTGGGTATGAAAATACTTATTTTCCCTTCCCCTAATCTCTAGATACTCTAAGGACTTTTTGTGGGCCCTAGTTTGAGAGCTTCATAGGTGGGAGTTGTTGTTAGAGGGTAGATTTTTTACTTCTAAGTCAAATTTTTACCTTATGATTCTTTTGTTTATTTTATGCCATGGCATGTTGTAATTTTTTTTATGAATACATGTATTAAGTGAGAAGAGAACTTTCACGTATTATTTTGGACTTGTACATAGATCGTTTACATATGTTTAGACTATTATAGAACTTGTACTCAACTATGTCTAGGAAAAATTTATGTTAAGCCCATGGTCATGCCACTTATGTTTTATGCATTTGTTTGATTCATGCATGGGATGATTGGTTGTTTGTGTACTGAATTTTTGTAAGATTCAATTGATTCAACCTCAATTTAGGCTTGAATTATTAGAATCCTATTTGTGTGTAGAAGCTGGGCAGAATTTAAAATTCAACCCTGAAGTTGATTCAAGCCATTTCAAGTCTGAATCAGCCTGAATCACCAAATCACCTCATGAGGTGATTCAATTAATTTTGTCTCCTAGCCCCCGTTTTGAAAATTACAGATTCTATTATTTTTCAACAGTTATCTCTCATATCGATTTAATGCTCAAGAAATGTGCCATATAGGTAGAGTTCACTTTAAAAGTTCAAATTTACTTACCCTTGTGGGATTTTATTTAATAAAGTTCAAATTTAGAAGCGTAATGGTACCAAGAATGTGCATATCCGAGTTCATGAGAGAGTTATATTAGTTTAAAATTTTAAAATTGGGTTTGACGCGACATCTGAACTTATTCTAACAAATTCTATTACCAAACTTAGTTCACATTCAACGAAAAATTTTTAGAATTAATTCTAAAAAAATTTAATTCTATTTTTAAAAAATTCAACACCCAAATAGCCCCTAAACGTTGGATTTTAATTGATTCACCAATATTATGTGTTTATGTGGATTTAAAGTGAATGTGTTTGTATAAATTTAATTTGAATGTGTGAGAATTATAAAAAAAAAATTGTAGGTTTTGAATTTTTGTCAGCTTTCACCGATTTACAACCGTTATATTGTAAAAAAAATCATAAAATTTAAAAACCTTAGGGTGTTTGCATGGATTTAATGTAAATGTGTGAGAATTATAAAAATGTTTTCACATGTTTCAAATTGGTGTTAGTTTTCACTAATTTATAGTCGTTATATTGCAAAAAAAATTTATAAAATTTAATAAAAAATATTTTGATAACTTAGAGCGTGACATTATCAAAACGGTTATGGATAAAATTTTTAGAAATAATTATGATAAATATACACTATCATCCATTTGGAAACCCTAATTGAATATATCTATTGTTTGATGTTGGATTGTGTTCGTGATATTGTCAGTCATGTCAAACTGTATATTTTTGTCACAACCACAAATAAAGGGTAACTAGCTGTTTGTATGAATTATTGCTAATTTTTTAATGTAATTTGAAAAGACTGAGATAGACATCGCCAACCAAGTGGGGGAGTCGGGATGAGGATCTATGTATTAAGTATTATTATTTTTTCTTTTTTTATTATTTATTTTTAGTTTACAAGGGGCGCTATGTGCACATAATTTATCGCCAAAATGAGATGCCCGGTTTTATTCCCACCACCCGAAGCCCGATTTATCTCCTTCACAAGCTGCGTCATGAGGTGCAGCCAAATTCATCCCAAATCAGGAATTACCAAAGGTTTCTGTTCAGAAACATTAAAAATTCTCTGAGGCCTCGACGAGTCGACTTGCTCCTGACATTGCGGCGGAGCTGTGCCTCATGGCGTCTGCCACCTACCATCCGAGTATTTTCTATCAAGAACCAAGCATGTTTCTGGTCTCCAGCGCCCGATTACTCTCGGTAAAATACTCAGTTGTCGTGGAAGAATTCTATTTTTCTTGATGTTTCATGTTTGCGTTGCTTCCGTGACGGAATTGGGGATTTATTAGATTGCTCATAATTAGATTCTTCTGCTTTTAGATAGTTTGTCCATGAAACCTGTATGAAACATGCAAAGCCCGGCAAGCTTGTTTGCTTTCTCTTGTTTCTACATTTGTAATCACTGTTGCTGATGATAAACACGATAATGAATATTGCCGTCGATATTTTTGTTTTGGTTAAATTTCTATCTATGTGGGATTAGTTATGTTTGGTAGCTTGGACTTTTCTGTTCAGTCGTGCTATTCATAGTTGGTAGTTTCTTTAGATGCCTTAATTTGGTTTTAGAGATTTTATACTCTATTAATTATAGGTGTTGTGTGGTTCACGGATGCAATAGTTTCAATTTCTTTTCTTGTCCAGAGCACAAAACTGGAAATTCCAAATTCTGGGTGGTCTCTACCCAAGCCACCTCTGCTTGAGGTGCCATGGAAATCGACGTACATGTTGCCTGAGTTTATCCAACCGGTCAAGCTGTCCCCAACTGTTTTGAAGCCTTTGGATGTGCAAGGTCGTATCTCTGGATGTTTCAGGAAGATAATAGCTATAATGTTTTTGCAAGTTATCTTTATGAGCTGCTGGTTCAATAACAAAATTCATTAGCGAACATGATTTTATGCTTACGCTTGTTTTTTCTTTCCTTTTTCATGAAAACAGATGCTGGCACTGATTCTCTTCTCTTCAGCTTTGGGATTGCAGAGAAATGCAAAAGGCATGAAAGGGTCCTCAGATTCCTCATGTCCATATTTAACAAACAAGGAGGTACATGATCTGCATTTTGTTTACTTTCTGACTCAATGGGGCTTCAGAATTTGGATCCTGACATCCCCTATTGTCAGCAGGATCTCTCGAAGATTACTTATGTGCTTATGAGGCTCAGTCTCAGTTGCATCTAATCTATCCACGAAATGAATTTTTTGTTCCCTGTTCTATGATGCACAAAAAGAATCCGGATTATCATCCATTGATATCAGCATGCCTGAATGGAGAAGTCTCATACATAAATACCGGGGAAGAGCTGAAGGATCTGCTTTCAGTCTTCTCTGAGCTTTACCTTCCAAAGTACTCAGCTGATTGCAATAAGCATGCAATGCTAGTACCGTACTTCAATCGGTAATGACTGCTTGAGATGTAATGATATTTTTCTGTTCCGTATTTGCTATTCAAATTTTTTACCTGGTTTAGCCAAACCTTATCTTTTGCTTGTCTGTTTGGGATCTTTTTATTTTTTATTTTTAACTGTAGATAGATTATAAATCTAAGAGTTGAAAGACTGATCAAATGCAGCAGTATCTTTTGGAGGATGTATTTTTCTGTTTTGTTTGCAATTCTGTAGTAGAAAATATAATTCTATGTTATACCATAGGCAGTGAGAGTATCTGAATGGTATTTACCTGCCAATATCTGCATCTTGAGTGAGACTTTTAGTTGGCCTTTCTTCTCATTGTAAAGGTTAGGCACTCTCTAGTACTCCCTCTGTCCCACATTAATAGATCCATTTGGCTTTTCAAAATGAGTTTTTCAAAAATGAAATCATTTTTAAAAACCAAATGGAGCTGTTAATGTGGGACGAAGGGAGTATATGCCAATGCTCATTTGAGAAGGAACTGGAGAATATTATAGCCTAAACTTCTACTGTAACACATTTTCATGATGAGGCTGATTGGGCTACACATTATTACTTATAGTTTGGATATTGGTATAAGATTTGATATGAGAAGTCAAGCATTGCAATTCTGAATGCCTAGTCCTGCTTTATATATGTAGTTCAATAAGTTAGAAGGAAAATGATTTAATTGTCATTTAATGTCAATTTTGAAATAGAAAATATCATATGCCTAAGTTCAACTCCACCAAAAAAATGGTAGCCAATACAAAAGGTATTTCGTTCTGCTGTCTTTGCATCTTTCATTGTTGAACACCATGCACAATTGGTAAATTTCCTTCAATTCTTGACTTCAATCTGTTCTTTTTTTCCAATGAAAGAAGTCATTGGTTAAAAAAATATAATGGTTGATTCTGGGGAGATAAATAATATGGAATTTTATCTATTGCATTCTTTGCCTCAATTTTTATGTTATCACGCTGGAAATTTGGATATCCACTTTTACTAAGTGCTTAGTTAGCAAGTTTTGCCAATATCTGATTACTATCCTCTGATTTTTTTGCTTTTACAGGAAAGACTTTGCAAAAAGAGGATCTAAGGTTTCTACATCTTCTGTTAGTTTGCAAGCCATCACTGTTACTCCTGTCAAAAGGTAGTATTGACTTCATAAGTGTATTATTTAAATCCTATCTCATGGAATTCTCATTAGTATCACATCATCCATGTGGGTCATAGGATATAGACCAGCATGATGGGAAGATGAGGAGAGGTTTTGGAAAATTGAACGTGAAGCATTTTTGTGAAAATCATGATAAAGCCATATCGTTTTTGTTTTCCTTTTCATTTTTACAACATTTGATCCTAATACGGGTAACTTGGATTCTGCTTTATAATTCGTCCCCACTAGAAAGCCAAGTCCAACTGATATATCTCCCCATTCCGTAAGTTGTTAAATTTGGTGGGAAACGCTTGTTGGTGGAGCAGCCAAATGCTGACTATGTAAGGCAAGTAGCGCCTATGTTACCTAGGAAACGGGTGCTTTGCTTGCTTGGTACTTTCTAGTGTATAACCTTGCTATGGTCCATATTGAAAATTGTCTCTTGTCATTTAGAATGCACATATAATAACTAAGCTTGGAGTAAAACATCTACATAATGAAACAACTGCTCTCTCATGGCTCTCCTTTTGTTTTTTAACCAGTCCTGAGAAACTCAGGCGGAGTTTATCACCTAGAAAAAAGCGTGGGGGAAAAGCTATAAAGGAGAGGGACCTCTTCAGGAAAAACTACTTTCACACATGCGAAAGCCTTCTAGCTCTGCTACTGGACCGAAACCACAGTGGGAAAGCAGCAATGTTGTCACTGAAGAAGGCCGGGCCCAAGCTGCCTGAACTTTTAGTCCAATTCTCAACAGGCATTGCGGGAACTGGGGTTGCTGTTATTTTATCTGTCATGTGTAAGCTTGCAGGTGGAAGAATGCCAATCTGTGCTACAAAATTCTTTTACACTGGCGTTGGCCTTGGGCTAGTTTGGCTATCATGGTCAGTGAACGGACTAAGGGATGTCATCATAGATATGACCAAAAAACCAAGCAAAGCTGGATTTAATGAGGACAAAATGATGAACAGAGTGAACAGAAGCCTGAATGAAATTCTATTCAGGGCTGTGACTTTGATAGCTGTGACAGCTCTTAGTTTTGCATGAAGATGGAAGAGTTTGAAGACATGTATGCATCCGGCTACTCTCTTTTATCCACAAAGAACAACTAGGGTATGTACCGAATCCTAACCTTAGATTTTTTTCTAATTATGTTTTTTATTAGGCTTGTGAAATTCACATGTTAGGGAGCATGTAAAGTATACGATAAACTTTTGTATATGAGTTACAGTTCTCTTCTTGTTGAACGTGCTTATTAAATATATATTTTTTTCATTCTTGTGTTCTTTAGTTCCGTTTTATCAGATAATGTGAGAAGGTAAGTAATATATTTGTTCTTTTTTTAATTCTAAAATACTATGCAGTAACTCTATTATATGCACATGCGTCAAAATTTTGATAGAGAAATGACTGACATTGCCCACGGTGTCAAAGCAGCATGAGACAGATAATTTGTGCCGTTGGACTCAGGTTTTTTTTTTTTTGCTCGAACTTTTTGTTGATGCATTGAAGAATTGCTGCAATGACATTTTCAAAACCGGATGCTAGGACCCACATAGTGTCCCCATGGAGGCGAGACAAGTCCCAAGATTGCTCTTTGGAACTGACACGTCCGATTCTGCTAAACCGGGGTCTCTGCTGAACAGGGGTCTCTTCTTCCCGCTAATTGTTTATATGCCTTTTTAAGGATGGGTGGACTTTATTTATGACTTGAATTGCAGCTAGTCAATTTGCACGTGCTAAACATAGCGAAAAGAAAACATAAAAAAGAAACAATAGGAGGAAAAAACATAGCATAATTGCAATGATCTTCAAGATTTGATCTCAAAGTATGACACTGGTTTCAATGACATCAACTGGTTTAGAAATGTTCAAATCGTCGGTGCATAATTGCCCATAAGCTCACAGAAAATTGTTGAACAATATTGTGTCTTTTCCCCCTAATCAGTTTTCTAGCTTTATGACATGAATGTGACACATCCCTTAGGTATTTATGAAAGATTATCACCAAATATCCTAAATATAATTTACTCCTTTTGTCTCACATTAGTTTTTTAAAATAGATTATTTTTAATTTATTTTAAAAAATTAAATAGAGCTATTAATGTAAGACCAATGAAGTATTTATTTAAAATTATAATCTTAATTGCAACAAAAAGAACATTAACATGCATGCAACAAAGATCACGTATGACAAAGCTTTTACCTCACTCTAGCCAGGGTGATGGACTCTTCCTTTCTAGAAGTATGGTGTAGAATCCCTTGAAATTCACCTCTTAAAGTCAGATAAGTAAATACAATGCAAGCTTAAGAGCTATTGCTAGAATTTCATATCAAAATAAGTACAAAAAAGATCTCCAAGAAAAAACTATAATGGTGAAAAGTGATTTACCATCTACTACAGATTTTTTTTTGAAATAATCTCTCTTTATATAGGGTTGATATAGGGGTTGTTTGGGAGGCTCTTTCTACAACTAGAAAGCATTTTCTAGACCTAGGAAAGCATTTTGGATGACCCATTCTAATTTAAAATAACTTTTTCCGTTGAAAATCACCTTTTAAGCCATTTCTTTTTAAAACAATGTGGAAAGACATTTCACCCATCATTTTTTGTGTCATAATTATATTAGAGGATATTCTTGTTATTTTACATAAAAAAGCAAAAATAAGCTAAAATTAAGTTTCTCTTTAAAATTATCTAAATAAACTCTAACTAAACATCTTTCATTTTTGTTTTTCTTTCCAAAAATTGATTCTAATAAAAATCTATTTTCTTTTTACTTTAAAGCGTAAGCCAAACAAACCCATAGTGTTCAATAAAAAGCTAAAAGCATTCATGCAAAACTTTGAGATGAACCTTGGGCTTATTACGCTGCACGAGTCATGTCCTGCCAATTAGGTCAACTATTTCAACAACCTTGCCTATCTTTTCTTTCAACTTAGGAGAGATACGATTGGGAGGGAGAATTTGAATTTCTCATGTAAAGTAAGAACGACCCCTATGTTCAAACCCCCTTTAACAAAAACTTGTTTCAATTGTAAATTAGTCTCTTTGTCCCAAATTAATACTTATATTTGGTTTTTTAAAATAAATTAATTTTAATTTATTTTAGGAAACTAAATACAACTATTAATGTAATACAAAGAAAGTATAAGGGATTTGATCAGTGGCTTTAAACACCATATCTGAGGGTACATGTGGAACCTCAATATTCATTGGTTTATTAGTTAAATGATAATTGTCACTAGAGGTGGTAAAGCGAGCCCACGGGCTAGGCTTGAGCATAGCCTGTTCACGACAAGGACCGAGCCCAGGCCAGGCCCATATGTAGTATGGGCCGGGCTAGGCCATGATTTGAGTCCCAACAACCTTATCTGGCCCGCCGAAGGCTTATAAAGCCTTACAACTCCATATGGCCTCATGGGTCATTAAGGGTATAAACAGATGGATGTGGACAAGACATGTTTATAACTGTTTATTTTTATGCAAACTATGTATTTGTCTATTTACATATGTTTGTGACGGACATAGACAAAATAAAAGTAAAAGTTTGACACTAGACTATTTTGTTCTCAGATTACATGCGGTTAATAACAAAAAATTGATTAAAAATTAAGATAATAATAGTGAGATTGTCTAATCTAATAAATAAATAATAATACTTTAGAAAATATGTGAAAGTATGACATGTATTTTTAACAATCTTTTTCCGAAGATTAGCTATGTGACTTAGGTTAGTAATTTAGTATTAATTAAAAAATAAAATAAAATATATAGTTGGCGGATGGGGGCAATTAGAGTCACGGACCCTTGTCCATAATCGTCCACATTAGGGATGGACAAAAAATAATTATGTATATTTTAGTGCAGACGATGTGAACGCGAATGAACACCAAACAAACGGAACCATTTACATTCCTATAGGCCATGCCCAAAAGGCCTTATGGAGGCAATTTAAAAAAAAAAATATAGCCCGCCATCTCTAATTGGCATATACAATAATTTGCTTGCTCGTGGATTTCATAACCCAGCTGGCCAGAAAATATGCATTTGAGATCATGTTTGAGCAATTACATATATCATGTCATCAAATGAATTCAGTGTTGTTCATAGCCTGTTGTGCCAATAGGCCTATGTAGATCAACAAAAACATTTAGGTAACGGAACAATATAGATTACACTAAAATAGCCATAGGGACAAAACAAGTGGGGGAGATACTCTTCTCCTCCAAAAATCACATGATAGAACCCAATTGCATCACCGCGACACAATGCGTCCGTACAAAATCAATGATTCACTATAGATTCTAACGCGAGATTTTTGGAAGAGAAACAACATTACTCAACATTTAACAATACCTGAGGTTTAAGCTAGCTTGAGGTTTAAGCTAGCTTGACTTGGCATCAGTTTATGATTTAGGTTAGCTTGACTCTAAGTTCGAGCTTCGGCTTTTTGAGTGATCTTGAATTGGACTTGATTATTCAAACACCTAAATCTCGGTTCTTTAAATTGAAACTATGTAAATCATATATTTTACATGTATAACTCAGCATATTGGGTTTGAAATAATGACTTGTATAAGAATCTAATGTATTGTCTTAAGTACAATATATATATGAAAAAAACAACAACAAAATAAGCAGACTCAGTTCAAGATCAAGCTAGGCACCCATTGTGTTGCACTTGACCTCGATAGAGCTTCTCGTGGCTTATACTATAACTCAGGGGCCTGTTATGTCACGACCGAAGGGGATTGTGCCCCACTTAACAGAAACCTCTTCGGTCTGGACATAACAAGGCCCCCCATCTAATGTGAGTTGTCATAGATCTGATGGTTCGCGTCACATTAGGTAATATACAATTTGATACATACTAACTTTTGCTGTTTTTGTTAGGAACCTACTTATAATTACAGATTTGATTGTTATAATTTAACCATAACCAAACAAATTTACGAGTAAAGCGACCTGAATTTTCACACGTCAAAAAACTCACTTTATTATTTTAAAAATATGAGTCCTACTCATTAATGGTTTAAAAATGATGAAGCGAGTATTTTTTGGGTCCTACTCGTCAGGGGTTTGAAAATGATGAAGCAAAGTTTTTGACTCGTAAAAATTCACGTAGTTAAAGCATTTTTACAAATTTATATAAACTTGGACATCATAAGTTCGTGAGGGCTATTTTAAAATGTAGTAATCCTTTGGTCCTATATTAATAGTTTTTTATATCAAATGATAAATCCCAAAGTAAGTACTAGCATAATAAAATTTTGTACGCTCAGATACATGAGACGCTCTCTTTTTCTAGACATCCCCCTTCAGAAGACCACCTTCTCTAACCACTCCAGCGTTGTATGCCGCTGGCCTCTGTGGGTGCCGGAGTCGAGTTCGTAGCCTCCAGTTGATTGATTAGGTCCACTATCTCAGCCTTCATCTCTGGGCTAGCCTTCATCCCAAACTCCGTCCTGTAGAACGAATCCACCAAACACCGCTTCAAGTCTCTATTTTTATCATAACCCTCTGTTGCCTCCCCCAGAATTCTAATCCCCAGGTGAAGCTTCACCAGGGACGTCTCTGGTGAAGATCATAAATATTAACCACGTAAGCTTACATATATAAATTGGCATTTGAAAAAAATAACGTTTGAGTCTTTTTATTGTGGAGCCACGTGATAAATAATATGTGGTTGGTTATTATCATTTCACCGTAGACGTCCCTAGCTTCACCAGGGATTACAATTCTTCATTCAGGAGGGTAGGTTGAGCAAAAGTCACATCCTCCTCCTCGACCTTCGCCTTCTCCCCCCACTCGTCCTCTTCAATCTCACAGCTTCAGCCCCCTCCAAGTCCACCCAGACTTCGTCGGCGACTACAACCTCACCATCCTCCTCCTCTTCCGCAGCTTCCTAGGTCGCAGGTTCTCCCCAGACCAGTTTGCGTACCGGAAGGAGCTCCTCCATGTCCTCATCCAATTCCGGACTAGCTCTACCAAATTACCCGAGATCCGCCCCTATGGCCTATGGGTGGTTGAATTTCAAGCCGAAGCTGTGGTTTGGGAGGTGGACCTAGCACGGGCAGAACGACAACTACAAGATCAGTGAGGACGGGCAGTTTCGGTGCATGGACCCGAAATCCCCATGCGAGGCACCGTGGTGCGGCCGACATATATATTTTTTTAAGAAAAAATATAAGAAACTATTCAGACCTATCTAAACAGCTTAAGGGGTCATTTGGGTGTTGAATTGATTCGATTACGAATTAATGTGATAGCAAATTAATTCTAAAAATTTACTGCTAAATGTAAATTACGTTTGGTAATAGAATTTGTTATAATAAATTTAGATGTCATGTCAAACCCAATTTTAAAACTTTAAACTAATATAACTCTCTCTCTAAAACTCAAATATGCACGTTCTCTTTTACCATTACGCTTCTAAATTCGAGCTCTATTAAATAATATCCCACAAGGGTAGGTAATTATGAACTTTCAAAGTGGGCCTTACTTATATAGCACATTTCTCGATGCTCAAATCTATTTGAGAGATAACCATTGAAAAATAATAAAATTTGTAATTTTTAAAACAAAGATTAGGAGACAGAATCGACCATGAGGTGATTCATGCCGATTCAGGCTTAAAACAGTGTGAATCAACTTTAAGGCTAAATTTTTAATTCTGCGCAGCTTCTACACACAAACATGATTTTAATAATTTAAGCCTGAATTGAGGTTGAATCAACTGAATCTTCCACAAATTCAGTATCTAAACAACCCCTAAATTGAACTAAAATAGAGTAATTAATATAAAATATTACTTTTTTTTCAATTAGAGCTAGTAATACAGGATAGTGGGAGTAATTATTATCTTTATATGATATCAAATTTAAACTTGACAAGCCTTCCCATCCCTCGGCGCAATGTGAGATTATTCAGAAAAAGTTTATGAGTCTAGGGCCTCCATGTCCCTCCTCTCGACGATGTAAGATTATAAAGAAAAGGTTTATATGAGTCGAGTGCCTCCAAGCTCACACACATTAGCATAAATTTAGGTATCATGGGCTCTCAAATTAAAATCCAACGACACAAAAAAGGTAGAAACTAACCTACCCTCTGGTTATGTGTCATTAGATTAGAATCCAATGACGGGTGATGCCCAGGTTGGGGTCTTATATATATATATATATATATATATATATATATGAGCCTGGGCTATATGGGCCGTTGGATTTATATCCGGCAACCCATAATACTAATAGGCATTTAAACCCATTAGTATTATGGGCCGCCGGATATAAATCCGACGGCCATAGAGCCTGTGCTCATATAAACAAGTCTCTCTCTCTCTCTCTCTCTCTCTCTCTATATATATATATATATATATATATATATATATTAAAATATATACAAGTAGTTTTGAATTTTTTGAGGCCCAGGGTCAAACCTAATTACCAGGTCCACTCCCATATGGGCCCCATTCTCATATTTCTAATGGCCCATACACCTATCTTTGAGTAGCTTCGTAGTGGGCCCAAACTAAGATGCCTCCCGCCATGTTAGGCCCAAACCGACATTCATTACAGCTGAAGGGACGGCCCAAATATTTGGGGAACTAAATAGGAGAGCCTATGAGGTGATTTGCTAGTGCCTTAGCCAAATGGGCTATGGTGAGCTCATACTCCATTCCTATTTCTAGGCTGAACCGGTTTTAATACTTTTTATACAATAAAAATTTTATTTGTTTACTTATTTATTTATTTATACTTGTATGATATAGAAATGTGTATATGTACATGCATGCATTTATATGCAAGCACGTCACCAGAGTCAGAGAAGCTGAGAAGGTGCCGATGAAAAAATAACCCCGGATTTCAATCCTCTGGGTAGGGCCATGGTTCGCCGTCTTGGATCTCGATCTCGTCTCAGTAGCCCAAAGAGATGAGATCTCGGAGAGATCGTGTAAAATAATAGCAAGTGTTCAAGTGATTGTAAAAAAATAGTTAACACATTTCTCAATGTAGGTATATATTATTATGGACAAATATTGATACAAATATTAAAAGATTGTAAACTTATGAGATTACTCTACAAAAATTATGTAGAGTAAGAAAAATATATAATATTTATTGATGATGCAAAATGAGAAATATTGAATAGAAATATTATTTATGTAGAAAAATCAAAACCTATTTATGTTGAAAATTTTGTGGCTATGAAGTCTGAACTGATTTTGATCTCCACAATGAATTTTTATAGGGTTGTATACTTGGATTTAGAAAGAGTACTGGTTGAAATTAAAGGTTTAAAAATACCTTTTTTAAGTACTTCCTGGGCATCTTCGGCTCTCGATTTGTCGACAATTACTATGAACAATCCTTCTAGAATTTGGAACAGAAGCCCGATCTCATATCCGAATTTGGAATGGAAGTCCGATCTCGTTGGATCTCGGCAATCTCGGCGAGATCTCGCCGATATTAGGAATATCATCTCTACCAAGTCTCGTGGCTCGGTAGAGACTCCGAGAGAGAGCTCTCAGTGAGATCTGGTCGAGATGGCGAACCATGGGTAGGGCTACTCATCCTCTATATTCAAACCTTCATTCTTTCTCTGTGTTCACAATTATAGCATGCCAACGGAGAGATAGATAAAGACAGAATGAAGGTGGAGGTTGACGTACTACAACGCCCTCTAATACATTAGAGGGGATGATTCTTTAGTGTATGTACCCCCCTGACTTGGACCCCTAGCTCATGTCCGATGATCCGATGTGTGTTTTCATCGATGGCACCCATGCACTAAAACTAGCACTTGTGTTTCACTAAAAGATACATATCTCATAAAAATATATTTCTATCCATAGACCTGAACTTGAAGTAAAAATTTTATTTTTTATTATACTTTTTTTTATTTTATATTGATAGTTACATTTGAAAAAATAATATTTTTTATTAAACTGTGAAACCCACAACTAAAAGAAGGGAAAAGAAACTTATAATACTCTTATTTTAAGTATCAATCACTTAAATTAAACAAAATGAATCTATTAATATGGAAGAAACTTTTTTACCAAATCGAGTTATTAATTTAAGACAGAAAAAATATGTGATTAGTCTGAGAAATACTACAAACTAAGAGTTCTATATAATATACATTTATATGAAGGTGAGTATGTCATACCACAAACTTGAGTCAGGCCTGCTCAAACTCAGTTGATGGTGTCACGGCAGCTGAATTTAGAGTTATTTTTTCCCCAGTAAATAGCACATTAGGCTTCCTAAATTATGATAAAAATACATGCACACACACTCCCCCCCATAGCGCATAACCCCTGTTGGAGTTTTTTTTCCTTAACTTTTTTCTTTTACCCTTGTATTTTCTCTTTCAATCCCAAACAAGACTCTCCCTCTTCTCCTATTCTTTTACAACTACTATTTTCTCCATGGTTGTCTTCACTTGGGTGGGATGCCAGCACCTCAACAAAAAGATTAGGGTAACAAGATGAGAGAAGAATGAAGAAGAAATCATTGTTCATTGTACAAGAATTGAAAATTGTAGCAAGAGCTACCCTTTTAAAGGCTTAATTTTTTCTCTATGAGACGCAACATACAATGTGGCTTGACTGTAGCTTTTGGTTAGACTAGTCCGTGGTTGGGTTGAGAAGGAAGGTTTATGTAAATTGGAAAGATGAGTGAATGTGTGGCTGAGTTAAATAACAAGGAGAAAGGAAATGGATAAGTTAAAGAGCAAATTTGAGAAAGAAAACTGCTCTAAGGGTTATGTGCACATTTTTATAATAAAGGTGTATGTGTATTTTTATCATAATCAAAGGGGTCTAAGTGCTATAACGTGTTTTCTTTTTAATAAAAGAATTATTTGGACCTAAGTGCACCAATGGGTGGAAATTAATACTTCTTCCGTCTTATAATAATAGTTATATTTAAAAAATTAGTTTTTTATTAAATGGTGAAAGTCACCTTTAAAAGTAGAGAAAATAAACTTATGATACTCTTTTTTAAGTACCTAGTTACTTAATTGGAACAAAATGAAGATACTATTAATATGAAATAATTTTTTTCCCCTAATAGAACTCTTAATCTAAGACAGAGGGAGTATTATCACAACCCCTTGACCCAAACCTGGAATGGAGTATTGAGACATTGTGCAACAAAGCGAAAGACTTAACTCATGGGTTCTTATCGAAGTAAACAATACGTGTCTTTTGTACAAAAATAAACAACGAAAGGTAAAAAAGATTAATTAACAATCTTAGTTCAACGCACCTACATCAACATATAAAACAAAAATCATAATCTCCAAGGCTACATCATGTCTAAAGTCGTCACAGGTTACCCATAACATAAACGTAATATGTTTTAAATATCAACATAACCCTGACATAAGTCTAAACATGATAAAGTAACTAGCCCTGTCTCTCATAAGTATATCTACTTATCCTCGAGTTCGTGACACAATCTATCTTGAGCGCCTATATGACACAATATACAATCACAAAATAAAAGAGTAGTGAACTTAGCTCAGTAAGAGTTTTAAAACAAAACATACTCATGAGAACATCGCATGCATTCCAATTTAAACACACATCGCATATCCATTATCTACACTTATGCATCATGAATTATATCATATTTATGTATAAACATAAGTATTATTGTCCTTGCACAACCTGTGTCAATAAGCATTATAATTCATATACATACATAAATAATTTAGTTAATATCTCACAATAGAGAAAATAATTTTGCTTATCCTGACTGAAACACAAGCAAATATAAAACATAATTAACTAATATTTTTCATGCTAAAATATATAAAAACAACAATATATTACATATTTTAAAGAATAATCATTACATACCAAGATGTTTTAAAAGCTCAAATAAACATACAATCATAACATTACAAGCAAAAAAACTACTCAAGGTGAAAATCCCTTATCTTTATTCAGCTTGTGAATTCTTTGAACGAACTTCAACTTCAAGAAATCCTACCCAAAAATTAAAGCTTTCAGTTATTCATAATCAAAACCTAGTTAATAGACACAAATCAACATGGGAATGATAGATTGAAGACCTCATTACATTAAAAATAAAAATTACATAGATTAGCCTTCTAAATCAAAATTAAAAAGATAATTTTAATGGAATTGAAGAATATGATGATTAAGACAAAAATTAAAATAATTAAGGTGTGATTAGGAAAAAAAATTACCTTAAGAACGATTTGTCTTTTAAGAAATGGGGGTAAAACTTAGCCGCTCTCATAATCTTAGCCCTTCCTCATTTGAAAAATGGGTAGTTTTCCTTTATAGTAAGTGGCTTGTAGGCTAAAAATTAAATTATTAGGCTTAAAAATAGGTGAATAAACCCTAAGTGTATATTTGATTCAAAATGAATTTAATCACACCGAAGCCCACTTAAATAAATCAATAAAAAGTTAGTAACCCAAAAAAATATTACATATAATCTAACACGGACGTAGGTCCTACACTAGGCCTCGCTCTTTCATAAAGGAAAAATAGAAAAATATCATTAAATAAGTAAAAATTTAGTGATTTAAGCTTAATATTAATATTTTAAACTAAAATAAAATTAAGCCTTAATACATTTATAACTAAACTACAAGTAAAAAAATAAAATTAAAAATTAAAAAATCTTACAAGTATGAACCACACCAAAATTATGAGGAATCTGTTGCGTTATATTATCTGTTACACTACAAGATTATGCCTTGGACCCAAAAAAATAAAGGACTATAAGGTTCTGCCCAATTATAACTCTTGGCTTGACTAGAATGGGTCAACCATATAAAATGCCCACTACAATATATATATATATATACAACAATAGTTGACCATATTATCCTTATTAATGTTGTTGTTAAGATTATTATTAATTATTATTATTATTGTTGTTATTATTATCATCATTATTGAATAAAAATATAACTGAAGTCCAATTATGACTGGTGTACAGCATCAATGTAGATGGTAATCAAACAGTGTTGTTCGACGTGCTAAACCGAGACCCCTGGCATATGTGCCTAACCGAATAAGTCTTCGAGGAATCTTTTGAAAGTATCTCGGGGCATGAGAGTCGTTCGATGCAATATCTACGGCTTATAATATCCTGCGGAGAATGTGTGCCTCTCCTCGATTCTCTTATCCCGTGGTCCCAAAAGTGCAAAAACCGCATGCTCTGAAGATGCCGCTAACCACCACTCAACTACCGTCCGAACCTCGACCAACTTTGTTTCTCTTGTGATTCCCCCTTAACAATTATCAACTCTTCTACGGTCTTGACGATGAACTCTAATTATATTATCAAGAGTCCGGCAGTTCCATATCCCAAGTTAATACAGATTCTTAACCAGTTTCAACTTGAGTGTACAAGAACCATACTATAAGTCCCGTGCAAAGAGTGGGAAGAGCCTCATGTGTTCTTTGGGTTGCACAAGGAGGCTATTCTCCTCCACAAATAGCACCCCTATCTGCTATGGAAAGGACACCCATTCGTCTTCCCAAACCATTATCTAAATAGTGGCGACTCATTTGCACCTCTCTCTCTCTCTCTCTCTCTCTCTCTCTCTCTCATTCATTCATTCATTGGAGATCAAAACTTTGATCTCCATATTGTTTGTTCATAAATAGCTTTCCCAGTTTAGATCTTTGGTTACTTCTCCGCCAAATCTAGGTACGTCTCTCTCAAACTGAATCCTTCCTTCCTATGCGATTTTTTCTTTTGAACGAGAACGAAGATTGAAGAAGCAATCGATCTGGTTTTTGCACGCTTTGCTTTTTCTTGCTCTGCGTGTTTATGTTTGCTTTTTTCGTGTTTTCTGAATTGTATGGACGAGCATTCTGATACAGAGTTCAGACTTTTGAATGAGATGAGTTGAGTCGATTGTAGTTAACAGCTCACAATCATGCAGTTTAAAACTTGTAACTAAATTCTACAGTGTTCTAGTTGGGAATTAGTACACCGCTCTTTTCTTCTACAAGTCAATGACCAATATGCCCTTCTGTATTTTCTCCCCACGAAGGGTTCCTGTCGAGCTTCTCAATTTTTAGGTCCAAATTTTTACGGCAGGCATATTCCTGTAAGATAATTAAGTTTTCTAAAAGCTCGGAAGTGAAAATCTTATTTATTTATTTTATAATTTAACAATTCCCATACTCCAATTAGCCTGTTAATATGTTAAAACACAATTGAATATTTACTATAACATGTTGAAACTTAATGTCCACAATCACTCATAATAAACTGTAGCCAATTAGTATTAACCGAAGGTAGATTGATATCGCTTTGGGAATTGATGGGAAAGATTTCTCTCTGTTATGTCAATTTATAATATGGTAAAGTTATCTATTCATTTCACAGACTTAGTAATTTGAACACCTTATTTGGTTTTTCGTTTTTCGTTTCTTGTTTATTTTGTTTTCTTAGCAGTGAGAAGTTGCGAGAATGGCACAGACTTTGGCACCATCGATGCAATGGCGGATGGGAGTCTCACGCAATTCGCTGAAAACAGGGCACATCACAACAAAAATGTGGGACTCTATCTTGTTGAATTCGAGGGTAAAGGCCAAAAACTGTGCTAAATTCAAGGTGTTGGCCCTCAAATCTTCGGATAATGCAACAGTGTCGAGGTTGGAAGATCTCCTCAAGTTGGACACCAAGCCCATCACTGATAAGATCATAGCGGAATACATCTGGTAGTACTAACTAAGCTTTTCTCTTTATCATACAACTATGGTTATGCCATTTTCTGTTTTTTTTTCTCCTTAAAAAGTTAAAAGTGGCCCACGAAACGATGTTCCAGTTATCATTCTACATCACCCACCATCCTCTGTGGAGTCCACCCCTCGCCCCTCGGCAGCAATTGTAATTTGTCATATCAACTTACTCTAAATTTTTCATCTCAATTAATCCAGGATTGGAGGTTCAGGGATTGATCTTCGTAGCAAATCAAGGGTATTAGCTACTTCTCCTGTTTCCTAAATAATAAATCAAAAGCTGTGATTTAGCTCTACTCTTTTTTTCTTCCCAAGAGAAACGGGGGTCTTATGTCTCTCTCTTTTGAAAATGTTGCGGCTTTTTAAAGACAATCGCTCGGCCTGTAGAAGACCCGTCTGAGCTCCCCAAGTGGAACTACGATGGTTCCAGCACTGGACAAGCGCCTGGAGAAGACAGTGAAGTCATTCTATAGTAAGATACACATTCTATTACATATTAAGTTCTTTCTGTGGCAACAAAAAGACCACAAGACTGTATAAAGATGAATTTCTTCTTAATACAGTCTTATAAGGATCACATCGTAAGTGGCGAATAACTTTGTTAATTTTTTTCCTGGGTAACTCAACAGCCCTCAGGCGATTTTCAAAGACCCTTTCAGAGGAGGGGAAAACATTTTGGTGAGAATTTCTCATTGAAGTTATTGAATGCTTGAGAATTTGTATTGTACAGAAGAGACATATTTGCTTGCTACACGTCCAGGTCATTTGCGATACTTACACTCCAGCTGGGGAGCCAATCCCAACAAACAAACGCTACAGGGCAGCTCAGATCTTCAGTCACCCAAAGGTCGTCAGTGAAGTCCCATGGTAAGGCTTTCACGTGCAGTTCAGAAAATTGCTTTTTGTGATAATTTCTTTCCATTAAAGCTCTAACAACTGATGGCATGTCCTTGAACATAGGTATGGTATAGAGCAGGAATACACCCTGCTCCAAACAAATGTGAAATGGCCTCTGGGCTGGCCAGTCGGAGCCTACCCTGGTCCACAGGTGAGCTCTAAATGGCTGAGACAGTTACTGGCGATCCTAAGCCAAAAAAAATTCTAACATTTTTCTACTAATAACTCAGGGACCCTACTACTGTGGAGTTGGAGCAGACAAATCATTTGGTCGTGACATATCTGATGCTCATTACAAGGCCTGTCTCTACGCTGGAATCAACATTAGCGGTACTAATGGTGAAGTCATGCCTGGCCAGGTTTTGTGCTTCTCTCGCGTATACTTTGCTGTTCATAATTTACTTGTTCTTGATATAACTTTTTTAACACCGTCTATTTAGTGGGAGTATCAAGTTGGGCCCAGCGTTGGAATTGAAGCAGGGGACCACATCTGGTGCTCTAGATATCTCCTTGAGGTGATTTAGCTCTACCTTGTCTCTCTGTTCTAATTTCATTTTTTATATTTTTTAAAAGAATGTATATTCACGTCTCTACTGGGTTGAATTTCCTTCTCTGAACAGCGGATTACCGAACAAGCTGGTGTGGTCCTCTCTCTTGATCCAAAACCGATCGAGGTACCAATTTTGATACAATACCTAATTAACTTGATGGAAAGATTAAGAATCTCCCCGTTTGATCGACATCTTTTTAATGTTTCAGGGTGATTGGAATGGAGCGGGATGTCACACTAACTACAGGTACTGCCGTACTGACAACTGTTTATTGTGAACAGAGAGGATGGTATAGAATCGCAGTTGATAAGTTCCTTCACAGGATGAATATGATGATTCTCCGATGTTCACCTTATTGATGCCATTGCCGTGATTATTGCAGCACAAAGAGTATGAGGGAGGAAGGTGGTTTCGAAGTAATCAAGAAAGCCATCCTCAACCTGTCACTCCGCCACAGCGAGCACATCAGCGCCTATGGAGAAGGGAATGAGCGGAGGCTTACAGGCAAGCACGAGACTGCAAGCATTAACACCTTTTCTTGGGTGAGTATGGTTTTCTATTATGCACTTCAACTGAAGGAAACCTCACTTCCCTTTCCAATTCCATCTTTCACCGAACGAACGAACTCACTCAGCAGCGTTTTGTGAAAATGCCAGGGCGTGGCCAACCGTGGTTGCTCAATTCGTGTTGGCCGTGAAACGGAGAAGCAAGGGAAAGGTGGTCGTCTACTCTTGACTACTCCTATGTTCTCTTTAAAATGACTTTGGCTACAAGTCATGAAATATTTTTATCCAAACTGCTCCTATGGGCTATGAGCTAAGAGTTGGTTGTTTCCATCCTTTTCTTAGGCTACCTGGAAGATCGTCGTCCCGCATCAAACATGGACCCCTACGTAGTAACCTCATTACTTGCCGAAACCACGCTCTTGTACGAGCCCCCTCTGGAAGCTGAAGCTCTTGCAGCAAAGAAGGTGGCCCTGAAGGTGTAAGGAATGAAAAATTGCCCGTACGCGAACAAGCATAATCCTTTAATTAGTTACTTGCTTGGCCTCATCTGATGCCTGCTCTCCTCGTCAATCTTTCGATTTTCTCCAGAGCGTGGTTTCATTGTAAAATTTCTCCATTTAGCATAGTTTGGGAACAGGTTTATGATGTGCTTAAACATCCTGAGCGGGTTGTTACTGTGAACATCTTTTATGATTTATGATTAGGTGCTGTTCTCATTGCGGTGAAATTCTCTGCGCTTGGTATTAATTGGCGACGTGAGATGCTGGCGTGCGTCTCGACTCATCTAATCATCAACAATTAAAAGTGAGAGCGATTCCTTTACAAAGTAAATGTGCCCATTGGGTATTCTGATAAATGTTCTCCTTTTTCGTCTACAACACACGTTATGGATCCATGAAGTTTGAGGGGCCCCGCACAGCCTGGACGGCTGGACTGCTATTGAAGTTTTCATTCTTGTATGTATTGCTCTGCTTCCTCGTTGCGAGAGAAGGAAATATCTGCCCTCGGGCAAGGGATAATTCTCTTCCTTTGAGTTCAAGGTATATGCGTAGCTCTAATTTATACCCTATACTACAAAGTAAAGATGTAAAGTGTAGAGCTTCTATATGATGCCTTCAGACCATCTTGGTTGCACTCCCTATATGTAAGACTCGTTCTCCTGCACTTGGCATCAACATAAGCTCTATCTCTTAGGTTTCTCGGCCATGGCAGCTGAAGGCCCAAAATCTATAGCGTTCTTCCTCCTCATACTTAACCTCATCCTCTATGCCATGGTCCTGGCAATTGCAGGATGGGCAATCGAGACTGGGATTGAGGAGACATTTCGATCAGGTAAACTCAAAAAACATCGAAACAACTTTGAAAGATTATCTAGGCCATGGTCTCAAACAGATTAGTCCACGGGGAGTTCATTTCATTGCTTTCTCTATGCACGTAATTATTTCCAAATGAAAACTACGAAAACATTTGGTCTATACATGAAGCATGTACAGTCCCAAAGCCAACCTCAATGTTTTTTAAGTTCCATGCCGTCAATGCATTTTTTCTTTCTTAGCCTTATCAGTTGCGCAGCCCAATTGATTTCATGCCTCTTAATTCATGGCAGCGTCCAAGGTGTTGATTCCAGCTCGCTTCTTTCCAATCTACTTCCCAATGGGAAACTTTGCCACGGGATTCTTCGCTATCTTCTCGCTGGTTGCCGGAGCCGTGGGTGTTGGCACTTCGATCGCTGGGATCAACAACGTCATCCAGTGGAATCCGCCCAACATACTCTCAGCTGCCACTTATTCCATCACTACATGGGCCCTCACCGTTCTTGCCATGGGGTAAACCCACAAGAAACGGTTCATTGAATCTGCCCTAGAAAAGAGCTCCCAACAAGGTTTAGGTTGGTTTGGGTTATTAATAGAATGACCCGCTCTCTTTTGTTTTGCAGGTTGGCATGGAAGGAGATTCATTTGGGCGGGAGGAACGCTACCTTGGTAAAAATCCTTGCTATACGCTTATGATTTGCAACTATAAATAGGAATAACATGGAAAATTTTCAAGAAGGAAATCCCCTATACCCCGCAAAAACTAGTGAAGTTGCGGCTAAGCAGTAAATGGCGTTCGCTGTTGCGTTGTATGTTTTGCAGAAAACATTAGAGGCGCTGACAATCATATTGAGCGGTACACAGTTCTTCTGCATGGGAGCACTAAATGTTGGAGTGAGTGAAGTTTTCAACAAACAACCCCACTTGATCGGAAGAGTGTGATGTCCCTGAAACTGCTGCATATTTCGACACGTTGGAGAACCAAATTTTTATTGGATTGCCTTGAGTGATGTGTTAATCCTTTCAAAAGATATATAAGTTACGTTGTGAAATTAGTACATAGTTCAGTTCAAATGTAAAATAAAGTTCATGAGTCAAAGACACGAGCTCATGGTTTATATATATTACAGACAAAAAGACTGTCTAGTGCTAGTCACAGCGATCAATGAATTAGAAAATTTTCATCATCTAATCACGCCAAAATTTGATCGCAAAAACATATATTAACTAAAGAAAATCGACAAAATTTAAGTCTAACACCTTGAGCTTCAATGCCAACGAGTCAACCTCCCTTCTTTTCTGACTTTTGAGGTCCATGTAATACAAAATTATTCACTTTGCGCCGTTTCTTCAGCACAAGCTTAGGTTTCGCTTCAGCATCTTCATCAGGTCTAGTTGATATTGGTTCTCTTCTAGGTCTGTGCTTTTTCCGTCGGAGCTTAGGCAATGAAAGAATCCAAGACGGAATCTCACAGCCTGACGCAAGTATGACATTAGCTATATTTCGCAAAAATGGTGCATCTTCCTCTGTGTACAATGTTATGGCTTCACCACTTCTTCCCGCTCTGCCAGACCTCCCTATTTGCCATCCCCCCAGAGAATCACCAAAGTAAAAGAAAAAAGTAGCAGTATGACAATCATTAAAAAAAACAAGGGAGAAAAAAGACAGTCCCATGCATTCAAAGGACGCCTGAAAAACCAATCACAAAGACATAATTGTGCAGAGGATAATCATCAGACAGTTGTTTGACATACCTATACGATGTATGTATGATGCACCTGATTCCGGGAAATCATAATTTATCACACAGTTTACACCCTTGAAATCCATACCCCGAGCTACGACATCTGTGGCAATTAAAACCCATGTCTTCCCTGCCCTGAAATTATCAACTGCATTTTCTCGCTGTACAAAACAACAAATAATCTGTTGAGTTCAAAAGAGTTTTACAATAAATTAATGACAATCTAAAATTGAGTTGGCATCATAAAGAACTTGAATTTATTCAACTCAACCCTCACTTGCATGCCAAAACAACAGTACTCACAACAAGCTACCTGTATTTGAGATAGGTCCGCGTGAATAACATCAACCTTGATGTCATCAAATGCTAATTCCTTGAAGAGTTCCTTCGCCCGTTCCTTGGTTTGAACAAATACCAGTATAGGTGGGTTCAAGCTCTGCCAAACAGATCATTTAAATATCCACAATTAAATAAAAAAGTCAACAAGTGAAAAGTTAAAAATATAGCAAATACAATCAAAGATAAAGCTCATAAAGCAACCTGAGAATGCATCTCAGTCAAAGTACTGTATTTAAAGTGTTACAAAGACAAACATATTACGTAATGATGCTTAATGTATGACAAGGTGTCTTCATACTATTTAAAAGTTCAGTGTCTGCTGGATTACTTGCATCAAAAGCGATATAATAAAACATGTAACATGATCAAATTGTTATAGCTCATCCTCAATGCTCTTCCATAGACCTTTTCCAGAATGGTTGGAGCTCACAAGAGATGAATAAGGCTTTTAACAAAAGAAAAGCTTGAAGACAGAGTATTTGCATTTGTAGAGAATCCACCAGCCCACCAGGGCCATCCCCAGTCGTACCAAAGAAATGAGAATTCTAAAATTAGAACGCCCAACATCATGGTCCTTACCTGCAACATGGACCCCTATCTGCTGGGACACAATGTTTTACCCATTTTATATTAAAACAAACCAAAACGGGAACCAACTAGATAAACTAAAATAGCCGCTGGCTATCCATGTCTTACAACGCTGACAGAAACAAAAAGTTGGTTTGCTTCCTTGCCAATATATATCAAAGTGATGTTGTATTGTAGTAGTGTAAGCAGTTTGCAATAGTTTAATATTTTCCTTCTTTATCTCATTAATCCTTCAATCTTCCTACTATGCCAAATCCAACATCTTCTCTAGTTTGATTTTCAATACATATTTTCCCCTCACCAAAGGACAAGTGGGAGTGTTAAATTGGTCGAACTTTTGCATGAAAACAGAAGCATGTCAGAAATGTACATTTTTAGCAACATGCAGCAATTGCACAAAAATATAACCTGGAAATCTATAAGCTTCCCAAAAGAACTCATTTTGTGCATGTGATATCCAAGACATAGTAGAAGTGGACTCGACACCTCGGAATTGTACAAGTGATAAAAACTGTCATGATCACACATTTATCATGCACCTTTTAAATAGCATACCTCTGAAAAACTTTGTCGTAGAGCAAGCAGCTTTCCCTCCTCACTTCCAGCAAAAATCAGTTTCTGTTTTATTAACTTTGAAGCAGAATTTCTGTTAAACAACCTCAAAGGTTACACTACTTCTTTCCACATATAGCCCCAAGGTATATACCATATTAGTGATAAATGTTATCATCCACTTACTTCCGACCGACAATAATCCGAACCGCATCATGCATTATTGTGCGTGCAAGTTCTTCCACGGAATCGGGTAAAGTAGCACTGAACAATGAACGTATTATAGAGGGATTTGAGCATGCTTTAACAACAGAATCAATCTGTTGAACAAAGCCAAGCTCAAAAAGCTTATCAGATTCGTCTAAGATAAGGAATTCCACCCTGCATAAAACACAATACATTAATACAAGAATGCCAACAGGACTTCTTACACAATCTGTTACGTATCTCAGTATCTTTTAAGTGACAGGACTGAATCCCTAGTATATATTGCAACTAGGTATGCAAGATTGTTATAACTGGTTCTAATTCACCCTACATATCAAGGTGCCATGGATTTACAAATCAATTAAAACAGCCATGCATGCAAATGCAAACAGAACAACTCCAAGTCAAAACTAGAAAGTAGCATGCCTTGTCAAAAGAATCAGCACATGTATTCGTGTCCCAAGATGTGAAAAAACCTAAAGGACAGTTCAATATAGTTGCATCTACAATTAAGATAATATTTCTAACTTTGAGCCAATTTTGATAATGCATCATGACAAAAAATAACCACAAGATACATTAAGATTGACAATGATCAGACGCAGTAAAATAAAGAGAAAACTTCTCAGTCAGCAATTGAAAAGGAATGTGCTAGAATGTACTTTCAAAACATTCATTACAAAGCATACCGGCTTAGATCAAGCTTCCGTTTCCTTAAAGCAAAGTCTAAACGAAGTGGTGTAGACACAAGTATGTCACAGTGCATTTTTTCAAAATCGCCACACTTGGCAAGCTCTTTTGTCATTAGTTTAATATGGAACTTTTTACCCTTGGACAGTTTTTTGCATTCTCTGGTTGTTTGTGCAGCTAGCTCCCGTGTTGGGCAAAGAATAACGGCACGAATGCCATCCTTCGATCCATGCTGATACAAAGAGAACAATATGGTGAACAAACAAAAACTAAATTTCTGGAACAGATCCATATATTTTTCATAGGATAATACCTTAAGTTCAATAAGCATTGGGCATAAAAAGGCCAAGGTCTTTCCCGAACCTGTTGGTGCACAAGCAAAACATTCTCGCCCCTATTCAACAGTAGTAAACTATAAATAGAGCACTCAATGGTAAAATTTTACTCTAGCCAATGTCGCAAAATATGAGACAAACTATAGCACTAGGAATTCTTTCTAGCTAATTGCTATGACTTAAGAAATTGCAATGTTTTGATCCAGGATATAGCAAGGCGCTCTTTTGTCACCAAGATAGGGGCTGCATTACATGATTAAGTGAAATTATGGCCTAAACTTGTTGTTGTAATAGGCACTATAACAGATAAGGTAAACAAGAGCAAAATGAAATGAAGGCCAGTGTATCATGAACAAAATATAAAAGTAATCAGAAAAATAAATAAACGAAAAAGCTTAACAAAAGAGCATACTGAGAGGAGGACTGGAATAGCCTGCCTTTGGATAGGTGTTGGTTCTTTGAATCCCAACCCAGCTAAGTTACGCATTATATATGGCTTACAACTAAACCTGTAACATCAATCATAAGCATCAGAGGGAAGAGAAACTATCAGTGCTACGTATATAAACAAATGGGAAAAGTCCCTTAAACATAGGTATAACACCTTGAGCTCAACTCTGCAAAATCGCGCAATGGGGAAGGAACATTCTGCCCCGAAATGTGAATCCCATGCTTCTTACGCAAAATAGTGTCTTTCTGTGTTGAAGCAAAATGAAACCTTAGAAAACATCCATTTATGCCCCACAGAGGGAAATATATATAAATACATAATATATTTTCATTAACTCATATAGAACCTCAATCTGTCTGTTGATCTCTTTCCTTCTCTCATTAGACTCATCCTTCGTCATGTTTTCTCCCTCACCACGTTCTGAACCCTTGAAAATACTAAATCCTTCAACGGGTTCTACAAAAAGTCGCAGACACAAAAAAAAACTGAAAATTTGTCGAGAACCTGGAATCAGCTCAAAGAAATACATGCAATCCATATAATAATACCCGTAGCCTTTGTCTTCCGCTTTCGATTCCTTCCAGAGACATCAACAGGAGATGAGTCGGCCTCTCCCGCATCCGTAATTGGTGCTTCTTCATTCTTCGTAACTGGTGGTGCTTCTTCATTCTTCTTCAACTATGAAATTATTACACGACATTCTTGGTTTAGAATCAGTCCAATCAAAACTAAAATCTAGTAAAAATACGCTAAATTGGATGTGCACCAAGCAACGCACGAAAAAGTTGATATCCGGAGGAGAACAGAACCTCAAATCTTTCAAAATCAGCGGCGAACCTCTTGCGGTCGAACCGAATGCCGGTGAACAAGAAGGCCGACGACTTATCCTCCATTGACGATGCAAATGCGAGCAACGGAAGACCTGCGGCGTCACCTCCACTAGCCTATTAAACCCTAACCTAAAACCCAGGGCGACGGAAGGAGGGAAAAAATTTGAGAAATGCTACACAAGGACCCGCTCGATTTGCTGCTGCCTATAATCACTTACGACGTGGCATCACTTTCATATGGCCTAACGTTTACTTCTTCATACGGCGTTTCATAAAGATGGTTTCTATTCAATATCTCCAATATACCCTTACTTCATCCACACCAGAGCCGCCAAACTAAAATGTTGAACCCGCCAAAATTCTCTTTTCTCTTTATTTGTTTTTTAATTACATGCCAACACAGATACTTTCTGGCTTGACTTGGAAGAGCAAACAGAACACACACCAATTTCCTGGCTTGGATGAGAAAACTAAACGAGGTACGCTTCAGCTCTTCCTTGTTTTTTTTTTTACAGAATTCATTTTTCTTCTTGTTTTCCATTCTCATTTGTTAGTGCATACATAGTGTATATGCTCTTCCTACATTTTTTATTTCTCATGCCCAAGGACCTTGGTTGAAGGTTGATAGAAGCGTACCTTTTCAAAGTGGTTTTTTTTATTTCTTGTTTAATGGAAGAATGAGATTTTGCTTATCTGAACTAAATTCTATCCCTTACAAGTAAATATGACAAAAAATAAGGAAATCTGCTAGCTTTATATCCTTCAAAATGTGGGCTGCAATTATATCATACATGTAATACATATAATATATGTCCTTAAATATATGATATTTATTTAGTTTACTATATATTTTTTATTTTTCTTTTTTATATGTCAGTTAATTGTTCTTGTGTTTCTACTAGCAATTAAACCATGGCAAAGGATCCCCGAGACAAAAAAGGTGAAGAAACTTTGGATTCTCAGGCTCAATTTGAGAATGATGTGTGTAAAAGCAGCAGCCCCTCTAGAGTTGAAGATGAATATAAGGAATCTAACCAATTAGTACCTTGTGCCGGTATGATTTTTTATACAGATCATCAAGCATATGAATTTTACAAGAGTTATGCTATGTCTATGGGTTTTGGAGTTAGTAAAATATCTAAGTCGTTATTCAAGAATTGACAGAACTTTAATTGCTATTAATTTTGTTTGTGTGAGATATGGTTATCACAATTCAAGGGAAAATGTTAAAACTCCTCGCCCCAAGTCTGAAGGTTGGTGGTCAAGCAAAAGTAAAGTTGAAGATAAATGAAGCAGGGAAATGGGTAATTACAAGTGCATTAAATGAGCACAACCATAATCTTGATCCTGAAAATGTGTGTTTTTTTCATTCATTTAGAAAAATTACTACACCTATTAAGTCTCAAATTAAGGTGTTGGATGCCTTTGGAGTGCAACCATCTAAGATTTTTTCAGTACTAGGCAAACATGCTGGAGGAGTTAGGAATACAAAATGCACAGAAAAAGATTGTCGTAATTTTATTGGTAAATATTGGCGTGAGTTATTACTAGGGAGGGATGATACTCAAGCTTTCCATCACTATTTGGCTCGTGAGCAGATTGAAAATCCATCATTTTTCTATGCAATTAATATAGATGATGATTAGCAATTGAGAAATGTGTATTGGGTTGATGGTCGATCACTTGTGGATTATCAATATTTTGGAGATGTGATTTATTTTGATACTACATATCTTGCAAATAGATATGAGATGCCATGTGCTCCATTTGTCGAAGTAAATCATCACGCATTTTATTTGGTTGTGCTCTGATTAAAGATGAAACAATTTCATCATTTGTTTGGTTGTTTAATACTTGGATTCATGCTATGGGTGCCAAATCTCCAAGAGCAATCATTATAGACAAAGATAAAGCCATTAGAGCAACAATCGCTCAAGTGTTTCCCACATCATGCCATTTGTTTTGCCTTTGGCATATCATGAAAAAGATTCTTGAAAAATTGGGCCATGTGTGTAAGTCAAATGTTGGTTTTATAGAAACATTGCATGGGTGCATTTATGATTCTAGGACCACCAATGAATTTGAGGATAAATGGAAAAAAATGATTGAAGTGTATGATTTAGTAGAAGATGAATGGTTGCATAGTTTATATGAAGATCGTATACATTGGGTACCAACCTTTTTATCTCACATATTTTGGGTAGGGATGTCTACATCTCAGAGGAGTGAAAGTATTAATCACTTCTTTAATACATATGTGTCTTCAAAAACAAGCTTACAAGAGTTCTTGAAGAAGTATGAATTAGTTATAGAAAATAGATGGGAAAAAGAGGCACAAGCTGATTTTGATTTAGAAAAAAAAATAAGTTTGAAAACTAAATCTCCATTTGAAGCACAAGCAGCTTCATTATACATAAGAGAAATTTTTAAAGAGTTTGCAAATGAAGTTGTAGCATATAGTGCTTGCCATGTCATATATGCTCAAGAAAAAGATGGATCTATGACACTTACAATGAGAGATATTGCAAGGCATTTAGATTATATAGTAGATTGGTGTCCCATTGAACAAAATATATCTTGCAATTGTCATTTATTCAATTTTGAAGGATATCTATGTAGGCATGCTTTGGTTTCCCTTTTAGCTCTTGGAATTTATAAGATGCCTTCACATTTCATTTTAGAAAGATGGAGTAAAAATGTGAAAACTAGGCATATTGTTCAAAAAATGAATACTTTCAAGGATGACAATTGTCCTGAATTAAGATCACAACGATTTAATGACTTGTGTGTAAGAATGTTATCTTTTCCAAAAGAAGGATCCCTCAGTAAAGAGACTTATGATGTTGCAGTGAAAGTTCTTGATGAAGCATTAGATAAAATCATAGATGCAAGTGGCAAAGATCAGTTAACTAAAACTTCAGTTGAATGTATTCTTCAAGGAAAAGGAAATGAAAGATCATGTAGAGAACCTATGCATGAATCCAAGAAAGTGGAAAACCCACTAAAATCAAAGAGAAAAGGAGCACCCAAAAGAATTAAATCTAGAATAGAAGCAGGAAATAAGAGAGCATGTCGTGGTTGCAAGCAAAGTAGTCAAAACATTACTACTCACACTCAGGTTCAAATCAACATGTATTTTTTCTCCAAAAGTGTTTTATTTTGTGAGTAATTTTATTTACATATTGGTACATGTCAATTAATAGGCACCACTTAATGGAGGTTTTGTACTTCAAGAAGAGAAATCTATGGCTACTGCAGTAATGAGCAATAGGTGATGCTATAAATTTCTAGATTTTTTCTTAAGCATGTTAATTGATTGTATATTGATAATTTTGTTATTCTACAATGCACACAGGGTCTATTCAGTTCAATGTAGTACATCTAGTTCACGAGTAATCTTTTTGCCCTTTGCATAGATAAACTCATTATGTATTGCTGCAATTTTTATTAAGGTACAATGAAAATTTTCTTTTATCTTTTCCTTTGGTATGATGCTTTTCCCTAATTTTGAATATATTTTTTGTCTATTATAGATTTCATGAGCATCCATGTGGGTTGTTGAAAGAAGTGTCCAAGCTTCAAAGTACATATGATAAATGTTTAATACATTTTTTGATGTAATCTTTTGGTTTTTGTGTAATTCTTTGACTGTTTGTGAAGATGGTTCATAATTGCAAATTATGTATCACATTTTATTTAATTTGGAAAAATGTGTAGAAAATATTAGTGAGACCAATAACTTATAAGATTAGGGCATGTCTTATATTAACCTATTTTTTTGGCTTCTATACAGTAACACCGGTGGATGGATGACATCATTATCCCCAACCTTAACCAATCTTCATTACATTTATCTCAAATAAAATCTCACCCAAAGTAGGGACTGAGGAAGTACTAGTGTGTGTTTCTAGGATAAGGAAATTCTTTTTTTGTAAGAAATTACACTATGTAATTAAGGAAACATCACCTCTACCAAAGTAAAGATTGGCTGACCAAACACTAACAAATCACCCGTTCAGGAATGAAGAGGAGTTGTAGGTCACTGTGATTTATGATTGAATGAACTCATATGTTTAAGGGGTTTTGTAGCATTTGTCTAATTTTCCATGCATTCATCAATTTACAATTCCATTCATCAATTTGCATGGTGATAATCTTGTCGTTTAAGGAGCTCCACATTTTAGCATCACTAGCAATTTCTTCCAATCAGCGACACTAGAAGCTATGGCTTCTACATTTTAGCTTCACTGGAAATTTCTTCCAATAAACAATATTAAAACATTTAAAAATAAAATGCACTGAAGTAGCCAAGGTGGAAAACTTGGCTAGTGAACCTTACTTTAAAAATTAATCATAAAATTTTTATTAAAAGGCAAATGAAACATCTCCTACAACGTCGATATCTCTATATATTAATTCATTCATATAGAAAACAACCATTTATTTATCTTGATTAGGATTGTTAGTTATCACTGCTCTGTTCTTCCAACACAACTCTATGCATTTGCCAAAATTTTGTCTTCGTGCGTGTTCTAGCCTCTAGTCTGGCGGAGAGAGCAAGGCACACCCAGTCGTAAAGGCTATTGCTTTGCAGGGTCAAGACAAGGGCATCACTGACCTAGAAAAGGTGAAGCATGGCAAAACCGAGCGGAGGAGGGCGGAGCAAGTTGGAACCCCGAGGGGAGAAGGGTTGTTCTAAGAGGAGCATGGTAGAGCCGGCAGAGAAGGGCGTTTCTGCCCAAAGGGTGGAGCTGGGCAGAGCAGCCTGGTAGAGTACTGTAGAGCCTGGAATAAAAGGGTAGACTTTGGTGGAAAAAACGGTATAGAGTAAAGCAGGGTATTTCTGCTCATAGGTTGGACCTAGGTGAAGCAGGGCAAAAGGGTGGAGGAGCCAAGTGGATTCCGATGGAGCATGGAGGAGAAGATTATACTCTCCAATAAGGAAAATGTTCCATCCCAACGGCATTTAATGCAGCATGGGTTAAAGGGAAAAGGTAATCACTATAACATCAGAGAAGGGTAACTTTGGAACTTAAAAAATTACAATGAGCTAGAGAACACGACGTAAAGTGGACATTAAGCGTTCTGAAATTCTCCTACATGGCACGTAATTATAGGCAGCGGTAAATCAAGTGGGTCTTCGCGGGCGGGTGTAGCATTTCTCAAAAAAATTTGTCCTCATGCCTACGGCGCATACGATTGTGCACGTGTCCTAATACAGCTCTTGAGTTGCAATCAGTTTGTTATTAATATTTGAAGACTATGAAAGGCGTTCAAGACCGTCCCTAAAAGATATCAAAGGGATGGATTTCAAAGAGCTACTAGCGTTTAATATCTCCCTTATTTTTAAAGAGCGCTGGAGGATCTTGAAAGAGGATGGTTCTCTACTAACTCAAGTTTTTCTTAGTAAGTACTGTTTTTTACATCTCCTTTTTTGAAGTCGAAGCCAAATGTTCACATATTTTTTGCTTGGATAAATATTTTGGCGAGCCGGCCAAGATATTTTCTCGAGAAAGGCCTCTTTTGGTGGGTGGGGGATGGTCGTAGGATAAAGGTTTGGAAGGACAAGTAGATCCCCCATTCCTCTACCTTCTGGGTCATTACCTTTGTAGGACTTTGGACAGTAATGCCCATGTTTGCAACCTCGTTGAGCCTGATATCGGGTCTTGGTGGGCAGATCTCATCAGGGATATTTTTTCTCCCCATCGATTGTGAAGCGATATTCAACATCCCCATCTCAGCCTCCCCTCCTTCCAAGTCTCATGTCGATAAGCACCGCAAATGGTAAGTTCTCTTTCAAGAGCCCTTACTCGTTTGTCGTTGACTTGGTTTATGATGAATAGGGGACTCCTATAACCCCCACAGGAGGGCTAAGTTATAGAAGACAATCTGGTGGGTGGGACATCTCCCCAAAATTTGGACGTCCTCCATGTGGGGGGATGTCCCTGTTGGGCGGCTACCTAGGTCCATGCTATGTGGACCCACCCCCACCTCTCTGAATTGTGGTTTCCCAACCCATGGTTCTCTTTTGCCAGCATTGACCTCCTCTCCCACCCCTCGAATCCTACCACGAGGAAACGGAACTCCAAAGGTTGTTCGTCCTTGCCTGACTCATTTAGCTCAACATTAATGAATTTGGTGTGGGTGGCTCTTATAGGTCTTTTAGGGAGATGTTGGCATGGGCCTCTTGCCTCAAGAAGGATTATTCCCTCCATCTCTCTCCTAGTTTTGCCCTCCCCTCTCCTTGGTCTTCCCCCTTGGAGAAGTTAAGGTCAATGTCGATGGTGCGGTCTTTGGCGAACCCAACCTGTCCGAAGCAAGTATATGTGCTCGTGACGACGTTGGGGTGGTGCTTGCATGTGCTAGTTTTTCGGGTCCATGAGTCCTTTATGGGGAAGAGGTTGAGATCCTTGCCCTTGTCCGAGTTGTCTCATATGCATTATTTAGGGGGTGGTCCCACATTATTTTTTAGGGGGATTGCCCCTCCGCTATCTCTATGTTTTGTGACCGTTCTTTTGGGTGCTGGGTGCTGGCTTGGGCCCCTTATTGCTAAGGGGGTAGCAAAGTTTGACCATTTCTAAGGTGCGACTTTCTCTTTTGTGAAGAGGGAAGGGGACACAGTTGCTCCCTGCCTAGTGATGCAAGCAAAACTATTCTTCTCCCCGTAGTCTAGCTAGACAGAGTTCCTGATTGCTTCCATTCTGCTCTTTGTATGGATATCTTTGTTCTTCTAGGGTAGTTTTCTTTTTAGCTCTACCATCATAAAAAAAAATAAAGAGAATAATAAAGAGATTAAAAAATAATTTATCTAAATTGTAGAAAAACTTAAAATTAACTTATTTAATCTCCTTATTATTCTCCTTACACAAGGATTTGATTTGACCGTGACAAGTGAAGCCCATTGTCACGTGAGACCCACTCCTCCATGACAAAAAGTGGAGTAAGGTCATCATTATCCTAAACAGGGATGTTGATATTTCATCTGTATTTTTTTAAAACATTATTTTAACTTTTGATTTGACGGAGAAAAGCAGTTCTCACCTAACATTAGAAGGATCCACTTTTTTTAATCCAACTAAAGGCTCGAGTAAAATTTAGATGTAAAAAAAGTGGATTAGAAATACTATTTCACTTAAAACAAATATGCTAATAGCCCTATACTAAATTTGTCCAATAAATCCTGCACTAAGGTTTTGACTGGCCAAACATATTTGGTGTAGGAAAATCGTTACCCTTAAAGCAAGAGTGTGTATTTTGTGAAAAACATGTTGTGGATGAAGGAAAATGTCGTATAGATGGAATAAAACATTAAAGGGCTGTTTGGAGGATGGGCATTTGGTGGAGAAATCAAAGTTGCTTTTAACAAAAAAAATTCTTAAAAAATTTGAAATAAGGTTATATTTGGGGTCTCTATTTTGATGATTTTCAAAGAGAAATGTGCTTTTTGTTCACTTATAGTTTTTGTGTAAAAATATCATCCAACATAATGTTCTTACATGACGCTTATACGGATGGCATGCCCCGTAGCCCTGATGTAGGAACTTGAAAAAAAATGCTACGCTTGCTCAAGCTAGGAACACTTCGCCCATGCAAGCCATGATGGACGTAGGCCTGGCAATTGGGCAATGGGGGTCGATCTTGGTGAGCATCAAGTGAGAGCTCCGGGGTGCAAGTTGTAGCATTACTTCAAAAATTAAAAATTTAAACATAAGATTTTCAGAATAGTAACGGCAGCGACAACGTCAACAAGATTGCTTGCAATCAGGTTGTAATTATTACATGTGTATATAACATACAACGAAACCAAATTAAAGAAACCAGAGGCAAAAGTTGACAAAATTGCAGATCAAGAAAATGAGCAATCAGTTTAACAATGTATTACTATCTGCAATGCCGAACAGGGTCATGGCATCTGGAGAACATCATTGTGTGATTGACTGAGCGAAGCGTCCGGTTGCGCCTCCAGGTTATTTGCATCACTTTTGGGGGGAAAAATGTCCGTGAGAATCAGCATTTATGAGGTCTAACTGCTAGGCTCAGATCCCAATACCAAACCGTGCCTGCATACATGAGGAACTTCAGCTCTACAACCAAAATTTATCTCAGCAAAACAACAAGAACATAGAGTTTTAGCCCCCCAAAAAATGTTGGTATCTTTTTAGAAGAAAATGAAAGTGCCAAAAGCAAGAGATTATTGAGCAGCCTTCAAAAATACAAAAATTAATTTTGACACTAACCAACAAGAAGAAAATTACTCCCTCTGTCCCATATTAAAAGCTACATTTGGAAAAATGGTGGTTTTTATTGAATCATGAAACCCACAAGGAAAAGTATACTCTTTTTTAAATACCCAACCACTTAAATTTAACAAAATGCAGCTATTAATATGGAACAAACTTTTTTGCCAAATGGAGATATTAATTTAGTACAGAGTATGAAGCAAAGAAAATTGTCCACTTCTACTACATGTTGACAATGAAAACGAAAATATACATGGAAAAATGCAACTTGTAAGTCATAGGTAGACCCATACAATCTAGCTAGACTAACACCATGAAATCCAAATATGGTCATTAAATAAAATAAATAATAGGAAACAGACAAGGCACGCTAGATCATTCTTAGAACCTCACCATTTTTGGTAATGATAACCTTATATTTCCTGATACATAACCTATTCATCATCTGAAGATGTCTCCACAAGCATTTCATCTGGAACAACAGTAGCTGTGGGATCCTGAGTGCACATTTAGTATAAAGCATAAGCATATTAAGTGTCGATTAACTGTAGACATAACAAAGACATAAGTTTTGATTCTCACTGGCATCCAATCCCAATCTTTTAACTTGGAATCAGTAAGCATGTAACCATCATGTAAAGGAGCCCACCCATGCTCATTTTTACTCTCGTGTCTTGTCGAAGCATTCCCCTGAAACACCATTGTTTACATCAAATTTTTTAATGCACTCAATTACAAACAGAGCTTTCTGCAATGGCAGAATAATGGGCATATAAACTTTCTAATTACCATTATGAACCCAATATGCATTGATGGAATGAGAGGTAAACAAGCACCAACCTTGGAAGATTTTACAAAAACGTCATCAGTAGACTGTTGTAATGGCTTCCTTAATTCTGAGAAAAAGGTTTCTTTTCTTTTTTTGTCCAACACTGTAGGAATTGAATCCACATTCCAATTAGAAGTCACAATAAGAGAATCAAATGTAAACTTAAAATACTTGAATGACAAATATCAAGCCAACATTCAAAAGCAAGCAGAGGTAGTGAAGTACAAATGTACAAAACTAATATGTTGACATAGACGACATTAGCTAAGGCAAGGACCTAAAACATAATCTACAGTCAAGAGCATCAATTGAGACAGGATCCATCACTAGTGGCGCATATCAATTAAGATATAATCCATATTGTCGGTCATGGGGACACTTTAATCCAATAATCCAATATAGATAAAAATCAGGTAATGAAGCACCTTTGTAGCATGTTCATTCATATGATTGTTTCATCATCATCATGACCACTTAGTGAATGTCTAATGACAGTTTGTGGTAGTACAGATTACATAGGGTCAATTCCTATGACACTTAAATTTGACCAATTGTAAAAAGGTATGACAGAATGCATCAAATCTCAAATAACGAACAAATAGCCAAATAAGAAAAAGGATAAGATGCAAAAAATTGACAAATAATGAACAGTAAAAATAGATAGGTCGTATTGCAAATGCAAAAATTTGGCTTAACTTATCTTTTTAACTATCAATTCCAGGCATAATTTTCCATAAATTCCTATTAAAACTCAACAGCAGTCTGACACTATATATTTCTAGTGCATGACCTGATGCCACTGTTTATAAGTAAGCAGAAAATAAGTAAATAATATGCAATGTACAAAACACCATTTCAGAGTAGATTAAAAAAAGGTAAATAAACAAATTTAAGCCCTTTTTTTCTGAAAAATGTAACATACCAATTGGTAACACATGCAGCATAGGTTAAGCATACCTTTTGCATCTTTGGATCTCGAGGGATTCAATCCTTTCTGTGCATTTTGTACCTTACTCACCTACAATAAGAAAAAAGTCAAATACAATAACCCCAAGAAGAAGAAGAAAGTATGCAAGAACAACTTACAGCGTTGAATAACTTGACCACTGATCCCATAGTAAGACATGCAAAATAAAAGACAATAATGTAGAGAAATTAAATTACAGGCAAATTTAACTACATGTCGTAGAAATGACACGATAAGGAATAAACAGACACCTCCTTTGGTAGCCACAGTGATAAGGAATTTTTCTTTTGTATCCAGGAAGCTCGCTGGTTTCACATGCCCTTTCTCTTTTGCCTGGGAATCACACAAAATTCAGAACCCAGAGATGGAATAAACAACTTGCAAATAATATCGGATGAAGGAAAATCATGACTTAACATTAAACTAAAGCATTTCCAAACGGAAAGAGCAGAATAAGTTTGCAACTACCAAATGTTTCTCCTTCTTAGCCTCCCCTTTCACCTTACGTTCAGCATCCTCTTCGGCAAGCTTCTCAGCTATAAGCTTCCTGCGCCCTGACAAAATGGGACTCTGAAAAATAAGCACTATCAGCAATACTTTTATAAACAAAAGTCGTAACAGATAAAACCTATACAGCAACAGGAGAAGAGATCGGATCACCATACCACTGCATCATCCGGAACCTTGATACTCATGATTTTCATGAACGCCACCTTAAATGCCCTGACTCCTTCAATGAATTTAGTCCCCTCTTGAATCTCATCCCCCTCATCATCAGACCCACCCATCTCTTCTTCCATCTCCAAGTCATTCAGTCCTTCATCCTCACTAGCTGAAGCATCTTCAAGACTACCAGGTTGCACAGAGGCCGGCTCTTCAGCTTCAGGGCCAGAGTCGTCGTCATCAGAATTGTATTCTTTGGCCCTTTTCTTGAATAGCTTTTTCATTTTCAGGCTGTTCCTAATTTTGGGTGGTCCAATATTCTCATGGCCTTTCATTCTCTTCTTCCCCACCCCACCCTTCTTCTTGCCTAATTTCCGCTTCCTAAAGTTCTTCCCAGTTTCAAACGACTGCATTTCCATATCCATATCTTCCAAAACTATATACAACTTATCAGACCTCAGTAGTCTTCGCTCTTCCCCTAGACTCTGGAATATACCAAAATATACAAGTACAAATATCTTCAAAAACTGATAACTACAAGCAGAAGCTGATACCTTTAAACTTCCAGGGAGAAAATAAAAGTTATACCAAGTAGGAGGTAATGGAGGCCAACGGGCAATGAAGCATGGACACCAATACGGCAATTTCCAAAAAATTAGAATACCATACTGCAGAGATACTGATATTAAAACTTATTATATATATTTTTAGATGTATTTTAAGAGTTCTAAATGAAAACAGAAACAATAACTAGAATAATACAACTAAGGTAATGAGTAAATCAGAAGAGAAACGATTAAAACATATCCAATGTTTCTGAGAGCAAATAAAACTGATAAGTATTTATATAATTCAAAATGAGTAAACAATGACAAAGTCATCAGATATTTGCCTTACTTTTTGTAAGCCAGTTAAAACTTTTCCTAAAATCTCTGTTTTCAACAACCCAAACAAGAGCTGTAGTTTAATATCAGCTTTACTATCCATATAACTATTGAACAAAAAAACGTCCTAAAATTTTCAACAACCTCAAGTTCAAAATGTGTTTTGCATTACCCATAGTCATATACATCTTAATTTACAATCACTATTCTAAAATCCTTTTACAGAAAACGCTGAGGGGCATAAAATTATTTGTAAACACAAGTCCCAAATAACTTCTTTAGGGTTTTTGTCATATAAGTGGTAAGAGTACGAAAAGCTATTTTTTTCTGCTTTTAAAACTTTCCCAGAAATTGGAATGAGAGGTCATGAACACTTCAAATTTAATACGTTAAGCGCTTGGAATGAGAGGACACAGTTGCACACTGAAGACAGAATCAGTTTTTAAACATGAAAAGCTAAGGCTTTTTACTCAGAAATGCAGATGGCGGTGGTTGAGAGACTCAAAGTAATAAATGCGAGGTTGGCCGTTGAGATGGTCTCCGGGAGATGGCCGGAAAGATGGTCGCCGGGCGAGCAGTTGGTCGCCGGGAGCGAGAGGTGGTCTCCAGTTCGTCTTTGGTCTCCGCCCTCTGGTTCGCCGGGTCCCGGGAGAGCGGTTGGCCGTCAGATGGTCGCCGGAGATAGTCTCTAGTTCGTGGGAGAGGGAACGAGAGGAAAGGCTTTGGGCCTAATAACCCAAATGAGGCTGATGTAGGGTTTAAGGGGGAGCGGGAAGGGGGGTATCGGAAACGTATCCTAGTTTTTTTGGCGCAAAACTAGGTATCGGAAACGTATCCTAGTCGGGCGTGTATTCGAGCCGTATCCACATTGGATATGGATACTATCACCAAATGGGCGTACCGTGCTTCTTTGCCGACGATACGAGGTATGTCTTGAGTATTGACTAGTGCTATCTTTGACTTCTTGAGGTCGTAAAGTAGAGTCAGACATATGAACCGCACGTGGGGGGCGAGGGGAATGGATACGTAATTTATTTTTATGGTTTAAAAAGGTTTCGGATGCTCAGAGGTATATTAGAGTTGTATCCATAATAGATACGAATATTATCACCGTGCTTCCTTGTGGACGAGGTATTTCTGACTACACTCTTGAGATCGGTGCATATTGCATGCACTATGGAGATGGGTGTGGAACTGTAGCCGACGACATGTGGTTTTTGTGCGGAAGCCGGTCTACACTGCTGGAGGAGACGGAGAAGGTGAGAGAAAAATTATAAAGTGATAGAAAAGGGTATAATAAGAATATGCGTATTTTATTTTTTATCTAATTTTAATAAATAATATACTCCCTCCGTAATTTAGCTCTATTTAGTAAAAAAAATATTTTATATTAATTATTTTATTTTATTAAATTTAAGGGGTTTTAGGCATCCACTACAAAAAAAATTATTAATTTAACATTAACTTTAATTTTAATATTTAGACAAAAATACCCTCTAAATCCCTTTGCTCTACTCCCAAATGAGTAGGATGATAAAAACACTTCATACCTAACCAGACGATGCTCTATGTTGTCGTTGTCCTCATAATTAAGCAGAAAGCGACTCTAAATCATTGTTGTCATCACCCCCTAAAACATCCTCATCCTATAACACCCACTTCGATTTTCATTAAATCTATGGAGCCCAATTCATCATTCTCCCTCTCAAAGCCCTCCTCTATCATTCTCCCTCTCAAAGCCCTCCTCCGCCATTTTCCAAATGCCTAAAAACAAACCAACTAAAATGGACCAGGAAGAACCAAAACTCCCATTTCATCAAAAAATACAACAAAGTGGCATACAATGAGAGGTTCATGAGCTGCAATCAGAAATCATCCCAAAAAAATTTATCTAGACACCAACTACAGAAAATTCAAAAAATGGGTAAATATTAAAATATACAAATTCGCCAACATCTATTCACTTCTAGACTGTTCTAATGCTTAGACCTTTACGTAATATGCCTAGTCTTGTATTGTTTGAAATTTACCATTATAAACTATAAATATTTACTCACTTTATTATATACAAAGAGAGTAAAATATATTTTTTGTATATAATAAAGTGAGTAAATATTTACTATCTATATTATATACGCCAACTCCTCTCAGACTTACCTTACATTGCCCTGGCCCGATTGGCAGAGAAGCTAGGCCCCATCTTCCACCTCCAACTGGGCCATGTCTAGACCCTCGTTGTCTCCTCCCCACGCCTGGCTCAGGGAGGTCATTTGGACCCAATACCAGGTCTTCACAAGCTAGCCCCATATTTCCACTATCCACCATCTTTCATTCGACTGCCCTGACATCACCTTCTCCCACTCCTGTCCCTTTTGGTAGTAGGCTTGTTGAATCAGCATCTCGGAGCTCCTCAACACCAAACAAGTGGCTATCCACTATGATTTCTTTCCCAGGTGGGGTTGGATAAATTCAGTCACCTATCCACCTGTCAATTGGACTAAAACATGAGAAATACGAAGACCTTGTGCAACGAGATAATAAAGGAATATGAGGCAAAGAGACTTGACAACATAGGAGATATCAGAGAAGAAATGAAGAAAAAAACTTGGTACTGGAGGAGACATTGGAGAAAAAAGAAGATGTTGGAGAAAGACACTCGCGAGCAGCGGAGGAGACACTGGAGAAGAGGGGGAAAATAAAGTAGAGAGGTAAATTTATCCAGAAATGTAAATGATGTAGACTTTATAAATAATTTATAAAGTTGTCACACCTCCTGTCATGTGAAGTCTCTTGAGGGGAGTAATTAGTTTTTTCTAAATTTAAATAATTAAATACTAAAAAATTAGTATCTAAAGTTTAGTGAGTTTTATCATTCAATAAAAATTATTATTTTTAAAACATAACTATTAACATAGAATAGAGAGTATTATTTATATTTTTTTAAAAATATTAAATATTGTTTGTGTTTAATATACATATTTTACACTTAAAATATATATTATAATTATATTTTAACACATAACCATTCAAAAAATTTTCTTTCATTTTTCTAATGTTTTTGTTTATTAGTGTATAAATTTTAGGGTTGTTAATGTGTTCATTTGTGTCTACATTAAAACAAAAAATATTATTTTTTTCTTGATCTTTAATAAGGACGAATATGGATAAGAGTTATCTATATCTACAACTGTCCATATTTGCTTAATATATATTATTATTAATTTATATTAAATTAGTAATCTATATCTTAATCTTTCTTAAAATATTATAAAAAGTATATATTAACCTTTTACATATCTTTTATAGTATTATTATTTATTTATTAAATTTAATTATCTTATTTTTAATTATTTTTACTAATTATCTTTAATTGAGAACAAATTAGTTTATGTAAAAGAATTTCCTTTAGTCTGTCTATTTTTATATATTACTATATATATAAATAAATATATAATTTGCATAAAAATAGACATGCAGAGAAGGTTTATCAGCTTTTGTGCCCGTCCGTTTACACCTTTAATGAGCGATACGATATTTATTAGTCACTAACCTTTTAAAAAATTTATAATAATAAAATTAATATTTTACAAAAATGCATTTTTTTATATTTTAGGTTATATTTTTATTTTTATTACTCCTCCCTAACTATCTATTATCGTAGACGTACTTTTGAACGGAAGCGCGTGATTCCAGTTATCTATTTCCGATCTGAACCGGACCTTCGAATACCGGGCGGCCCGGACCCGGGTCTGTAAATGATCCCATTATCCGTATTCCAATTCCGACTTCTGTGGCTTCTACCTCGACAGAGCGCCATAGCAGGCAGTTGCTGTCGTTGAGTCCTCACGCTGCAGAAGGCTTTACATCTCATGAGCTCTTTTCTTTGTGCCTCCTTCCTGCCAATCTCCTCCTCAACGACTGACCCCATTCGCCACAGTCGCCTCTCGCTTGCTCAAATTTGCAGGAATGGCCTTGGGCTCCCGGAATTCGGGACGGATGGAAGTTATCTATGTTCGTGGAAGGTGAAACATCTCACACTTACAGCCGAGAGCAAGAAGAAGAACGAGCATGGAGTTCGATCCATGGCTGAAGGAAAGAGCGAACTGGGGCACTGGGAGCCGTTGGTCCCGCGCCCGGCTGTTCTGGAGCGGATTTTGCGGTTGATTGCAGGAACAACGGCGAGCCCCGTTGGCCAGTTCGTGTCTTCTCCGACGACATTTCTCCATTCCATTGATGCCAGAGTGAAATTGGTAGTTCATCTGGACCCAATACGATGTCAAGCTTTCTTTTTAAGTAACCCGAAGTAGGAATATATTTACTTTTGATTTTCCAGCCTCTTTGTTTGAAGGCATTTATACATCTTATCTTATTAAGCGTCAAACGTCCTTTGAACGTAATAATAAAAAAGTATCGCTTTGTTGAAGGAATGAAGAATGTTGCACACATACAAAGGTGAGGAGTCAGTACCAGTAAGGGCCTAAGGGGAATGTAGACTAGCTGAACGTCACTTGTAAGTAAATAGCGGAGAAGAAAACATGTAAATCATCTGATGCAACTACAGGACTTTAAAATTTACAAATATTACGAAACGGCATTACCGATAATAGTTTTACTGGTTTCAAATATTTTAGCTAGACAATCATTCGACCACGATAATTATCTTAGTGTTCAAGATGCTTTCCTCTATTTGTGTCATATAAAGTTCAGTCCTTTTCATTTATAAGATTAAGTTTTTGAACAAACGTTCTCAGTGTATAAAGTCGTAGTTAATGTTACATATATATATATATATATATATATATATATATATATACATACATATATTGATAATTCATGTTATGTACATGTTTTGAATTTATGGTGAACTTCCCAATCACGTAAAAATTTATTCATAACCTCACAGGTATGGCTTTTGGCTTTTGTGGTCTTACCGGCAAGGTCACATATTCTCATGCGCTTTGGATTGGTTGCATACCTCGTTTTCTTGTCAATTTGCATTCTACCAAAACATGTGTGGATGGTATGTTCTACATTTATGTGTTTGCTTTGTTAATTAGTGATAACTTGATGGACAATCAGGATTGCTTTTTCAACAGACAACATCCTAATTGAGTTCCAATATAATTTGTAGGACCAACTGGGAAGAGTGGCCTTAGTCTCTGGAATACTATTCATTATGCTGGGTTTTGGATCTGATGGTGCACCATCACTCACTCAGCTAAGGACTCCACCACCTATTCTGGAAGGGTTGCCTAGTATTCCCATGGGAGGCTACTCATATTCAATTATAAAGTTTGGGCCATTGCAACTTACAAGGAAAGGGTTTTCTGTGGCTAGCACATCTGCTTGTTTGGCCTTTACTGTATGTTCTATATTATCATATGAATAAATTTTGCTTTTCAATTATCTGCTTAAGTTTAATTTCTCAATACCGTCACACTTTTATTTCTGCTTATAGTACTTTGTTTGAATAATTGTTCACTCGTCACTTACTTTCTAGTTCTGAGTTTTGAGTTGCAACAAGTAGACCTGAGATATTTCTTTCTGTGTAGATATTTCAAAGTGCTAGTCTTTGCTTGACAACTACTACTCCTGAACAACTTGCATCAGCATTTGAATGGTTTATGACCCCATTGAAAGTTATTAGTGTTCCAGTTGCTGAAATTGTACTTACTCTACTCCTTTCTTTGAGGTTTATCAACCTAGTTTCTGATGAGGTAATTTACAGTATTCCAATTTTTTATATAAGGCACATATGTTGATATACTAAAAGTGTGTACCTCATATTTATATATATATTACGGATGTATAATACTTGTAATATTATATTTTCATGATGTCAGGTTCGTAATACTGCAATGGGAATTGTCTCTCGTAGAATTAATTGGCAGCAGTTAACAGTGATGGAAACACTCGATAGTAAGTACTGTTTTTCATCTTGAAGTTTTTAGGAGATATGCAGAACCAAAAGAGTGACAATTCCTATTGTGAAATTTCTATTTCATTTAGTACAGGTATTTCTTTCTATAACAATTAGTCTTCCATGTCTCAAAAAGTTTGCTAATGACCTTATGATGTTTCTATAATTCCTTTTGCAGTTTTTGTCTTATACATACGGCGAATATTCAAGAATATATTCAAGCATGCCGAGCAGATTTCTCAGGTTACAATTTTGTTAATCGATGTTGGTTTTTATCCTTCATTCATTTGAATAGGATTGGATCACTTGCATATGGCATCATTCAAGTTATCTTTACTATAGTTGCTTGAATAAGGGGAAAAAGCATTTTCATTGTACTCGTTCATGATAGTCTGTGGAAAATTGATAAATGTTCCCAGTTATAATGAGCTGAGTTTGTTTCCTATGTTTGACAAATTGTGTTTTAAATCTTACAACATAAGGGTGAAGATGGAAGGAAATGGCCTAGATCATACCTTTCTTTAAGTTGCTACATTGATTGTAATTCCACCATCATTTAAATTGTGTCTGGTAAAGAAGCCCAAGATAAAAAAATTGTGTGACTTGTACTTTTCTTTTAAACCAATTTTTACTACATTCTATATGGACAAGGCAGACTGGGGTTATCCCAGTTCACATTAAGAGTGTATTGTTATTCAATAAATGGACGACTTTCCAAATTCATTTCCTATTGTAGATGTATTAAAGTTGCATCTTTCAAATGGTGATCTAGTTTTTCTTTTCACCCCTTCACCACAGGGAAACCCTGAGTTTATTCAATTTTTTGTCTCCCAAAATTTACTTTTAGTGGTCCCTTTCCTAAAATGAGAGTGAATTAGCTTGAGATGAAATAGAACAACTTAAGGACTTATTATTTGTTTCTTGTGTTATCACTCTGATTTTTAGCACATGGAATGGTTTCTTTTTTTGGTTTTCTAGTTAGATTTTGCAAAACCAAAGAAGAAACACTGGTGGAACTTCTGCTTTCAAAACATCTCTCTCAAAATTTCCAAGATGCACTGTGAATATGTGTCTAAATGGCAAAAGACATTTTGGTAAACTGCATTCAGCCTCTCAGTTATTGGCCATAACCACCGATTAAAAAAAAATGGCCAGAACCAAAACTGCATAGCAAACCAACACGGTGGAAGTGGTGGGATGGCCAAGACCGTGCCTCAGGAAGCAGAGGTCCTGAGTTTGAACCCCCACCTTGTTGGCTGCCCACAGAGATTATATCCCAACTTGGTGTGTGGAGTGTGGACGTTGCACATACCCAAGGGGTTTGGTGCCAGGATACGGTGCTCTATGAGGCCGGTTTTCCTGCCCCTTCTATTCAAGTCGTAAGAGCTCAGACACACCTCGCATAGTCTTTCATATATATTCAGTATTCCAGTGCCTCAATGTCATTAGACTCACTAACTGATCCTCACTTAAAATGATGGGTTTTGGGCCTACCAACTGTCATAGGAAACGAGGTGTTTTCTTTATCCTCAGAACAACATTTTTTGAAAAAAAATCTCAATTTATAATCACATACTTTATTTAAGGATTTCAATTTTGGATGTAGGAAATGGTACCGCTTGCCCTTTGGATAGAATGTAGTTCATTCCGTTCTTATGTTCTGATATACGATATCTAGTCATGCAATTAAAAATGTCTCGTATACTTGAAATAGATCTTGTTATCTCTACATTTTCCAAAGTGGGGAAGTGATTGAATAGATGAATTTTCAACTTTCAAGCATGTAGTCTTCTGCATTCTAATTATTTTACGTTGTTTTGCGAATCTGCTTTGAAAATTCTACCTTATTTATTATAGGCCATGATTGTTAGAGGATTCCACGGTGATAGTAACGCGCACAAGATTTATACTTTTTCGAGCTCTTCATTCAGCAAAGCGGATTTTATTGCTTTACTATGCCTTCTTGGTGTGGTAGGCAGTTCTGTCCTGTCAGAAAATTTCCTGTTAACATGATTTGTGTAAGTTCCATGTTTTGTCCTCATGTTTGCTGATTAAGATTCTGTATATCTTCCCAGAAAAAAGGTAATTGGTTTTTTGCCTTTTCAGTGTCTTTTGTGGGAGGCATGCCAAGATTTGGCATGTTGGTGATAGACATTCAGCTGTTGAATGTCCTGGAGTCTTCATCTTTTCTCAGCAGTCAATGCATCCACTTTAAAGATGAAGTCATCTTCTTGTTTCAAAGGTAATGTTGTATTAGATAATTGTATCTCTCTGTCGATTCATCAACAGGAAAATACTCTTAAATTATTGGCAATTACTGGAGCGTCACCTGCCAGTTATTTAACCTAGCGGAGGTCTCTTTGGAACTGAACGGATATCATGTACTGATTAAAATGACTACAATTATCGTTCGTGCCGTAAGTGACCCATATGGGATTTTCTCTGCTTTAAAGGGCACTACCAATTTTTGTACCGTTTGTTCAATGGGCACCTTAAAACCTGCAAAGCCAGGAAGTTAAGGGCTGATGTTTAGGGGGGGATTTTGGCATAGGAGAAGGCATTTGTATAAATATTTTGGCATCGTTTGTAAAATTTCTCTCTTCCTCTCTGTGCACGTGTGTTGCAATGCAAATGCTCCGTTTCTTTCATGTGAAAACAAATTTATTCACTATAGTTTGCTGTTTTGCCAAAAAAAAATGATGCTAGCTAGCTTTGAGCAATGCGTTTCCTGCAAGATCAAGTACCATAAAAGTAGTCTCACAGCGTGAATTCAATCCTGTATTGCACATGTAGTTATTTGATTTGCCACAAGGATAAGTTCTTGAAGATGAAGATGCTCAAGTGCCAACTTGTATGTGATCGTGCTGGCAATGCATACTGCTTCAATATCATTTAGAAATATGTAAATCGAATGAGTAACTAGATTACCACCTCAGTTATCAAAAATATATATGGTCTTCAGAAGTGCAAGGCAGATTTTGAAAACATAAGTCCTATCTGCAACATTTGTGTAAGTGCCATGACAAGTAAATGTTGCACTGGTAATGTTTCAGATAGATAATCTTTCAAAAATAATATCTACAAAAATAGAAAAGAAAGAAAGAAAAGAAAAGAAAGCTCTACGCTCTTCCCAAAGTCACAATCTGATTTGCATAGTATCAGAACCTCAATAAAACTGTATCTTCTGCAAAAATAATAGAGTATGAGTAACTCTGCTACATGCACCATAGCCCTGCCTGCTTTCACCCAAATCATGGGCACACAGAACCCACCCGAGGGCAAGGGGTCTGCAGGCATTTTTGTGAGCCCCATGCTGGCGAGTATGCCTGACCACAAACTATGTAGCATTTTGTACGAGACAAAGCAGCATTCTTGAAGCAGAAGCTTGAATCTGGAGGTTATATATCAGGTTCATTAGCATGAAAATACATAATAAATGAAGTTAGAACAGAGAAAAAAAATCAAAGACTGAGTATTTGAATGACTCATTCAATTTTATCTGCATCTCTTATTTCTTAAAATATTTAGGAATTGGTTCCCCTGATTCTGCAGTTAGCACGTGGTATGCCTTCTGCAACTTTCTTGTGATTGGCCCAACTTCTCCATCGCCAATAGTGCGGCCATCGATCATGGTGACCTGTTACAAATGACGTGAGATTATGCAGTTTAAAACAATGATTCGTTTGCGATGCCAATGCACAAAACTGTCTCAGCAACTTAAAGTAGTGCATGAGGGCAGTCAAGAAATTTGAGAAAAAACTTAAAAAAGGATTCAAATTTTTTCGATATCTATTTAATGGATGACAAAAAATTCAAGAAATAAGTTCCCATCTAACCGAACAAAAGATCTCAATCGGATGAGATCATGAATCTCAAGTTGATACAGAAAGTCACAAAATGTGCAGCTCTTACAAGACCATTGCTTAAAGTGGAACCTTCATTTTCATGAATGAATCAGATCCAGAATATTCCAAACGGTATATAGGACATAAAAAAATGCTGGGTCGGGTGGTCCCCTTGAAAGGAGTTAGCCTTAACTCTGACCCAATTACCCAATCCGGCAAGTGGAGTGCTGGTTCGACCTCACCTCACTCTGCAGAGGGGGAAATCCGAGGTTCGAGTCCCAAGCCTGTGGCATCTTGGGTGTGTGCATGGCGCAGTGGGTTTGTGAGTTGTACCAATAATAATAATAAAAACTCAGACCCATTTTACAAATTGGCCAACCCTAATGGAGCCAAACTTCAATTGAAATCCTTAAATCCTAGCTGGTTTTCTCTGTCTAAAACAATCCCATCAACTCATTCATATCATTTGTCAAGACTCAATGGTTGTTTCAGAACAAGGACTTCACCCGTCAAGCCATACTTGAGAATCATCTAAACCCCACTACCTTCCGAAGAAGTAACATGCTGAACTATGCTTGCTATGGTTGTTGAACTATTTTTGCAAGAGCACTATAAGTTATGATACAGTACTTTCAATATGGAGTCGACTTTGAGTTTATATATAAGATCAATGTCGAGCCAGAATAGTACGTTTACCCTAAGGCTCAAATCTGAACCCGCCCAATTTCAAAATCAGGTTGCACTTTCAAATCTGAACTAAGCAATCCATGAAAAGGATTAAAATTTTTATATTGGATCAGTGGGGTTGAAGCCTCAAGCTTATATTCCTGTATACTAATTTCAAACATTAAAAAAATTGTCAATATCTAGGTGAAGAGAGAAATTTACTGGAGTAAGTTCCCCCATTGTGCCTGTTGTCCAAACCTGCAAGTAGAAATCATTATCATATGAAGGTACTAGTGACAATTTTCATACCATCATAAGAAAGTTCCTAGGAAATTGTATGGCAATTAATGCAAGACATAACTTAAGCTTAATATTGCCCCTTGCTTGTACGTGAAACTTAGGAGCCTACAAACACGTGTCTCTCGTTGTTTAACAGAAAATGAGTACAAATTGCACATTGCACCAACAACTCAACATATAAAAAACTTTTGTGGGAAAATTTTACTTCAGTGAATGAGAAGGCATAATATGCATCACTAAACGAATTAACTAAGAATTTTCACATCATGTGACACATTACTTATGCCAAAAATAATAAATAGCAATGAAATATTGACCACTATAGGTTTGCTCTCCTTTCTCAATTTCAAAACATCATAACTGTTGATTAATATAATGCAAAGAATGACAATCACCTCATCAGCGGTATGAAATTCCGATAAGCTAATGCGTTTCTCAATCAATTCCAGATTTTCTGCCACAACAAGGTGCATGACCTGCATCCAGAGAATAAGTTTTGCTGATATTTTACTTAGTTCATGATAAATTCACCATATCGGGAAAGAGTTCCAGAAACATAAACTAGTCTAGCTCTACAAGATGCACTTCTAGTACTCAAGGGGAGTTAATATCAATTTCATTGTGGTGCTTGTTTTGGAGATAGTATCATTTTCCTTGTCTATGATGTTTATAGTACTTACAGTTTCCCGAGTTATGCCAGGAAGGCAGTAATCAGCATGAGGTGTCAGAACCCGCCCTTTCTTCACCAGGAACTGCATAACATTGACAACAGTCAGTTGGAGGTGCATTACCAGAATGGACCTTTGCCAATGAAAGATCTGTATAGATTATATGGAAACTAGTTTTCTCCTTATAAAACTTTGTTTCTAATGCTTGACTAATGGACCTATTGATGTCTTACGTCCCTATTCCTGTCACAATCAAGCAACAGAACTTGACTAACTGGGAGTGTGAGGAAACTGTTGGCTCCAACTATTCAAAACAAAAATCTGAATACATGCCCTTCAATTTACATATTTAGATCTTCGAGACAGTGCCACGTTGCAAGGGTGGCAATCCAATCAAAATCTTCAACTGAATTTACTATAATTTTAAGAATTTCAAAAGAGTGGCTATTATCACATACAAACATTATGAAAGATGAAACTCACGATGTTTGTAGCATTAGTTTCAGATACAAAGCCATCTTGGTCTAGCATTATGGCATCATCTGCTTTTGCTAAATTCCCTTCTACCTGCATTTATCAAGATTACATAATATGCATAGCTAAATTAGTGACTAAATATATGGATTGATTGTAGAAAAATCAACTAAACCTTAGCAAGTATGTTGTTAATCAGATTGTTGTGATGAATCTTAGAATCCAGATTCTGCCCAAGGCAAACAAAGAATAAGTTAAAGTGAATTTTCATTATGGTAAGCTTGAGATTAACTCTAATAATAACTGTCTTTGAGCACATTAAATGATCAGTCTTTACATTTGGCGAATTCCGACGCGTGGTGGCAGTTACCAATGTTATGCCTGCCAAGTTGTCATACACAGGTGGCTTCCATTCAGCAAGAACTGCAGTTCAAACTTCACATATTATAAATAATGAAGAGCATGGAACACTGTAGCAGAAGTTTTGAGAGAGGATGGAAAAGCTATACCAATTAAGGTGCAACCATAACGATTAAATGCTGGGCTCATTCCAGATGTCACCTAATCAAATCATTAAAATAAGGAATTGGCAAAGCATTACGAAATATATGGGATATGCTGATAAAGCCTACTTCATAGTTGCCTCTCAACATGCATCATCAAATACCACATAATTTACCTGCTTAGATGGGCCTTCTTTTGATAACATCATACATGAAGAATATCCATGGGCAGATTATAGCAAATAGTAAAAGTCAGATTTTTTAATATTTGCACTTGTGGTTTGTGGGCATAAATTTAAAACAAATTTGTTATACGTTAAATGATTACACTCAATCACTAAGAAATGAAAAAGGAAGATTGATAGCCTATCCTCTGTGAATGGTAACCATGGGTACCATGCTTAGGCTGCAACAATTGATCGCATTCCATATATAGTATATTCAAGAATTTCAATGTCCAGTTGAGGAACACGTTTTTTTGTTTGAAAGAAAAAATATGATACTACTCATGGAGGAAGCTCATAAAAAGGACCTATTTCTTAGCAGCCTAATAGCACATTTCCAGTAGAACCAACCTTTGTACCGCGTGTTAGAGTAAGACGCATGTGTGTGTTGTCAAACATCCCGTTTGAAATGAGTGTCTTGAAAATAGCTTCCCTAATCTGCATTGCAATAATCGAATTATAATCACTACCACAGCCTTCACCAAAAAATAGAGTGCTCAGATGGCAATTAATGGACCCATGATAAGGAGCTACAAGCCTTAGAAGCCAGGCAAATCAAAGTGAAGAAAGCAAGCAACAAGAATAAAAAAGCCACAAATTTTGAAAATGCATGCCATTACCCAATCCCGACTTGGAACATTTTGAAATGCTAAAGCTTTGGCTGAGTCGAACAACCTGATAAAAAAGCCACAAATTTTTAATGCTGGTCGAATTATGAATATTAGTTCGCAGAAAAAAACAATTGCAAAAGTACAATTGATCAATTTGCTAACCTATCTAAGTGTTCATTGAGCTTAAATATCTTTCTATCATATACACGAAGCCCCTCCCAAACTGCATCCCCTCCTTGGACAACAGAGTCAAAAACTGAAACCTTTAAAGCAATAAAAGTCAGGATAGGAAACAGATACTGCACAAGCATGCAGACTGGATTGTGAACATTGAAAACAACTACCTTATGTAATTAAAATTCTTTCAATATCATGATATTCTATAAATAATTACCTTTGCTGAATCACGAGGCAAAAGTTCACTGCCAACCCAGACAAGCAGCTTTTCATTAGCAGCCACCGGAAGACTTGGCAGAGGTAAACGCGGATTCATGAAGGATGAAGTTTTCTTTGAGTGGCGTTTCAGCAGGTTGTAGAAAGGAAGGTTTTGCTCCAGTAAACCATATAACTGGAATGGAAATGGCTGAAAGTATCCATATTTAACTGATTATAATCAGCAACTTTTAATATCAAGCATAAGACAAAGAAGATATAAACAGCTCCACATTTTAGACGATGTACCAAACAGCACAGTGCATCCAGCACATGAACAGCATGACACAGTGCCAGTACAAATACTTGTTCAAAAAAGGGAGAAAAGTAATATATATATATATATTCAAACAAGGTATGTCCCACTGTGAAACAGTCGACCTTAAATAGAAGGCATGATGGGTTACCTTTTACAGTATATTCAAACAAGAATTTGTTTTTCCCAACCAAAGAATGAAAAAGAAAATTACAGTAAATTACACTGGAAAGTCTTACCGAGGGATAAGCTCTCGCAGATGAGAAGCAAGTTGATTTGTGCACACTTTTGTACCACCATGGAGCCCACAAGCCATCAAATGGTTTTGAACCAGCTTCCCACCTGACAATGAACATGGAAGGATCATCATTTATACAATATATGTTGAGCTCCTAATACGGGTCAATACCAGAAGAAAATAAGACACAAATAAGCAAACATTTCAGACACAGTGTTTACATATCTCATGTTTTAGAAACCAAAATGGACAAAGAAGCAAAATTTCTGCCCAATGAGGTTATGCAGGAATTCATATTTTTATGGATTGTTTAGTTAAGAGGAATACAATTTGAACCTTTGGTTCAACTTGATCAGACTGGATTATGTCAAGCTTATACCTAATATAATTTCCCAATTGTTAGTACAAAATGTTATCTGAAATCTTAAATGTAACCATAAAATGGTATTTAACATCTTATATTGCTTAAATAGCATTATAAAATTCAAATTTTTGCAAGTCAAACGTGGCATATGCACTTCTAGTTAAAGTTATGTGATCTCAAATAGTAAGAGAGAAATTTAAAAAATAAAATCTAGTGGTTGTCCTTTATTCTTAGGCATGTAGGGTAAAATACAGGACAGAAATTAATACTTTGGAATCCAAAATACTGATGCCTAGTTCTGGAGTAAAAAATTTTCTCCCCGAGTCATCAAATCACATCTATCATAAATCTTCAGTATGAGTGTAGTTTTTCATACTTGAGCATTGACGGCTGGAAAGAGATTCCCAAATCTTCACAAAGACTACGTAATGTAGCCTACATGTGCACAAATAAAGAATAAGTATATAAGGAAATGATCCTGTTGAACTTATGGAAAAGTTGCATCTGAAAAAGACAGCACCGATCACCTAAACAAAAGGTAATGAAAAATATAATAGAGAAAGTTTGAGGCTTAAGTTAAGAGTGAGGCCCAGGCAAGCAGTTCTCTACACATTTACTATGAAAATATGAACTTATTACGTTTATAACCAGAGGCCATTGATATCAGTATTATGACTAGAGAAAATTCTGTTGCAAGAGCTTTCTTAGTGGGCAAGGCTTATTTGGGGCCACCAGTCTCACATACATCACCATCACAGCCCCCAAAGTGTGTTTCCACTAATGCAACTATATATAAGATTGAAAGCATATGTAAAGCATCGGCACATGCTTCACTTTAGTTGCAACTGTCTCCTCCGATTAAACTAGTAAAAAAATGAGAAATATCTACATATCCACTAAAATTCTCGTTAAAAAACTGCAAGAAATAGCTCCAGAAATAACAAATTTTTACAGCTTTAGCAAGATCTGAAATCAGTTTCATGAATCTATTTTTATGGATAATATAATTTGAATGCACTAAATGAGTGATTTTTGGTGGACCGCATACTATTTCTGCAGTTCGCTCAAAATTTGTATTTAACTTCCAAAAATTAACCAAAATCATCGAGTACTTTCCATTAAATATGTTTAAGAATTTCCCAAAAATCGCCTATTTTTCTCCAAATCTCACTAACCCCCCTCAAGTATATAGAGTTAAATCTGTCATGAGAATTGTTTCATAGATAAGCACATGTATTTTCTCACCTCAGGTTCTTCTTGCAAATCTGCAGCATCAATTATGGGTGGAGCACTCCCTAGTTCACAGAGCTCAGAATATATGGAAACTAATTCTGCCAATCCCAATTCAAGGAAAGATGCAGGTACGACTTTTTCAAAGGATGTCTGTGGAAAATAAGAAAAAAAGTGGGTGTGAAATAAAACCAGTGACTATCATGCAAGACAACGTCATAATATTTTGCTGCTACTTTCTATGGTTCTGGTGCTAGATGGTTCTCAAGTTATCCAAAGAATAAATATGAATCTTCAGCTTCCAGTTGACACTTAAAATCAACGTGTTTCAAAATTATCAACCTATACAGAAGACCTTAATGACATCAATTTCTCCCAGCTGTTAAGGCAAAGCAAAAGATGAATATATTATGATCAAAATCAAAAAGTAAAAACTCTTGAATCTTTTTTTTAGCTTTATGACAAATTCCTTTTGTTGTTACGTAATACAAATTTTTTTAACCCTCCTCATTTGGAGAAACTTTTTGGGTTAATTTAGACAAATTGAATCTAATCGGACAGAAGTCCAAATAATCAGTTAAAAACGTAAACGTGCCATCAGTGTCAATCAAGGTTCGCAATCTCGCGAGATCTTGGTCTTGGTAGAGATACCAAGGCAAGAGATTATGTAACTAAGGCTATTTTGCCTTTTTACTCAGTAATTTCTCACTGATCTCAGTCATTTCTCGCACAGACTTGCCATTTCACTTCAATTTCTCACTTCTAAAAGTGTAAAACAAAAGACAATAAAGACAATGATTCCTACTCAATTATTCCCTTTTAATTATCATATTAGAGAGTCAAAGTTGGGGTCATTATTTATTGCGCACTCCCCTCTTCTCACATTAAAGAGGCATTTCAGTCCATTACAATGTAAAGTTCCCATGGGGCGCACATATGTGCATTATAGGAAGATAGAGCTGCCCCATGTCACTCTACCTACTATTGATGTATTTTTCCACTTCTATGCTTTATTTAGGTGTACCTTCTCAAACTTTTTACTTAACATATGATGTTAAAGTTTGTTGTATATGTAGATATGTACTAAGGTTGTCAAAATTATATGTGAGAAACCCTTCTTGAAATGATTGAGATAGCGAGAACAATTTACATGATCTCTCTGAGATCTATGTGAGTTCTCTCCAAGATCTCTTTGGTTGATCGAGATGAGACCCAGATCCGAGGCGAACCTTGGTGTCAATGAAGCTGATAAAGTCTGCAAAACAACAACTTCTACCAGCACTCAAGATCTCTATAGTGACCCGCAATTTTTAAAAGTTTTGAAAATAAAACTTTTGGGCCCTGTAATTGTTTTTCGTAAATTCAAACCATTTTGAGCTCAATTCATTTAAAAGAAATTTAAGGTTTTCAATAGGGCTCGAAAAGATAAATGTATCGAGCCAAAAAACACGTAAATCGGATATCAGGATCACAAGTTATAGCCTCGAAAAGTGTGTCATAGATGAGGCTCACTTTAAATTTGCAAGATAACATAACCATGCGTGGTCTTGTTTCGAATGGCTCGTTGATACGAGCCCAACGGTATGAATAACGCGCGAATCCGAGTTCAAAGTAAGGAGTTACAGCCGTTTGAAATTCAAAATTCAAATTTCAAATAGAGATAAAGAAATAAAGAAAAAAATATTGATTGGTGTCAATAGCTAACATAGAGCCTAGTGTTAGTAGCTGATGCAAGGTAGCATGGCCCATAGCTTGCAACATGGCCTACTGGCAACGCGCATATACGTGCCCCATGGCTTGCATTTGACGCCCCTACCCTCTATAAAAAGGGGGCAGGTCTTCACAGTTGAAGGGTGGGACGCCTTCTCACACGCCAATTTTTCTTCTTCCCTCTAGTTTTCCCCGTCTCCAGATCTTTTGTTCTCCATTCTAGAGCCGTTTCTAACCCGATTTAAGCTTTTTAAAATACGAACTTAGCTAAATTGTGGGTAATTTATGTTGTGTGAGGGTCCATTTATTAAAATAACCTTTTTAGAGAGGCAAAAATTTAGGGATAAGGGGAGATTTTGTCCGCCACCTTCGAGCTGCAAAAAGAGAAATATTCTGGGGTAATGGGAGGCTTTGTTAGCCGCCTTTGGCCACGAAGAGAGAAACGTCTCAAGGTAAGGAGAGGCTATGCTTATTGTATCCGTGCCTCAAAGGGAGAAACATTATGGAGAAAGAGGAGGTTTTGTCCACCGTCTTCAAGCCGCAAAGAATCTCCAAGTAAGAGGAAGTTTTATCCGCTTCCTTCAGGCAACAAAGAGAAAAACATCATAGGGTATGCCTTTGAGCCGCAAATAGGTAAACGTCCTAGGGTAAGGGGAGGCTTTGCCGGGCATCTATGTGCCTCAAAGGGTGAAAGACTTTAATGAAGGAGAGATTTTGACTGCCACTACCTTTGAAAATCTCAAGGGAGTAAGTGTTTATACCTTTATGATTTTAATGAATGCTTAGTTAAATAAATGCATATGTTTCTTAAGTAATTGACTTATAATCTTTCAAAATTATGTATGAATGCATGTAGTGAACATTTTAAAAAAATGTTGAATGACTTATGACGATTTGATGAGTGCTTAATCGGTATTGGGTTTTTGACTTTTCTATATTCAAACTTTTGAATTATTATTATATTCTTTGAAGATATTTTGAATGATTAGATAAGAATGGTAGTTATTTGATATAAAGCCCAAAAACTATCATCGGATTTGAAAAGTAGTTATTTGGTACAAAGCCCAAAAGTTATCGGAGTTATGACTCCTAGATACCTGCCTATTCAGGCATATGACACGCCCATGAATTAAGATATCGTGAGAAGATCTCTTTCATTCTAATCCTATTGCCCCGTAAGCATAGGTGTATGTCGTTTCAGTATCAGCGGCATTCTGTAAATTGATTTATCCGATTTTGAAAGATTTATCGGATTCTGTGAAGGACTATTTTATCCAATATTTCTTAAACAAATTATGTTTGGATTTTGTGTGAGACAGCAATGATATTATTTTGATTTATTCAAAGTCGATTGTCAAATATTAATTATATGAACTATTGGATGAATGTTTTCTATATTTTTATTATATCCTATGTTATAGCATGTTATTCAAGTTTAATTCTACCTACTGAGTATAAATATACTCACCCACCCCCAAATGTTGCAAGTACGAACACATATGGATTTAAATGACGAAACCTTGTAGAAATCAAGGATCGCAACTTTTGGGATTTTTATTAAGTCCTTTGACTATGTTTAAATTATGTACGTTGTGCTCACTTTTGTCAAGGCGCGTTAAGCCTTGTTCTGTAAATTTTGCAAATTTCATGAATTGAAAGAGTTACTCATCTACACACAGTTGATCTTGGCCACTTTTGGATTGTAAATTGATGGGATTCCGATTTTTAATTTTGGTTGAAAAGTTGGGTTGTCACACACTCTCTCTCTCTCTCTCACACACACATGCATGCACACAATTTATTGATGACATGGTTATCAACAACCTGGTTCCTCACGTGGAGATCCTGTTCTATTTCAAAGTATTTTTGGAATGCTACATATTGAGCTAATAAACAAAAATGTTAAGGACAACAGAACACATAAATTAGCTCATTACATATACTAGGGAAATAGTAATACTTATTACACAACAAGACATGTTGCCAAGAGAAAAGAAAGCATATGAACTTAATTGGCATAAGTAGACAGCAACTGGAAGAGCTGACCAGAATATCCAGGGGGTTTCGTATCAAAATAAAGTGTTTTCCATTCTTCATCAGATCATTCTTCAAGCCAGGAAGATGTTGTTTTGCCATGTGCTGTGGAAATATTTCCAAAAAAGAAATAAAATTTTGTATAAGTAAAGGATGCTTATCACAGTGTTAAGAAACGCAATAAATGTAGCTGCTCTTTCAATTTTCCAGCCTATGACACTTCCGTCTGTAAATTCCTAGAGCAATTATGCAGAAAAGTTTGCTATTGGAGTGAACCAATTACCTTGCAATAACGATATTGTTTTTCTCCTTTGCTAGAAATCACCTCTTGAACGACTTTATCACCATCCGAATCCTACTTCATTTAAAGATTTGACAGTTTATCAAGTCAAAAAGAAAAGAAAAAACATTCACATGGCGGGAAGGGCAAAAGGTAGGTACATATAACAAGCATATTAGGAATAAATAACAAGTGGTTAATGTCAATTTGGGGGGGAATGTGCAAGAGAGCAGCAATAAACATGTTGGTATCCAAACAATGGCAATCATTTCGAAATCACTAAAATTCTTGGTGGGGGGGAAATACTTCACCCTGGGCGTACCATTTTTGACAGAAGTTCCTCACGATACGGCCTTTCTGCACCAGTAACTTTTAAGAAATATGCGTAGAGAGGTTCATCAAGAACTTCCGTATCATCCCTCTGTACAATTAATGAAGACATCAGGAGACAATGACGTGTGTGTGTAATCATATGACCCAGCTTGAGCAAAACAGTCATATCAAATTAGAAAATTAGTTACAATCGCAAAGCACACAATTGCATAGGGCCGGGAATTGACCCTGCGGACCTCTCCAACGGGGGGAAATCCAACCAGTACACCATTTGCTGGATTGGCTAGAGAAACCATTGCTATCAATATGACTTAAAAAATGAAACAAAATATATGGTTAATTAATATACAAGTATTGAAAACATTCGATCAGAAAGAGGAAATTTGCAAAGAACCATGACGAAGCTTTTGATTGATGACAAACTTTCCACGACAATTTAACGCACAAAATTTTGCGGTTGGCAGTACACAAATATCTTGAAGAGATGGAATGTGTCCGTTATAGAGACCCATTTGACCAAGAGCCTCGAGTAAATGAAAATATCAAAGAAAAGAAAAAAGAACAATAACGAACGGTAAGGGTTCCCCGAAAACGACATTTCAAGTTGCGGAGTCCCAAGAGTACGAACAGTGAAAAACATATAAACAGTCGTCCAGTATGATCAGCTTTCTACGTTGATATAAATGAAAAAAAAATGAAATTTTAACATGAAACAGGATCAAACGTAAATTTGTCACAGACGCAATTCATTAGATTTTTCCCCGGACGATTATAGAAGCGTACAACTCGTACAGCATCAGAAGAAGGAGCAAAAGTACATATCAATGCATAAGCGCTGGAATTATGCTGTTTCAGAATGAAGGGAAGGAGGGGTGCGTTCTAAAAAGCATTCACCAAGCGTTGACTTCAATAACACCAATGTGTTAGAAAAAGCCACTAAGGGGAGAATTTCAATAGTATGCACCCTGTTCAAGAAATGTAGGATGAGAATTGCGAGAAGCTAGCCGCTTGTCCGCAAGATGGTGGTGTTGCAAATTGGTGTGAGAGAGAGAGGTTTGAGGGAGGGGAATACCTGAGCGAAGGAGTACATGAGGCTAGTGCTCAAAGACCTCGGAGCGGACCATGAATGGATGACTTGCAACTCTGGATTCTTCTCCCCCATGAGGATCGTCTGGAGTTTCACGGAACTTGGCGCGCCTGCTCCGATTTTTTCAACTCACTGCCGCGAGAGAAGAGCCGGAGACGCTTTGGATTTTTGTTTTATTGGAGACAAGGAAATGTGCCAGCCTGTATGCCCTTTTGGATTTGGCATTATGGAAACTTTTGGATTACTTTCGAAGGTTTGTTGGATTTTCAGATCAGCTGGCGTGACGCTCGTTGCCGTGGAAATGCCTTTTCCAACTAGCTTGTTTGATTGAGACCGCATACCCAACTTATCCGAATCCGTACTGGTTTGTTCAGCGTGTTTGGGTTTCATGGGCACGTTGATGATTTGAGAGTGCGTCCAGTCTCCAGATCCTGGGTAGCGACAAAAGCCCGTGGACAAGCATCTATCGCTGGGCTGAACCACCACGGGCCGGAGCTTGGTCATGGACCGGCCCTAACCAAAGTGGATTTTTTAAAGTCCGGTCATAGCCCTGTTTTAAATATATTTATTTTAAAAAAATTTATTTAAATAATAATTTAAAAAAATATTTATCAAATTAACTTATTTTAAAAAATATTTCTTAAAGTGATATTATTTTTTACCACGAGGCACTAGTAAAGCCGTTGATGCCTGCGTGACTTTTGTTTAAAAAAAATTAATATAATTTCATCTTTTAAAATGACGAAATCAAATCCTATAAATTTAAAAAAAAAATTACACAGGTGTCAGCGACTTGGCTGTCGCCTACATGGCAAAAAGCAATACCAATTTAGAAAATATTTCCTAAAGTAGGTTGATTTGGTAAATATTTTTTTAAAATTATTATTTAAATAATTTTCTCTTTATTTTTAAAATTTAAATTTAATAATAAATAAATTTATGTCTTTTAAACATTTCTATTAATTAAGGTTTGTACTGTTAAATAATTGTAATTAAATTTATTCAATATGTAAATAAGATGATAATTTTATCTAAATAGAAGGTAATAGAAAAAGTCCTTCCATGCCCGTTTATCCATTGCCTATTTGTTATATTTAAAAATTATATATATACCATACCTATTAGTCTTAAGTGGTTTAATTTCAAAATATATTTGACTTGTGGTCTTTTACGATAATTTTCATAATATGATTCGCCATTATAATTTACTCAATAAAATATATCATTCAAATATCAAATATTTATTGAATTAATTTAACTACTCACAACCATTCATTATAGTTGTTACTTGTAAGATATTTTATTCTTTCTAGCATTTTATACTTTAACTATATTTTTTATAATAAAAAATATCTATTTATAATTTACATTTTATATTATCTTAAATTCACTTCTATATGATGTTTCCCATTTAGTTATTTTTTCTAGTTTATTTGGTCTCATTAGGCCAGGGTTCATATTTAATAATATGTATTATAATCTTAACTAGCTACACATGCACTTTGAACAAAATATTTTTGCAACTCTCATGTTAGTTTAAAATCTATATTAATAACTCAAATACATGAGTATTTTTTATTTTTAATAATTAAACTTGTTGAGTATTTATTTATGTAATAAATAATAGGTGGGTTTGGAGTAAGATTAGTGAGTAAACTCTATTTTACTTAAGGTTAGAATCAAGTTAGCTCAAACTTAGGCTAATAAAACCAAACTCTTACTTAGTCTATTTTAAATTAGCTTGGTTTGAGTGTTATATGGCTTAACTTTGAATGAGTGGCGTAGGTGGTTTATTTTTATATTTGATATATGTTGGTTGAAATTATGATTATATTACAAATCATGTTTATATATGATATTATAAAATTAAAAATGATGATTTACTTATTAAAATAGGTCAGAATCAACAAGTTTTAAATGACCAAACATGTTTAAGGGAAATTTTGAATAAGTTTAAGTGATTTAAAAAAAATATATAGGGGGACTTTTAAAATTTTGTAGGTGATGATGACATCATATAGTCAAACCTGGGTTGACTTAACTCAACCACTAATCCAGGTGAAGGTCCATGTTAGGTTTTAAAACATTGTTTCAAAAAGACACTAATAGATCATCACTGTAGGTGGGGTATAGGTGGGGTCTCATTCTTACCTGCAAGATATTTTTGAAGACAGCTAACTGTGAGAAAACAATTATTATTTTTTTCACATTTAGTATTCTTCTTAAACATGCAATGGATGGATGTTTTGGAGTTTGACTCATATGATAGGAAATAATTATTATATAATATATAGTTTTATTAGATATATGTCTTATATATGTGTCTATTTAAGTTTCATATTTAATCTCTACAATTTATTTGTAACAACTATAAACAACAATGGTAATTATGTTAGTTTTTAACCTTAGTAATAACTGATTAAGTAAATAAAAAATATTTATTTTAGTTTTTTTAGCATATTTAAAAAAGTAATGGAATAATGGTTATCTGATTAACCAACCAATAATTAATGAAATTAATTGTTATAAAAGTACATATACCATTTACTTAATAGAATGATTATAAATAAAATTTTAAAAAATAATTATGGTAATAAAATAAGTTATATTGTAAATGTATCATTACATTAACAACCATACTATTAATTGACCTAATGACATAAAATCATAAACATTTGGCTTTGAGTAAGATCATTCATAACCAAATATTATAATTGTCTAAGTTTAAAATTTTCTTATTTTTATAAAATATATAACTTTTATACATTCTATTTATCATATAAATTTAAAAATAATTAATTTTATACTTAAGGACAAGCCTCATGTTTTTGGGCTTCTTGCCCCTTAGTCATGGCCTAGTTTAAAGTAGGCCAAAAAATTTAGATCCTAACTTACATTTGTAAGACCAGATATGACAAGATTGACAAGCCATCCCTAAAAGGCCTTTGTTTATTTATTTATTTATTAGGAATGGGTAATAAAGTTTGATAACCAAGGCAAAGTTGTGAAGCCCAAACAATGTTTTGGGCTAGATCGTTTGAACAAAATGTAGAAAATTAAAATTTATTTGATATGTATAATATAAAGAATCATACTACATTATATTTACTACAGGAGGCACCTATAAGCTTTATATAAAGGATAAATTATATAAATAATAATTACCAAATAGTAAAGAGATGAAAATATTTACCGAAATTGTATTATTTTTTGCATTCAGGGGTTGGTGGCTGCGTGGTTTTATTTCAAAATTTTGTTGGTAATTTTGTTATTTTAAAGGATGAAATTTGATTTCATCTTTAATCGTCCTTTTCACCTATACTTTATAAGGATGACAGGATAATGGTGATTTCATCATTTGCAAAAATGAAATAAGAATTCATCCTTCTTAAGAATGAAATTATCAATTTTTTAAAAAAATCACCACATAAGCACCGATGGTTAGTTAACGCCTCAATGACAAAAAATAATACTATTTCAATAAGTATTTTTATATGTCCGCTATTTCGATAATTATATAATTTTTCCTTATATAAACCCTTATTATTTATATAATTTTTCCTTATATAAACCCTTAATTTGTTGGGCCCAATATTTAAATGACCGTGGGGATGAATTTGGAACATAGCCCAATTCAGCTTCCAAGAGAAATTATTCACGGTGACGTTTGTTTAACGTGAGAAACTTACAAATTTCTCACATTGAAAATATTTGGTCCGGATCTTGAGGTCCGCATGAATCATGATAACGGGGGTATAGGACCGATTGGAAGGACCAACTGGCACGATCATTTAGAGCGAGAATGGAAAAATATACCATCAAATTATACCAATTTCTTGAGCCGCATCCTACGCCCGCACACTTTTCCCCTTCTGTTTAGCCGGCTGTACTTAGAGACTAACAATAGCGGCATTCAAAACGATCAGTGGGCTATATGAAATTTCTAGTTCATATTTAAACTCCTTAACGAGAATGGATATATCAATATCGGAAAGAAATTTTGTATAAGCGTATATCTGTCCTGTCATAAGATCCCATATACTGAAGTAAATCCAATGGTTTCCATGTTTCAGTGATGTCAATAACTGACAGATGAGCCTCATTCGCAAGTTCAAGGAAGTACTCGAATGTGCTTGGATTCCTAATTACGTTAGCCATGTATGCTACCGGGGCTTTCCTTGCAGTTGGAACACGGTTTGACATGGCAGTCACGGCATTTTGATGGTTACCTTTGTCTGCTTTCTCTTCCAACTCTCCAACCATAAGAGCTTCCACATTTCCATCATAAGCTATCTCGATGTCTTTACCGCCAGATTCAGTTGATCCATTCATGCTATTCAATTTCCTTTTGTCTGGTTTCGGCCTCTTTGCATTTAATAGGGTGGCTAGTACTCGAACTAAATGCGGCAAGCACATTGGATCATATACTACATCAGCACCCAGGCTGCACAAAATATCAGACAATGATAATTACACAGGCGTACCCAACGTGTGCAGATAGAAAGGGAGACAGAGAGAGAGACGCACACTACGTCAGGGTTGTAGCACTGAAGATCGCTCTCTGCTGTGGCTTCCCATGGTAAATGTTTGCACTCCACCTGAAATCAGTAGATCGAGGTCACTGGTAACATAATTTTTGGAAAATAAGTGTGGCTTCGTCTTCCTTTATTCATTCCATAAAGAAATCATATACTTCCCTGGAGAAAAAAACCACTACCAACAAGCATAGAAGTCTTATTTCCAGAATTTCTCAAATGTTTAAAACAGCAGTTACCTTTATTATAAAAAAATCTACTTAATTAGAACTGACCACACATCGAAATGTTGGGAACTAGCAAATGGAACTATTACCTTAGCGTCTTGCTGGTTCATTTCTAAATTAAGCTTTAAGTTGGCAAAACTTAATAGGTCTCCATCACTTAATATCACCTGCATCACACGTGGAAATCCAGAACCTTCGTTGTTTGTTAAGACACTACACCACTAACAATTAATAATTGAGATTCCGTAGCTAAGATAGCTAATTGAGATTGCATGTTAAAAAGAAAAATACAATCAGATCACAATCTAAATAAAGGCTCGATCAATTTACTTTGGACAGTCTTACCCTGCTAGCATTAACATAAGTAAGAGCAATTCCAACTAAACCAACACCTGAACCAACCTGTGCATACAAAATCAACAAAACCAACTAATTCATAAAGCACATAAGCAGATCACATTATTAGACACATAATCGCCAATAACTTTTTAGACACAAACACAAAACACAGGTCAGTTACAATAATAATAAATAGGAAAGTTGACATCATGAAAAATTAACTATATCGGTCATGGGATCGAAGCCATTCACATTCAGAAGATTCATTTTCAAAAGTTAAAATAAGAGGGGAGAAGATTTTCATAATTCAAATGAAAATTTTATCAGAAGAAGTACTGCAGATGTTGCTTTATAGTATCAAACTCTGCCATTATGCAAAGGGGGAAATTTTTCAAAAGGTGTATAAAGAAGAAGAATATGATAAGAAAAAAAAAATATTAGTAAAACGACGAAGAAAATAAGTAAAAAATTGTGATCAGGGAGAAGAATAATAGGCCTAAAAAAGCAAAGAAATTTAACCAGACAGAAAACAAAAGGTGAAGGATAAAACACCTGACACAAAAGAAGTGAGTTGGTAACCATCAAGTGCTGAATCGTTATAAATAAAATTGGAAACAGTGAAGGGGAACAATGAAGTTTATAACTAATACGTAGACATTGATGAGTCAGGTTGATTTTCATGTCTGTGTTCCAGTATTTGCAAATGAGAAAACTACCTTTCATAACCATCAAAATACTGGTATAAGCATGCATCAACCTTCAATCAAAATGACAAGTTTAGTTGTCTTACCTCGAAACAGCACTTATTTGTGAAAAACTCTGGGTAAGAAAGTATGAACTCAGACAACAAGAAACTAGAGGGCCAAATCGAACACCTGTATAAACCGATCAAAATATGATAACTTGGATAATAAGCATGGCCTGACTGATTTTGAATGCATATTCATATGGCAACATTAAATGGAAAAAAAACTGTATCAGCCCCAACTCACGCAATGTCCTAATTATCACAAAAATACATAATCAATGGCCATTCAAAAGTTGAATATAGAGTAATATTCACAGTTCATAAATTATCATAAGTAGAAAAAAACAGTCGCAAATATAGCATACCCTGTATCTCCTTCTAGCATATTCAATGAGCATTGAAGAGGGATTATGAGTCCTGGACAAGTTTGATTTAGAAATTTTCCTAGAGAATACAAAACCAACGTTTAAGATTTTATAGAATGTAAGACGGTCTGGAAGAGCATAATTTAAAATGTTCCATGTGAAGCCACAAATTGTATGTAGTGCCGACCTTCAGGAAAGAGAAAAGTAATGCTTTTACAAATTTTCCTGTTGTCTGCCACCAACTTATCACCCTGTAAGAGGAAATTTAATGTACTATTATGCTTGTCCTCATGAGTTTATGCCAATATGCACAAACATAACCATTGATTCAATGAAAAAGAGGGAGTTCCGATCACCAACTATATTACCAAGAAGAATTAGCTACCTCGGATGAAGTTAAGTAATGGGCATGATGCTCATATAAATCATCCAGCACTTCACCGCCTCCTGATTCAACAGCAATGATCAACTTCTTCAGAAAGTTTTGGATGAAAGAAGGGCTAGGTGAGTAACGTTTCTCCACCTGGATGTAACAAGTTAGATATAAATTTTGGTGTCCCACCATGAATGAACTGTCAGCAACATTGCATCAATTATAATACAACTAGCAGCTCATTTCTGGAATACATTGCGGAAGGGAAACACTGCTCCATCGGGGAAGGTGATCATGGTAAGTCCATAGCGACAAACTTATCTGTCTCATGTGTGGCATCTTGCACAAGAGGTCAAGTTTGGTCAATAGGATTATCTGTCAATTCACCTAATTTTTGTTCAATGCTTGGACAGCTGCTTTGACTTCGGTGAGAAGAGAACAAGCTAAAAAAAAAATAAAGAAAGGAAAGAAAAGAACAAACAAAGCCGCCAAAGTGGTCATCCTGAATTTCGTTTGAATTTATCCACTCCATTTCTACACTAACAGGAATTGCTTAATCATATTTATTCTCCTTGTTCTAACTACTTTTACTTTCTTTGATCAAGTATTTGCGCCTTTTACAACCATCAAGCGGTTTATGCATGTGCTATGAAGACGAAAGAGATACAATTTTGTAGTATAATATTTCAGTGGAAGGTTTACTAAATTTAGACATGAGTAGGGGGATGATCACACGAGTTACTCATTCAAATAGGTAAGGACTCCGCCAAATGCCGATGAGTGGACCAAGACAAGCAGTAGCTTACACATTGATACGGGCAATAACTTACACTATGACATATGCAATGCTCCAAGATGAAGCCCTGAACTTCCTCTGTAATCGACCCTCCACCACATTGTCTGCAAAATGACCGAGCTACATCGTGAAGGAATTCACGGAATTGAAAAATGCACATAATCATCGTCATCTTATCTTGTCCTCAAAAGGCGAAAACACTTAATTATAGCATATAGACCGGTCGGAAACTTGCAATTGCAATCTGATAACAAAGTAAAGGATCGCAACATGGACGATGAGGGAGATTCAAACGGCTTCCAAACTAAACGAGATGAAATTGAGAGAGCATACCTTGCCAAGGAGACCAAGTAATTAGTGGGCTCCATAGCCAAGAAGGCAGAGATGAGCTGAAGACGGAGTGAGCTGAATGAAGGATGGATTATTCCTCCCGCCATGGCTGCCAGAGAGAATTTTTCTTGGTTTCGCTTCGAATCGGTTTCGGAGTGAACTGAGGAAAGTATCGTCCGCCCCCTAGGAACCCCATTGCAGCGGTAGAAGCCCCATCAGAATCCATGGACAACTTTGCCCTCGGACCGCGCACCGCCAGTGCCCTGTCCTGGTGACATACAATCTCCTGTGAGTACACCTAAACTTTCCTCAATGTTTACCTGCCCGTTCTATGAGTACGGCGTGATCGAGCTACATAGACATACGTAAATTAATTCGAATTTATAGGGTCAACCGGTCAAGGTATGTGGGGTAGACCCATAACCTGTTACCCATTGTTACACACGTTTAATTGGCCCCAATTGCATATACTCACTTACTCATATATATATATATATATATATATATATAAAAGTAATTATATATGCATACACCTTTTGGGCTATAAATATATACACAACCTAGAGGGATGTGCTAGCTTAACATAAAAGCCTACGATAGAAGAGATTTGTTGGGCCTAAAGTCCTAGCCTAACACGGAAGAGGAGACACCTACTTGGGGCTTTAGAGCCCATCTCTCCCCATTCACCTGCCCTCTCTTTCCCAAGACTTGGAAGCTAGCTGCCCCCTTCCCCTTTGTCTCCTCTCTCACTCTCGGCTTGGGGTGCAACTCCCTGCTTCTTGGGTTGAGCCGCCACTTCCTTTATGCCTCTTACTTTGATGATCAAGGAATGAATTCTTCCTTCCTCTCTCTCGCCCATGGTGTGTGTGTGGCCCTTGTCTTAGGTTGCATGCAAGTTGAATAAGGTGGTCTAGCTGCAGTTTGTGAGCACTACGATAAGGCTCCCGTGAGGCGATCTCTTCTCCTACATGCTATACAAGTTGTGGCGATCCTTATCATAAACATCCAGGGGCAGAGCCACGTACAAGGTTGGGGGGGGGGGGATAATTTTTTTTTATATAGTTATGCCCCCTCTAAAAATTTTTTTTTGCCCCTCCCCATTCAGCTTTGCTCTCTTTGTAATGTGCTATATGCCCTTTATGCTCAAACTTGCCCCTCCTCATTCAAACACCTGGCTCCGCCCTTGTAAACATCAACAAAAAAGTATTTACATATCCCCCATTTATATAATTGATTTAATCAAAAAGGACATATTGATCTATTGGGTGTGCAAATGTTACGTGGGGACTCAACCTCTAAAGCTTAATACATACTTGCCCTTGATTATAATTCTAGTTAATGATTAATTAATCTTAGAATTGTAAATTATTGTTTATATATACTTGTTTTATATGATTTGCATGTAATATATCACCATGCGTCTATTGACGCCACCTAACACTAAATTAATAACTCTATTTTTTTTAAAGTGAACTAAAATTAATAACCACTCTATTTTGTTTTTAATTATGATTTAGAATTCGTCTACCCACCCCCGGCCCCCCCAACAAAAGCTTAGTACCCCCTAAATTTTTTTTGCCTAACCCCCTATAGTCCCCCACTCTTTTACTTACTGGCCACACCAATGCCATCTTCCCTTTTTTTCTCTTGAGCATTGATACCGGCTATTGTCGGCCCAAAAACAGGCTAGATATCTCGGGTCGAAGGTCCGAGGCAGATTGTTGTGGCTCAAGGCGGACCTCCAGCTAAATTCTTTCTTGATGTGCTAGTTTCTTAATGCTTCTTGTTCTTTTCTTGATGTATTAGTTTATTTCTTGTCACATTTGTATCTTGTTGGAGTTAAAACTTTACCACAAGACCAAAGAACTTTGGCTCTATATTCAATTATAACTTTTCGTGTGTTAATATACTTTAATAGAAGTATTATGAAGATATATTAGTAGTTACAATAAATTTTCATATATATTATGAACGTGTTAATATTGTCATCTATATAGGGTTTAGGGTATCAATACGGCCTTCCATACCCTTATACGTAGTGAACAAATGGCTCTATAGTATGTGTAGTGTATCTTTTCGCTTGAAGTGTCCATTAATGCCTCCCATGGGCATCAATGCCAGAACGATTGACGCTTCTCTGTCAACGGAGGAAGTGAAAAGCAAGCCCAAAGAATCCGGTGCCGAAGCATCCAAGCAAAAGTTAGCGTCACTTGACATCCACGCAACCTTAATCAGTTTTCACACAATGATCAGGTGATGATTAAGAAACTCGTCTTATTTAATCCCCCTAGTGACCATTATTTACAGAACTCCACCCACAGTGCATTATACTCCCTCCCTATCAAAGGTACCTACGTCGTACACAGCTCCTCCTCCACTCTGCATTGCATTGCAGATGGAGAATAAGCAGAGCGCCGCCACCCCGCCTCAGCCGCTTGGCATGTGCGAGAAGCTCTTCAATGCCCTCTCTCTTAACCCTTCGTTCGGACCCATTCGCCGCCTTTCTTACCAGTCTCAACCGGCCCGACCTTCCCCGCCGTCTCCTGTTGCGGAAGCGGTCCCTCCCAAGCCGAAACAAGAGCCAACGGCGTTCGCCGGCTACGTCGGTCGGCAGCCTGAGAAGTCAAGTGGCCCCCAAGCGGAGCCCAAATCTGGCCCACGATCATCACCGAATGGCGGCTCTCTAAAGCCGGCCGCCTCAGCACCTGCTCCTTCCGCTCGGGACAAGCCTGAATCAGGCGTTGGCTCCGGCGGAGCCATTCGGACTTCTGACAAGACGTCTGCCGGATTGGGCCACAAGCGTGATCCAGCTGAGCAATATAAGGCCCAGCTTATGAAGATTAAAACCACCGTTGGAACTGGGCCGGATCCTTCTCCTGTCCCTGCGAACGAAAAATCTGCTCCGAAGCCGGTTCCAAACCCACCTCCAACTGGCCCGCCGGCTAAGCAAGATAAGGCCCAGCTTGTGAAGATTGGCACCACCGTTGGAAATGGGCCGGCTCCTTCTCCTGCCCCTGCGAACCAAAAATACGAGCCGAAGCCGGTTCAAAAATCACCTCCTACTGGCCTGGTTTCGGAAGGCAAGGCAAAGATGGGCCAACGTATTGGGGCGCCAGGGCCTGTTGGCGACAAGGAGAGGACAGGCCCACCCAAGACCCAGCCTAATATCAACGAACGGGTCGAGGAGTACATAAATCGGGCCAAAAAGAAAATCCGGACCATGTCGGGTGTTCGGGATGGGAGTCATTCTGCCTGATCCATCTACATATTACGCAAGGGAATTGGTGTGCTCGCCGCTCGGGTCTTTCATTAATGTATGGTGTGGGAAGTACTTAAACTCGTTCTTCAATATCTATATATAAATAGTCCCGCGGGTGTACGCCCACCAGGGCTACGTGATCTTGACAGGGGAGCCCCATATCCCATGCTATACGATGCACCATGCATAGTGCACGTTCAAATGATGCACTAAGACACATATTAACTTTTTATAAAATTTACCATCAATGTTTTATCTTGCCTAGCAAGAATTTTTAATTATCATGATGCAACTTATATGTCCTTTTCTAAGTGACAAAAAATGGGTATAATACGAGTTTTATGTGCGTACTTCACATTTTTTTTCATCCTACCATAAAAAATATCATATTATTCACTTTTTTTTAAATGCATACTAAATGTTTTTTCCCCGTACTTCACTTTTAAAATGCGTATTATACTCATATTTTATCACACAACCCTGTGATAATTTCAATTTCATAATCTTTTGGCTCTGATTGGCTAATGAGCATTATAATGATATTTTTTAGCCACTAACCTTCTCTAAATTTATTATAGTGGAACTATTATTTTCCAATGTACTATTTTCAAGGAAGAAGGCATCTTATTTTTAGTATTTTAGGTTACATAATCTTTTGTGTTACATTTTGCATATATTTTTTATTTTTATTATTTTTCCATACTTCTTACATTTTTTTTATAACGTCTCCCTTAGCCGCAATATTGTCGTACCCGTACTCTATCACTTAGGTCCTTTTTATTACAAGACACAAATTATGTTACTTACGATAATGTGTTGTAGTAGACAACCATTGATCATCTTATAAGGGAACCTTAAGTGAAAGGGGAGAGAGAGCTATAGAGGAAGAGAGAACTAAAGTTAAATCTATTACATTTTCCAACATCACAAAGAGTAGAGAATTCTAGCAAAAAATCACATTCAATGTAGAAAATAAAATTACAATGTCATTACAAAAAGTCACCAATCCTTATAGAATCATCATTAAAGAGGAGGGTTAAACTTCACGAATTGTAATACTTGGAATAGGGTTGCTAAGCTAAGGTTATGACTATTGTAACGACTATGCAAAATAGGTCATAATTCACATGACGGTTCGCAAGCGAGCATAGAAAACTATTTAATTGCCATTGGCAAGAGGAGCACTCATGAATATGATTGTTTGCGTATATTGATCACGACAAGAAAACTTTGTACACATTATCTATAGAAGTTGCCACAATCAAACTGCATACATATATTGTAACATCGATTATCATAATGAAAAAAATATATGTTTATATCACGGATAACAAGAATCCAATTTCAATCTAGAATAGGTCATTAAAAAAATATGATAAGAAGAACCCATTCAACTACACTTAATGCATAATGCCTTATATGATGGCTATAGTTATAACATACTTTGTGGTGGACATAAGAAACAATGTGATAAGTTACAAATCAGGCACTATATTTCCAATGTTGAAGTCACTATAGTTCAAGTAGATATTGGAATTTGTAACTGGTGTATTGCTTAACTAAAAAAAGTGCAAAAAAACATACTCCCTCCATCCCAAGACAAGTGTCTCATTTGGTTTTTCAAAATAAGTTAATTTTAGTTCATTTTCAAAAACCCAAATGCGACACTTATTTTAGGAAGGGGGGAGTATTTGACAATTTTTTTATTTTTTCTTTCAAGTCCAATATAGAACTAGAAAATATGAAGTCTCACAATTTTGGCCAGTGTCAAGGCCTCTAGTAACTTGCCATATATTAAGTTGCTTTTGGAGCACCAACTTTATTGAATCTTATCTCTTCTATGAAACCGATTTAGAAGATTTTGATTTTTACCTAGCTCAATTCTAAGCAATAACACCATGCTCACAAGGCCTAGAACCAACACACATTGAAATGCATAGGAAACTAAAATTCATATCCTAGATTCATTAGGATTCATTGGTCTTATAAGTTAGGACATATAGGCAAGTCTGGAGGTCGAATTGGTTCTCCACAGTAAAAAGAGTCAATCAGCAACAAGCATATCTTATCATTGAGCAAAACTATAATTACTTTCTCTAAAAAAGGGTCCTAATACATTAACTATCTTTCTTGTCACATTAGTCTTTTTTAGAGTCCACACTTATTTCTTATGAAAACATTGGTAAATAAATTATTCATACTGCCTTTTTGTGTTACTTTCATCATCATCATATCTATTTGATTTATATTTTGATAAAAGAAATTGTTGCATTAGTTTTTCAATTTGTATATGTTTATTCTCCTTTGATTAATCATTTATGACTAATATTTTTTTTTTTAGTGTTGATGTCCTTTTATATTCAACAACCTCAATTTTTTGGGAGAAGGGGTTTCCTGACTTTGATTATGATTATGTTATCTTCTTTTATTGAAGTTGAAATTGGCTTTGTGATATAATTATTTGTGCAGTGTCTACATGGAGAAGCCCCAAAAGGTCCTCAACTAAGCGATATAAAACACATGATCGACAATGTTTTTGCCCTTAACAATGCTCTTTGTGATGTGAAAGATAACTTTTGGCCAAGATTCATTTATTGTGCTTGATGAAGTATATCATATGCTAAACATGGGGTACCTCATATTTCAAAGATTGTAATTAAAACTCTCTAATGTATACTTGGCCTAAAGAGGTGAGGAAAATTGCAAAGGATTTGCTTGTGAATCTAGTTAATGGTAACATTAGAAACATTGATGAGCTTGAGGCTAATAAATCCATGTACAAATCTTATGTCGAAATCACTGCCATTTTAATGTAATACTCCCTTTGTCCCAAAATAAATATCCTATTTGAACTAAATAGAATACTTATTTTGGGGTATAAAGGGAGTATATGCTTTCCACTGCTTCTATGGTGCTTCTAATGGATAATATGTCGAGGTGGTTTCTCCAATGGAAGAACAATGACAATTATAGCATATCTTAGGAACAAGAATGAGGATCCAAGGTAAATCATTATTTGTACAATTGAGAGATTGTGTGACCAACTTACTGTGGAACCCCATGTTTCAATTACACTTAACCCAAGAGGGTTAAGGGTAATTAGGTAATTTTAATTAAATTTTAAAGGGGTTTAAGGAATAAAACTCTCGTATTTGGTTAGAGCTCAAAGTGACGAGCGTAACAAATCGAAGAACACGCGAATCGGAGGTTGGGAGCGAAAGTTACGACCTCGGGAAGCATGCCATATGGGCAGGGCCCACTTTCAAAGTGCGAGATAACCTACCCATGTGGGGTTTAGTTTCAAAGGGCTTATCGATACGTCATACGAGTCCATCGGTACTAAGATCGTGCAATTCCGACTTCGGGATAAGAAGTTATTATATTTGGAAGTTGGAATTGTATTTGATTAAAATAATAATAAAATATTTAAGAAAATACAGAATAATTGATGTCAGCTAGCTGAGCTGAGTTGGAGCCAAGCCGAGCTGAGCCGAGTGGGAGCCGAGCAGCCAAGCCACGGGATGAGCCGCGTAGCAAGATCGTGGCAGTCTGCACACGTTGCGCGTTATGCGCGCCGACCTCATTTTTGGTCCAATTAGCTTCCACCATGTGGCGCAAGCACATGCGTGCGTATTCCAGCTTCTCCCATTCGCTTGCACGCCATTTCATTATAAATAGTCATTTCGATCATTTTTTCCGGAGAAGTTTCGGGAGTCATTCTGAGTCCGTTCACTTCAGTTCAAAAAGCGTTCTTAGCTAATTCGAGGGTGTTCTACGTAATGGAAGCGTCCATTCTTCGAGTTAGCAACCCTATATAAAGGAAAAGTCCCGGGTTAAGGGGAGGTTCTGTCTGCCGCCTACGAGCGCGGAAAGGGTAAAGTATCTCCGGGTAAGGAGAGGTTCTGTCTGTTACCTACGGGCGCAAAAAGGGTAAAATGTCTCTGGGTAAGGGGAGGTTTTGTCCGCTGCCTACGGACGTGGAAGGTAAAGTGTCTCCGGGTAAGGGGAGGTTCTGTCTGCCGCCTACGGGCGTAGAAAGGGTAAAGTGTCTCTGGGTAAGGGGAGGTTCTGTCCGCCGCCTACGGGCGCAGTAAGGGTAAAGTGTTCCGAAGTTAGAGGAGGTTTTGGCCGCCGTCTCTGGATCAGAAAGGGAGGATGCCCTGAGGAAACGAGCAACTCCGAACGTCACCACTTCTGGATATGTAGGGGAGTACACTTTTTTGACTTTCTAGTTTAATATGATTTATATGAATGCACATCTTAATTAATTATATACTAATTAAGATATATAATTTGTTGATCTGATACTACTGATATGTTCCTATTTAATCTACTTTGATTTATTCTGTTGTGATCTGAAATGCTCTATTGTGATTTGACATACTCCGATCTGATATGACCAGTATGGTCAGATGAAATCTGATATGATCTGATATGATCCAACATGCTTTGTAGTGTGTTTTGCTTCGCTCTATGATAGCGTGGGACGTGTATTTTGTTAGTGTTCTGCTCACCTATGTGAGATGTGTATTTTACTGATTTATTGGCTTTCGTTTGACTCCGACGATTTATACGATTTTCGTCTGATCCCGAATGATTATTTGGATATAAAGATATATATATTTTTAACGTATATGATTTTGTGATGTCTGATGCATGTATTAGCCGTTAGGCAGAATTACATTCGGATCCGATCGTATTGGAATAACGTCAGAGATGGTATCTAATACGTATGTAGGCAACCAACGATAAAATACGTTGGCCCGATCCAAATTAGTTATAAAATTAGGTTTGTTCTGATCTATGCACAACGGAACATTAAAGCTTCGTAGTGTGTGGAAGAACGTTATGACTCTCGCACTGAGAGTCTGCAGCTCCTGGTTAGTTGGTTTTAGTTTTTTCACTTTATTTTATTTACTCCGATTTTGTCTTCCGAACTAACCCCAGGTCCAGGTCAGGTTTTGCGGGTCGGGGTGTTACACTTACTCCCAATATAAGCTACAATTTCGGGGCTACTACTATACATGGGGAGAAAAGTCAAGTTGAAAGGGATTGGGTTTTGAACTAATTTCTGAAGTGATAAGGCTCTCCGATCTTAGTTGTCATTGGGGAGAACTTTTAATGCTCAATTTAGACAATGTGCCCATGACGAGGAAGCATCTAGGAGCCATTGATTTTGAAAATCAATGACGCACATGCTAGCGTGTGCATTAGTGCACCTTGATTCTAACATGCTAGCATGGGTACCATCAAATTTCAAAATCGATAGCTTGCCCATCATTCCTCACTATGGGTACATTGTCAAAGTGGAGCATTAAAAATGCTCACTAGCTACTGACATTGTTGCCCAAGTGTTTTTCTTTTTGCATAATATTGCTCAAGGAGTCAAAATTAAAGATACTAATAAAAGTGCATGTGTTGCGTTAATTCTAGAGATTTAGAGTCTTTTTATCATATACAAATTGAGCTTCAAGTTTAGCAATCTTACCTAGTCCATAAATAGTACTTTAGGCATATTAGTGGTAATTTAAGAATTCTACGACAAAAATCCCCATCCCCCTTTTAACTTCAATACTCCCTCTGTTCGACATTAATAGTTCATTTTAATAAGATTAGGTCAGCTTGTTATTTTATGCATGATTTGCTCTCACGCCTTCTATAAGGATAAAATGTGCCGGAGTTTTAATCACGTTTCTTAATACCCACTTTTGCACTATACTTTTTTTTGGTTGATGGGGCACTAATCTGATTTACTCTGGTTATTAACTATGATTTTCTAATGAGAATTAAGGATTAAGTCCATTGCTTCGGCAGGGCTAGTGCAATAGGTGTGACCTATATTTTTTCCACAGAATAGGACCAAAAATATTATGTGATTTAGTGAAGGAGCAAACCCATGTGGGTACCCACCCTTTGAAGTCTAAGATAGGGTGGATATACAAGCATGTTCTGACCAAAATTCAAAATAAAAAAAAGTGAAGTGAAATCAGCAGATTGGCATTCAAATATCAAATTCCTTACTCCACCTCTCCCTTTCATAATCATTAATCATTGATATTTCTGATGGAGGACGCGTTGTTTGGTTGTAGTGCATGTGTTGTTGTGTACTCTTTTTATTTTACCTGAATGTGAAACGTGTTACGTTCTGTTGTTTTGAGCCAATAGTACTCCGGTTGGCGCCTGGCTGTCCAGACTGTCTAATCTATAACTCTTAACTGCAATTCAAATGTATGAAGTTTCTGCCGCCATTCAATGATACACACAGGCGACAGGCCTTACGTACCTCTTCCCATCTACCAGTCTTCATGTCAGATATTCTCTCTCCCTCTCTCTCTCTCTCTTTCACGCACACACACGACAGTCTGAAACCCCGGAAAACAAAACCAGACCCAGATGATGTACAACCAGCATTCCTCGAACTACTCGCGAGCCTTTTCTTTCCCGTTGGTTTTCCAAAGACATTCAACTCGCTTGTGAATGCCAATCTCAATTTTCGATCATCATGGCAATGTTCGACGCCGTTGCTGCTCACTTTTTGAAGCTTAGCAGCAGCCTAGACATTTCGACTGTTATTGCTCTGACTTTGTTCTTTATTCTCCTCTCTGTCTGCATCATAATTGGACATCTTCTTGAAGAAAACCGATGGGCTAATGAATCAATCACGGCCCTTTTCCTGGTTTGTCATCCCAGTCTGTCTGTTGTCTGTGTCAGTATGAGTTTTCTGGTCAATTTTGCTTGATCTGTATATTATGGGCTACAGGGATTATGCGCAGGGGGGGTGGTACTGGTTGTGAGTAAAGGAACAAGTTCACGAATACTTGTGTTCAGTGAAGATCTGTTTTTCATTTATCTTCTGCCTCCCATCATATTTAATGCAGGGTGAGTTCCCAGTTTAACATATATTTCTTTTCAATGCCTTCCAAAAGTGGTTGAAGGACTTTGTATAAAAATGGGAAGAATATCGAACTCCAGTTAACATAGATTGATCTTCAGACAAAAAAAAAATGAATCTATACAATTTGAAACTTCTCAATCTAATGGTACAAAAACTATCAAACTTGTTCCCCAATCGTTGCCAGCTCTGACGCCCAATAATTGATGTTGAAATTGTCAAAATTTCACTGCAATCCTCTCATATTTGGAATTTCTTTTGTTTGCTTGCCTGTATAGCTAACTTTATAAGATAACCAAGTTTCTCAAATGCTTGAGCTGCATATGACGATCCGGCAGCTCAGGGGGGGCAGATGCGTTTTCTGCACCCCTTACTACTCGATTGTGCTGCCGACAAGCACCGGGTGCATACACCTTATTTATTTCTTTTATATTCTAACACCCCCCCTCACGTGAAATCATCCATCAAGCATGGCATGTGGAACATAACTGGGGTATAAATGCCTATAACGAGACTAGCACCCAAGACCTCTCATAACCTGATATTATATAAGATAACCAAGTTTCGTAAAAGCTCGAGCCATTTGGAAGGGGAAATCTTATTTATTTCTTTTATATTCTAACAAACTTCTAGATCAGAATTCTAAGAATAAATACCATTGCATGAGATGATACATTTGAGTCTTTGTTAATTAACATATTTATCAAAACAATAGTATGCCATCATTCAACATAGCATATCTACTTGTTTGCCACTGCTTGCTACTTCACCTATTCTGGTGAAGTTTGTTGTTATGTACATTATATGTCTGTCTAAGCTAGGCAGAACCATTTTGCTGCCGTTTTATTTTTCTGTTAGGAGGTTGCTACTGAATAAACTGATATTTTTTTCATAGTATATAATATCCTCCACGTAGTTCACCTTCAGTGGTTATTGACTTTTTAATCTCAACCTTCATTTTAGTTTTCAGGTAAAAAAAAAGCAATTCTTCCACAATTTCACAACCATTCTTCTATTCGGTGTGCTTGGCACGATTATATCATTCTGCATCATCTCACCAGGTTATATCATTGTTTCCTTGCTTTCATCTATGCTGCATGTAAAACGCTTTATATTTTTTGCTTAATTGAACTGTCTTGGTTGCAGTGTGTTGTCAAGTAGATTGTTGGTTTCTACGTATCATAGAGCTGACCTAGGTGCTTGAAAATATTTTTAATCCATTGGTTAAATTGATATCCTCATGTATAGGATGTGGCCTCTCAAAAGTTTTATCTGTTTCACTTCTTCTATTGACTGCTAGTTTTTCATTTGGTGTTTTGTTAGTATGAATATAACTGAACAGGACAGTATTCTAAGTCATATAGTGTGCAGTATCTCCATTTCGCACTAACATTTTATATGTTTATCTTTTTTCACACTGTAGGTGCATATGTTCTTTTCAAAGTCATTGGCGTGTCAACCCTGAACATTGAGGATATTCTAGGTACATGCCAAATAACACATCCAAATAATAGGCTCCTACATTCTTCATTTTCACAATTTTACTTTGCCATGTTTGCAGCCGTTGGTGCAATATTCTCAGCAACAGACTCAGTTTGTACTTTGCAGGTATATACTAATGGTAATAAATTTAGTTTTCTCTTAGGAACCTTACCCTATTATTAAGGTACTTGACAATTTTTCTCTCCTTTCCTTTTTGGTTTTTTTTCTTGTTTTCAAAAGATTCTGAGCCAAGATGAGACACCACTACTTTACAGTCTTGTATTCGGGGAGGGAGTAGTAAATGATGCTACTTCGATTGTCCTTTTTAATGCAGTCCAAACACTTGACTATGATAACATCAATGTTGTAACAGCATTCAAACTGATCGGAACCTTCTTATACTTATTCTTCACAAGCACCGCACTTGGCATAACTGTAAGTTCACTAATTTGTAGACTCTTTTGGCCATTGAGCTCTAAAAACCATATTTGCAATTTGAACCTTGTTATTTGGATAGCCGTAGCTTATATCTACTAGCCTATATACTGATTGAGAAAGCTCTTAGATGTCTTTCTCCTGAAAGAACTGTTCAATATATGTTTTTGAAAATTTCTGATTTGTTAAGGCAACCCCACTTTTGTTTATAATTAATATGTTAGCAGTATCAGCACGATTATATAGTGAATCTTATACCTGTATGGAAGGTAAGGGCATTAACTTGAGACATCTCACGTTGCTGTTTTAGCAATTGAATTAGGGGCTTAGACCTATGTCAGTATTTCGTAATGGATGTGAATATGATTTATTTTAGATCTGATTTTGGTGTTTTGTATCATGCAAATTTTCTGGACCTTTTCCATTCTGAAGATAATATCAATTGGCATTAGACTGTATTCTCTAGCAAAGACATTGGCCAAATTTGGACATGTCGTTAGCCTTTTTTTCTGTTCTTTCTTTTAAACTATATATGTTATGTTCTTTCATTTACAAAGTTAACTTAACCATATGTTTCAATTTTAAACTTTCAAAGTAAACATATTCACAGCGAGAAGGTGATTAAACGGTATGCGAATTCGCTTATTAATGTGAGGGTGGATATAGATAGGATGCTCTGTAGGGGATTAGAGCTGCATAGTTGTCATAAATGGAGGATCAAGAATTACATTTTTTCCATCACAGAAATGAGACTACCATGTGGTAGGAAGGCTGAGAAGTGAGCAACTGGGAAGAATTATGTAGAGAAGATTAGTAATGATGAATGAAAGAGCAGTTCAAAGAGGGACAAAAATAGAGATAATAACATAAAATAACTAACAAGATTCCAGTAGATGATACAGTGAGTACAGCTCCTTGCGATGGTATAACACATTAAAATTCCATTAAGATACCCGTTAGGAGATCCAACCATCAGGTTGCAGGGAAGCCCGAGGGAAGGTTAATAGTCCATGGACTATGGATCACATGGTTTGTGTTAGTGGTCATGCAAAGAGTGGATTGATGGTGTGGAATATGCCTCTGGCCCTAAAAAGTTGGCATCATGCAATGATTATAATACATAAAATCTGCTGCAAAAGCTTGCTATTAAACACTATGACCTATTATGCTTTATCAAGTAAAAGTGTGCATTCTGTGTAACTGTTAATTGTTCTGCATAACTTCTTGTTAAGTCCTCGAGTATCAGTTTGCTGAAAGGCATACCATTAATCTAAATACATCTCTTTTCTTATAAATAAAAATGTTTCAGGTGGGACTGCTCAGTGCTTACATCATAAAGACACTATATTTTGGAAGGTTGGTTGAAGTGGATTATTATTACCTAAATTCATGCTGTCTATTTAGTCCATAGGTTTCATAAAAATATGTTTCATTTGAATTTCATTATTTATAATAGTACCAAACCCATTTTCTCCCAGCAAGTTTCTGGTTTTCTCCAATAAAGTTTGGTTGCCGATCCATTAAATAGAGGCCATTTTGCTTATACGGATTTCTTGGCGAGTTTAGATGACAGATTTTTTTGATTGTATAATGGTGCTTATGCTGTTATTATGTCTTTCAAATGGCCAAATTTCATCTGATCTTTGATTTATATCTTTAGGCATTCCACTGATCGTGAAGTTGCTCTCATGATGATTATGGCATATTTGTCTTACATGCTGGCCGAGGTACAATTTTGGTTATTCTAATTTAGAGTTTTATGTTAAGAATTCTTTATGAAAACCTATGGAAATATGATACGTGACAGAACATCCACTGTATGGTGGCACACATTGCTTCAAGTTCCTACTTGCTATTGGGATTTTGGTTCTTGGTTTGTAAGATTACCAAATTGATAGGCAACTATGTTGAAAATTTTTATATCTTTGCCCACGACAAACAAATTAATCTTTTTCATTTTGTATGGGAAATCCTACTTTTGACAATTATAAAAAATTAACAATTTTTTAGGATTGTTTTAAATAGTTGACTCATACTTGAACTTAGCTGTTTCTTATCAGAATATTTACTCTATGAAGGACTAAATATATGGTTCATGTTCTAAATTTCTTATCAAATGTCATATGCATAGTAACAAGTCCGTATTTCAGTTCGTTTCGGTGAGGGGTTATTTTGGGTTTGGTTCATTTTGTTTCGGAAAATTTTGAGAAAGTTTCGAAGTGTAAAAAGAGGAATAGAAAGAAGAGGAGGGACAACTATAAGGAAGAAGAGAGACCCAAATTTTTTTTTTGCTCTAATTGTAAAAACCTAAAAATAACTTGCCTAATTTGTAAAAATATTTAAAATTGTCTTGCCTAAACCGTAAAAAATTAAAAATTGACTTGCCTAAAATGTAAAAAATCCGAAAATTTACTGCCTAGGATATAAACATAACGAAAATAATCTGTCTAAAATGTAAATTTCACGAAATTTCGGTGAAAATTTTGAAATTATGAAAATTTAGGAAAATAAATGAAATTTCAAAATAAATTTCTGTTTAGGCCCATTTTGCCGAAATTTTCACAAAATTTGTTACTATGGTCATATATGTCCTTGCTGCAGTTTATTGGCTTACTAAATATTTTTTTACTTTATGTACATATTTGGTGGATAAAAACTGAAAAAGAAATAGAATGAACCAAAATCCATTGTCCCCTACATATTCATCTTTGACAAAATTCTATGATATGTCCCATGTGTTAGTTGATCATGTTATTGATGATATCACCTATTGTTTGATATAGTTTTGCTCGGTCTTTAATTCCAAGCTGCCTTCATAGTTCTGCTTTCAAGTAGTATCCCCCACCTACAAAATAACAACTCATGAGCATCTGAAAGAAAGATGACTAACTCTTAGATATCACAATATATCCTGTGGTCGTTTTAGCAATTTGAATTTCATCAAGAACGTCAAGTGAAAAAAAAAATATGCTTAGTTGCTTCTCTGAGGCCAGTGATCTTTTGCAACTCTTTGCTATATCTCCTTATTAGGCTTCATGCTGGCAAATTGACATTTTATTCCATCTCTTGCAGCTTTTTTCACTTAGTGGAATTTTGACAGTTTTCTTTTGTGGAATTGTGATGTCACACTATACATGGCATAATGTGACTGAAAGCTCCCGGATAACAACAAGGTGCATTCCTTTATGTCTCCATGATAGCATGTTGCAACTGTCTGGTGTTTGATGCAGTTCCAGAAGTGATCTTTAGGGGAATTCATATTTGATTTAACATAAAAAAGAAGTTATGCTTCAATTCAAAGAACAACAACTTAATTGATGTCTCATATACTATAGTTTACTTGTTGTGCAAATCTTATATGGCCAAAAACATGAACTATTTTCTTGATGACTCGTCATGGTGTCCGGCATGCTCCAAAACTTGAGTGGACTTGCTGGTCCAACCAGGGAATGGACCTTGTAACAATGGTGCTTAAAAGCAGACATGTCGTAAGCTGGATTTTATCTCCCAGTTTGGTTCTTAATACAATTTCCAAGTATACTTAGGGTGACAAAAATACAATATTGCATTGACATGTTCTCGTTGTGCTTGTATTAACAATATAATATTTGTCGATATTCTTAGCTAAATTGTCAAAGTCAAATTATTGGAATAGGATAATGGGGGGAATGAAAATCAGACAAACAATGTATCACTCAGTTCAGAAGGTTCTGGGCAAGTTGGTGTACATTTCGGTTCTTTAGTAGTGACATAAAACTGGAATTTATGCTTTTAGTTTAATAGATTTATCTCCAGTTATATTGACTACCTGCTATTTGATGCTAAGTAGCTATCACTAAGAATATCTATTGGAGACATAACAAATTCTTCCATGTCAGAATCTTATTCAATTCATGGACCGAGCAAACTTTCTGCTTATGTCATTTCTTTTAGAGTAATAGAAAATAGTTACCAAACTGCAAAGGGGTATGCAGTGGAAGTATGGAAACAGAAATGGGAAACATGAGCTCAACAAGGTTAGGATACACAGAGACGCTATTAGTTTGGAAAGAGTAATGCTAGGCTGATGTTGAGTTTCATATGTGATGAAGCTGCTTCATCAATTAGAATCTGTTCATTTGTGGGGCCCAATTTTCAAAGCACAGTTATATGACATAGCCCATCATGTATCAAGCTCAGCATCGCACAAGCATTGTTTGTTTGGAAATAGTTAATATGTGACAAAATGTGACCTGACACATGATCCAATGAAGTGCATTAATATGGGGATGGGCGAGTGATTAAAACCCGTCTGCCCCAGGTATTACGTGGGCCATGCGATCAAAATCACACAGCCACAGCATGCGTTGGATGCATACTAATGGGACTCTATTAGTATTTATGCTTGTAACATATAACATGAAATCTTATGAGGAGTGGCGGTCAAGCACTTAAGTGCGCTGTATGAGGCCTAAATTCTTGTTTGCAAGGGGCCCCAAATAAAGGCCTCTGCCCTTCCATTCCTTGGATAGAGAAGGAGAGCAGAGCTTTTGGTTTTTTCATGAAATGCATTTCCAGCAGAAAGAGTGAATCTCCAGTAACTAAGATCAGGATAAACTTTTTACAAGATTATTGTCTATAATATTACTCAAATACTCTATAGTTCAATTATCTATACCACGAAAGAATATTTCTTTATTCATCTTGTCTGCATACATGACTGTTTCCCTGAAGATATGAAGTAAATATCCATTTGTGGACAACATGTGACTATTTTCTTCTTATAATGTTGGATGCAGGCATGCATTTGCAACGATTTCATTCATTGCAGAAACATTTATATTTTTATATGTTGGCATGGATGCATTGGACATTGACAAATGGAAGGAAAGCAAAGCAAGGTGGGGGATCTTGATTATTTTCTTATATATAATTAATGCAGATGGAGCTATCTATCAAATAACTAGCAAAAGCAAGTGTCCTGGATTTTGGTTTGAGTATATACATTAGATCATGTTATTTTGGGGGATGGCAATAGGTGGGGTGAGGAAGCAGTATGATTTTCATAATTCTGGAACGACAGACTTCGTTTTTTTTTTATTTTGGGGGGGGGGGGGGGGGGTGAGGGATTCGTACTAGTTGTTAGTGGGTATTTCTAAGCAGGGTCTTGCGGAATTTCTCGTAGACAATAGCTCAAGTGTGTTCCCTTGCTCCACATCTCAGTGCTGCTTGTGCGTTTCTTTCATACAGTGCAGGAACTTCAGTTGCTGTCAGTGCATCATTGCTTGCCTTAGTTTTGGTTGGAAGAGCAGCCTTTGCGTTTCCTCTGGCGAATATTTCCAATTGTTTCAGAAGTAGAGGAAGCTCAAAAATTAATTTCCGTCAGCAGGTCTTATTCTTGTACAGCTTTACCCTGAATAAAGTCAAATGTAATGGCGCATATACATTTGGCTTAAATTATCCCACATAACAGTTTAATGTGTCTAACTTCAGTTCATTATGTGGTGGGCTGGGTTGATGAGAGGCGCAGTGACAATCGCTTTGTCATACAACCAGGTACCACTTGTCAACCTGTATTGTATCTCCTCATTGTTAGCAAAAGGAGTCTTCTGATTGAGCTTGGAGTATGTTCAGCTACTACAGAACCACAGAAATCATGAATTGACATATTTAGTCCTTTCATGTTGCAGTTTTCAGTGTCTACTACGGCTGCAACAGAAGATCATGCACTTATGATCACAAGTACTATAATTGTGGTACTCTTCAGTACGGTGGTAAGTTTTCGAACGCGTTGTTTGTTTATGCTTTGTTTCCTTCCTAAGTTTTGCAAACCTAAATCAGTTTCCATTGGAATGGATTGTAGTACAGACTAGATTACTTTCTTTTTCCACTCCCTCTTACAAGCAGGTGTTCGGGTCAATAACAAAGCCTCTGATTGGAGCAATTTTGCTTCAGGGCGTTAAACCAGGAAATTCAGAAAGTGATCAGCAAACCAGCTTAGAGGATATAAGAGTTCATTTTCTTGAACAGGGAGAGGGAGATCAACATAATCGACCTCTTGCTAGAAGTAGCTTCAGATTGCTTATAAGCCACCCCACCTCCACAGTTCACTACTTCTGGAGGAAGTTTGATGATCGATTCATGAGACCCTTATTTGGTGGGCGAGGCTTTGTTCCTATCGTCCCTCGTTCCCCACACAGCGAAGCTGAGCAAGACGGGTGAGCCCTGAGATCAAGGCGGGAAAACCATTTTGCAACATAAAATGTTTGTGTTGCAGAAAAGTTTTGTGTCACATGTTCCAGACCTTTTCAGTTGAGATAAAGAATTTATCTAGTGTGCAGGTGTAGATTTGTTAAATACAATATAAGGTTCCTAATAAGTAGATTATGGCTTAGTTTGGACGGTGTTTTCTACTGACTTTTTGCCCCATTTTAGTAATTATGTAAGTAAATTTTGTTTGATTGGACAATTTAAATTAAAAAATTTATTTTATTTAAAAAATGCATTTAACCTCACTTTTGGCTTATTTTTGTTTTTTACATACTTTTTATCTAATTCTCCTCACAAAGAGGGTTAGGCTAAAATTATGTCAACAAAACGTAAAAAAAAAGACATTTTTGGCCTTCTTTCATATCATGGCATAACTTAATCCTATGATCTATTCTTTCTATCATGCGTCATTTCTTTTTTATAACACTCTTCCCCTTTCTCCTCCTGCCATCATTTATATCCTCTCCGGGCTCAATTTCTTCCCCTTTCTCCTCCCGCCATCACTTATATCCTCTCCGAGCCCAATTTTAAATTAGACCAGCATTTCGTCTTCCTCTCCGGGCCACAAGTGCATCTGTTCGCCGATCTTCTTCTCCATCCGTGGATCCTGTTCATTGGGTAGACTCTATCTTCCCCTGGTGCAAGTTCTTGTTCCCTTTCTAACAACAAAAGCACGTTGTCATTGCGGAGGAATAAATCCCTATAGAGGTCTTCATCGTGTAGAAAAGTTACGACTATCAGTAGCCACTTTTTCTAACTTGTATTATTTTATTTTATAAATAGAGATAGAGTTTACATAGGTTTGTAAATCAAAATTATTGAAGGGTAAAGTGGGTATTTCTCTTAACTTAGATGTATGAAATGTAATGGCCATCCAAACAAGATTACTGAAACTTTGTTTGAAAAGTTAATTTTTTATAATATACATCCAAACATGACCCCTTTTTGCTTTATTTTTTTAAAAATAATTTGAACAAAAAACAACTTTTTTGATGACACAAAGCGTTATCCACAACGACGCCTATATATTGAAGATTATAAGCTTTGGGTGTTGTAGGGCGTGTTTGAATGTATTACGCTAATGTGCATATTTTAGGGACACATTGACACTAATGTGCACTAGTATATACATTATCCATCTCGTAGACTAATTGTTAATGGAGAGGATAAAATATGTTCCAACTTCCCGGGTTTACCACACAAAACTGAGTAGCCCACCCCCACTCTCCGTTTCAATTTTCCCTCTCACCTGCCCGACGGAAAAGGAGTGCCCACCCCACCCTGATGCCTCTCCATCTCTGTCCCTAACACCCAACTCTGTCACCAAACTTCCGCCGCCGAGCCCCTCAGGTTGAGCCCATCGGGTTAGTCATTTCCTTTTTCCCTTCACTTCTCCGGCCAAGCCCTAAATCACTTCTCCGGCAAAGCCCTAAATTACTTCTCCGGCAAAACCCTAAATTACTTCTTCGGCCAAGCCCTAAATCATTATATCACTATTTTTTTTTAGCAGTTAAGCAGAAATTTTAGTCAGCCTGGTGTCGAATAGATGAACTGCCATATGTGTACCAGAAGCCACCTACATTTATCAAATCTAAATGTCAATGCAATTCAAACTTCAACTATTATGAGTTTAACATGTTATTCGTCTCTCTTGATACTATAGTTGTCAAATCTGCTTTTATGAAACACCGGTTTTGTTATTGAAGCATATCAGAGTGAGGACATGCCATTTGCTTATTTAATATCTACTTTTCTCCAAATTACTCATGGCTATGAAAACAATTGAAACCAAATCCTGCTGCCTTTGATTTTGTCTGCAACAAGTGTAATAGATAGAACAAATACATATACTATCTATTACACTTGCTGTAGACAAAATTGTTTGCATCTCTATTCCTCCCATTGCTCAGTTTCTTCTCTTCATCCATTTCTTCTTCTTTTACTTTTTTCACTTGTTTCATAAATTGCTTTTGCGAGTTGTTCTAATGATTTGATACGAGTGAGTGAAATTCATGTTCTTTGTTTTAATGATTTGATAACTATGGTAAATTTGTAAAACTGTGATTAAAATTCATTTATTTCTTTGTTCTAATGATTTGATATCTTGTGTAGCATGTTCACATAAACAATGTCGTTGCCTTGTTAGAGAAGTCATTAGCTCTTGATGATGTAGGGGTGCAATCCCTTAGGGAGAATCAGTGAGCTGTATTGGCTACACTTCTTGATGGCTACACTTCTTGATGGCGATGTTATTGAAGCTAATGAGTTTGATGGATTAGAGAAGACATTGTATCCAAAGAGCAAATAAAGAGTAACCTTGAAGTCACGAACAAAAGGGAATGGAAAAAAGAAGAGATAGTGTAGATGTGATATGTAATTGTGCTTTGAACTCTACTGTTTTTTTGGAGCAGTTATGTTTTTTGAGTGGCAGGGAAGAAAAAGTTTATTTTGAGTAGTTACGTAGTTTCATTTTTGTACATTGATATGTAACTACATTAGCTCCATTTTTTGAGCAGTGAAATATAACAATCATGTCTAGCAGTAAACAATCAGTCTATTATAAACAATGTTATGGTTCTTTATTCAGTATGGTCTGTCATCATGAATGGTCTATGTATTGAGTAGCAGGTCTATTATTTTTCATAGGGATGATCATGTACACCGTCTAAATCGAATAGCAAGTCTATGTATTTAGTTTTTATATTGACGGTAGATATCCACCGACATATTGTTAACAGAACCGGTGGATATCGCCCATTGTCAAATTGGAAGTATGTCAGTCGAGAATCACCGTTATACTGGAAGTTGATATCATAGTCAGTTTTAAACCGTCGGTGGACGTCCACCGACATAGTTTACTATTATTCACGGGGAATGATCACAAGTCTATTTTTCACTTATGGTGGATATTGCCCGATGTCAAATTGGAAGTATGTCAATTGAGAACCACCGTTATACTGGAAGTTGATATCACAGTCAATTTTAAACCATCGGTGGACGTCCACCGGCAAAGTTTACTATTTATCACGGGGAATGATCACAAGTCTATTTTTCACTTACGGTGGATATTGCCCATTGTCAAATTGGAAGTATGTCGGTTGAGAACCACCGTTATACTGGAAGATGATATCACAGTCATTTTTAAATCGTTGGTCAATGTACACTGTCATAGTACACTATTTCTCACAGGGGGTGATCACAAGTCATTTTTATACGTACGGTGGATATCACCTATTTTACAATTTAAATTGTGCCGGTGGATAAACACTGTCTCAATCAAAGTTGATATCACAGTTAGTTTTTATATTGACGGTAGATATCTACCGACATATTATTAACATAAGTGGTAAATATCAACCGGTAAGTTCACAGTCCATGCATTTGACAGGTCTAACTTTTCAATTGATAACGTGTCAAATGCATCCATATTAGATGAAAAATGATTACCCACAAACTATTCGTTGAAGGGGAGATCTACAAAGAAGAAGATTAATGTCTGATAAGGTCGCCAGTGAGAACTCCAACAATTGGGTACCAAAAGTGAGAAAGTTTTAAGGAAAGAAAGAAGAGAGGAAGGAGGAAATGAGGAATGGACGGCGGCCACCCTTGTGGATGGTGGCCGTCGGCAACGGTTTCGGTAAGGGTTCCGGTGAGGGCTCTGGCGAGGTAGAGAGCTAAGCGGGTTGTATTCTCATGGAGTGGGTAAGTTGGGGGTGGGTAGTCTATTAGAGGGGTGGGTGTCATAAGAGTTGCATGGGAAAGAAAAAAAATACATTTAAAGCAAAATGGGGTGGGCCCGCGCGAAACAATCAAAATTTCTACATAAGAGGCATCTTGCTTTATCACAACATTCTCGAGCTATTTTTTGGGGGAAGGGTTTTAGTCCAGACTCGGATTGTCATTCCTTATTTAAACCTCTTCTAATTCGATGTGACAACTCGGATTGTTCTAAAATTTGTCCAGACTCCCCAATTCTTCTTCATTTGTGTGCGCCCGCGCGAAACAATCAAAATTTCTACATAAGAGGCATCTTGCTTTATCACAACATTCTCGAGCTATTTTTTGGGGGAAGGGTTTTAGTCCATTAACCAACATCCTCTACCTCTTCCGGTCATCCATGAAGATTTTTTGGTACGTTTGCCATAAGAATGAAGAATTTTCAGTCAAGATTGCAACGCAGTTTGGACTAGGGAGGATGGAAAGAGGACCTTCAGAGGAGGGATTCGTAAGATGCGACCTCTTCCTGTTCCAGTCTTCCTTGAAGAATGTTTGGTACGTTTGCCATAAGAAAGAAGAATTTTCGGTCAAGATTGCAACACAGTTTGGACTAGGAAGGATGGAAAGAGGACCTTCAGAGAATGGATTCGTAAGATGCAAACCCTTTTTTTATTTTTATTTTTTAATGCCAATGCAAAACCATTTTAATGTATGACATTGTCCATCTGCCTTTGAATACCAAACAAGAATGAGTAATTTCCACACTAGACTCGTCTAGCCTGACCAAGCTTCTTCACTAAGCCTTTGTTGCCAACAATGAGAGGCTACGACGTGAACAAAGAAGAGGTGTGAAGTAATCTTGAAACAGGATGCAACAGATTCCCAGGTTCCCCTCTACGTGTTCTCTGGTCCCCGAGTGTGCTCATAGACTCATAGTGAGTGATAATGAAAACATTTTCCTTTTAGATTGTTCATGTCATCTATTCATTGGATGGATTAATCTTCGCTGTGTTAGTTTTGTGCCCAATCCTTGATGATGTGTGTCGTCCTGTCTCTCAAGCAGCAATCACAGTAACGGGATGCACCAAACACCTCTTTCCGGGAAAAAAGAAATGAATTTGAGAAGTTATCTGGGAAAAACTGGTTGCATCACTGCTGTACGCAGGCTTAAAATTTGACGTAGTTCTGTACTGCCTCTTAGGAATCTGCTCCATAAACGTACTAGAGCTTTAGAGATCACTAGAGAGACTTTTGTGACAACACCACCAAAGTCCAAATCAGCTCGTGATCTCGTGTCCAACATGAATTGGGATCACGAGTAGGTTTTTTGTCGTCGTACCACCACTAATTCACTGCATCCTATCGAAACTTCGCATTTATGCGTCTTTAGGCAAGGATAGTAGTACAATTGGAATGGGTGAGCTCCTGTAATGGTCTATTTGTTTAGTCTAATTCAGACTTGAACTGAATAAGTCAATAAAAGTCATTTAAAAGTCGGCTTTTCAGTGCATTTGTTTGGCACTGGATTCAGCCACTGAATCAGTCCTTAAATAAGACCTACGTTGATAAATTGAACTCGACGGTCAGATGTATTTTGCCCACTGAATACCTCTGAAAACCTAAAACCCGACCCCGACTCTCTTCTCGTCCCCTCCGTTCGCTCAGCTCCCTTACCTCATCAGGTTCTCCCTCTCCCTTATCTCATCTCCTCTCCTGACCTCTCGGCATTCGATTAGTGATATAACCCGAGCCGGCGACGGGATGGCTACTACCCACATGGAAGGCATCGCACTGCCCGCAAGAACCTCACTCCGCCGAAGTGCCCCTTACCTCTGCCTCGTGACACTGATCTCCACGGTGCGTCGTCGACCTCAGCCGGGAGCCACCAGTCTCGTGACACTGAGGCTTCCCTGGCCTTGCCTCTCCTTGGCAGGAAATGGTCGGGAAATGGGTGGGCAGGTGACTCAGGTGAACTCTTAACCGCCTTCAATCAAGGTGCAGTATTTGTGTCGACCCATGACAGATTTCGTCCATTGCAAACTGGTCTTCCACACTCCCGGCCACTTATGGTCGAGGCAAGGTAGTTACACGCACTCTGCTACAAGAAAAAAATGTACATTTTTTGGTTTCTGCTTGAGAATTTGTACTAGTTTTTCTTTTTCTTCCGTTTACCTTAGTGATGAATTTTTTCTTTGTTTTTACAGGGGCATTTCTACGGTCCATGCCATTTTCATTATAGTCATGTCTTTGTATTTTGGTTTTTTTCTCTGACCTTCAACTAGCTGGCATTGTTACCTTTTGTAGTTCTTCTTTGTCAGCTTTTGTGTTGGGGGTAAGGGCCCTCTGCACCTACGTTTTCATGTGCACTTATCTGAAGTAAAAAGAAGACAAGTTTTGCAAGTTCTGTCCTCTTTGCATGACAGAGCATCTGCTTGAAATTAAGCGGCCAAATGCAAATTGTTGTTGAGTTTGGTGCTACATATCATCTTAAATGGCTCCTTCATTCTTTACAGGTTGTTGTTGGGTATTTCATATCTGACCTTGCAATGATATTCTGGTTATACCCTTCTCTGGGGGGCATGGAGTATGTAAGCACTTGATTGAAGTCCCTTTGTTTAGAAAGACAGTAGTCTTGCAGTTTGCTTTAAAATTTTAAGTTTGGCTGTGGAAATAATGTTTTTATCTGTCAGGTTCTTCTCCACTTGCTGTCTGTAGTAGTTGTTGCATATGCTGTCTTGTCTGGAGAAGGGAAGCTATACACGTACATGGTGCTCATTTCTGAGGCAGCCACTCCTGGGATCAATCTGGGATGGTACTTTAGGATTATTTTCTTGGCACTCTTTCAATTTATACATTTCATACAACTTATTTTTCTTTTGTTTTTATTGCATCTAGGTATCTTGATACTGCAGGAATGAAGCGATCCAACTTGTACTTTGTTAATGATGTTGTGATGTTTTTTGCATGGCTAGTAAGTATTACTCCTTGCAGTAAATCTGTCTCTTTTACCACTGCAAAGATAATACTTACACCATCTCCTATTGGTCATAATCTGCATGTCAATCTGATAACTGTGAACCTTCTTTAGATTGCGAGAATACTATTGTTTGCCTATATGTTTTACCATGTTTATCTGCACTACGATCAGGTAAGATACATGTATATCATGAAGCTCTGAGGCATTAACTAATCCATTCACCTTCCTATTTGAATTCTTTTTCTCCTAACTGTACTGCAGGTGGAGCAGATGCACGCCTTTGGCTATTTCTTAGTATTTGTGGTCCCTTCAGTTTTGGCTATCATGAACTTGATGTGGTTTGAAATCATTTTGTTTACATGTGTCTTATTATTTTTTTATAAGACATGGGAAAAGATAGGAAGATGATGGAGATTGTATTTATTGGCCTTGTTTGGAAATGACTTCAATTATGTAAAAAGAAACCGCACACGATACTTCAATACTCACTAGTGGAATGTATACCCATGAGTTGGATAGTGTAGATTGTTTAAGTAGTAGCTAAATATTTAATAAAATAAATAATAAAAATAATTTTTTATTTGTGGCTAGTGTCAACTACGAACACCACATACCCAAAAAAAAATAATTAATTTGAACTTTTTCTATGCATATGAACTTTAATATAATAAAGTTTTTCAGTACAAATTAAAAAATATTTTATTTTAAAGTTTTTAAAATTAAATTTATTCAAATTTAGATTTAGATTCAGATCTCTGATTTAGATTCAAATTCAATGTGAAATTCAGATAGTAGGCTTTTCAGAATTTTCAGTTCACTTTTCATATTCAGATTTAGATAAAACAAATGGAACCTAAGTCCTCCTGTTGCATCTTGTAGAAAAAGTTTTCTGTTGTTTTACAAAGGACCACAAGTAGTTAGTTATCCATCGCTTTATCCCACAAAAGAGTTAGTCTGACTATTTTTTTTGCACTAGTCGACGTTTATTTCTATTAAGATAATACTCAAGGCATTAACTCATATTAATGCAGTTGACATGACATGTAGTTGAACAGTGGCCCGTGGGGACTACATACGCAAGACAGCCATGTAGGTTGCAACTAAAATTTAGTCCTTTGGCCAAGTGAAAGACAAACTAAAATTGGATGAACTGGTGAAGAATGCACGCTCCACAAGTCTCACTTTCTATTTAATTCATTTTCACTCGTCACATGCATATTCTTTTTACCAATCAGTAATAAGTGGAAAATGTTATCCTGCAAGCACCTCATAATAAAAAGGCCCTCACCACTTGGGATTGAAAGTCCCACTAAGGTGAGGCCACTCACCATTTGGGATTGAAAGCAAAGATAGACGGGGCCCGCATGTTCAAGTGGCCTAATTTGGTGGGCCCCTCAATGGAGCCTCTCTTTCTAGTTTAAATCCCAAGTGGCCCGACCTGTGTCAAGGCCTCGTGAAATGTTAAACAAATAATCCCGGAGGAACTCGTAGGGATCATGTTTCATGGAACTGTTAATGTGGTATTTAAACTACTTTATCTTTAAAGAAAAGGTAAGAAGGAGATATTTCTCTAACATGACATTCTTTCATTTTTTTCATGTCTGGGACAGTGGAGCATATGATTGCCTCTGCCTTTAAAGAAACGGGGAAATCCGATATGTGCATGTATCGAAGTACGTTTGCTAAGTGCTCGTCTTCCTGCAAAGTGCGGCCGAATAGTTTTGCGCAGAACCGACCCACTTTCGCCCCTTTTACACTTTAATAACATGTGAAGCACAGAAGGAAACGAAGCATCTGGTGCTTTTTATAGCTTCTTCCCTTTACAAGATCACACATTTCTGGCTTCGAATGGTTGAGAGCCCTCCTTGAATGTCCACCATCGGCTTTAAAAGGTCAAAACCCACAATGGAAAGGTCGGCCACATGAAGCAGGTCCACTTTTGCACTGCACGGGCTTGGGATGGGAAAGCTCGCGATCGTGGCCAAAAAGGCTAAGAATAGAGCTGAGAAAGCTCGCGTCCCCCTGTTTTCTTGCTCGCTCGCGCTGATGTGCAGTCTCATTGCACGAGCCCCACGTTATATTTGTGGGCCACATGTCTTGATCGAGGCTCACGTACGGTGAGCAACCTATTAATGGCACTTTGTGGAGTGCCCAACGCTGCTGCCTATTCCTCACATTGAAATTAGTTTTCTGAACTTGTACAGAAACAAGATCGTCATGGTGGAAATTTTGAATTAGTTTCCTTTTAACTACCACTTTTAGACTTCACATACCAAACAATTAATGGCAGCGCCTTAGACCAAGATGCGCATGCTCTGGGTCCCTGCTCAAACGCAATGCCTCACGCGCAGCGCGCGTGCAGCCAACGATTCTGACAGCGAGCGGTCAAAATTATAAAATTTGCTACTTGTCTCTTTCTGCCTTCATCCTGCAGCCCTTGATTTCTGGAACTTTTTGGGTGTTGGTGGGCTCCCCACTCGCAAGGAGCGGTCTTTAAGGCGCCGCCGGCCCTGGCAAGACAGGAGCCGAGTCTGTTACCTACCGTCTCTTCTATCGCAATCTCACTTCGAGAATTCGGGAATTATTTTATTATTATACAGACAGCGAATGAGCATATTCTGAAGCATATAATGGAATGGCATTCTGGTTGGCTAGGAGCTGTGGACCCATTTGTAGGACTAGGGTCCATAAACTTTCATTTTTCAAATTTTAAAAGTATAAGCGTTTTTATATTCTACTCTTACAATAAGCTCATTGTAAAGAATACTTAGAAACTCTTTATCTATAAAAACGATAATATATATATAATAATAATAAATTATAAATATTTTTTTACACTAGGTTCATTGTTAAAGGAGAGCTTGCCTACCATGACGACCTCCTCATTTTGTGAAAAGTATAGAAGTTAAAAAGATGCGAAGTTTGCTAAGGAAAGTGCACCTTCAGGTTTTGATTCAACAGTTACATAATTCAGAGTAGAATAATTTGTACTTATTTCCTTGATCCAATGATTCATGATGTTCGAGTTTAAGCTGACACGTATACCCGGACTTATACAAATTTTTTCTTCATGATTTAAAAATAAATTATGCTGTAACAATTGTTGGCCACCCCGCCAGCAACGAATCTGTTAGAATACATAGAATGGGGACTTCTTCTAGGTCGTAAATGCAGTTACTACCTTGAAATTATAACAGTGACGCGCTAAAAGACATGTCTATTGCTTGTTTAATATTGATGTTCCCTTTATGCTTGTGCATGTGCGTGCTTCTTATATTTGCGATAAAATAAAGAAAAGGCCCTATGTGTACTGGAATCTGGTATGTCATGAAGCACGCAGAGGCTTTCTTCTTCCTGGATGTGACGCTAGAAGGCTAGAACCTTTATATTTCTTATTTTATTGGCTATTTTTTGCCTAGAACCTACCAAATACGATGGCGTTTGACTCCATAAAAGATAATAAAACTCCATTTGGAACATAATACTCCATAAACGATGAGTATTCAGAACACACAACCAGGCTGCCCATACAATATCTACAATAAGGCAACCTGACGCACATATACACTGCTCGGCGGAGAATATGGTACGTTGACATTTTTACGCAATTCAGTTGGTGGCATTGATATTTGGGTTCAGGGAGCGATTGCGATAGTGCATAATGTGCATTCCTTCCATGCTTTGAAGTTTGAACCCGTTACGGCCCAAGCCATGTAGGAAAGTAATGTTGAGAAAGGAGTAGGCCGGATCGTCAAATTAATTTTGACACCAACGGGCCAAAGCCAAACCGTTGGTTTTCAATGAAGTTTACAAGTTCTTTGACTAGTACACTTTTTCATCAGGTCCCAGCCAGTGACTAACATGCAATTAAGTCAATGTCGTAGGCTAATTGACAAGGTTCAAAAAATTCTACATTGCAAGACCATCGGTTTGTATCGTATCACGGGTGTTTTCCCTATAACTTCCAGCATTCTAGGGAAAACAGTACCCTATATATCCGTCTTGTATCCTTGGGCATAATATTGGCACGGATGAGTGAGCATTCAAAGGCAACCATATAACAATTATACTCAAAACCATGCCTAAAAAGGATAAGAAAAAACAGTTTAATCATCATTCCAGTTCATTGATTGGTGCTTACTTTGTTCCTTTAATGGTAGGCCGCCCAACCATGTTAAAGAGAAGGTCAATTTGTAAAGGAAACCAGCCATTAGGGAACATAAAGGCCGTTCGGCCATTGCCAAAAATAAACAAAGGCCATTTGGGAATAGTAGCTAGGGATGGCATGTGAGCCGAGCCAATCGTATTAATATCCCTGCGTCGGCTCCATTGTCTTCTCTCTCTTTTTATATATATGATCACCATGACTATGAGGGGCCTCTGCCACCAGGCAATTGGCATCATGCGTCGGCCTTTTTGGTAGGTGGTGGCTGATTCCTCCTCCTCTTTCCTCTCAAGTCCTTCCATAAACCCCACCTTCCTAAGGCCGCCTTTGCTGGGTCCCAGCAGTAAAAAAGGCCAAGCGAATCCGCTTCTCGCTCGTACAAGACACGCGTACTGCCACTGAGTAATCTTGTCGTCACGCTGACAATAATGCCCCCCCATTGTTATTGCTACTCTAGTCACTTTGATTAATAACCCGTGATTCTTACTTTTCTCCTTAAAATGCCCGTGAATCATACTGTACTTGTTACCCCGGAATGGCTAATTCGTTTGCCCAACGAGTCAACTTTGTCCAGCTCCTATAGGCCCACATTCAACCCAGCCCAGGTGAAGCGTCCCATCCCTAGCTAGTTAATTAGCTCCATTATTGCATTAGTTCATTCGTTTTCTTACACAGTGTCGGTTCGTGTATTCTATGCTTCTTACTAACGCAGCAGATCGTACATGATTTTGAGCGTTCCACTATTTCTAACCAATTTATAAGGTGGCACGTGTGTACCAAAAAATTAAAAAAAAATAAGGTGGTAACATCTCGACAGGTGAGCAGATTCATGAAAAAGTACCGCCCATAAACCTCTTCGCGCGGGCCGCCCCCTCCTACTTTAGGGAGAGTTTTTCCTAATCTTTGACGATGAGTTGAGCGTAATAAACACAGCGTAAATTATACTTAAGAAGTCATTCATTCACAAGACTAATTGTCTCTGATTTTATATACTCTCTGTTCTAAATTAATAACTTTATTTAACAAATAAATTTGTTTTATATTAATAATTTTATTTTATTAAATTTAAATAATTGAATACTTAAAAAAAATATTATAAACTTATTTTATTTTATTTTGCTTTGTGTGAATTTTACTATTCAATATAAGAAAGAGTATCAAATGCTCCCATGCTTAACTTACGCTCGGCTCACTACATGAGGGAGCACTAAAAGGTCTTCCACACCTGAGCATCTCGAGGCCGAACTCTTTAAGATCTCACGTCAACGCAGCTTCCCTTCTCCCCCCACACCTACCTCTACCTCACCAGTTCAGCCGCCACGCCCAGCTCCGGGTCGTCAGACAAATGCCAATTAATTCTTCTTAATATACCACGTCGGATGCCACGTAGATATCATACGATTCAACATGTCCCCGTGCCACACAAATTTCCAACTATTTAAGCCGCCCCCGCTTTCCCACCCCCTACTCTCCAGCTTTCCATTTCTCGCCCGCCAGCTTCCTCCCCACCCCTGATTTGTTTCGGTTCCGACACGTAAAAAACAAAGAAAAGATATCGGAGCCTTGCGTCGCCCGAGATGGCTTCGTCGCCTGCAGCGATGCCATCGCTGGCGCCGAAACCTCTGTCCTCGCTGCCGGAGGTGGTGGCGAGGGATGCCATGATGGCCTGGTTTCGCGGCGAATTCGCTGCGGCCAACGCGATCATCGATGCGCTCTGCAACCACCTCACCCAGATCACCGGCCCTGACCAGAGACAGGACTATGAGTCCGTGTTCGCCGCGATTCACCGGAGGAGGCTCAACTGGATCCCCATCCTTCACATGCAGAAATACTTCTCCATCGCGGAGATCGCCGTCGAGCTCCGTCGCACTGCGGCCGCCAAACAGACCAAAGTAGAATACGAAATAGGAGAACAACTGATTCCTGTCACTGAGGCTGGCGCTAAGGACGTGGTGGAGAAAGATGGAGGGGAAGAAAAGAAGGAAGAAAATGTTTGTAAGGTGGAAGAAGAAGCGGATGGTGGAAACTCGTCTTCGTCGGATCGGCAGACAGAGGAGGGAGATGGTGAGTTAGTTATTATTTTTTGCGTTATAATTGCATCAATCATCGCCGATTTTCTCGTCCTTTTGTTCTGTTTTCCTTTTTTTAAAAACAAAAGGTACGTACCGGGACGGCGTTGCGTTGAGGAACTTGACGCCGTTCTCGACCTCCGCCGGTAATGGAAGAGCGCACCTGTGAGAGGATCTCTCGGTGGTGCTTGGACCAATTCAATTTAATTCAATATTCGTTCATTTTTTTCATTATTCGTTGAGACGACAGAATTGTCGTTTCGGTTTTATTTACAAGCTTGTTTTGGAATGGTAATTCTAGAGAAGTATTTTAATAGTAAATAGGCTTGGGAATCTAATTGTGATCTACGCACACACTTACGGACTATATACGCGTCCTCCCTTCCACCGTTCATTTGATGCCCTAAGGGCGAGTATATGATGACTTTGTAGCTTTTGCCACTGTTAGGTACTAAATGTCTTTAGGGAAAGTGCTTTTTCTATCAGGGTCGTTTAGTATTTTAAAGGCGGCTGCACTGACATGCCTTTCCAGGGCAAGCCAGGAAATGGAGAAATTTTTCTGTGCGTCGCACACTCTGTTGCCCCTGCCCTGTATTTCACCATTTAAAAAAAAAAAAAACTCATCTGGTTATGACGTCTGTTTTGTTTATTATTCACGGGAAAGTAAAAACAGATCTGCTTTTTTTTATCCTAGGCCCTTCGATTGGTTGGGGACCAACTCTTCCGGGTTGATGCACTCGAGGTTTTAGGTTCATAGGCTTCGACCATTCGACAGGGGGATCCAAAGTATTTGTTTTCCCTTCCCTTCGAAGTTTGTGATTGTTGACATGTGTGAACCCTATATTGTACCGATCTGGAGAAGTCGTTTTGTAAATGAGAGAGAGACATTTATGGGTGCCGGCGTGGGCGAGTCACTCGGATTTTCAGCTTGGACGATCGTGAATAATAGCCAAAGCCGACATTTCTTATTGGGAAGATTTTTTATTTCTCTACAAAATAAAAAATTGTTGAGGGCTCCCGTGGCATTAGATGGTCTGTCAGTTTCTATCATGAGGAAGGAAAATGGTAATTATTTAATAAATTAAATTGACAAAATATTTAAATTAAGTTTTGCTTGAATAAAATACATAAGCCTTAAGTAAACTGTGTAAAGTTTACATATTTTGTTCAACTAAAAATAAATTTTAAATTTTTTATTAAACAGATTTATTAAGTGTATATTACTTTTCCTCGAATAAAGTGGGAGTAGGGGTAAATAATATTTCCTTCAAAACTCCCCTTACTTCTTCCTTTCCTGGGAGAGAGAGCTTAGAAGTTTAACACCTGGACTGTTAACGTAGTATACCATGTTTGCCATGTAGAATCACGCGGTTATTGTGGCGACAATGCCCAGAAATCGACCGCAGTTGATATAGCACGGTCCCCAGAGTTCTATTATGTGGCTGCGGTTGCCCAGAAATGGACCACCTTCAGATAGTGCTTTCTGCTTTCTACCCCATTTCTAGGTTCACTGACATTGATCAACATCGATCATTGAGAATCCGAATTCGGAAAGACCCGCTTGCAGATGGGACCTACATAAATGTAACTAAGTGGAAATAGGCACAGATGAAAGTTTTAAAAAAGAAAGTTGATATTTTTACTTTATTTTTTCTACACTAAATGTCTACTCAGCTTCACTTTTCCTACATTAAATGTTTACTCAGCCTCTTATTAAAGAGTGAAGGTGAGTTATCATTCACCTTTTCTCATCGAATAGGACTATAGGAGGATAAAATAAACTTTTGGTATCAAAAAAGTAGAGTAGAAATATTATTATTTTAAAAAAACTAGAGAATAACGTTATACTAGTTTCAAAATTTAGAAAAAAAAAGTTATAATGGTTCTCAATAAAAAATCTATATGGGCGTTGATGTTAATTTATCATTTTGTTATACTCTTAAATTTTCTCAACCAAGAATCTATATAGGAGTGGATGTTTACAAAACTTCCAAGTTCCCCAGCTAGATCAAAGTTACAAATACTTATACACCATGAAATGCCTTGCTTCATGTTGGATATAAACCTCCTGCTTTTTCGTCTTACTGTAGAAGGGCGGGAGACATTTGATCTGTTTTGCTATTCAAGTTGTTAATATTTTTTTCTGCTTCCCCCTGTTGTTTATTAGGATCTCATGGAGACAACTTGTCATCCCAAAGTTTGCAGATCATTTCGGACGAGGAGATAAGCGCAGAGCGCCCTGCCAGGATCAAAATTACTAAAGGTTTCATAGCCAAGGAGCCAGTGAAAGGGCATATGGCGAGTCCTGTCGAGCATTATTTTTCACTTATTTGATGAATATACGAGTCCAGCAGCATCTTAATTAACAGTATATTTGTTCAGTTAAAGTTGAATGAGTCAGTAAAGATCTTTTGTTCTTTTGGCTGCAGGTTAATGTTGTAAAGGGTCTTAAGCTGTATGAAGATATATTCTCTGAGACGGAAATATCGAAGCTTGCTGACTATATAGATGGACTTCGTCTTGCCGGTCGAAGAGGAGAACTATCAGGTCTGAACCACTGCACTCAAACTCCCTTTAATTTGATGTTTTTATTAATAACCCTGATATTTTGGCTTTAAGAGTTTCTTGTAATACTATTAACACGTTTAGGCTCCACAGTTCTTGGTTTTTATGATTATTACATGTATTCCTGATAGCTCCCTTTCATCTAATGTGATTAGCTAACTACTGATTGTCCATAAATTCCTCAGGTGAGACATTCATACTATTCAACAAACAATTGAAGGGGAACAAGAGAGAAATCATTCAGCTCGGTACTCCACTTTTCCAATCCATCAAAGATTCGGCAACAAGTAATTACCTTCTAGCCTTTCAAGCTAGGGTCGGTGACATGTTTCTCTTTGACATACTATTATCGTTGTATTAAAAATCCGAGAGCATACGAGTGTCTTCGACCATGTCATTCACCTACACATCCTAGTGGCTAGTGTTTTCCTAGTAACCCCTTGTGCAGGCGACTGCGACATATGATACACATTCTTTACGCAGGTAGCATAGAGCCCATTCCATCCACTCTGCAAGCGGTCATTGATCAGCTGATCCAGTGCCGTTTACTTCCGGAGAGTCGTAAACCAAATAGTTGTATAGTTAACTTTTTCGACGAGGTATGACTCGATTTCCTTCACTTAGTTGGTTCAATAGGTTTCTTTGTTCTTCTCTTCTCTATCCCCTCACTTTTTTCTAGCACACTAGTATTTTTACTTAAATCACGAAGTAACAATGTGCAGGGAGAATATTCACAGCCATATATGAAACCGCCCCATTTGGACCAACCTATTTCGACGCTCCTGCTTTCCGAATCTACAATGGCCTTTGGCCGGGTCCTTATCAGCGATCATGACGGTAACTTCAAAGGCCCGCTCATGCTTTCGCTCAAAGAGGGGTAGGCACTTTTTCGTTCTTTATTCATGTGCATGCTTAACTGATTGGATCAAACAAGGCTCTTTTCGGCTCATCCCATTTGGGTTTGATCGGTCGACTAGGTCGCTGCTGGTCATGCGCGGCAACAGCGCGGAGATGGCAAGACATGTGATGTGCCCCTCCCCGAACAAGAGAATTAGTCTCACATTCTTCAAAGTGCGCGCCTTGCCTGCCACTGCCGGCACAGTTCACCCCACCACCATTCCACCACTGACGAGGGCCCTGGCTCTGTGGCAACCTGGGCGCCCCTACCCTTACAAGCTACCAAGAGCGGTCTTTGGGTACCAGCCAATGTGTACTATGCCCAAGTGGGGAGTCCTTCGAGCTGCCCCAGTTGTGATGCTAGGGCCCGATCCACAAAGTCCTATTATGACCCCGGCAAAAAGGTTAATCCACGGCGGAAATGGAACCGGTGTCTTCCTGCCTTGGTCAATGGGATCCAGGAAAGCACCAAAACATGTACCTCCTCGTATCCAACGAGTGAGACTCCTGCCTCCTTCATCAACAGAGATTGATCAGGAGCCGTCTGCAGACTCAGATGTCACGGCGTAAGTAGCTCTTTTTTTATGTTGTCTCGCCCTAGCGAGGAGAGGCGGGGCCGGAAAATGTACTTTATTTCGGATGAGGTTCGAGGTAACACGTTGATAGGGTCGGCAAGCGTTTTAAATTATGCGCACTTGCAAAATGTAGCGAAGGTTCTTCCTCCGTCTTAGAGAATCGACTTTGGTATTACCTGAGAATAGTTTTTATAACGGAGAAAATAGGGTTGAGTTGCAAATTGCATGTAATTTGTGTTCAGCATTTCTGAAGCTTGATCCACGTGCCTCAGATAACAAGTTAAATTGCAGACTCGCAGTTTTACCCTATAGTAAAATCATTCTGGCAAAACTCGAGAAAGCATCATACAACAGTACCCAATATTTCGCTAACGAAAAGAGAAAAATATCATTAGAGGGCACCAAGTTAAATAGTAATTCAAGCGTGGCCATGAAATAAAAAAAATCAAATTAGTCGTAGAAATCAATGTTGAAAACTGACTGGCCAATTCGACCTGTTTACCTGCAAACCAAAATCTGGTTAATCTCCTTAAAGGCCTCTCTAACTGACTCGCTAAATAACCAGCACAAATTTGCAAATAGCCAGAACGAAGATGCTAAGTTCCTGTAATTCCAACAGTTCCAGATTATACGTTGTCATTTAATTTCTCTTGCCTAGATACTACTACACATGTAATAAATAAATCAACTAGTAGGAAAAATAACAAAAAAATGTGCAGCGCAAAACAATACCCCACTTTAGTAGAACAGAGGAGACATATGAGACGGCAAGAACAAAATCTTATCCAGAACCATTCAAGTTAGAGATTTACACCAAGAAGTGATTTGCAACTAATCTGTTTGTAGAAAAAGTCAAAATGGGCAACATTTTTTTCAGAACCTAGGATTGTGCTGAACTATTTTGCTAGTCAAAGTTACAGTTTCTACATATCATTTCACCCGTTTTAGGACAATCGTTGAGGGTCTTCAACCAAATCCATACCGATCCTTAAATCAAATCATTACTGCAGAAAGCTAACTAAATTAAGATAGTCAGTTGCAAAGTATTTCTCTGACTCCTATTCACTCGCCAAATCACAAAGGCTAAACACACAGACACATTAAAAATCGTTGAAACTGCTAAAGTTTGCTCCAAATTTTATAAATTAACTCCTCCATGTCATAATAAATTAAGTACTCCACAATTCTCACTATGTGGCCTAAGAACTCAAAATAGAACTAAATATACTAGAAATTAACATAGTTTTCTAAAGTCTTCATTCATAGCTACAGAAAGTAAGCGTAGCATCGAGTGATAACAGAAATCTATACCTGAAACTAGGAAAACAAATTAGCTTGAACCATCTATCGATCATGGAAGAACAGAGAAGACAAACAAACTGCCCTTGTGCAGTTGCTTTTAATATGGTGGTGTTGAATTACACAACCAATAACTATTTACATGGTAAATTGGTAAAATAAACGGACTAAAACAATCATTTTCCAATGTGCGGAAGAGGCAACTGAATGAATATTACTACCATTTTTTGTATATACGAAGTCACTGCTTCGAAGGCTCATCATCTTCAATGTCCCAAGTCAAATCTTCATCTTCTTCAGCGGTGCTCAGCCTCTTCCGCAAGTCAATTTTATTGACACTCCCACTCGAACTCATCCTTTTCTCATCACTGCTTCCAATATTTTCAATTTCATCCCACCCAAGCTCATCTTCATCGTGAACAGACCGTTGACTTGACACAACTGAGACATCGCTGTCTTTTCTCGATTCGGTTAGCTCCGCCTTGACCTCTGCTAACTTTTCAGCAGATATGGCAATTGAGTCTCCATCAGTCTGAGTTTTTGCTTCTAAGGGTACTTCTGGATCAGACACTCTCGTAGCAAAAGGTTTGGCATCAGCATTATTGTCATTCTGAACTTCCTCACCAGTTTCATCGACTTCAGAATTCAAACTTCTCTCTCCAATAATTTCAACCGGGTTCCCAATTTCACCACTCTTCTTTAAATCTGTGACGACATTCTCGTCTTCTTCATCATCATCAACTTCCCAACTTAAGTCTTCTTCATCTCCCCCCGAAATCACTCGCTTAACGAGATTAGCCCTAGCATCCTCCACCTGTTTAAGCTTATGAAACTTATAAAAATACCGAGACCAAAAAGTCTCGTGGCTAATCACACTGGGGACAAGCTTCCTGTAAATCCCTTCAATAATCCCACCCGCGCCACACAAGCTATCAATCTCTTCCGCCTTCTCGGACAGTAAAAACCCCGACCTCCACCGGCTATACTCATCGAAATCCTCAGGTTCATCGCAATAAGTACTTGGGTCCAATTGAAGCGCATGAACATGCGCTTCAAATCGATTGTAACGAACCGAGCTGAAGGCGGAGTTACCACGATTCTGGGAGTCAGACCAATCGCTATCCCGATCGGCTAAAAAGGCGTCTTTCCCTTGTGCCATGATCACGGCCGTTCCCCTCCAGACCGAGCTCCCAAAATCGTCGATAGCCTGACCGACCGACTCAAGGGATTCTTGGGCAACGGAGGCACCCGCATCTAGGGTTCCGGGGAGGTCTTTGATGGCTTCCCGGATGGCGGTGGTCTCCTTCTTGAGTCCAGAACTGAACTCTTCCAGATCCCGACGGTAGTTCTGGAGGACGGACTCGGACTTGGTGGCGATTGTCTCAATCAAGCCACCGAATGACCAGGCGCCCCTCGTGGCGGCGGCGGCGGCGGCTGAAGAAGAATTATAAGTTGGGGCTCCATAGTGCGTTTGGGGCCGATGATCCCGATATCCGCCGCCTTCTTGTTCTACCGAACCGGATGTGGGTTCAGGAAGTTGGGTATCTGGATCCGGAGAGAAAACTGATTTGAAGAAATTCATGGCAAATCGAGAGCAGGAATCCTCCTGAAGAAAGTAAAGGAGAAGCGCTAGGGATTAGTGTCGGGGAGGCCAGAATCGCCCATGAGAATGAAGCCTCAAGCCTGGATGAAAGATCCCGGAATTTAAAGCCAGCGGCGTGCCGAAGGCTGGGCCGGTGCAGATAAGGTCCACATGACTAGGAATCAGTGCCGCCACCGGCTTTGGGATGGGATGGGTGTCCTGGATCCACACTTCAGTTGAATGTGGGGGCCGTGGGCCTGGTGAAGTCAGGATGATCTGGTGTACGTTTTATGGGCCTGAAGGCTCTTTCAGGCTGAAAGCACTTTCCGTAGGAATCCTCTTTCTGAAGGAAAACCATGATTTACCATTCCGAGAGCGGCCCTGAAAGGCTGAAGCCTTTCGTCTCTTCCTTCTCCACCCGCCGCCTGCACGACTTTCTCTTTGAAATCACACTGAGTTCAGTAAGAAGCAAGGAAATGTATAGGTCGCCTATATCGAATCTCCGTAACCCCAACCCCCACTACTTATGAACCCAACAGACGTCTTTTTATTTTGATGAAAGTCTTAGACTTCGTGCTCTGGCAAGTATATTCATGGCATTCGGAAGATCGCTTGTGCTACGGCAACTCTGCCGGTCCCTGAAAGTTCGGAACGTCTCTTCTTTGTAAGGCATAAGCTTCCCTACTAACCCTTTTTTTGTCCTCTCCTTGCAATTCTACACTGCAAGGTCGTTTTGATTTACTCATATAATATCAAGTTATTGAAAACCATTTATCGCCTGTTTCATTTCATTTTATCCCCTTTTCTTATATTAATAGGTCTGGAAGCTCGCGTTGCCATTATGCTGTCTTACAAGAAAATGGTACACTCGAGATTGTATTTTCTTTTGTTGCGTCTTGCTTGATCCAGATAAATTTCATCAATAAATTTGGGATTGGTTACTGATGCTGACATCTGTTCAGAACCGACCTTCAAAAGCATTTTGAGTTATTCCTGCAATTGCTGGAACCCTCTATCTCCGAATGTCAAATTTCGAAATCCTCTATATTCTTCACGGGTACTTGACCAATGTGCCTATTTCTATGATGAATACGGTTTACATTTATTACCCTATGAATCTAAATGCTAATATTATGTCTTTTTCCATTGTAGTCTAGTAGTTGTTTGATGTGCCTATTTGTAGTTTTATTAGTAATTGGTGGATATGACCCTTGTCTAAGTTTTTACACGAATTTCTAGGTTGTTGAAGTTTATACTTTTATGAATGGGGCAAGATCAATGTCAACGGCTGTTAAAACACCTCCTCAGATGAGGCAGATGGTATATATCTTATCTCTTATTTTATTTTAAACAGTTATATCAATAAACAGGTTTCTTTTATTTTTTTCATCCTGTACATTTTTAAATCTAGTTGTATCAGGCCAGTCCAGTTGATAGGTATTTGTCAAGTAAATTGTACAATGTGTCCGCTCTGAAATAGGGTTCTTAAGGCTAAAACACCGGGTAGTAATAGGAATGCAGGTGTCTGTATATGTTAATACACTGGTCACTGCCTTGACATGGCAAGCAATGACATTTGATTGCAGCGAAGGTTAATAAATAAGAAAGGCATTAAACTTTACCATTTAAAATGAGAAGCCAAGGTCTCCTCATATCATCAAATTCAGGGAGTCTCCAAATCACGGGTCTAATAAAGGCGATAGTCTCATCCATTGGTTCAAGTATATGTTAGACATTGTGTAATCTGGAGAATGGTTTACCTTGTCTGTTTTCTGTCTTCACCGTCTACATTTTGGTTTTAGAAAACTTTGAACACTTACATTTTATGGTATAGTATTTTTCCTATAGATAACCTGCAATATGCTATTTGCTTGCATATATTAAAAGATTAACTTCCTAGGAGAAGATTATGCTTTTTAGTTGTTATCACTTTGAACTAACTAAGTTCTAGTGCTTTTAGATTTTGTGCAGACGACTTGTATTATTCTGATTGGGATTTATTGAAAAAAACTTTTACATGCTTCTCTTGTTATATAATGCATTTTTTCATTAGTTTTGTGTTAGCAGGCTGAATTTAGTTTAAATGCTTTTATCATGTTATAGGGAGCTCTTAAAGTGTCTATGGTCAGTCCTGGAATAATTTATGAGCCGTATGCGCCTCGTGAACGCATTCCTTTTTGGAAAAGGTTAGAAGTCTGTATAATTCTCCTTTTTTCCAGACAAATTTTTTTGGTTTGGCATTCCTCTGATGTCAGTCCACGGTGTTCTCGTTCCTCACTCGACATCTGTTCTGAATCAGTTTTTGAAGAACAAATACCTAACTATGCATGTGCGATAGACCAAAATTAGAAAATAGAAACTTATCACGTATTTTCTGCAATGATGTTTTATATTCTCTATAGAATATTTTTGCATACTTGTGACGCCAAGTATATGTTTTAGATGGTTTACAAGAAGCGGTTGGAGAAGAACTAAGGAGGACCTTATTATGGAGGTATAATTTTCTTTCTTTCTGGTTGTAAAGTGGTACTGCGAATAAATTATGTTCTGCATACAATTGTGATTAAGGTTTCATTCCGACCTTACAGCTAAGGAATGCATACGCCATTGCCAAGTTAAGGAAGATATCTGGGTATTCAAAGAACAAGTTCTATGAAGAGGCGGTCAAGATGTACAAAGATGTATTATTTTCCAGTGGCCATCCTTTGATCCCTCTTTGTTATTATTTCAAATGCTCTTGTTTAATTCAACTTTTAGTGTGCATTTGATGGGTAATAGTGTATAGGTAGCTGTGGCTTAATTAAAAACTGCTCTGCATATTTGAACTCAGATTATATGCTGTTGTTGACTATTGATTCAAGGGAGTTTACTTTTACACGAAAAGTAAATGGGGAGGAAATGCAAGTAGAAATGGTCAACTGTTGTTACAGTTATCTGTGTATATTATTTGACTTGTGACTTCAACAGTTTACTTAATCTATCTACACATTAAAAATTAGTGTGGAAATTTTAAGCGTATTACCTGGAGTGTACTGTCTGATTGGGCAGCATTTTCTTTCAGATAAACATTATGATGGCAAATGGGGACAAAACATCATTGAGGAAAGCAGTTACAGAGAAAATGTACTCTGTATGTACCTTTCTTTTCCCATCTTTCTTTTTATTTTATTGCACATGCTGATGTGGGTCTACATGCCTTATCTTTTTATTGGTCAAGCTTTGGCCTTCTGTTTGGCTAGTCACTTTATCTACCATTGATTTGTAATTCTATCAATTTGTCCTTTTGCTGTTCATCCTATGCAGGCCCTCAAAAACGAAATTAAACAAAGGGAATCCATGTGGAGTGCTGTTTATTGGGAACTGGTTGAGCCAATTGTAAAGATACGTACTTTGCGTGCCAGAATGGTAAGCCACCTTTCTAAGGAAAGTGCATTTTGTAGCTTCTTGAAGTCAAATTTATCTTTTCTGTTTTGTTTCAGATTGGTGTTGACCAAGCTGACCTGAATAAGGCATTCATACAGCTCACGCTTGAGTTTTTGGCAAAGCAGGTGATAGGTTTTTCTGTTGTAGATTCTTTTGAAAGAAGAAATTGAATGTGAAAGGGAAGGGAATTTTCCTGAATGTGGAGTTAGATATGAGCAGTTGGCACATTGGAACCTTTGCATTTATTTATTTCCTTCATAACCCCCGGTTAAGGTGGGAAACAATTGTATACACAGTGGAAAGTGTAGGGTCTTGTATACTCTTTTGAATGCAAAGAAAGCCTTTTTTCTGGAGCAGAGTGTCAGGTTCTTGTGTCATCATAGATGAGATCAGATGTTGTGACTTATGTTGTTCTCGTGAAGCATAATTAGCCACCCTAGCTGATCGACCTGACCTGGCCACTTACCTTGCCATGTCAACTACAGAGTCACCTGGTCAACCAGGCTGGCTCATGACATGTATCTTTTATTTTATGTACATATAAAAAAGAATTATAAAAAGATGAGAGATAAGCTTAATTGACTTGTCTCAACTGGGGACTAGCTCCTTGTGACCAGATCAGTTCACGGTTGACTTATGGGGTTAGCCTCAGGTGTGTTTTCATGACTCGGTGACAGGAACTTAACCTGATTGAGTCAAATGTGAGTTTGTGCTCAATGCAGCAACTCAGCCAGTTGTGGCATGAAACTTTGATCTTTTTTATTTCCAATTTGGCCACTCATAGTATCTATGTTATGTTCCTGCAGAAGTTCGAGGCATATGATTCAAAGGGCAATGTTGTTGCAGGTGATAAATCTAAGGAGGTATTCTCTATTACTTGTGCCATGAGTGGGTCTTGGTTGGAGCTTTTGTTGTTATTCTCTTTTGCTTATGCTAGAAAAGAGCATAGTAGAGGATTTGTTGTTCAATTGAATTCTTAACTTAGGGAGAAATTTGTGCAGAACTAATGTTTGGGTTTATGATGTTTGGGATGTGTCTAATTTCCTTCTGAGCCGAAGTAGTATCCTGAATACATCTTTCTGAGGCTATTATTGCATGTGGTATCTGTGTAGGTACTTGTACGTGACATATGGGTATTTGAGCGATCCCTCTTCCACACCGGTGCATATTGGCGCCTTTGTGGGCGTATCCAAATGTAGGACAGTTTTCGGATTTTCAAATCTTTTTTTTTTAAGTTAGGATGGGTAAATCAAGTGATTTTGGTTCTGATTTCTTTCTTCTTACTTTTTTCTTCTTTGTTTTTTTAGAAAATAAATATGATGAGATCACAATCCTTTTCATTCTTGAGATATCCAAGCCGAATGTGCATTGCGTATGTGGATGGGTTCACTTGCGGGACATTAGATGTGATTTATAGTCACGCAAAGCATTTTTTATTCTAGTATCTGGGTTGGATCGTCAATATGAACAGATTAATGTGATGGGTAAGTAACTTGGATGGAGGTAATATAAAGTTAAACCTCTATCATCGTCGTCCTTTTTTGTTAGAAGTTAGAACCTTAACGATGTGGACACCTGGAAAGTGCTTCAGAGTGGAAGCTGTGATCATGAGTTGCGTCTGTCTGTATTTTGAATGAATTTTGTATTACAATCTTGTGCCTGGGAAAAGGCTGATCCTGTTTGTATGCCATGAGGCCATGAAAAAAACGTCCATAATATTTTTTTACCTGCTTGAAGACGGCGTATGTACTTCCATGTTACAAGGTGAGTAGTAAATCAACCTCATCTCTTTTTTATCTTTGGTTTTTTTTATAACGAGAGGTATCCCCAAATGAAAGGACAGGGGGAGAGCACCATATTTTACTGTCAATTTTCTTTTGGTACATATAATATTTACTCATAATATATCTCAAATAAATTGAAATATAATTCCTAGTGAATGGCAATGGAGTGGGGTGTGGAACTCAGGACCTCTCCATTGTGGAGATCATTCGAGTAATAATGACAGGATTGAATTCCCTGCTTTGGGGGCAATGGGCAATGTCATTCGAGTGGAATGATAGGATTTGGATCTCCCAGGGATCATCACTGACGGTATTTTAGCTTATACTTATCTGGTTAGGATTGAACATGACCAAATGATATTACCCATTGCCGCTTGGAAGTGCGATCTTGCTCCCACGTAAATGGAAGCAAGTAGCCAGTAATCGACAGAGAGAATGTGTGCATAGCTTATGGATTCTCAAAGAATAAATGATAGCCGTCGTGCGGCACACATTGGCCTGTGTCCAATTCGTGCGGCAGAGAAAAAAAATATTGTTTTTATGATGAAGGAATGGCAGCGCCTGTCATAAAAAAATGATGGGTTGTGGCCAAAATCATCCACGTCCCTTAAAAAATAGAACAAAAAATGTAAAGCTAAATAGTGCATCCAAGCTGCTTTTAGAGTGTTTTTGTGTTTTTTATTCCTAATCTTGGTTAAATGAAACTAGTCATGGAAATTATTACCTTTGTCCCATATTAATAATTCGATTAATGAAACTTTTTAATTATCAATTAACTCTTTCTACTCTATCTACTAATTATTATGAGTACGATAATGTGAAATAAACTCAATTGCTTAAGCTATGATATTAATATATCTAATACTCTCTTTGTTCCATACTAAATGTTTTATTTAGTTTTTTAAAATAAACTATACTTAGTTCATTTTGAAAAGCAGGCACTTAATTCCCCTTGTATGCAAGCACCCATCTAAGTTTAACATGTGGATATAAATAATAAAGGAGAAAAAGACAATAAATTAGGATCATGGAGAAATGTACACTAAATTACAAATTGAAATAAATAGTGATATCATGTAAAATAACAATCATTTCTTTGTTAGGTAAAGAGTTATTAATACATTTAAAGAGTCCCATTTACATGAGCCCAGAATCACGCTCGCCTATGTGAGCCCAGGTTCTATGGGCTGTGGGATTTACATCCGACGGCCCATAATACTCATGGGTTTATAAATTTTTTCCTATTTAATATATACATTAACAAATATTATTAAAAGGAAAGTATTAAAAAATATTATTTAAATAAAGAATTACCAAAGTGGCCGAAGAGATAAACTTATTTACTAAAGTGGTCTTTTGACATGTTAGGAAGCACCAGCGTGGCAACTAGCCTATGCGCTAATTTTTTTAAAAAAATTATGCAATTTCATCACTTTCTAAGGAGGAAACTCATATATTTAATGAAGTCATTGCTCATATTGACGAAACTTAGTAAAATAGAATTTGTTTTTTTCTAGTGACAAATTCCTCATACTTAAGTATGGAGCATTGAAGTAGGTGTTCTAGATCACATTCACTGCCATGTGATTTTGTTACTAATAGTCTAATCAACATAAAGATGTGTACCTTACATATTACAAACAAAATTCACAACTTCAAGTCATATTTTTATCTAAGATAAAGATTCAAACATTATAGGTTAAAATTTTTACCTTCAACTAGGTCCACTTTTGCCACCGTAGGTGTATAGGAGATATGATGTTTGTTGGACCTAGTGTTATAAACAAATCATTATCTTCATTGACGCCCACAAGTATTTGCATTTACCTTTCACTTTGGGTATTTATTTGAGAATTCCTTTCACTTACATCTTGGTCGTCACTTTCTAAATTAGACATTGTGGTATTTTTTTCAAATATAGTTTGAACATGCATACACGAGGTGAAAGGTAAAACATTTTCCTCATGAAGGCCTAATTCTCAACACATAGTAGAGTAAATATAGATCCAAATATAAGAAAACTACACTTGATTATAATTTTTTTCTCAATAAATCATATCCAAATTTCTTAGCTACTTACCTCTACAATTTCTTGTAATTGTTTGGCTTACTAATGAAAGGCCTTTTTGAGTCCCTTTCTTCTTATTTATAGCCACCTCCATATTTTAGAATTTTCACACCGTTATTCATGTCATGTCTACTTACATAATTTATAACATATATCTAGCTAGATCCCAAATTATAATATCTAAAGCGTCAATCATCAAATATAACCCATTTAAAACATCTCAATGGGTTAGTAGTGCACTGGCGAAGGACTGGTTGACGTCTCTGATGTGTACAACAACAAAGATGCCTTGAGGTGAGGTATCGTAGGTGGGTTAGACAGTAGAGCCGCTAGGGTGTCTGACAATGGGGTGGCTATAGTGAAAGGCGGAAGATTGATCTCGATATTTTACCGAGAAGAAATGGAAAAAAAGTACAACTAAGCATTTAAAATCCTCGCATTAATGTTGTCACTTCAAATAATGTAATTATATTTTGTTACTTTAAGAGACTAAATAAATCCATACTACTAATAATAAAAGGGGGAATTTTAGTTTCAAATTTTAAGTCAAATGTGACTTCTATGCCTTTTTTAAAATATAAAGATGACATTTTTGCCCTTACCATTTTGGCAACCTCCCATGTCATTTAACTGATTAGTTGGCGATAGAGAAGGGTTTCAAGTTGTAATTATGTTGGTTAAGATTGAAAATTTTTAAAAACTACATAGACTAAACTGTTAGTTTTTCCCCAATCAATAGTCGTATTGTTTCATTTACGAACCTCAAAGTGTATATTTTCAATTGGGTTTCACTTGGATGGCGACAACTGGCGGGAGGTAGGCTTATCATATTTTTTAAGCCCCGAATGCGGAAAACACCCTTTCCATTACTCAGGGACCGTCGATCGCCACATTTTCCCATAGACCAGCTTAATTTTACATGAATACCTCCATGCTAGTTCATTTGTCATCGCCTTTTCGTCTAGAGCGTAATGCACGTCAATGCTCTGAAAACACTGGAAGAATAAGTGTCTTGGTTCTCATAGTCGTTTTTGTAAATTTATGGAATCGTATGGGTATAAAAATTAAAAGAGCGAAAGTGCACCGGCGAAGGACCATGTTTAGGGGAAAATCTGTCGCCGTCGGAAAACGGCGGATGCAGCCGGTACCCGAGTACTGTAAGTGGATTGGAATGTGGAGAGAGACAATAAGTTGCTTTGATAAACACGAAGGAAAAAAAGAATTCGAAACTAAAAGGTTACAATGTGAGAGGATTAAATAAAAGATTAATTATTTTAGATCTTATTACAGGTTCTTGTTATCTAAGTTTGACTGGGCTTAATCGTGAGAGAGGCGAGGATACGTCATTACTCTTGGGGTAACGATGTTGAGAAATTTCTTTGAGAGTAAATGGGGTATATAAGAAATTCGAAGTTATCAAATTTTTTTTAGTAACAGGGTATTGAGGGGTATTTGGGGGTGTATATAGCCACGTTCTTAATCAACACCCATTGCAACAGCGCACATGGTTGCACACTTGCACCTTTCTATCCCGAAGGAGTTTTCTATATTATGCTCTAACAATGAACTAAGCATAAGGAATGCTTGATAAGTGTCCGATTTCAAAATCGACGGTGCACATGCTAGCGTGTACGCCACCGATCTTGAAATCAGATGCTTCCCAGGCGTTTCTTTCGCTCGGCTCATATTGAAGAAGGAGCATAAAAAACGCTAATCTTCATCCCACCCTTCCCTTCTACTTTAAAAGTTAAAACTAATTACGGTCTTCATCCCCACTTCGGGCTGCCTCCATTTCCAGACAAAGCCCACAAAGTGAACTCACTTTTTCTGTCCCTAAACATTTTCTCTTCTACCATTTTTTTTTCATGGTTACGGGATCTTAACTCCATCTGCTCGTATATACCTCTACTTCTGACGTTTATATGTTCTCCACTACTCAGGGACGGACCGGTGGTGGAAATTGCACGCCTGCTTAGGACTAATGTAAGCCTTGCTCACTGGAATGGCTACTGTTATGTGGGCTTTCACTTCTGTTATGTGGGATTTCGCTTTTTATAGTTTATTTTGTGTGAATTCTATTGTGCATTGAATTTTCCTAAAAAAGTCGGCTATTAATACAATAGGTTAGCATCATAAGGTAAAAAAGAAGCTACCAATAGTATATTGTTGAAATGGTAATTTACTGCACCCATTTAGTTCTACTTGTCCATGTTGTATTGCTACACAAAAAATGATTCGTCTTCACCCCTCACTGTGAAGAAAGTTTAGAATTCACTTGACTTGACATTGAAGCATGATTTAAATGCTAAATGCACACAAAAATACATGCAAATAAATAACTGTGAATATTATTCACAAAAATATGTGAATGCTCTAATGTTTTTTTTACAAGTTTCAATTGTGTTTATTCATGCCTCTTTTGTTACTGATATTGTAAAACAAGTAAATTAGTTTAGTGCAACAGTTGCATTTACATAGTATTTAATAGTGAATTTGTGAAAGGGGAAACTGAACATTATGACAATTTCGAAAATGGCTTCTATTCTCAAATCATACATAGTAAGGGGAGCGTCATTTCTACGGGTTCATTTGCAACCTCAAATGACGAAATTGTGTTATCTATATTAATTTATGCTTTTAATGATAGGAAAATCGAGCAAGCATAGTTTAATTTTAAGAGTCTCTGTTGTTTTTTTTTTTTTTTTTTGCACCCTTGCCATCTCACAATCTTTTTTGGGTTGCTCTTGGCGTGATGATGAAAGGGTTTATGAAATTTATGTCATTTATTGTGGCAGCAACTTGCACTTGAATATTCAAGAATGTCATTTCTTTCTGCTCATATGTTTTTGCAAATTAGCAGCAACTTGCACTTGTATATTGCTAATATTTTGTTCAGTTGTCAGTTTTGGAGAACAACTTTTTATCATCTCTGCAGATTGTATCCAATTCTTGTGCAGATTGTATCCACTTAAGGTATGCCAAAACTAAGATTGTTAACGATCCTATCTTGCAATCATATACTCTCTAGCATGTTGCAATGCGATCATATATTATCAAGCAACTATGCATAAATTGTCTAGGTTGCTAAAAGTATTATTCTTCTAGTGAACGCTTTACTGTTTGATGTCTTATTTTGCACTTGTTCTTAAAAGGTGGGTATATGTGTTAAGCAGGTATTGAGAGCCCAAACCCACTTTCAAGTAAACAAGAATCACACATATAAATTAATTAAAGGCTGTGAATAGTCCCGCATTACCTATAAAATACTGATAATATTGGTATATAAGACATAAGTTTGGTCTTTCAAGTTAGGCTGTTGGTCACCCTACTTTTGTGGTAAAAAAATATGTTAGACCCATTTACCTAGGTGGGTTAACCAACACGCACGTGCTGCCACTGTCCATCCAACTCAATTTATACACTCAATCAGTTGTCTTCAAAATGGGTCTATTTGAACGGGACGGGTTGTCTTCAACGGGATTTCTTAGGAAACACTAAAAATTATTTTATGTATAATATTTTATTTAATTCCGTCACCATCTTCTATGAGAGCAAGTGCATAATATTGGTTTGCTACATATGCTGTGCGAAGGTCCTTCTATAGCGTATGGGGGATCGTCTTATCCTGGGAGACAAACGCCTAAGTAAATCCTAAGCACCTAGTAGGGAGGTCGAATTTTGTTTTAAGGACAGAGTGTACATGCTTGATTCGATTAACTTCTTTTTGTAAGTTTATTTCATTGCAACACTTACTAAAGTACAAAAATTTAACAATAATCTCTAGGACAGAATTCTATTTTTTTCGTATTTTACTGTTGTGACTAGTATTTCAAAATTGTGTTCTAAATATTTTGAAACTGAGATAATCTTATGTTCATTGAAATAGAAATGGCTACAGAGGGTGCTAGTATGACTTCGGTCATAATTCCCACTAGTGTGAATGCTCATGTTCCTGTTCAAGTGAAAGGGGAGAAATCGAAAAAAAGTAGTAGTGCAAATTTTAAAAGATGGCAACATGAGATGCTATTTTATCTTTCCATGTTGAGTTTGACTTGATTTCTGCAATAAGATATTCCCTTTTTCACTAAGGAGAAAAGGGATGACAAACAGGTTGCAACAATCGATGCATGACAATGTGCATACTTTCTGTGCCAAAATTATATTCTTAATGGGCTAGACAATATGCTGCACAATATGTATAATCCGTTAAAGAGTGTTAAAGCACTTTGGGAATCCTTGTATAAGAAGTACAAGACAGAAGATGCTACTATGAAGAAATTTGTTGTAGGTATATTTTTGGACTTCAAGATGATGGATTCTAAGATTGTGATTAATTAAGTCTAAGAGCTCCAATTGATCGTACATGATATACATGCAAAAAGCATGACTTTCAGTGAATCCTTTCAAGTGGCTACTATAATTGAAAAATTACCACCTTTCTGGAAGGATTTTAAGAATTATATGAAGCGTAATGAGATGAACATAAAAGACTTGATTATAAGGTTGAGGATAGAAGATGACAATAGTGCTTTTGAAAAGAAAAGTGGGGATCATGACATGAAAGTCAAAGTCAATGTTGTAGAATAATAACAGAATAATAACAACTTCAACAACAAGAAGAGAAAAAATCCCGGAAGAAAGTCAAACAACAACTCCAACAAGGCTAAGTTGAAGGGCGAATGCTATGTGTATGATAATCAAGGTCATAAAGCTAAGGATTGTTGCAAAGAGAAAAAATAAGAGGATACCAAGGAAAAAATACACAAGCCAATGTGATTGAAGTGGAAAATATCTCAAACAATGTGAATAACATCAACCTTTCCATTGTGATTTCCGAAGTGAATATGATCACTAATGTAAAAGAATGGTAGGTGGACATTGTGGCCACTCGTCATGTGTGCTTAAACAGAATAATGCTCTCCACTTATAAACCAGTGGAAAATAGTGAATAACTTTTCATAGGAAATTCTTCTACCGCCAAGGTTGAAGGTACCGGAAATGTGGTGCTTAAGATGATTTCGGGCAAGAAACTCACTCTAAACAATGTATTGTATGTGTTAGAAATTTGAATGAATTTAGTGTCAATATCATTATTGAGCAAGAATGAGTTCAAATTAGTGTTTGAATTAGATAAGTTTGTATTGACTAAGAGTGAGATGTACGTGGAAAAATTGTATCTTAATGAGGGGCTTTTCAAGCTCAATGCATTGACTATTGTATATGTTATTAATATTAAGAATGTTAGTGTTTCTTATTCTTATATGATTGAGTTATGTGATGTGTGGTATGGTAGATTAGGATATATTAATTATGATGATATACGAAGATTGATTAAGATGAAGTATCTGCCTAAATTTAATATTGATGCTCACTACAAATGTGAGCCTTGTGTAGAATTAAAATTGAGAAGGAAAACAGTCCAAAGTATTGAGAGAATTACTGAACATCTTAGAGTTAATTCACATCGATGTCTGTAACTTAAAACTTATTCAAACAAGAGGAGGTAAAAAATATTTTATTATATTTATTGATGATTGTGCTCGATATTGTTATGTGTATTTGTTGAGAAGTAAGGATGATGTTATAGACATATTTATACTAAACAAAATAAAAATTGAGAATCAACTTGGCAAAAAAATAAAATTTTAAGGAGTAATAAAAGTAGGGAATATGATTTATCTTTTGGTACACCCAAGTAAATCCTATGAACCAAGTAGGGAGGGCAAATTCTGTCTTAAAGATAGAGTATACACACTTGATTTGATTAACTTTTTTTTATAAATTTTTTTTATTACAACACTTACTAATGTACAAAAATTTAACACTAAGTTCTTCTCCAAAGATTACAACCTAACATATAGTATACCTTTCCGGGTTATACCAGAATGATTGTGAGAGAGAGATAGAAAGAAGTTTTCACCGTTTTAACGCTGACCTTACACTTGCTTTATCTTTGTTTAGCTTCACGAAAGATAATCAAAGGTTGAAGGGACATACCAACCTTACGCAATACCATTTTCACAAGTGAGACGACTTACCTATGCATTTTTCTTTTTGTCATATAGATAATGACACACACATATAAACCGCTCAGAAGAGAATCTGTTTCAAGTGTACAATTGTTGGATATTCAAGTATTGACAAGACAATTTATTAACTTTAACAACTTAATGTCATACACAATTTACCATTTTTTTCTACTTTTTTTAGGTAAATTATCATACAATAGAAGTTGACAAGACTATATTCTACAAACACATATTCTTCACATTTTCAAATATTCCACAACTATATTGTTCGTTCCCCTTCGAGAAGACTAGTGGCTTTATGTAAGTAAGTGTTGGTATATTGCAAAGCCACTTATTTTAATACTATTTGTAATTTTATTTAATGAGTCCAATACTCGCTATCTTAAAATCCAAAATTTTAATATTTTAATTTATCTATTTCTATCACTTTTAACGCATGTGCATTCTTATTCTTACTAGTTATTTAAAAGCATAGGCCACAGAAGTAGTGTGACTTCAAACTGTTGTAAATTTGTCATTGTGAGCGAGGAAATTACTTTATCCTCATCATTCATCAACGAAGATGTTGTTTGTTACTTTATTTTTCATTCTAAACTTAAAATACTTTTTTTTTAAAAAAAAAACTGCATATCAGGAAACCTGGTAAATAATTTTTTCCTTTAACCACTTTGACTATTATAATGTAAATAATACTTTTTAATAAGAAAGAAGACTATCAAATTTTTTTGAATGAGATTCTTAGAATAAAACGGAGTGTTAAGCTTGAGGAGTACAAAAGAGGGAAAGGATCTGCCAAAAGAAGCGGGGGCCCACGTTCCACGTTTTTGTCTCGCGTTTTACAAATGTGCTTGTTGCTCCAAATGTTGCAGATTTACTTGCTTCTTGTTATAAATGTGGGTGGTGTGCCGCTACCCCCGTGTGTCTGAAGGTCGGGTTCCTTGCGGCGACCATGCCCGGGGGTTGCAGCATTAGAGCTCTCTGGATCCTCAACAGCCAAGACACCGTCGTCTTCTCCAGGTACGGGATCTCATCTACACAATCTTCCTAATCCAAACCCATCAACGTCTCCGCCCTCCCTCCCGCGGTCATTGCACTTTTGACTGTCTTCCTGGTTCGCCTCGGGATCTAGGGTTTTAATATCTGCTCAAACATCTGTTGCAGCCGTTTCATAGACTTCTTCCTGCGCAAATGCGCTTTTTTCTTTATAAGTTCATGTTTATTTATTTTTTCACATTTTTTGTGAGGCAGGAGGTTTCCGGTAGTGGAGAAACGGTGGCGCTTGGCTTGCGAGAGGGAGAATTTGAATTCGAACGAGGAGAATCTTGGATACGCGGTGCTACCTCTGCTTCCAACCGATGTGGAGGTGGCGTCCGCATTTTCTGACAAGAAATCCAGGTTTTTTATGCCTTTCTTGCAGTTCTCTCTTTCTCTACTGCGATTCTGTGATTTATAGCGCTTACGTTTTCTTGCAGGTCTTCTTACTTCCGTTTCCGTGTTAGTTACCAAATATATATTTGATGTAATTTCCATGTGCTTCATGCCTTTCTCTTTTAAAATGGTGTATTTACTTCTCTGCGTCTTCATGCAGAGATGGCTCTGTTCGTGGTTTTGGACTTCGTGTAGCCCAGTCGATGCAGGGATCGGATTCTTGGGTTGATGATCCAGTTACGCGTCATATAATCAGTCTTTGTATCAACAAAGAAGGGGAAGCTGAAAGCTTTTTGCTGTGGCCACTAATTTTGCATGTAAAGGGTCATCATTGTGTCCTTGTGTTACCTTTGGTTGACCCTCATCACCTAAAAACTTACGAAAAAATGTGTAGACGATCCGATTGTGGAAATTCTTTTGGACTAGGAGAAAGCCTATCATCTCTACTGGTTGATCTTCCATGCATCACAGGGTAGGGTAAGTTTGTTGTGATGTTGTCAATGAAACTATGTTAACCTCCTTTTATTCTGCACCTGTTCGTATGTAGTTGATTGGTTTGGCCCAATACACCACACAAGTTAAGTAATGGGAAATAGAGGGAAGGGGAGAGATTGAGAGAGAAAAAGGAGACATGTAGACGACTGAGAGAGGAAGATGGATAACTAACTATTGTATTCTGTTGGTTTAGTAAATCCAACGCACAATACTCATGGGCAGTGCCCCTATATAGATTTGGCCTACAACCTTTTCTTATTATAATTAAGCAACTGTAATAGAATTTTCTATAAGAAGGGCTACTGCTCATGAGGGTTGTACGTGGGATTTTTTAGTGGAATAGAACTATAGTTTTAATTTCCAGTCTCCCTCTCTTTTTCCCTCAGTTTTTCAGACCACTGCCCTTTCTCTCTCAAGATCTGCCCTTACACTCTATATTTCCCAATTACTAACCTTGTATTTCCATTGGAGATACAACAACATGGCTGTGCCATTTTTTTACTAAAGAGTTGGTACAAAACAGGTTTAAATGGAGGCGTAAGATCCATGTTGCAGACTTTAAATTGTTGGGAATAAGCGCTACTTGGTTTTTATTATGATTATGAAATTACTTTTCAGTGGCCATGAATTTTACTAAAGACCTGTATATAATGTATTATGATCTAGAAATTGCACGTGATTGTATTGTAGGAGAATTTATTTGACTTGATTGGTTGCCTTTTTAGTGTTAGGGAGTGATGCCCTTTGAAGAATGGTCAGAATGGTCGAGACCTTTTGTACATTAATTGAATGAAGAAAATAGGTTTTTTACTCTAGTTGTTATTTGCAATTTTTATCTGTTTTTCTTGGTATTATGAAATGCTCAACTGAATTTATCTATGTACTTCAACTGTGAATTCAATGCATCATTTATTTGTGGGAAGTGGAGGAGGTATATGCAATGTGAAAAGGGCGATAAGATGGGCATGGTCATAAACTAGAGCAGCATCTTTGTTCCTGACCGTCTCCTTCCTCTGCTATTATCCTTCCTCTATTTCTGCTGTGATGATTGATTGTGATCCAGCGAACATTTCCATTGCTCGAGTGCTTTTAGATGTCCTAACAAATTCATGTGCCTCCCCCCTATCATACTCCTTACCAGTTTTCACTTTTCTGTAAAGTGATACACTTCTGTAGAGTGATACACTTCTGGCTACGTATGCTGTTAACAGGGAGTGGCGGTAAAATTTGGTCTTCTTGTTATGGTCCTATTCCATTGTTATTTATGCTGGTTACCTTGAGATATTGAATATTTTAAAGCAAATAACGAGGAATACACTTATGACAGACATAGTTTTTATCCTTTGCAGTGCATTTATGGTTGCACATGCTTTGGGTGATATAGTTATGGGCGATCTTACTGAACCAGAAGTAGTTGTAAGTCAAATTTCATCAGTAGGGGGACTGTTGGATTCTCTAACTGGAAGTATAGGAATCTCAAGCTTATCTGCAAGAGCAAAACCTGTGGCTGCCCCTGTTACCGTATCTACCACTTTAGGCACTGCTGTGGCTGGATCCTCTATATCCGATGCCCCAATGAGTGCATCAAGGCCTGTTGACAAGGATGCACTTCGGACTTTTATAAGTAGTTCAATGCCCTTTGGTTGGTACTTTCTGCTATGGTATTTCTCATCTCAAATTTCCTTTTAACTTTGATTTACATTGTGCACATTATCTATTGATTTTCATTTACAAACAAGTATTATTGTGCAGGAACTCCTTTGGATTTTAATTATTCCAACATCTCTGCTATTAAGGTAAATGGATTTTCTCTGGTTGATATGCCTCCTGCGGATCTCAAACAACCAGCATGGAAGCCATATCTCTATAGGGGAAAACAGAAAATACATTTTACAATTCACGAAACAATTTTTGCTTCAATGTACGATCGGGACGAAATTCCAGATGCTATTTCCATTTCTGGTCAAGTGAATTGCAGGGCAGATCTTGAAGGACTGCCCGACGTGTCATTTCCTTTGACAGGGCTGAATGCAGCTCATATTGAGGTTTTATCTTTTCATCCTTGTGCTCAAGTACCAGAGCAAGGTGTTGATAAGCAGGCCTTAATGTTTTCACCACCTCTTGGCAATTTTGTTTTAATGCGATATCAGGCCTTCTGTGGCCTTGGGCCCCCAATAAAAGGTTTTTATCAGCTCTCAATGGTATCAGAAGATGAAGGTGCATTTTTGTTTAAACTTCGCCTCATGGAAGGCTATAAAGCACCGCTAACAATGGAATTTTGCACTGTGGTTATGCCCTTTCCTCGTCGAAGAATTGTACTCTTTGATGGAATCCCTTCTATTGGGACAGTTTCAACAACTGATTATTCTGTTGAATGGAAAATTATTCCGAGTGGACGTGGGATTACAGGCAAAAGTGTTGAGGCAACTTTCCCGGGAACAATTAGGTTTGCCCCAATGCCCAGTCAGAGATTGACCTCAGTGGGTACTGCTATATATGGGAGCACTATTGAAGATGATAGTGATCTTGAATTGGAAAGTTCGAGTAATGTGGTCAATGTGCAGGAGTTTTTGATGCAAAAGATGAACAAGGATCTCATCTCAGTTGACTTAGAAGAACCATTTTGCAGGCAGGCATACAACTATGCTAAAGTACGTTTCATTATGTCTAAACTTCTCATGTTGCGTTGATCAATTGAATATATATATTGCATTGTTTCTTTTGGTGGTTTGATGCTATAGTCATTGTAAGCTTGTAGTTCATTTTCACCCAAATGCTAATTCGCTAATTAGGTTTTTGTAACCGTGAAAGTCCTATTGAGGTGTGTTTTCTTACTTAATATAGTGACGATGGTGATTATGAGTATGAGTGCTACTACTACTAGTTGTAAATATTTATAATCTAATAATAATAGTATTAATAATAAGAATGCAACAACTAGTAATGATAATAATAATAATATTAATAAAATGTTAATTTATTAATTAATAATAATAGTAATGATGATGAGTATGAGTACTACTAATAGTAAATATGTCATAATAATAATAATGAGTAAATAAGAATACAACAACAATAGAAGTTTTAATGATAAGAAAAATTTAAGATGTGCCTGGTAGCATGTGAGTTGGCGCGCACATCAAACTGATGGTGCACGTATAACGGGGCAGGCAGGCAGATTAAAACCCACCTGCCCTCTGAGTAAATACCGGGCTCAAGGGCACCAAGACACGTGCCTCTTGTAAAATGACTAATGATAATAGTAGTAAATAATAATAATATAATTGTTGATACATAAATTTGTTAAATAGTAAACTGAACTTTGGAATTGTGTTTGAATTAATTATAACTGCTTCTTGTTAGGAGGTGATTTAGCTGCTTCCTTTTGAAACAACCATTAATACTGTACATGCAGAAAACATTTTACTGATACTTAACATTAATCTTAAGCTTCTTTTCCTGTGTTTGTGTGACTGTCTAAAAATTTGGTTTACTGCTTTTTTGACTCCATAATATAGAAAGGGGGACATGCTGATGTATCTTGTATAGGTTTCTTTCAAGATCGTGGGTGGAACGCTATCAGGAATGTACATTGATCCAAAATCTGTGAGTCAGTAGCCATCTGTTTTTGTCCATTTCTCCTTGTGTTTAACATTTTGAAGAGTTTGTGAAATCATTAATATGAGCACGGGCTCATGTGCAATTGTGTGAGCCAGGGCTTCGCGCGCCATTGGATTTTGATCTTACAGCATATGTTACTCAGGGGCAGGCAGATCTTGAGTATTGCGCACTGTCTGATCTCCATCCGATAGCTTATGATTCTCCAGCATATGTGGCTGCGTGTGAGCCTGCGCTCATGTTAATTTTTCCCTTGTAAAATTATGTACATATCAATTTTTCTCAATAGGCACCAATTTCTCAATCTTGAATCATAGTTAACCAAAAAATTATCTTGTCACTAAAGTGTGGTATACATATCAATTTTTCTCAATAGGCAATAATTTGTCATTCTTGAATCATAGTTCTTGTTTCTTTTCCTTTAAAACCTAAAAATTATCCTGTCACTTAAGTGTGGGTGTACTGACTTGCAGATGAGCATATATCCAGCAGTTAAAGCTCCAGTAGAGTTCTCAATGCAGGTAGTCCTCAAAATAATGTTAATTGAAAGTTTTTCTCGTTGTTGCCCTATGTACTTATTCGTTTTAGTTAAACATTTTGAAGATGTCTCGTATGAAGTGTTGGTACTTAATGGCGTCTTTTATCATTTAACAGGCTTCATCCGGGGATTATATTTTATGGAATACATTGGGGAAATGTCCCTATGTAGCCGCTCTTAATGTGCAAGGAACATTAAAGAACTATAAACATTAAACTTCTTTTTGCTGTTTTCTTATGAACTGTATTCTATTCATTCATTTGTATTTGACTTCCTTTAGAGCTAGCACACTTGAAAATGTTTTGTATATTCCTCGTCTGCATCTAGGTGCATCACCGGTGTTGTATTTTGAGTAGTTAAGATTGTGTGACATTCCTAAATCCGCAGATTCTGCATTGATAATTTTTTAGTTAATCTGTTAAAGATAATTTTTTATGTCTATGGTGCTAATACATGATTATTTCATTATTATGTCATGTCACCGAAGTGCATGCGCATTAGGGGTGCTCACATACGCTTGTAGTCTAGTTGTTGGTCCATGTTCATCCTTGTTTAAATAGGGTTGACATTTTTCATGTTTGAGGCTGACGTGGACCAATTCTTTTTATCTGCCCTAATAAAGGGCTGTAGATGTGGATATGTAGTTGTTTGTTTATGCAATCATTACGTAATTGTTGGACAATGGTGAAAAAATAAGGTATCCAAAAGTTCTGACATGCAACATACTTCCGCAACCATGAGAGTTGGGTTTTTTTTATTGTATGTCTATGTTTGTGTTCACTGATGTTCGTGGCAGACAGACTTTGTTATAGACGAGGATGACAGACCTTGTTATAGACGAGGATGGATAGAGACAGATTGTTGTGTCCCGACCCTTAGTATTAGGCGACTCTTTTATTGTTGCTTATAATAATTCTTATTGTTATTTTTAATTAGGTCTAGTTTGATTTATGTTCAATCTAGTCTTAATTTGGGCCCACTCAGCCGCTAGGGTCGGCACTATTTAGGCTCTTTTGTAATTTGGAAGTTAAGCAAGAAGAATTACCTAAATCTTTCTCCTTCATGATCTCCCTCTCTCCTTCTCATCCACGAATCTGAACACCACCACAAATGAAGTGCCATCGGTAGATGCCTCCCTACAGTACGAGTGGTTGGGAATAAGTACTAGTTGTTCTTGTCGCCATTTAGAACTAGGCAGCCGAGTCCCAACGCCTCTTCCTCCAAGAACTTTGGTCAGACCTCTGGGCAGTGGCTAATTACCAATTGGACTATATTTTGATTGACCAAGTTGCCTGCTTGGTCGTGTTCACAGTCAGCCCATCCCCTGCTTCAACACATGAAAACTCTTCTCCGGCTGCCCATCCTCACTGCAAGGGCCTATTGCAACGACCTTCACTGCCAGTCCTTCCTCATGGGCTGCCTTGCTATACTATCGCCACCTCGTTTTAGCCCCCACCTCCAGTGACGCATGGTCAATCAACCAGATGACCGTTGGGCCAAGCTGTCCTCTCCACCTCCCCATTGGCACCCACATTTCACCGTTCGTTTCACTATGGCATAATAATGAATTATACTCAATGAAGCGGCAAAGGAAGGCGTTTATGGGCCACCCCCAAAGGCTAGCACTATACGCTTCAGTTTACCATATTATTCGGGTGAAGGCAGCCCCAATGAGTAGGCCTTTCATGTGGAAAGTCTTTTTTCTTACTAGGGACTCAGCCCAATCATCAAGTGCTTTTGGCTTCCTTCCATCTTAAGGGGGACGCTTATGGTTGCACCAACTAGAACAACATGAAGGTGTTATTACTTGGGACTATTTGGTAGTTGAACTTTGTACTTGCTTTGGCCCAAATGAATACGATGACTTTGATTCTTGCTTGCACAATCTCCGCTAACCTCCACCATTTTGGCCTATCATACTGATTTTGCTTGACTAGCCACCCGAGTTGAATAGACGCCCTTGGCTTTCCTTTCAAAAGTTGTTAGCAGTTTACTGGAAGACATACAAGCTGAAGTCCGATAGTTTGAGCCTACTTCCCTCCATTAGGCAATCAGCCTTGCCCGTATTCAAGAAGAGCGCCATAGGTGTCTTCGGTATGGCGGCCATGGCCGGTCTATTGTGCAACCACCACCACCTCCTACAGCTCCATCTGCTGGGGTCGTCTACTGACTAACCCTACTCAAATGGAGGATCGACGGTAAGACGGTCTTGTGGTCTTTGTTTTAATTGAAATGAACGTTTTGTTACTAGCCATAAATCTAAGCCTTCGGGAACTATTCTAATTATGGAAGGCGGCATAGACCTAACATTTCCTCCCTTGCTGAGCTAGAGGTCCTCCTGGAGATGTCTATGCATGCTTTCTCGTGGTCTTATGAACCAAGGACTTTTAGGGTCCTTACCAAAAGCCAACTCAAATATGAGAAAATTGAATTTTGATATTGACATGTGACACACATCTTCTCAGCCGATTTGGAGGTTGAAATATACTTTTAATATAAAAAATAAAATAAAAATAATGTTTTTTTCAACAAATTATATTTTTCCTCTTCTCATTTATAAAATTTAATAGGGAAAATGAGATACGACATATTGTAGTTTTGCGTCTAGCATAAGAACTCGGCAAGACAATTGTTAGTATGATGAATAGAAGGATTTCTTAAATTTTGTTAAAAAAATGTATTTGAAACAATTGGCATCGGATGCTTAAAATAACACTTATTTGTTATTAAAGGCAGCATATTTTATCATTGATCATCGGGTCCTATCAAAATTTGTATTAATTGAGAAATAGCAAAATATTTACATATTTTGCCACCAAAAAATTTCAATTTATTTTGAAAAAATTAAAACCATTGGCTTAGTACACAATTTTTTAGGTGGATAGAGGGATTTAGTTGAGAAGTAATTATCTTGACAGAATGGTGGGAAAATATGTGGGTAACATAAAATCATCCTTCCTTTTTTAAGGTATAAACTAAGCCAAGACTCTCTCTAAAAATTATTATTATGAAATTCATATTTGCTAATAGGTCTACAGTAAAATTATATTATATTTTTTCTGTCTTAAATTAATAACTCTATTTAGAAAAAAAATCATTCTATATTAATAGCTTTATTTTGTTTAATTTAAGTAATTGAGTATTTAAAAAAGAGCTTCATAACCTTATTCCCCTTTCTCGATTTCACCGTTCAATAAAAATTATATTTTTTTAAATGAAGCTATTTATATAAGACGGATAGAGTATATAATAATATAATTGTATTATTATTTACTTGTGACAATAATAAAATATAAACAACCATTATGTTTTAATTGAAGATTGTTATGTAGCCTTTTACTTATTATGGTTTAAATTTTTTATAGTAGATATCAACCTATATTTATTTTTTTAGATTTATAAAAAAAAAAATTATTATATAATTAATCTGAGGAGTTTAAAAAGAATTTAGGCTAACTTATTAGTCATTAGGAGAATTTATCATAAGCAAATAATAATAAAAGAGTCTCGTTTATATGAGCCAGTGTTTAGCATACCTACGTGAGCCCAGCTTTATGGGCCTTAGATTTATATCCGATGACTCATAATACTAGAGGTATTTAAACTTCTTAATATTATGTGTCATAAGATGTAAATTCGGTGGCCCATAAAACTTGGGCTCACGCATACTCACACTCACGTGAGCTTAAGCTCATATAAACTTTTTTCATAACAAAATTATATTATTATATATAATATAATTTTATTATAAATTTATTAATAAATTAATTAAATAATTTGTCGTTAAGAAGTGCCCCCTAAAAATATCCTCGGTTTTTCATTCTCTCAGAAAAAAATCCGTTTTTTTTCTAATGCGGGCCGGCCGACGGCAGCCTAAAACCCTGAGCTTTATTGAGCAAGGTTTACACTTGACCACCGCTTCACTGCTGCCGCCGCGTTGCGGACAGCAACGTCCGACGCACGACTGACCACCACCGCTCTTCTCGTTGATATCTGTTTTGGGGTTCGTCTGTGCAAGCAACCAGAGGAAAGCTCATTCTGTTGTCCCCGAGTCAAGCCATGAGAGACTTTCAGCTTCCATTGAATCAAACGCAGAAGGTTCGTCTGCAAGCGGCCCTCCGGGCGCTGCAGGATTCGTCCTTCAACTCTTCTGCAATCGTTACTGTTGCAGATACTATCCCCGTGAACCACGAAGACGGCATTCTAAAGTAGGCCTCTTTGTTTTCCTTCCCTTTCTGTAACATTTGTTTCCTAATTGTTCGTGCATTATGTCCCGTGAGGTCGTTTTCAATTATTTATCTGATTTTTCGACTTCTGTAGTCTTCTTATTTCTCTTTACTCCTCTTGATTTCTCATCTACGTGATTGAGTGTGCTGAAAAGTTACATCTTGAAGCAGTATGTACAGATTGAATAGTTTTAACTTCTTTTTGAAGTTTTGTTCACTAATCTGCGGTTCAGCTTACTGCAATTTCCTTGCTCCTTCCTCAAGTTTGGCGAGGTTCATTGTGATTTTTTTTTTCTGTTTACCAGTTTGCATTGCTTACGTATTTCCTATTTTTACGCATCTTCCCCTTCCTATAGCACTCTGGAGCTCGTCGACCACCCAAGTTTTCCTCTTACGTGTGACTGATTTTATTTCCTCAATTGAAGGGGACATGGAACATCGGAGCTTAATGGTGAAGTGGTTGCAACTTTATGCGGTGTAGTGGAGCGTGTCAACAAGTTGGTCTATGTCCGTGCCTTTAGATCCAGGTATTTTGACCAATAGATTTACACTGACATTGATCCAGGTGTAGCAGAAGGTGATATCAATTTTCATGCCTAATACATGGAAAGGCATTGTTTTTGGCAGCTCTGTTTTGACTGTTTACTGCTTTCTACATGTATCATGTGTTCCGTTTTAGTACAAGAGTTAGATGGTGTCTCTCCATTTATGTGATTCCTTATTCATAGATTGGTGAATTGTCCGATTTCATTTTATATTTGCTAATTTCTCATATATTGTGCATGTACCTATACTGCAAAGTTACGGGAAAAAAAAGCAAGTTCGTTTTAAATGAAAAGGTTATAAACAGAACTTACACATGCGCAGGTACAAAGCAGAAACAGGAGAGATAATTATTGGCCGTGTCACTGAGGTAAGAGCAATTAAGTTTCTATGTAATGTTGCTCTCTTCATTTTTCATTTTATTGTTTCTCTCTTTATTTTCTTGAACTTTGTGGGTACAACCCTCTAATTTTCTTGATTGGTTGGTGGTATACTGAATGTGTAGTGTAGTTAACTAGAAAATATAAGTTTGTGTTTTTCCTCGGTTGAAATGTGTTGATGTGTTTATATACAACATTTAATCAATAAGTGGGTATAAATTGTGTGTTCTAGCTGTTGTGTTTACAACTCCAATTTCTTAGCGTGTCTGAAATTTGGGCCTGGTTTGCTGCCTACTGTCACAATCATTGGTAGGTTGTGCCACTTTCCCTGTACCGAGAGCTGGTTTAGTGTTACCTCCAAAAGATCCATTGGAAACATCTCTTGCTTTATGATGATTGTACAGTCGTGTCATATATTGATGTTTTCTTATGACTCTTGTCTATTTAATAAGTTGTGTAGATAACAACTGTTGGGCATGGGATGCTTTAACAACTTTTACTAGTGTCTCTTTTGATGATCTCTCTAGTAGTTACAGTGGTTTTTTTACTTGATATGGAACTCAACCATGGCTGAAAATTTAAATATGTTGCGAGATCTTGCAGTATCTGCCTTTTCTTCCAGTCTTCAATTTTTTTTACATGATTCATGTATTTTTGTCATAAACACCATTTTTTAGTTAGAAAGCTGGGGACAATCTAAATGGAATTGTTTTAATTGAGATAGTGGAAAGGGATGAAATAATATTGTGTTCTTTTGAAACCATATGAACATGTTAACATATGGAAGGTTGCCTTTTGAGCCATAATAATGTCCGAAGGAGGGCATCACAGCCAAATTTGCAACCTCAGTTTTGACTCTTGAACGCACATTTACTGATTGTCATTACTTGTGCTGATATTGTTCATATTTCATTTGATTGTCTGAATGACTTTCAGTTATCGGTTGACACACTTTGTAGTGTAAACTGTTATTGTCTAGGTTCTGTGATGATGATAAACACAACTTACTTCTTATAGGTACTTCGATTTTTTGGGTAAATGTATATGTGATAATTATGCAATACTGTTTCTTATAAGCGTATGTCAACGTTTGGTAACAATGTTTACGCTTATAATTGGCTCATCTGTCTCTAATAGATTGCTCCTAAGCGCTGGAAATTAGATATAAACTCCAATCAAGAAGCTGTATTGATGCTTTCGTCAATGAACTTGCCAGATGGTATCCAGGTACATAATTATCTGCTCTAAGTATCTATATGATGAATATTCTCCATTTGCTCAGATTCTGATAGAATTAATGGGCTTATTTATTGTCTTGACATGAGTGTACATCCAAATGAGCATATTGGGACGTCAATGAATATGTATTCCCTCCCTCCTATATTAATAGCTACATTTAGAAAAATAGTAGTTTTTATTGAATGGCGAAACCACTTCTAAGAGAAGGGAAAATAAGAACATGATACTCTTTTTTAAGTACCCAACCACTTAAATTGAACAAAAGGGAGCTATTAATACGGAACAAACTTTTTTTGCCAAATGGAACTATAAATTTAGGACGGAGGGAGTATTTAACATCCCAAAGATTAGGACCTTATTACTTGTGTTAAGCGCCTTTGTCATACTTTTAACGTTTATGTATTTTTTTCATTAATGAGGGGTGTCCAAATCCGTACGTTCATATTGTTTTTTCTTCTTTTTGACATTTTTACACTGTTCTAGAGGAGGCGGACAGCCATAGATGAACTCAACATGCGCACTATCTTTGAAGAAAATGACGTTGTTTGTGTAAGTATTTAATATTCCTTTATGGAAGTTATCTCATACCCAAAAATTGTTTAGTTTGTAGTTTGTGGGGTGAATTCTGAATTTCTATCATCTTGATCATTGTTTGGAAATCCACTTCAAGGTACTAAGACACCTACATAGAAGCATTACATGTTTGGTCGCTATATGGCTTCTTTTATTACTTGATGTAATTATAGCTGATTTATTTTTCCATTGATCGCCCTTAAAATTCTACAAAAACATAGTAAAACGGCCTTGTTAAGGGTTATATTACAGGACTGTTATGAATGCAGTATATCAAAGTTAAGAGGAATTGCCTATATAATTTTCTTCTGCAGTTTACTAAATGCACTCCTGTTTATTGTTATCTTGACCACTTTTTTGCGGCTATTTGGGTTGGCTATAGATATAGCCATAATCTATTGTTTGCAGCCCTTGGATCTTCTCCATGAGCTGAAATTTTAGGTTGAATGAAGGTTAGGCTTATTTCTCCTTACGAGGCATTGAATGTTGCCTTATTTCTTCAAAATTTCAGGCTGAAGTACGTGATTTGCAACATGATGGAAGTTTACACCTACAAGCAAGAAGTCAGAAGTATGGCAAGGTTGATTCTAATGTCATATTTTTTATCTATTTTTTCTTCTAATACCTACTACTGGTTTGGATTTAAAAGGATCATAGAGCTTACTTTTGGTTGGAGGTCAAGACATATCGACTTCTGAGTTAGAGGAGTCCTTTGCGCTCGACTAACTAGAAATGTTGTTTGATTTCTTTGGCGTAGTTTTTTATGACACAATATGGCATGATTTTACCCTCCAAATTGAAGAAAGTATACTAGAAAAGATTTTTCTATAAAAGTCTTTTGTTATTTCTTTTTTCTTTTTGGTTGGTAACTGGTTTTAGTTATTTCTTTTATGAAACTTTACTGTTAGTTTATGCATTGGTGCCTGTACAGCTTGAAAGGGGTCAGCTGTTGACTATACCTCCATACTTGGTGAGAAGGCGAAAGCAGCATTTTCACCATCTTGAACAGTACAAAGTCGATCTAATTCTTGGATGTAATGGATACATCTGGATTGGTGAACATAATGAACTCAATACTGTTGAAGATCAAGATGGAAAAAAGCTTGAGTCCGAATTGAACCTTGAAGAACAACATGCAACTTTTACCTCATTGGCAGTAAGGGAAAACATATGTAGAATTGCTAATGCTATCCGGATGTTGTCTTTGTTGGGTTTTGCCCTGTCTGTGGAAGTTATTCTTGATACGGTAGAGTTCAGTTTTTCTTCAAATCTTGAGGTAAGAGACATGCTTGGTGCGGAGTTCTTTGTCAAAATAGCTGAGAGAGAGGTTGAGAAGAGAAAATCACTTGTGAAAAGAAAGCGTTGATTTGAAATTGTGTTGACTCTGATTTTTATTTATTTTGTGTCCATTAGGGTGTGGGCATTATATGTATTGACGTTGAATTGATCAGATTCATGTCAATATTTGTTTAGCTCCGACTGGTCTACCTTTGGGCTAAAGGGTCGAAATGAAGCACCCATGAGTGTGTATCTGTGTGGATATCGTACAAATTGTATTATTGAACCATTTCTGAACCTCTTGTAGACTTCTATCATTTGCTCCGTTCCTAATAAAATTTCTACCATGGCAAAAAAAAGTGCGTGTGTTTCTCTTTATAAACTGTTAATTGTGGGAAAGTATTCTTGAAACAAGAACAGTCGGAAGGGTTGAGGCGCAAAGAAATTAAAATGCAAACTGCAGATGCCCACATTTAACTTTCGCAACTTCTTCAAGTAAGCTGTCTCACTGACAGGGCCGTGGTCGTAGGCAATTGCAGAACACAAAGTATACGGGCTAAGAATCATGTGGTACACGTATGAGATTTAGATTGTAAGAATAAGAGTAAGAGCGTCAAGCCACTTGTATTCGATTAGAAATTCAAGATTTATAGGTATTGGATTGTCGTCATGGATGCAGTTTACTTGTTCTAAAATTATGAGTTGGTTACAATTATCTAAAACCCAAAGATGGGGTTAATGTGAAAAGGAAGGAGCCTGTTTTTGGATTTTAATATTCAACCTCGGTATATTGTATTTAAAAATGAAGTGACTCTTCGAACAGTTCTCACGGTGCCTCTTCATCTTCCCCCTTTTGGCCTCCTAAGTTCCCTTGCAAGTCTGTGTATATGTGAGTGGTAGCCGTCTCATATAACATAATTAAAATAGCCACAGCTACCAACTAAATTGGTCAAGTTGTAGACGAGTACAAAGTGACTGTCGGCACCAAACCTCAAATGATATTGCAATTGACTAGACTGGTCATAATAGATTGATCAGAACAGCCATGGAGGTGGAGGCTCTCTTGAATCTTTTCGTTGTGGCCATTCCTCCACTACGTGACACCTAAATACGAGCACTAGAAACAACCCCCGTGCCCGACTAACTAGCTTCATTTGGTACCAACCCAAATAGACATGGCCACTTGACTATGTTTGTCTCGTTTAAAAGTAGAAACGCATTTTTGGCTGTTCCCTCATTTGCATATAAATCTTAAATTAACTATAAATTTCTATGAGCACTTAATTTTATTTTCTTGATATTATGTGAACCCACTTACTGAGAAATGCAAATTTATTGTGGGTTTAGCTTGAGGGTGGGTAATTTTTATGTAATCATATCTCGTACCCTTCATTTTTGTGCTTATAATACTTTTACTTAAGCGAAAAAAGCTGACTTGGCTCAAAATGAATATTTTAACACTTTGTATTTAACTAAATTTATTTTGATTTTAATTATGTATTCCATTTGTCCCACATTAATGGTTCCATTTGGAAAAAAAATTGTCCCAAATGGCTCAATTTTTGTGGCTAGGTATTTAAAAAGTGTCTCCAAAGCTTATTTTTGATTCCCTTAGTTGTGACTTGTGAGTCACCGTTCAATAAAAAATAGATGGTGATATTTTCACAACAAAAGCTCACACAAGTATTTTGATTAGACTTTATAAGTAGGCCCCACACAAAGTTTACATGGGCTCATTTATCTAAATTAATCAAAACTTATGTATGAGTTTTTTATATGTACTTTTGATTTGAAAATATTATTTTTTTATAAAAAATACTCTATCTATTTTAAATTAATAGCTTCACTTAGCAAAAACAATTGTTCTATATTAATTACTTAATTTTGTTCAAATTAAGTAGTTAGGTGCTTAAAACAAAGTATCATAAGCTTATTTTTTCTTTTTTCATATGTAGATTTTATCATTCAATAAAAATTATTATTTTATCAAATATAACTATTAATATAGGATGGGGAGAGTATTATTTTTCTAAATGGAGCTCCTTATAAAGAACGGAGGGAGTATTTATGTATTTTACAATACATTTTTGTAAGTCATTAATGTTTTGTAGATAACGTCTTCTTATAACTATATATTAACAAAAATAATATCTATATATATCACTCCAAGTCTAGGCATTCTACAACTGGAAAAATAACTCTCTTTCAAGCCTATGCTGTCCGCAGTTTAGATCTTATACTTTATATAAATTCTACAATACGAATTTTTAAGTGGAAACTATATATTTTACATCATAAAAATCCAATACAAATCAAATCACTGCGACAACAATCCGTTAAATCCACGATTCATGTCCTGGAATTTTTAAGCACTTACAATTAAACCCCATGATGCTCTGGGTTTTTTTTTTTTGTATGTGTGTGTAAATGCATAATGCTCTCGTATACGAATGAGGCCGTAAGGAGAGCCTCTAAATTCTAGGATAAATTTTATATCCCTATTTTATTATTTTGGTTATCACACTAGAATCGTATAACTGGAACAGGCAAGAAGAGCTTGTCTTCTATGAGGCTAAATAGGCTTTGAAGTTTCAACTCTCTTGGCTGTTGAGAGGCGTATTATTTCACTTTCCGTAGGTATCGGACAGCTAATTTATGCATGCACTAAATTCAACTTAAAGCAGCTCAGTCGTTTTCTGTAACCAGGAAATTCTGGACTTCGCTTAATCTACTGCTCGAAGTGCTCAAGCCATTGTTTCTAAAACATAAAGTGCTACCATAGTCCAAGGGAGGCAATTAATAATTGAGATGCAAGTGATATTCGTAATAGGAATTCAACTAGTTGGTGTCTGAAGTAATCATTTTTGGCTTAAGTTTCCAAAACCCTCCCCTGGTAATGAGTGTTTAGAGTTCCGACATTCTTTTGGTCGACCGCGACGAAGAATTTAAAGGGCGGATTGCAGAAAATTAGACCTCCTCTGATCACATCTCGTGTTGAGTCCACAAAATTTACGTTCTTGTTTCAAAACGGAAGAGAAAACTCCCCCCGCCACTCCATTTTCAGCTATGTTGAGAGAGAGAGAGAGAGAGAGAAAAAAAGAAAGAAAGAAAGAGGTGTTGTCCGTGAAAGGGAGAAACTGCTACAAAAAGGTTACAATGAGTAGATGGAGTCTCTGGGGAGTGTGTAAAGTAGCTTATAAACTGATCTCAGCTTTAGGAGTAGGCATAGTCTGGGATAGAGGGGACATGATGGCCACCATGTTTGCATATATTCTTGCATTGCCTGACAGACAACAAGATTGAACTGAAGCTGCTTTTTTTTTTTAAACCCACACTCGGACTCGGGCCCCATGCACGAAGGGGCCGGGCTCCCACACCGAGATTGATTTGGGCATATCGAACTGTTTTGTTACTTGTTCCAGTTGCGGTGCTCAATGCATCCGATGCCCTGGAATTCATCCACACACGCATGCTCAATGATGCATGGACATGCATGGCGTGTGAGAGATATAATGAGCCCAACGCAAGGCGAGCAACATATCTCTAGAAGCTGAGTAGTCTGCTTTTGGTCGGGGGGGAGGCCAAACCTGATGAGTCCGGTAGCCTAGTCACACATGCTGATCGAATGATGTCGCGTAGGCCCCATATATAGTTCGCCACACAATCCGGGCCCCACAGAATAGGAATACTACACAGGAAACGAGGATGATATGCAGGCCCCTCCCTTCTTCCCTTTCTCCTCTAGCCGTCGTTGATTGTGATTGGTGCGGCTTATTTGTTGAATGAAACATGAAAGTCTGGCTTGTGTTATGAACATGGAGGGCTCTATGGGTGCTATTAATATGTATCCGTATTGGTGATCATTGATATAGTAGAATGGGTGATACAACTTCCATACAAAAATATCAAAATGTATTGATATGGGTATGTATCGATCTAAAGTTACTTAATCTTTTTAAAATTTAAAAAATATTTTTACCCAATTTTTTTTGGAAAAAAAAACTCACAATTCAAACCTAACCTGTTAGGAGGTTAAAAGTTGTTATATTACTTTTCATTTGTTTATATTAAAGATATAATTTTTAAAATTACTTGAGATCAATACATGTGGGTTCATACAATTTATATAATTTTTTTCTAAATATAATATTCCACATCTATGTATTTACTAACACATTTAACTTAGGGACTTCTACATAATATTCTTTTGACTTATAATAATAACCTTACTTGGTTCCAAAATAAACTAATTTTATAACACTTAAATTTGGGACAATGGGAGTAATAGTTTATATGCCACATATTTTTAATACACAATTATGATAAAACTAATATACTACACAAAATGTTTTTGCCCATATTTGAGTTTATTTATGATATTGACTCACATTTAAAAATCTTATAAAGGATTCTTTATCTAAGAATCACATACACTACCCCCCAAATCAATGTGTGTTATTAATATTATCCATGCATAACTTCTATCTATCAATTATGTCTTTAAGAGAATTAGTATGCTAATATCTTATGAATTTAATAATTTTTAATATGTATTAGAGATTTATAACCGTTTTGAGGCGTACCAAACATATTACCAGCACGTACCTGTAGCCGGACATAGCTTCGTCAAGGCTCAGTTTGGTGGTCATTGGGTTAACTCTAAAAAAGGTCCAGTTTTATGATAGCATAATTTATATCAGTTCTTTTTTTGTTTGGATTGTAATTAAGGCTCACACACCCTTTAACATTTTGCACCAATGGGATGGCCTCTCCCACACCGGAGAGATCCAATTAGACCGGATTGGCATAAGTTCGATTTTACGAAAATAAAATAAAATAAATAAAATATTTAAGCTGGAATCATGGTTTGGTTCTCGGCTCATGCAGTTCTTGGTTTATTACATTTTGGTTTGGTTCAAGTTTAAATTGCTTATTCTCTGCTCACTTCCCGATGCAAAAAATGGGGTGAGGGAGACTGCCCACATGATGCAGATTGGAAGATAATCCAACAATATGTAGCTCAATCGAGCTCTTTCTATCAATAAAAAATTGTTATGAACAACAACTAGGGGAATCCACTTGGAGAATTACATGGTAAAAGTATCAAATCAAGGTACTGATAAAAGCCTAGGCGAAGCTTAAGAAAGAAAGACAACGACGATGCAAATGAGAAATGTAAGAATGACCCGATTGCCTATTTCATTTTCACTATTTATAAAAAATTGCAAAAATGTCATCCTCCAATTTAGGCTTTTTTATCATTGTTGGTTGATATTCCTATTTTACTTTTTTGCCTCACACTACTTACGATTAGATAGGAAAAAATGAATTTTATATTGTCAGGTGGAACCCACCTTCTTTATCTGATTAAAGGTGGTGTAAGGTCATGGTGTAGAAAAAAATGTGTATAAATATTATTTTCTTTTAACAAAAGCCAATAACGTGACTTATCATAATTTCCCTTCAGAGTCCTTCAAACCAGAATAAATGTTTTTGATGAAATGTCACAATGAATGTGAAAGAACATACTTTATGGATCCCATATTAGTAGTTCTATGTGATTTTTTAAAATGAATTGATTTTAATTTATTTTTAAAAATATATTTTTTTTAAATAAAACAAAAGGTAGGATATGAAGCACCACCGATCTCAACTCCATTTTCTGGCTATTGGTCCAAAGGCCACCATTCAGCTGAGGCTGATTACCCTTCTCCATACTTGTAAATATAATTACTAACAACAACAAAAAAAGTTCTATCTCTTTTAAAAATATTGCATTATATGCATGACCACCATTAGTTTATGGGGCCGATTATGTCAAGACAAGGTAAAGTTATACATTGAGTTTAGAGGAATTTGTCAAAATGGCTCTAGGATACATCATATTATATAAAATGTCTCTCATTTTTACGTAATACACAAAATGACTCTATGCACATGTAAACCTCCACACATGTGGCATAAATGATCTAAAATACCCATTTTATTCTTTTTAACTTCACCAATTCACTGTTACTTATTTCTAGCAGCTCCAGCTTCAACACCTTTGCCACCTCCACCACCAACTTCATCATCTTTGCCACCGGCTCCGCTTTCATTCAATTTTGTCTTTACCTCTTCCTCCACTATCGTTTTCTCCTCCTCCCCTCTTCTACGACCTCCTCCTAGTCTTCTTTTTCCTCCGGCTCCTCCCCTCTCTCTCTCTCTCCCCTACTCCTCTCTATCCTCCTCTCATATCTTTCCTCGGTCGCCTCCTCTTCCTCCATTTTAGAATCTGACATGACCAGTCACAAATTAGCCTAGGTGTCATTAATCTTTTTCTTTACAAGATCAAATTTTAAAAAGAAACCCATAAACATGTTAAACTACTCAAAACTAAGTATGAGTTTTATTTTTACTTGATTATGAGATTTCTCTAATGCTAACATAAACCTTGTATTGATAGTCAATAGTCAACAATCGACATTTAGCTTTATTGTCATAGAAGTGATATAAGACAACCTTATAAGTGACAATATCTTCCTAAGTATTTACAATGAACTATCTTAATAAATTAAATAAATAAAATAAAAAATAAAGCAAATTTTAATCGCGAATATCAATTGTCTGTTGCCTCGATTGAGAATATCGATTGTCTTGACTATTGACTGTCGGCTATCGAATGTCTTGACTATCAACTATTTGTTGTCAAATATCTAGACTATTGTCATAATGTCTGGCATCGGAGACTACCTTCTTTTCTAATGCTAGCAATGAGAATCTTCTTCTTAGTGCCGACAACCTCTTAATAATATGCGACGGTCAACATTCGCATGTAAAATTTGCTTTATTTTGTATTTTATCTATTTAACTTATTAATATAATTTATTATAAATACTTAGGGAGACAACGTTGCTCAAAATGTTGTTTGTATCTCCTTTAGTGCAATAAATCGACTTGTTGACTTATCAAGCATCGATTGTGAGTATGAGGTTTGGGTTAGCATTAGAGAAATCTTAGTGCATTTTTGGTTTTGAGTAATTTAACACATTTTTAGGTTCGTTTTTTAGGGCTGGAGCTTGTAGAGAAAAAAATATATTCTTAGTAACTTTGCTATCTAATTTGTGACTTTTGTCATAGTCTGAAAGGGAGGAAGAGGAGGAGATGTTGTTGAAGAGGGGAGGAGGAGAAATGATGGTAGGGAAGGAGGTGAAGAAGAAGTCAGATAAAGCGGAAGCCAGTGGCAAAGACAATAAAGTTGTCGGTGGAGGTAGTGGAGTCAGTGGTAGAGGTGGTGGAGCCAGTAGCAGAGTCAAAATGAGTTTATGTAAATAAGAAACAAAGAGTTGGTGAAATTTAAAGATAGGAAATGGGAAGGGCGTATTTTAGATAATTTATGCTATATGTGTAGAGGTTTACACATGCATAGGGTTATTTTATACATTACATAAAAATTAGGGTTATTTTGGCAAATTCCTCAAGAGTTTAAATTTGAAGAGTTTGAGGGAGTACTTGAAAAAATAAATACTTGTAAACAGACTTGAGCCTTTGGTGGCAAGGATGCCTGACCACTTATATAAGTATGATGTATTGCATGGGGCCCTCAACAAACCAAAGATAATAGAAGCATGAAGTTAAATACTACATCTTTTATAATATAAAAAAAAATACAAACTAGCTTTGGGTAGTGGGCTAGAGCTTATGAGTTTGTGGGAGTACTTGAAAAAATAAATACTTGTAAACAGACTTGAGCCTTTGGTGGCATGGATGCCTGGCCACTTATATAAGTATGATATAATGCATGGGGCCCTCAACAAACCAAAGATAATAGCAACATGAAGTTATATACTACATCTTTTATAATATATATAAAAAATACAAACTAGCTTTGGGTAGTGGGCTAGAGCTTATGAGTTTGAGGGAGTACTAGAAAAAAATAAATACTTGTAAACAGACTTGAGCCTTTGGTGGCATGGATGTCTGACCACTTATATAAGTATGATGTATTGCATGGGGCCCTCAACAAACCAAAGTTAATAGCAGCATGAAGTTAAATACTACATCTTTTATAATATAAAAAAAATACAAACTAGCTTTGGGTAGTGGGCTAGAGCTTATGGCCGTCGGATCCTAACTATAAGCTGTCCCTGGCCAAAATTTCACGACCATAGGTTTGAGCTCATTAATAAGCGTTGCAAGTTAATGGCTAGATATTCTCATATAAAAAAATTATTTTCCATATTCCCCATTGATACTGAGCCCAATGTAAAAAACACATAGAAGCCCTTGAGATTGATAATGTATACGCTAGTTAAAGTTAGTATTAGTAATTACTAACGTATATTAACATATACATAATCAATTTATGGATAAAAGGCTCACATGCCTTCTTATACTTTGGGAGGCACATTGTAAATAGAGAGTATAGAAAAATAATTATCATATAAAAAACTATACTATATATTTTAGATCACTCGGGTCCTATTTTTTATTTTGTTATTACGTCTAATGGAGGTAAATGACGTTTGGATACAGTATGCACTTGTCAGGTACAAGGAAATCAAGGGGCCCGATCTTAGCCTTTTGCCACAGAGAACCACCTAGCCATTGTGACATAGTTGTCACATTTGAGTGCACTTGTGTGCTTACATGCACGCGTGCCATAGAGCCAAGGATGAAATGGATCACATGTCTTTCACAACCAATAAAAAAAAAGTTCAACAAATCGTGTACTTGGAAGATGGCGGCTCTGGTCCACCACGTACACCGTCCTAGAGCCACAGACGGCAACAACTTGGAGGGGGCCAGGGGGCACACAAGGCAGACAAAATGGTGAGAACAAATTAGGGTTGTCGAGAAGCTAGGGTACAGATGTGGTGATGTGTAATGCTCGATGCTGGAGTAGGCCCACACACAAGTGGCTAGGGGCTTTGAGGGGCAAAATGGATGAGTGGGCCATAGAGGAAGTAGACAAAGTGCTAAAGGATGGCATGATGTGGAAGGTGGGAGGGCAAAGTGGAGTACAAAAGTGGCAGATGTGGGACTCTGGTACTGGGTGAGATGGACATGGAAAGTTGTGGGAGTAAAAGGATAGAAGGAAGTGGTGGGAGAAGCTTGATTCACCCAGGCCAGTAGAAAGGTGGTAAGGTCAAATTGAGAAGGTCTAGCCAAGCCAGGATAAGGGTCTTGAAAGATTGTGATTTTTATTTGTGTGCTGCTTTTGACGTAATTCAAAATGATGGATTGAAGCTTTTAATTAAGATCTGAATCCCCCTGATGCACAATAGGTTTATGTTTGGTGAAAAGTAAACGTGATGGTAGATGAGGTTCGTCGGCCAAAAAAAAGGCAGCGCAGTGAGACGGAACAACAAAAATCTTGCAACAAAGGAGGGGAATAAAATCCGATAAAAAGCGTTTGTGGAAATGCGTGTGAGAGGAAGGATATGTACGTTTGGTGGTGCTGTGGTGCTGCTGGTGCGGGTGTGCATGCGCGCGTGCAGGTCCCCGAGGTAATAATAATGCGGGTGGCTGCCACCATAATATCACACCATTCATCATGCCCATCTCTGAATCATATCCGACGTGCCCTCAAAAACTGCTATTTTCTTTCTAACACACTCCCACAATCATCTTCCCTTCCCGCCTATTTTAATTTTGCCCAACTTAATTGGTTGCCAGGTTTTTCTCATGTCTTTTTAACTGGTGACTTTGTTTTGTTCGGTCGGAGGAGAGACTTCACCTGGTCATGATACATATTTCATACTAGTTCGTAGCTTTGTGAGTACCCGCAAGATACTGCCAAGCGGATGTTTCAGCTGTTAATTAAGAAACTGGTTTCACTATATATTTCAAGTTGTAAAGCTTTACTTGATGATCAGTAAGTCTAATACAAAGTTGCCTTTTTTTGTCTCGTATGGTATGAATGTGGCACATAGGGATTGGATTGCGGTTGGCTCATTACTTGAATGAACCCTGCATTTGTGATTTTTTTTTTTTGCATAAGCATTTCAGAAGTTAATTGAACAGTTAGAGGAAACAGAGCAAAAAAGTGGGAAAGAGAGTTTGGAAGACCAGAGTACAGAGGGGAAAAGAACAAAACAAGATGATGACCGTGTATCTGATTTTGTGCACGGTCATCCCCATATCCAGGAAATTCTCATAATTTTAGCTGCCACGCCTGTGAACTGCAGAGCTTTTCTTTATAAAATTTACATGTAGACAAATGGCTAAATGGTGAGTAGAGCTTCTTTTTTCTTTCAGAAACAGGCAAAACGTATTTTATCAAGAGCCAGCGGGAAGAGCGCAGCACCGAAAGAGGAAAACGCAATAAAAACGTACGAGTTCATATGCACACAATTTATTTTTCTGGAAGAAAAATTGTTCGCGCTCCCAATAAAGTCTTAAGATGGGTGGACTCGATTTCTTTCTGCAAAAGAGATTACTTGTAGGAAATGAACTGAAGCAAGTGAATACAATGATACATACTACTTTAGGCTTCGTTTCCAAGTATTTCATGATGGGAGAGCTCCTAACTTCTATAATGATTATGATTGCCAAATAAGGCAACTCAGTCCATGTGATAAGAAAAATGTAGCTCGATTTCATGCTATTCACCCGTATTGAAATGAGCAATAGCAAGAGGTGCATAGGCCTCGCGTTCGTGTATGCGAGGTGAAGATAAATCAGGCATTCAGCAGTAAATTAGCATTACAAGATCAGCTGCACTTTTCCGACTTTTTTGGGCTACAAATGAGTGTTTATGTGAAAGAAGTGTTCTTGGGTGCACTAGTTGCTGAGCATTCGTGCTTTTTATCCGCTGTCAACCTGAATCCAATAAGCAAGAAATATCCTACTATTAAGATCCAAACGCTCTTAAAACATGTGTGTGTGTGCGACTGTGTGCGTGAATCGTGATCAGATCCAAGTGATATCACAAACGCTCTTAAAGTTATGAAGCACGACGCACTAATCTTCTCTTGTGTCAAATCATAAAATCCTAAAAGAGCAGCGGCGATCGACAGTAAGCTGGTTCCATCCCGGCCCCCATGTTTTGTTCCATTACAAAATACGGCCTGTTTGAATGTTGGCATTCCCCCACTAGAGAATGCGCGTGAGCTCAAATTCCGTTCGCCGTTGCTGTCCCATAAACATATATCGCAGATATAATCATCATATGTATCCCACTCATCATGCCCACAATCATGATTCTTGGGTTGCCTCGCCCGCATGACATTCCCCTTCATCCCTCCCCAATCTCTCATATCGATCTCCCTCCCTCCCATCTACTCTCCTATAAATCTCTTCTCCTCCATCACCCCCACCCACTTTGCATGCTTCACACCTCCATCCCTACTATAGTGCCAACCATCTCAAATCCCAATTGACAATAGTGCCTGCCTGCCTGCCACACATACTGCTCTTCTTCCTCTCATTAATGGCTGCTTCTGGGTTCGAAGGATTTGAGAAGCGCCTGGAGCTCCACTTCTCAGGGGACGATCCAATGGGCCTGCGGCGGATTGATTTTTCCGACCTCAAGCAGGTGCTGGACGAGGTGCAATGCAGCGTCGTCTCGGCAATGGGTAACCTGCACCTGGACGCCTACGTGCTGTCCGAGTCCAGCCTCTTCGTCTACCCGCACAAGATCGTCATCAAGACCTGCGGGACCACCCAGCTCCTCAAGTCCATCCCGGCCCTGTTGGCCCACTCTTTCCACCTCGGCCTCACCCTCACCCGGTGCAAGTACACCCGGGGAAGCTTCATCTTCCCCGAAGCCCAGCCCTTCCCCCACACCAGCTTCCGGGATGAGGTCATGTACCTGGAAAGCACCCTCCCGGCCCACCTCGCCTACCGCAAGGCCTGCATCTTGCCCTTCAAGCTGCACTCTTCCTCCCACTGCTGGCACGTTTACACTGCTTGCAGTACTGATGATCATGCCCTCCTGACGACCGACTTGGACGAGCCAGCTGACAAGCCGCTAACCATCGAGGTCTGTATGACCCAGCTAGACCGGGGCCGGGCAAGAGGGTTTTACCGTGCCGAAGGCGACGAGAGCTCCGGGGACGTGGCCGGGAGGGCGATGACTGTTTCCACCGGCATCGGCAGCATCACCTCGGAGGCCATCGTCTGCGACTACGCCTTCGACCCGTGCGGGTACTCCATGAACGGGGTCGTCGGGGCCCGCTACTCCACCATACATGTTACCCCGGAGGAGGGGTTCAGCTACGCCAGCTTCGAGTGCGTGGGGCCCGCCGAGGGGGGTCAGAAGGAGCTGAAGCGAGCGCTGAAGAAGGTGGTCCAGGTGTTCGGTCCTGGGGCCATGTCCGTGGCGGTGACGGCGGGAGACTGCAGCGCGGCGGCGGGAGTGTGCAGGGGCTTGGCTGCGGCGCTGGAGGCAATGGGGATGGAGTGCAGGGGTGGGTGCAGGGTCGAGAACTTCCCGGCGGCCGGGAGTGTGGCGTTCCAGACGCTGACCAATCGGCGCCGGTAGGGCCGGCTCCGGAGATGCAGGAGTTGTGGTCGACTATAATCTTGAGATACTATTTTTGTTAGAGGAAATTAATGGGGATGTTGCTTAATTAATGCAAGTGGTAGGGAAGATACAGGGTGGCAAATCAGAGGAGTTGGGAGAAGGAGCAAAAGTTTTGGGAAGGTGGTTTTAAGTTGTTAATAGATGATATGAATATGAAATATAAACGATTGATGATGAGGGGAAGTTATCGGGTGGGGTGGTAACTGCTGTGGTGGTGAGGCTCGTGAGTGTGCACACCCCACCTTTTAAGAGTTCTTTCACGCCTCGAGTTGATGAGATTGTGTGTCGAGGAAAATGTCTGTCTAGTGGGTGGGCATGGTGAGGGGATGTATCCAGTTGCTTCTTCTCCCATTCTCTTTAAATTTGCCGCTTTTTTTTCTTCCAAATTCCAAATTCTATTTTAAGCAATTACATGGGACTCCAATCTTGGACTCTTAAGAGAAGATCAAATGCAGACAATCCATAGTGACAAGAAAGTTTGCTCCATGTTATCCATTTGGTTCAATTTAAGTAATTTGATATTTAAAAAAGAGTATCATAAGCATTTTTTTAGATCAATTTAAGTGATTTGATATTTAAAAAAGAGTATCATAAGTTTTTTTTATATGAGTTTTACCATTTAATAAAAATTATTATTATTTAAATATAATTATTAATATAAAAACAGAGAAATTACTAGAAAGATAAAAGTGGTCCGCTTAAAAGGCCCACAAATATGTAGACATCGACTAGTTGGCCCTTGGTATAAAGAGGGAACGCAAAGTGATGTGCAAATAAAATGTAAGCTGGGACCGGGCAAGAACGGGTATGTGCTAGCTTCTTTCTGTAGAAAACAACCAGTGAAGCACGGAGAGATCTTTCCTTCCTGCTGCTTTGGTTGCGTTTTTGTTCTGTTTTTTTGTTTTTGAAATGGATTTGAATGCTGGTTTGCATTCTTTTTCTTTGTAAGACGTTGAGATCGCTGGCGAAAAGTAGTAATAAACAGAGATGTAACTAAATCCTAACTTCATATGCGTCCAAAAAATACAACCTTTCACTGCCGAAACAAAACAGTAAAAATGTAAAATTGCCTGTTTTATAACTGAAGAGCTGACAAGATAAACAAGCGTCTGCGGGAGGAGAGAAAATTCCGTGATTCTCAAATTTATCTATGTCCTTTCGAGTTCTATTTAACTAAAGGTGATGAGATGGGGTTTTTTAGTTAATTTGTGGGTAGTAAGGGTGCTGAAGTAAGTTCGTAACGACTCGCGATCAACTTGGCTAAGATCAAGTTTGAGCTCGAAATTAATCAAATTTAAATGTGGTTCGAAGATCGAAAAAAACTTATATTTATAGTATTTATATATAAATATAAATTTTATGTCTTTTATAGTTCAACTCCTTTTATAATATGTTTCATTTTTAATTTTTTTCATGTATGATGTAAGTAAAACATATAGGACTATTTTTTACTTCTATAAATTTAAATTAATTAAAAAATATATATAATAATTTTTCTATCATGTGTTAATAGTGTAGGATTAGAAAATTAAAATAAATTATTAATAATTTATTTAATTTTTTAATCCATACCTTGAGTATGAGTAAGGTATAAATTGAGTTGATGTGTTAGGAGTCACAATATTTATATTTTTTATTAAAATAATATATTATATAATAATATTATAAGCACTAATAACAAAATTGAGCCAACTCACAAGCTAAAATAAATCGACTCGATTTGACTCAAAGCTGAAATTTTAAGCTCAAATCAAATCATCTTGAAGCTCAACTCGTTAGCAACCCTAGTAGGTATGAAGCTTCATCAATTAGTTAAAATTTAGGCTCATTTGCCCCTTTGAAGTTTCATGCTCACTCGTAGTTTTTCTTGCGGTCCTCTTCCTTAATTTGTTTCCGATTTTTCTTAAAATTTTTATAAATAGAACCAAGTTGATTCTGGTCCTCCATTCCTATTACTAAGTTATGTAACGTGAAGGCTCCACGAGCATTTGGAGTTATATTAATTTTTATTTTATATTTAGGTGGGCCATAGTGCAGGTCTCCAACGGTCCTAACCCTTTGATGCCTCTAATGGACGCCATGGTGGAAAAATGAGGTTGAATCTGGCTAAAAGAGGATTCATGCTAGGTGTGTATTCCCAAAGATTGTAGTGGGAGTGCCCAATCAATAAATGCCACAATGGAAAAATGCGTCTAAATCTAGAGATGGGCAAAGTGCGAGTTGCCTGTGGGCACCGGTAGGCCGGCACTAGCGGGCCTATCCTCGCCTAGCTTGCATAGGGCGTAGGCGCGGGCCAGCACGTAGGTCGGCCCGCCTGACACCCAACGGCTCTTAGAGCACCCAACATTTTTTGTTATTTTTTAAAATAATTTATTTACAATATTGTCACCTTCATCACATAAAGATAATCCTAATCCCAATAATAATCAAATAACAATCATATTCAATGGTAAAAGAGGTAAAATTTTTATTTAAATATCTATAAATAAGGGGCATGTTTAACCTTCTCTTCACCGTTCCCTCTACTATCTAAGTATCTATTTCTCTTCTTATCCTATACTCTCAAGTCTTAAGTTCTTAATTACTATAATAATTATTTTAAAATTAAATTAAGCCCTCACACGCTCAATCATCAAGATTCATATTTTCAATTCTCAAGTTTTCTAATCCTTATCAAGTGGGCAACCGGCAACTCAAATCTAAACTCTCAAACATCAAGGTAGTAAATTTGATTTAATAATTTAATTTTTAGTTTAATTCATATCTTATTTCTCTTACTAAATTTTTTAAAAATATAACATCTTAATCAACCTACAATTCCTCCTCCTCGGTCGCCCCCTAAGTTTGAATGTCAAATTTCCCAAAGGAAGAATCCTCGACATAAACGAAGTCGACTATGAAGGAATTTCACTAATGCATTCGACGGTCAGGGAGAAAAAGAAGTGGCAACCTTCTATTGTTTTAGAGCCATATGAAGAAAATTAAGGAAAATGACCCTAAAAACCCCAACAAATTCATCCCCAAAGCCGAATATAATTATTGTAAAAGTATTCTAAGCGTGAGAACTGAGGGAGGAGGGGGTATCAAACATCTTCTTCACAATGTTAGATCATGTTCCGCCTAACATGGACTAAAGGACCCCAAACAAGAACAGTTAAGTTCCATGACCACCTCTTCTGCATCTCTTACTACTTTTTCTTTTAAACACATATAAATCAGAGGCAACTCGTGAAGTACATTGTGCGCACCGAGCATTCAATCAACCATTCTCTTTTGTCGATGACTTTAAGTTCGAGATGTACGTGAAAACTTCTCTCAACCTTGCCTTCAACAAAATCTCAAGTGCCACATTGAGGAGAGACATTTTTAAGCTACACAAGGAGCACAAGGTAGAGCTTATAAAAACCCTAAATACAATTTCGGGTAAGATTGCTCTAACTTCTTATATATAAACTAGTATTTAAGATATCCACTATGCATGTGTTACCACTCATTTTATAGATGAATCATGAAATTTAAATAAGGGAAAAATATATTTTAACATTTTAGAACATCCTAACACCGCTTCAATTATTGAAAGATCATGGATGTATGTTTTAAATGAATACTCAATGAAAGCTAAAATTATGACCCTTACTTTAGATAATGTCTCTAATAATAATTTAGGAGTAGAACTTTTAAAATCACATTGTGATCACATTGGTCTAATAGAATCAAATATATTTCAACTTAGATGTGCATGTCACATAATTAATTTATTTATTAAAGTTGGTTTAAAAATAATAAAATCTTACGTTTAATTAATTAAAAATACTTTGTTACGTACATATAACCTCTTCACCCTCTAGATTATAAGAATTTAAAGAATTATGTAGATTGCATTGTAAGAAATATACAAAATTTTAATTAGATGTTTGCCATAGGTAAAATAACACATATTTAATGTTAAAATCTTGTGTACGATTTGAAAATATAATTCCATGTTGGGCTACAAAATAGTTACCTCATGTAGGACTTATAAAGGTAATTTTGCCATATCTATTTGTTTGATGAATTTTCTAAATTTTGTTATTATATTACTAGAGATTTATCAGGAGATAACTATCCTACTTTTTGTTCAATTCTAAGCCACTTGTATGACATAACTTATGCACTTGCACAATATAGAGAAGTTGATTTATTTGTATATCTTGTAAAGGAAATGGAAACAAAATTTAATAAATATTGGTCATGTATCCCTTTTAATTTATTATTTAGGGGTTGTAATGGAACATAGGGTTAGATTATGATCTATACAAATTTTAATTGATAATATACGTGACAACATAAGTCCCTATACTGATGAAATGATACTCTATATATGTAAGATCTCTAATTTATTTCACTTTTAATTATGTGAATTCATTTATTTGTAGTTTTGATTTGATTTTCTTTAGGTAACGAGTTGGATTATTTATGAATTTTTTCAGTTTTAATTTTATTTTGGTTTAGAATATTAGTGTCAAGCTTGATTCACTTAAATTTTTACTTATTTACATACATTTTCTTTCTATTTTTCCTTAGTCAAAGAAGCGGGCCCCACAGTGGAACCCACGTTCGTGTGGGATGATATGTTACCCATTTTAACCACAAACATTTTTTTATTTCTCTGAGTGGGATTGGGCGTGATTAAATTCGTTTTTGAGTCAAGGGTGCACTTGAATGGTAACTTAGGTTCTTTTTACACATTTTTCACCCCGACAATTCAATTCTCAGCCTATAATTCAGCCTTACACTAAAAAGAAAAACCCTATTAATTTGCCAAATAGGGAAAGGTTAAAAATATGATGAAGGCTAAGTTTTACCCTCATTTCCCAAAGGTACGGTTTTCTCCCTTAATCACTCCTTAATCTTTCATTTTTTTTCTTAATCATTTTAATCTTCATTTCTCCTATTTGGTTCTTAATTTTCTTCCATCAAAATCATGTTTTTAATTCCAATTTAGAAATTAACTAGGTCATTTTCGTTTTTAACCTAAGGAGGGTTTGAATCTATCATTTTTTAAGTTGATTTGAGTCTATTAGTTAGTTTTGATTAGGATTAACTAAAAGTCCTAATTTTTTTGTTGGATTTCTTGAGATTTAAGCTTGTTTAAGGAATTCACAAGCTTTATTGAGATAAGAGATTTTTTTTCTAAGAGGTTTTTTTCTTTGATATGCCATTATTATGGGTTTCATTGAGTTTTTTTATTAATCTTGATGTGTAATAGTAATTTATTAAAAATATGTGATTTATAATTATTTTTATATATTTAATAATAAAAATATTAGATATATCATATTTTAGGCTTAGGTAATGATTATATGAAGTTTCATAAAGTTTTAGGAATTTTTATTAATTTTTTAAAGAATTCCGGTTCGGTTGCATGAGGAATAAAACTCTTTTGATAGTTCTATCTTGACCATTTGATTGTTTGTATGCCTATCGAATGGGATGACAGGTCGTTCGAACGGGCCACCGGATCATTCAAACATTGTTCAAACGGCCCAAATAGCTCACTATTTTGGATTCACGATTACGTTTTGGATACTTTTACTTGAGTGCTCTCAAATTTTTTTTGGGAATAGATTTTCATGTCTAGATTATATTCCTAATTTTTCAGTTTTTTTTAAAATTATATATATATATATATATATATATATATATATATATATGACATTTTTAGAATACATGTTATACTGTAAAACAACTCTCTATTTCCTTGTTTATAAGCATGTTTATGGATGAAAACATATGATTTTTAGTTCCCTCTTTTACGATGGATTGGTTTATGTGTTATGAGCATGTTGTAAATATTTCAAATTGTTTAGAGCACAATAAGTCAATGGCAGAGTCATAAATTTCAAAGTCGGCCATTGTGGCAAAATTGCACATTCTCATTAATTAAATCAAAAAAATTATTTTTTGTACTAATTTTCATATGGTGTGTATTTATATGTTAACTAAGACTATGATGTAGGTATCTATAATTTTTCACTTTGATTGGAGTTTATTTGCTATTTTTTCTAAAATGTATAAGTTACATATTGTAATTATGCAAAAACATATACTTAAGCTAATATGAGATAAATGATTATAAGTGGGATTTTGATGATTTCTTTATATTTACTCCTTGATTCTAGTAGACTATGACCATGATGAATTATGAATACTTGCATACGTCACACTAATTATATATGAAATATATTCAACATGTTTTAACTTAAATATGAACACAACCATATATATATATTTTTACTCATGATTATATAATTTTATTTGTCATAAATGGACCATGTTTTATGCATATTATGACTGGTTAAAGTATGTTTACCTATGCTTGCATTCACTAAATATTGCTCACGTATGTATCATATTGCATGTATCATGAAAATGACTTGTAAGCGAAGATTATTAGTGGTTAACCGTGATTATTCGATTGGATGCATAGTTTTTTCGATTAACCGCATCGAAGGTTTATCGAATTAGTTTTACATCCAATTGGAATGAGTTTTACATCCAATAGGACAGAGTTTTACCTCCATTGGACGAGGTTTTACGTTTCTTTGAGGACGAGATTCTTTTTAGGGTGAGAAAAGTGGATGCTATAATAAGTTAAATTGATGAATCTTTCTAAACATGAGAATCTAAGTTGGTTTGTCTTTTTGCACCGACTTACTAAGGGGTACTTTCCCAATTAGGGATTTACCCAAATTGTTCTAGTTTTCCTTTTTAGAAATTTAGACTTCCTTGTTAGGATTTACAAGATGAGCAGGTTTCCTTATGCTTTGGCCAGGATAAGCAGGGTTGTGAGACATGCACCAGATTGTTTATGCATGTGTATGGATTATAATGCTCATCAACACAGTTTAATACACTTGAATATGCAGAGTGAATGTAAATGTTGATACTTGCTTAATGTCGGATGTGAATAAACCATGAAACTTAAATTATTATATAAGGTGTGCATGTGTGTTATAGATTAATAATATGATTTATCTCATGATGCATATGTGTAGATAATGAATATGTGATGCATGTTTAAATTAATTTTTATGAAAAAAATGCATGTTGTGTTATCATGAGCTTTTGTTTTATTTTAAAGCCCTTACTGAGCTAAGTTCACCCTTTTTTTATTTATAATTTTATTTTCAACAGTATGTTGTGTCATGCAGGCACTCTGGATGGTCTTTATGTTGAGCTTGAGGATGGGCATGCGTCATAAGAGAGGGCTAGAAGCTTGGGTTATTTTAGACTTGTCATGATGATCTTAGACTTGACTTTATTTTATAATTTGGATAGCCTATGATGATTTTAAATATATTGTAGATATAGAGCTTTAAACTATTGTTCATTATAAATTTTCATGGGTGTTGTGCTGGAGTAAGATGGTTAATTAATCTCTTTTACCTTCCGTTATTTGCTTTTGCACAAATGATATGTGTTGTGTACTTTGATGAGAACCCAAGATAGGTTAGTTTTCCATTACATTGTGTTGCGTCCCACCTTCTTAGACCGTATTCGGGTCAAGGGGGTGTGACGGGGCATGACAAAATAAAACTATATAAATTACTTTATATTTTTTATATAATACATATAAAATAACCCATGGGTCAAGATAAAATCAATCAACTTCTTCTATTCATATGCATCATCATTGTAACACTAATTCTTGAATGTTACTTCATAAAACTAAACGAAAACATAGTGCTAATAATAATGAATTAACTAATTATTTAAATACTAATTTGAACTTCATGTGTCATCCGAACAACTTAGTAATATGGATATTTTAACTTGGCGATAAACATATGGAAGTAACTATCATGTATTGTTTGCCTTAGCTAATGATTTACTAACTACTCTGTTGTCCACAATAGCATCAGAATTTGCTTGTAGTGCAAAAGGTAGGGTGTTAAATAAAAGATGAAGTCGACCAACGCCTGATGCTATGGAGGCATACATTTACTTAAGGATTGATTCAACGTAGAAGAAATGACATAAAGCTCCTAATTTTAAAGATGAAATAGGAGAAGAGAGAAAACTTGACAATCAATAATTTATAAATAAAGTAATTTTTTATTTATTTTTATATTTAAGGTTTTAATTTATAATTATAAATGATATATAGGTGAATATGTGCAAATCTAGTTAGGATATACTTATTTTATAGTAATACAATTCTAATTTTTACTTTGTAAATTACAATTCTATTTTGTAATTGTATGAATTACTTAATAAATATTATTTAAAATTTTTTATATAAAAAAAGAAGTGAGTGGCCCGTAGGCCGAGCCCCCTTTCTGGCCAGGCCCAATAGGCCTGACCACATTTTAAGCTCCAATAGGCCTAGGCCAGGCCTTATTTATTGTTGGACAATTATAATAAAAGAGCGCACCTAGTTCCACCCTGAGTGTGAGCTGAGCGTAAGGAACGCTAGAGAGTTGTTAATTTTCAAAATCAACGGTGTACATGATAGTATATTTATTATTTATATTATTATGTGCTACCTTGTGCACCGTCGATTTTAAAAATCGACAGCTTCTAAGCATTCTTCACGCTCTGCTCATACTTTTTTAAAGGAACGTAAAAAAAACTTCCTTTTTATCGGAACCCGCTAAAAGATACGATAACTTCTAAAATCGCCTGGCCGGGTCAACTCAGCTGAGCCCCGAACGACTAGATAGAACTAGAACTAATCCAGCCAGCCAGTCCCTCATCTTACTCGGAGGCTGTGTCCTGGGTCACTGCTCCTCTGCCCGCTCGCCCGTTACAGCCACCGACCACCGGGGGGTTCGCCGTTGCCGTTCCCGTTCCCGTTCCCATCCCCGCCGCATATCGTCAACACACCCGCATATCGTCAGGCCCTTTAATTTCATTCATCAGCACTTGGCCCCAGCGGCTCTTCTCTCCACTCTTCAACTCTCCATTAACCGCCGTTTCCGTCGCCACGAAGCCCAGAAATTAGCTTCTTCACCACCAGAAAGGCAAGCCACCATGGCTTCTCGCATCTAAAGCGATTTTTTTATCTCTCTATTTGGGAGGGAATTGCTGTATTGACAGGCTACCAGCTCATGATTTTTATGCAAACAGGTCTCTTTGCGAGCAAGTGGTCTCTCACCCATAAGTATCATCCAGCTGATGAATATTTGAAGAACAAACTATTTTGTTTTGTCTTCAGCCTTCAATCGAACTTTTGGCTATCTGTAAGCATGGACTAAGATCATCTTCCTTTTTTGGCCTGTTTAAACTTCTTTGTTGTTTTGGTTTTAAGTTCTATTGGTGCATTTTTTAATCAGGATGAATGTTGGGAATTAGATTAATATAGGGAAAAAAATTAAGTGGCCTTCCATTGATTAACGTTCTGTTCGGCCTGACAAAAGAAATTCACAAATACTAACACTTCTGCAAGTACTACTGTCTGTGAATGAGTTTTCGTTTTCTATAACTGATACCTAAATAGTTTTTGACAAAAAAAAATAGAGGAAAACGTTTGGTTGGGTTGGGAATTGTCACGATGGCTTTTGGTGTTGACTTCTCTAAGTGTTAAACGGGAATTCGAGGAAGGGAGACAGAAGACGATGATATCCACTGCTAATTGGAATACAGTTACACTATTGCCAAAAAAAAGTGGAATACAAAATTACAAAAGCTTGATCTTTTTGTTTGTGTTATTAATTGCTAATCATCTCAACCGGATTTGCTGTAAACGTCAAACTGTTGTAATAGCGAAGCTAGAAATGTTTTCCTTATTTATCTTTGTTAACAAATAAAATTTATCAACTGATTAAAAGATTTTAGAGGAATTCCCAAAGGGAAAGCCCCAGAGAAAGTCAGAACAAAAAAACTGAGGAACGATTACATGCAAAATCTGCATAGGAGATATGCGACAATAGGGTTTCACCAAGAAGTCCTCCAAGTGATTACATTTTTACATGAGATAAAATCAATGTTTAGATGTTTTTCAAATCCTATCTTTCAGATTCAGCCTGCCAAGCAGCCTGATATTGTTTAATTTAAGTTTACGCTAATTTTCTTTCTTTTTATTCGTTTTTTTCATCCATCCATTTTCTAAGCATGAACCTGTATTCCTTATTCATGAGAAAGTATCTAGCCTTTTTTGGGTTTTCTTTATCGTTTTTTATTCCGGTCTATTTTTATTTTTCTTAGTTGTTTTGTTATGTTTTTGTTTAAATTGTAATATTGTTTAGTCAGTTTGCATTATAAAATGTTCTCTCCTTCCAGTTATGCATATGTATATGACACTCATAAAGCTACAAAATTACACGTGTGTGAGAGAGAGGGAGTGTTTTCCTTTTCAATAGAAGAAGAAATTACTTTCATCACACTGATGCTCCATTGTTACAGGCTTTTGCAGTTATGAAGATTGTTGCCCACACTGGCATGACAAAACCTTGCTGGTCTGTCTTAAATCCCAAACTATCAATTCTTACTACTCATTTGATACAGATAACTCCATTCATAGAAATCCCTGTTCACAAGAGAAATGGCTTCGTAAGCAGAATCAAGTGCTCCATATCTGAAAGAATGTACTCGTCTCCTGTCAAATCCATTATGAAAAAGTCAACGTATAGCGAGTTACATCAGAAACAAGGAGGGTCCTCTTCTCTCTATGCTCGACCTAGTTTACTTCAAATGAAGAATGATAAAATAGAAAATCGTGTTAGGATTTATGAGTTCTTAAGAGCATTGGGCATAATCCCCGATGAACTTGATGGCTTAGAACTTCCTGTGAGTCTAGAAGTTATGAGGGAGCGAGTTGATTTTCTTCACAAGTTAGGGCTTACAATCGAGGACATTAACAATTATCCTCTAGTCCTTGGTTGCAGTGTGAAGAAAAACATGATTCCAGTACTTGATTATCTTGGGAAAGTTGGTGTTCGGAAATCATTGCTTACTGACCTCTTGCGTAGGTATCCCCAAGTGCTTCACTCTAGTGTGGTTGTTGATCTTCAACCAGTTGTGAAATACCTTCAGGGAATGGATATTAAGCCAAATGATATTCCCCGAGTCATTGAAAGATATCCAGAGCTTCTCGGATTTAAACTAGAAGGGACCATGAGCACTTCAGTAGCTTACTTGGTTGGAATTGGCATTGAAAGAAGAGAGATTGGAGGAGTTTTGACTAGATATCCCGAGATATTAGGGATGCGGGTTGGGAGGGTGATTAAGCCTTTTGTGGAGTATCTTGAAATTTTGGGGATTCCCAGGCTTGCTGTTGCAAGATTGATTGAGAAACGGCCTCATATTCTCGGGTTTAGCTTAGAGGATCAAGTAAAACCTAATATTGAAGCTTTATTAGAGTTCCACGTGAGACAAGAGATGTTGGCTTCAACTGTAGCACAGTATCCTGAAATTATTGGACTTGATCTGAAGCCAAAGCTTCTCTCGCAGCAGAACTTTTTTAGCTCAACAATTGAATTGGACACAGAGTATTTTGGTGTGGTAATTGAGAAGATGCCACAGGTTGTTAGTTTGAACCAGTCTTCAATACTAAAGCACATAGATTTTTTGAAGTACTGTGGCTTTTCACTGCAACAGGTGGAAAGGATGGTAATTGGGTGTCCTCAGTTGCTAGCGTTGAATCTGGATATTATGAAACTTAACTTTGAATATTTTCAGACGAAGATGGACAGAGATTTGGATGATTTGGTTGAATTCCCTGCATTCTTTACTTATGGTCTTGAATCCACCATAAGGCCAAGACATCATATGGTTGCTAAGAAGGGTCTCAAGTGCTCTCTAACCTGGCTTCTTAATTGCAATGATGACAAATTTGAAGAGCGGATGAGCTATGATTCAATTGACATGGAAGAAATGGAAATGATACCGTCATTTGATATGAAGACTCTTACAGAACCAAGAATCGAGAATTCAGATGATGAAGATGATTTTGAGTCAGATTATAATGAAGATTTTGATGATGCATAAATGTAGCCGAACAGGAAAGAAGTTAACTTGACTAGTAATTCCAAGATTTCCAGTGAGTCTGTACACCTCAATGCTGTTGCTTTGTCGTGAAAATTAGTTGGTTTGATTATGGAATAGCTGGCCGGCATTGAAGGATGGCTAGACCTTTATAAAGTCATCGTTGGAGGATATTGGTTTCCCTGAATGATATTGATGGTATTTATGGAGATATCCTTCAACATGCACAGTAATTGAAGGATTTTTATGGAGATTTGCCTTTCCAGGCGCCTCCATTGGTTTCTCTTTCCATTCTGCAAGCAACATTGCAATCCTTGCATAGGATATCTATAGTTATAATAAATAGATGAACTTTGCATATGTAAAAGCGATTTAGGGGCTGTTTGTGTATGAAATTTTTATAAGATTTTATAGATTTTGCCTCAAATTTTAGTTAGAATTATCGGAATCTTGTTTGTGTGTAGAAGGTGGGCAAAATTAAAAATATTGCTAGGAAGTTGATTTCAAGTTGTTTCGAGTCGGAATTACCGAATAACTTCATGAAGTGATTTTGGCGATTCAAGCTTTTAGCCCCATTTTTGAAATTGTAAATTTTATTATTTTTTAATTCAATTTGAACCTTGAGAAATGTACTATATATGTGGGGTTTATTTTAAATGTTTAAAATTATTTATCTTTGTGGAATTTTGTTTGATAGAGCTTAAATTTAAGAATATAATAGTATAAAAAACGTGCATATCTAAACTCGGGAGAGTTATATTAGTTTAAAGTTTTAAAATTAGGTTTTACGTGACATTCAAATTTATTCTAACAAATTTATTACCAATTATAATTCACATTCAGTATATAATTAATTTTAAACAAATTCTCTTCTATTTTTTAAAAATCTAATATCCAAACAACCCCTTAGTAGTAGTAAGGGGCTTAGGCTCACTCCCTTGTGTTTGAATTATTCGTACAAATACAAATATGGGAGACATTGGGAAGATGAAGGGATGTTTATCTCTTTGGCTGATAAATCATGAGCCTAGAGGGTGTACACTAGTTGGGATTTCATTTTGAGCGAGGTCATACGTATATACAATTATTCTCGTAAATTGTAATTACATTTATTGTTAGCCAATGTGTTGTAGCGTAACTTTTGTCCTCTCATATGAGTAGTGTTTTAAAACTTGGCTCGAACGTACTCGGATTGGCAGTCATGCCCATTTAACTAGGCTTAACCCAAGTACTAGGTTGACATAAAATATCTTATTTTCTCTTTCTACCACCCACTCACTCCTAACCCTAAGAGAGGAATTAGAGGCGGCTTCCCTAGTTCCTCTCTTCCCCCTTCCATTTTTTTTCCCTATTGGGGCCACCTCCCTCTCTTCCCCATTGGACTGACCATGATCTCGAAGTAACCCCCATCCCTGACTTCCTCTCTCTCCTTTCCGATAGCTTCAGTCTTAATTAGGGATGCCATCAAGTCGGGTTTGGGTTGAGTTTTGTCTAACTCGAACCTGATAGGCCGATACCACTTAAAGAAATTGTAACCCGAATCTAACCCATTTAGAATAAAAAATATTTTTAATTTTTTTTAAAAATAATTTAAAATTGTATATAAAAATAATATTTTATATTTATAATTTTATTTGGGTAAGGTTAGATCACTTAAAACCCAACCCGAATAGCTATTTGGGCTAAATTTTAAAAACCAAACCAGATTAATTAGGGTCAGCTTAAGTTTTACCATATACTCGACCTTGAGTGACATTTGTTATCTTAACCCTCTTCCCCCTCCTCCATTGCCTTTCTCTTTGAAAAGGGCTCCATAAATACCGAATTGAGGCTAATTGATAGTGTGCACTGGAGGAGGAAGATCCAACTAAACAAGTGGTAGAGGGGGTATGGGCGAAACTAGTTTGGATCAAGACATCAACAACAGCGGGAGATGTTGGTAAGGTTGTTAACGAGCCGAGCTGGCTCGTTGAACAAGCCTAGCTTAGCTCGAATTAGGCTCGACTAGAATCGGGCTTGGATCGAACTCAATTCAAGCTCGAATAGGCTCGAGCCGAGTTTGAGCATACCCCTACTCGACTCGGCTCGAATAAAACTCAAACTCAAGCTCGAACTCGAATATAATTTTAAAATTATATTATATATATAATAAATAATACATATATATGCATATTTTATATAAACATAATTATTAATTTAAATATATATTTATGACATGTTCACTTTGTTCTAGATTAATAACTCCATTTGATTAGTTCATTTTGAAAAATCAAATGGAGTTATTAATCTAGGATGAATGAAATATATAAAACGACATACAATCACATATATGTATCAATACAATATATCATATATGATATATGAGACCTATTTATATGAGCCAAGGCTCACTCACGACTGCGTGAGCCTCGATGTCGTGCATCCTCATATTACAATCCAACAACACACATAACTCAGGAGGCAGATTAGTTTATGTCATCTTGCACCCTCATATCTCGATCTGATGGCCCATGATATCTTGGCTCACGCTGATGTACGTGAGCCCAAACTTATATAAAATTTTTTTCATGATATTTATCCTTATTAAATTGTAATTGATATATAATTTATATATATGATATATATTTTATAAAAATAAAAATATTGGAGACACAAAGACTAATATAATCCTTCTATCCCAAATTAATAGCTCCATTTGGTTTTTGAAGATGAACTGAAATTAGTTCAATTGAAAAACCAAATGGAGCGATAAGTATATGATGAGGGTTAATATGATATCACACTAATATACTTAAAAATACTTTTAAAAGAAGTATGACTTTAGGGGGACCAACCTTAGTTTACAAAAGAATGATTACATATTCTTTTAAAAGTTGAAAGCATGACACTGGTACCGTCCTCAGCTTACAAAATGTATATATTTTTACATATATTATAAATTTTTTAGAGACATACTAAAGCTAAAGAATAATTTTTTTTAATAAGTGATTTATAAGCATGTAAAGAAAAGAAAATACGAAGAAGTAGATGATAATATTGCCTAACTAAGTTTTTTATTTTCTACAGTTTTTTTAGTGATTATATGCACATAAAGAGAGGAACATAATAATGCTATCTATTTTGAGCATATGTAACTAAAACTCATTTGTCATAATTTTCTTCTTTAACAGTGATTATAGTCAGATGTTCAAGGTGTAGTCGTAATATTTGTTTAAGTATACTTAGTAATATTTAATACTAAAAATATATTAATATGTGTGATACTTTATATACTTTAGATTTTTATATATATTATTTTTATTTTTTTAGTTCGAGCCTAGGCTCATGATTCACTTACTTAAGTTCAAGCTTGAGCTCAAGCCAAGCTTTGGATTTCCAATTCGAGTTGAGCTCGAGCTGAAAATTTCAAGCTAATTCGAGCTTTGAGCCGAGCTCGAGCCGAACTTTAGCAATTTGAGCTCGAACCACAAAAGCCCAATACTTAGCTCAGCTCGACTCGTAAACACCCCTAGATATTGGAAAGACTTCACTTTTGCAATTCCATTAGAGGTTTATCCGCGCACAAGAGAAGGTAAGCTGCTCCATGCTAGCATAATGCTTGGGTTCTTCTTAGAGCCACCCCTGCTCCTCAGACCTGAACCACAATCACCCCCTCTCTTCCCTCTTCATCTTTTCACTTTTCCCCCTTCCCTTCGTGGTTCTTTTTTTTTTGTTTGTTAAAACTAGGAGCAGCCTGGTCGTCTGTGCAACAGTTCAACTAGCTGAGCTACAGTGACTTGTCCAGGCCAACCTTATCCGACAACCCGAATGACTGGCCTTGAAGCCGGTTGAAGAATACATGTTATTTTACATTATTTGAATCAAGCAATCAAATATGTCCTATAATACCATGAGATCCTAGGCCAGCTTGCCGCTGCTATTACTTTTATAGTGTTTAGCTGTAGACTGGACTTTGTGGGTAAGCTATCTCGGACGAGGACAACACGAGTACGATGAATGGTCACTGTATCTTAGTTCCCTCGAAATGGGCATCTTTGCCATTTTGGGGGCATATGGAACATATTTTCCTGACCATTTATCATGTCCGGTTTGCATGTGGAGGGGGGATATGGGAATTGTAACAACAGTTTAGGATATATCCTCAAGTTTCTCTTCATCAAACATTGGTCATGAAAACCGGTCAGGCTACAAGTCCCAAGGTATATCTTACTATTTTCTTAGAACCAATGAAATATAAAATATACAAAATTAAAATAGAGCTTTTGGTGGACGAGGACACTTTTCTTATTTTGATAAATGGACGAGGACACTGGTAGTTTAACTTTCGTTTTTGTTTTGGTATCTCGCTGATAGTTTAATTACTTATTCAAGAAATTTGAGCTCCTGTAAGCTGCTGTCGTTGAGCATGTAAGTCAAAAGCAGAAATTAAACCTGCTGTGAGCACATCTGATATAGAATGAGACTATATGCACCCTAATAACCCCCTTAGTACCCCATTTTACTTATAAATTCATAAGGGGGTTTATAGGGTTATTGGGATACTAAGAGGATTATTAGGGTGCATATAGCCTCTTTCTTGATATATCATCATTGCAACCTCTTTTTTTTGTTTTACCTAGTAAAAAATGTGTTATTTAACGTAAGTAAATTTCATAGCGCAGGTAATATCTAAAATATTTGCATAATTTGCATAATGTCGCAAGTAGTCTTATGAACATGTAAGAGGTCACATATACGTGGCATGAAATGACCTAACTACTTTCGCACTATTCTTCTTCTACTTCATCTCTAACCTCCTCATCTGCCTTTTAGCCCAATTTTGCCTCCAACTCCTCTATTATTGCTGCACTACCTCCACCTTTATCTATGTCGCCACTTCCGTGCTTCTCTGGTTCCTCCACTGTCGCCATATTCTCCTTATGGTTGTGCCTTTCGTGGAGCCAAATTTTACTTGACCATAATCTCTATTTATTCTAGTACATGTTACAACTCTATTAATAATATTTTTTTAATATATAAATTATATGAATTTTAGATTTTTTTTCTTTAGAAGCTTTAAACTTAAAAATTGAGCTCATAAACATCTTCAAGTACTTAATATCGACAATGACTTTTATTTTTACTTGATTTGAAATTTTTTCCAACATTGAACAAGCCTTCGACTTACATTTAATATTCTTTGTTGTTAAAAAAATCTCAAAATTGAGTGAAAATAAAACTCATTATTGATATTAAGTACTTAAATATATTTATGAGTTCAATTTTAAGTTTGAAGCATGTAAAGAAAGAAAATTTAAAATTTATATAATTCCTATGTTTAAAAACATTGTTAATGGAACTTTAACATGTGTTGAGATTAATGAAGATTATGGGGAAAGCGAAATTTGTCTCCATTGGAACCATAACGATCAAGAGGGTTAGAACTTTTATGATGGTTATGACCGGATCATGTCCAATTCCGGCAAATGCCAAAAATAAAGAAGAAGAGAAGAAGAAGGTGATAAAGGAGGAGTCGAAGGAAAATGTAGGGGAGGTGGTGGTAGAATAAAGGAGGAGCTAGGTGTGATTGCAGCAGAGGAGGAGGTAAGGGTGACAACAACAGAGGAGCTCGAGGCTAAAACATGTTAGAGGCAAAGGAGGAGGTTAGATATAACTAATTAAGTGGATTACTAAAGCTATAGTGGAATAAGAATGAGCTAAGGATAGTTAGTTCACTTTATGTCTTATGTGTAGCCTCTTATATATACATAAGTCTATTTGAGGCATTATATGAGTTACATGTTGTGATTATAATGCCTACTAGAATGATCTAGCTAATCATCTACACAAAGGTAGTGGATCCTTGTGAGGAACAATAACGTGCAAGAAAGACAAACAATAGATAGCACACTGTATTTTCTATGATTCGGCGATGATGCCTATGTCCACGGGATCACATAATTTTTTCACTTTTCAATAGAAGAACAATACAAGTGGAAGATTATAACTTTACAAAGCTTCTGTTGTGGCCAACTACCATCCCCAAAGGTACAAAAGAGCCTTTTATACCCACAAGGGACGTATAGTCTTGTATCTCATTATTTAAGGAAGGAAATCCTAGAGTAGTCAATCATGAAGAATCCAAATGAAGTGATTTTTGTATTCTATTCTACGATCGATCGCTGTGAGTTGGTGATCTATTGCTTTTTGCCTCGATTAGTTATAAACCTAAGGCAATTGTTCATGTACCATCGATTGATTGCCCAACGCCTCATTCTAATTTTTAAAGTATCTAAAATATGTATCGATTGATTAGTTTGGTGATGATTGATCGCCCAACACCTCAACTTGATTTTTACTGTATCCCCTTTTAGTGTCCATCGATCAGTTTGGCCCTCCAATTGATCACTTTATTACGGACAATCTTCTATAACTTCACATTACACATTTTGGATATTACGTGAGTCATAGAGTTTATTTATGTTAAATTAAAGAAAAAAGCATTTTTAGGAGGCTATGAAAGAAAATATCAGATTTTGATTCTTACTCTTTATCTTTGCACTCCTCCGTAAGCATCAGGTTACTATTATTTTCAAATTTATGCGAGTGCATGTGTGTGAGCTAAGGGACAAAAGTATAGCGTGGGGAAAACGACGAAAGCATGAAAAGAATATTTGATGCTGGAGCAGCTGATCACGATGTTTTACTCTCTCTCTTTCTTTCTTTCTTTTTTTCTCCCTTGTTATATTCAGACGCAGCAAAATGGATGTTTGCAACACCCTATCCGCATGCATTATTCACATATTCTTTTCCAAAACTTTCTCATAGCCTCAATCATTATGAAGAAAAGAGGGATGTGTTTTCCCGCTTTAATGGCATGGCAATGGCGGACACCCCCCATATGCTTTTCAACACCCTCGCCCTTGTCTTTTTGATGGGGTCTCATGTTTCTTGTGGCATGCCATGGTTTTTGCGATGGCAAGTGAAAAATACTATATTTTTTTTATGTTGTATATTGTACATGAGTTTTTTTTATGAGTATGGGCCCACACACTATGCGGATTGTTGAATTTCAATCTAATAGTTTATATAACTCAGGGTACATATAAATTATGTGCCCCTTTACACCATCAGATCTCAATGGGCATGTGCGTGAGCTCAATTTCATACTAACTTTATTTGTTCTACATTTATTGCTAATTCTTACAATATTTTTACCATATGTAAGGTAAGCATTTCATTTAGAGACACAATAAAAATTGTGTATTTAATAAAGACAGTAATTTTATCCACACCATGTTATAAATATGCATGATTATATAAGGACATGCTATTTGAACAAAAAAAATAATATCCCAGACGCCATCTATCTTGCCACCATATAAATTGCATGGCCCCATGGGGGCTAGGTTCAAGAAAAAAAATATTGTGTTTAAGCTAGTGGTGGCAATAGGCCATGTCGAGCCTAAGTTGGGCACCACTCTGGCCCTTCCAGCTACTGAACTGACCTGACCCAGCATGACCCACTACCCAACCATTTTGTGCCTAGGCCGAGCAGGCTCGTGGTCTAGTCAAATGTGAAAAAATTAATTAATAAATATAACAAATTAATAATATTTATATTCACTTACTTTTAGAGAGGTAAAAATTATATTACTATAGTATAAGTACATCTCAAATAGGTTGGCACCGACTCACTTAAATATCATATGCAATTTATCTTTAACACCTCTAAGATTAAAAAAATACATTTGAACTATCTAATTAATTAAAAATTCTGAAAAATCATCTTCTAACTCCTCTTCCATCTTTAGAGCTTATTATTTATCTTCTACATCAAACTAATCCTTCAAGCAGATATAACTAGCCGGCTCCTTGAGTTGACCAGTGTACTAAAAGCAAACTTTGATGCTATTGTAAATACTTTAAGTATAGGTATATCTTGCACTAAGGCAACAAGCAAATGATTACTTTTTTCATGTGTCCACCACCAAACTAAAACATCTAAGAAATTTAATTCTTCTTATGTTATATAATTAATAAAATTATTTTATAAAAACATAATTAATTCACTAATAGAATTAATAACCAAGAAATGTTATTTTTATTTCAAAGGGCTTGGAAGAGTAGTCCTTCTACTACCACATATTGATTCATATATATTATATAAAGAATGTACGGTGATTTTAATATTTTCATTGAAAATGTTATAATTTATATTTATATTACTATGTATACTATCTACTAATATTTGTACACCAGTTAAGTTAACTTGATCCTATGATCCCTAATTGCACGTAAACATAAAAAAACATAGAAAATTTAGATCAATATTTATTATATTTTGCTTCCATTGACCCACAAATCTCATTACATATATCATTATTTCTATATTTGGCAAACATAAGAGTAATATTATAAAGTTGATTAAGAATTAAAGAAGAAGTATGATAATTAATGAACACCGGATAATTATTTTGTAGCTCCATAAAAGACATGCAAAAGTTTCAAAATAACAAATGCAATTAAATAAGTATAAAACATATGGGCATTTTTTTCTTGACACTATAATATAATCATTTCTTTCATATCGACACAAGATTTAAAATTAGATAAGTGTTATTTCATCTATATTTGATATCTAAGACAATTTTTATATATTTTTTACCACATTGTTTGCACAACTCCTTAAATTATTGATATATAAATGGGATATAACTAATAAATAGAAGTGCTTCTCTAATATGCTTAATATGGTATTTAATAACATGTAAACCGTCTTAACCCAAAAAATAACAATACGATAACAACATTTTACATGAAAATATGTGTCACCGAATATAGGTTGCAAGTAACTTTTAAGATGATCTACAACATTATATTTGAAGCATTATCTAAAGTAATAGAAATAATTTTGTAGTAATGTAAATTGGCCATTATAGACCTACTAATCACAATTGTTGAATGAGTAAATTGTAATAAATTAAACATGATAATTATCTTATTCATAACCCAATCATGATCAATATAATGTACAATAATGCAAACATATCCTAAATTTTGGTTAATAGTCATTTGTAGCATGACTTAGTTGTATGTGTGAAATCTTATGGAATGATAGGTTGAGGGCATTTTCTGCATACCTTTCAAACTTGGCATCATCTTCAAAGGAAAAAGGTTATATGGTGAGCTCAATGTACTTGACCAACTCATTATGATTTATACTTTCATTGTATATGAAAGTACTTATAGAATTTGATGAATGTTATGCTACTTAAATGAGCTTGCCTTAGTTCTCTAACTTCATGCTTGGGGGTGCACTTGTCGATGTGCCTAGTATGATGTCCAATATTCATAGTACCTATATAATTGAATATAGTTTTGTGATAGTTGCTTATTGCTTTCACTATGATATCCACATGCTTCGTTGGGTTTGACACTTGTTAGTTTATCACGTACTCACACACATAAAAAACTTTGCTCTTATTTAGTACACCTACCCCCACGTGGCCACACCCATGGGTTGCTGGTGCCAATGACATATATGTTATTACATCGATGTTGTTTTCAATGTTGAACTCGTAATCAAGATAAATTGCCCCTCATTCGACAAGTAAGTAACTTTACGGAGATTTGGAGGATACTTCTCATTGAAGTTAATAAAAGAAGCATGAGAATGGTAAACCATTTATTAAAAAAAGAAAGAAAGGGGAAGATAAAATTATAAAGTATGGAAATAATTAATAATAATAAAATAATAATCTAAAAAAATTAATTACCTCAAATTTATGTAGGTACTTAAAATTGCCCTTTGGACTTTGGAGTGAAAAGGATTGAAGAACGAAGATTAATTTGCAGAGAGCTTGAAGAACTTGAAAGTCTTGATTTTTAAAGATTGTTTGAAGATTTTGTAGAAGGCTTTAGCCTTTTTGAAGAACTTGAGAGATTGAGTTAGAGTGAGATGCATGAAAAATCCCCTCCCCCTTCCCTCCTACTTATATGGGAGCAACTTTTATTAAATAACAAAAATACCCCCAATAAATATTAAAAGTGGCTTTCTTGGGGGATTTATTTGGTAAGAGCCAAAAGAGCAATTGGCTAGGCTTTTTTCAAACCATAGGCCGCAAATTGGAAGAATTATAGTTCAAAACTTGAGGGAGAGTGTGTTATATCTCCCAGAATTAAACTAAATTTCATATAACAAGTTTAATAGATAAAATTAGTTCGAGGAAATATGACGAGCCAAGTTTTCACAAAATGGTTTAAGGAAGTAAATCAATACTTGAGGTCACACTTATAATTTTAATTACAACTGATTAAGAGATAGAACCAACAGCCAAGTTAAGTAACGGGCGCTTAAATTTGGTTGTGGACCGAATGCTGTCTCCAACTCAAAAATGTAGTGTTCCCCGTTCCTTTCCCGTTAAGGAAACAGCCGGTTGCCTGCTTCAACACCAACTTCAGTCCCACACTAGACGTGCGTTGAGAGCACTTGGACTCTTCACTACTACAGTAATCAGTAGACAGTAGTGTACAGTACCATTGGCAAGGATACGGTGGAGGTAGGGGGGTAGCCGGTAGCGTCTCTGGAGGAATACCCGGCGGCGAGGCTCCCTACAGTGTCTGCCCAACAGAAAACTGTTTCAGAGACGGGTCACCTTCCTTCTGCGAAGTACTAGTCGCGACGGCTTCAGGCATATATATATATTTACCAAATGGCCATGCTGGTGGGTTCCGCCTTTGCTCTCCGATGACGGGCTCTTGGCTTCGCCCCTACAACACACGTTATTTGCGTCGGCTTTGCAAAAGCCTTGTCCTGTAGGTAAGGTGGGTTTTTTGTTCTCTAGTTCCTTGAGATGTGAGTTATGCAGGAATCGTAGGATAGAATGCCTACTGGAGAAGGAAAAAAACCAACTTGAAAAGAATCAACAGGATATCTTTCTACCAGCCCCCTCGTGGATTCTCTGCTTTCTTGGTTGTGGGATTTTTTGTCCTTAAGGTGTTGGCTTTCAGCTTACCTTCAGCCATCCCTGATTCTGCAACAAGCAAGTACCTTTACTCCAACCTCGCCGAGAGGAAAGAACAAAGGAACATCAATCCTTTACTTTTGGTCGATCCTACTTCTGTTCTCAAAAGGAAAACCTAGAGGAGCATAAATCAACCTCATTCTCTTGTTCTTATGCTTTCTTCCTCAAATGGGTTGTGCGAGCTCCAGGTGTTGTACAGGCTACGGGGCGTCTTCGTCGGATGACGATAATGGGCAAACCGGCAATGCCGGCATCTACGATCCCCATCATTTGGTGGATGGTCAAGAAAATCTCCGGCATGTTCTTACTGAAAGCTCAATTGGCCACGCCCCTGTCCCTTCCCGTAACTACCACCTCCAGTTCTCCTACCTGACGCAGCGGGGATACTACCCTGATGGCCCAGACAGAGACAATCAGGATAGTTTTTGCATCAAGACCCAGCTCCAAGGTAACCCCAATCTCCATTTTTTTAGCGTGTTTGATGGACACGGGCAGTTGGGCTTTGAGTGTTCCAATTTCGTGAAGGACAGGCTAGTTCAGATATTATCAAATGATCCAACGCTGTTAGATGACCCGATAAAAGCCTATAATTCTGCATTTTTGGCCACCAATGATGAACTCCATGAGAGTGAGATTGATGACACAATGAGTGGTACAACTGCCATAACGGTACTTGTAGTGGGGGACACGCTTTATGTTGCCAATGTGGGCGACTCGAGAGCTGTAATGGGTGTCATGAATGAGAACAATAGTGTTGTGGCAAAAGATCTATCGACGGATCAGACCCCTTTCAGGAGAGATGAATATGAGAGGGTGAAGCTCTGCGGGGCCAGAGTTTTGAGTGTTGATCAATTGGAGGGACTCAAGAATCCTGATATACAGACATGGGGCACGGAAGAAAGTAATGATGGCGATCCTCCAAGGCTTTGGGTACAAAATGGGATGTATCCAGGTACTGCATTTACAAGGAGTGTTGGTGACTCAACAGCAGAGAGTATTGGCGTTATTGCAGAACCTGAGGTATTGAAAGTGCAGCTCATGCCAAATCACTTGTTTTTTGTAATTGCAAGTGATGGGGTTTTCGAGTTCCTCCCCAGTCAAGTTGTGATCAATATGGTAAGCTTTTTATGACTTGTATAGATTCCGTTAATACTGCTTTTCATTGTTCATTTCTTACCTTCTCTCCATGTTATCAGTTACTAAATTTTGGGTTTCCGACCACTCCAAATTTCCCTGTTACATGGACTTTAGAAGATGTTTTGTTTTGTAAACATCAGAACCACAAAGCAAACTTTTTGAAGCCAACGATCAGTTAATTTATGGCACATAGTTATTCTGTGCATACTCAAATACTCTTATAACTATGTCCAAGTTTTCTTTGTTTCCCATTTGAAATGGTTATTGTTGGATAATCTGTCAGTCTATCTGCATCTCTCTATTTGGGCCTATATAGCAACAAGGTCTGTCAAGCCCTAGACCAGATGCAGACAGATAATCCAACAGTTATAACTAACTGATTTCTCTCTTTAAAGTCCAGCCTCTTATCTTTGATACACTACCATCATCAGTTAGTGTTTTGTGACGCTGAGTGTATGCCATATGCCAGGGTTCAACATCATTCATAGGAGTACATCTGTTATTACTTGAAAAAATAATGGCGATTGTATTGTGCTCGTCCCTTTTATTGTCAATGATCTTCTAAAAAAGTACATGAAGATTTGTCTTCCACTGGATACACACATCATGAGGGTTTTGGCAATGGGTTGTCTATATATGCTTGTGCTGTTGGCATGTCCGCATTTATAATTTAGAACGTTTCTATTTTACTGCTCGCATGACCAATATGCACTTTGATATATTGCAAATAGCGAACACAGATTAATGTTCACATACTATCAGTTGATGAGACAGTGATAAGTGTTCATTTATTTTCTCTTCTTAGTTGTTGTATCTAGCAGTATTAATATCTACATATAGACCACAATATAGTCTTTACTCAGGAAATTTTTTTTGAACATTACAAGACCAATAAATTTGTTTTTCAGTTGTGTAAAAGTATTTGCATTGATGCACTTTGATGCAGGTAGTGAAATTCACGGACCCTCGAGAAGCTTGTGCTGCAATTGCTGCAGAGTCATATAAACTATGGCTTGAACATGAGAACCGAACTGATGATATAACAATCATTATCGTACACATCAAAGACCTACCTCATAATGTAAAATTGAACACCACCTTGCATTTTTTACGTGTTTTCTCTTTGTTGGCTACTGACTTAATTTTCTGTTGGATTGCAATAGTTTGAAATGGGTAGTGCTGACGGAATAAGTAGATTTAGACCTAAACCATCACTGTTGGTGGCTGAGAACGGGACATCTGAGAGTATTGTATACCTGGGCTCAGAAAATCATGTTTCAAAGATTGAGCCTGTCACATGTCTGCAGCCTTGTTCTCTCAGGGAACTTGCAGAAAGGAGTTCTGCAAGTGTTGCCCCAAAGCCTTTGGAACTTAAGCCCATGAAAACGGTGTGTATCCTTCTAATAAACTTATGCATCTTTTTTGCTTATTTTTATATCTTACTGAAATTGGCACGGTTGGCAGTAGCAGTGATGAACCAGCGGGCGAGGGAGAGGCTTGATGTGATACACTTTAAAGGCATATTGAAGGTAGAAATCTTCCTGGTATAATTCTTGTTCTCGAACCATTAAGGTAACCAAGTTCATTAGTTGTAGGTTTTATCCCGTGTGCCTTTCCGGCAAAGGGAAATTTAGATTTCACTGTCTTCTTGATTTTCATTCAAGTATTCCAATTCAGTGCTCTTCTGGACAGCATTTTCCAACTTAAAAACTTTTATTATAAACTATTACATTCTTTTATATATTGGAGCTGTTGGTACTTGTTTTCTGATCATCTCTGATTAGATGATTCCATGCTGCAGCATGATGTGACTAATGCCGTGGAAGAAGCAATATGATGTCAACGTGAGCTTCTGCATTAATGAAACCATGTTTTTTCTTTTGTTGTTGTAACCCTAAGCAGTAATTACTTGCATCTATGATCTATGTCCATAACTTTCACCACGAAAAATGTTTGTACATAGCCCAATATACTTTCTTTTCTTTACAATATGATTATACGTTATTCGTCCACTGGTGAGCCCTTGCATAATAACTACGTAAAAAAATTTGTTAAGTACGAAGGCAACCCAGGGCTGGCTTTTATGAAGGGATTAGGATCACTAATCATAATTAAGTAACATTTTTTTTCCAATAAATTGAAGTCAGCTACATGGATCTTATGCTTTTATTATAACATGTTTTGTATTAGTATTAATTTCTTCTAAGTTCTCTAAGGCCTCTTTCTCTTTTATATTATTTACGTAAAACCTTTATAATTTTTTTATTAGGGCATCAATTAGTCTTTTTTATACACGTCTATTCAATACAACCTACGTTATCTGAACTTCTCTCCTAAAGGGTAGCACTCATTTGGACAAAAAACATGATGACTAAAGAACTTGTTTCCGGTAGAACTTCCACTTTGTTTAATCGAAATGGACCCTTTGGTTAACTAGATTGTTTATCCCAATCATACCGCATATGCGCCCATTGCTTAATGACAAACTGCCATCCTCTCTCTATCTTAAAAACCAAATAGAGCTATAAATACGAGATAGAGGAAGTATGATTTATGAAGGAGAAACATTTCTATGTACTCTCTCGGTAAGACGTGGCCTTGACACCGTTTTGGGTTTGTTTTAGGTTTTGATAAACCTGACTTGTGTATACCATTTAAAAAAAAATAGTTGTACATTTTATTTTCTATATTGTATAGTAATTGTTTCATTTGTAAATAACTATAAATTTCATGGAATGTGAGAACAAAGACAAAATTGTCAATACTTGAAACTTTTCATGGCAAAAAAACAAAAGTTCTCAATAGCCTTTTAGATTCGTGTACCCTTTAGACATATGCTAGACACTTTCTAATTAATAGGAGAACAGAATATGAGACAACTAATGTGGGATGAGTGTTCTTTTAAATGAGACAATTAATATGAGATAAAGAGAATAATACCAATACCAATGCGAGATAATAGAACAAACTGCAGACTTCGGCTTGTTGAGGAGAACAAGTATAATGAAGTTACTTTGTTAAATGACAGATGACAGATTTATGCCCTTGATGGGAGACCTTTCGGGGTGGGCGTGGACCTTGTCGAGTATAATAAAATAATACTCCATTCGTCTTAAAATTATAGTTCAATTTGACAAAAAAAATTGTTCTATATTATTAGTTTTATTTTGTTCAATTTAAATGGTTGGGTAGTAAGAAAAAAGTATCATAAGCTTATTTTCCCTTTCATTGTATGCGAGTTTCATCATTTGATAAAAACAACTATTTTTTCAAGATATATGCCTATGAAACCTATGTTCTAGGACTATAAACACATAGAAATGCATACTGCTCAGATTTATGTTTGTCTGTCTTTCTCTCACTTGTCAGACTGCCCGTGTGTTCATGGAATTTTTTTCATAGTTAGCATATTCCTATGCCTCAAACTATCAAATTCACTTTTTTTTTTTCAAATTTCATATTTAGTTTTTAGCATCTTCATGTGTCACGCCCTGATACACACCACCCCGAGCCAAACCCGATCAAACGAGGAAGCGGCATGCGGCACAACAAGATAGAGTTGAAATGCAGAAGACTTAACCCACCATTGGGTAGAACATATTATGAAGTTGCGCACATATACTTTGTATAAAAGCAAATAGAGTAAAGAAATTACTACCAATTAAAGTATTAGTCTACTCATACTCACATACTAGTCATAAACAAGCCCACACATGGATAAAATAAGTCTAAGCTAACAATAACTAAATAGAAAGCTTGAAGTAGAGTCAAGTGTATATTTATCCCAATATGACATAAATAAACTAACATAAAAAACCCATCATCTTTATGAATCCCCTCTCAATGATCAGCGTCATCCACATGTTCAACATATAGCCCATCCGAACAACCTGCATGATATGATATACATGCCCAAAATAAAACACAAAACAAAGAGGGGTGAGCCAAAACTTAGTAAGGGTTTAATACGAAAAGTAAATTCATAATGACAACACATGCATATTTAACATAACATTCATTACATAATCAATTATTATGCTCATTCATCATGGAATAGTCACATAAACCTGTGTCACATATGGATCATGTCATAATTTATATTTTATAACATTTACTCATGCCACCTGCATGTCATGTTATCTATAACATATCTCATCAATACATAGTTATGTCACTTGCATATAATGTTATATATAACATATTTCATTAACACATACTCATACCACCTGCATATCATGCTATATATAACATATTTCAATAACACATAGTCATGTCGCATTCATATCATGCTATATATAATATATTTCATCCACACATACTCATGCCACCTGTATATCATGTTATATATAACATACTTTATCAACACATAGTCGTGCTACCTACATATCATGTTATAACTCACATTTTATAAGCACATATCATGCCACATGTGCATCATGGGTTCATCAATAGTTCATTATACATATACACCTCATACGTAAACATATGAAACTCATTATCATATTCATATCTTGTGTGAATCATCTCTCAACATAAACATAATGTATATTCATTTCTCATTAAAAGCATTCACCCTGCAACATCAAGTGCATCAACTACTCACTATCCTTCATATTCATGCAAATCATACCATAATCACATATATAAAATAAACTTTATTGTTCTTACACAACCTGTGTCAATTAGCATTATATCTCATACAAATGCAACAAATCAATTGTGAATGTCTCACAATTAAGAAAAATAATCAACTCGCTCACCTAGGACAATCCTTATCGGAGAAGGTCTGAATTTCTATAAGAGAAAAACTATAGCGATTTGGGTAGGTTCTCTAATTGGGAAGATACCCCATGCTTACCCAGGATAATCCTTGGCAGGGAAGGTCCGAATTCTATGAATGAAAGCTAGAGTAGCCTACTCGCTTAGGACTAACCTTGCAAGTGAAAATTCAAATTCCTCGAAAGGAAAACTAGAGCAGCGTGGTAAGCTGGTGAACACGGATATATCATCCTGGATTCTCAATGTCCATGTAACTTATCAAATAAACTCACATAGCAATTTATTTTATCTCAACCCGGGGAGGCACCACGTTCTTGTAGGAACACAAAATGAAAACATGTTCTTTCGAACCCAAAACTGATTTAATAAGCCTCTGAACGATTAATCTGACATCCAATTACATCAAATCAAATAATTACAGCTAATCACGATTAATCTTTTTTATAAATTATTTTGATGATGCATTCAACATGGTACATACATGAGCAAATAATAAATGAGTTCATATAAGTAAACATCATCAAATCGGTCCATATGTGCACAAAACACAGTCCATTTGTGTCAAATAAAATCATATAAGTCTATGTAAGAGTGTACATAAGCGATATTGTTCAAACCTAAGCTAAAACATGTAAAACATGGATAAATAATAATCAATTATATATATGCAAGCATCACTAATTTATCATAGTCCTATCTAACAGAAATCATTCAGTAAATGTGTTAAAAATACCGAAATACGAATTTAAGACAATTGTAACGTCATGTTAGAATTAGACAAGTATAACATATACATAAACTAAAACATGTAAAACATAATTCACCATAAATCAATATAATATGTGAACATACTAGAATCATTAAGTAATTTATGAAAAAGTCATCAAACATGGACTTAAGAAAAGTAGAATGTTATGCTAAAACTAAACAAGTATAGTCCTTAAGCTAAATCATAAATTAAAGATAATTCTCATGCAATCACAGTAGCAATCTAGGTAATATTAACTCATTTCACCCTAGAACATGATATATCTAATTATTTGCATGCTTAATCACAAGAAAATAGTCATAAATAATATATTTTTAGTAAATCACCATTAAAATTCAAAATGAAGTAAGAAACCCACATAAACCTACAACACATGCAACCTAATGGATAAAACCATTCGAGATAAAATTCCCTTACTTCTATGAAGACCTTAGATCTAGGGAGAAGATTCAATCCTCGAGAAATCCTACCCAAAAATTAAGATTTTTGTTAAAATTTAATTAAAATTAATTAATAGGCTCAAATCAACTTGAAAATAGGTAGATATAGAATATCCTTTGGTTAAAAACAAAAATCACCCATTTAGGGTTTTTAATCAAAATTAAAATAAAATTTTTAATAGAAGAAATCAAGAATCAAATTAGGAAAATGAAGATAATAAGGATTAAGACTAAAATTAAAAGATTAGGGGTGATTAAGGCAAGAAAATACACATTAATCCATTTTTTATTTTTAGGAAATGAGAGTAGAGCACCTCCTTCTCCCTTACACAAATCTTCCCCAAATGGGCAAGTGACTAGTGTGTTTTTTAAATAGTAAGATTTTAGGCTAAGTTTACAAACTGTTGGGCTATAAAATAGGGTAAAAACACCATAAGTGACTAATTTTGGTTATTTTAATGCCTAAAATAAATTTAATCATCCAAAACCTACTAAAACAAATTAATAAAAGTTTAGAGGGTTGTGGGTCTCACGCCATCCAATGTGGATGTGGGACCCACACCCTTTATTAAGAAAAAATTATAATAAAATCCCATAAAATTTATAAAAAATAGATAAATCATGTTTGACATTATAACGTATAAGAAGTGAAATTAAACCTTATTTAAACCATAATTACTAACCCTTAACTCCAAAAATCAAGTCAATCCGGCAATTCAAGTAAAACCACACAAATATACATAATTAAAAAGGAAATTAAACCGGTTAAAATTAGAGATCTTACATCATGGATTGGTAATGGATTATCATCCTCCCATATATTTCCAACTCCGACACAATAACCATTGTGCAGGGCATGCCTAAGCTGAGGTCGTTGCCACCAATGACTAATTTGAGCTTGCTTTGAAGGAGTCGATCGTAACTACTCATCACAAGAATTATGTGACATTGACATTACTTTTGAGAGGAATTTTTCAATAGCAATACTCACCTTCAATGTCCATTATGACCCGGTCTTAGACAGATTATGATGGGATCATCAATCTTGTTAGATTCAACATTTTCTCATAAGTCTTGTCCTATCACCTTTGTGTCATCCCGCTACTTTAAAAGGGATAGTGATAATCCTACAACAAAAAACACCTATAAAAATTCACATAACAAAAATGTTCATAAAAATTCACACAATAGTTTTAATTTGACTTAACAAGTAAGCCCCACACAAAGTTTACATGAGATTATTTATCTAGATTAATCAAAACTTATGTGTAATATATAAATATATTTGTTGTAAAAATATAATTTTCCTTAAAAAACAAAAAAAGTTACCTTCCTTTCCATCTCTTACTTTCCTTTTCTCCTCCTTGTCCTTACTTTTAAAGTCTTCTACCATTATTGTTGTCGTTGCTGCCATCCCATTACTTCTATCACGTGCCACCACCATCACCACTAGTGTCATCACCACCATCGTTTCTACTTGCATACCTCTACCACTTATGCTTTTGCCACTTCATTATTGTTGGTGTCATTGTTGTTGCCCCCGAGTCTACAACAATTTTCAACATTACCTCTACCACCTTTGTCACTGTCATCTAGGCTATCATGGTCACCACCACCACCTTCTTCATTATGTAGTTGGCATAGCTACAAGTTGCATTGCTTGTCACAGTCAACCCGTGGCTGATTGTCATGCCCATGGCTATTGGGCCAACAAGTTGCAACCAATGGTTAGCGACGACATTGTAGCCAATGTTAAAATCTGGTCCTATGGAGGTGTTGTCTGTGTAGAGTTTGTGATATGGGAGTTGAGGCAACTTTGTTGCATTTTGAATAGTACGGTGGGCCCTTGAATATTTAAAATAAATAGAATGTTATTCTTGTCTAGAAAAAATATACTCCCTCCATTTGACAAAATAGTAGTTTATATTGAATGGTGAAACCTACATATAAGAAAAGTGAAATAAGCTTATGATAGTCTTTTTTAAGTACCAATCACTTAAACTAAATATAATGAATCTATTAATATGGAACAAACTTTTTTACTAAATGAAGCTATTAATTTAAGACAAAGTGAATATTAACCTATGGATATAAAATAACTCATTTTAGAGATTCCCAAAATTATTGGAGTCATACGGGACTCATTCGAAAGAGCCCCTACTTCTAACATGGGAAGAGACTACGTACTTTACAAGAACCGCTTGTTTGTGGGTTGCATAGAGCCCACATTTTCATATTACTAGTGATGAATTTGAGATATGGCTACGAAGGAATTTGTAAGTTTTCATGTTTGTGGGTCATATGATGGCCACATAATTCATATAAATTATGACCATATTATACATAGAGGATGTCTAGCTAGCTCCAGTGAGCTACAACTCTGTGGTCATTTTAATCATGTTAAGGAGCTATAGATTTGGCTAGTTTTTTATATCAATATTACAATTTATGAAAATACACATTAGCTATATGATTTATGAAACTCCGCTTATAAGATGATTTTACTTTGAAAAAAATTAATTCGACCTCCTCTGCTCTTCATCCATCATTGATATTACTCGCCAACAAATGTCACTCCCCTTTTGACGCCTGTTTGACACCCCTCCCTTTTCTACCCATGACCTCCCAACCATAACCGAGCCTCTTAGCAGTCGTGGTGGAGTATTGAAAGCCAAATTTGGCTAAGGCCAAAGCTACCATGGCTCGGGAAGAGTTTTTTATGTTCCACTCTTACAATGTGCCCAACATAAGGAATGCATGGGAGACTTTCATCTATGAGGTTGATGGTGCACACACTAGCGTACATTAGTGCCAGTGGTATTGGAGCTAACATCCGCTAGTATGTGTACTATCAATTTCAAATATCAAGGGTTCTTATGCATTCCTTATGTTATTGGGTTCATTGTCATAGTAGATCATTAAAAATGTTTCTCATGACTTAATTAGTTGTGTTCAATGTCGTAGGCAGAGAGGCTAGGGATCAGGATGGAGCTTAGAGATATGGGCGAAGAAGGGGGCTGATGGAGGCGGAATAGTAGTTGACTGTGCCCGTGGTGGTGGAGGAAGAGGAGAGTAGGTTAGGGAGTAAAATTATCTTAAAAATAAAATTTCTTAATTCATATAAGCTAGCTATCTACTTATATTAAGTATTATTTTACTATATTTTATTAAATTAATGATAATTTACCTTAAATCCTCGTTCCTAAACGCATCCTAAGCATTTTTTATCATCACAATTTTTTTTTTATGTCTAGCCTGGCGTGGACCCAATTCTGCTGCGGTTAGAAAATTGCCACCTTTAGAGGTGTTGTTGCTGAGGGGAAATGAAATGCGTGGTGGGATAGTGAACGACCGTAGCGTACTCAAACGAACACCAGAGGGGAAAGAGCAGCTGAGCCGGTAATCGTCGTTGAAAAACTGCGTTCCAATTTGTTATAGAATTGGACCTCTTTCGTGAGATGGGCATGAAGCTTTTACGAATTCCACCTCTCTCCTCATCCAAAACCTTTCTTTTCGTCCCAACGACTTCTTCCCTTGTCCCAATTCCCGGCCACATTCATCCCTCGGGAGTTTCTGCTTGCCATCTGTCAACTACCCAGTTCACGTTCGGAACTGCATCCAATCCCATCTCTTTGAGAGGCGTTCCGGCTAGCGGATTCGGAGGGCTGTTTGGTCAGCGGAGGCGGATTAGGAGTGGAGTGGTCGTCATGGCTTCGTCTGGGTCCGTGCAGAAGAGCGAGGAGGAATGGAGGGCCATCCTTTCCCCCGAGCAGTTTCGGATCCTGAGGCAGAAGGGAACCGAGTAAGATTGATTTTTTTGTTTGTTTCCAGGTGACACAATAAGTTGCATCAATTCTTATACTAGTTGTTATTAAGCCCTTCGAAGGGTGATGCATGTTTTATGCTTTTAGTGTTTTACAGACTTGGTTTATCATGACTCTGGGCTGCATTTTTTTAATAGTAATCTGGGTTATTTGCTCAATAATGTGTCTTTGACGAGCCATGGGTTGTTAATTGGTTTTCCAATTATTGCTGTTCTTCACGAGCCATGGTTTTTTAATCGGTTTTCCAATGATTGTTGTTCTTCCTATGAGCGCAATAAGATGCTTCTTTTCTGATTTGAAATTGATGGGTCGGATAATTGGGAGGTCTATGCGTAATATTGGCTGTCTAATCAGTTTCTTGTTCTTGTGGGCTGGATCATCATCATTACACCTTATCCCAGCTAAATGTCAGGCATATTGATTCTTTCTATACCATACTTCACTCTTAATAAAATTAAAATGATGGTCCAAAATCCATGCAAAGATAGTGGCAAGTTGTTATGCCGGATGTTCTTCCTCTAACGAGTGGACACATGAGTTGAAGGTTCAATATCATCGTCATACGACTTTCCAATTATGAGGATCGGCTCCATGAGATGGTGATTGCACATGAAACATTGATATGTTCATCTTTCATCACAAAGCTGATAACAACCAAAACCCGCGTTCTTTTACACGGAGCATGACAAAGTTCTTGTTGACTGAATTGCATTGATATTTTGTGTTTTTTTTTCATGCTTTGAAATTCGAATATGGGTTCCATTTTCTAGGTACTTAATTGTGGAAGTTTAATTTATGACACAAACTTAATTTAGTTTATAAAAATGATGTAATATGATTGTATTATTATGATGTATTAGTTAATCATAATATAATATTTCGCTGTGGCTTTTGGTTGTTTATTTCTTGATTTTCGTCTACCTGATTGGGTAGCTTAGCTAATTGTTTGTTATCTTTTATTGCTATATGTTTGTGGTTAATATAAGATAAATTGAAGGTCAAGAAAATAAGTAGAAAAAAAGAAAAAAGCTCAGTGCTTTTGTTCTCTGTTCATTACTTGTGTTTGTATTTGTACTTCATATTGGACTGTGCTTAAGACTAATTCCATACAAGTTGCTAATTAATGCTGTACTTATCTTGTGAGGTCTTCTTCTGGACTGATCTTTGTGTGTCTAGTAGTACGTGGACTAAAAGTTATCACAAGATATATGTTCCAGTAATCATTTATTTCTACCTCTTAAAAAATTGTATGAATATTCCTTGTCTGTAGTAGTTCTAGTATGCTTTTAATGGTGTACTTTAGACTCCTATATTTGGGATAGTTTATTGTCCTTGTGAATGAATATAACGTGAGGAACTTGGATTGTTATTGCCTGCCCCGTGGTTTTCAATTTTTCTTGTGGAGGTCTGTCTGCCATTGAGATTTTTTATATGAAGAACTCTTTTGTCATATTTTACATTTGTGTTGCAGATATAATGTCAAGTCTTGTCTGATAATGCTCTGCAGGTATCCCGGCACGGGAGAATATGACAAATTCTTCGAAGAGGGCATATACTCGTGTGCAGGATGTGGGATCCCATTATATAAATCTATCACTAAGTTCAACTCTGGATGTGGTTGGCCTGCTTTCTTTGAAGGTCTACCTGGAGCCATTAATAGAACTGTATGTATCTCTTCTATTATCTTTTCTATTTTTATTTTTAGTAGTAATTTTTGGTATTTATGAGTGCAACGATGTCCTTCTCACTAGGTTGTGTGAGATTATTTTCCAATAGATGCGTTATATTACTAAATTAGATTGTTTGGCATAGTGTTTAGGTTTTTATTTCCCCTTTTTAGATTCTGAAAGGTTTTCACTTGAAACTGTCAGCCTGACCCGGATGGGCGGAGAATAGAAATTACTTGCGCAGCTTGCGGGGGGCATTTGGGACATGTGTTTAAGGGTGAAGGGTTTAAGACTCCTACAGATGAACGCCACTGTGTCAATAGCATTTCACTCAAGTTCACTCCAGGGTCGTGAGATATTCATTTTGATTTTGAGTTATTGAGCATGTTATGAAGCGCTCTAGGCTTCAAGAAACTGAGTTGTAGTTTGGAAAATGGTGTTGTTATATTATGAAGCACTATGACAAATAATTGTGTATGAAGTGTTTGCGTTTATATAAAACCTGTTTTAGTGCCAAAGTTTAATTTCATGTTTTAGATAGAATGTCTTAGCCATTATCACACAAAAAAAAAATCCTGTGAGGGGGTGGAAACTGCCATTTCATGGTCTACCTAGCCATTGGTAAGCTACAGAAAATTATTCTTAGAACGCCCCTGCCTATTAGGTTTGAGAGCAATAGGCAGCTGTGAAAAATATTTTAATGCATATTGCATACGCATTGGAAGTTCTACTAACCTGCTCCCGGTGTTTCCAGTTTCACATATGCTAAGTGCAACGACAGCTCTTTGGGAGATGTGATGAGTGTGTGTGTTTTTTAAAGGGATATCTAAATGAGTTCTCAATTTTTAATGGTAGTTTTACAACATTTATATCTCTGTTTAAATATAAATGTTGTAAAACTACCACCTCTATGATTTTGTATTATAAGATTACGACACTCTACGCTCCCCGAGCTAAAAGCCAATATGACAGTTGCATGGTCTACCGAATTTGCTTTTTAGTTGGTATCTTGATAAGCGACTAATAGGGGGTCAAAACTTGTTTTCTTGATCACCCATGATAGTGACCGCATTCAAAAGAAAACACCCTTGTTTCATTAGATGCAATATGAGGTTTTGTACAAAGTAAATTAATGAAAATTCCATGAAACATAAACTCAAACATCAACATAACTGACGATTTTCAGCACCGTCCTCTGCTGCGTCCTCATCTGATTCCGCCAAGTGATCAAAGAAAGAGTTTAAGTACCACGGGCAAGCATCGTTCCAATTTCTCCTATTTAGAGACGCCCGCCATTGTTGGTCGGCAATCATCTCGGGGGAGAGCCCCCATTCCTCCATCTCTTCCTTGGTGTGTTGGATGGCTAAGCTGTAATCTCCAGCAGGGCCCAGTTGCATCACCCGAACTTCGCAGTTGCCGGGATTGTTGAGGCGTTCAAACTGATCGACCGTCCACTTGAACCACTTGGTGAGGAAGACCCGCGAGGTAAGCCCATGTGAGATGATGACGAGGTTCACATCTGCGTTCCCGTCGCGGCTGAGCCTGTTCATGTCTATGTCCCTCCACAGAGACTCCAGAAAGCCTGTCAAAGTATGTACCATTCCCAAAATTAGTAAATCTCATTGCAGAAATTTGATGAACACTATATGAACACAAACAGATAGGTTGTAAGATGCAAGCAACGATCACATGGAACAAATTAGCGCGCTTGCAGTTGCAGAGCTTCTTCTTACTTGCGACTCGGTCGAAGACGTCCGCAGCGGACTCGCCCTCGGGGAACCGGAAGAAGAACCTGCCGAACCTCTCCCTCGCCATCTTGATGGCCCTCATCCGCTCCTCCACCTGAAAATTCCCGAAATCCTGCTCCCGGATCCGGCACTCCTCCCGCACCCCGACGATCCTCTTCCTGGGGAAAGGGCGGCCAATCTCCCGCAGAGTCGACCTGGTCCGCTCGTAGGGTGAGACATAGAAGTGAATCTTCCAGTCGGGGGCAAGTTCCTCGTCCTCGGAGAGGATGCGGTGGATGTGCTGGCCGGCGGTGCAGGCCTGCTGGAGGCCGAGCGGGGTGAGGGGTATCTTGTAGTCGGGGGTGGTGGTGTAGGCGGAGAGGTCGAGGTTGCCCAGGCTCTCCCCGTGCCTCACGAGGATGATCCTCTTAGGCAGAGATCGCTGCTGCTGTTGTTGCTGAACCATCTCGTCTGCTCTTCTTCTTCTTCTTTGTTTAATCAACTTTGCATCGACTTCACCCTGGATTTCATTTACGAATCTTCATTTATATCTCAAGTATTTTTCTGCGTTGGGGTTATTGACCACTTTTTTGCTTGGACTCCAACGTGGCGGACACGGAATACTGGATAATGTCGTCGTTGGACTTTTTTTAGCGGCGGACACGGATTCTGGATAATGTCGTCGGTTGGACTTTTTTTTGGGGTAAACAAATTGTCGCGAGCTCAACCGGCCGTTTGACCCGCGAAATAAAAACAAAAAATTCAACTATTACAAATTTCCACTCTTTCTCGATATACGTAGAATGATTTGTTAAATCAAACCCTAAAAAAAGTGATATATATATATATATATATATATATATATATATATATATATATTTATATATATATATATATATATATATATATATATATATAGTGCATGTAGCGCTAATATGCACCAATATATATACTTGATCTCAAACATCAAAGACTCATATGCAATCCTTACACCAGGCTCATTGTTTGAGGAGAGTTTAAAAAATTCTTTCAATTTGTTGCTTTGTATAACACTTGCTGGTTTAATATTTTAATTTAAAAAAAAACCTTGGTTCTAATTGTAAGGATTAGGTTTTAGGACATTCAAACCTTATGTTGCCACAAATTGATCTTGGGCCAGGTTCCTAATCAGATCAAGTTAAGTCCTGTTGGATTCGGTTTCAAGTTCATTTCAACTCAACTTCTTTTACTATGAATAATTATTTGCTAGAAGGTAACAAAAAATAACTTTGATTTTAATTTTATAATATTATATCTTATATTTTTGAACTTGAATTTTTACATTTTCTTGTATCCTTAAAAAGTTCTTGATGAGTTCTATTAAATGAGATTTTACCTGATTATATTTTTTTAAATATAGTAAAATGAGATTTTTATAGGCCTTACATATATAACATATTTATCAATACTATATATATATATATATATTCAAATTTACATATTTTTAATGCCCTTGAAAAATTGTCAAAGAGCTATATCAATGAGACATGCCGCCAATTGGTCCTAAATATAAATAACGTACTCTACAACATAAAGTATTTTAACACCATTGTCTTTGCCGATCAATAACATAATATTTAACCTATGAGATTTAGATTTACAATTGCCTATTACAATGTATGTGTTAATATAGAGCTTATGTGCATAGTTAATGATCATTGTGTTCCTCAAAGTAATGTATTATAATTATAGCATGCAAGAAAGACCTTTATTTAATATATATATTTTATTTATAATTTATTTTATCTTATCTTATTTAATTTATATTTACATTCATAATACATATACATTTTTACTAGTAATATTTATTCATTTTGCTCCTATATGTTATATCTCATTTTCTATAAACCCAAACAAAATTTCAGCACATAATTTTCATGTCTCACTATGACTGTCCAACCTGATGCTACATTCTCAAAGCCTACTTGAAAAAACTTTCTCAAGGGACATAAAAATAGAATAAAAATGTCATGTACACAAATTTAAAATTACAGCTGGAAATCTTTTCCTTTTGGCATTGACTTCTAGCATTCTATTAGACATATAGGAATTTAGAATAAAAAGATTTTCTCAGACAGAATGAGAAGGGGGTACACTCACAGCTTCTTCTAGGGACCAAAAATAAATAAAAACTTCTCAAATAAAATGAAAAGGGCCTGTATAGTTTTTACTAGAGCCAACACAATAGAATAATATGAGCTCTCCTTTTAGAATAATATCAATAGCGATAAATGCTCTAGGAAGAAATGGACGCGAATCTGCTGGGGAGGGTATTTCGCTTAGCACCGATTG